>JAUKNK010000016.1:7692500-9162500 GCA_030765055.1 Mantis religiosa
CTGTTGCAAGGCCTGAAGAGCACTTAGAGAATCAGTGCAAACAATAAAAGAGCCAGGAGCTAACTTGCAAATAAAAAGGAGCAAATAAAATATGGCATACAGCTCTGCTGAGAAGACCGAAGTGGAGTCCAGAAGTCGAAATTTATGAGCCTCACCGTTAATGGAAAACGCGCAACCCGTTGTGCTACCTAGCTGAGAACCGTCCGTAAAGACCGGAACATATTTAGGGTAACGGCCCTGTAGTTCGGCAAAAAGTTGTTGGAACACCGAATGTGGAGTAGCGAGTTTAGAGTTGCTGGAAAGAGCGAGATCGAACCGCGCACGATTGAGCTGCCAAGCAGGATAAGGGCTGATGGACGACCTCTCCACGCGAGGCATTCGGAGGCCATGGGAATGTAGGAGATCCCGAAATCTTATTCCCATGGGGCGTGTCCGAGAACCAGGGCGCATATAACGGTGGACTAAATCTGGACACAGTTCTGGTTTAAAACAAGGATGATTGGGATAACATGCCAACTTCGAGACGTATGAGCAGAGTAACAGCGAGCGACGAATATGGAGTGGAGGTTCACCTGAGTCTGCATACAGGCAGTCGACTCGACTGGTGCGGAAAGCTCCTGTGGCTAGGCGGATGCCAGTATGATGCACGGTGTCTAAAAGGCGAAGTTTAGAGGCGGTCGCTGCGCCATAAATAAAACTGCCATAGTCCAGCTTGGACCGAACCAGAGAGCGGTACAGCCTCAACATTACCGTGTGATCTCCCCCCCCCCCCAAGATGCTCCAGATAATACCTTCAGCACCCGAAGAGAACGATCGCAAGAGGCTCGAAGGTGACGAATGTGGTGCTCCCAATTGAGTTGTCGGTCCAAGTAGAGGCCCAAGAACTTCACGTGCGAGACAAATGGCAGGGGTGTGCCGTTCAAATGAATATCAGGAGGCGGGTGAATACCTCGTAGGCGGTGAAAGTGGATACACTGCGTCTTCGCAGCAGAAAAACGGAAGCCGGTTTGAAGCGCTCAAGCTGCTAGCTGGGTGATGGTCAGCTGCAGTTGGCGCTCAATGTGATCTATGTTGGCAGACCTATAATATACTGCGAAGTCGTCAACATAGAGGGATGATGGAATTCCACTTCTAATGGCACTAGTGATGCTGTTAACCGCTACGGCAAAAAGGGAGACGCTCAAAATCGACCCTTGAGGTACACCGGTCTCCTGTATCCGCTCCTGGGGTATCGTTTTCCCTATGCGTACTCGAAAACGGCGAAGTTTTAAAAAAAATTGCATAAAAACTCGGGTAGATGACCACGCATACCGTAACCATGTAGGTTACGGAGTATGCCGTACCGCCATGTGGTGTCATAGGCCTTCTCCAGGTCGAGGAACACGCCCACGGCGTGCTGTTTCAGTAGAAAGGCATCGGAAATATACCCCTCAAGGCGTGTTAGATTATCGACACTTGAGCGATGGCGACGAAAACCGCATTGCAAGTTGGACAGATGATTATGTTTTTCTAGCCACCAATTTAACCGAGCGTTTATCATTCGCTCCAACGTCTTACAGATGACACTCGTTAGGCAAATGGGGCGGTAGCTAGATGGTAGCGTGCGGTCCTTTCCGGGTCGAGGGATGGGGATGACGATACCCTCACGCCAGGAGGAAGGGAAAACTCGCTCATGCCAAATGCGGTTATAGATGTTTAAAAGGAAACATAGCGCCTCAGATGGAAGATGTAGCAGCATCTGTCGGTGTACGTCATCGGGACCTGGAGAAGAATCCTTTGCTAACGCCAGAGAATGGGCGAGCTCGGCTGCGGTAAAAGGTTCATTGTACGGCTCGGTGCAGTCACTATTAAAATTAAGTGGTACCCGCTCCGCCTTTTCCTTAATAGGCAGGAAGAGAGCGTCATAGCGGGCAGTTTGGCTAGTAGCAGCAAATATGGTAGCTAGGGCTTCAGCCATGTCCTGCTCGGTGGTGCACATGGAACCGTTGATGGCAAGGCCGGGAATTACCGTCCGGCGATACTTGCCATATATCCGCCGAACAGCTGACCATACTTGTTGGGTAGAGCTGCGCCGGGAAACCGAAGACACATAGGCTTCCCAGGATTTACGCTTTGCGTTGCGCAGTATAAAGCGTGCCCTAGCGCGAGAACGTTTGAAGGCGACGAAGTTCCCTTCCGTCGGGTGCCGCTGAAAAAAGGGCAAAGCACGTTTGCGTGCTTTGACATCCAAACTGCATTCCTCGGACCACCACGGTACAGGGATACGACGTGGTGTAGGTGAACCTCGAGGAATGCTGGATTATGCTGCGAGCAGGATCGAGCAAGTAAAATATTCGACCATTTCGTCGCTGGTGTCGAAACCATCGTCGATGAGGTGTATGAGGGATTGGAATTTTCCCCAGTTAGCTTTGGAAATAATCCAGCGAGGATGTCGAGAACTACACATTGCCGGCCAGAAAAATGAATGTTAATGGGGTAATGATCACTGCCAAAGAGGTCGGAAAGTACTGACCACTTAAGTAGTGGTACTAATGACGGACTGCAGAAAGAAAGGTCTAGTACGGAATGTGTACCATAAGCGGATGATAGGAATGTCGGGTCACCAGTATTTAGCAGAAGCAGGTCAGACTCATCGAAGACGTCTACGAGGAGGCATCCACGGGCGTCACCTGTGTCTGATCCCCAGAGCGTGTGCTTGGCATTCAAATCTCCCACAAGGAGTAGTGGTGAGGGGAGCTGAGCCCTTACTGTGAAAGATGAATGTCTGGTAACTTTAAGCTCTATGTAGCCGTACTCATTTGATCATGAAATCATTTATTGTCCGATATAATTGAACGTTGAGGATGTCCCCTTACTGGTAAAGATGAATATCTTGAAACTTAAGACTCTATGTACCCCGTACTCATTTGATCATGATTTCATTTATTTTCCGATATAATTGAACGTTGGCGTGTCCCCATACTGTGAAAGATGAATATCTTGTAACTTTAAGCTCCATGTACCCGTACTCATTTGACCATGATCTTATTCATCATCCGATATAATTGAACGTTGGAGTGTCCCCTTACTGTGAAAGATGTATGTGTGTTAAATTTAAGCTCTATGTACCCGTACTCATTTGACCATGATTCCATTTATTGTCCGATATAATTGAACGTTGGTGTGTCCCCTTACTGTTAAAGATGAATATCTTGTAACTTTAAGCTCTATGTACCCCGTACTCATTTGATCATAATTTCATTTATTGTCCGATGTAATTGAACGTTGGCGTGTCCCCTTACTGTGAAAGATGAATATCTTGTAACTTTAAGCTCTATGTACCCGTACTCCTTTGATCATGATTCCATTTATTGTCCGATATAATTGAACGTTGGTGTGTCCCCATACTGTGAAAGATGAATATCTTGTAACTTTAAGCTCTATGTACCCGTACTCATTTGATCATGATTTCATTTATTGTCCGATATAATTGAACGTTGGCGTGTCCCCTTACTGCGAAAGATTAATATTTTCTAACTTTAAGCTCTATGTCCCCCGTACTCATTTGATCATAATTTCATTTATTGTCCGATGTAATTGAACGTTGGCGTGTCCCCTTACTGTGAAAGATGAATATTTTGTAACTTTAAGCTCTATGTAGCTGTACTCATTTGACCATGATTCCATTTATTGTCCGATATAATTGAACGTTGGTGTGTCCCCTTACTGTGAAAGATCAATATCTTGTAACTTTAAGCTCTATGTCCCCCGTACTCATTTGATCATAATTTCATTTATTGTCCGATGTAATTGAACGTTGGCGTGTCCCCTTACTGTGAAAGATGAATATCTTGTAACTTTAAGCTCTATGTACCCGTACTCATTTGATCATGATTTCATTTATTGTCCGATATAATTGAACGTTGGGAGTGTCCCCTTACTGTGAAGGGTGAATATCTTGTAACTTTGAGCTCTATGTACCCGTACTGATTTGATCACGATTTCATTTATTGTCGGATATAATTGAACGTTGGGAGTGTCCCCTTACTGTTAAAGATGAATATCTTGTAACATTAGGCTCTATGTACCCCGTACTCATTTGATCATGATTTCATTTATTTTTTGATAAAATTGAACGTTGGAGTGACCCCTTACTGTGAAAGATGAATATCTTGTAACTTTAGGCTCTATGTACCCCATACTAATTTGATCATGATGTCATTCATCGTCCGATGTAATTGACCGTTGGCGTGTCCCCTTACTGTGAAAGATGAATATCTGGTAACTTTAAGCTCTATGTACCCGTACTCATTTGACCATGATCTTATTCATCATCCGATATAATTGAACGTTGGCGTGTCCCCTTACTGTGAAAGATGTATGTGTGTTAAATTTAAGCTCTATGTACCCGTACTCATTTGACCATGATTCCATTTATTGTCCGATATAAGTGAATGTTGGTGTGTCCCCTTACTGTGAAAGATGAATATCTTGTAACTTTAAGCTCTATGTCCCCCGTACTCATTTGATCATAATTTCATTTATTGTCCGATGTAATTGAACGTTGGCGTGTCCCCTTACTATGAAAGATTAATATTTTCTAACTTTAAGCTCTATGTCCCCCGTACTCATTTGATCATAATTTCATTTATTGTCCGATGTAATTGAACGTTGGCGTGTCCCCTTACTGTGAAAGATGAATATCTTGTAACTTTAAGCTCTATGTACCCGTACTCATTTGATCATGATTTCATTTATTGTCCGATATAATTGAACGTTGGCGTGTCCCCTTACTGTGAAAGATTAATATTTTCTAACTTTAAGCTCTATGTCCCCGCACTCATTTGATCATAATTTCATTTATTGTCCGATGTAATTCAACGTTGGCGTGTCCCCTTACTGTGAAAGATGAATATCTTGTAACTTTAAGCTCTATGTCCCCCGTACTCATTTGATCATAATTTCATTTATTGTCCGATGTAATTGAACGTTGGCGTGTCCCCTTACTGTGAAAGATTAATATTTTCTAACTTTAAGCTCTATGTCCCCGTACTCATTTGATCATGTTTTCATTTATTGTCCGATGTAATTGAACGTTGGCGTGTCCCCTTACTGTGAAAGATGTATATCTTGTAACTTTAAGCTCTATGTCCCCCGTACTCATTTGATCATAATTTCATTTATTGTCCGATGTAATTGAACGTTGGCGTGTCCCCTTACTGTGAAAGATTAATATTTTCTAACTTTAAGCTCTATGTCCCCCGTACTCATTTGATCATAATTTCATTTATTGTCCGATGTAATTGAACGTTGGCGTGTCCCCTTACTGTGAAAGATGTATATCTTGTAACTTTAAGCTCTATGTCCCCCTACTCATTTGATCATAATTTCATTTATTGTCCGATATAATTGAACGTTGGCGTGTCCCCTTACTGTGAAAGATTAATATTTTCTAACTTTAAGCTCTATGTCCCCGTACTCATTTGATCATAATTTCATTTATTGTCCGATGTAATTGAACGTTGGCGTGTCCCCTTACTGTGAAAGATGAATATCTTGTAACTTAAGCTCTATGTCCCCCGTACTCATTTGATCATAATTTCATTTATTGTCCGATGTAATTGAACGTTGGCGTGTCCCCTTACTGTGAAAGATTAATATTTTCTAACTTTAAGCTCTATGTCCCCGTACTCATTTGATCATGATTTCATTTATTGTCCGATAAAATTGAACGTTGGCGTGTCCCCTTACTGTGAAAGATTAATATTTTCTAACTTTAAGCTCTATGTCCCCGTACTCATTTGATCATAATTTCATTTATTGTCCGATGTAATTGAACGTTGGCGTGTCCCCTTACTGTGAAAGATGTATATCTTGTAACTTTAAGCTCTATGTAGCCGTACTCATTTGATCATGATTTCATTTATTGTCCGATGTAACTGAACGTTGGCGTATCTCCTTACTGTGAAAGATTAATATGTTGTAACTTTAAGCTCTATGTACCCGTACTCATTTGATCATGATTTCATTTATTGTCCGATGTAACTGAACGTTGGCGTGTCCCCTTACTGTGAAAGATGAATATCTTGTAACTTTAAGCTCTATGTCCCCGTACTCATTTGATCATGATTTCATTTATTGTCCGATGTAACTGAACGTTGGCGTGTCCCCTTACTGTGAAAGATGTATATCTTGTAACTTTAAGCTCTATGTAGCCGTACTCATTTGATCATGATTTCATTTATTGTCCGATGTAACTGAACGCTGGCGTGTCCCCTTACTGTGAAAGATTAATATGTTGTAACTTTAAGCTCTATGTACCCGTACTCATTTGATCATGATTTCATTTATTGTCCGATGTAACTGAACGTTGGCGTGTCCCCTTACTGTGAAAGATGTATATCTTGTAACTTTAAGCTCTATGTAGCCGTACTCATTTGATCATGATTTCATTTATTGTCCGATGTAATTGAACGTTGGTGTGTCCCCTTACTGTGAAAGATGAATATCTTTTAACTTTAAGCTCTATGTCCCCGTACTCATTTGATCATGATTTCATTTATTGTCCGATGTAACTGAACGTTGGCGTGTCCCCTTACTGTGAAAGATTAATATATTCTAACTTTAAGCTCTATGTCCCCCGTACTCATTTGATCATGATTTCATTTATTGTCCGATATAATTGAACGTTGGCGTGACCCCTTACTGTGAAAGATGAATATCTTGTAACTTTAAGCTCTATGTCCCCCGTACTCATTTGATCATGATTTCATTTATTGTCCGATGTAATTGAACGTTGGTGTGTCCCCTTACTGTGAAAGATGAATATCTTGTAACTTTAAGCTCTATGTCCCCCGTACTCATTTGATCATGATTTCATTTATTGTCCGATGTAACTGAACGTTGGCGTGTCCCCTTACTGTGAAAGATTAATATTTTCTAACTTTAAGCTCTATGTCCCCCGTACTCATTTGATCATGATTTCATTTATTGTCCGATATAATTGAACGTTGGCGTGACCCCTTACTGTGAAAGATGTATATCTTGTAACTTTAAGCTCTATGTCCCCGTACTCATTTGATCATAATTTCATTTATTGTCCGATGTAATTGAACGTTGGCGTGTCCCCTTACTGTGAAAGATTAATATTTTCTAACTTTAAGCTCTATGTCCCCCGTACTCATTTGATCATGATTTCATTTATTGTCCGATATAATTGAACGTTGGCGTGACCCCTTACTGTGAAAGATGTATATCTTGTAACTTTAAGCTCTATGTCCCCGTACTCATTTGATCATAATTTCATTTATTGTCCGATGTAATTGAGCCTTGGCGTGTCCCCTTACTGTGAAAGATTAATATTTTCTAACTTTAAGCTCTATGTCCCCCGTACTCATTTGATCATGATTTCATTTATTGTCCGATATAACTGAACGTTGGCGTGTCCCCTTACTGTGAAAGATGTATATCTTGTAACTTTAAGCTCTATGTCCCCGTACTCATTTGATCATAATTTCATTTATTGTCCGATATAATTGAACGTTGGCGTGTTCCCTTACTGTGAAAGATGTATATCTTGTAACTTTAAGCTCTAAGTCCCCCGTACTCATTTGATCATAATTTCATTTATTGTCCGATGTAATTGAGCCTTGGCGTGTCCCCTTACTGTGAAAGATTAATATTTTCTAACTTTAAGCTCTATGTCTCCCGTACTCATTTGATCATAATTTCATTTATTGTCCGATGTAACTGAACGTTGGCGTGTCCCCTTACTGTGAAAGATTAATATTTTCTAACTTTAAGCTCTATGTCCCCCGTACTCATTTGATCATGATTTCATTTATTGTCCGATATAACTGAACGTTGGCGTGACCCCTTACTGTGAAAGATGTATATCTTGTAACTTTAAGCTCTATGTCCCCGTACTCATTTGATCATAATTTCATTTATTGTCCGATGTAATTGAGCCTTGGCGTGTCCCCTTACTGTGAAAGATTAATATTTTCTAACTTTAAGCTCTATGTCCCCCGTACTCATTTGATCATGATTTCATTTATTGTCCGATATAACTGAACGTTGGCGTGACCCCTTACTGTGAAAGATGTATATCTTGTAACTTTAAGCTCTATGTCCCCGTACTCATTTGATCATAATTTCATTTATTGTCCGATGTAATTGAGCCTTGGCGTGTCCCCTTACTGTGAAAGATTAATATTTTCTAACTTTAAGCTCTATGTCCCCCGTACTCATTTGATCATGATTTCATTTATTGTCCGATATAACTGAACGTTGGCGTGACCCCTTACTGTGAAAGATGTATATCTTGTAACTTTAAGCTCTATGTCCCCGTACTCATTTGATCATAATTTCATTTATTGTCCGATATAACTGAACGTTGGCGTGTCCCCTTACTGTGAAAGATGTATATCTTGTAACTTTAAGCTCTATGTCCCCCGTACTCATTTGATCATAATTTCATTTATTGTCCGATGTAATTGAACGTTGAGGATGTCCCCTTACTGGTAAAGATGAATATCTTGTAATTTAAGACTCTATGTACCCCGTACTCATTTGATCATGATTTCATTTATTGTCCGATATAACTGAACGTTGGCGTGACCCCTTACTGTGAAAGATGTATATCTTGTAACTTTAAGCTCTATGTCCCCCGTACTCATTTGATCATAATTTCATTTATTGTCCGATGTAATTGAACGTTGGCGTGTCCCCTTACTGTGAAAGATGTATATCTTGTAACTTTAAGCTCTATGTCCCACGTACTCATTTGATCATAATTTCATTTATTGTCCGATGTAATTGAACGTTGAGGATGTCCCCTTACTGGTAAAGATGAATATCTTGTAATTTAAGACTCTATGTACCCCGTACTCATTTGATCATGATTTCATTTATTGTCCGATATAACTGAACGTTGGCGTGACCCCTTACTGTGAAAGATGTATATCTTGTATCTTAAAGCTCTATGTCCCCGTACTCATTTGATCATAATTTCATTTATTGTCCGATATAACTGAACGTTGGCGTGTCCCCTTACTGTGAAAGATTAATATTTTCTGACTTTAAGCTCTATGTCCCCCGTACTCATTTGATCATAATTTCATTTATTGTCCGATGTAATTGAACGTTGGCGTGTCCCCTTACTGTGAAAGATGTATATCTTGTAACTTTAAGCTCTATGTCCCCGTACTCATTTGATCATAATTTCATTTATTGTCCGATATAACTGAACGTTGGCGTGTCCCCTTACTGTGAAAGATGTATATCTTGTAACTTTAAGCGCTATGTCCCCCGTACTCATTTGATCATAATTTCATTTATTGTCCGATGTAATTGAGCCTTGGCGTGTCCCCTTACTGTGAAAGATTAATATTTTCTAACTTTCAGCTCTATGTCCCCCGTACTCATTCGATCATAATTTCATTTATTGTCCGATGTAATTGAGCCTTGGCGTGTCCCCTTACTGTGAAAGATTAACATTTTCTGACTTTAAGCTCTATGTCCCCCGTACTCATTCGATCATAATTTCATTTATTGTCCGATGTAATTGAGCCTTGGCGTGTCCCCTTACTGTGAAAGATTAATATTTTCTAACTTTCAGCTCTATGTCCCCCGTACTCATTCGATCATAATTTCATTTATTGTCCGATGTAATTGAGCCTTGGCGTGTCCCCTTACTGTGAAAGATTAATATTTTCTGACTTTAAGCTCTATGTCCCCCGTACTCATTTGATCATAATTTCATTTATTGTCCGATGTAATTGAACGTTGGCGTGTCCCCTTACTGTGAAAGATGTATATCTTGTAACTTTAAGCTCTATGTCCCCGTACTCATTTGATCATAATTTCATTTATTGTCCGATGTAATTGAACGTTGGCGTGTCCCCTTACTGTGAAAGATGCATATCTTGTAACTTTAAGCTCTATGTCCCCCGTACTCATTTGATCATAATTTCATTTATTGTCCGATGTAATTGAACGTTGGCGTGTCCCCTTACTGTGAAAGATGTATATCTTGTAACTTTAAGCTCTATGTCCCCCGTACTCATTTGATCATAATTTCATTTATTGTCCGATGTAATTGAACGTTGGCGTGTCCCCTTACTGTGAAAGATGTATATCTTGTAACTTTAAGCTCTATGTCCCCCGTACTCATTTGATCATAATTTCATTTATTGTCCGATGTAATTGAACGTTGAGGATGTCCCCTTACTGGTAAAGATGAATATCTTGTAATTTAAGACTCTATGTACCCCGTACTCATTTGATCATGATTTCATTTATTGTCCGATATAACTGAACGTTGGCGTGACCCCTTACTGTGAAAGATGTATATCTTGTAACTTTAAGCTCTATGTCCCCGTACTCATTTGATCATAATTTCATTTATTGTCCGATATAACTGAACGTTGGCGTGTCCCCTTACTGTGAAAGAGGTATATCTTGTAACTTTAAGCTCTATGTCCCCCGTACTCATTTGATCATAATTTCATTTATTGTCCGATGTAATTGAGCCTTGGCGTGTCCCCTTACTGTGAAAGATTAATATTTTCTAACTTTCAGCTCTATGTCCCCCGTACTCATTCGATCATAATTTCATTTATTGTCCGATGTAATTGAGCCTTGGCGTGTCCCCTTACTGTGAAAGATTAATATTTTCTGACTTTAAGCTCTATGTCCCCCGTACTCATTTGATCATAATTTCATTTATTGTCCGATGTAATTGAACGTTGGCGTGTCCCCTTACTGTGAAAGATGTATATCTTGTAACTTTAAGCTCTATGTCCCCGTACTCATTTGATTATAATTTCATTTATTGTCCGATGTAATTGAACGTTGGCGTGTCCCCTTACTGTGAAAGATGTATATCTTGTAACTTTAAGCTCTATGTCCCCCGTACTCATTTGATCATAATTTCATTTATTGTCCGATGTAATTGAACGTTGGCGTGTCCCCTTACTGTGAAAGATGTATATCTTGTAACTTTAAGCTCTATGTCCCCCGTACTCATTTGATCATAATTTCATTTATTGTCCGATGTAATTGAACGTTGAGGATGTCCCCTTACTGGTAAAGATGAATATCTTGTAACTTAAGACTCTATGTACCCCGTACTCATTTGATCATGATTTCATTTATTTTCCGATATAATTGAACGTCGGCGTGTCCCCTCACTGTGAAAGAATAATATCTTGTAACTTTAAGCTCCATGTACCCGTACTCATTTGACCATGATCTTATTCATCATCCGATATAATTGAACGTTGGCGTGTCCCCTTACTGTGAAAGATTAATATTTTCTAACTTTAAGCTCTATGTCCCCCGTACTCATTTGATCATAGTTTCATTTATTGTCCGATGTAATTGAACGTTGGCATGTCCCCTTACTGTGAAAGATGAATATCTTGTAACTTTAAGCTCTATGTCCCCGTACTCATTTGATCATAATTTCATTTATTGTCGGATATAATTGAACGTTGGCGTGTCCCCTTACTGTGAAAGATTAATATTTTCTAACTTTAAGCTCTATGTCCCATTACTCATTTGATCATAATTTCATTTATTGTCCGATGTAATTGAACGTTGGCGTGTCCCCTTACTGTGAAAGATGAATATCTTGTAACTTTAAGCTCTATGTCCCCGGTACTCATTTGATCATAATTTCATTTATTGTCCGATGTAATTGAACGTTGGCGTGTCCCCTTACTGTGAAAGATTAATATTTTCTAACTTTAAGCTCTATGTTCCCGTACTCATTTGATCATGATTTCATTTATTGTCCGATATAATTGAACGTTGGCATGTCCCCTTACTGTGAAAGATTAATATTTTCTAACTTTAAGCTCTATGTCCCCGTACTCATTTGATCATAATTTCATTTATTGTCCGATGTAATTGAACGTTGGCGTGTCCCCTTACTGTGAAAGATGTATATCTTGTAACTTTAAGCTCTATGTACCCGTACTCATTTGATCATGATTTCATTTATTGTCCGATGTAACTGAACGTTGGCGTGTCCCCTTACCGTGAAAGATGAATATCTTGTAACTTTAAGCTCTATGTACCCGTACTCATTTGATCATAATTTCTTTTATTGTCCGATGTAATTGAACGTTGGTGTGTCCCCTTACCGTGAAAGATGAATATCTTGTAACTTTAAGCTCTATGTCCCCCGTACTCATTTGATCATGATTTCATTTATTGTCCGATGGAACTGAACGTTGGCGTGTCCCCTTACTGTGAAAGATTAATATTTTCTAACTTTAAGCTCTATGTCCCCGTACTCATTTGATCATGATTTCATTTATTGTCCGATGTAACTGAACGTTGGCGTGTCCCCTTACTGTGAAAGATTAATATGTTGTAACTTTAAGCTCTATGTACCCGTACTCATTTGATCATGATTTCATTTATTGTCCGATGTAACTGAACGTTGGTGTGTCCCCTTACTGGGAAAGATTAATATGTTGTAACTTTAAGCTCTATGTACCCGTACTCATTTGATCATGATTTCATTTATTGTCCGATGTAACTGAACGTTGGCGTGTCCCCTTACTGTGAAAGATTAATATGTTGTAACTTTAAGCTCTATGTCCCCCGTACTCATTTGATCATGATTTCATTTATTGTCCGATGTAACTGAACGTTGGTGTGTCCCCTTACTGTGAAAGATGTATATCTTGTAACTTTAAGCTCTATGTACCCCGTACTCATTTGATCATGATTTCATTTATTGTCCGATGTAACTGAACGTTGGCGTGTCCCCTTACTGTGAAAGATGTATATCTTGTAACTTTAAGCTCTATGTCCCCCGTACTCATTTGATCATGATTTCATTTATTGTCCGATGTAACTGAACGTTGGCGTGTCCCCTTACTGTGAAAGATGTATATCTTGTAACTTTAAGCTCTATGTCCCCCGTACTCATTTGATCATGATTTCATTTATTGTCCGATGTAACTGAACGTTGGCGTGTCCCCTTACTGTGAAAGATTAATATGTTGTAACTTTAAGCTCTATGTACCCGTACTCATTTGATCATGATTTCATTTATTGTCCGATGTAACTGAACGTTGGCGTGTCCCCTTACTGTGAAAGATTAATATGTTGTAACTTTAAGCTCTATGCACCCGTACTCAATTGATCATGATTTCATTTATTGTCCGATGTAACTGAACGTTGGTGTGTCCCCATACTGTGAAAGATGTATATCTTGTAACTTTAAGCTCTATGTCCCCCGTACTCATTTGATCATGATTTCATTTATTGTCCGATGTAACTGAACGTTGGCGTGTCCCCTTACTGTGAAAGATTAATATGTTGTAACTTTAAGCTCTATGTACCCGTACTCATTTGATCATGATTTCATTTATTGTCCGATGTAACTGAACGTTGGCGTGTCCCCTTACTGTGAAAGATTAATATGTTGTAACTTTAAGCTCTATGTACCCGTACTCATTTGATCATGATTTCATTTATTGTCCGATGTAACTGAACGTTGGTGTGTCCCCATACTGTGAAAGATGTATATCTTGTAACTTTAAGCTCTATGTCCCCCGTACTCATTTGATCATAATTTCATTTATTGTCCGATGTAATTGAGCCTTGGCGTGTCCCCTTACTGTGAAAGATTAATATTTTCTAACTTTAAGCTCTATGTCCCCCGTACTCATTTGATCATAATTTCATTTATTGTCCGATGTAACTGAACGTTGGCGTGTCCCCTTATTGTGAAAGATTAATATTTTCTAACTTTAAGCTCTATGTCCCCCGTACTCATTTGATCATAATTTCATTTATTGTCCGATATAATTGAACGTTGGCCTGACCCCTTTCTGTGAAAGATGTATATCTTGTAACTTTAAGCTCTATGTCCCCGTACTCATTTGATCATAATTTCATTTATTGTCCGATGTAATTGAGCCTTGACGTGTCGCCTTACTGTGAAAGATTAATATTTTCTAACTTTAAGCTCTATGTCCCCCGTACTCATTTGATCATGATTTCATTTATTGTCCGATATAACTGAACGTTGGCGTGACCCCTTACTGTGAAAGATGTATATCTTGTAACTTTAAGCTCTATGTCCCCGTACTCATTTGATCATAATTTCATTTATTGTCCGATATAACTGAACGTTGGCGTGTCCCCTTACTGTGAAAGATGTATATCTTGTAACTTTAAGCTCTATGTCCCCCGTACTCATTTGATCATAATTTCATTTATTGTCCGATGTAATTGAGCCTTGGCGTGTCCCCTTACTGTGAAAGATTAATATTTTCTAACTTTAAGCTCTATGTCCCCCGTACTCATTTGATCATAATTTCATTTATTGTCCGATGTAATTCAGCCTTGGTGTGTCCCCTTACTGTGAAAGATTAATATTTTCTAACTTTAAGCTCTATGTCCCCCGTACTCATTTGATCATAATTTCATTTATTGTCCGATGTAATTGAACGTTGGCGTGTCCCCTTACTGTGAAAGATGTATATCTTGTAACTTTAAGCTCTATGTCCCCGTACTCATTTGATCATAATTTCATTTATTGTCCGATATAACTGAACGTTGGCGTGTCCCCTTACTGTGAAAGATGTATATCTTGTAACTTTAAGCGCTATGTCCCCCGTACTCATTTGATCATAATTTCATTCATTGTCCGATGTAATTGAACGTTGGCGTGTCCCCTTACTGTGAAAGATGTATATCTTGTAACTTTAAGCTCTATGTCCCCGTACTCATTTGATCATAATTTCATTTATTGTCCGATGTAATTGAACGTTGGCGTGTCCCCTTACTGTGAAAGATGTATATCTTGTAACTTTAAGCTCTATGTCCCCCGTACTCATTTGACCATAATTTCATTTATTGTCCGATGTAATTGAACGTTGGCGGGTCCCCTTACTGTGAAAGATGTATATCTTGTAACTTTAAGCTCTATGTCCCCGTACTCATTTGATCATAATTTCATTTATTGTCCGATGTAATTGACCGTTGGCGTGTCCCCTTACTGTGAAAGGTGTATATCTTGTAACTTTAAGCTCTATGTCCCCCGTACTCATTTGATCATAATTTCATTTATTGTCCGATGTAATTGAATGTTGGCGTGTCCCCTTACTGTGAAAGATGTATATCTTGTAACTTTAAGCTCTATGTCCCCCGTACTCATTTGATCATAATTTCATTTATTGTCCGATGTAATTGAACGTTGGCTTGTCCCCTTACTGTGAAAGATTAATATTTTCTAACTTTCAGCTCTATGTCCCCCGTACTCATTCGATCATAATTTCATTTATTGTCCGATGTAATTGAGCCTTGGCGTGTCCCCTTACTGTGAAAGATTAATATTTTCTGACTTTAAGCTCTATGTCCCCCGTACTCATTTGATCATAATTTCATTTATTGTCCGATGTAATTGAACGTTGGCGTGTCCCCTTACTGTGAAAGATGTATATCTTGTAACTTTAAGCTCTATGTCCCCGTACTCATTTGATCATAATTTCATTTATTGTCCGATGTAATTGAACGTTGGCGTGTCCCCTTACTGTGAAAGATGTATATCTTGTAACTTTAAGCTCTATGTCCCCCGTACTCATTTGATCATAATTTCATTTATTGTCCAATATAATTGAACGTTGGCGTGTCCCCTTACTGTGAAAGATGTATATCTTGTAACTTTAAGCTCTATGTCCCCCGTACTCATTTGATCATAATTTCATTTATTGTCCGATGTAATTGAACGTTGGCGTGTCCCCTTACTGTGAAAGATGAATATCTTGTAACTTTAAGCTCTATGTCCCCCGTACTCATTCGATCATAATTTCATTTATTGTCCGATGTAATTGAGCCTTGGCGTGTCCCCTTACTGTGAAAGATTAATATTTTCTGACTTTAAGCTCTATGTCCCCCGTACTCATTTGATCATAATTTCATTTATTGTCCGATGTAATTGAACGCTGGCGTGTCCCCTTACTGTGAAAGATGTATATCTTGTAACTTTAAGCTCTATGTCCCCGTACTCATTTGATCATAATTTCATTTATTGTCCGATGTAATTGAACGTTGGCGTGTCCCCTTACTGTGAAAGATGTATATCTTGTAACTTTAAGCTCTATGTCCCCCGTACTCATTTGATCATAATTTCATTTATTGTCCGATGTAATTGAACGTTGGCGTGTCCCCTTACTGTGAAAGATTTATATCTTGTAACTTTAAGCTCTATGTCCCCGTACTCATTTGATCATAATTTCATTTATTGTCCGATGTAATTGAACGTTGGCGTGTCCCCTTACTGTGAAAGATGTATATCTTGTAACTTTAAGCTCTATGTCCCCGTACTCATTTGATCATAATTTCATTTATTGTCCGATATAACTGAACGTTGGCGTGTCCCCTTACTGTGAAAGATGTATATCTTGTAACTTTAAGCTCTATGTCCCCCGTACTCATTTGATCATAATTTCATTTATTGTCCGATGTAATTGAACGTTGAGGATGTCCCCTTACTGGTAAAGATGAATATCTTGTAATTTAAGACTCTATGTACCCCGTACTCATTTGATCATGATTTCATTTATTGTCCGATATAACTGAACGTTGGCGTGACCCCTTACTGTGAAAGATGTATATCTTGTAACTTTAAGCTCTATGTCCCCGTACTCATTTGATCATAATTTCATTTATTGTCCGATATAACTGAACGTTGGCGTGTCCCCTTACTGTGAAAGAGGTATATCTTGTAACTTTAAGCTCTATGTCCCCCGTACTCATTTGATCATAATTTCATTTATTGTCCGATGTAATTGAGCCTTGGCGTGTCCCCTTACTGTGAAAGATTAATATTTTCTAACTTTCAGCTCTATGTCCCCCGTACTCATTCGATCATAATTTCATTTATTGTCCGATGTAATTGAGCCTTGGCGTGTCCCCTTACTGTGAAAGATTAATATTTTCTGACTTTAAGCTCTATGTCCCCCGTACTCATTTGATCATAATTTCATTTATTGTCCGATGTAATTGAACGTTGGCGTGTCCCCTTACTGTGAAAGATGTATATCTTGTAACTTTAAGCTCTATGTCCCCGTACTCATTTGATTATAATTTCATTTATTGTCCGATGTAATTGAACGTTGGCGTGTCCCCTTACTGTGAAAGATGTATATCTTGTAACTTTAAGCTCTATGTCCCCCGTACTCATTTGATCATAATTTCATTTATTGTCCGATGTAACTGAACGTTGGCGTGTCCCCTTATTGTGAAAGATTAATATTTTCTAACTTTAAGCTCTATGTCCCCCGTACTCATTTGATCATGATTTCATTTATTGTCCGATATAATTGAACGTTGGCCTGACCCCTTTCTGTGAAAGATGTATATCTTGTAACTTTAAGCTCTATGTCCCCGTACTCATTTGATCATAATTTCATTTATTGTCCGATGTAATTGAGCCTTGACGTGTCGCCTTACTGTGAAAGATTAATATTTTCTAACTTTAAGCTCTATGTCCCCCGTACTCATTTGATCATGATTTCATTTATTGTCCGATATAACTGAACGTTGGCGTGACCCCTTACTGTGAAAGATGTATATCTTGTAACTTTAAGCTCTATGTCCCCGTACTCATTTGATCATAATTTCATTTATTGTCCGATATAACTGAACGTTGGCGTGTCCCCTTACTGTGAAAGATGTATATCTTGTAACTTTAAGCTCTATGTCCCCCGTACTCATTTGATCATAATTTCATTTATTGTCCGATGTAATTGAGCCTTGGCGTGTCCCCTTACTGTGAAAGATTAATATTTTCTAACTTTAAGCTCTATGTCCCCCGTACTCATTTGATCATAATTTCATTTATTGTCCGATGTAATTCAGCCTTGGTGTGTCCCCTTACTGTGAAAGATTAATATTTTCTAACTTTAAGCTCTATGTCCCCCGTACTCATTTGATCATAATTTCATTTATTGTCCGATGTAATTGAACGTTGGCGTGTCCCCTTACTGTGAAAGATGTATATCTTGTAACTTTAAGCTCTATGTCCCCGTACTCATTTGATCATAATTTCATTTATTGTCCGATATAACTGAACGTTGGCGTGTCCCCTTACTGTGAAAGATGTATATCTTGTAACTTTAAGCGCTATGTCCCCCGTACTCATTTGATCATAATTTCATTCATTGTCCGATGTAATTGAACGTTGGCGTGTCCCCTTACTGTGAAAGATGTATATCTTGTAACTTTAAGCTCTATGTCCCCGTACTCATTTGATCATAATTTCATTTATTGTCCGATGTAATTGAACGTTGGCGTGTCCCCTTACTGTGAAAGATGTATATCTTGTAACTTTAAGCTCTATGTCCCCGTACTCATTTGATCATAATTTCATTTATTGTCCGATATAACTGAACGTTGGCGTGTCCCCTTACTGTGAAAGATGTATATCTTGTAACTTTAAGCTCTATGTACCCGTACTCATTTGATCATAATTTCATTTATTGTCCGATGTAATTGAACGTTGGCGTGTCCCCTTACTGTGAAAGATGTATATCTTGTAACTTTAAGCTCTATGTCCCCGTACTCATTTGATCATAATTTCATTTATTGTCCGATGTAATTGAACGTTGGCGTGTCCCCTTACTGTGAAAGGTGTATATCTTGTAACTTTAAGCTCTATGTCCCCCGTACTCATTTGATCATAATTTCATTTATTGTCCGATGTAATTGAACGTTGGCGTGTCCCCTTACCGTGAAAGATGTATATCTTTTCACTTTAAGCTCTATGTCCCCCGTACTCATTTGATCATATTTTCATTTATTGTCCGATGTAATTGACCGTTGGCGTGTCCCCTTACTGTGAAAGATGTATATCTTGTAACTTTAAGCTCTATGTCCCCCGTACTCATTTGATCATAATTTCATTTATTGTCCGATGTAATTGAGCCTTGACGTGTCGCCTTACTGTGAAAGATTAATATTTTCTAACTTTAAGCTCTATGTCCCCCGTACTCATTTGATCATGATTTCATTTATTGTCCGATATAACTGAACGTTGGCGTGACCCCTTACTGTGAAAGATGTATATCTTGTAACTTTAAGCTCTATGTCCCCGTACTCATTTGATCATAATTTCATTTATTGTCCGATATAACTGAACGTTGGCGTGTCCCCTTACTGTGAAAGATGTATATCTTGTAACTTTAAGCTCTATGTCCCCCGTACTCATTTGATCATAATTTCATTTATTGTCCGATGTAATTGAGCCTTGGCGTGTCCCCTTACTGTGAAAGATTAATATTTTCTAACTTTAAGCTCTATGTCCCCCGTACTCATTTGATCATAATTTCATTTATTGTCCGATGTAATTCAGCCTTGGTGTGTCCCCTTACTGTGAAAGATTAATATTTTCTAACTTTAAGCTCTATGTCCCCCGTACTCATTTGATCATAATTTCATTTATTGTCCGATGTAATTGAACGTTGGCGTGTCCCCTTACTGTGAAAGATGTATATCTTGTAACTTTAAGCTCTATGTCCCCGTACTCATTTGATCATAATTTCATTTATTGTCCGATGTAATTGAACGTTGGCGTGTCCCCTTACTGTGAAAGATGTATATCTTGTAACTTTAAGCTCTATGTCCCCCGTACTCATTTGACCATAATTTCATTTATTGTCCGATGTAATTGAACGTTGGCGGGTCCCCTTACTGTGAAAGATGTATATCTTGTAACTTTAAGCTCTATGTCCCCGTACTCATTTGATCATAATTTCATTTATTGTCCGATGTAATTGACCGTTGGCGTGTCCCCTTACTGTGAAAGGTGTATATCTTGTAACTTTAAGCTCTATGTCCCCCGTACTCATTTGATCATAATTTCATTTATTGTCCGATGTAATTGAATGTTGGCGTGTCCCCTTACTGTGAAAGATGTATATCTTGTAACTTTAAGCTCTATGTCCCCCGTACTCATTTGATCATAATTTCATTTATTGTCCGATGTAATTGAACGTTGGCTTGTCCCCTTACTGTGAAAGATTAATATTTTCTAACTTTCAGCTCTATGTCCCCCGTACTCATTCGATCATAATTTCATTTATTGTCCGATGTAATTGAGCCTTGGCGTGTCCCCTTACTGTGAAAGATTAATATTTTCTGACTTTAAGCTCTATGTCCCCCGTACTCATTTGATCATAATTTCATTTATTGTCCGATGTAATTGAACGTTGGCGTGTCCCCTTACTGTGAAAGATGTATATCTTGTAACTTTAAGCTCTATGTCCCCGTACTCATTTGATCATAATTTCATTTATTGTCCGATGTAATTGAACGTTGGCGTGTCCCCTTACTGTGAAAGATGTATATCTTGTAACTTTAAGCTCTATGTCCCCCGTACTCATTTGATCATAATTTCATTTATTGTCCAATATAATTGAACGTTGGCGTGTCCCCTTACTGTGAAAGATGTATATCTTGTAACTTTAAGCTCTATGTCCCCCGTACTCATTTGATCATAATTTCATTTATTGTCCGATGTAATTGAACGTTGGCGTGTCCCCTTACTGTGAAAGATGAATATCTTGTAACTTTAAGCTCTATGTCCCCCGTACTCATTCGATCATAATTTCATTTATTGTCCGATGTAATTGAGCCTTGGCGTGTCCCCTTACTGTGAAAGATTAATATTTTCTGACTTTAAGCTCTATGTCCCCCGTACTCATTTGATCATAATTTCATTTATTGTCCGATGTAATTGAACGCTGGCGTGTCCCCTTACTGTGAAAGATGTATATCTTGTAACTTTAAGCTCTATGTCCCCGTACTCATTTGATCATAATTTCATTTATTGTCCGATGTAATTGAACGTTGGCGTGTCCCCTTACTGTGAAAGATGTATATCTTGTAACTTTAAGCTCTATGTCCCCCGTACTCATTTGATCATAATTTCATTTATTGTCCGATGTAATTGAACGTTGGCGTGTCCCCTTACTGTGAAAGATTTATATCTTGTAACTTTAAGCTCTATGTCCCCGTACTCATTTGATCATAATTTCATTTATTGTCCGATGTAATTGAACGTTGGCGTGTCCCCTTACTGTGAAAGATGTATATCTTGTAACTTTAAGCTCTATGTCCCCGTACTCATTTGATCATAATTTCATTTATTGTCCGATATAACTGAACGTTGGCGTGTCCCCTTACTGTGAAAGATGTATATCTTGTAACTTTAAGCTCTATGTCCCCCGTACTCATTTGATCATAATTTCATTTATTGTCCGATGTAATTGAACGTTGAGGATGTCCCCTTACTGGTAAAGATGAATATCTTGTAATTTAAGACTCTATGTACCCCGTACTCATTTGATCATGATTTCATTTATTGTCCGATATAACTGAACGTTGGCGTGACCCCTTACTGTGAAAGATGTATATCTTGTAACTTTAAGCTCTATGTCCCCGTACTCATTTGATCATAATTTCATTTATTGTCCGATATAACTGAACGTTGGCGTGTCCCCTTACTGTGAAAGAGGTATATCTTGTAACTTTAAGCTCTATGTCCCCCGTACTCATTTGATCATAATTTCATTTATTGTCCGATGTAATTGAGCCTTGGCGTGTCCCCTTACTGTGAAAGATTAATATTTTCTAACTTTCAGCTCTATGTCCCCCGTACTCATTCGATCATAATTTCATTTATTGTCCGATGTAATTGAGCCTTGGCGTGTCCCCTTACTGTGAAAGATTAATATTTTCTGACTTTAAGCTCTATGTCCCCCGTACTCATTTGATCATAATTTCATTTATTGTCCGATGTAATTGAACGTTGGCGTGTCCCCTTACTGTGAAAGATGTATATCTTGTAACTTTAAGCTCTATGTCCCCGTACTCATTTGATTATAATTTCATTTATTGTCCGATGTAATTGAACGTTGGCGTGTCCCCTTACTGTGAAAGATGTATATCTTGTAACTTTAAGCTCTATGTCCCCCGTACTCATTTGATCATAATTTCATTTATTGTCCGATGTAATTGAACGTTGGCGTGTCCCCTTACTGTGAAAGATGTATATCTTGTAACTTTAAGCTCCATGTCCCCCGTACTCATTTGATCATAATTTCATTTATTGTCCGATGTAATTGAACGTTGAGGATGTCCCCTTACTGGTAAAGATGAATATCTTGTAACTTAAGACTCTATGTACCCCGTACTCATTTGATCATGATTTCATTTATTTTCCGATATAATTGAACGTCGGCGTGTCCCCTTACTGTGAAAGATGAATATCTTGTAACTTTAAGCTCCATGTACCCGTACTCATTTGACCATGATCTTAATCATCATCCGATATAATTGAACGTTGGCGTGTCCCCTTACTGTGAAAGATGTATGTGTGTTAAATTTAAGCTCTATGTACCCGTTCTCATTTGACCATGATTCCATTTATTGTCCGATATAATTGAACGATTGTGTGTCCCCTTACTGTGAAAGATGAATATCTTGTAACTTTAAGCTCTATGTACCCCGTACTCATTTGATCATAATTTCATTTATTGTCCGATGTAATTGAACGTTGGCGTGTCCCCTTACTGTGAAAGATGAATACCTTGTAACTTTAAGCTCTATGTACCCGTACTCCTTTGATCATGATTCCATTTATTGTCCGATATAATTGAACGTTGGTGTGTCCCCATGCTGTGAAAGATGAATATCTTGTAACTTTAAGCTCTATGTACCCGTACTCATTTGATCATGATTTCATTTATTGTCCGATATAATTGAACGTTGGCGCGTCCCCTTACTGCGAAAGATTAATATTTTCTAACTTTAAGCTCTATGTCCCCCGTACTCATTTGATCATAATTTCATTTATTGTCCGATGTAATTGAACGCTGGCGTGTCCCCTTACTGTGAAAGATGAATATCTTGTAACTTTAAGCTCTATGTAGCTGTTATCATTTGACCATGATTCCATTTATTGTCCGATATAATTGAACGTTGGTGTGTCCCCTTACTGTGAAAGATCAATATCTTGTAACTTTAAGCTCTATGTCCCCCGTACTCATTTGATCATAATTTCATTTATTCTCCGATGTAATTGAACGTTGGCGTGTCCCCTTACTGTGAAAGATGAATATCTTGTAACTTTAAGCTCTATGTACCCGTACTCATTTGATCATGATTTCATTTATTGTCCGATATAATTGAACGTTGGTAGTGTCCCCTTACTGTGAAAGGTGAATATCTTGTAACTTTGAGCTCTATGTACCCGTACTCATTTGATCATGATTTCATTTATTGTCGGATATAATTGAACGTTGGGAGTGTCCCCTTACTGTGAAAGGTGAATATCTTGTAACTTTAAGCTCTATGTCCCCCGTACTCATTTGATCATAATTTCATTTATTGTCCGATGTAATTGAACGTTGGCGTGTCCCCTTACTTTGAAAGATTAATATTTTCTAACTTTAAGCTCTATGTCCCCGTACTCATTTGATCATGTTTTCATTTATTGTCCGATGTAATTGAACGTTGGCGTGTCCCCTTACTGTGAAAGATGAATATCTTGTAACTTTAAGCTCTATGACCCCCGTACTCATTTGATCATAATTTCATTTATTGTCCGATGTAATTGAACGTTGGCGTGTCCCCTTACTGTGAAAGATGTATATCTTGTAACTTTAAGCTCTATGTCCCCCGTACTCATTTGATCATAATTTTATTTATTGTCCGATGTAATTGAACGTTGGCGTGTCCCCTTACTGTGAAAGATGTATATCTTGTAACTTTAAGCTCTATGTACCCGTACTCATTTGATCATGATTTCATTTATTGTCCGATGTAACTGAACGTTGGCGTGTCCCCTTACCGTGAAAGATGAATATCTTGTAACTTTAAGCTCTATGTACCCGTACTCATTTGATCATAATTTCATTTATTGTCCGATGTAATTGAACGTTGGCGTGTCCCCTTACTGCGAAAGATTAATATTTTCTAACTTTAAGCTCTATGTCCCCCGTACTCATTTGATCATAGTTTCATTTATTGTCCGATGTAATTGAACGTTGGCATGTCCCCTTACTGTGAAAGATGAATATCTTGTAACTTTAAGCTCTATGTCCCCCGTACTCATTTGATCATAATTTCATTTATTGTCGGATATAATTGAACGTTGGCGTGTCCCCTTACTGTGAAAGATTAATATTTTCTAACTTTAAGCTCTATGTCCCCGTACTCATTTGATCATAATTTCATTTATTGTCCGATGTAATTGAACGTTGGCGTGTCCCCTTACTGTGAAAGATGAATATCTTGTAACTTTAAGCTCTATGTCCCCGGTACTCATTTGATCATAATTTCATTTATTGTCCGATGTAATTGAACGTTGGCGTGTCCCCTTACTGTGAAAGATTAATATTTTCTAACTTTAAGCTCTATGTTCCCGTACTCATTTGATCATGATTTCATTTATTGTCCGATATAATTGAACGTTGGCATGTCCCCTTACTGTGAAAGATTAATATTTTCTAACTTTAAGCTCTATGTCCCCGTACTCATTTGATCATAATTTCATTTATTGTCCGATGTAATTGAACGTTGGCGTGTCCCCTTACTGTGAAAGATGTATATCTTGTAACTTTAAGCTCTATGTACCCGTACTCATTTGATCATGATTTCATTTATTGTCCGATGTAACTGAACGTTGGCGTGTCCCCTTACCGTGAAAGATGAATATCTTGTAACTTTAAGCTCTATGTACCCGTACTCATTTGATCATAATTTCTTTTATTGTCCGATGTAATTGAACGTTGGTGTGTCCCCTTACCGTGAAAGATGAATATCTTGTAACTTTAAGCTCTATGTCCCCCGTACTCATTTGATCATGATTTCATTTATTGTCCGATGTAACTGAACGTTGGCGTGTCCCCTTACTGTGAAAGATTAATATTTTCTAACTTTAAGCTCTATGTCCCCGTACTCATTTGATCATGATTTCATTTATTGTCCGATGTAACTGAACGTTGGCGTGTCCCCTTACTGTGAAAGATTAATATGTTGTAACTTTAAGCTCTATGTACCCGTACTCATTTGATCATGATTTCATTTATTGTCCGATGTAACTGAACGTTGGTGTGTCCCCTTACTGGGAAAGATTAATATGTTGTAACTTTAAGCTCTATGTACCCGTACTCATTTGATCATGATTTCATTTATTGTCCGATGTAACTGAACGTTGGCGTGTCCCCTTACTGTGAAAGATTAATATGTTGTAACTTTAAGCTCTATGTCCCCCGTACTCATTTGATCATGATTTCATTTATTGTCCGATGTAACTGAACGTTGGTGTGTCCCCTTACTGTGAAAGATGTATATCTTGTAACTTTAAGCTCTATGTCCCCCGTACTCATTTGATCATAATTTTATTTATTGTCCGATGTAATTGAACGTTGGCGTGTTCCCTTACTGTGAAAGATGTATATCTTGTAACTTTAAGCTCTATGTACCCGTACTCATTTGATCATGATTTCATTTATTGTCCGATGTAACTGAACGTTGGCGTGTCCCCTTACCGTGAAAGATGAATATCTTGTAACTTTAAGCTCTATGTACCCGTACTCATTTGATCATAATTTCATTTATTGTCCGATGTAATTGAACGTTGGCGTGTCCCCTTACTGTGAAAGATTAATATTTTCTAACTTTCAGATCTATGTCCCCCGTACTCATTCGATCATAATTTCATTTATTGTCCGATGTAATTGAGCCTTGGCGTGTCCCCTTACTGTGAAAGATTAATATTTTCTGACTTTAAGCTCTATGTCCCCCGTACTCATTTGATCATAATTTCATTTATTGTCCGATGTAATTGAACGTTGGCGTGTCCCCTTACTGTGAAAGATGTATATCTTGTAACTTTAAGCTCTATGTCCCCGTACTCATTTGATCATAATTTCATTTATTGTCCGATGTAATTGAACGTTGGCGTGTCCCCTTACTGTGAAAGATGTATATCTTGTAACTTTAAGCTCTATGTCCCCCGTACTCATTTGATCATAATTTCATTTATTGTCCAATATAATTGAACGTTGGCGTGTCCCCTTACTGTGAAAGATGTATATCTTGTAACTTTAAGCTCTATGTCCCCCGTACTCATTTGATCATAATTTCATTTATTGTCCGATGTAATTGAACGTTGGCGTGTCCCCTTACTGTGAAAGATGAATATCTTGTAACTTTAAGCTCTATGTCCCCCGTACTCATTCGATCATAATTTCATTTATTGTCCGATGTAATTGAGCCTTGGCGTGTCCCCTTACTGTGAAAGATTAATATTTTCTGACTTTAAGCTCTATGTCCCCCGTACTCATTTGATCATAATTTCATTTATTGTCCGATGTAATTGAACGCTGGCGTGTCCCCTTACTGTGAAAGATGTATGTCTTGTAACTTTAAGCTCTATGTCCCCGTACTCATTTGATCATAATTTCATTTATTGTCCGATGTAATTGAACGTTGGCGTGTCCCCTTACTGTGAAAGATGTATATCTTGTAACTTTAAGCTCTATGTCCCCCGTACTCATTTGATCATAATTTCATTTATTGTCCGATGTAATTGAACGTTGGCGTGTCCCCTTACTGTGAAAGATTTATATCTTGTAACTTTAAGCTCTATGTCCCCGTACTCATTTGATCATAATTTCATTTATTGTCCGATGTAATTGAACGTTGGCGTGTCCCCTTACTGTGAAAGATGTATATCTTGTAACTTTAAGCTCTATGTCCCCGTACTCATTTGATCATAATTTCATTTATTGTCCGATATAACTGAACGTTGGCGTGTCCCCTTACTGTGAAAGATGTATATCTTGTAACTTTAAGCTCTATGTCCCCCGTACTCATTTGATCATAATTTCATTTATTGTCCGATGTAATTGAACGTTGAGGATGTCCCCTTACTGGTAAAGATGAATATCTTGTAATTTAAGACTCTATGTACCCCGTACTCATTTGATCATGATTTCATTTATTGTCCGATATAACTGAACGTTGGCGTGACCCCTTACTGTGAAAGATGTATATCTTGTAACTTTAAGCTCTATGTCCCCGTACTCATTTGATCATAATTTCATTTATTGTCCGATATAACTGAACGTTGGCGTGTCCCCTTACTGTGAAAGAGGTATATCTTGTAACTTTAAGCTCTATGTCCCCCGTACTCATTTGATCATAATTTCATTTACTGTCCGATGTAATTGAGCCTTGGCGTGTCCCCTTACTGTGAAAGATTAATATTTTCTAACTTTCAGCTCTATGTCCCCCGTACTCATTCGATCATAATTTCATTTATTGTCCGATGTAATTGAGCCTTGGCGTGTCCCCTTACTGTGAAAGATTAATATTTTCTGACTTTAAGCTCTATGTCCCCCGTACTCATTTGATCATAATTTCATTTATTGTCCGATGTAATTGAACGTTGGCGTGTCCCCTTACTGTGAATGATGTATATCTTGTAACTTTAAGCTCTATGTCCCCGTACTCATTTGATTATAATTTCATTTATTGTCCGATGTAATTGAACGTTGGCGTGTCCCCTTACTGTGAAAGATGTATATCTTGTAACTTTAAGCTCTATGTCCCCCGTACTCATTTGATCATAATTTCATTTATTGTCCGATGTAATTGAACGTTGGCGTGTCCCCTTACTGTGAAAGATGTATATCTTGTAACTTTAAGCTCTATGTCCCCCGTACTCATTTGATCATAATTTCATTTATTGTCCGATGTAATTGAACGTTGAGGATGTCCCCTTACTGGTAAAGATGAATATCTTGTAACTTAAGACTCTATGTACCCCGTACTCATTTGATCATGATTTCATTTATTTTCCGATATAATTGAACGTCGGCGTGTCCCCTTACTGTGAAAGATGAATATCTTGTAACTTTAAGCTCCATGTACCCGTACTCATTTGACCATGATCCTAATCATCATCCGATATAATTGAACGTTGGCGTGTCCCCTTACTGTGAAAGATGCATGTGTGTTAAATTTAAGCTCTATGTACCCGTTCTCATTTGACCATGATTCCATTTATTGTCCGATATAATTGAACGATTGTGTGTCCCCTTACTGTGAAAGATGAATATCT
Source organism: Mantis religiosa (assembly GCA_030765055.1). NCBI lineage: Eukaryota > Metazoa > Arthropoda > Insecta > Mantodea > Mantidae > Mantis > Mantis religiosa. The sequence goes on from JAUKNK010000016.1 coordinate 7,720,642, forward strand.
TGTAACTTTAAGCTCTATGTACCCCGTACTCATTTGATCATAATTTCATTTATTGTCCGATGTAATTGAACGTTGGCGTGTCCCCTTACTGTGAAAGATGAATACCTTGTAACTTTAAGCTCTATGTACCCGTACTCCTTTGATCATGATTCCATTTATTGTCCGATATAATTGAACGTTGGTGTGTCCCCATGCTGTGAAAGATGAATATCTTGTAACTTTAAGCTCTATGTACCCGTACTCATTTGATCATGATTTCATTTATTGTCCGATATAATTGAACGTTGGCGCGTCCCCTTACTGCGAAAGATTAATATTTTCTAACTTTAAGCTCTATGTCCCCCGTACTCATTTGATCATAATTTCATTTATTGTCCGATGTAATTGAACGCTGGCGTGTCCCCTTACTGTGAAAGATGAATATCTTGTAACTTTAAGCTCTATGTAGCTGTTATCATTTGACCATGATTCCATTTATTGTCCGATATAATTGAACGTTGGTGTGTCCCCTTACTGTGAAAGATCAATATCTTGTAACTTTAAGCTCTATGTCCCCCGTACTCATTTGATCATAATTTCATTTATTCTCCGATGTAATTGAACGTTGGCGTGTCCCCTTACTGTGAAAGATGAATATCTTGTAACTTTAAGCTCTATGTACCCGTACTCATTTGATCATGATTTCATTTATTGTCCGATATAATTGAACGTTGGTAGTGTCCCCTTACTGTGAAAGGTGAATATCTTGTAACTTTGAGCTCTATGTACCCGTACTCATTTGATCATGATTTCATTTATTGTCGGATATAATTGAACGTTGGGAGTGTCCCCTTACTGTGAAAGGTGAATATCTTGTAACTTTAAGCTCTATGTCCCCCGTACTCATTTGATCATAATTTCATTTATTGTCCGATGTAATTGAACGTTGGCGTGTCCCCTTACTTTGAAAGATTAATATTTTCTAACTTTAAGCTCTATGTCCCCGTACTCATTTGATCATGTTTTCATTTATTGTCCGATGTAATTGAACGTTGGCGTGTCCCCTTACTGTGAAAGATGAATATCTTGTAACTTTAAGCTCTATGACCCCCGTACTCATTTGATCATAATTTCATTTATTGTCCGATGTAATTGAACGTTGGCGTGTCCCCTTACTGTGAAAGATGTATATCTTGTAACTTTAAGCTCTATGTCCCCCGTACTCATTTGATCATAATTTTATTTATTGTCCGATGTAATTGAACGTTGGCGTGTCCCCTTACTGTGAAAGATGTATATCTTGTAACTTTAAGCTCTATGTACCCGTACTCATTTGATCATGATTTCATTTATTGTCCGATGTAACTGAACGTTGGCGTGTCCCCTTACCGTGAAAGATGAATATCTTGTAACTTTAAGCTCTATGTACCCGTACTCATTTGATCATAATTTCATTTATTGTCCGATGTAATTGAACGTTGGCGTGTCCCCTTACTGTGAAAGATTAATATTTTCTAACTTTAAGCTCTATGTCCCCCGTACTCATTTGATCATAGTTTCATTTATTGTCCGATGTAATTGAACGTTGGCATGTCCCCTTACTGTGAAAGATGAATATCTTGTAACTTTAAGCTCTATGTCCCCGTACTCATTTGATCATAATTTCATTTATTGTCGGATATAATTGAACGTTGGCGTGTCCCCTTACTGTGAAAGATTAATATTTTCTAACTTTAAGCTCTATGTCCCCGTACTCATTTGATCATAATTTCATTTATTGTCCGATGTAATTGAACGTTGGCGTGTCCCCTTACTGTGAAAGATGAATATCTTGTAACTTTAAGCTCTATGTCCCCGGTACTCATTTGATCATAATTTCATTTATTGTCCGATGTAATTGAACGTTGGCGTGTCCCCTTACTGTGAAAGATTAATATTTTCTAACTTTAAGCTCTATGTTCCCGTACTCATTTGATCATGATTTCATTTATTGTCCGATATAATTGAACGTTGGCATGTCCCCTTACTGTGAAAGATTAATATTTTCTAACTTTAAGCTCTATGTCCCCGTACTCATTTGATCATAATTTCATTTATTGTCCGATGTAATTGAACGTTGGCGTGTCCCCTTACTGTGAAAGATGTATATCTTGTAACTTTAAGCTCTATGTACCCGTACTCATTTGATCATGATTTCATTTATTGTCCGATGTAACTGAACGTTGGCGTGTCCCCTTACCGTGAAAGATGAATATCTTGTAACTTTAAGCTCTATGTACCCGTACTCATTTGATCATAATTTCTTTTATTGTCCGATGTAATTGAACGTTGGTGTGTCCCCTTACCGTGAAAGATGAATATCTTGTATCTTTAAGCTCTATGTCCCCCGTACTCATTTGATCATGATTTCATTTATTGTCCGATGTAACTGAACGTTGGCGTGTCCCCTTACTGTGAAAGATTAATATTTTCTAACTTTAAGCTCTATGTCCCCGTACTCATTTGATCATGATTTCATTTATTGTCCGATGTAACTGAACGTTGGCGTGTCCCCTTACTGTGAAAGATTAATATGTTGTAACTTTAAGCTCTATGTACCCGTACTCATTTGATCATGATTTCATTTATTGTCCGATGTAACTGAACGTTGGTGTGTCCCCTTACTGGGAAAGATTAATATGTTGTAACTTTAAGCTCTATGTACCCGTACTCATTTGATCATGATTTCATTTATTGTCCGATGTAACTGAACGTTGGCGTGTCCCCTTACTGTGAAAGATTAATATGTTGTAACTTTAAGCTCTATGTCCCCCGTACTCATTTGATCATGATTTCATTTATTGTCCGATGTAACTGAACGTTGGTGTGTCCCCTTACTGTGAAAGATGTATATCTTGTAACTTTAAGCTCTATGTCCCCCGTACTCATTTGACCATAATTTCATTTATTGTCCGATGTAATTGAACGTTGGCGTGTTCCCTTACTGTGAAAGATGTATATCTTGTAACTTTAAGCTCTATGTACCCGTACTCATTTGATCATGATTTCATTTATTGTCCGATGTAACTGAACGTTGGCGTGTCCCCTTACCGTGAAAGATGAATATCTTGTAACTTTAAGCTCTATGTACCCGTACTCATTTGATCATAATTTCATTTATTGTCCGATGTAATTGAACGTTGGCGTGTCCCCTTACTGTGAAAGATTAATATTTTCTAACTTTAAGCTCTATGTCCCCCGTACTCATTTGATCATAGTTTCATTTATTGTCCGATGTAATTGAACGTTGGCATGTCCCCTTACTGTGAAAGATGAATATCTTGTAACTTTAAGCTCTATGTCCCCGTACTCATTTGATCATAATTTCATTTATTGTCGGATATAATTGAACGTTGGCGTGTCCCCTTACTGTGAAAGATTATTATTTTCTAACTTTAAGCTCTATGTCCCCGTACTCATTTGATCATAATTTCATTTATTGTCCGATGTAATTGAACGTTGGCGTGTCCCCTTACTGTGAAAGATGAATATCTTGTAACTTTAAGCTCTAAGTCCCCGGTACTCATTTGATCATAATTTCATTTATTGTCCGATGTAATTGAACGTTGGCGTGTCCCCTTACTGTGAAAGATTAATATTTTCTAACTTTAAGCTCTATGTTCCCGTACTCATTTGATCATGATTTCATTTATTGTCCGATATAATTGAACGTTGGCATGTCCCCTTACTGTGAAAGATTAATATTTTCTAACTTTAAGCTCTATGTCCCCGTACTCATTTGATCATAATTTCATTTATTGTCCGATGTAATTGAACGTTGGCGTGTCCCCTTACTGTGAAAGATGTATATCTTGTAACTTTAAGCTCTATGTACCCGTACTCTTTTGATCATGATTTCATTTATTGTCCGATGTAACTGAACGTTGGCGTGTCCCCTTACCGTGAAAGATGAATATCTTGTAACTTTAAGCTCTATGTACCCGTACTCATTTGATCATAATTTCTTTTATTGTCCGATGTAATTGAACGTTGGTGTGTCCCCTTACCGTGAAAGATGAATATCTTGTAACTTTAAGCTCTATGTCCCCCGTACTCATTTGATCATGATTTCATTTATTGTCCGATGTAACTGAACGTTGGCGTGTCCCCTTACTGTGAAAGATTAATATTTTCTAACTTTAAGCTCTATGTCCCCGTACTCATTTGATCATGATTTCATTTATTGTCCGATGTAACTGAACGTTGGCGTGTCCCCTTACTGTGAAAGATAAATATGTTGTAACTTTAAGCTGTATGTACCCGTACTCATTTGATCATGATTTCATTTATTGTCCGATGTAACTGAACGTTGGTGTGTCCCCTTACTGGGAAAGATTAATATGTTGTAACTTTAAGCTCTATGTACCCGTACTCATTTGATCATGATTTCATTTATTGTCCGATGTAACTGAACGTTGGCGTGTCCCCTTACTGTGAAAGATTAATATGTTGTAACTTTAAGCTCTATGTCCCCCGTACTTATTTGATCATGATTTCATTTATTGTCCGATGTAACTGAACGTTGGTGTGTCCCCTTACTGTAAAAGATGTATATCTTGTAACTTTAAGCTCTATGTCCCCCGTACTCATTTGATCATGATTTCATTTATTGTCCGATGTAACTGAACGTTGGCGTGTCCCCTTACTGTGAAAGATGTATATCTTGTAGCTTTAAGCTCTATGTCCCCCGTACTCATTTGATCATGATTTCATTTATTGTCCGATGTAACTGAACGTTGGCGTGTCCCCTTACTGTGAAAGATGTATATCTTGTAACTTTAAGCTCTATGTCCCCCGTACTCATTTGATCATGATTTCATTTATTGTCCGATGTAACTGAACGTTGGCGTGTCCCCTTACTGTGAAAGATTAATATGTTGTAACTTTAAGCTCTATGTACCCGTACTCATTTGATCATGATTTCATTTATTGTCCGATGTAACTGAACGTTGGCGTGTCCCCTTACTGTGAAAGATTAATATGTTGTAACTTTAAGCTCTATGTACCCGTACTCATTTGATCATGATTTCATTTATTGTCCGATGTAACTGAACGTTGGTGTGTCCCCATACTGTGAAAGATGTATATCTTGTAACTTTAAGCTCTATGTCCCCCGTACTCATTTGATCATGATTTCATTTATTGTCCGATGTAACTGAACGTTGGCGTGTCCCCTTACTGTGAAAGATTAATATGTTGTAACTTTAAGCTCTATGTACCCGTACTCATTTGATCATGATTTCATTTATTGTCCGATGTAATTGAGCCTTGGCGTGTCCCCTTACTGTGAAAGATTAATATTTTCTAACTTTAAGCTCTATGTCCCCCGTACTCATTTGATCATAATTTCATTTATTGTCCGATGTAATTGAACGTTGGCGTGTCCCCTTACTGTGAAAGATGTATATCTTGTAACTTTAAGCTCTATGTCCCCGTACTCATTTGATCATGATTTCATTTATTGTCCGATGTAACTGAACGTTGGCGTGTCCCCTTACTGTGAAAGATGTATATCTTGTAACTTTAAGCTCTATGTCCCCGTACTCATTTGATCATAATTTCATTTATTGTCCGATGTAATTGAACGTTGGCGTGTCCCCTTACTGTGAAAGATTAATATTTTCTAACTTTAAGCTCTATGTCCCCCGTACTCATTTGATCATAATTTCATTTATTGTCCGATGTAATTGAACGTTGGCGTGTCCCCTTACTGTGAAAGATGTATATCTTGTAACTTTAAGCTCTATGTCCCCGTACTCATTTGATCATAATTTCATTTATTGTCCGATGTAATTGAGCCTTGGCGTGTCCCCTTACTGTGAAAGATTAATATTTTCTAACTTTAAGCTCTATGTCCCCCGTACTCATTTGATCATAATTTCATTTATTGTCCGATGTAATTCAGCCTTGGTGTGTCCCCTTACTGTGAAAGATTAATATTTTCTAACTTTAAGCTCTATGTCCCCCGTACTCATTTGATCATAATTTCATTTATTGTCCGATGTAATTGAACGTTGGCGTGTCCCCTTACTGTGAAAGATGTATATCTTGTAACTTTAAGCTCTATGTCCCCGTACTCATTTGATCATAATTTCATTTATTGTCCGATGTAATTGAACGTTGGCGTGTCCCCTTACTGTGAAAGATGTATATCTTGTAACTTTAAGCTCTATGTCCCCCGTACTCATTTGATCATAATTTCATTTATTGTCCGATGTAATTGAACGTTGGCGTGTCCCCTTACTGTGAAAGATTAATATTTTCTAACTTTAAGCTCTATGTCCCCCGTACTCATTTGATCATAATTTCATTTATTGTCCGATATAATTGAACGTTGGCGTGTCCCCTTACTGTGAAAGATATATATCTTGTAACTTTAAGCTCTATGTACCCGTACTCATTTGATCATAATTTCATTTATTGTCCGATGTAATTGAACGTTGGCGTGTCCGCTTACTGTGAAAGATGTATATCTTGTCACTTTAAGCTCTATGTCCCCCGTACTCATTTGATCATAATTTCATTTATTGTCCGATGTAATTGAACGTTGGCGTGTCCCCTTACTGTGAAAAATGTATATCTTGTAACTTTAAGCTCTATGTACCCGTACTCATTTGATCATAATTTCATTTATTGTCCGATGTAATTGAACGTTGGCGTGTCCGCTTACTGTGAAAGATGTATATCTTGTTACTTTAAGCTCTATGTCCCCCGTACTCATTTGATCATAATTTCATTTATTGTCCGATATAATTGAACTTTGGCGTGTCCCCTTACTGTGAAAGATGTATATCTTGTAACTTTAAGCTCTATGTCCCCCGTACTCATTTGATCATAATTTCATTTATTGTCCGATGTAATTGAACGTTGGCGTGTCCCCTTACTGTGAAAGATGTATGTTGTAACTTTAAGCTCTATGTACCCGTACTCATTTGATCATAATTTCATTTATTGTCCGATGTAATTGAACGTTGGCGTGTCCCCTTACTGTGAAAGATGTATATCTTGTCACTTTAAGCTCTATGTCCCCCGTACTCATTTGATCATAATTTCATTTATTGTCCGATGTAAGTGAACGTTGGCGTGTCCCCTTACTGTGAAAAATGTATATCTTGTAACTTTAAGCTCTATGTACCCGTACTCATTTGATCATAATTTAATTGTTGTCCGATATAATTAAACGTTGGCGTGTCCGCTTACTGTGAAAGATGTATATCTTGTAACTTTAAGCTCTATGTCCCCCGTACTCATTTGATCATAATTTCATTTATTGTCCGATGTAATTGAACGTTGGCGTGGCCCCTTACTGTGAAAGATGTATATCTTGTAACTTTAAGCTCTATGTCCCGTACTCATTTGATCATAATTTCATTTATTGTCCGATATAATTGAACGTTGGCGTGTCCGCTTACTGTGAAAGATGTATATCTTGTAACTTTAAGCTCTATGTCCCCCGTACTCATTTGATCATAGTTTCATTTATTGTCCGATGTAATTGAACGTTGGCATGTCCCCTTACTGTGAAAGATGAATATCTTGTAACTTTAAGCTCTATGTCCCCGTACTCATTTGATCATAATTTCATTTATTGTCGGATATAATTGAACGTTGGCGTGTCCCCTTACTGTGAAAGATTAATATTTTCTAACTTTAAGCTCTATGTCCCCGTACTCATTTGATCATAATTTCATTTATTGTCCGATGTAATTGAACGTTGGCGTGTCCCCTTACTGTGAAAGATGAATATCTTGTAACTTTAAGCTCTATGTCTCCGGTACTCATTTGATCATAATTTCATTTATTGTCCGATGTAATTGAACGTTGGCGTGTCCCCTTACTGTGAAAGATTAATATTTTCTAACTTTTAGCTCTATGTTCCCGTACTTATTTGATCATGATTTCATTTATTGTCCGATATAATTGAACGTTGGCATGTCCCCTTACTGTGAAAGATTAATATTTTCTAACTTTAAGCTCTATGTCCCCGTACTCATTTGATCATAATTTCATTTATTGTCCGATGTAATTTAACGTTGGCGTGTCCCCTTACTGTGAAGGATGTATATCTTGTAACTTTAAGCTCTATGTACCCGTACTCATTTGATCATGATTTCATTTTTTGTCCGATGTAACTGAACGTTGGCGTGTCCCCTTACCGTGAAAGATGAATATCTTGTAACTTTAAGCTCTATGTACCCGTACTCATTTGATCATAATTTCTTTTATTGTCCGATGTAATTGAACGTTGGTGTGTCCCCTTACCGTGAAAGATGAATATCTTGTAACTTTAAGCTCTATGTCCCCCGTACTCATTTGATCATGATTTCATTTATTGTCCGATGTAACTGAACGTTGGCGTGTCCCCTTACTGTGAAAGATTAATATTTTCTAACTTTAAGCTCTATGTCCCCGTACTCATTTGATCATGATTTCATTTATTGTCTGATGTAACTGAACGTTGGCGTGTCCCCTTACTGTGAAAGATTAATATGTTGTAACTTTAAGCTCTATGTACCCGTACTCATTTGATCATGATTTCATTTATTGTCCGATGTAACTGAACGTTGGTGTGTCCCCTTACTGGGAAAGATTAATATGTTGTAACTTTAAGCTCTATGTACCCGTACTCATTTGATCATGATTTCATTTATTGTCCGATGTAACTGAACGTTGGCGTGTCCCCTTACTGTGAAAGATTAATATGTTGTAACTTTAAGCTCTATGTCCCCCGTACTCATTTGATCATGATTTCATTTATTGTCCGATGTAACTGAACGTTGGTGTGTCCCCTTACTGTGAAAGATGTATATCTTGTAACTTTAAGCTCTATGTCCCCCGTACTCATTTGATCATGATTTCATTTATTGTCCGATGTAACTGAACGTTGGCGTGTCCCCTTACTGTGAAAGATGTATATCTTGTAACTTTAAGCTCTATGTCCCCCGTACTCATTTGATCATGATTTCATTTATTGTCCGATGTAACTGAACGTTGGCGTGTCCCCTTACTGTGAAAGATGTATATCTTGTAACTTTAAGCTCTATGTCCCCCGTACTCATTTGATCATGATTTCATTTATTGTCCGATGTAGCTGAACGTTGGCGTGTCCCCTTACTGTGAAAGATTAATATTTTCTAACTTTAAGCTCTATGTCCCCCGTACTCATTTGATCATGATTTCATTTATTGTCCGATGTAACTGAACGTTGGCGTGTCCCCTTACTGTGAAAGATTAATATGTTGTAACTTTAAGCTCTATGTACCCGTACTCATTTGATCATGATTTCATTTATTGTCCGATGTAACTGAACGTTGGTGTGTCCCCATACTGTGAAAGATGTATATCTTGTAACTTTAAGCTCTATGTCCCCCGTACTCATTTGATCATGATTTCATTTATTGTCCGATGTAACTGAACGTTGGCGTGTCCCCTTACTGTGAAAGATTAATATGTTGTAACTTTAAGCTCTATGTACCCGTACTCATTTGATCATGATTTCATTTATTGTCCGATGTAACTGAACGTTGGCGTGTCCCCTTACTGTGAAAGATTAATATGTTGTAACTTTAAGCTCCATGTACCCGTACTCATTTGATCATGATTTCATTTATTGTCCGATGTAACTGAACGTTGGTGTGTCCCCATACTGTGAAAGATGTATATCTTGTAACTTTAAGCTCTATGTCCCCCGTACTCATTTGATCATAATTTCATTTATTGTCCGATGTAATTGAGCCTTGGCGTGTCCCCTTACTGTGAAAGATTAATATTTTCTAACTTTAAGCTCTATGTCCCCCGTACTCATTTGATCATACTTTCATTTATTGTCCGATGTAACTGAACGTTGGCGTGTCCCCTTATTGTGAAAGATTAATATTTTCTAACTTTAAGCTCTATGTCCCCCGTACTCATTTGATCATGATTTCATTTATTGTCCGATATAATTGAACGTTGGCCTGACCCCTTTCTGTGAAAGATGTATATCTTGTAACTTTAAGCTCTATGTCCCCGTACTCATTTGATCATAATTTCATTTATTGTCCGATGTAATTGAGCCTTGACGTGTCGCCTTACTGTGAAAGATTAATATTTTCTAACTTTAAGCTCTATGTCCCCCGTACTCATTTGATCATGATTTCATTTATTGTCCGATATAACTGAACGTTGGCGTGACCCCTTACTGTGAAAGATGTATATCTTGTAACTTTAAGCTCTATGTCCCCGTACTCATTTGATCATAATTTCATTTATTGTCCGATATAACTGAACGTTGGCGTGTCCCCTTACTGTGAAAGATGTATATCTTGTAACTTTAAGCTCTATGTCCCCCGTACTCATTTGATCATAATTTCATTTATTGTCCGATGTAATTGAGCCTTGGCGTGTCCCCTTACTGTGAAAGATTAATATTTTCTAACTTTCAGCTCTATGTCCCCCGTACTCATTTGATCATAATTTCATTTATTGTCCGATGTAATTCAGCCTTGGTGTGTCCCCTTACTGTGAAAGATTAATATTTTCTAACTTTAAGCTCTATGTCCCCCGTACTCATTTGATCATAATTTCATTTATTGTCCGATGTAATTGAACGTTTGTGTGTCCCCTTACTGTGAAAGATGTATATCTTGTAACTTTAAGCTCTATGTCCCCGTACTCATTTGATCATAATTTCATTTATTGTCCGATGTAATTGAACGTTGGCGTGTCCCCTTACTGTGAAAGATTAGTATTTTCTAACTTTAAGCTCTATGTCCCCCGTACTCATTTGATCATAATTTCATTTATTGTCCGATGTAATTGAACGTTGGCGTGTCCCCTTACTGTGAAAGATGTATATCTTGTAACTTTAAGCTCTATGTCCCCGTACTCATTTGATCATAATTTCATTTATTGTCCGATGTAATTGAGCCTTGGCGTGTCCCCTTACTGTGAAAGATTAATATTTTCTAACTTTAAGCTCTATGTCCCCCGTACTCATTTGATCATAATTTCATTTATTGTCCGATGTAATTCAGTCTTGGTGTGTCCCCTTACTGTGAAAGATTAATATTTTCTAACTTTAAGCTCTATGTCCCCCGTACTCATTTGATCATAATTTCATTTATTGTCCGATGTAATTGAACGTTGGCGTGTCCCCTTACTGTGAAAGATGTATATCTTGTAACTTTAAGCTCTATGTCCCCGTACTCATTTGATCATAATTTCATTTATTGTCCGATGTAATTGAACGTTGGCGTGTCCCCTTACAGTGAAAGATGTATATCTTGTAACTTTAAGCTCTATGTCCCCCGTACTCATTTGACCATAATTTCATTTATTGTCCGATGTAATTGAACGTTGGCGTGTCCCCTTACTGTGAAAGGTGTATATCTTGTAACTTTAAGCTCTATGTCCCCCGTACTCATTTGATCATAATTTCATTTAATGTCCGATGTAATTGAGCCTTGGCGTGTCCCCTTACTGTGAAAGATTAATATTTTCTAACTTTAAGCTCTATGTCCCCCGTACTCATTTGATCATAATTTCATTTATTGTCCAATATAATTGAACGTTGGCGTGTCCCCTTACTGTGAAAGATGTATATCTTGTAACTTTAAGCTCTATGTCCCCCGTACTCATTTGATCATAATTTCATTTATTGTCCGATGTAATTGAACGTTGGCGTGTCCCCTTACTGTGAAAGATTAATATTTTCTAACTTTAAGCTCTATGTCCCCCGTACTCATTTGATCATAATTTCATTTATTGTCCGATATAATTGAACGTTGGCGTGTCCCCTTACTGTGAAAGATATATATCTTGTAACTTTAAGCTCTATGTACCCGTACTCATTTGATCATAATTTCATTTATTGTCCGATGTAATTGAACGTTGGCGTGTCCGCTTACTGTGAAAGATGTATATCTTGTCACTTTAAGCTCTATGTCCCCCGTACTCATTTGATCATAATTTCATTTATTGTCCGATGTAATTGAACGTTGGCGTGTCCCCTTACTATGAAAAATGTATATCTTGTAACTTTAAGCTCTATGTACCCGTACTCATTTGATCATAATTTCATTTATTGTCCGATGTAATTGAACGTTGGCGTGTCCGCTTACTGTGAAAGATGTATATCTTGTTACTTTAAGCTCTATGTCCCCCGTACTCATTTGATCATAATTTCATTTATTGTCCGATATAATTGAACGTTGGCGTGTCCCCTTACTGTGAAAGATGTATATCTTGTAACTTTAAGCTCTATGTCCCCCGTACTCATTTGATCATAATTTCATTTATTGTCCGATGTAATTGAACGTTGGCGTGTCCCCTTACTGTGAAAGATGTATATGTTGTAACTTTAAGCTCTATGTACCCGTACTCATTTGATCATAATTTCATTTATTGTCCGATGTAATTGAACGTTGGCGTGTCCCCTTACTGTGAAAGATGTATATCTTGTCACTTTAAGCTCTATGTCCCCCGTACTCATTTGATCATAATTTCATTTATTGTCCGATGTAATTGAACGTTGGCGTGTCCCCTTACTGTGAAAAATGTATATCTTGTAACTTTAAGCTCTATGTACCCGTACTCATTTGATCATAATTTAATTGTTGTCCGATATAATTAAACGTTGGCGTGTCCGCTTACTGTGAAAGATGTATATCTTGTAACTTTAAGCTCTATGTCCCCCGTTCTCATTTGATCATAATTTCATTTATTGTCCGATGTAATTGAACGTTGGCGTGGCCCCTTACTGTGAAAGATGTATATCTTGTAACTTTAAGCTCTATGTCCCGTACTCATTTGATCATAATTTCATTTATTGTCCGATATAATTGAACGTTGGCGTGTCCGCTTACTGTGAAAGATGTATATCTTGTAACTTTAAGCTCTATGTCCCCCGTACTCATTTGATCATAATTTCATTTATTGTCCGATGTAACTGAACGTTGGCGTGTCCGCTTACTGTGAAAGATGTATATCTTGTAACTTTAAGCTCTATGTCCCCCGTACTCATTTGATCATAATTTCATTTATTGTCCGATGTAATTGAACGTTGGCGTGTCCCCTTACTGAGAAAGATGTATATCTTGTAACTTTAAGCTCTATGTCCCCGTACTCATTTGATCATAATTTCATTTATTGTCCGATGTAATTGAACGTTGGCGTGTCCCCTTACTGTGAAAGATGTATATCTTGTAACTTTAAGCTCTATGTCCCCCGTACTCATTTGATCATAATTTCATTTATTGTCCGATGTAATTGAAGGTTGGCGTGTCCCCTTACTGTGAAAGATGTATATCTTGTAACTTTAAGCTCTATGTCCCCCGTACTCATTTGATCATAATTTCATTTATTGTCCGATGTAACTGAACGTTGGCGTGTCCGCTTACTGTGAAAGATGTATATCTTGTAACTTTAAGCTCTATGTCCCCCGTACTCATTTGATCATAATTTCATTTATTGTCCGATGTAATTGAACGTTGGCGTGTCCCCTTACTGTGAAAGATGTATATCTTGTAACTTTAAGCTCTATGTCCCCCGTACTCATTTGATCATAATTTCATTTATTGTCCGATGTAATTGAACGTTGGCGTGTCCCCTTACTGTGAAAGATGTATATCTTGTAACTTTAAGCTCTATGTAGCCGTACTCATTTGATCATGATTTCATTTATTGTCCGATGTAACTGAACGTTGGCGTGTCCCCTTACTGTGAAAGATGAATATCTTGTAACTTTAAGCTCTATGTACCCGTACTCATTTGATCATAATTTCATTTATTGTGCGATGTAACTGAACGTTGGCGTGTCCCCTTACTGTGAAAGATTAATATGTTGTAACTTTAAGCTCTATGTACCCGTACTCATTTGATCATGATTTCATTTATTGTCCGATGTAACTCAACGTTGGCATGTCCCCTTACCGTGAAAGATGAATATCTTGTAACTTTAAGTTCTATGTACCCGTACTCATTTGATCATAATTTCATTTATTGTCCGATGTAATTGAACGTTGGTGTGTCCCCTTACTGTGAAAGATGAATATCTTGTAACTTTAAGCTCTATGTCCCCCGTACTCATTTGATCATGATTTCATTTATTGTCCGATGTAACTGAACGTTGGCATGTCCCCTTACTGTGAAAGATTAATATTTTCTAACTTTAAGCTCTATGTCCCCGTACTCATTTGATCATAATTTCATTTATTGTCCGATGTAACTGAACGTTGGCGTGTCCCCTTACTGTGAAAGATTAATATTTTCTAACTTTAAGCTCTATGTCCCCGTACTCATTTGATCATAATTTCATTTATTGTCCGATGTAACTGAACGTTGGCGTGTCCCCTTACTGTGAAAGATGAATATCTTGTAACTTTAAGCTCTATGTACCCGTACTCATTTGATCATAATTTCATTTATTGTCCGATGTAACTGAACGTTGGCGTGTCCCCTTACTGTGAAAGATTAATATTTTCTAACTTTAAGCTCTATGTCCCCGTACTCATTTGATCATAATTTCATTTATTGTCCGATGTAACTGAACGTTGGCGTGTCCCCTTACTGTGAAAGATGAATATCTTGCAACTTTAAGCTCTATGTACCCGTACTCATTTGATCATAATTTCATTTATGGTCCGATGTAATTGAACGTTGGTGTGTCCCCTTACTGTGAAAGATGAATATCTTGTAACTTTAAGCTCTATGTCCCCCGTACTCATTTGATCATGATTTCATTTATTGTCCGATATAACTGAACGTTGGCGTGACCCCTTACTGTGAAAGATGTATATCTTGTAACTTTAAGCTCTATGTCCCCGTACTCATTTGATCATAATTTCATTTATTGTCCGATATAACTGAACGTTGGCGTGTCCCCTTACTGTGAAAGTTGTATATCTTGTAACTTTAAGCTCTATGTCCCCCGTACTCCTTTGATCATAATTTTATTTATTGTCCGATGTAATTGAGCCTTGGCGTGTCCCCTTACTGTGAAAGATTAATATTTTCTAACTTTAAGCTCTATGTCCCCCGTACTCATTTGATCATAATTTCATTTATTGTCCGATATAATTGAGCCTTGGCGTGTCCCCTTACTGTGAAAGATTAATATTTTCTAACTTTAAGCTCTATGTCCCCCGTACTCATTTGATCATAATTTCATTTATTGTCCGATGTAATTGAACGTTGGTGTGTCCCCTTACTGTGAAAGATGAATATCTTGTAACTTTAAGCTCTATGTCCCCCGTACTCATTTGACCATAATTTCATTTATTGTCCGATGCAATTGAACGTTGGCGTGTCCCCTTACTGTGAAAGATGTATATCTTGTAACTTTAAGCTCTATGTCCCCCGTACTCATTTGATCATAATTTCATTTATTGTCCGATGTAATTGAGCCTTGGCGTGTCCCCTTACTGTGAAAGATTAATATTTTCTAACTTTAAGCTCTATGTCCCCCGTACTCATTTGATCATAATTTCATTTATTGTCCAATATAATTGAACGTTGGCGTGTCCCCTTACTGTGAAAGATGTATATCTTGTAACTTTAAGCTCTATGTCCCCCGTACTCATTTGATCATAATTTCATTTATTGTCCGATGTAATTGAACGTTGGCGTGTCCCCTTACTGTGA
This sequence comes from Mantis religiosa, assembly GCA_030765055.1. Classification (NCBI taxonomy): domain Eukaryota; kingdom Metazoa; phylum Arthropoda; class Insecta; order Mantodea; family Mantidae; genus Mantis; species Mantis religiosa. Next base: position 7,736,281 of record JAUKNK010000016.1, read on the forward strand.
AAGATTAATATTTTCTAACTTTAAGCTCTATGTCCCCCGTACTCATTTGATCATAATTTCATTTATTGTCCGATATAATTGAACGTTGGCGTGTCCCCTTACTGTGAAAGATATATATCTTGTAACTTTAAGCTCTATGTACCCGTACTCATTTGATCATAATTTCATTTATTGTCCGATGTAATTGAACGTTGGCGTGTCCACTTACTGTGAAAGATTAATATTTTCTAACTTTAAGCTCTATGTCCCCCGTACTAATTTGATCATAATTTCATTTATTGTCCGATGTAATTGAAAGTTGGCGTGTCCCCTTACTGTGAAAGATGTATATCTTGTAACTTTAAGCTCTATGTACCCGTACTCATTTGATCATAATTTCATTTATTGTCCGATGTAATTGAACGCTGGCGTGTCCCCTTACTGTGAAAGATGTATATCTTGTAACTTTAAGCTCTATCTCCCCCGTACTCATTTGATCATAATTTCATTTATTGTCCGATGTAATTGAACGTTGGCGTGTCCGCTTACTGTGAAAGATGTATATCTTGTAACTTTAAGCTCTATGTTCCCCGTACTCATTTGATCATAATTTCATTTATTGTCCGATGTAATTGAACGTTGGCGTGTCCGCTTACTGTGAAAGATGTATATCTTGTAACTTTAAGCTCTATGTCCCCCGTACTCATTTGATCATAATTTCATTTATTGTCCGATGTAATTGAATGTTGGCGTGGCCCCTTAATGTGAAAGATGTATATCTTGTAACTTTAAGCTCTATGTCCCGTACTCATTTGATCATAATTTCATTTATTGTCCGATATAATTGAACGTTGGCGTGTCCGCATACTGTGAAAGATGTATATCTTGTAACTTTAAGCCCTATGTCCCCCGTACTCATTTGATCATAATTTCATTTATTGTCCGATGTAATTGAACGTTGGCGTGTCCCCTTACTGTGAAAGGTGTATATCTTGTAACTTTAAGCTCTATGTCCCCCGTACTCATTTGATCATAATTTCATTTATTGTCCGATGTAATTGAAGGTTGGCGTGTCCCCTTACTGTGAAAGATGTATATCTTGTAACTTTAAGCTCTATGTCCCCCGTACTCATTTGATCATAATTTCATTTATTGTCCGATGTAACTGAACGTTGGCGTGTCCGCTTACTGTGAAAGATGTATATCTTGTAACTTTAAGCCTTATGTCCCCCGTACTCATTTGATCATAATTTCATTTATTGTCCGATGTAATTGAACGTTGGCGTGTCCCCTTACTGTGAAAGATGTATATCTTGTAACTTTAAGCTCTATGTCCCCCGTACTCATTTGATCATAATTTCATTTATTGTCCGATGTAATTGAACGTTGGCGTGTCCGCTTACTGTGAAAGATGTATATCTTGTAACTTTAAGTTCTATGTCCCCGTACTCATTTGATCATAATTTCATTTATTGTCCGATGTAATGGAACGTTGGCGTGTCCCCTTACTGTGAAAGATGTATATCTTGTAACTTTAAGCTCTATGTCCCCCGTACTCATTTGATCATAATTTCATTTATTGTCCGATGTAATTGAACGTTGGCGTGTCCGCTTACTGTGAAAGATGAATATCTTGTAACTTTAAGCTCTATGTCCCCCGTACTCATTTGATCATAATTTCATTTATTGTCCGATGTAATTGAACGTTGGCGTGTCCGCTTACTGTGAAAGATGTATATCTTGTAACCTTAAGCTCTATGTCCCGGTACTCATTTGATCATGATTTCATTTATTGTCCGATGTAATTGAACGTTGGTGTGTCCCGTTACTGTGAAAGACGTATATCTTGTAACTTTAAGCTCTATGTCCCCCGTACTCATTTGATCATACTTTCATCTATTGTCCGATGTAATTGAACGTTGGTGTGTCCCCTTACTGTGAAAGATGAATATCTTGTAACTTTAAGCTCTATGTCCCCCGTACTCATTTGATCATAATTTCATTTATTGTCCGATGTAATTGAACGTGGGTGTGTCCCCTTACTGTGAAAGATGAATATTTTGTAACTTTAAGCTCTATGTCCCCCGTACTCATTTGATCATAATTTCATTTATTGTCCGATGTAATTGAACGTTGGTGTGTCCCGTTACTGTGAAAGATGCATATCTTGTAACTTTAAGCTCCATGTCCCCCGTACTCATTTGATCATAATTTCATTTATTGTCCGATGTAATTGAACGTTGGTGTGTCCCGTTACTGTGAAAGATGTATATCTTGTAACTTTAAGCTCTATGTCCCCCGTACTCATTTGATCATAATTTCATTTATTGTCCGATGTAATTGAACGTTGGTGTGTCCCGTTACTATGAAAGATGTATATCTTGTAACTTTAAGCTCTATGTCCCCCGTACTCATTTGATCATAATTTCATTTATTGTCCGATGTAATTGAACGTTGGCGTGTCCCCTTACTGTGAAAGATTAATATTTTCTAACTTTAAGCTCTATGTCCCCCGTACTCATTTGATCATAATTTCATTTATTGTCCGATATAATTGAACGTAGGCGTGTCCCCTTACTGTGAAAGATATATATCTTGTAACTTTAAGCTCTATGTACCCGTACTCATTTGATCATAATTTCATTTATTGTCCGATGTAATTGAACGTTGGCGTGTCCACTTACTGTGAAAGATTAATATTTTCTAACTTTAAGCTCTATGTCCGCCGTACTAATTTGATCATAATTTCATTTATTGTCCGATGTAATTGAACGTTGGCGTGTCCCCTTACTGTGAAAGATGTATATCTTGTAACTTTAAGCTCTATGTACCCGTACTCATTTAATCATAATTTCATTTATTGTCCGATGTAATTGAACGCTGGCGTGTCCCCTTACTGTGAAAGATGTATATCTTGTAACTTTAAGCTCTATCTCCCCCGTACTCATTTGATCATAATTTCATTTATTGTCCAATGTAATTGAACGTTGGCGTGTCCGCTTACTGTGAAAGATGTATATCTTGTAACTTTAAGCTCTATGTTCCCCGTACTCATTTGATCATAATTTCATTTATTGTCCGATGTAATTGAACGTTGGCGTGTCCCCTTACTGTGAAAGATGTATATCTTGTAACTTTAAGCTCTATGTACCCGTACTCATTTGATCATAATTTCATTTATTGTCCGATGTAATTGAACGTTGGCGTGTCCGCTTACTGTGAAAGATGTATATCTTGTAACTTTAAGCTCTATGTCCCCCGTACTCATTTGATCATAATTTCATTTATTGTCCGATATAATTGAACGTTGGCGTGTCCCCTTACTGTGAAAGATGTATATCTTGTAACTTTAAGCTCTATGTCCCCCGTACTCATTTGATCATAATTTCATTTATTGTCCGATGTAATTGAACGTTGGCGTGTCCCCTTACTGTGAAAGATGTATATGTTGTAACTTTAAGCTCTATGTACCCGTACTCATTTGATCATAATTTCATTTATTGTCCGATGTAATTGAACGTTGGCGTGTCCCCTTACTGTGAAAGATGTATATCTTGTCACTTTAAGCTCTATGTCCCCCGTACTCATTTGATCATAATTTCATTTATTGTCCGATGTAATTGAACGTTGGCGTTTTCCCTTACTGTGAAAAATGTATATCTTGTAACTTTAAGCTCTATGTACCCGTACTCATTTGATCATAATTTCATTTATTGTCCGATATAATTGAACGTTGGCGTGTCCGCTTACTGTGAAAGATGTATATCTTGTAACTTTAAGCTCTATGTCCCCCGTACTCATTTGATCATAATTTCATTTATTGTCCGATGTAATTGAACGTTGGCGTGGCCCCTTAATGTGAAAGATGTATATCTTGTAACTTTAAGCTCTATGTCCCGTACTCATTTGATCATAATTTCATTTATTGTCCGATATAACTGAACGTTGGCGTGTCCGCTTACTGTGAAAGATGTATATCTTGTAACTTTAAGCTCTATGTCCCCCGTACTCCTTTGATCATAATTTCATTTATTGTCCGATGTAATTGAACGTTGGCGTGTCCCCTTACTGAGAAAGATGTATATCTTGTAACTTTAAGCTCTATGTCCCAGTACTCATTTGATCATAATTTCATTTATTGTCCGATGTAATTGAACGTTGGCGTGTCCCCTTACTGTGAAAGATGTATATCTTGTAACTTTAAGCTCTATGTCTCCCGTACTCATTTGATCATAATTTCATTTATTGTCCGATGTAATTGAAGGTTGGCGTGTCCCCTTACTGTGAAAGATGTATATCTTGTAACTTTAAGCTCTATGTCCCCCGTACTCATTTGATCATAATTTCATTTATTGTCCGATGTAACTGAACGTTGGCGTGTCCGCTTACTGTGAAAGATGTATATCTTGTAACTTTAAGCTCTATGTCCCCCGTACTCATTTGATCATAATTTCATTTATTGTCCGATGTAATTGAACGTTGGCGTGTCCCCTTACTGTGAAAGATGTATATCTTGTAACTTTAAGCTCTATGTCCCCCGTACTCATTTGATCATAATTTCATTTATTGTCCGATGTAATTGAACGTTGGCGTGTCCGCTTACTGTGAAAGATGTATATCTTGTAACTTTAAGCTCTATGTCCCCGTACTCATTTGATCATAATTTCATTTATTGTCCGATGTAATTGAACGTTGGCGTGTCCCCTTACTGTGAAAGATGTATATCTTGTAACTTTAAGCTCTATGTCCCCCGTACTCATTTAATCATAATTTCATTTATTGTCCGATGTAATTGAACGTTGGCGTGTCCGCTTACTGTGAAAGATGAATATCTTGTAACATTAAGCTCTATGTCCCCCGTACTCATTTGATCATAATTTCATTTATTGTCCGATGTAATTGAACGTTGGCGTGTCCGCTTACTGTGAAAGATGTATATCTTGTAACCTTAAGCTCTATGTCCCCGTACTCATTTGATCATGATTTCATTTATTGTCCGATGTAATTGAACGTTGGTGTGTCCCGTTACTGTGAAAGACGTATATCTTGTAACTTTAAGCTCTATGTCCCCCGTACTCATTTGATCATAATTTCATTTTTTGTCCGATGTAATTGAACGTTGGTGTGTCCCCTTACTGTGAAAGATGAATATCTTGTAACTTTAAGCTCTATGTCCTCCGTACTCATTTGATCATAATTTCATTTATTGTCCGATGTAATTGAACGTTGGTGTGTCCCCTTACTGTGAAAGATGAATATTTTGTAACTTTAAGCTCTATGTCCCCCGTACTCATTTGATCATAATTTCATTTATTGTCCGATGTAATTGAACGTTGGTGTGTCCCGTTACTGTGAAAGATGTATATCTTGTAACTTTAAGCTCCATGTCCCCCGTACTCATTTGATCATAATTTCATTTATTGTCCGATGTAATTGAACGTTGGTGTGTCCCGTTACTGTGAAAGATGTATATCTTGTAACTTTAAGCTCTATGTCCCCCGTACTCATTTGATCATAATTTCATTTATTGTCCGATGTAATTGAACGTTGGTGTGTCCCGTTACTATGAAAGATGTATATCTTTTAACTTTAAGCTCTATGTCCCCCGTACTCATTTGATCATAATTTCATTTATTGTCCGATGTAATTGAACGTTGGCATGTCCCCTTACTGTGAAAGATGTATATCTTGTAACTTTAAGCTCTATGTCCCCCGTACTCATTTGATCATAATTTCATTTATTGTCCGATGTAATTGAACGTTGGTGTGTCCCCTTACTGTGAAAGATGTATATCTTGTAACTTTAAGCTCTATGTCCCCCGTACTCATTTGATCATAATTTCATTTATTGTCCGATGTAATTGAACGTTGGTGTGTCCCCTTACTGTGAAAGATGTATATCTTGTAACTTTAAGCTCTATGTACCCGTTCTCATTTGATCATGATTCCATTTATTGTCCGATATAATTGAACGTTGGTGTGTCCCCTTACTGTGAAAGATGTATATCTTGTAACTTTAAGCTCTATGTCCCCCGTACTCATTTGATCATGATTTCATTTATTGTCCGATGTAATTGAACGTTGGCGTGTCCCCTTACTGTGAAAGATGAATATCTTGTAACCTTAAGCTCTATGTCCCCCGTACTCATTTGATCATGATTTCATTTATTGTCCGATGTAATTGAACGTTGGCGTGTCCCCTTACTGTGAAAGATGAATATCTTGTAACTTTAAGCTCTATGTACCCCGTACTCATTTGATCATAATTTCATTTATTGTCCGATGTAATTGAACGTTGGTGTGTCCCCTTACTGTGAAAGATGTATATCTTGTAACTTTAAGCTCTATGTCCCCCGTACTCATTTGATCATAATTTCATTTATTGTCCGATGTAATTGAACGTTGGTGTGTCCCCTTACTGTGAAAGATGTATATCTTGTAACTTTAAGCTCTATGTCCCCCGTACTCACTTGATCATAATTTCATTTATTGTCCTATGTAATTGAACGTTGGTGTGTCCCCTTACTGTGAAAGATGAATATCTTGTAACTTTAAGCTCTATGTCCCCCGTACTCATTTGATCATAATTTCATTTATTGTCCGATGTAATTGAACGTTGGCGTGTCCCGTTACTGTGAAAGATGTATATCTTGTAACTTTAAGCTCTATGTACCCGTACTCATTTGATCATAATTTCATTTATTGTCCGATGTAATTGAACGTTGGCGTGTCCCGTTACTGTGAAAGATTTATATCTTGTAACTTTAAGCTCTATGTCCCCCGTACTCATTTGATCATGATTTCATTTATTGTCCGATGTAATTGAACGTTGGTGTGTCCCCTTACTGTGAAAGATGAATATCTTGTAACTTTAAGCTCTATGTACCCGTACTCATTTGATCATGATTTCATTTATTGTCCGATGTAATTGAACGTTGGCGTGTCCCCTTACTGTGAAAGATGAATATCTTGTAACTTTAAGCTCTATGTACCCCGTACTCATTTGATCATGATTTCATTTATTGTCCGATGTAATTGAACGTTGGCGTGTCCCCTTACTGTGAAAGATGAATATCTTGTAACTTTAAGCTCTATGTACCCCGTACTCATTTGATCATAATTTCATTTATTGTCCGATATAATTGAACGTTGGTGTGTCCCCTTACTGTGAAAGATGAATATCTTGTAACTTTAAGCTCTATGTACCCCGTACTCATTTGATCATGATTTCATTTATTGTCCGATGTAATTGGACGTTGGCGTGTCCCCTTACTGTGAAAGATGAATATCTTGTAACTTTAAGCTCTATGTACCCGTACTCATTTGATCATAATTTCATTTATTGTCCGATATAATTGAACGTTGGTGTGTCCCCTTACTGTGAAAGATGAATGTCTTGTAACTTTAAGCTCTATGTACCCGTACTCATTTGATCATGATTTCATTTATTTTCCGATGTAATTGAACGTTGGCGTGTCCCCTTACTGTGAAAGATGTATATGTTGTAACTTTAAGCTCTATGTACCCGTACTCATTTGATCATAATTTCATTTATTGTCCGATGTAATTGAACGTTGGCGTGTCCCCTTACTGTGAAAGATGTATATCTTGTCACTTTAAGTTCTATGTCCCCCGTACTCATTTGATCATAATTTCATTTATTGTCCGATGTAATTGAACGTTGGCGTGTCCCCTTACTGTGAAAAATGTATATCTTGTAACTTTAAGCTCTATGTACCCGTACTCATTTGATCATAATTTAAGTGTTGTCCGATATAATTAAACGTTGGCGTGTCCGCTTACTGTGAAAGATGTATATCTTGTAACTTTAAGCTCTATGTCCCCCGTACTCATTTGATCATAATTTCATTTATTGTCCGATGTAATTGAACGTTGGCGTGGCCCCTTACTGTGAAAGATGAATATCTTGTAACTTTAAGCTCTATGTACCCCGTACTCATTTGATCATAATTTCATTTATTGTCCGATGTAATTGAACGTTGGCGTGTCCCCTTACTCTGAAAGATGAATACCTTGTAACTTTAAGCTCTATGTACCCGTACTCCTTTGATCATGATTCCATTTATTGTCCGATATAATTGAACGTTGGTGTGTCCCCATACTGTGAAAGATGAATATCTTGTAACTTTAAGCTCTATGTACCCGTACTCATTTGATCATGATTTCATTTATTGTCCGATATAATTGAACGTTGGCGTGTCCCCTTACTGCGAAAGATTAATATTTTCTAACTTTAAGCTCTAAGTCCCCCGTACTCATTTGATCATAATTTCATTTATTGTTCGATGTAATTGAACGTTGGCGTGTCCCCTTACTTTGAAAGATGAATATCTTGTAACTTTAAGCTCTATGTAGCTGTACTCATTTGACCATGATTCCATTTATTGTCCGATATAATTGAACGATGGTGTGTCCCCTTACTGTGAAAGATCAATATCTTGTAACTTTAAGCTCTATGTCCCCTGTACTCATTTGATCATAATTTCATTTATTGTCCGATGTAATTGAACGTTGGCGTGTCCCCTTACTGTGAAAGATGAATATCTTGTAACTTTAAGCTCTATGTACCCGTACTCATTTGATCATGATTTCACTTATTGTCCGATATAATTGAACGCTGGGAGTGTCCCCTTACTGTGAAAGGTGAATATCTTGTAACTTTGAGCTCTATGTACCCGTACTCATTTGATCATGATTTCATTTATTGTCGGATATAATTGAACGTTGGGAGTGCCCCCTTACTGTTAAAGATGAATATCTTGTAACATTAGGCTCTATGTACCCCGTACTCATTTGATCATGATTTCATTTATTTTTTGATAAAATTGAACGTTGGAGTGACCCCTTACTGTGAAAGATGAATATCTTGTAACTTTAGGCTCTATGTACCCCATACTAATTTGATCATGATGTCATTCATCGTCCGATGTAATTGACCGTTGGCGTGTCCCCTTACTGTGAAAGATGAATATCTGGTAACTTTAAGCTCTATGTACCCGTACTCATTTGACCATGATCTTATTCATCATCCGATATAATTGAACGTTGGCGTGTCCCCTTACTGTGAAAGATGTATGTGTGTTAAATTTAAGCTCTATGTACCCGTACTCATTTGACTATGATTCCATTTATTGTCCGATATAATTGAATGTTGGTGTGTCCCCTTACTGTGAAAGATGAATATCTTGTAACTTTAAGCTCTATGTACCCCGTACTCATTTGATCATGATTTCATTCATGGTCCGATGTAATTGAACGTTGGCGTGTCCCATTTACTGTGAAAGATGAATATCTTGTAACTTTAAGCTCTATGTCCCCCGTACTCATTTGATCATAATTTCATTTATTGTCCGATGTATTTGAACGTTGGCGTGTCCCCTTACTGTGAAAGATTAATATTTTCTAACTTTAAGCTCTATGTCCCCGTACTCATTTGATCATGTTTTCATTTATTGTCCGATGTAATTGAACGTTGGCGTGTCCCCTTACTGTGAAAGATGAATATCTTGTAACTTTAAGCTCTATGTCCCCCGTACTCATTTGATCATAATTTCATTTATTGTCCGATGTAATTGAACGTTGGCGTGTCCCCTTACTGTGAAAGATGTATATCTTGTAACTTTAAGCTCTATGTCCCCCGTACTCATTTGATCATAATTTCATTTATTGTCCGATGTAATTGAACGTTGGCGTGTCCCCTTACTGTGAAAGATTAATATTTTCTAACTTTAAGCCCTATGTCCCCCGTACTCATTTGATCATAGTTTCATTTATTGTCCGATGTAATTGAACGTTGGCGTGTCCCCTTACTGTGAAAGATGAATATCTTGTAACTTTAAGCTCTATGTCCCCCGTACTCATTTGATCATAGTTTCATTTATTGTCCGATGTATTTGAACGTTGGCGTGTCGCCTTACTGTGAAAGATTAATATTTTCTAACTTTAAGCTCTATGTCCCCGTACTCATTTGATCATAATTTCATTTATTGTCCGATGTAATTGAACGTTGGCGTGTCCCCTTACTGTGAAAGATGTATATCTTGTAACTTTAAGCTCTATGTCCCCCGTACTCATTTGACCACAATTTCATTTATTGTCCGATGTAATTGAACGTTGGCGTGTCCCCTTACTGTGAAAGATGTATATCTTGTAACTTTAAGCTCTATGTCCCCCGTACTCATTTGATCATAATTTCATTTATTGTCCGATGTAATTGAACGTTGGTGTGTCCCCTTACTGTGAAAGATGAATATCTTGTAACTTTAAGCTCTATGTCCCCCGTACTCATTTGATCATAATTTCATTTATTGTCCGATGTAATTGAACGTCGGCGTGTCCCCTTACTGTGAAAGATTAATATTTTCTAACTTTAAGCTCTATGTCCCCGTACTCATTTGATCATGATTTCATTTATTGTCCGATATAATTGAACGTTGGCGTGTCCCCTTACTGTGAAAGATTAATATTTTCTAACTTTAAGCTCTATGTCCCCGTACTCATTTGATCATGATTTCATTTATTGTCCGATATAACTGAACGTTGGCGTGTCCCCTTACTGTGAAAGATTAATATTTTATAACTTTAAGCTCTATGCCCCGTACTCATTTGATCATAATTTCATTTATTGTCCGATGTAGTTGAACGTTGGCGTGTCCCCTTACTGTGAAAGATGTATATCTTGTAACTTTAAGCTCTATGTAGCCGTACTCATTTGATCATGATTTCATTTAGTGTCCGATGTAACTGAACTTTGGCGTGTCCCCTTACTGTGAAAGATTAATATGTTGTAACTTTAAGCTCTATGTACCCGTACTCATTTGATCATGATTTCATTTATTGTCCGATGTAACTGAACGTTGGCGTGTCCCCTTACTGTGAAAGATGAATATCTTGTAACTTTAAGCTCTATGTACCCGTACTCATTTGATCATAATTTCATTTATTGTCCGATGTAATTGAACGTTGGTGTGTCCCCTTACTGTGAAAGATGAATATCTTGTAACTTTAAGCTCTTTGTCTCCCGTACTCATTTGATCATAATTTCATTTATTGTCCGATGTAATTGAACGTTGGCGTGTCCCCTTACTGTGAAAGATGAATATCTTGTAACTTTAAGCTCTATGTACCCGTACTCATTTGATCATGATTTCATTTATTGTCCGATGTAACTGAACGTTGGCGTGTCCCCTTACTGTGAAAGATGTATATCTTGTAACTTTAAGCTCTATGTAGCCGTACTCATTTGATCATGATTTCATTTATTGTCCGATGTAACTGAACATTGGCGTGTCCCCTTACTGTAAAAGATGAATATCTTGTAACTTTAAGCTCTATGTACCCGTACTCATTTGATCATAATTTCATTTATTGTCCGATGTAATTGAACGTTTGTGTGTCCCCTTACTGTGAAAGATGAATATCTTGTAACTTTAAGCTCTATGTCCCCCGTACTCATTTGATCATGATTTCATTTATTGTCCGATGTAACTGAACGTTGGCGTGTCCCCTTACTGTGAAAGATTAATATTTTCTAACTTTAAGCTCTATGTCCCCCGTACTCATTTGATCATGATTTCATTTATTGTCCGATATAATTGAACGTTGGCGTGACCCCTTACTGTGAAAGATGTATATCTTGTAACTTTAAGCTCTATGTACCCGTACTCATTTGATCATAATTTCATTTATTGTCCGATATAATTGAGCCTTGGCGTGTCCCCTTACTGTGAAAGATTAATATTTTCTAACTTTAAGCTCTATGTCCCCCGTACTCATTTGATCATAATTTCATTTATTGTCCGATGTAATTGAACGTTGGCGTGTCCCCTTACTGTGAAAGATGCATATCTTGTAACTTTAAGCTCTATGTCCCCGTACTCATTTGATCATAATTTCATTTATTGTCCGATGTAATTGAACGTTGGCGTGTCCCCTTACTGTGAAAGATGAATATCTTGTAACTTTAAGCTCTATGTCCCCGTACTCATTTGATCATAATTTCATTTATTGTCCGATGTAATTGAACGTTGGCGTGTCCCCTTACTGTGAAAGATGTATATCTTGTAACTTTAAGCTCTATGTCCCCCGTACTCATTTGACCACAATTTCATTTATTGTCCGATGTAATTGAACGTTGGCGTGTCCCCTTACTGTGAAAGATGTATATCTTGTAACTTTAAGCTCTATGTCCCCCGTACTCATTTGATCATAATTTCATTTATTGTCCGATGTAATTGAGCCTTGGCGTGTCCCCTTACTGTGAAAGAGTAATATTTTCTAACTTTAAGCTCTATGTCCCCCGTAATCATTTGATCATAATTTCATTTATTGTCCAATATAATTGAACGTTGGCGTGTCCCCTTACTGTGAAAGATGTATATCTTGTAACTTTAAGCTCTATGTCCCCCGTACTCATTTGATCATAATTTCATTTATTGTCCGATGTAATTGAACGTTGGCGTGTCCCCTTACTGTGAAAGATTAATATTTTCTAACTTTAAGCTCTATGTAGCTGTACTCATTTGACCATGATTCCATTTATTGTCCGATATAATTGAACGATGGTGTGTCCCCTTACTGTGAAAGATCAATATCTTGTAACTTTAAGCTCTATGTCCCCCGTACTCATTTGATCATAATTTCATTTATTGTCCGATGTAATTGAACGTTGGCGTGTCCCCTTACTGTGAAAGATGAATATCTTGTAACTTTAAGCTCTATGTACCCGTACTCATTTGATCATGATTTCATTTATTGTCCGATATAATTGAACGTTGGGAGTGTCCCCTTACTGTGAAAGGTGAATATCTTGTAACTTTGAGCTCTATGTACCCGTACTCATTTGATCATGATTTCATTTATTGTCGGATATAATTGAACGTTGGGAGTGCCCCCTTACTGTTAAAGATGAATATCTTGTAACATTAGGCTCTATGTACCCCGTACTCATTTGATCATGATTTCATTTATTTTTTGATAAAATTGAACGTTGGAGTGACCCCTTACTGTTAAAGATGAATATCTTGTAACATTAGGCTCTATGTACCCCGTACTCATTTGATCATGATTTCATTTATTTTTTGATAAAATTGACCGTTGGCGTGTCCCCTTACTGTGAAAGATGAATATCTGGTAACTTTAAGCTCTATGTACCCGTACTCATTTGACCATGATCTTATTCATCATCCGATATAATTGAACGTTGGCGTGTCCCCTTACTGTGAAAGATGTATGTGTGTTAAATTTAAGCTCTATGTACCCGTACTCATTTGACTATGATTCCATTTATTGTCCGATATAATTGAATGTTGGTGTGTTCCCTTACTGTGAAAGATGAATATCTTGTAACTTTAAGCTCTATGTACCCCGTACTCATTTGATCATAATTTCATTTATTGTCCGATGTAATTGAACGTTGGCGTGTCCCCATACTGTGAAAGATGAATATCTTGTAACTTTAAGCTCTATGTACCCGTACTCATTTGATCATGATTTCATTCATGGTCCGATGTAATTGAACGTTGGCGTGTCCCCTTACTGTGAAAGATGAATATCTTGTAACTTTAAGCTCTATGTCCCCCGTACTCATTTGATCATAATTTCATTTATTGTCCGATGTATTTGAACGTTGGCGTGTCCCCTTACTGTGAAAGATTAATATTTTCTAACTTTAAGCTCTATGTCCCCGTACTCATTTGATCATGTTTTCATTTATTGTCCGATGTAATTGAACGTTGGCGTGTCCCTTTACTGTGAAAGATGAATATCTTGTAACTTTAAGCTCTATGTCCCCCGTACTCATTTGATCATAATTTCATTTATTGTCCGATGTAATTGAACGTTGGCGTGTCCCCTTACTGTGAAAGATGTATATCTTGTAACTTTAAGCTCTATGTCCCCCGTACTCATTTGATCATAATTTCATTTATTGTCCGATGTAATTGATTGTTGGCGTGTCCCCTTACTGTGAAAGATTAATATTTTCTAACTTTAAGCCCTATGTCCCCCGTACTCATTTGATCATAGTTTCATTTATTGTCCGATGTAATTGAACGTTGGCGTGTCCCCTTAATGTGAAAGATGAATATCTTGTAACTTTAAGCTCTATGTCCCCCGTACTCATTTGATCATAGTTTCATTTATTGTCCGATGTAATTGAACGTTGGCGTGTCGCCTTACTGTGAAAGATTAATATTTTCTAACTTTAAGCTCTATGTCCCCCGTACTCATTTGATCATAATTTCATTTATTGTCCGATGTAATTGAACGTTGGTGTGTCCCCTTACTGTGAAAGATGAATATCTTGTAACTTTAAGCTCTATGTCCCCCGTACTCATTTGATCATGATTTCATTTATTGTCCGATGTAGCTGAACGTTGGCGTGTCCCCTTACTGTGAAAGATTAATATTTTCTAACTTTAAGCTCTATGTCCCCCGTACTCATTTGATCATAATTTCATTTATTGTCCGATGTAATTGAACGTTGGTGTGTCCCCTTACTGTGAAAGATGAATATCTTGTAACTTTAAGCTCTATGTCCCCCGTACTCATTTGATCATAATTTCATTTATTGTCCGATGTAATTGAACGTCGGCGTGTCCCCTTACTGTGAAAGATTAATATTTTCTAACTTTAAGCTCTATGTCCCCGTACTCATTTGATCATGATTTCATTTATTGTCCGATATAATTGAACGTTGGCGTGTCCCCTTGCTGTGAAAGATTAATATTTTCTAACTTTAAGCTCTATGTCCCCGTACTCATTTGATCATAATTTCATTTATTGTCCGATGTAATTGAACGTTGGCGTGTCCCCTTACTGTGAAAGATGTATATCTTGTAACTTTAAGCTCTATGTAGCCGTACTCATTTGATCATGATTTCATTTATTGTCCGATGTAACTGAACGTTGGCGTGTCCCCTTACTGTGAAAGATGAATATCTTGTAACTTTAAGCTCTATGTACCCGTACTCATTTGATCATGATTTCATTTATTGTCCGATGTAACTGAACGTTGGCGTGTCCCCTTACTGTGAAAGATGTATATCTTGTAACTTTAAGCTCTATGTAGCCGTACTCATTTGATCATGATTTCATTTATTGTCCGATGTAACTGAACATTGGCGTGTCCCCTTACTGTGAAAGATGAATATCTTGTAACTTTAAGCTCTATGTACCCGTACTCATTTGATCATAATTTCATTTATTGTCCGATGTAATTGAACGTTTGTGTGTCCCCTTACTGTGAAAGATGAATATCTTGTAACTTTAAGCTCTATGTCCCCCGTACTCATTTGATCATGATTTCATTTATTGTCCGATGTAACTGAACGTTGGCGTGTCCCCTTACTGTGAAAGATTAATATTTTCTAACTTTAAGCTCTATGTCCCCCGTACTCATTTGATCATGATTTCATTTATTGTCCGATATAATTGAACGTTGGCGTGACCCCTTACTGTGAAAGATGTATATCTTGTAACTTTAAGCTCTATGTACCCGTACTCATTTGATCATAATTTCATTTATTGTCCGATATAATTGAACGTTGGCGTGTCCCCTTACTGTGAAAGATGTATATCTTGTAACTTTAAGCTCTATGTCCCCCGTACTCATTTGATCATAATTTCATTTATTGTCCGATGTAATTGAGCCTTGGCGTGTCCCCTTACTGTGAAAGATTAATATTTTCTAACTTTAAGCTCTATGTCCCCCGTACTCTTTTGATCATAATTTCATTTATTGTCCGATGTAATTGAGCCTTGGCGTGTCCCCTTACTGTGAAAGATTAATATTTTCTAACTTTAAGCTCTATGTAGCTGTACTCATTTGACCATGATTCCATTTATTGTCCGATATAATTGAACGATGGTGTGTCCCCTTACTGTGAAAGATCAATATCTTGTAACTTTAAGCTCTATGTCCCCCGTACTCATTTGATCATAATTTCATTTATTGTCCGATGTAATTGAACGTTGGCGTGTCCCCTTACTGTGAAAGATGAATATCTTGTAACTTTAAGCTCTATGTACCCGTACTCATTTGATCATGATTTCATTTATTGTCCGATATAATTGAACGTTGGGAGTGTCCCCTTACTGTGAAAGGTGAATATCTTGTAACTTTGAGCTCTATGTACCCGTACTCATTTGATCATGATTTCATTTATTGTCGGATATAATTGAACGTTGGGAGTGCCCCCTTACTGTTAAAGATGAATATCTTGTAATTTTAGGCTCTATGTAACCCGTACTCATTTGATCATGATTTCATTTATTTTTTGATAAAATTGAACGTTGGAGTGACCCCTTACTGTGAAAGATGAATATCTTGTAACTTTAGGCTCTATGTACCCCGTACTCATTTGATCATGATTTCATTTATTGTCGGATATAATTGAACGTTGGGAGTGCCCCCTTACTGTTAAAGATGAATATCTTGTAACTTTAGGCTCTATGTACCCGTACTCATTTGATCATGATTTCATTTATTGTCGGATATAATTGAACGTTGGGAGTGCCCCCTTACTGTTAAAGATGAATATCTTGTAACTTTAAGCTCTATGTACCCCGTACTCATTTGATCATGATTTCATTTATTTTTTGATAAAATTGAACGTTGGAGTGACCCCTTACTGTGAAAGATGAATATCTTGTAACTTTAGGCTCTATGTACCCCGTACTCATTTGATCATGATGTCATTCATCGTCCGATGTAATTGACCGTTGGCGTGTCCCCTTACTGTGAAAGATGAATATCTGGTAACTTTAAGCTCTATGTACCCGTACTCATTTGACCATGATCTTATTCATCATCCGATATAATTGAACGTTGGCGTGTCCCCTTACTGTGAAAGATGAATATCTTGTAACTTTAAGCTCTATGTACCCCGTACTCATTTGATCATAATTTCATTTATTGTTCGATGTAATTGAACGTTGGCGTGTCCCCTTACTTTGAAAGATGAATATCTTGTAACTTTACGCTCTATGTAGCTGTACTCATTTGACCATGATTCCATTTATTGTCCGATATAATTGAACGATGGTGTGTCCCCTTACTGTGAAAGATCAATATCTTGTAACTTTAAGCTCTATGTCCCCTGTACTCATTTGATCATAATTTCATTTATTGTCCGATGTAATTGAACGTTGGCGTGTCCCCTTACTGTGAAAGATGAATATCTTGTAACTTTAAGCTCTATGTACCCGTACTCATTTGATCATGATTTCACTTATTGTCCGATATAATTGAACGTTGGGAGTGTCCCCTTACTGTGAAAGGTGAATATCTTGTAACTTTGAGCTCTATGTACCCGTACTCATTTGATCATGATTTCATTTATTGTCGGATATAATTGAACGTTGGGAGTGCCCCCTTACTGTTAAAGATGAATATCTTGTAACATTAGGCTCTATGTACCCCGTACTCATTTGATCATGATTTCATTTATTTTTTGATAAAATTGAACGTTGGAGTGACCCCTTACTGTGAAAGATGAATATCTTGTAACTTTAGGCTCTATGTACCCCATACTAATTTGATCATGATGTCATTCATCGTCCGATGTAATTGACCGTTGGCGTGTCCCCTTACTGTGAAAGATGAATATCTGGTAACTTTAAGCTCTATGTACCCGTACTCATTTGACCATGATCTTATTCATCATCCGATATAATTGAACGTTGGCGTGTCCCCTTACTGTGAAAGATGTATGTGTGTTAAATTTAAGCTCTATGTACCCGTACTCATTTGACTATGATTTCATTTATTGTCGGATATAATTGAATGTTGGTGTGTCCCCTTACTGTGAAAGATGAATATCTTGTAACTTTAAGCTCTATGTACCCCGTACTCATTTGATCATGATTTCATTCATGGTCCGATGTAATTGAACGTTGGCGTGTCCCATTTACTGTGAAAGATGAATATCTTGTAACTTTAAGCTCTATGTCCCCCGTACTCATTTGATCATAATTTCATTTATTGTCCGATGTATTTGAACGTTGGCGTGTCCCCTTACTGTGAAAGATTAATATTTTCTAACATTAAGCTCTATGTCCCCGTACTCATTTGATCATGTTTTCATTTATTGTCCGATGTAATTGAACGTTGGCGTGTCCCCTTACTGTGAAAGATGAATATCTTGTAACTTTAAGCTCTATGTCCCCCGTACTCATTTGATCATAATTTCACTTATTGTCCGATGTAATTGAACGTTGGCGTGTCCCCTTACTGTGAAAGATGTATATCTTGTAACTTTAAGCTCTATGTCCCCCGTACTCATTTGATCATAATTTCATTTATTGTCCGATGTAATTGAACGTTGGCGTGTCCCCTTACTGTGAAAGATTAATATTTTCTAACTTTAAGCCCTATGTCCCCCGTACTCATTTGATCATAGTTTCATTTATTGTCCGATGTAATTGAACGTTGGCGTGTCCCCTTACTGTGAAAGATGAATATCTTGTAACTTTAAGCTCTATGTCCCCCGTACTCATTTGATCATAGTTTCATTTATTGTCCGATGTAATTGAACGTTGGCGTGTCGCCTTACTGTGAAAGATTAATATTTTCTAACTTTAAGCTCTATGTCCCCCGCACTCATTTGATCATAATTTCATTTATTGTCCGATGTAATTGAACGTTGGTGTGTCCCCTTACTGTGAAAGATGAATATCTTGTAACTTTAAGCTCTATGTCCCCCGTACTCATTTGATCATGATTTCATTTATTGTCCGATGTAGCTGAACGTTGGCGTGTCCCCTTACTGTGAAAGATTAATATTTTCTAACTTTAAGCTCTATGTCCCCCGTACTCATTTGGTCATAATTTCATTTATTGTCCGATGTAATTGAACGTTGGTGTGTCCCCTTACTGTGAAAGATGAATATCTTGTAACTTTAAGCTCTATGTCCCCCGTACTCATTTGATCATAATTTCATTTATTGTCCGATGTAATTGAACGTCGGCGTGTCCCCTTACTGTGAAAGATTAATATTTTCTAACTTTAAGCTCTATGTCCCCGTACTCATTTGATCATGATTTCATTTATTGTCCGATATAATTGAACGTTGGCGTGTCCCCTTACTGTGAAAGATTAATATTTTCTAACTTTAAGCTCTATGTCCCCGTACTCATTTGATCATGATTTCATTTATTGTCCGATATAACTGAACGTTGGCGTGTCCCCTTACTGTGAAAGATTAATATTTTATAACTTTAAGCTCTATGCCCCGTACTCATTTGATCATAATTTCATTTATTGTCCGATGTAATTGAACGTTGGCGTGTCCCCTTACTGTGAAAGATGTATATCTTGTAACTTTAAGCTCTATGTAGCCGTACTCATTTGATCATGATTTCATTTAGTGTCCGATGTAACTGAACTTTGGCGTGTCCCCTTACTGTGAAAGATTAATATGTTGTAACTTTAAGCTCTATGTACCCGTACTCATTTGATCATGATTTCATTTATTGTCCGATGTAACTGAACGTTGGCGTGTCCCCTTACTGTGAAAGATGAATATCTTGTAACTTTAAGCTCTATGTACCCGTACTCATTTGATCATAATTTCATTTATTGTCCGATGTAATTGAACGTTGGTGTGTCCCCTTACTGTGAAAGATGAATATCTTGTAACTTTAAGCTCTTTGTCTCCCGTACTCATTTGATCATAATTTCATTTATTGTCCGATGTAACTGAACGTTGGCGTGTCCCCTTACTGTGAAAGATGTATATCTTGTAACTTTAAGCTCTATGTAGCCGTACTCATTTGATCATGATTTCATTTATTGTCCGATGTAACTGAACATTGGCGTGTCCCCTTACTGTAAAAGATGAATATCTTGTAACTTTAAGCTCTATGTACCCGTACTCATTTGATCATAATTTCATTTATTGTCCGATGTAATTGAACGTTTGTGTGTCCCCTTACTGTGAAAGATGAATATCTTGTAACTTTAAGCTCTATGTCCCCCGTACTCATTTGATCATGATTTCATTTATTGTCCGATGTAACTGAACGTTGGCGTGTCCCCTTACTGTGAAAGATTAATATTTTCTAACTTTAAGCTCTATGTCCCCCGTACTCATTTGATCATGATTTCATTTATTGTCCGATATAATTGAACGTTGGCGTGACCCCTTACTGTGAAAGATGTATATCTTGTAACTTTAAGCTCTATGTACCCGTACTCATTTGATCATAATTTCATTTATTGTCCGATATAATTGAGCCTTGGCGTGTCCCCTTACTGTGAAAGATTAATATTTTCTAACTTTAAGCTCTATGTCCCCCGTACTCATTTGATCATAATTTCATTTATTGTCCGATGTAATTGAACGTTGGCGTGTCCCCTTACTGTGAAAGATGCATATCTTGTAACTTTAAGCTCTATGTCCCCGTACTCATTTGATCATAATTTCATTTATTGTCCGATGTAATTGAACGTTGGCGTGTCCCCTTACTGTGAAAGATGAATATCTTGTAACTTTAAGCTCTATGTCCCCGTACTCATTTGATCATAATTTCATTTATTGTCCGATGTAATTGAACGTTGGCGTGTCCCCTTACTGTGAAAGATGTATATCTTGTAACTTTAAGCTCTATGTCCCCCGTACTCATTTGACCACAATTTCATTTATTGTCCGATGTAATTGAACGTTGGCGTGTCCCCTTACTGTGAAAGATGTATATCTTGTAACTTTAAGCTCTATGTCCCCCGTACTCATTTGATCATAATTTCATTTATTGTCCGATGTAATTGAGCCTTGGCGTGTCCCCTTACTGTGAAAGAGTAATATTTTCTAACTTTAAGCTCTATGTCCCCCGTAATCATTTGATCATAATTTCATTTATTGTCCAATATAATTGAACGTTGGCGTGTCCCCTTACTGTGAAAGATGTATATCTTGTAACTTTAAGCTCTATGTCCCCCGTACTCATTTGATCATAATTTCATTTATTGTCCGATGTAATTGAACGTTGGCGTGTCCCCTTACTGTGAAAGATTAATATTTTCTAACTTTAAGCTCTATGTAGCTGTACTCATTTGACCATGATTCCATTTATTGTCCGATATAATTGAACGATGGTGTGTCCCCTTACTGTGAAAGATCAATATCTTGTAACTTTAAGCTCTATGTCCCCCGTACTCATTTGATCATAATTTCATTTATTGTCCGATGTAATTGAACGTTGGCGTGTCCCCTTACTGTGAAAGATGAATATCTTGTAACTTTAAGCTCTATGTACCCGTACTCATTTGATCATGATTTCATTTATTGTCCGATATAATTGAACGTTGGGAGTGTCCCCTTACTGTGAAAGGTGAATATCTTGTAACTTTGAGCTCTATGTACCCGTACTCATTTGATCATGATTTCATTTATTGTCGGATATAATTGAACGTTGGGAGTGCCCCCTTACTGTTAAAGATGAATATCTTGTAACATTAGGCTCTATGTACCCCGTACTCATTTGATCATGATTTCATTTATTTTTTGATAAAATTGAACGTTGGAGTGACCCCTTACTGTTAAAGATGAATATCTTGTAACATTAGGCTCTATGTACCCCGTACTCATTTGATCATGATTTCATTTATTTTTTGATAAAATTGACCGTTGGCGTGTCCCCTTACTGTGAAAGATGAATATCTGGTAACTTTAAGCTCTATGTACCCGTACTCATTTGACCATGATCTTATTCATCATCCGATATAATTGAACGTTGGCGTGTCCCCTTACTGTGAAAGATGTATGTGTGTTAAATTTAAGCTCTATGTACCCGTACTCATTTGACTATGATTCCATTTATTGTCCGATATAATTGAATGTTGGTGTGTCCCCTTACTGTGAAAGATGAATATCTTGTAACTTTAAGCTCTATGTACCCCGTACTCATTTGATCATAATTTCATTTATTGTCCGATGTAATTGAACGTTGGCGTGTCCCCATACTGTGAAAGATGAATATCTTGTAACTTTAAGCTCTATGTACCCGTACTCATTTGATCATGATTTCATTCATGGTCCGATGTAATTGAACGTTGGCGTGTCCCCTTACTGTGAAAGATGAATATCTTGTAACTTTAAGCTCTATGTCCCCCGTACTCATTTGATCATAATTTCATTTATTGTCCGATGTATTTGAACGTTGGCGTGTCCCCTTACTGTGAAAGATTAATATTTTCTAACTTTAAGCTCTATGTCCCCGTACTCATTTGATCATGTTTTCATTTATTGTCCGATGTAATTGAACGTTGGCGTGTCCCTTTACTGTGAAAGATGAATATCTTGTAACTTTAAGCTCTATGTCCCCCGTACTCATTTGATCATAATTTCATTTATTGTCCGATGTAATTGAACGTTGGCGTGTCCCCTTACTGTGAAAGATGTATATCTTGTAACTTTAAGCTCTATGTCCCCCGTACTCATTTGATCATAATTTCATTTATTGTCCGATGTAATTGATTGTTGGCGTGTCCCCTTACTGTGAAAGATTAATATTTTCTAACTTTAAGCCCTATGTCCCCCGTACTCATTTGATCATAGTTTCATTTATTGTCCGATGTAATTGAACGTTGGCGTGTCCCCTTACTGTGAAAGATGAATATCTTGTAACTTTAAGCTCTATGTCCCCCGTACTCATTTGATCATAGTTTCATTTATTGTCCGATGTAATTGAACGTTGGCGTGTCGCCTTACTGTGAAAGATTAATATTTTCTAACTTTAAGCTCTATGTCCCCCGTACTCATTTGATCATAATTTCATTTATTGTCCGATGTAATTGAACGTTGGTGTGTCCCCTTACTGTGAAAGATGAATATCTTGTAACTTTAAGCTCTATGTCCCCCGTACTCATTTGATCATGATTTCATTTATTGTCCGATGTAGCTGAACGTTGGCGTGTCCCCTTACTGTGAAAGATTAATATTTTCTAACTTTAAGCTCTATGTCCCCCGTACTCATTTGATCATAATTTCATTTATTGTCCGATGTAATTGAACGTTGGTGTGTCCCCTTACTGTGAAAGATGAATATCTTGTAACTTTAAGCTCTATGTCCCCCGTACTCATTTGATCATAATTTCATTTATTGTCCGATGTAATTGAACGTCGGCGTGTCCCCTTACTGTGAAAGATTAATATTTTCTAACTTTAAGCTCTATGTCCCCGTACTCATTTGATCATGATTTCATTTATTGTCCGATATAATTGAACGTTGGCGTGTCCCCTTACTGTGAAAGATTAATATTTTCTAACTTTAAGCTCTATGTCCCCGTACTCATTTGATCATAATTTCATTTATTGTCCGATGTAATTGAACGTTGGCGTGTCCCCTTACTGTGAAAGATGTATATCTTGTAACTTTAAGCTCTATGTAGCCGTACTCATTTGATCATGATTTCATTTATTGTCCGATGTAACTGAACGTTGGCGTGTCCCCTTACTGTGAAAGATGAATATCTTGTAACTTTAAGCTCTATGTACCCGTACTCATTTGATCATGATTTCATTTATTGTCCGATGTAACTGAACGTTGGCGTGTCCCCTTACTGTGAAAGATGTATATCTTGTAACTTTAAGCTCTATGTAGCCGTACTCATTTGATCATGATTTCATTTATTGTCCGATGTAACTGAACATTGGCGTGTCCCCTTACTGTGAAAGATGAATATCTTGTAACTTTAAGCTCTATGTACCCGTACTCATTTGATCATAATTTCATTTATTGTCCGATGTAATTGAACGTTTGTGTGTCCCCTTACTGTGAAAGATGAATATCTTGTAACTTTAAGCTCTATGTCCCTCGTACTCATTTGATCATGATTTCATTTATTGTCCGATGTAACTGAACGTTGGCGTGTCCCCTTACTGTGAAAGATTAATATTTTCTAACTTTAAGCTCTATGTCCCCCGTACTCATTTGATCATGATTTCATTTATTGTCCGATATAATTGAACGTTGGCGTGACCCCTTACTGTGAAAGATGTATATCTTGTAACTTTAAGCTCTATGTACCCGTACTCATTTGATCATAATTTCATTTATTGTCCGATATAATTGAACGTTGGCGTGTCCCCTTACTGTGAAAGATGTATATCTTGTAACTTTAAGCTCTATGTCCCCCGTACTCATTTGATCATAATTTCATTTATTGTCCGATGTAATTGAGCCTTGGCGTGTCCCCTTACTGTGAAAGATTAATATTTTCTAACTTTAAGCTCTATGTCCCCCGTACTCATTTGATCATAATTTCATTTATTGTCCGATGTAATTGAGCCTTGGCGTGTCCCCTTACTGTGAAAGATTAATATTTTCTAACTTTAAGCTCTATGTAGCTGTACTCATTTGACCATGATTCCATTTATTGTCCGATATAATTGAACGATGGTGTGTCCCCTTACTGTGAAAGATCAATATCTTGTAACTTTAAGCTCTATGTCCCCCGTACTCATTTGATCATAATTTCATTTATTGTCCGATGAAATTGAACGTTGGCGTGTCCCCTTACTGTGAAAGATGAATATCTTGTAACTTTAAGCTCTATGTACCCGTACTCATTTGATCATGATTTCATTTATTGTCCGATATAATTGAACGTTGGCGTGTCCCCTTACTGTGAAAGGTGAATATCTTGTAACTTTGAGCTCTATGTACCCGTACTCATTTGATCATGATTTCATTTATTGTCGGATATAATTGAACGTTGGGAGTGCCCCCTTACTGTTAAAGATGAATATCTTGTAATTTTAGGCTCTATGTAACCCGTACTCATTTGATCATGATTTCATTTATTTTTTGATAAAATTGAACGTTGGAGTGACCCCTTACTGTGAAAGATGAATATCTTGTAACTTTAGGCTCTATGTACCCCGTACTCATTTGATCATGATTTCATTTATTGTCGGATATAATTGAACGTTGGGAGTGCCCCCTTACTGTTAAAGATGAATATCTTGTAACTTTAGGCTCTATGTACCCGTACTCATTTGATCATGATTTCATTTATTGTCGGATATAATTGAACGTTGGGAGTGCCCCCTTACTGTTAAAGATGAATATCTTGTAACTTTAAGCTCTATGTACCCCGTACTCATTTGATCATGATTTCATTTATTTTTTGATAAAATTGAACGTTGGAGTGACCCCTTACTGTGAAAGATGAATATCTTGTAACTTTAGGCTCTATGTACCCCGTACTCATTTGATCATGATGTCATTCATCGTCCGATGTAATTGACCGTTGGCGTGTCCCCTTACTGTGAAAGATGAATATCTGGTAACTTTAAGCTCTATGTACCCGTACTCATTTGACCATGATCTTATTCATCATCCGATATAATTGAACGTTGGCGTGTCCCCTTACTGTGAAAGATGAATATCTTGTAACTTTAAGCTCTATGTACCCCGTACTCATTTGATCATAATTTCATTTATTGTCCGATGTAATTGAACGTTGGCGTGTCCCCATACTGTGAAAGATGAACATCTTGTAACTTTAAGCTCTATGTACCCGTACTCATTTGATCATGATTTCATTCATGGTCCGATGTAATTGAACGTTGGCGTGTCCCCTTACTGTGAAAGATGAATATCTTGTAACTTTAAGCTCTATGTCCCCCGTACTCATTTGATCATGATTTCATTTATTGTCCGATGTAATTGAACGTTGGTGTGTCCCCTTACTGTGAAAGATGAATATCTTGTAACTTTAAGCTCTATGTCCCCCGTACTCATTTGATCATAATTTCATTTATTGTCCGATGTATTTGAACGTTGGCGTGTCCCCTTACTGTGAAAGATTAATATTTTCTAACTTTAAGCTCTATGTCCCCGTACTCATTTGATCATGTTTTCATTTATTGTCCGATGTAATTGAACGTTGGCGTGTCCCCTTACTGTGAAAGATGAATATCTTGTAACTTTAAGCTCTATGTCCCCCGTACTCATTTGATCATAATTTCATTTATTGTCCGATGTAATTGAAGGTTGGCGTGTCCCCTTACTGTGAAAGATGTATATCTTGTAACTTTAAGCTCTATGTCCCCCGTACTCATTTGATCATAATTTCATTTATTGTCCGATGTAATTGAACGTTGGCGTGTCCCCTTACTGTGAAAGATTAATATTTTCTAACTTTAAGCCCTATGTCCCCCGTACTCATTTGATCATAGTTTCATTTATTGTCCGATGTAATTGAACGTTGGCGTGTCCCCTTACTGTGAAAGATGAATATCTTGTAACTTTAAGCTCTATGTCCCCCGTACTCATTTGATCATAGTTTCATTTATTGTCCGATGTAATTGAACGTTGGCGTGTCGCCTTACTGTGAAAGATTAATATTTTCTAACTTTAAGCTCTATGTCCGCCGTACTCATTTGATCATAATTTCATTTATTGTCCGATGTAATTGAACGTTGGTGTGTCCCCTTACTGTGAAAGATGAATATCTTGTAACTTTAAGCTCTATGTCCCCCGTACTCATTTGATCATGATTTCATTTATTGTCCGATGTAGCTGAACGTTGGCGTGTCCCCTTACTGTGAAAGATTAATATTTTCTAACTTTAAGCTCTATGTCCCCCGTACTCATTTGATCATAATTTCATTTATTGTCCGATATAATTGAACGTTGGTGTGTCCCCTTACTGTGAAAGATGAATATCTTGTAACTTTAAGCTCTATGTCCCCCGTACTCATTTGATCATAATTTCATTTATTGTCCGATGTAATTGAACGTCGGCGTGTCCCCTTACTGTGAAAGATTAATATTTTCTAACTTTAAGCTCTATGTCCCCGTACTCATTTGATCATGATTTCATTTATTGTCCGATATAATTGAACGTTGGCGTGTCCCCTTACTGTGAAAGATTAATATTTTCTAACTTTAAGCTCTATGTCCCCGTACTCATTTGATCATAATTTCATTTATTGTCCGATGTAATTGAACGTTGGCGTGTCCCCTTACTGTGAAAGATGTATATCTTGTAACTTTAAGCTCTATGTAGCCGTACTCATTTGATCATGATTTCATTTATTGTCCGATGTAACTGAACGTTGGCGTGTCCCCTTACTGTGAAAGATGAATATCTTGTAAATTTAAGCTCTATGTACCCGTACTCATTTGATCATAATTTCATTTATTGTCCGATGTAATTGAACGTTGGTGTGTCCCCTTACTGTGAAAGATGAATATCTTGTAACTTTAAGCTCTTTGTCTCCCGTACTCATTTGATCATAATTTCATTTATTGTCCGATGTAATTGAACGTTGGCGTGTCCCCTTACTGTGAAAGATGAATATCTTGTAACTTTAAGCTCTATGTACCCGTACTCATTTGATCATGATTTCATTTATTGTCCGATGTAACTGAACGTTGGCGTGTCCCCTTACTGTGAAAGATGTATATCTTGTAACTTTAAGCTCTATGTAGCCGTACTCATTTGATCATGATTTCCTTTATTGTCCGATGTAACTGAACATTGGCGTGTCCCCTTACTGTGAAAGATGAATATCTTGTAACTTTAAGCTCTATGTACCCGTACTCATTTGATCATAATTTCATTTATTGTCCGATGTAATTGAACGTTTGTGTGTCCCCTTACTGTGAAAGATGAATATCTTGTAACTTTAAGCTCTATGTCCCCCGTACTCATTTGATCATGATTTCATTTATTGTCCGATGTAACTGAACGTTGGCGTGTCCCCTTACTGTGAAAGATTAATATTTTCTAACTTTAAGCTCTATGTCCCACGTACTCATTTGATCATGATTTCATTTATTGTCCGATATAATTGAACGTTGGCGTGACCCCTTACTGTGAAAGATGTATATCTTGTAACTTTAAGCTCTATGTACCCGTACTCATTTGATCATAATTTCATTTATTGTCCGATATAATTGAACGTTGGCGTGTCCCCTTACTGTGAAAGATGTATATCTTGTAACTTTAAGCTCTATGTCCCCCGTACTCATTTGATCATAATTTCATTTATTGTCCGATGTAATTGAGCCTTGGCGTGTCCCCTTACTGTGAAAGATTAATATTTTCTAACTTTAAGCTCTATGTCCCCCGTACTCATTTGATCATAATTTCATTTATTGTCCGATGTAATTGAGCCTTGGCGTGTCCCCTTACTGTGAAAGATTAATATTTTCTAACTTTAAGCTCTATGTCCCCCGTACTCATTTGATCATAATTTCATTTATTGTCCGATGTAATTGAACGTTGGCGTGTCCCCTTACTGTGAAAGATGCATATCTTGTAACTTTAAGCTCTATGTCCCCGTACTCATTTGATCATAATTTCATTTATTGTCCGATGTAATTGTACGTTGGGGTGTCCCGTTACTGTGAAAGATGTATATCTTGTAACTTTAAGCTCTATGTCCCCCGTACTCATTTGACCACAATTTCATTTATTGTCCGATGTAATTGAACGTTGGCGTGTCCCCTTACTGTGAAAGATGTATATCTTGTAACTTTAAGCTCTATGTCCCCCGTACTCATTTGATCATAATTTCATTTATTGTCCGATGTAATTGAGCCTTGGCGTGTCCCCTTACTGTGAAAGAGTAATATTTTCTAACTTTAAGCTCTATGTCCCCCGTACTCATTTGATCATAATTTCATTTATTGTCCAATATAATTGAACGTTGGCGTGTCCCCTTACTGTGAAAGATGTATATCTCGTAACTTTAAGCTCTATGTCCCCCGTACTCATTTGATCATAATTTCATTTATTGTCCGATGTAATTGAACGTTGGCGTGTCCCCTTACTGTGAAAGATTAATATTTTCTAACTTTAAGCTCTATGTCCCCCGTACTCATTTGATCATAATTTCATTTATTGTCCGATATAATTGAACGTTGGCGTGTCCCCTTACTGTGAAAGATATGTATCTTGTAACTTTAAGCTCTATGTACCCGTACTCATTTGGTCATAATTTCATTTATTGTCCGATGTAATTGAACGTTGGCGTGTCCGCTTACTGTGAAAGATGTATATCTTGTAACTTTAAGCTCTATGTCCCCCGTACTCATTTGATCATAATTTCATTTATTGTCCGATGTAATTGAACGTTGGCGTGTCCGTTTACTGTGAAAGATTAATATTTTCTAACTTTAAGCTCTATGTCCCCCGTACTCATTTGATCATAATTTCATTTATTGTCCGATGTAATTGAACGTTGGCGTGTCCCCTTACTGTGAAAGATTAATAGTTTCTAACTTTAAGCTCTATGTCCCCCGTACTCATTTGATCATAATTTCATTTATTGTCCGATATAATTGAACGTTGGCGTGTCCCCTTACTGTGAAAGATGTATATCTTGTAACTTTAAGCTCTATGTACCCGTACTCATTTGATCATAATTTCATTTATTGTCCGATGTAATTGAACGTTGGCGTGTCCCCTTACTGTGAAAGATGTATATCTTGTAACTTTAAGCTCTATGTCCCCCGTACTCATTTGATCATAATTTCATTTATTGTCCGATGTAATTGAACTTTGGCGTGTCCCTTTCTGTGAAAGATGTATATCTTGTAACTTTAAGCTCTATGTCCCCGTACTCATTTGATCATAATTTCATTTATTGTCCGATGTAATTGAACGTTGGCGTGTCCGCTTACTGTGAAAGATGTATATCTTGTAACTTTAAGCTCTATGTCCCCCGTACTCATTTGATCATAATTTCATTTATTGTCCGATATAATTGAACGTTGGCGTGTCCCCTTACTGTGAAAGATGTATATCTTGTAACTTTAAGCTCTATGTCCCCCGTACTCATTTGATCATAATTTCATTTATTGTCCGATGTAATTGAACGTTGGCGTGTCCCCTTACGGTGAAAGATGTATATCTTGTAACTTTAAGCTCTATGTACCCGTACTCATTTGATCATAATTTCATTTATTGTCCGATGTAATTGAACGTTGGCGTGTCCCCTTACTGTGAAAGATGTATATCTTGTAACTTTAAGCTCTATGTCCCCCGGACTCATTTGATCATAATTTCATTTATTGTCCGATGTAATTGAACGTTGGCGTGTCCCCTTACTGTGAAAAATGTATATCTTGTAACTTTAAGCTCGATGTACCCGTACTCATTTGATCATAATTTCATTTATTGTCCGATATAATTGAACGTTGGCGTGTCCGCTTACTGTGAAAGATGTATATCTTGTAACTTTAAGCTCTATGTCCCCCGTACTCATTTGATCATAATTTCATTTATTGTCCGATGTAATT
This sequence comes from Mantis religiosa, assembly GCA_030765055.1. NCBI lineage: Eukaryota > Metazoa > Arthropoda > Insecta > Mantodea > Mantidae > Mantis > Mantis religiosa. Next base: position 7,766,540 of record JAUKNK010000016.1, read on the forward strand.
GAACGTTGGCGTGTCCCCTTACTGTGAAAGATGTATATCTTGTAACTTTAAGCTCTATGTCCCGTACTCATTTGATCATAATTTCATTTATTGTCCGATATAATTGAACGTTGGCGTGTCCGCTTACTGTGAAAGATGTATATCTTGTAACTTTAAGCTCTATGTCCCCCGTACTCATTTGATCATGATTTCATTTATTGTCCGATGTAGCTGAACGTTGGCGTGTCCCCTTACTGTGAAAGATTAATATTTTCTAACTTTAAGCTCTATGTCCCCCGTACTCATTTGAGCATAATTTCATTTATTGTCCGATGTAATTGAACGTTGGTGTGTCCCCTTACTGTGAAAGATGAATATCTTGTAACTTTAAGCTCTATGTCCCCCGTACTCATTTGATCATAATTTCATTTATTGTCCGATGTAATTGAACGACGGCGTGTCCCCTTACTGTGAAAGATTAATATTTTCTAACTTTAAGCTCTATGTCCCCGTACTCATTTGATCATGATTTCATTTATTGTCCGATATAATTGAACGTTGGCGTGTCCCCTTACTGTGAAAGATTAATATTTTCTAACTTTATGCTCTATGTCCCCGTACTCATTTGATCATGATTTCATTTACTGTCCGATGTAACTGAACGTTGGCGTGTCCCCTTACTGTGAAAGATGAATATCTTGTAACTTTAAGCTCTATGTACCCGTACTCATTTGATCATAATTTCATTTATTGTCCGATGTAATTGAACGTTGGTGTGTCCCCTTACTGTGAAAGATGAATATCTTGTAACTTTAAGCTCTTTGTCTCCCGTACTCATTTGATCATAATTTCATTTATTGTCCGATGTAATTGAACGTTGGCGTGTCCCCTTACTGTGAAAGATGAATATCTTGTAACTTTAAGCTCTATGTACCCGTACTCATTTGATCATGATTTCATTTATTGTCCGATGTAACTGAACGTTGGCGTGTCCCCTTACTGTGAAAGATGTATATCTTGTAACTTTAAGCTCTATGTAGCCGTACTCATTTGATCATGATTTCATTTATTGTCCGATGTAACTGAACGTTGGCGTGTCCCCTTACTGTGAAAGATGAATATCTTGTAACTTTAAGCTCTATGTACCCGTACTCATTTGATCATAATTTCATTTATTGTCCGATGTAATTGAACGTTTGTGTGTCCCCTTACTGTGAAAGATGAATATCTTGTAACTTTAAGCTCTATGTCCCCCGTACTCATTTGATCATGATTTCATTTATTGTCCGATGTAACTGAACGTTGGCGTGTCCCCTTACTGTGAAAGATTAATATTTTCTAACTTTAAGCTCTATGTCCCCCGTACTCATTTGATCATGATTTCATTTATTGTCCGATATAATTGAACGTTGGCGTGACCCCTTACTGTGAAAGATGTATATCTTGTAACTTTAAGCTCTATGTACCCGTACTCATTTGATCATAATTTCATTTATTGTCCGATGTAATTGAGCCTTGGCGTGTCCCCTTACTGTGAAAGATTAATATTTTCTAACTTTAAGCTCTATGTCCCCCGTACTCATTTGATCATAATTTCATTTATTGTCCGATGTAATTGAACGTTGGCGTGTCCCCTTACTGTGAAAGATTAATATTTTCTAACTTTAAGCTCTATGTCCCCCGTACTCATTTGATCATAATTTCATTTATTGTCCGATATAATTGAACGTTGGCGTGTCCCCTTACTGTGAAAGATGTATATCTTGTAACTTTAAGCTCTATGTCCCCCGTACTCATTTGATCATAATTTCATTTATTGTCCGATGTAATTGAGCCTTGGCGTGTCCCCTTACTGTGAAAGATTAATATTTTCTAACTTTAAGCTCTATGTCCCCCGTACTCATTTGATCATAATTTCATTTATTGTCCGATGTAATTGAACGTTGGCGTGTCCCCTTACTGTGAAAGATTAATATTTTCTAACTTTAAGCTCTATGTCCCCCGTACTCATTTGATCATAATTTCATTTATTGTCCGATATAATTGAACGTTGGCGTGTCCCCTTACTGTGAAAGATGTATATCTTGTAACTTTAAGCTCTATGTCCCCCGTACTTATTTGATCATAATTTCATTTATTGTCCGATGTAATTGAGCCTTGGCGTGTCCCCTTACTGTGAAAGATTAATATTTTCTAACTTTAAGCTCTATGTCCCCCGTACTCATTTGATCATAATTTCATTTATTGTCCGATGTAATTCAGCCTTGGTGTGTCCCCTTACTGTGAAAGATTAATATTTTCTAACTTTAAGCTCTATGTCCCCCGTACTCATTTGATCATAATTTCATTTATTGTCCGATGTAATTGAACGTTGGCGTGTCCCCTTACTGTGAAAGATGTATATCTTGTAACTTTAAGCTCTATGTCCCCCGTACTCATTTGACCATAATTTCATTTATTGTCCGATGTAATTGAACGTTGGCGTGTCCCCTTACTGTGAAAGATGTATATCTTGTAACTTTAAGCTCTATGTCCCCCGTACTCATTTGACCATAATTTCATTTATTGTCCGATGTAATTGAACGTTGGCGTGTCCCCTTACTGTGAAAGATGTATATCTTGTAACTTTAAGCTCTATGTCCCCCGTACTCATTTGATCATAATTTCATTTAATGTCCGATGTAATTGAGCCTTGGCGTGTCCCCTTACTGTGAAAGATTAATATTTTCTAACTTTAAGCTCTATGTCCCCCGTACTCATTTGATCATAATTTCATTTATTGTCCAATATAATTGAACGTTGGCGTGTCCCCTTACTGTGAAAGATGTATATCTTGTAACTTTAAGCTCTATGTCCCCCGTACTCATTTGATCATAATTTCATTTATTGTCCGATGTAATTGAACGTTGGCGTGTCCCCTTACTGTGAAAGATTAATATTTTCTAACTTTAAGCTCTATGTCCCCCGTACTCATTTGATCATAATTTCATTTATTGTCCGATATAATTGAACGTTGGCGTGTCCCCTTACTGTGAAAGATATATATCTTGTAACTTTAAGCTCTATGTACCCGTACTCATTTGATCATAATTTCATTTATTGTCCGATGTAATTGAACGTTGGCGTGTCCGCTTACTGTGAAAGATTAATATTTTCTAACTTTAAGCTCTATGTCCCCCGTACTCATTTGATCATAATTTCATTTATTGTCCGATGTAATTGAACGTTGGCGTGTCCCCTTACTGTGAAAGATTAATAGTTTCTAACTTTAAGCTCTATGTCCCCCGTACTCATTTGATCATAATTTCATTTATTGTCCGATATAATTGAACGTTGGCGTGTCCCCTTACTGTGAAAGATCTATATCTTGTAACTATAAGCTCTATGTACCCGTACTCATTTGATCATAATTTCATTTATTGTCCGATGTAATTGAACGTTGGCGTGTCCGCTTACTGTGAAAGATGTATATCTTGTAACTTTAAGCTCTATGTCCCCCGTACTCATTTGATCATAATTTCATTTATTGTCCGATGTAATTGAACGTTGGCGTGTCCGCTTACTGTGAAAGATGTATATCTTGTAACTTTAAGCTCTATGTCCCCCGTACTCATTTGATCATAATTTCATTTATTGTCCGATGTAATTGAACGTTGGCGTGTCCCCTTACTGTGAAAGATGTATATCTTGTAACTTTAAGCTCTATGTACCCGTACTCATTTGATCATAATTTCATTTATTGTCCGATGTAATTGAACGTTGGCGTGTCCCCTTACTGTGAAAGATGTATATCTTGTAACTTTAAGCTCTATGTCCCCCGTACTCATTTGATCATAATTTCATTTATTGTCCGATGTAATTGAACTTTGGCGTGTCCCTTTCTGTGAAAGATGTATATCTTGTAACTTTAAGCTCTATGTCCCCGTACTCATTTGATCATAATTTCATTTATTGTCCGATGTAATTGAACGTTGGCGTGTCCGCTTACTGTGAAAGATGTATATCTTGTAACTTTAAGCTCTATGTCCCCCGTACTCATTTGATCATAATTTCATTTATTGTCCGATATAATTGAACGTTGGCGTGTCCCCTTACTGTGAAAGATGTATATCTTGTAACTTTAAGCTCTATGTCCCCCGTACTCATTTGATCATAATTTCATTTATTGTCCGATGTAATTGAACGTTGGCGTGTCCCCTTACGGTGAAAGATGTATATCTTGTAACTTTAAGCTCTATGTACCCGTACTCATTTGATCATAATTTCATTTATTGTCCGATGTAATTGAACGTTGGCGTGTCCCCTTTCTGTGAAAGATGTATATCTTGTAACTTTAAGCTCTATGTCCCCCGGACTCATTTGATCATAATTTCATTTATTGTCCGATGTAATTGAACGTTGGCGTGTCCCCTTACTGTGAAAGATGTATATCTTGTAACTTTAAGCTCTATGTCCCCCGTACTCATTTGACCACAATTTCATTTATTGTCCGATGTAATTGAACGTTGGCGTGTCCGCTTACTGTGAAAGATGTATATCTTGTAACTTTAAGCTCTATGTCCCCCGTACTCATTTGATCATAATTTCATTTATTGTCCGATGTAATTGAACGTTGGCGTGTCCCCTTACTGTGAAAGATGTATATCTTGTAACTTTAAGCTCTATGTCCCCCGTACTCATTTGATCATAATTTCATTTATTGTCCGATGTAACTGAACGTTGGCGTGTCCGCTTACTGTGAAAGATGTATATCTTGTAACTTTAAGCTCTATGTCCCCGTACTCATTTGATCATAATTTCATTTATTGTCCGATGTAATTGAACGTTGGCGTGTCCCCTTACTGTGAAAGATGTATATCTTGTAACTTTAAGCTCTATGTCCCCCGTACTCATTTGATCATAATTTCATTTATTGTCCGATGTAATTGAGCCTTGGCGTCTCCGCTTACTGTGAAAGATGAATATCTTGTAACTTTAAGCTCTATGTCCCCCGTACTCATTTGATCATAATTTCATTTATTGTCCGATGTAATTGAACGTTGGCGTGTCCGCTTACTGTGAAAGATGTATATCTTGTAACTTTAAGCTCTATGTCCCCGTACTCATTTGATCATGATTTCATTTATTGTCCGATGTAATTGAACGTTGGTGTGTCCCGTTACTGTGAAAGATGTATATCTTGTAACTTTAACCTCTATGTCCCCCGTACTCATTTGATCATAATTTCATTTAATGTCCGATGTAATTGAACGTTGGTGTGTCCCCTTACTGTGAAAGATGAATATCTTGTAACTTTAAGCTCTATGTCCCCCGTACTCATTTGATCATAATTTCATTTATTGTCCGATGTAATTGAACGTTGGTGTGTCCCCTTACTGTGAAAGATGAATATTTTGTAACTTTAAGCTCTATGTCCCCCGTACTCATTTGATCATAATTTCATTTATTGTCCGATGTAATTGAACGTTGGTGTGTCCCGTTACTGTGAAAGATGTATATCTTGTAACTTTAAGCTCGATGTCCCCCGTACTCATTTGATCATAATTTCATTTATTGTCCGATGTAATTGAACGTTGGTGTGTGCCGTTACTGTGAAAGATGTATATCTTGTAACTTTAAGCTCTATGTCCCCCGGACTCATTTGATCATAATTTCATTTATTGTCCGATGTAATTGAACGTTGGCGTGTCCCCTTACTGTGAAAGATGAATACCTTGTAACTTTAAGCTCTATGTACCCGTACTCCTTTGATCATGATTCCATTTATTGTCCGATATAATTGAACGTTGGTGTCTCCCCATACTGTGAAAGATGAATATCTTGTAACTTTAAGCTCAATGTACCCGTACTCATTTGATCATGATTTCATTTATTGTCCGATATAATTGAACGTTGGCGTGTCCCCTTACTGCGAAAGATTAATATTTTCTAACTTTAAGCTCTAAGTCCCCCGTACTCATTTGATCATAATTTCATTTATTGTCCGATGTAATTGAACGTTGGCGTGTCCCCTTACTGTGAAAGATGAATATCTTGTAACTTTAAGCTCTATGTAGCTGTACTCATTTGACCATGATTCCATTTATTGTCCGATATAATTGAACGATGGTGTGTCCCCTTACTGTGAAAGATCAATATCTTGTAACTTTAAGCTCTATGTCCCCCGTACTCATTTGATCATAATTTCATTTATTGTCCGATGTAATTGAACGTTGGCGTGGCCCCTTACTGTGAAAGATGAATATCTTGTAACTTTAAGCTCTATGTACCCGTACTCATTTGATCATGATTTCATTTATTGTCCGATATAATTGAACGTTGGGAGTGTCCCCTTACTGTGAAAGGTGAATATCTTGTAACTTTGAGCTCTATGTACCCGTACTCATTTGATCATGATTTCATTTATTGTCGGATATAATTGAACGTTGGGAGTGCCCCCTTACTGTTAAAGATGAATATCTTGTAACATTAGGCTCTATGTACCCCGTACTCATTTGATCATGATTTCATTTATTTTTTGATAAAATTGAACGTTGGAGTGACCCCTTACTGTGAAAGATTAATAGTTTCGAACTTTAAGTTCTATGTCCCCCGTACTCATTTGATCATAATTTCATTTATTGTCCGATATAATTGAACGTTGGCGTGTCCCCTTACTGTGAAAGATCTATATCTTGTAACTTTAAGCTCTATGTACCCGTACTCATTTGATCATAATTTCATTTATTGTCCGATGTAATTGAACGTTGGCGTGTCCGCTTACTGTGAAAGATGTATATCTTGTAACTTTAAGCTCTATGTCCCTCGTACTCATTTGATCATAATTTCATTTATTGTCCGATGTAATTGAACGTTGGCGTGTCCGCTTACTGTGAAAGATGTATATCTTGTAACTTTAAGCTCTATGTCCCCCGTACTCATTTGATCATAATTTCATTTATTGTCCGATGTAATTGAACGTTGGCGTGTCCCCTTACTGTGAAAGATGTATATCTTGTAACTTTAAGCTCTATGTACCCGTACTCATTTGATCATAATTTCATTTATTGTCCGATGTAATTGAACGTTGGCGTGTCCCCTTACTGTGAAAGATGTATATCTTGTAACTTTAAGCTCTATGTCCCCCGTACTCATTTGATCATAATTTCATTTATTGTCCGATGTAATTGAACTTTGGCGTGTCCCTTTCTGTGAAAGATGTATATCTTGTAACTTTAAGCTCTATGTCCCCGTACTCATTTGATCATAATTTCATTTATTGTCCGATGTAATTGAACGTTGGCGTGTCCGCTTACTGTGAAAGATGTATATCTTGTAACTTTAAGCTCTATGTCCCCCGTACTCATTTGATCATAATTTCATTTATTGTCCGATATAATTGAACGTTGGCGTGTCCCCTTACTGTGAAAGATGTATATCTTGTAACTTTAAGCTCTATGTCCCCCGTACTCATTTGATCATAATTTCATTTATTGTCCGATGTAATTGAACGTTGGCGTGTCCCCTTACGGTGAAAGATGTATATCTTGTAACTTTAAGCTCTATGTACCCGTACTCATTTGATCATAATTTCATTTATTGTCCGATGAAATTGAACGTTGGCGTGTCCCCTTTCTGTGAAAGATGTATATCTTGTAACTTTAAGCTCTATGTCCCCCGGACTCATTTGATCATAATTTCATTTATTGTCCGATGTAATTGAACGTTGGCGTGTCCCCTTACTGTGAAAAATGTATATCTTGTAACTTTAAGCTCGATGTACCCGTACTCATTTGATCATAATTTCATTTATTGTCCGATATAATTGAACGTTGGCGTGTCCGCTTACTGTGAAAGATGTATATCTTGTAACTTTAAGCTCTATGTCCCCCGTACTCATTTGATCATAATTTCATTTATTGTCCGATGTAATTGAACGTTGGCGTGTCCCCTTACTGTGAAAGATGTATATCTTGTAACTTTAAGCTCTATGTCCCGTACTCATTTGATCATAATTTCATTTATTGTCCGATATAATTGAACGTTGGCGTGTCCGCTTACTGTGAAAGATGAATATCTTGTAACTTTAAGCTCTATGTCCCCCGTACTCATTTGATCATAATTTCATTTATTGTCCGATGTAACTGAACGTTGGCGTGTCCGCTTACTGTGAAAGATATATATCTTGTAACTTTAAGCTCTATGTCCCCCGTACTCAGTTGATCATAATTTCATTTATTGTCCGATGTAAATGAACGTTGGCGTGTCCCCTTACTGTGAAAGATGTATATCTTGTAACTTAAAGCTCTATGTCCCCGTACTCATTTGATCATAATTTCATTTATTGTCCGATGTAATTGAACGTTGGCGTGTCCCCTTACTGTGAAAGATGTATATCTTGTAACTTTAAGCTCTATGTCCCCCGTACTCATTTGATCATAATTTCATTTATTGTCCGATGTAATTGAGCCTTGGCGTCTCCGCTTACTGTGAAAGATGAATATCTTGTAACTTTAAGCTCTATGTCCCCCGTACTCATTTGATCATAATTTCATTTATTGTCCGATGTAATTGAACGTTGGCGTGTCCGCTTACTGTGAAAGATGTATATCTTGTAACTTTAAGCTCTATGTCCCCGTACTCATTTGATCATGATTTCATTTATTGTCCGATGTAATTGAACGTTGGTGTGTCCCGTTACTGTGAAAGATGTATATCTTGTAACTTTAACCTCTATGTCCCCCGTACTCATTTGATCATAATTTCATTTATTGTCCGATGTAATTGAACGTTGGTGTGTCCCCTTACTGTGAAAGATGAATATCTTGTAACTTTAAGCTCTATGTCCCCCGTACTCATTTGATCATAATTTCATTTATTGTCCGATGTAATTGAACGTTGGTGTGTCCCCTTACTGTGAAAGATGAATATTTTGTAACTTTAAGCTCTATGTCCCCCGTACTCATTTGATCATAATTTCATTTATTGTCCGATGTAATTGAAAGTTGGTGTGTCCCGTTACTGTGAAAGATGTATATCTTGTAACTTTAAGCTCGATGTCCCCCGTACTCATTTGATCATAATTTCATTTATTGTCCGATGTAATTGAACGTTGGTGTGTGCCGTTACTGTGAAAGATGTATATCTTGTAACTTTAAGCTCTATGTCCCCCGGACTCATTTGATCATAATTTCATTTATTGTCCGATGTAATTGAACGTTGGCGTGTCCCCTTACTGTGAAAGATGAATACCTTGTAACTTTAAGCTCTATGTACCCGTACTCCTTTGATCATGATTCCATTTATTGTCCGATATAATTGAACGTTGGTGTGTCCCCATACTGTGAAAGATGAATATCTTGTAACTTTAAGCTCAATGTACCCGTACTCATTTGATCATGATTTCATTTATTGTCCGATATAATTGAACGTTGGCGTGTCCCCTTACTGCGAAAGATTAATATTTTCTAACTTTAAGCTCTAAGTCCCCCGTACTCATTTGATCATAATTTCATTTATTGTCCGATGTAATTGAACGTTGGCGTGTCCCCTTACTGTGAAAGATGAATATCTTGTAACTTTAAGCTCTATGTAGCTGTACTCATTTGACCATGATTCCATTTATTGTCCGATATAATTGAACGATGGTGTGTCCCCTTACTGTGAAAGATCAATATCTTGTAACTTTAAGCTCTATGTCCCCCGTACTCATTTGATCATAATTTCATTTATTGTCCGATGTAATTGAACGTTGGCGTGTCCCCTTACTGTGAAAGATGAATATCTTGTAACTTTAAGCTCTATGTACCCGTACTCATTTGATCATGATTTCATTTATTGTCCGATATAATTGAACGTTGGGAGTGTCCCCTTACTGTGAAAGGTGAATATCTTGTAACTTTGAGCTCTATGTCCCGTACTCATTTGATCATGATTTCATTTATTGTCGGATATAATTGAACGTTGGGAGTGCCCCCTTACTGTTAAAGATGAATATCTTGTAACATTAGGCTCTATGTACCCCGTACTCATTTGATCATGATTTCATTTATTTTTTGATAAAATTGAACGTTGGAGTGACCCCTTACTGTGAAAGATGAATATCTTGTAACTTTAGGCTCTATGTACCCCATACTAATTTGATCATGATGTCATTCATCGTCCGATGTAATTGACCGTTGGCGTGTCCCCTTACTGTGAAAGATGAATATCTTGTAACTTTAAGCTCTATGTCCCCCGTACTCATTTGATCATAATTTCATTTATTGTCCGATGTATTTGAACGTTGGCGTGTCCCCTTACTGTGAAAGATTAATATTTTCTAACTCTAAGCTCTATGTCCCCGGTACTCATTTGATCATGTTTTCATTTATTGTCCGATGTAATTGAACGTTGGCGTGTCCCCTTACTGTGAAAGATGTATATCTTGTAACTTTAAGCTCTATGTCCCCCGTACTCATTTGATCATAATTTCATTTATTGTCCGATGTAATTGAACGTTGGCGTGTCCCCTTACTGTGAAAGATGTATATCTTGTAACTTTAAGCTCTATGTCCCCCGTACTCATTTGATCATAATTTCATTTATTGTCCGATGTAATTGAACGTTGGCGTGTCCCCTTACTGTGAAAGATGTATATCTTGTAACTTTAAGCTCTATGTCCCCCGTACTCATTTGATCATAATTTCATTTATTGTCCGATGTAATTGAACGTTGGCGTGTCCCCTTACTGTGAAAGATTAATATTTTCTAACTTTAAGCTCTATGTCCCCCGTACTCATTTGATCATAGTTTCATTTATTGTCCGATGTAATTGAACGTTGGCGTGTCCCCTTACTGTGAAAGATGAATATCTTGTAACTTTAAGCTCTATGTCCCCCGTACTCATTTGATCATAGTTTCATTTATTGTCCGATGTAATTGAACGTTGGCGTGTCGCCTTACTGTGAAAGATTAATATTTTCTAACTTTAAGCTCTATGTCCCCCGTACTCATTTGATCATAATTTCATTTATTGTCCGATGTAATTGAACGATGGTGTGTCCCCTTACTGTGAAAGATGAATATCTTGTAACTTTAAGCTCTATGTCCCCCGTACTCATTTGATCATGATTTCATTTATTGTCCGATGTAGCTGAACGTTGGCGTGTCCCCTTACTGTGAAAGATTAATATTTTCTAACTTTAAGATCTATGTCCCCCGTACTCATTTGATCATAATTTCATTTATTGTCCGATGTAATTGAACGTTGGTGTGTCCCCTTACTGTGAAAGATGAATATCTTGTAACCTTAAGCTCTATGTCCCCCGTACTCATTTGATCATAATTTCATTTATTGTCCGATGTAATTGAACGTCGGCGTGTCCCCTTACTGTGAAAGATTAATATTTTCTAACTTTAAGCTCTATGTCCCCGTACTCATTTGATCATGATTTCATTTATTGTCCGATATAATTGAACGTTGGCGTGTCCGCTTACTGTGAAAGATGTATATCTTGTAACTTTAAGCTCTATGTCCCCGTACTCATTTGATCATGATTTCATTTATTGTCCGATGTAATTGAACGTTGGCGTGTCCCCTTACTGTGAAAGATGTATATCTTGTAACTTTAAGCTCTATGTAGCCGTACTCATTTGATCATGATTTCATTTATTGTCCGATGTAACTGAACGTTGGCGTGTCCCCTTACTGTGAAAGATTAATATGTTGTAACTTTAAGCTCTATGTACCCGTACTCATTTGATCATGATTTCATTTATTGTCCGATGTAACTGAACGTTGGCGTGTCCCCTTACTGTGAAAGATGAATATCTTGTAACTTTAAGCTCTATGTACCCGTACTCATTTGATCATGATTTCATTTATTGTCCGATGTAATTGAACGTTGGTGTGTCCCCTTACTGTGAAAGATGAATATCTTGTAACTTTAAGCTCTTTGTCTCCCGTACTCATTTGATCATAATTTCATTTATTGTCCGATGTAATTGAACGTTGGCGTGTCCCCTTACTGTGAAAGATGAATATCTTGTAACTTTAAGCTCTATGTACCCGTACTCATTTGATCATGATTTCATTTATTGTCCGATGTAACTGAACGTTGGCGTGTCCCCTTACTGTGAAAGATGTATATCTTGTAACTTTAAGCTCTATGTAGCCGTACTCATTTGATCATGATTTCATTTATTGTCCGATGTAACTGAACGTTTGCGTGTCCCCTGACTGTGAAAGATGAATATCTTGTAACTTTAAGCTCTATGTACCCGTACTCATTTGATCATAATTTCATTTATTGTCCGATGTAATTGAACGTTTGTGTGTCCCCTTACTGTGAAAGATGAATATCTTGTAACTTTAAGCTCTATGTCCCCCGTACTCATTTGATCATGATTTCATTTATTGTCCGATGTAACTGAACGTTGGCGTGTCCCCTTACTGTGAAAGATTAATATTTTCTAACTTTAAGCTCTATGTCCCCCGTACTCATTTGATCATGATTTCATTTATTGTCCGATATAATTGAACGTTGGCGTGACCCCTTACTGTGAAAGATGTATATCTTGTAACTTTAAGCTCTATGTACCCGTACTCATTTGATCATAATTTTATTTATTGTCCGATATAATTGAACGTTGGCGTGTCCCCTTACTGTGAAAGATGTATATCTTGTAACTTTAAGCTCTATGTCCCCCGTACTCATTTGATCATAATTTCATTTATTGTCCGATGTAATTGAGCCTTGGCGTGTCCCCTTACTGTGAAAGATTAATATTTTCTAACTTTAAGCTCTATGTCCCCCGTACTCATTTGATCATAATTTCATTTATTGTCCGATGTAATTGAACGTTGGCGTGTCCCCTTACTGTGAAAGATGCATATCTTGTAACTTTAAGCTCTATGTCCCCGTACTCATTTGATCATAATTTCATTTATTGTCCGATGTAATTGAACGTTGGCGTGTCCCCTTACTGTGAAAGATGTATATCTTGTAACTTTAAGCTCTATGTCCCCCGTAATCATTTGATCATAATTTCATTTATTGTCCAATATAATTGAACGTTGGCGTGTCCCCTTACTGTGAAAGATGTATATCTTGTAACTTTAAGCTCTATGTCCCCCGTACTCATTTGATCATAATTTCATTTATTGTCCGATGTAATTGAACGTTGGCGTGTCCCCTTACTGTGAAAGATTAATATTTTCTAACTTTAAGCTCTATGTCCCCCGTACTCATTTGATCATAATTTCATTTATTGTCCGATATAATTGAACGTTGGCGTGTCCCCTTACTGTGAAAGATATGTATCTTGTAACTTTAAGCTCTATGTACCCGTACTCATTTGATCATGTTTTCATTTATTGTCCGATGTAATTGAACGTTGGCGTGTCCGCTTACTGTGATAGATGTATATCTTGTAACTTTAAGCTCTATGTCCCCCGTACTCATTTGATCATAATTTCATTTATTGTCCGATGTAATTGAACGTTGGCGTGTCCGTTTACTGTGAAAGATTAATATTTTCTAACTTTAAGCTCTATGTCCCCCGTACTCATTTGATCATAATTTCATTTATTGTCCGATGTAATTGAACGTTGGTGTGTGCCGTTACTGTGAAAGATGTATATCTTGTAACTTTAAGCTCTATGTCCCCCGGACTCATTTGATCATAATTTCATTTATTGTCCGATGTAATTGAACGTTGGCGTGTCCCCTTACTGTGAAAGATGAATACCTTGTAACTTTAAGCTCTATGTACCCGTACTCCTTTGATCATGATTCCATTTATTGTCCGATATAATTGAACGTTGGTGTGTCCCCATACTGTGAAAGATGAATATCTTGTAACTTTAAGCTCAATGTACCCGTACTCATTTGATCATGATTTCATTTATTGTCCGATATAATTGAACGTTGGCGTGTCCCCTTACTGCGAAAGATTAATATTTTCTAACTTTAAGCTCTAAGTCCCCCGTACTCATTTGATCATAATTTCATTTATTGTCCGATGTAATTGAACGTTGGCGTGTCCCCTTACTGTGAAAGATGAATATCTTGTAACTTTAAGCTCTATGTAGCTGTACTCATTTGACCATGATTCCATTTATTGTCCGATATAATTGAACGATGGTGTGTCCCCTTACTGTGAAAGATCAATATCTTGTAACTTTAAGCTCTATGTCCCCCGTACTCATTTGATCATAATTTCATTTATTGTCCGATGTAATTGAACGTTGGCGTGTCCCCTTACTGTGAAAGATGAATATCTTGTAACTTTAAGCTCTATGTACCCGTACTCATTTGATCATGATTTCATTTATTGTCCGATATAATTGAACGTTGGGAGTGTCCCCTTACTGTGAAAGGTGAATATCTTGTAACTTTGAGCTCTATGTACCCGTACTCATTTGATCATGATTTCATTTATTGTCGGATATAATTGAACGTTGGGAGTGCCCCCTTACTGTTAAAGATGAATATCTTGTAACATTAGGCTCTATGTACCCCGTACTCATTTGATCATGATTTCATTTATTTTTTGATAAAATTGAACGTTGGAGTGACCCCTTACTGTGAAAGATGAATATCTTGTAACTTTAGGCTCTATGTACCCCATACTAATTTGATCATGATGTCATTCATCGTCCGATGTAATTGACCGTTGGCGTGTCCCCTTACTGTGAAAGATGAATATCTTGTAACTTTAAGCTCTATGTCCCCCGTACTCATTTGATCATAATTTCATTTATTGTCCGATGTATTTGAACGTTGGTGTGTCCCCTTACTGTGAAAGATTAATATTTTCTAACTTTAAGCTCTATGTCCCCGGTACTCATTTGACCATGATCTTATTCATCATCCGATATAATTGAACGTTGGCGTGTCCCCTTACTGTGAAAGATGAATATCTTGTAACTTTAAGCTCTATGTCCCCCGTACTCATTTGATCATAATTTCATTTATTGTCCGATGTATTTGAACGTTGGCGTGTCCCCTTACTGTGAAAGATTAATATTTTCTAACTTTAAGCTCTATGTCCCCGGTACTCATTTGATCATGTTTTCATTTATTGTCCGATGTAATTGAACGTTGGCGTGTCCCCTTACTGTGAAAGATGTATATCTTGTAACTTTAAGCTCTATGTCCCCGTACTCATTTGATCATAATTTCATTTATTGTCCGATGTAATTGAACGTTGGCGTGTCCCCTTACTGTGAAAGATGTATATCTTGTAACTTTAAGCTCTATGTCCCCCGTACTCATTTGATCATAATTTCATTTATTGTCCGATGTAATTGAACGTTGGCGTGTCCCCTTACTGTGAAAGATGTATATCTTGTAACTTTAAGCTCTATGTCCCCCGTACTCATTTGATCATAATTTCATTTATTGTCCGATGTAATTGAACGTTGGCGTGTCCCCTTACTGTGAAAGATGAATATCTTGTAACTTTAAGCTCTATGTCCCCCGTACTCATTTGATCATAGTTTCATTTATTGTCCGATGTAATTGAACGTTGGCGTGTCCCCTTACTGTGAAAGATGAATATCTTGTAACTTTAAGCTCTATGTCCCCCGTACTCATTTGATCATAGTTTCATTTATTGTCCGATGTAATTGAACGTTGGCGTGTCGCCTTACTGTGAAAGATTAATATTTTCTAACTTTAAGCTCTATGTCCCCCGTACTCATTTGATCATAATTTCATTTATTGTCCGATGTAATTGAACGTTGGTGTGTCCCCTTACTGTGAAAGATGAATATCTTGTAACTTTAAGCTCTATGTCCCCCGTACTCATTTGATCATGATTTCATTTATTGTCCGATGTAGCTGAACGTTGGCGTGTCCCCTTACTGTGAAAGATTAATATTTTCTAACTTTAAGCTCTATGTCCCCCGTACTCATTTGATCATAATTTCATTTATTGTCCGATGTAATTGAACGTTGGTGTGTCCCCTTACTGTGAAAGATGAATATCTTGTAACTTTAAGCTCTATGTCCCCCGTACTCATTTGATCATAATTTCATTTATTGTCCGATGTAATTGAACGTCGGCGTGTCCCCTTACTGTGAAAGATTAATATTTTCTAACTTTAAGCTCTATGTCCCCGTACTCATTTGATCATGATTTCATTTATTGTCCGATATAATTGAACGTTGGCGTGTCCCCTTACTGTGAAAGATTAATATTTTCTAACTTTAAGCTCTATGTCCCCGTACTCATTTGATCATAATTTCATTTATTGTCCGATGTAATTGAACGTTGGCGTGTCCCCTTACTGTGAAAGATGTATATCTTGTAACTTTAAGCTCTATGTAGCCGTACTCATTTGATCATGATTTCATTTATTGTCCGATGTAACTGAACGTTGGCGTGTCCCCTTACTGTGAAAGATTAATATGTTGTAGCTTTAAGCTCTATGTACCCGTACTCATTTGATCATGATTTCATTTATTGTCCGATGTAACTGAACGTTGGCGTGTCCCCTGACTGTGAAAGATGAATATCTTGTAACTTTAAGCTCTATGTACCCGTACTCATTTGATCATAATTTCATTTATTGTCCGATGTAATTGAACGTTGGTGTGTCCCCTTACTGTGAAAGATGAATATCTTGTAACTTTAAGCTCTTTGTCTCCCGTACTCATTTGATCATAATTTCATTTATTGTCCGATGTAATTGAACGTTGGCGTGTCCCCTTACTGTGAAAGATGAATATCTTGTAACTTTAAGCTCTATGTACCCGTACTCATTTGATCATGATTTCATTTATTGTCCGATGTAACTGAACGTTGGCGTGTCCCCTTACTGTGAAAGATGTATATCTTGTAACTTTAAGCTCTATGTAGCCGTACTCATTTGATCATGATTTCATTTATTGTCCGATGTAACTGAACGTTGGCGTGTCCCCTGACTGTGAAAGATGAATATCTTGTAACTTTAAGCTCTATGTACCCGTACTCATTTGATCATAATTTCATTTATTGTCCGATGTAATTGAACGTTTGTGTGTCCCCTTACTGTGAAAGATGAATATCTTGTAACTTTAAGCTCTATGTCCCCCGTACTCATTTGATCATGATTTCATTTATTGTCCGATGTAACTGAACGTTGGCGTGTCCCCTTACTGTGAAAGATTAATATTTTCTAACTTTAAGCTCTATGTCCCCCGTACTCATTTGATCATGATTTCATTTATTGTCCGATATAATTGAACGTTGGCGTGACCCCTTACTGTGAAAGATGTATATCTTGTAACTTTAAGCTCTATGTACCCGTACTCATTTGATCATAATTTCATTTATTGTCCGATATAATTGAACGTTGGCGTGTCCCCTTACTGTGAAAGATGTATATCTTGTAACTTTAAGCTCTATGTCCCCCGTACTCATTTGATCATAATTTCATTTATTGTCCGATGTAATTGAGCCTTAGCGTGTCCCCTTACTGTGAAAGATTAATATTTTCTAACTTTAAGCTCTATGTCCCCCGTACTCATTTGATCATAATTTCATTTATTGTCCGATGTAATTGAGCCTTGGCGTGTCCCCTTACTGTGAAAGATTAATATTTTCTAACTTTAAGCTCTATGTCCCCCGTACTCATTTGATCATAATTTCATTTATTGTCCGATGTAATTGAACGTTGGCGTGTCCCCTTACTGTGAAAGATGCATATCTTGTAACTTTAAGCTCTATGTCCCCGTACTCATTTGATCATAATTTCATTTATTGTCCGATGTAATTGAACGTTGGCGTGTCCCCTTACTGTGAAAGATGTATATCTTGTAACTTTAAGCTCTATGTCCCCCGTACTCATTTGACCACAATTTCATTTATTGTCCGATGTAATTGAACGTTGGCGTGTCCCCTTACTGTGAAAGATGTATATCTTGTAACTTTAAGCTCTATGTCCCCCGTACTCATTTGATCATAATTTCATTTATTGTCCGATGTAATTGAGCCTTGGCGTGTCCCCTTACTGTGAAAGATTAATATTTTCTAACTTTAAGCTCTATGTCCCCCGTACTCATTTGATCATAATTTCATTTATTGTCCGATGTAATTGAGCCTTGGCGTGTCCCCTTACTGTGAAAGATTAATATTTTCTAACTTTAAGCTCTATGTCCCCCGTAATCATTTGATCATAATTTCATTTATTGTCCAATATAATTGAACGTTGGCGTGTCCCCTTACTGTGAAAGATGTATATCTTGTAACTTTAAGCTCTATGTCCCCCGTACTCATTTGATCATAATTTCATTTATTGTCCGATGTAATTGAACGTTGGCGTGTCCCCTTACTGTGAAAGATTAATATTTTCTAACTTTAAGCTCTATGTCCCCCGTACTCATTTGATCATAATTTCATTTATTGTCCGATATAATTGAACGTTGGCGTGTCCCCTTACTGTGAAAGATATGTATCTTGTAACTTTAAGCTCTATGTACCCGTACTCATTTGATCATGTTTTCATTTATTGTCCGATGTAATTGAACGTTGGCGTGTCCGCTTACTGTGAAAGATTAATATTTTCTAACTTTAAGCTCTATGTCCCCGTACTCATTTGATCATAATTTCATTTATTGTCCGATGTAATTGAACGTTGGCGTGTCCGTTTACTGTGAAAGATTAATATTTTCTAACTTTAAGCTCTATGTCCCCCGTACTCATTTGATCATAATTTCATTTATTGTCCGATGTAATTGAACGTTGGCGTGTCCCCTTACTGTGAAAGATTAATAGTTTCTAACTTTAAGCTCTATGTCCCCCGTACTCATTTGATCATAATTTCATTTATTGTCCGATGTAATTGAACGTTGGCGTGTCCCCTTACTGTGAAAGATTAATATTTTCTAACTCTAAGCTCTATGTCCCCGGTACTCATTTGATCATGTTTTCATTTATTGTCCGATGTAATTGAACGTTGGCGTGTCCCCTTACTGTGAAAGATGTATATCTTGTAACTTTAAGCTCTATGTCCCCCGTACTCATTTGATCATAATTTCATTTATTGTCCGATGTAACTGAACGTTGGCGTGTCCGCTTACTGTGAAAGATGTATATCTTGTAACTTTAAGCTCTATGTCCCCGTACTCATTTGATCATAATTTCATTTATTGTCCGATGTAATTGAACGTTGGCGTGTCCCCTTACTGTGAAAGATGTATATCTTGTAACTTTAAGCTCTATGTCCCCCGTACTCATTTGATCATAATTTCATTTATTGTCCGATGTAATTGAGCCTTGGCGTCTCCGCTTACTGTGAAAGATGAATATCTTGTAACTTTAAGCTCTATGTCCCCCGTACTCATTTGATCATAATTTCATTTATTGTCCGATGTAATTGAACGTTGGCGTGTCCGCTTACTGTGAAAGATGTATATCTTGTAACTTTAAGCTCTATGTCCCCGTACTCATTTGATCATGATTTCATTTATTGTCCGATGTAATTGAACGTTGGTGTGTCCCGTTACTGTGAAAGATGTATATCTTGTAACTTTAACCTCTATGTCCCCCGTACTCATTTGATCATAATTTCATTTATTGTCCGATGTAATTGAACGTTGGTGTGTCCCCTTACTGTGAAAGATGAATATCTTGTAACTTTAAGCTCTATGTCCCCCGTACTCATTTGATCATAATTTCATTTATTGTCCGATGTAATTGAACGTTGGTGTGTCCCCTTACTGTGAAAGATGAATATTTTGTAACCTTAAGCTCTATGTCCCCCGTACTCATTTGATCATAATTTCATTTATTGTCCGATGTAATTGAACGTTGGTGTGTCCCGTTACTGTGAAAGATGTATATCTTGTAACTTTAAGCTCGATGTCCCCCGTACTCATTTGATCATAATTTCATTTATTGTCCGATGTAATTGAACGTTGGTGTGTGCCGTTACTGTGAAAGATGTATATCTTGTAACTTTAAGCTCTATGTCCCCCGGACTCATTTGATCATAATTTCATTTATTGTCCGATGTAATTGAACGTTGGCGTGTCCCCTTACTGTGAAAGATGAATACCTTGTAACTTTAAGCTCTATGTACCCGTACTCCTTTGATCATGATTCCATTTATTGTCCGATATAATTGAACGTTGGTGTGTCCCCATACTGTGAAAGATGAATATCTTGTAACTTTAAGCTCAATGTACCCGTACTCATTTGATCATGATTTCATTTATTGTCCGATATAATTGAACGTTGGCGTGTCCCCTTACTGCGAAAGATTAATATTTTCTAACTTTAAGCTCTAAGTCCCCCGTACTCATTTGATCATAATTTCATTTATTGTCCGATGTAATTGAACGTTGGCGTGTCCCCTTACTGTGAAAGATGAATATCTTGTAACTTTAAGCTCTATGTAGCTGTACTCATTTGACCATGATTCCATTTATTGTCCGATATAATTGAACGATGGTGTGTCCCCTTACTGTGAAAGATCAATATCTTGTAAGTTTAAGCTCTATGTCCCCCGTACTCATTTGATCATAATTTCATTTATTGTCCGATGTAATTGAACGTTGGCGTGTCCCCTTACTGTGAAAGATGAATATCTTGTAACTTTAAGCTCTATGTACCCGTACTCATTTGATCATGATTTCATTTATTGTCCGATATAATTGAACGTTGGGAGTGTCCCCTTACTGTGAAAGGTGAATATCTTGTAACTTTGAGCTCTATGTACCCGTACTCATTTGATCATGATTTCATTTATTGTCGGATATAATTGAACGTTGGGAGTGCCCCCTTACTGTTAAAGATGAATATCTTGTAACATTAGGCTCTATGTACCCCTTACTCATTTGATCATGATTTCATTTATTTTTTGATAAAATTGAACGTTGGAGTGACCCCTTACTGTGAAAGATGAATATCTTGTAACTTTAGGCTCTATGTACCCCATACTAATTTGATCATGATGTCATTCATCGTCCGATGTAATTGACCGTTGGCGTGTCCCCTTACTGTGAAAGATGAATATCTTGTAACTTTAAGCTCTATGTCCCCCGTACTCATTTGATCATAATTTCATTTATTGTCCGATGTATTTGAACGTTGGCGTGTCCCCTTACTGTGAAAGATTAATATTTTCTAACTTTAAGCTCTATGTCCCCGGTACTCATTTGACCATGATCTTATTCATCATCCGATATAATTGAACGTTGGCGTGTCCCCTTACTGTGAAAGATGAATATCTTGTAACTTTAAGCTCTATGTCCCCCGTACTCATTTGATCATAATTTCATTTATTGTCCGATGTATTTGAACGTTTGCGTGTCCCCTTACTGTGAAAGATTAATATTTTCTAACTCTAAGCTCTATGTCCCCGGTACTCATTTGATCATGTTTTCATTTATTGTCCGATGTAATTGAACGTTGGCGTGTCCCCTTACTGTGAAAGATGTATATCTTGTAACTTTAAGCTCTATGTCCCCCGTACTCATTTGATCATAATTTCATTTATTGTCCGATGTAATTGAACGTTGGCGTGTCCCCTTACTGTGAAAGATGTATATCTTGTAACTTTAAGCTCTATGTCCCCCGTACTCATTTGATCATAATTTCATTTATTGTCCGATGTAATTGAACGTTGGCGTGTCCCCTTACTGTGAAAGATGTATATCTTGTAACTTTAAGCTCTATGTCCCCCGTACTCATTTGATCATAATTTCATTTATTGTCCGATGTAATTGAACGTTGGCGTGTCCCCTTACTGTGAAAGATTAATATTTTCTAACTTTAAGCTCTATGTCCCCCGTACTCATTGGATCATAGTTTCATTTATTGTCCGATGTAATTGAACGTTGGCGTGTCCCCTTACTGTGAAAGATGAATATCTTGTAACTTTAAGCTCTATGTCCCCCGTACTCATTTGATCATAGTTTCATTTATTGTCCGATGTAATTGAACGTTGGCGTGTCGCCTTACTGTGAAAGATTAATATTTTCTAACTTTAAGCTCTATGTCCCCCGTACTCATTTGATCATTATTTCATTTATTGTCCGATGTAATTGAACGTTGGTGTGTCCCCTTACTGTGAAAGATGAATATCTTGTAACTTTAAGCTCTATGTCCCCCGTACTCATTTGATCATGATTTCATTTATTGTCCGATGTAGCTGAACGTTGGCGTGTCCCCTTACTGTGAAAGATTAATATTTTCTAACTTTAAGCTCTATGTCCCCCGTACTCATTTGATCATAATTTCATTTATTGTCCGATGTAATTGAACGTTGGTGTGTCCCCTTACTGTGAAAGATGAATATCTTGTAACTTTAAGCTCTATGTCCCCCGTACTCATTTGATCATAATTTCATTTATTGTCCGATGTAATTGAACGTCGGCGTGTCCCCTTACTGTGAAAGATTAATATTTTCTAACTTTAAGCTCTATGTCCCCGTACTCATTTGATCATGATTTCATTTATTGTCCGATATAATTGAACGTTGGCGTGTCCCCTTACTGTGAAAGATTAATATTTTCTAACTTTAAGCTCTATGTCCCCGTACTCATTTGATCATAATTTCATTTATTGTCCGATGTAATTGAACGTTGGCGTGTCCCCTTACTGTGAAAGATGTATATCTTGTAACTTTAAGCTCTATGTAGCCGTACTCATTTGATCATGATTTCATTTATTGTCCGATGTAACTGAACGTTGGCGTGTCCCCTTACTGTGAAAGATTAATATGTTGTAACTTTAAGCTCTATGTACCCGTACTCATTTGATCATGATTTCATTTATTGTCCGATGTAACTGAACGTTGGCGTGTCCCCTTACTGTGAAAGATGAATATCTTGTAACTTTAAGCTCTATGTACCCGTACTCATTTGATCATGATTTCATTTATTGTCCGATGTAATTGAACGTTGGTGTGTCCCCTTACTGTGAAAGATGAATATCTTGTAACTTTAAGCTCTTTGTCTCCCGTACTCATTTGATCATAATTTCATTTATTGTCCGATGTAATTGAACGTTGGCGTGTCCCCTTACTGTGAAAGATGAATATCTTGTAACTTTAAGCTCTATGTACCCGTACTCATTTGATCATGATTTCATTTATTGTCCGATGTAACTGAACGTTGGCGTGTCCCCTTACTGTGAAAGATGTATATCTTGTAACTTTAAGCTCTATGTAGCCGTACTCATTTGATCATGATTTCATTTATTGTCCGATGTAACTGAACGTTTGCGTGTCCCCTGACTGTGAAAGATGAATATCTTGTAACTTTAAGCTCTATGTACCCGTACTCATTTGATCATAATTTCATTTATTGTCCGATGTAATTGAACGTTTGTGTGTCCCCTTACTGTGAAAGATGAATATCTTGTAACTTTAAGCTCTATGTCCCCCGTACTCATTTGATCATTATTTCATTTATTGTCCGATGTAACTGAACGTTGGCGTGTCCCCTTACTGTGAAAGATTAATATTTTCTAACTTTAAGCTCTATGTCCCCCGTACTCATTTGATCATGATTTCATTTATTGTCCGATATAATTGAACGTTGGCGTGACCCCTTACTGTGAAAGATGTATATCTTGTAACTTTAAGCTCTATGTACCCGTACTCATTTGATCATAATTTCATTTATTGTCCGATATAATTGAACGTTGGCGTGTCCCCTTACTGTGAAAGATGTATATCTTGTAACTTTAAGCTCTATGTCCCCCGTACTCATTTGATCATAATTTCATTTATTGTCCGATGTAATTGAGCCTTGGCGTGTCCCCTTACTGTGAAAGATTAATATTTTCTAACTTTAAGCTCTATGTCCCCCGTACTCATTTGATCATAATTTCATTTATTGTCCGATGTAATTGAACGTTGGCGTGTCCCCTTACTGTGAAAGATGCATATCTTGTAACTTTAAGCTCTATGTCCCCGTACTCATTTGATCATAATTTCATTTATTGTCCGATGTAATTGAACG
Organism: Mantis religiosa; assembly: GCA_030765055.1. NCBI lineage: Eukaryota > Metazoa > Arthropoda > Insecta > Mantodea > Mantidae > Mantis > Mantis religiosa. The sequence continues at coordinate 7,790,437 of JAUKNK010000016.1, forward strand.
TTGGCGTGTCCCCTTACTGTGAAAGATGTATATCTTGTAACTTTAAGCTCTATGTCCCCCGTAATCATTTGATCATAATTTCATTTATTGTCCAATATAATTGAACGTTGGCGTGTCCCCTTACTGTGAAAGATGTATATCTTGTAACTTTAAGCTCTATGTCCCCCGTACTCATTTGATCATAATTTCATTTATTGTCCGATGTAATTGAACGTTGGCGTGTCCCCTTACTGTGAAAGATTAATATTTTCTAACTTTAAGCTCTATGTCCCCCGTACTCATTTGATCATAATTTCATTTATTGTCCGATATAATTGAACGTTGGCGTGTCCCCTTACTGTGAAAGATATGTATCTTGTAACTTTAAGCTCTATGTACCCGTACTCATTTGATCATGTTTTCATTTATTGTCCGATGTAATTGAACGTTGGCGTGTCCGCTTACTGTGATAGATGTATATCTTGTAACTTTAAGCTCTATGTCCCCCGTACTCATTTGATCATAATTTCATTTATTGTCCGATGTAATTGAACGTTGGCGTGTCCGTTTACTGTGAAAGATTAATATTTTCTAACTTTAAGCTCTATGTCCCCCGTACTCATTTGATCATAATTTCATTTATTGTCCGATGTAATTGAACGTTGGTGTGTGCCGTTACTGTGAAAGATGTATATCTTGTAACTTTAAGCTCTATGTCCCCCGGACTCATTTGATCATAATTTCATTTATTGTCCGATGTAATTGAACGTTGGCGTGTCCCCTTACTGTGAAAGATGAATACCTTGTAACTTTAAGCTCTATGTACCCGTACTCCTTTGATCATGATTCCATTTATTGTCCGATATAATTGAACGTTGGTGTGTCCCCATACTGTGAAAGATGAATATCTTGTAACTTTAAGCTCAATGTACCCGTACTCATTTGATCATGATTTCATTTATTGTCCGATATAATTGAACGTTGGCGTGTCCCCTTACTGCGAAAGATTAATATTTTCTAACTTTAAGCTCTAAGTCCCCCGTACTCATTTGATCATAATTTCATTTATTGTCCGATGTAATTGAACGTTGGCGTGTCCCCTTACTGTGAAAGATGAATATCTTGTAACTTTAAGCTCTATGTAGCTGTACTCATTTGACCATGATTCCATTTATTGTCCGATATAATTGAACGATGGTGTGTCCCCTTACTGTGAAAGATCAATATCTTGTAACTTTAAGCTCTATGTCCCCCGTACTCATTTGATCATAATTTCATTTATTGTCCGATGTAATTGAACGTTGGCGTGTCCCCTTACTGTGAAAGATGAATATCTTGTAACTTTAAGCTCTATGTACCCGTACTCATTTGATCATGATTTCATTTATTGTCCGATATAATTGAACGTTGGGAGTGTCCCCTTACTGTGAAAGGTGAATATCTTGTAACTTTGAGCTCTATGTACCCGTACTCATTTGATCATGATTTCATTTATTGTCGGATATAATTGAACGTTGGGAGTGCCCCCTTACTGTTAAAGATGAATATCTTGTAACATTAGGCTCTATGTACCCCGTACTCATTTGATCATGATTTCATTTATTTTTTGATAAAATTGAACGTTGGAGTGACCCCTTACTGTGAAAGATGAATATCTTGTAACTTTAGGCTCTATGTACCCCATACTAATTTGATCATGATGTCATTCATCGTCCGATGTAATTGACCGTTGGCGTGTCCCCTTACTGTGAAAGATGAATATCTTGTAACTTTAAGCTCTATGTCCCCCGTACTCATTTGATCATAATTTCATTTATTGTCCGATGTATTTGAACGTTGGTGTGTCCCCTTACTGTGAAAGATTAATATTTTCTAACTTTAAGCTCTATGTCCCCGGTACTCATTTGACCATGATCTTATTCATCATCCGATATAATTGAACGTTGGCGTGTCCCCTTACTGTGAAAGATGAATATCTTGTAACTTTAAGCTCTATGTCCCCCGTACTCATTTGATCATAATTTCATTTATTGTCCGATGTATTTGAACGTTGGCGTGTCCCCTTACTGTGAAAGATTAATATTTTCTAACTTTAAGCTCTATGTACCCGTACTCATTTGATCATAATTTCATTTATTGTCCGATGTAATTGAACGTTGGTGTGTCCCCTTACTGTGAAAGATGAATATCTTGTAACTTTAAGCTCTTTGTCTCCCGTACTCATTTGATCATAATTTCATTTATTGTCCGATGTAATTGAACGTTGGCGTGTCCCCTTACTGTGAAAGATGAATATCTTGTAACTTTAAGCTCTATGTACCCGTACTCATTTGATCATGATTTCATTTATTGTCCGATGTAACTGAACGTTGGCGTGTCCCCTTACTGTGAAAGATGTATATCTTGTAACTTTAAGCTCTATGTAGCCGTACTCATTTGATCATGATTTCATTTATTGTCCGATGTAACTGAACGTTGGCGTGTCCCCTGACTGTGAAAGATGAATATCTTGTAACTTTAAGCTCTATGTACCCGTACTCATTTGATCATAATTTCATTTATTGTCCGATGTAATTGAACGTTTGTGTGTCCCCTTACTGTGAAAGATGAATATCTTGTAACTTTAAGCTCTATGTCCCCCGTACTCATTTGATCATGATTTCATTTATTGTCCGATGTAACTGAACGTTGGCGTGTCCCCTTACTGTGAAAGATTAATATTTTCTAACTTTAAGCTCTATGTCCCCCGTACTCATTTGATCATGATTTCATTTATTGTCCGATATAATTGAACGTTGGCGTGACCCCTTACTGTGAAAGATGTATATCTTGTAACTTTAAGCTCTATGTACCCGTACTCATTTGATCATAATTTCATTTATTGTCCGATATAATTGAACGTTGGCGTGTCCCCTTACTGTGAAAGATGTATATCTTGTAACTTTAAGCTCTATGTCCCCCGTACTCATTTGATCATAATTTCATTTATTGTCCGATGTAATTGAGCCTTAGCGTGTCCCCTTACTGTGAAAGATTAATATTTTCTAACTTTAAGCTCTATGTCCCCCGTACTCATTTGATCATAATTTCATTTATTGTCCGATGTAATTGAGCCTTGGCGTGTCCCCTTACTGTGAAAGATTAATATTTTCTAACTTTAAGCTCTATGTCCCCCGTACTCATTTGATCATAATTTCATTTATTGTCCGATGTAATTGAACGTTGGCGTGTCCCCTTACTGTGAAAGATGCATATCTTGTAACTTTAAGCTCTATGTCCCCGAACTCATTTGATCATAATTTCATTTATTGTCCGATGTAATTGAACGTTGGCGTGTCCCCTTACTGTGAAAGATGTATATCTTGTAACTTTAAGCTCTATGTCCCCCGTACTCATTTGACCACAATTTCATTTATTGTCCGATGTAATTGAACGTTGGCGTGTCCCCTTACTGTGAAAGATGTATATCTTGTAACTTTAAGCTCTATGTCCCCCGTACTCATTTGATCATAATTTCATTTATTGTCCGATGTAATTGAGCCTTAGCGTGTCCCCTTACTGTGAAAGATTAATATTTTCTAACTTTAAGCTCTATGTCCCCCGTACTCATTTGATCATAATTTCATTTATTGTCCGATGTAATTGAGCCTTGGCGTGTCCCCTTACTGTGAAAGATTAATATTTTCTAACTTTAAGCTCTATGTCCCCCGTAATCATTTGATCATAATTTCATTTATTGTCCAATATAATTGAACGTTGGCGTGTCCCCTTACTGTGAAAGATGTATATCTTGTAACTTTAAGCTCTATGTCCCCCGTACTCATTTGATCATAATTTCATTTATTGTCCGATGTAATTGAACGTTGGCGTGTCCCCTTACTGTGAAAGATTAATATTTTCTAACTTTAAGCTCTATGTCCCCCGTACTCATTTGATCATAATTTCATTTATTGTCCGATATAATTGAACGTTGGCGTGTCCCCTTACTGTGAAAGATATGTATCTTGTAACTTTAAGCTCTATGTACCCGTACTCATTTGATCATGTTTTCATTTATTGTCCGATGTAATTGAACGTTGGCGTGTCCGCTTACTGTGAAAGATTAATATTTTCTAACTTTAAGCTCTATGTCCCCGTACTCATTTGATCATAATTTCATTTATTGTCCGATGTAATTGAACGTTGGCGTGTCCGTTTACTGTGAAAGATTAATATTTTCTAACTTTAAGCTCTATGTCCCCCGTACTCATTTGATCATAATTTCATTTATTGTCCGATGTAATTGAACGTTGGCGTGTCCCCTTACTGTGAAAGATTAATATTTTCTAACTCTAAGCTCTATGTCCCCGGTACTCATTTGATCATGTTTTCATTTATTGTCCGATGTAATTGAACGTTGGCGTGTCCCCTTACTGTGAAAGATGTATATCTTGTAACTTTAAGCTCTATGTCCCCCGTACTCATTTGATCATAATTTCATTTATTGTCCGATGTAATTGAACGTTGGCGTGTCCCCTTACTGTGAAAGATTAATAGTTTCTAACTTTAAGCTCTATGTCCCCCGTACTCATTTGATCATAATTTCATTTATTGTCCGATGTAATTGAACGTTGGCGTGTCCCCTTACTGTGAAAGATTAATATTTTCTAACTCTAAGCTCTATGTCCCCGGTACTCATTTGATCATGTTTTCATTTATTGTCCGATGTAATTGAACGTTGGCGTGTCCCCTTACTGTGAAAGATGTATATCTTGTAACTTTAAGCTCTATGTCCCCCGTACTCATTTGATCATAATTTCATTTATTGTCCGATGTAACTGAACGTTGGCGTGTCCGCTTACTGTGAAAGATGTATATCTTGTAACTTTAAGCTCTATGTCCCCGTACTCATTTGATCATAATTTCATTTATTGTCCGATGTAATTGAACGTTGGCGTGTCCCCTTACTGTGAAAGATGTATATCTTGTAACTTTAAGCTCTATGTCCCCCGTACTCATTTGATCATAATTTCATTTATTGTCCGATGTAATTGAGCCTTGGCGTCTCCGCTTACTGTGAAAGATGAATATCTTGTAACTTTAAGCTCTATGTCCCCCGTACTCATTTGATCATAATTTCATTTATTGTCCGATGTAATTGAACGTTGGCGTGTCCGCTTACTGTGAAAGATGTATATCTTGTAACTTTAAGCTCTATGTCCCCGTACTCATTTGATCATGATTTCATTTATTGTCCGATGTAATTGAACGTTGGTGTGTCCCGTTACTGTGAAAGATGTATATCTTGTAACTTTAACCTCTATGTCCCCCGTACTCATTTGATCATAATTTCATTTATTGTCCGATGTAATTGAACGTTGGTGTGTCCCCTTACTGTGAAAGATGAATATCTTGTAACTTTAAGCTCTATGTCCCCCGTACTCATTTGATCATAATTTCATTTATTGTCCGATGTAATTGAACGTTGGTGTGTCCCCTTACTGTGAAAGATGAATATTTTGTAACTTTAAGCTCTATGTCCCCCGTACTCATTTGATCATAATTTCATTTATTGTCCGATGTAATTGAACGTTGGTGTGTCCCGTTACTGTGAAAGATGTATATCTTGTAACTTTAAGCTCGATGTCCCCCGTACTCATTTGATCATAATTTCATTTATTGTCCGATGTAATTGAACGTTGGTGTGTGCCGTTACTGTGAAAGATGTATATCTTGTAACTTTAAGCTCTATGTCCCCCGGACTCATTTGATCATAATTTCATTTATTGTCCGATGTAATTGAACGTTGGCGTGTCCCCTTACTGTGAAAGATGAATACCTTGTAACTTTAAGCTCTATGTACCCGTACTCCTTTGATCATGATTCCATTTATTGTCCGATATAATTGAACGTTGGTGTGTCCCCATACTGTGAAAGATGAATATCTTGTAACTTTAAGCTCAATGTACCCGTACTCATTTGATCATGATTTCATTTATTGTCCGATATAATTGAACGTTGGCGTGTCCCCTTACTGCGAAAGATTAATATTTTCTAACTTTAAGCTCTAAGTCCCCCGTACTCATTTGATCATAATTTCATTTATTGTCCGATGTAATTGAACGTTGGCGTGTCCCCTTACTGTGAAAGATGAATATCTTGTAACTTTAAGCTCTATGTAGCTGTACTCATTTGACCATGATTCCATTTATTGTCCGATATAATTGAACGATGGTGTGTCCCCTTACTGTGAAAGATCAATATCTTGTAAGTTTAAGCTCTATGTCCCCCGTACTCATTTGATCATAATTTCATTTATTGTCCGATGTAATTGAACGTTGGCGTGTCCCCTTACTGTGAAAGATGAATATCTTGTAACTTTAAGCTCTATGTACCCGTACTCATTTGATCATGATTTCATTTATTGTCCGATATAATTGAACGTTGGGAGTGTCCCCTTACTGTGAAAGGTGAATATCTTGTAACTTTGAGCTCTATGTACCCGTACTCATTTGATCATGATTTCATTTATTGTCGGATATAATTGAACGTTGGGAGTGCCCCCTTACTGTTAAAGATGAATATCTTGTAACATTAGGCTCTATGTACCCCTTACTCATTTGATCATGATTTCATTTATTTTTTGATAAAATTGAACGTTGGAGTGACCCCTTACTGTGAAAGATGAATATCTTGTAACTTTAGGCTCTATGTACCCCATACTAATTTGATCATGATGTCATTCATCGTCCGATGTAATTGACCGTTGGCGTGTCCCCTTACTGTGAAAGATGAATATCTTGTAACTTTAAGCTCTATGTCCCCCGTACTCATTTGATCATAATTTCATTTATTGTCCGATGTATTTGAACGTTGGCGTGTCCCCTTACTGTGAAAGATTAATATTTTCTAACTTTAAGCTCTATGTCCCCGGTACTCATTTGACCATGATCTTATTCATCATCCGATATAATTGAACGTTGGCGTGTCCCCTTACTGTGAAAGATGAATATCTTGTAACTTTAAGCTCTATGTCCCCCGTACTCATTTGATCATAATTTCATTTATTGTCCGATGTATTTGAACGTTTGCGTGTCCCCTTACTGTGAAAGATTAATATTTTCTAACTCTAAGCTCTATGTCCCCGGTACTCATTTGATCATGTTTTCATTTATTGTCCGATGTAATTGAACGTTGGCTTGTCCCCTTACTGTGAAAGATGTATATCTTGTAACTTTAAGCTCTATGTCCCCCGTACTCATTTGATCATAATTTCATTTATTGTCCGATGTAATTGAACGTTGGCGTGTCCCCTTACTGTGAAAGATGTATATCTTGTAACTTTAAGCTCTATGTCCCCCGTACTCATTTGATCATAATTTCATTTATTGTCCGATGTAATTGAACGTTGGCGTGTCCCCTTACTGTGAAAGATGTATATCTTGTAACTTTAAGCTCTATGTCCCCCGTACTCATTTGATCATAATTTCATTTATTGTCCGATGTAATTGAACGTTGGCGTGTCCCCTTACTGTGAAAGATTAATATTTTCTAACTTTAAGCTCTATGTCCCCCGTACTCATTGGATCATAGTTTCATTTATTGTCCGATGTAATTGAACGTTGGCGTGTCCCCTTACTGTGAAAGATGAATATCTTGTAACTTTAAGCTCTATGTCCCCCGTACTCATTTGATCATAGTTTCATTTATTGTCCGATGTAATTGAACGTTGGCGTGTCGCCTTACTGTGAAAGATTAATATTTTCTAACTTTAAGCTCTATGTCCCCCGTACTCATTTGATCATTATTTCATTTATTGTCCGATGTAATTGAACGTTGGTGTGTCCCCTTACTGTGAAAGATGAATATCTTGTAACTTTAAGCTCTATGTCCCCCGTACTCATTTGATCATGATTTCATTTATTGTCCGATGTAGCTGAACGTTGGCGTGTCCCCTTACTGTGAAAGATTAATATTTTCTAACTTTAAGCTCTATGTCCCCCGTACTCATTTGATCATAATTTCATTTATTGTCCGATGTAATTGAACGTTGGTGTGTCCCCTTACTGTGAAAGATGAATATCTTGTAACTTTAAGCTCTATGTCCCCCGTACTCATTTGATCATAATTTCATTTATTGTCCGATGTAATTGAACGTCGGCGTGTCCCCTTACTGTGAAAGATTAATATTTTCTAACTTTAAGCTCTATGTCCCCGTACTCATTTGATCATGATTTCATTTATTGTCCGATATAATTGAACGTTGGCGTGTCCCCTTACTGTGAAAGATTAATATTTTCTAACTTTAAGCTCTATGTCCCCGTACTCATTTGATCATAATTTCATTTATTGTCCGATGTAATTGAACGTTGGCGTGTCCCCTTACTGTGAAAGATGTATATCTTGTAACTTTAAGCTCTATGTAGCCGTACTCATTTGATCATGATTTCATTTATTGTCCGATGTAACTGAACGTTGGCGTGTCCCCTTACTGTGAAAGATTAATATGTTGTAACTTTAAGCTCTATGTACCCGTACTCATTTGATCATGATTTCATTTATTGTCCGATGTAACTGAACGTTGGCGTGTCCCCTTACTGTGAAAGATGAATATCTTGTAACTTTAAGCTCTATGTACCCGTACTCATTTAATCATGATTTCATTTATTGTCCGATGTAATTGAACGTTGGTGTGTCCCCTTACTGTGAAAGATGAATATCTTGTAACTTTAAGCTCTTTGTCTCCCGTACTCATTTGATCATAATTTCATTTATTGTCCGATGTAATTGAACGTTGGCGTGTCCCCTTACTGTGAAAGATGAATATCTTGTAACTTTAAGCTCTATGTACCCGTACTCATTTGATCATGATTTCATTTATTGTCCGATGTAACTGAACGTTGGCGTGTCCCCTTACTGTGAAAGATGTATATCTTGTAACTTTAAGCTCTATGTAGCCGTACTCATTTGATCATGATTTCATTTATTGTCCGATGTAACTGAACGTTTGCGTGTCCCCTGACTGTGAAAGATGAATATCTTGTAACTTTAAGCTCTATGTACCCGTACTCATTTGATCATAATTTCATTTATTGTCCGATGTAATTGAACGTTTGTGTGTCCCCTTACTGTGAAAGATGAATATCTTGTAACTTTAAGCTCTATGTCCCCCGTACTCATTTGATCATTATTTCATTTATTGTCCGATGTAACTGAACGTTGGCGTGTCCCCTTACTGTGAAAGATTAATATTTTCTAACTTTAAGCTCTATGTCCCCCGTACTCATTTGATCATGATTTCATTTATTGTCCGATATAATTGAACGTTGGCGTGACCCCTTACTGTGAAAGATGTATATCTTGTAACTTTAAGCTCTATGTACCCGTACTCATTTGATCATAATTTCATTTATTGTCCGATATAATTGAACGTTGGCGTGTCCCCTTACTGTGAAAGATGTATATCTTGTAACTTTAAGCTCTATGTCCCCCGTACTCATTTGATCATAATTTCATTTATTGTCCGATGTAATTGAGCCTTGGCGTGTCCCCTTACTGTGAAAGATTAATATTTTCTAACTTTAAGCTCTATGTCCCCCGTACTCATTTGATCATAATTTCATTTATTGTCCGATGTAATTGAACGTTGGCGTGTCCCCTTACTGTGAAAGATGCATATCTTGTAACTTTAAGCTCTATGTCCCCGTACTCATTTGATCATAATTTCATTTATTGTCCGATGTAATTGAACGTTGGCGTGTCCCCTTACTGTGAAAGATGTATATCTTGTAACTTTAAGCTCTATGTCCCCCGTAATCATTTGATCATAATTTCATTTATTGTCCAATATAATTGAACGTTGGCGTGTCCCCTTACTGTGAAAGATGTATATCTTGTAACTTTAAGCTCTATGTCCCCCGTACTCATTTGATCATAATTTCATTTATTGTCCGATGTAATTGAACGTTGGCGTGTCCCCTTACTGTGAAAGATTAATATTTTCTAACTTTAAGCTCTATGTCCCCCGTACTCATTTGATCATAATTTCATTTATTGTCCGATATAATTGAACGTTGGCGTGTCCCCTTACTGTGAAAGATATGTATCTTGTAACTTTAAGCTCTATGTACCCGTACTCATTTGATCATGTTTTCATTTATTGTCCGATGTAATTGAACGTTGGCGTGTCCGCTTACTGTGATAGATGTATATCTTGTAACTTTAAGCTCTATGTCCCCCGTACTCATTTGATCATAATTTCATTTATTGTCCGATGTAATTGAACGTTGGCGTGTCCGTTTACTGTGAAAGATTAATATTTTCTAACTTTAAGCTCTATGTCCCCCGTACTCATTTGATCATAATTTCATTTATTGTCCGATGTAATTGAACGTTGGTGTGTGCCGTTACTGTGAAAGATGTATATCTTGTAACTTTAAGCTCTATGTCCCCCGGACTCATTTGATCATAATTTCATTTATTGTCCGATGTAATTGAACGTTGGCGTGTCCCCTTACTGTGAAAGATGAATACCTTGTAACTTTAAGCTCTATGTACCCGTACTCCTTTGATCATGATTCCATTTATTGTCCGATATAATTGAACGTTGGTGTGTCCCCATACTGTGAAAGCTGAATATCTTGTAACTTTAAGCTCAATGTACCCGTACTCATTTGATCATGATTTCATTTATTGTCCGATATAATTGAACGTTGGCGTGTCCCCTTACTGCGAAAGATTAATATTTTCTAACTTTAAGCTCTAAGTCCCCCGTACTCATTTGATCATAATTTCATTTATTGTCCGATGTAATTGAACGTTGGCGTGTCCCCTTTCTGTGAAAGATGAATATCTTGTAACTTTAAGCTCTATGTAGCTGTACTCATTTGACCATGATTCCATTTATTGTCCGATATAATTGAACGATGGTGTGTCCCCTTACTGTGAAAGATCAATATCTTGTAACTTTAAGCTCTATGTCCCCCGTACTCATTTGATCATAATTTCATTTATTGTCCGATGTAATTGAACGTTGGCGTGTCCCCTTACTGTGAAAGATGAATATCTTGTAACTTTAAGCTCTATGTACCCGTACTCATTTGATCATGATTTCATTTATTGTCCGATATAATTGAACGTTGGGAGTGTCCCCTTACTGTGAAAGGTGAATATCTTGTAACTTTGAGCTCTATGTACCCGTACTCATTTGATCATGATTTCATTTATTGTCGGATATAATTGAACGTTGGGAGTGCCCCCTTACTGTTAAAGATGAATATCTTGTAACATTAGGCTCTATGTACCCCGTACTCATTTGATCATGATTTCATTTATTTTTTGATAAAATTGAACGTTGGAGTGACCCCTTACTGTGAAAGATGAATATCTTGTAACTTTAGGCTCTATGTACCCCATACTAATTTGATCATGATGTCATTCATCGTCCGATGTAATTGACCGTTGGCGTGTCCCCTTACTGTGAAAGATGAATATCTTGTAACTTTAAGCTCTATGTCCCCCGTACTCATTTGATCATAATTTCATTTATTGTCCGATGTATTTGAACGTTGGTGTGTCCCCTTACTGTGAAAGATTAATATTTTCTAAGTTTAAGCTCTATGTCCCCGGTACTCATTTGATCATGTTTTCATTTATTGTCCGATGTAATTGAACGTTGGCGTGTCCCCTTACTGTGAAAGATGTATATCTTGTAACTTTAAGCTCTATGTCCCCGTACTCCTTTGATCATAATTTCATTTATTGTCCGATGTAATTGAACGTTGGCGTGTCCCCTTACTGTGAAAGATGTATATCTTGTAACTTTAAGCTCTATGTCCCCCGTACTCATTTGATCATAATTTCATTTATTGTCCGATGTAATTGAACGTTGGCGTGTCCCCTTACTGTGAAAGATGTATATCTTGTAACTTTAAGCTCTATGTCCCCCGTACTCATTTGATCATAATTTCATTTATTGTCCGATGTAATTGAACGTTGGCGTGTCCCCTTACTGTGAAAGATGAATATCTTGTAACTTTAAGCTCTATGTCCCCCGTACTCATTTGATCATAGTTTCATTTATTGTCCGATGTAATTGAACGTTGGCGTGTCCCCTTACTGTGAAAGATGAATATCTTGTAACTTTAAGCTCTATGTCCCCCGTACTCATTTGATCATAGTTTCATTTATTGTCCGATGTAATTGAACGTTGGCGTGTCGCCTTACTGTGAAAGATTAATATTTTCTAACTTTAAGCTCTATGTCCCCCGTACTCATTTGATCATAATTTCATTTATTGTCCGATGTAATTGAACGTTGGTGTGTCCCCTTACTGTGAAAGATGAATATCTTGTAACTTTAAGCTCTATGTCCCCCGTACTCATTTGATCATGATTTCATTTATTGTCCGATGTAGCTGAACGTTGGCGTGTCCCCTTACTGTGAAAGATTAATATTTTCTAACTTTAAGCTCTATGTCCCCCGTACTCATTTGATCATAATTTCATTTATTGTCCGATGTAATTGAACGTTGGTGTGTCCCCTTACTGTGAAAGATGAATATCTTGTAACTTTAAGCTCTATGTCCCCCGTACTCATTTGATCATAATTTCATTTATTGTCCGATGTAATTGAACGTCGGCGTGTCCCCTTACTGTGAAAGATTAATATTTTCTAACTTTAAGCTCTATGTCCCCGTACTCATTTGATCATGATTTCATTTATTGTCCGATATAATTGAACGTTGGCGTGTCCCCTTACTGTGAAAGATTAATATTTTCTAACTTTAAGCTCTATGTCCCCGTACTCATTTGATCATAATTTCATTTATTGTCCGATGTAATTGAACGTTGGCGTGTCCCCTTACTGTGAAAGATGTATATCTTGTAACTTTAAGCTCTATGTAGCCGTACTCATTTGATCATGATTTCATTTATTGTCCGATGTAACTGAACGTTGGCGTGTCCCCTTACTGTGAAAGATTAATATGTTGTAGCTTTAAGCTCTATGTACCCGTACTCATTTGATCATGATTTCATTTATTGTCCGATGTAACTGAACGTTGGCGTGTCCCCTTACTGTGAAAGATGAATATCTTGTAACTTTAAGCTCTATGTACCCGTACTCATTTGATCATAATTTCATTTATTGTCCGATGTAATTGAACGTTGGTGTGTCCCCTTACTGTGAAAGATGAATATCTTGTAACTTTAAGCTCTTTGTCTCCCGTACTCATTTGATCATAATTTCATTTATTGTCCGATGTAATTGAACGTTGGCGTGTCCCCTTACTGTGAAAGATGAATATCTTGTAACTTTAAGCTCTATGTACCCGTACTCATTTGATCATGATTTCATTTATTGTCCGATGTAACTGAACGTTGGCGTGTCCCCTTACTGTGAAAGATGTATATCTTGTAACTTTAAGCTCTATGTAGCCGTACTCATTTGATCATGATTTCATTTATTGTCCGATGTAACTGAACGTTGGCGTGTCCCCTGACTGTGAAAGATGAATATCTTGTAACTTTAAGCTCTATGTACCCGTACTCATTTGATCATAATTTCATTTATTGTCCGATGTAATTGAACGTTTGTGTGTCCCCTTACTGTGAAAGATGAATATCTTGTAACTTTAAGCTCTATGTCCCCCGTACTCGTTTGATCATGATTTCATTTATTGTCCGATGTAACTGAACGTTGGCGTGTCCCCTTACTGTGAAAGATTAATATTTTCTAACTTAAAGCTCTATGTCCCCCGTACTCATTTGATCATGATTTCATTTATTGTCCGATATAATTGAACGTTGGCGTGACCCCTTACTGTGAAAGATGTATATCTTGTAACTTTAAGCTCTATGTACCCGTACTCATTTGATCATAATTTCATTTATTGTCCGATATAATTGAACGTTGGCGTGTCCCCTTACTGTGAAAGATGTATATCTTGTAACTTTAAGCTCTATGTCCCCCGTACTCATTTGATCATAATTTCATTTATTGTCCGATGTAATTGAGCCTTAGCGTGTCCCCTTACTGTGAAAGATTAATATTTTCTAACTTTAAGCTCTATGTCCCCCGTACTCATTTGATCATAATTTCATTTATTGTCCGATGTCATTGAGCCTTGGCGTGTCCCCTTACTGTGAAAGATTAATATTTTCTAACTTTAAGCTCTATGTCCCCCGTACTCATTTGATCATAATTTCATTTATTGTCCGATGTAATTGAACGTTGGCGTGTCCCCTTACTGTGAAAGATGCATATCTTGTAACTTTAAGCTCTATGTCCCCGTACTCATTTGATCATAATTTCATTTATTGTCCGATGTAATTGAACGTTGGCGTGTCCCCTTACTGTGAAAGATGTATATCTTGTAACTTTAAGCTCTATGTCCCCCGTACTCATTTGACCACAATTTCATTTATTGTCCGATGTAATTGAACGTTGGCGTGTCCCCTTACTGTGAAAGATGTATATCTTGTAACTTTAAGCTCTATGTCCCCCGTACTCATTTGATCATAATTTCATTTATTGTCCGATGTAATTGAGCCTTGGCGTGTCCCCTTACTGTGAAAGAGTAATATTTTCTAACTTTAAGCTCTATGTCCCCCGTAATCATTTGATCATAATTTCATTTATTGTCCAATATAATTGAACGTTGGCGTGTCCCCTTACTGTGAAAGATGTATATCTTGTAACTTTAAGCTCTATGTCCCCCGTACTCATTTGATCATAATTTCATTTATTGTCCGATGTAATTGAACGTTGGCGTGTCCGCTTACTGTGAAAGATGTATATCTTGTAACTTTAAGCTCTATGTCCCCCGTACTCATTTGATCATAATTTCATTTATTGTCCGATATAATTGAACGTTGGCGTGTCCCCTTACTGTGAAAGATATGTATCTTGTAACTTTAAGCTCTATGTACCCGTACTCATTTGATCATGTTTTCATTTATTGTCCGATGTAATTGAACGTTGGCGTGTCCGCTTACTGTGAAAGATGTATATCTTGTAACTTTAAGCTCTATGTCCCCCGTACTCATTTGATCATAATTTCATTTATTGTCCGATGTAATTGAACGTTGGCGTGTCCGTTTACTGTGAAAGATTAATATTTTCTAACTTTAAGCTCTATGTCCCCCGTACTCATTTGATCATAATTTCATTTATTGTCCGATGTAATTGAACGTTGGCGTGTCCCCTTACTGTGAAAGATTAATAGTTTCTAACTTTAAGCTCTATGTCCCCCGTACTCATTTGATCATAATTTCATTTATTGTCCGATGTAATTGAACGTTGGCGTTTCCCCTTACTGTGAAAGATTAATATTTTCTAACTTTAAGCTCTATGTCCCCCGTACTCATTTGATCATAATTTCATTTATTGTCCGATATAATTGAACGTTGGCGTGTCCCCTTACTGTGAAAGATATGTATCTTGTAACTTTAAGCTCTATGTACCCGTACTCATTTGATCATGTTTTCATTTATTATCCGATGTAATTGAACGTTGGCGTGTCCGCTTACTGTTAAAGATGTATATCTTGTAACTTTAAGCTCTATGTCCCCCGTACTCATTTGATCATAATTTCATTTATTGTCCGATGTAATTGAACGTTGGTGTGTCCCCTTACTGTGAAAGATGAATATCTTGTAACTTTAAGCTCTTTGTCTCCCGTACTCATTTGATCATAATTTCATTTATTGTCCGATGTAATTGAACGTTGGCGTGTCCCCTTACTGTGAAAGATGAATATCTTGTAACTTTAAGCTCTATGTACCCGTACTCATTTGATCATGATTTCATTTATTGTCCGATGTAACTGAACGTTGGCGTGTCCCCTTACTGTGAAAGATGTATATCTTGTAACTTTAAGCTCTATGTAGCCGTACTCATTTGATCATGATTTCATTTATTGTCCGATGTAACTGAACGTTGGCGTGTCCCCTGACTGTGAAAGATGAATATCTTGTAACTTTAAGCTCTATGTACCCGTACTCATTTGATCATAATTTCATTTATTGTCCGATGTAATTGAACGTTTGTGTGTCCCCTTACTGTGAAAGATGAATATCTTGTAACTTTAAGCTCTATGTCCCCCGTACTCGTTTGATCATGATTTCATTTATTGTCCGATGTAACTGAACGTTGGCGTGTCCCCTTACTGTGAAAGATTAATATTTTCTAACTTAAAGCTCTATGTCCCCCGTACTCATTTGATCATGATTTCATTTATTGTCCGATATAATTGAACGTTGGCGTGACCCCTTACTGTGAAAGATGTATATCTTGTAACTTTAAGCTCTATGTACCCGTACTCATTTGATCATAATTTCATTTATTGTCCGATATAATTGAACGTTGGCGTGTCCCCTTACTGTGAAAGATGTATATCTTGTAACTTTAAGCTCTATGTCCCCCGTACTCATTTGATCATAATTTCATTTATTGTCCGATGTAATTGAGCCTTAGCGTGTCCCCTTACTGTGAAAGATTAATATTTTCTAACTTTAAGCTCTATGTCCCCCGTACTCATTTGATCATAATTTCATTTATTGTCCGATGTCATTGAGCCTTGGCGTGTCCCCTTACTGTGAAAGATTAATATTTTCTAACTTTAAGCTCTATGTCCCCCGTACTCATTTGATCATAATTTCATTTATTGTCCGATGTAATTGAACGTTGGCGTGTCCCCTTACTGTGAAAGATGCATATCTTGTAACTTTAAGCTCTATGTCCCCGTACTCATTTGATCATAATTTCATTTATTGTCCGATGTAATTGAACGTTGGCGTGTCCCCTTACTGTGAAAGATGTATATCTTGTAACTTTAAGCTCTATGTCCCCCGTACTCATTTGACCACAATTTCATTTATTGTCCGATGTAATTGAACGTTGGCGTGTCCCCTTACTGTGAAAGATGTATATCTTGTAACTTTAAGCTCTATGTCCCCCGTACTCATTTGATCATAATTTCATTTATTGTCCGATGTAATTGAGCCTTGGCGTGTCCCCTTACTGTGAAAGAGTAATATTTTCTAACTTTAAGCTCTATGTCCCCCGTAATCATTTGATCATAATTTCATTTATTGTCCAATATAATTGAACGTTGGCGTGTCCCCTTACTGTGAAAGATGTATATCTTGTAACTTTAAGCTCTATGTCCCCCGTACTCATTTGATCATAATTTCATTTATTGTCCGATGTAATTGAACGTTGGCGTGTCCGCTTACTGTGAAAGATGTATATCTTGTAACTTTAAGCTCTATGTCCCCCGTACTCATTTGATCATAATTTCATTTATTGTCCGATATAATTGAACGTTGGCGTGTCCCCTTACTGTGAAAGATATGTATCTTGTAACTTTAAGCTCTATGTACCCGTACTCATTTGATCATGTTTTCATTTATTGTCCGATGTAATTGAACGTTGGCGTGTCCGCTTACTGTGAAAGATGTATATCTTGTAACTTTAAGCTCTATGTCCCCCGTACTCATTTGATCATAATTTCATTTATTGTCCGATGTAATTGAACGTTGGCGTGTCCGTTTACTGTGAAAGATTAATATTTTCTAACTTTAAGCTCTATGTCCCCCGTACTCATTTGATCATAATTTCATTTATTGTCCGATGTAATTGAACGTTGGCGTGTCCCCTTACTGTGAAAGATTAATAGTTTCTAACTTTAAGCTCTATGTCCCCCGTACTCATTTGATCATAATTTCATTTATTGTCCGATGTAATTGAACGTTGGCGTTTCCCCTTACTGTGAAAGATTAATATTTTCTAACTTTAAGCTCTATGTCCCCCGTACTCATTTGATCATAATTTCATTTATTGTCCGATATAATTGAACGTTGGCGTGTCCCCTTACTGTGAAAGATATGTATCTTGTAACTTTAAGCTCTATGTACCCGTACTCATTTGATCATGTTTTCATTTATTATCCGATGTAATTGAACGTTGGCGTGTCCGCTTACTGTTAAAGATGTATATCTTGTAACTTTAAGCTCTATGTCCCCCGTACTCATTTGATCATAATTTCATTTATTGTCCGATGTAATTGAACGTTGGTGTGTCCCCTTACTGTGAAAGATGTATATCTTGTAACTTTAAGCTCTATGTACCCGTACTCATTTGATCATAATTTCATTTATTGTCCGATGTAATTGAACGTTGGCGTGTCCGCTTACTGTGAAAGATGTATATCTTGTAACTTTAAGCTCTATGTCCCCCGTACTCATTTGATCATAATTTCATTTATTGTCCGATGTAATTGAACGTTGGCGTGTCCGCTTACTGTGAAAGATGTATATCTTGTAACTTTAAGCTCTATGTCCCCCGTACTCATTTGATCATAATTTCATTTATTGTCCGATGTAATTGAACGTTGGCGTGTCCCCTTACTGTGAAAGATGTATATCTTGTAACTTTAAGCTCTATGTCCCCCGTACTCATTTGATCATAATTTCATTTATTGTCCGATGTAATTGAACTTTGGCGTGTCCCTTTCTGTGAAAGATGTATATCTTGTAACTTTAAGCTCTATGTCCCCGTACTCATTTGATCATAATTTCATTTATTGTCCGATGTAATTGAACGTTGGCGTGTCCGCTTACTGTGAAAGATGTATATCTTGTAACTTTAAGCTCTATGTCCCCCGTACTCATTTGATCATAATTTCATTTATTGTCCGATATAATTGAACGTTGGCGTGTCCCCTTACTGTGAAAGATGTATATCTTTTAACTTTAAGCTCTATGTCCCCCGTACTCATTTGATCATAATTTCATTTATTGTCCGATGTAATTGAACGTTGGCGTGTCCCCTTACGGTGAAAGATGTATATCTTGTAACTTTAAGCTCTATGTACCCGTACTCATTTGATCATAATTTCATTTATTGTCCGATGTAATTGAACGTTGGCGTGTCCCCTTACTGTGAAAGATGTATATCTTGTAACTTTAAGCTCTATGTCCCCCGGACTCATTTGATCATAATTTAATTTATTGTCCGATGTAATTGAACGTTGGCGTGTCCCCTTACTGTGAAAAATGTATATCTTGTAACTTTAAGCTCGATGTACCCGTACTCATTTGATCATAATTTCATTTATTGTCCGATATAATTGAACGTTGGCGTGTCCGCTTACTGTGAAAGATGTATATCTTGTAACTTTAAGCTCTATGTCCCCCGTACTCATTTGATCATAATTTCATTTATTGTCCGATGTAATTGAACATTGGCGTGTCCCCTTACTGTTAAAGATGTATATCTTGTAACTTTAAGCTCTATGTCCCGTACTCATTTGATCATAATTTCATTTATTGTCCGATATAATTGAACGTTGGCGTGTCGTCTTACTGTGAAAGATGTTTATCTTGTAACTTTAAGCTCTATGTCCCCCGTACTCATTTGATCATAATTTCATTTATTGTCCGATGTAACTGAACGTTGGCGTGTCCGCTTACTGTGAAAGATGTATATCTTGTAACTTTAAGCTCTATGTCCCCCGTACTCAGTTGATCATAATTTCATTTATTGTCCGATGTAATTGAACGTTGGCGTGTCCCCTTACTGTGAAAGATTAATAGTTTCTAACTTTAAGCTCTATGTCCCCCGTACTCATTTGATCATAATTTCATTTATTGTCCGATGTAATTGAACGTTGGCGTGTCCCCTTACTGTGAAAGATTAATATTTTCTAACTTTAAGCTCTATGTCCCCCGTACTCATTTGATCATAATTTCATTTATTGTCCGATGTAACTGAACGTTGGCGTGTCCACTTACTTTGAAAGATGTATATCTTGTAACTTTAAGCTCTATGTCCCCCGTACTCATTTGATCATAATTTCATTTATTGTCCGATGTAATTGAACGTTGGCGTGTCGCCTTACTGTGAAAGATGTATATCTTGTAACTTTAAGCTCTATGTCCCCCGTACTCATTTGATCATAATTTCATTTATTGTCCGATGCAACTGAACGTTGGCGTGTCCGCTTACTGTGAAAGATGTATATCTTGTAACTTTAAGCTCTATGTCCCCGTACTCATTTGATCATAATTTCATTTATTGTCCGATGTAATTGAAGGTTGGCATGTCCCCTTACTGTGAAAGATGTATATCTTGTAACTTTAAGCTCTATGTCCCCCGTACTCATTTGATCATAATTTCATTTATTGTCCGATGTAATTGAACGTTGGCGTGTCCCCTTACTGTGAAAGATGTATATCTTGTATCTTTAAGCTCTATGTCCCCCGAACTCATTTGATCATAATTTCATTTATTGTCCGATGTAATTGAACGTTGGCGTGTCCGCTTACTGTGAAAGATGTATATCTTGTAACTTTAAGCTCTATGTCCCCGTACTCATTTGATCATAATTTCATTTATTGTCCGATGTAATTGAACGTTGGCGTGTCCCCTTACTGTGAAAGATGTATATCTTGTAACTTTAAGCTCTATGTCCCCCGTACTCATTTGATCATAATTTCATTTATTGTCCGATGTAATTGAGCCTTGGCGTCTCCGCTTACTGTGAAAGATGAATATCTTGTAACCTTAAGCTCTATGTCCCCCGTACTAATTTGATCATAATTTCATTTATTGTCCGATGTAATTGAACGTTGGCGTGTCCGCTTACTGTGAAAGATGTATATCTTGTATCTTTAAGCTCTATGTCCCCGTACTCATTTGATCATGATTTCATTTATTGTCCGATGTAATTGAACGTTGGTGTGTCCCGTTACTGTGAAAGATGTATATCTTGTAACTTTAACCTCTATGTCCCCCGTACTCATTTGATCATAATTTCATTTATTGTCCGATGTAATTGAACGTTGGTGTGTCCCCTTACTGTGAAAGATGAATATCTTGTAACTTTAAGCTCTATGTCCCCCGTACTCATTTGATCATAATTTCATTTATTGTCCGATGTAATTGAACGTTGGTGTGTCCCCTTACTGTGAAAGATGAATATTTTGTAACTTTAAGCTCTATGTCCCCCGTACTCATTTGATCATAATTTCATTTATTGTCCGATGTAATTGAACGTTGGTGTGTCCCGTTACTGTGAAAGATGTATATCTTGTAACTTTAAGCTCGATGTCCCCCGTACTCATTTGATCATAATTTCATTTATTGTCCGATGTAATTGAACGTTGGTGTGTGCCGTTACTGTGAAAGATGTATATCTTGTAACTTTAAGCTCTATGTCCCCCGGACTCATTTGATCATAATTTCATTTATTGTCCGATGTAATTGAACGTTGGTGTGTCCCGTTACTATGAAAGATGTATATCTTGTAACTTTAAGCTCTATGTCCCCCGTACTCATTTGATCATAATTTCATTTATTGTCCGATGTAATTGAACCTTGGCATGTCCCCTTACTGTGAAAGATGTATATCTTGTAACTTTAAGCTCTATGTCCCCCGTACTCATTTGATCATAATTTCATTTATTGTCCGATGTAATTGAACGTTGGTGTGTCCCCTTACTGTGAAAGATGTATATCTTGTAGCTTTAAGCTCTATGTCCCCCGTACTCATTTGATCATAATTTCATTTATTGTCCGATGTAACTGAACGTTGGTGTGTCCCCTTACTGTGAAAGATGTATATCTTGTAACTTTAAGCTCTATGTCCCCCGTACTCATTTGATCATGATTTCATTTATTGTCCGATGTAATTGAACGTTGGCGTGTCCCCTTACTGTGAAAGATGAATATCCTGTAACCTTAAGCTCCATGTCCCCCGTACTCATTTGATCATGATTTCATTTATTGTCCGATGTAATTGAACGTTGGCGTGTCCCCTTACTGTGAAAGATGAATATCTTGTAACTTTAAGCTCTATGTACCCCGTACTCATTTGATCATAATTTCATTTATTGTGCGATATAATTGAACGTTGGTGTGTCCCCTTACTGTGAAAGATGTATATCTTGTAACTTTAAGCTCTATGTCCGCCGTACTCATTTGATCATAATTTCATTTATTGTCCGATGTAATTGAACGTTGGTGTGTCCCCTTACTGTGAAAGATGTATATCTTGTAACTTTAAGCTCTATGTCCCCCGTACTCATTTGATCATAATTTCATTTATTGTCCGATGTAATTGAACGTTGGTGTGTCCCCTTACTGTGAAAGATTAATATCTTGTAACTTTAAGCTCTATGACCCCGTATTCATTTGATCATAATTTCATTTATTGTCCGATGTAATTGAACGTTGGCGTGTCCCGTTACTGTGAAAGATGTATATCTTGTAACTTTAAGCTCTATGACCCCGTACTCATTTGATCATAATTTCATTTATTGTCCGATGTAATTGAACGTTGGTGTGTCCCCTTACTGTGAAAGATGAATATCTTGTAACTTTAAGCTCTATGACCCCGTACTCATTTGATCATAATTTCAT
This sequence comes from Mantis religiosa, assembly GCA_030765055.1. NCBI lineage: Eukaryota > Metazoa > Arthropoda > Insecta > Mantodea > Mantidae > Mantis > Mantis religiosa. The sequence goes on from JAUKNK010000016.1 coordinate 7,812,820, forward strand.
TTATTGTCCGATGTAATTGAACGTTGGCGTGTCCCGTTACTGTGAAAGATGTATATCTTGTAATTTTAAGCTCTATGTCCCCCGTACTCATTTGATCATGATTTCATTTATTGTCCGATGTAATTGAACGTTGGTGTGTCCCCTTACTGTGAAAGATGAATATCTTGTAACTTTAAGCTCTATGTACCCGTACTCATTTCATCATGATTTCATTTATTGTCCGATGTAATTGAACGTTGGCGTGACCCCTTACTGTGAAAGATGTATATCTTGTAACTTTAAGCTCTATGTACCCGTACTCATTTGATCATAATTTCATTTATTGTCCGATATAATTGAACGTTGGCGTGTCCCCTTACTGTGAAAGATGTATATCTTGTAACTTTAAGCTCTATGTACCCGTACTCATTTGATCATAATTTCATTTATTGTCCGATATAATTGAACGTTGGTGCGTCCCCTTACTGTGAAAGATGAATGTCTTGTAACTTTAAGCTCTATGTACCCGTACTCATTTGATCATGATTTCATTTATTGTCCGATGTAATTGAACGTTGGCGTGTCCCCTTACTGTGAAAGATGAATATCTTGTAACTTTAAGCTCTATGTACCCCGTACTCATTTGATCATAATTTCATTTATTGTCCGATATAATTGAACTTTGGTGTGTCCCCTTACTGTGAAAGATGAATATCTTGTAATTTTAAGCTCTATGTACCCGTACTCATTTGATCATGATTTTATTCATCATCCGATATAATTGAACGTTGGCGTGTCCCCTTACTGTGAAAGATGTATATTTTGTAACTTTAAGCTCTATGTACCCGTACTCATTTGATCATGATTTTATTCATCATCCGATATAATTGAACGTTGGCGTGTCCCCTTACTGTGAAAGATGTATGTCTTGTAACTTTAAGCTCGATGTACCCGTACTCATTTGATCATGATTTTATTCATCATCCGATATAATTGAACGTTGGCGTGTCACCTTACTGTGAAAGATGAATATCTTGTAACTTTAAGCTCTATGTACCCGTACTCATTTGACCATGATTTTTTTCATCATCCGATATAATTGAACGTTGGCGTGTCCCCTTACTGTGAAAGATGAATATCTTGTAACTTTAAGCTCTATGTCCCCCGTACTTATTTGATCATAATTTCATTTATTGTCCGATGTAATTGAACGTTGGTGTGTCCCCTTACTGTGAAAGATGAATATTTTGTAACTTTAAGCTCTATGTCCCCCGTACTCATTTTATCATAATTTCATTTATTGCCCGATGTAATTGAACGTTGGGGTGTCCCGCTACTGTGAAAGATGTATATCTTGTAACTCTAAGCTCTATGTCCCCCGTACTCATTTGATCATAATTTCATTTATTGTCCGATGTAATTGAACGTTGGTGTGTCCCGTTACTGTAAAAGATGTATATCTTGTAACTTTATGCTCTATGTCCCCCGTACTCATTTGATCATAATTTCATTTATTGTCCGATGTAATTGAACGTTGGTGTGTCCCGTTACTGTGAAAGATGTATATCTTGTAACTTTAAGCTCTATGTCTCCCGTACTCATTTGATCATAATTTCATTTATTGTCCGATGTAATTGAACGTTGGCATGTCCCCTTACTGTGAAAGATGTATATCTTGTAACCTTAAGCTCTATGTCCCCCGTACTCATTTGATCATAATTTCATTTATTGCCCGATGTAATTGAACGTTGGTGTGTCCCCTTACTGTGAAAGATGTATATCTTGTAACTTTAAGCTCTATGTCCCCCGTACTCATTTGATCATAATTTCATTTATTGTCCGATGTAATTGAACGTTGGTGTGTCCCCTTACTGTGAAAGATGTATATCTTGTAACTTTAAGCTCTTTGTCCCCCGTACTCATTTGATCATAATTTCATTTATTGTCCGATGTAATTGAACGTTGGTGTGTCCCCTTACTGTGAAAGATGTATGTTGTAACTTTAAGCTCTATGTACCCGTACTCATTTGATCATGATTCCATTTATTGTCCGATATAATTGAACGTTGGTGTGTCCCCTTACTGTGAAAGATGTATATCTTGTAACTTTAAGCTCTATGTCCCCCGTACTCATTTGATCATGATTTCATTTATTGTCCGATGTAATTGAACGTTGGCGTGTCCCCTTTCTGTGAAAGATGAATATCTTGTAACTTTAAGCTCTATGTCCCCCGTACTCATTTGATCATGATTTCATTTATTGTCCGATGTAATTGAACGTTGGTGTGTCCCCTTACTGTGAAAGATGAATATCTTGTAACTTTAAGCTCTATGTCCCCCGTACTCATTTGATCATAATTTCATTTATTGTCCGATGTAATTGAACGTTGGCGTGTCCCTTTACTGTGAAAGATGTGTATCTTGTAACTTTAAGCTCTATGTACCCGTACTCATTTGATCATAATTTCATTTATAGTCCGATGTAATTGAACGTTGGCGTGTCCCGTTACTGTGAAAGATGTATATCTTGTAACTTTAAGCTCTATGTCCCCCGTACTCATTTGATCATGATTTCATTTATTGTCCGATGTAATTGAACGTTGGTGTGTCCCCTTACTGTGAAAGATGAATATCTTGTAACTTTAAGCTCTATGTACCCGTACTCATTTGATCGTGATTTCATTTATTGTCCGATGTAATTGAACGTTGGCGTGTCCCCTTACTGTGAAAGATGAATATCTTGTAACTTTAAGCTCTATGTACCCCGTACTCATTTGATCATGATGTCATTTATTGTCCGATGTAATTGAACGTTGGCGTGTCCCCTTACTGTGAAAGATGAATATCTTGTAACTTTAAGCTCTATGTACCCCGTACTCATTTGATCATAATTTCATTTATTGTCCGATATAATTGAACGTTGGTGTGTCCCCTTACTGTGAAAGATGAATATCTTGTAACTTTAAGCTCTATGTACCCCGTACTCATTTGATCATGATTTCATTTATTGTCCGATGTAATTGAACGTTGGTGTGTCCCCTTACTGTGAAAGATGAATATCTTGTAACTTTAAGCTCTATGTACCCGTACTCATTTGATCATGATTTCATTTATTGTCCGATGTAATTGAACGTTGGCGTGTCCCCTTACTGTGAAAGATGTATATCTTGTAACTTTAAGCTCTATGTACCCGTACTCATTTGATCATAATTTCATTTATTGTCCGATATAATTGAACGTTGGTGTGTCCCCTTACTGTGAAAGATGTATATCTTGTAACTTTAAGCTCTATGTCCCCCGTACTCATTTGATCATGATTTCATTTATTGTCCGATGTAATTGAACGTTGGCGTGTCCCCTTACTGTGAAAGATGAATATCTTGTAACTTTAAGCTCTATGTACCCCGTACTCATTTGATCATAATTTCATTTATTGTCCGATATAATTGAACGTTGGTGTGTCCCCTTACTGTGAAAGATGAATATCTTGTAACTTTAAGCTCTATGTACCCGTACTCATTTGATCATGATTTCATTTATTGTCCGATGTAATTGAACGTTGGTGTGTCCCCTTAATGTGAAAGATGAATATCTTGTAACTTTAAGCTCTATGTACCCGTACTCATTTGATCATGATTTCATTTATTGTCCGATGTAATTGAACGTTGGTGTGTCCCCTTACTGTGAAAGATGAATATCTTGTAACTTTAAGCTCTATGTACCCGTACTCATTTGATCATGATTTTATTCATCATCCGATATAATTGAACGTTGGCGTGTCACCTTACTGTGAAAGATGAATATCTTGTAACTTTTAGCTCTATGTACCCGTACTCATTTGATCATGATTTTATTAATCATCCGATATAATTGAACGTTGGCGTGTCACCTTACTGTGAAAGATGTATATCTTGTAACTTTAAGCTCTATTAACCCGTACTCATTTGATCATGATTTTATTCATCATCCGATATAATTGAACGTTGGCGTGTCACCTTACTGTGAAAGATGAATATCTTGTAACTGTAAGCTCTATGTACCCGTACTCACTTGATCATGATTTTATTTATCATCCGATATAATTGAACGTTGGCGTGTCACCTTACTGTGAAAGATGTATATCTTGTAACTTTAAGCTCTATGTACCCGTACTCATTTGATCATGATTTTATTCATCATCCGATATAATTGAACGTTGGCGTGTCCCCTTACTGTGAAAGAAGTATATCTTGTAACTTTAAGCTCTATGTACCCGTACTCATTTGATCATGATTTTATTCATCATCCGATATAATTGAACGTTGGCGTGTCACCTTACTGTGAAAGATGAATATCTTGTAACTTTAAGCTCTATGTACCCGTACTCATTTGATCATAATTTCATTTATTGTCCGATGTAATTGAACGTTGGTGTGTCCCCTTACTGAGAAAGATGAATATCTTGTAACTTTAAGCTCTATGTACCCGTACTCATTTGATCATAATTTCATTTATTGTCCGATGTAATTGAACGTTGGCGTGTCCCCTTACTGTTAACGATGAATATCTTGTAACTTTAAGCTCTATGTACCCGTACTCATTTGATCATGATTTTATTCATCATCCGATATAATTGAACGTTGGCGTGTCCCCTTACTGCGAAAGATGTATATCTTGTAACTTTAAGCTCTATGTCCCCCGTACTCATTTGATCATAATTTCATTTATTGTCCGATGTAATTGAACGTTGGCGTGTCCCGTTACTGTGAAAGATGAATATCTTGTAACTTTAAGCTCTATGTCCCCCGTACTCATTTGATCATAATTTCATTTATTGTCCAATGTAATTGAACGTTGGTGTGTCCCGTTACTGTGAAAGATGAATATCTTGTAACTTTAAGCTCTATGTACCCGTACTCATTTGATCATAATTTCATTTATTGTCGATGTAATTGAACGTTGGTGTGTCCCCTTACTGTGAAAGATGAATATCTTGTAACTTTAAGCTCTATGTACCCGTACTCATTTGATCATGATTTCATTTATTGTCCGATGTAATTGAACGTTGGTGTGTCCCCTTACTGTGAAAGATGAATATCTTGTTACTTTAAGCTCTATGTACCCGTACCCATTTGATCATGATTTTATTCATCATCCGATATAATTGAACGTTGGCGTGTCACCTTACTGTGAAAGATGAATATCTTGTAACTTTAAGCTCTATGTACCCGTACTCATTTGATCATGATTTTATTCATCATCCGATATAATTGAACGTTGGCGTGTCACCTTACTGTGAAAGATGTATATCTTGTAACTTTAAGCTCTATGTACCCGTACTCATTTGATCATGATTTTATTCATCATCCGATATAATTGAACGTTGGCGTGTCACCTTACTGTGAAAGATGAATATCTTGTAACTGTAAGCTCTATGTACCCGTACTCACTTGATCATGATTTTATTTATCATCCGATATAATTGAACGTTGGCGTGTCACCTTACTGTGAAAGATGTATATCTTGTAACTTTAAGCTCTATGTACCCGTACTCATTTGATCATGATTTTATTCATCATCCGATATAATTGAACGTTGGCGTGTCCCCTTACTGTGAAAGATGTATATCTTGTAACTTTAAGCTCTATGTACCCGTACTCATTTGATCATGATTTTATTCATCATCCGATATAATTGAACGTTTGGCGTGTCACCTTACTGTGAAAGATGAATATCTTGTAACTTTAAGCTCTATGTACCCGTACTCATTTGATCATAATTTCATTTATTGTCCGATGTAATTGAACGTTGGTGTGTCCCCTTACTGAGAAAGATGAATATCTTGTAACTTTAAGCTCTATGTACCCATACTCATTTGATCATAATTTCATTTATTGTCCGATGTAATTGAACGTTGGCGTGTCCCCTTACTGTGAACGATGAATATCTTGTAACTTTAAGCTCTATGTACCCGTACTCATTTGATCATGATTTTATTCATCATCCGATATAATTGAACGTTGGTGTGTCCCGTTACTGTGAAAGATGAATATCTTGTAACTTTAAGCTCTATGTCCCCCGTACTCATTTGATCATAATTTCATCTATTGTCCGATGTAATTTAACGTTGGCGTGTCCCCTTACTGTGAAAGATGAATATCTGGTAAATTTAAGCCCTATGTCCCCCGTACTCATTTGATCATAGTTTCATTTATTGTCCGATGTAATTGAACGTTGGCGTGTCCCCTTACTGTGAAAGATGAATATCTTGTAACTTTAAGCTCTATGTACCCGTACTAACTTGATCATGATTTTATTTATTGTCCGATGTAATTGAACGTCGGCGTGTCCCCTTACTGTGAAAGATGAATATCTTGTAACTTTAAGCTCTATGTACCCGTACTCATTTGATCATAATTTCATTTATTGTCCGATGTAATTGAACGTTGGCGTGTCCCCCTACTGTGAAAGATGAATATCTAGTAACTTTAAGCTCTATGTACCCGTACTCATTTGATCATAATTTCATTTATTGTCCGATGTAATTGAACGTTGGTGTGTCCCCTTACTGTGAAAGATGAATATCTTGTAACTTTAAGCTCTATGTCCCCCGTACTCATTTCATCATAATTTCATTTATTGTCCGATGTAATTGAACGTTGGCGTATCCCGTTACTGTGAAAGATGTATATCTTGTAACTTTAAGCTCTGTGTACCCGTACTCATTTGATCATAATTTCATTTATTGTCCGATGTAATTGAACGTTGGCGTGTCCCGTTACTGTGAAAGATGTATATCTTGTAACTTTAAGCTCTATGTCCCCCGTACTCATTTGATCATAATTTCATTTATTGTCCGATGTAATTGAACGTTGGTGTGTGCCCTTACTGTGAAAGATGAATATCTTGTAACTTTAAGCTCTATGTACCCGTACTCATTTGATCATGATTTTATTCATCATCCGATATAATTGGACGTTGGGGTGTCACCTTACTGTGAAAGATGAATATCTTGTAACTTTAAGCTCTATGTACCCCGTACTCATTTGATCATGATTTCATTTATTGTCCGATGTAATTGAACGTTGGTGTGTCCCCTTACTGTGAAAGATGAATATCTTGTAACTTTAAGCTCTATGTACCAGTACTCATTTGATCATGATTTCATTTATTGTCCGATGTAATTGAACGTTGCCGTGTCCCCTTACTGTGAAAGATGTATATCTTGTAACTTTAAGCTCTATGTACCCGTACTCATTTGATCATAATTTCATTTATTGTCCGATATAATTGAACGTTGGTGTGTCCCCTTACTGTGAAAGATGAATATCTTGTAACTTTAAGCTCTATGTACCCGTACTCATTTGATCATGATTTCATTTATTGTCCGATGTAATTGAACGTTGCCGTGTCCCCTTACTGTGAAAGATGAATATCTTGTAACTTTAAGCTCTATGTACCCCGTACTCATTTGATCATAATTTCATTTATTGTCCGATATAATTGAACGTTGGTGTGTCCCCTTACTGTGAAAGATGAATATCTTGTAACTTTAAGCTCTATGTACCCGTACTCATTTGATCATGATTTCATTTATTGTCCGATGTAATTGAACGTTGGTGTGTCCCCTTACTGTGAAAGATGAATATCTTGTAACTTTAAGCTCTATGTACCCGTACTCATTTGATCATGATTTCATTTATTGTCCGATGTAATTGAACGTTGGTGTGTCCCCTTACTGTGAAAGATGAATATCTTGTAACTTTAAGCTCTATGTACCCGTACTCATTTGATCATGATTTTATTCATCATCCGATATAATTGAACGTTGGCGTGTCACCTTACTGTGAAAGATGAATATCTTGTAACTTTAAGCTCTATGTACCCTTACTCATTTGATCATGATTTTATTCATCATCCGATATAATTGAACGTTTGCGTGTCACCTTACTGTGAAAGATGTATGTCTTGTAACTTTAAGCTCTATGTACCCGTACTCATTTGATCATGATTTTATTCATCATCCGATATAATTGAACGTTGGCGTGTCACCTTACTGTGAAAGATGAATATCTTGTAACTGTAAGCTCTATGTACCCGTACTCACTTGATCATGATTTTATTTATCATCCGATATAATTGAATGTTGGCGTGTCACCTTACTGTGAAAGATGTATATCTTGTAACTTTAAGCTCTATGTACCCGTACTCATTTGATCATGATTTTATTCATCATCCGATATAATTGAACGTTGGCGTGTCCCCTTACTGTGAAAGATGTATATCTTGTAACTTTAAGCTCTATGTACCCGTACTCATTTGATCATGATTTTATTCATCATCCGATATAATTGAACGTTGGCGTGTCACCTTACTGTGAAAGATGAATATCTTGTAACTTTAAGCTCTATGTACCCGTACTCATTTGATCATAATTTCATTTATTGTCCGATGTAATTGAACTTTGGTGTGTCCCCTTACTGAGAAAGATGAATATCTTGTAACTTTAAGCTCTATGTACCCGTACTCATTTGATCATAATTTCATTTATTGTCCGATGTAATTGAACGTTGGCGTATCCCCTTACTGTGAACGATGAATATCTTGTAACTTTAAGCTCTATGTACCCGTACTCATTTGATCATGATTTTATTCATCATCCGATATAATTGAACGTTGGCGTGTCCCCTTACTGCGGAAGATGAATATCTTGTAACTTTAAGCTCTATGTCCCCCGTACTCATTTGATCATAATTTCATTTATGGTCCGATGTAATTGAACGTTGGCGTGTCCCGTTACTGTGAAAGATGAATATCTTGTAACTTTAAGCTCTATGTCCCCCGTACTCATTTGATCATAATTTCATTTATTGTCCGATGTAATTGAACGTTGGTGTGTCCCGTTACTGTGAAAGATGAATATCTTGTAACTTTAAGCTCTATGTACCCGTACTCATTTGATCATAATTTCATTTATTGTCCGATGTAATTGAACGTTGGTGTGTCCCGTTACTGTGAAAGATGAATATCTTGTAACTTTAAGCTCTATGTCCCCCGTACTCATTTGATCATAATTTCATCTATTGTCCGATGTAATTGAACGTTGGCGTGTCCCCTTACTGCGAAAGATGAATATCTTGTAACTTTAAGCTCTATGTCCCCCGTACTCATTTGATCATAATTTCATTTATTGTCCGATGTAATTGAACGTTAGTGTGCCCTTACTGTGAAAGATGAATATCTTGTAACTTTAAGCTCTATGTCCCCCGTACTCATTTGATCATAATTTCATTTATTGTCCGATGTAATTGAACGTTGGCGTGTCCCCTTACTGTGAAAGATGAATATCTGGTAAATTTAAGCCCTATGTCCCCCTTACTCATTTGATCATAGTTTCATTTATTGTCCGATGTAATTGTACGTTGGCGTGTCCCCTTACTGTGAAAGATGAATATCTTGTAACTTTAAGCTCTATGTACCCGTACTAACTTGATCATGATTTTATTTATTGTCCGATGTAATTGAACGTCGGCGTGTCCCCTTACTGTGAAAGATGAATATCTTGTTACTTTAAGCTCTATGTACCCGTACTCATTTGATCATAATTTCATTTATTGTCCGATGTAATTGAACGTTGGCGTGTCCCCTTACTGTGAAAGATGAATATCTAGTAACTTTAAGCTCTATGTACCCGTACTCATTTGATCATAATTTCATTTATTGTCCGATGTAATTGAACGTTGGTGTGTCCCCTTGCTGTGAAAGATGAATATCTTGTAACTTTAAGCTCTATGTCCCCCGTACTCATTTCATCATAATTTCATTTATTGTCCGATGTAATTGAACGTTGGCGTATCCCGATACTGTGAAAGATGTATATCTTGTAACTTTAAGCTCTGTGTACCCGTACTCATTTGATCATGATTTCATTTATTGTCCGATGTAATTGAACGTTGGTGTGTGCCCTTACTGTGAAAGATGAATATCTTGTAACTTTAAGCTCTATGTACCCGTACTCATTTGATCATGATTTCATTTATCGTCCGATGTAATTGAACGTTGGCGTGTCCCCTTACTGTGAAAGATGAATATCTTGTAACTTTAAGCTCTATGTACCCCGTACTCATTAGATCATGATTTCATTTATTGTCCAATGTAATTGAACGTTGGCGTGTCCCCTTACTGTGAAAGATGAATATCTTGTAACTTTAAGCTCTATGTACCCCGTACTCATTTGATCATAATTTCATTTATTGTCCGATATAATTGAACGTTGGTGTGTCCCCTTACTGTGAAAGATGAATATCTTGTAACTTTAAGCTCTATGTACCCCGTACTCATTTGATCATGATTTCATTTATTGTCCGATGTAATTGAACGTTGGTGTGTCCCCTTACTGTGAAAGATGAATATCTTGTAACTTTAAGCTCTTTGTCTCCCGTACTCATTTGATCATAATTTCATTTATTGTCCGATGTAATTGAACGTTGGCGTGTCCCCTTACTGTGAAAGATGAATATCTTGTAACTTTAAGCTCTATGTACCCGTACTCATTTGATCATGATTTCATTTATTGTCCGATGTAACTGAACGTTGGCGTGTCCCCTTACTGTGAAAGATGTATATCTTGTAACTTTAAGCTCTATGTAGCCGTACTCATTTGATCATGATTTCATTTATTGTCCGATGTAACTGAACGTTGGCGTGTCCCCTTACTGTGAAAGATGAATATCTTGTAACTTTAAGCTCTATGTACCCGTACTCATTTGATCATAATTTCATTTATTGTCCGATGTAATTGAACGTTTGTGTGTCCCCTTACTGTGAAAGATGAATATTTTCTAACTTTAAGCTCTATGTCCCCCGTACTCATTTGATCATGATTTCATTTTTTGTCCGATGTAACTGAACGTTGGCGTGTCCCCTTACTGTGAAAGATTAATATTTTCTAACTTTAAGCTCTATGTCCCCCGTACTCATTTGATCATGATTTCATTTATTGTCCGATATAATTGAACGTTGTCGTGACCCCTTACTGTGAAAGATGTATATCTTGTAACTTTAAGCTCTATGTACCCGTACTCATTTGATCATAATTTCATTTATTGTCCGATATAATTGAACGTTGGCGTGTCCCCTTACTGTGAAAGATGTATATCTTGTAACTTTAAGCTCTATGTCCCCCGTACTCATTTGATCATAATTTCATTTATTGTCCGATGTAATTGAGCCTTGGCGTGTCCCCTTACTGTGAAAGATTAATATTTTCTAACTTTAAGCTCTATGTCCCCCGTACTCATTTGATCATAATTTCATTTATTGTCCGATGTAATTGAGCCTTGGCGTGTCCCCTTACTGTGAAAGATTAATATTTTCTAACTTTAAGCTCTATGTCCCCCGTACTCATTTGATCATAATTTCATTTATTGTCCGATGTAATTGAACGTTGGCGTGTCCCCTTACTGTGAAAGATGTATATCTTGTAACTTTAAGCTCTATGTCCCCGTACTCATTTGATCATAATTTCATTTATTGTCCGATGAAATTGAACGTTGGCGTGTCCCCTTACTGTGAAAGATGTATATCTTGTAACTTTAAGCTCTATGTCCCCCGTACTCATTTGACCACAATTTCATTTATTGTCCGATGTAATTGAACGTTGGCGTGTCCCCTTACTGTGAAAGATGTATATCTTGTAACTTTAAGCTCTATGCCCCCCGTACTCATTTGATCATTATTTCATTTATTGTCCGATGTAATTGAACGTTGGCGTGTCCCCTTACTGTGAAAGATGTATATCTTGTAACTTTAAGCTCTATGTCCCCCGTACTCATTTGACCACAATTTCATTTATTGTCCGATGTAATTGAACGTTGGCGTGTCCCCTTACTGTGAAAGATGTATATCTTGTAACTTTAAGCTCTATGTCCCCCGTACTCATTTGATCATAATTTCATTTATTGTCCGATGTAATTGAACGTTGGCGTGTCCCCTTACTGTGAAAGATTAATATTTTCTAACTTTAAGCTCTATGTCCCCCGTACTCATTTGATCATAATTTCATTTATTGTCCGATGTAACTGAACGTTGGCGTGTCCCCTTACTGTGAAAGATATGTATCTTGTAACTTTAAGCTCTATGTACCCGTACTCATTTGATCATAATTTCATTTATTGTCCGATGTAATTGAACGTTGGCGTGTCCGCTTACTGTGAAAGATGTATATCTTGTAACTTTAAGCTCTATGTCCCCCGTACTCATTTGATCATAATTTCATTTATTGTCCGATGTAATTGAACGTTGGCGTGTCCGTTTACTGTGAAAGATTAATATTTTCTAACTTTAAGCTCTATGTCCCCCGTACTCATTTGATCATAATTTCATTTATTGTCCGATGTAATTGAACGTTGGCGTGTCCCCTTACTGTGAAAGATTAATAGTTTCTAACTTTAAGCTCTATGTCCCCCGTACTCATTTGATCATAATTTCATTTATTGTCCGATATAATTGAACGTTGGCGTGTCCCCTTACTGTGAAGATGTATATCTTGTAACTTTAAGCTCTATGTACCCGTACTCATTTGATCATAATTTCATTTATTGTACGATGTAATTGAACGTTGGCGTGTCCGCTTACTGTGAAAGATGTATATCTTGTAACTTTAAGCTCTATGTCCCCCGTACTCATTTGATCATAATTTCATTTATTGTCCGATGTAATTGAACGTTGGCGTGTCCGCTTACTGTGAAAGATGTATATCTTGTAACTTTAAGCTCTATGTCCCCCGTACTCATTTGATCATAATTTCATTTATTGTCCGATGTAATTGAACGTTGGCGTGTCCCCTTACTGTGAAAGATGTATATCTTGTAACTTTAAGCTCTATGTACCCGTACTCATTTGATCATGATTTCATTTATTGTCCGATGTAACTGAACGTTGGCGTGTCCCCTTACTGTGAAAGATGTATATCTTGTAACTTTAAGCTCTATGTAGCCGTACTCATTTGATCATGATTTCATTTATTGTCCGATGTAACTGAACGTTGGCGTGTCCCCTTACTGTGAAAGATGAATATCTTGTAACTTTAAGCTCTATGTACCCGTACTCATTTGATCATAATTTCATTTATTGTCCGATGTAATTGAACGTTTGTGTGTCCCCTTACTGTGAAAGATGAATATCTTGTAACTTTAAGCTCTATGTCCCCCGTACTCATTTGATCATGATTTCATTTATTGTCTGATGTAACTGAACGTTGGCGTGTCCCCTTACTGTGAAAGATTAATATTTTCTAACTTTAAGCTCTATGTCCCCCGTACTCATTTGATCATGATTTCATTTATTGTCCGATGTAATTGAACGTTGGCGTGTCCCCTTACGGTGAAAGATGTATATCTTGTAACTTTAAGCTCTATGTACCCGTACTCATTTGATCATAATTTCATTTATTGTCCGATGTAATTGAACGTTGGCGTGTCACCTTACTGTGAAAGGTGTATATCTTGTAACTTTAAGCTCTATGTCCCCCGGACTCATTTGATCATAATTTCATTTATTGTCCGATGTAATTGAACGTTGGCGTGTCCCCTTACTGTGAAAAATGTATATCTTGTAACTTTAAGCTCGATGTACCCGTACTCATTTGATCATAATTTCATTTATTGTCCGATATAATTGAACGTTGGCGTGTCCGCTTACTGTGAAAGATGTATATCTTGTAACTTTAAGCTCTATGTCCCCCGTACTCATTTGATCATAATTTCATTTATTGTCCGATGTAATTGAACGTTGGCGTGTCCCCTTACTGTGAAAGATGTATATCTTGTAACTTTAAGCTCTATGTCCCGTACTCATTTGATCATAATTTCATTTATTGTCCGATATAATTGAACGTTGGCGTGTCCGCTTACTGTGAAAGATGTATATCTTGTAACTTTAAGCTCTATGTCCCCCGTACTCATTTGATCATAATTTCATTTATTGTCCGATGTAACTGAACGTTGGCGTGTCCGCTTACTGTGAAAGATGTATATCTTGTAACTTTAAGCTCTATGTCCCCCGTACTCAGTTGATCATAATTTCATTTATTGTCCGATGTAATTGAACGTTGGCGTGTCCCCTTACTGTGAAAGATGTATATCTTGTAACTTAAAGCTCTATGTCCCCGTACTCATTTGATCATAATTTCATTTATTGTCCGATGTAATTGAACGTTGGCGTGTCCCCTTACTGTGAAAGATGTATATCTTGTAACTTTAAGCTCTATGTCCCCCGTACTCATTTGATCATAATTTCATTTATTGTCCGATGTAACTGAACGTTGGCGTGTCCACTTACTTTGAAAGATGTATATCTTGTAACTTTAAGCTCTATGTCCCCGTACTCATTTGATCATAATTTCATTTATTGTCCGATGTAATTGAACGTTGGTGTGTCGCCTTACTGTGAAAGATGTATATCTTGTAACTTTAAGCTCTATGTCACCCGTACTCATTTGATCATAATTTCATTTATTGTCCGATGCAACTGAACGTTGGTGTGTCCGCTTACTTTGAAAGATGTATATCTTGTAACTTTAAGCTCTATGTCCCCCGTACTCATTTGATCATAATTTCATTTATTGTCCGATGTAATTGAACGTTGGCGTGTCGCCTTACTGTGAAAGATGTATATCTTGTAACTTTAAGCTCTATGTCCCCCGTACTCATTTGATCATAATTTCATTTATTGTCCGATGCAACTGAACGTTGGCGTGTCCGCTTACTGTGAAAGATGTATATCTTGTAACTTTAAGCTCTATGTCCCCGTACTCATTTGATCATAATTTCATTTATTGTCCGATGTAATTGAAGGTTGCCATGTCCCCTTACTGTGAAAGATGTATATCTTGTAACTTTAAGCTCTATGTCCCCCGTACTCATTTGATCATAATTTCATTTATTGTCCGATGTAATTGAACGTTGGCGTGTCCCCTTACTGTGAAAGATGTATATCTTGTATCTTTAAGCTCTATGTCCCCCGTACTCATTTGATCATAATTTCATTTATTGTCCGATGTAATTGAACGTTGGCGTGTCCGCTTACTGTGAAAGATGTATATCTTGTAACTTTAAGCTCTATGTCCCCCTACTCATTTGATCATAATTTCATTTATTGTCCGATGTAATTGAACGTTGGCGTGTCCCCTTACTGTGAAAGATGTATATCTTGTAACTTTAAGCTCTATGTCCCCCGTACTCATTTGATCATAATTTCATTTATTGTCCGATGTAATTGAGCCTTGGCGTCTCCGCTTACTGTGAAAGATGAATATCTTGTAACTTTAAGCTCTATGTCCCCCGTACTCATTTGATCATAATTTCATTTATTGTCCGATGTAATTGAACGTTGGCGTGTCCGCTTACTGTGAAAGATGTATATCTTGTAACTTTAAGCTCTATGTCCCCGTACTCATTTGATCATGATTTCATTTATTGTCCGATGTAATTGAACGTTGGTGTGTCCCGTTACTGTGAAAGATGTATATCTTGTAACTTTAACCTCTATGTCCCCCGTACTCATTTGATCATAATTTCATTTATTGTCCGATGTAATTGAACGTTGGTGTGTCCCCTTACTGTGAAAGATGAATATCTTGTAACTTTAAGCTCTATGTCCCCCGTACTCATTTGATCATAATTTCATTTATTGTCCGATGTAATTGAACGTTGGTGTGTCCCCTTACTGTGAAAGATGAATATTTTGTAACTTTAAGCTCTATGTCCCCCGTACTCATTTGATCATAATTTCATTTATTGTCCGATGTAATTGAACGTTGGTGTGTCCCGTTACTGTGAAAGATGTATATCTTGTAACTTTAAGCTCTATGTCCCCCGTACTCATTTGATCATAATTTCATTTATTGTCCGATGTAATTGAACGTTGGTGTGTCCCCTTACTGTGAAAGATGAATATTTTGTAACTTTAAGCTCTATGTCCCCCGTACTCATTTGATCATAATTTCATTTATTGTCCGATGTAATTGAACGTTGGTGTGTCCCGTTACTGTGAAAGATGAATATTTTGTAACTTTAAGCTCTATGTCCCCCGTACTCATTTGATCATAATTTCATTTATTGTCCGATGTAATTGAACGTTGGTGTGTCCCCTTACTGTGAAAGATGAATATTTTGTAACTTTAAGCTCTATGTCCCCCGTACTCATTTGATCATAATTTCATTTATTGTCCGATGTAATTGAACGTTGGTGTGTCCCCTTACTGTGAAAGATGAATATTTTGTAACTTTAAGCTCTATGTCCCCCGTACTCATTTGATCATAATTTCATTTATTGTCCGATGTAATTGAACGTTGGTGTGTCCCGTTACTGTGAAAGATGTATATCTTGTAACTTTAAGCTCTATGTCCCCCGTACTCATTTGATCATAATTTCATTTATTGTCCGATGTAATTGAACGTTGGTGTGTCCCGTTACTATGAAAGATGTATATCTTGTAACTTTAAGCTCTATGTCCCCCGTACTCATTTGATCATAATTCCATTTATTGTCCGATGTAATTGAACGTTGGCATGTCCCCTTACTGTGAAAGATGTATATCTTGTAACTTTAAGCTCTATGTCCCCCGTACTCATTTGATCATAATTTCATTTATTGTCCGATGTAATTGAACGTTGGTGTGTCCCCTTACTGTGAAAGATGTATATCTTGTAGATTTAAGCTCTATGTCCCCCGTACTCATTTGATCATAATTTCATTTATTGTCCGATGTAATTGAACGTTGGTGTGTCCCCTTACTGTGAAAGATGTATATCTTGTAACTTTAAGCTCTATGTCCCCCGTACTCATTTGATCATGATTTCATTTATTGTCCGATGTAATTGAACGTTTGCGTGTCCCGTTACTGTGAAAGATGTATATCTTGTAATTTTAAGCTCTATGTCCCCCGTACTCATTTGATCATGATTTCATTTATTGTCCGATGTAATTGAACGTTGGTGTGTCCCCTTACTGTGAAAGATGAATATCTTGTAACTTTAAGCTCTATGTACCCGTACTCATTTCATCATGATTTCATTTATTGTCCGATGTAATTGAACGTTGGCGTGTCCCCTTACTGTGAAAGATGAATATCTTGTAACTTTAAGCTCTATGTACCCCGTACTCATTTGATCATGATTTCATTTATTGTCCGATGTAATTGAACGTTGGCGTGTCCCCTTACTGTGAAAGATGAATATCTTGTAACTTTAAGCTCTATGTCCCCCGTACTCATTTGATCATGATTTCATTTATTGTCCGATGTAATTGAACGTTGGCGTGTCCCCTTTCTGTGAAAGATGAATATCTTGTAACTTTAAGCTCTATGTCCCCCGTACTCATCTGATCATGATTTCATTTATTGTCCGATGTAATTGAACGTTAGTGTGTCCCCTTACTGTGAAAGATGAATATCTTGTAACTTTAAGCTCTATGTCCCCCGTACTCATTTGATCATAATTTCATTTATTGTCCGATGTAATTGAACGTTGGCGTGTCCCTTTACTGTGAAAGATGTTTATCTTGTAACTTTAAGCTCTATGTACCCGTACTCATTTGATCATAATTTCATTTATTGTCCGATGTAATTGAACGTTGGCGTGTCCCGTTACTGTGAAAGATGTATATCTTGTAACTTTAAGCTCTATGTCCCCCGTACTCATTTGATCATGATTTCATTTATTGTCCGATATAATTGAACGTTGGTGTGTCCCCTTACTGTGAAAGATGAATATCTTGTAACTTTAAGCTCTATATACCCCGTACTCATTTGATCATGATTTCATTTATTGTCCGATGTAATTGAACGTTGGTGTGTCCCCTTACTGTGAAAGATGAATATCTTGTAACTTTAAGCTCTATGTAGCCGTACTCATTTGATCATGATTTCATTTATTGTCCGATGTAACTGAACGTTGGCGTGTCCCCTTACTGTGAAAGATGAATATCTTGTAACTTTAAGCTCTATGTACCCGTACTCATTTGATCATAATTTCATTTATTGTCCGATGTAATTGAACGTTTGTGTGTCCCCTTACTGTGAAAGATGAATATCTTGTAACTTTAAGCTCTATGTCCCCCGTACTCATTTGATCATGATTTCATTTTTTGTCCGATGTAATTGAACGTTTGTGTGTCCCCTTACTGTGAAAGATGAATATCTTGTAACTTTAAGCTCTATGTCCCCCGTACTCATTTGATCATGATTTCATTTTTTGTCCGATGTAACTGAACGTTGGCGTGTCCCCTTACTGTGAAAGATTGATATTTTCTAACTTTAAGCTCTATGTCCCCCGTACTCATTTGATCATGATTTCATTTATTGTCCGATATAATTGAACGTTGTCGTGACCCCTTACTGTGAAAGATGTATATCTTGTAACTTTAAGCTCTATGTACCCGTACTCATTTGATCATAATTTCATTTATTGTCCGATATAATTGAACGTTGGCGTGTCCCCTTACTGTGAAAGATGTATATCTTGTAACTTTAAGCTCTATGTCCTTCGTACTCATTTGATCATAATTTCATTTATTGTCCGATGTAATTGAGCCTTGGCGTGTCCCCTTACTGTGAAAGATTAATATTTTCTAACTTTAAGCTCTATGTCCCCCGTACTCATTTGATCATAATTTCATTTATTGTCCGATGTAATTGAGCCTTGGCGTGTCCCCTTACTGTGAAAGATTAATATTTTCTAACTTTAAGCTCTATGTCCCCCGTACTCATTTGATCATAATTTCATTTATTGTCCGATGTAATTGAACGTTGGCGTGTCCCCTTACTGTGAAAGATGTATATCTTGTAACTTTAAGCTCTATGTCCCCCGTACTCATTTGATCATAATTTCATTTATTGTCCGATGTAACTGAACGTTGGCGTGTCCCCTTACTGTGAAAGATATGTATCTTGTAACTTTAAGCTCTATGTACCCGTACTCATTTGATCATAATTTCATTTATTGTCCGATGTAATTGAACGTTGGCGTGTCCGCTTACTGTGAAAGATGTATATCTTGTAACTTTAAGCTCTATGTCCCCCGTACTCATTTGATCATAATTTCATTTATTGTCCGATGTAATTGAACGTTGGCGTGTCCGTTTACTGTGAAAGATTAATATTTTCTAACTTTAAGCTCTATGTCCCCCGTACTCATTTGATCATAATTTCATTTATTGTCCGATGTAATTGAACGTTGGCGTGTCCCCTTACTGTGAAAGATTTATAGTTTCTAACTTTAAGCTCTATGTCCCCCGTACTCATTTGATCATAATTTCATTTATTGTCCGATATAATTGAACGTTGGCGTGTCCCCTTACTGTGAAAGATGTATATCTTGTAACTTTAAGCTCTATGTACCCGTACTCATTTGATCATAATTTCATTTATTGTCCGATGTAATTGAACGTTGGCGTGTCCGCTTACTGTGAAAGATGTATATCTTGTAACTTTAAGCTCTATGTCCCCCGTACTCATTTGATCATAATTTCATTTATTGTCCGATGTAATTGAACGTTGGCGTGTCCGCTTACTGTGAAAGATGTATATCTTGTAACTTTAAGCTCTATGTCCCCCGTACTCATTTGATCATAATTTCATTTATTGTCCGATGTAATTGAACGTTGGCGTGTCCCCTTACTGTGAAAGGTGTATATCTTGTAACTTTAAGCTCTATGTCCCCCGGACTCATTTGATCATAATTTCATTTATTGTCCGATGTAATTGAACGTTGGCGTGTCCCCTTACTGTGAAAAATGTATATCTTGTAACTTTAAGCTCGATGTACCCGTACTCATTTGATCATGATTTCATTTATTGTCCGATGTAACTGAACGTTGGCGTGTCCCCTTACTGTGAAAGATGAATATCTTGTAACTTTAAGCTCTATGTACCCGTACTCATTTGATCATAATTTCATTTATTGTCCGATGTAATTGAACGTTTGTGTGTCCCCTTACTGTGAAAGATGAATATCTTGTAACTTTAAGCTCTATGTCCCCCGTACTCATTTGATCATGATTTCATTTATTGTCCGATGTAACTGAACGTTGGCGTGTCCCCTTACTGTGAAAGATTAATATGTTCTAACTTTAAGCTCTATATCCCCCGTACTCATTTGATCATGATTTCATTTATTGTCCGATGTAATTGAACGTTGGCGTGTCCCCTTACGGTGAAAGATGTATATCTTGTAACTTTAAGCTCTATGTACCCGTACTCATTTGATCATAATTTCATTTATTGTCCGATGTAATTGAACGTTGGCGTGTCCCCTTACTGTGAAAGGTGTATATCTTGTAACTTTAAGCTCTATGTCCCCCGGACTCATTTGATCATAATTTCATTTATTGTCCGATGTAATTGAACGTTGGCGTGTCCCCTTACTGTGAAAAATGTATATCTTGTAACTTTAAGCTCGATGTACCCGTACTCATTTGATCATAATTTCATTTATTGTCCGATATAATTGAACGTTGGCGTGTCCGCTTACTGTGAAAGATGTATATCTTGTAACTTTAAGCTCTATGTCCCCCGTACTCATTTGATCATAATTTCATTTATTGTCCGATGTAATTGAACGTTGGCGTGTCCCCTTACTGTGAAAGATGTATATCTTGTAACTTTAAGCTCTATGTCCCGTACTCATTTGATCATAATTTCATTTATTGTCCGATATAATTGAACGTTGGCGTGTCCGCTTACTGTGAAAGATGTATATCTTGTAACTTTAAGCTCTATGTCCCCCGTACTCATTTGATCATAATTTCATTTATTGTCCGATGTAACTGAACGTTGGCGTGTCCGCTTACTGTGAAAGATGTATATCTTGTAACTTTAAGCTCTATGTCCCCCGTACTCAGTTGATCATAATTTCATTTATTGTCCGATGTAATTGAACGTTGGCGTGTCCCCTTACTGTGAAAGATGTATATCTTGTAACTTTAAGCTCTATGTCCCCCGTACTCATTTGATCATAATTTCATTTATTGTCCGATGTAACTGAACGTTGGCGTGTCCACTTACTTTGAAAGATGTATATCTTGTAACTTTAAGCTCTATGTCCCCGTACTCATTTGATCATGATTTCATTTATTGTCCGATGTAATTGAACGTTGGTGTGTCGCCTTACTGTGAAAGATGTATATCTTGTAACTTTAAGCTCTATGTCACCCGTACTCATTTGATCATAATTTCATTTATTGTCCGATGCAACTGAACGTTGGCGTGTCCGCTTACTTTGAAAGATGTATATCTTGTAACTTTAAGCTCTATGTCCCCCGTACTCATTTGATCATAATTTCATTTATTGTCCGATGTAATTGAACGTTGGCGTGTCGCCTTACTGTGAAAGATGTATATCTTGTAATTTTAAGCTCTATGTCCCCCGTACTCATTTGATCATAATTTCATTTATTGTCCGATGCAACTGAACGTTGGCGTGTCCGCTTACTGTGAAAGATGTATATCTTGTAACTTTAAGCTCTATGTCCCCGTACTCATTTGATCATAATTTCATTTATTGTCCGATGTAATTGAAGGTTGCCATGTCCCCTTACTGTGAAAGATGTATATCTTGTAACTTTAAGCTCTATGTCCCCCGTACTCATTTGATCATAATTTCATTTATTGTCCGATGTAATTGAACGTTGGCGTGTCCCCTTACTGTGAAAGATGTATATCTTGTATCTTTAAGCTCTATGTCCCCCGTACTCATTTGATCATAATTTCATTTATTGTCCGATGTAATTGAACGTTGGCGTGTCCGCTTACTGTGAAAGATGTATATCTTGTAACTTTAAGCTCTATGTCCCCCTACTCATTTGATCATAATTTCATTTATTGTCCGATGTAATTGAACGTTGGCGTGTCCCCTTACTGTGAAAGATGTATATCTTGTAACTTTAAGCTCTATGTCCCCCGTACTCATTTGATCATAATTTCATTTATTGTCCGATGTAATTGAGCCTTGGCGTCTCCGCTTACTGTGAAAGATGAATATCTTGTAACTTTAAGCTCTATGTCCCCCGTACTCATTTGATCATAATTTCATTTATTGTCCGATGTAATTGAACGTTGGCGTGTCCGCTTACTGTGAAAGATGTATATCTTGTAACTTTAAGCTCTATGTCCCCGTACTCATTTGATCATGATTTCATTTATTGTCCGATGTAATTGAACGTTGGTGTGTCCCGTTACTGTGAAAGATGTATATCTTGTAACTTTAACCTCTATGTCCCCCGTACTCATTTGATCATAATTTCATTTATTGTCCGATGTAATTGAACGTTGGTGTGTCCCCTTACTGTGAAAGATGAATATCTTGTAACTTTAAGCTCTATGTCCCCCGTACTCATTTGATCATAATTTCATTTATTGTCCGATGTAATTGAACGTTGGTGTGTCCCCTTACTGTGAAAGATGAATATTTTGTAACTTTAAGCTCTATGTCCCCCGTACTCATTTGATCATAATTTCATTTATTGTCCGATGTAATTGAACGTTGGTGTGTCCCGTTACTGTGAAAGATGTATATCTTGTAACTTTAAGCTCTATGTCCCCCGTACTCATTTGATCATAATTTCATTTATTGTCCGATGTAATTGAACGTTGGCGTGTCCCCTTACTGTGAAAGATGAATATTTTGTAACTTTAAGCTCAATGTCCCCCGTACTCATTTGATCATAATTTCATTTATTGTCCGATGTAATTGAACGTTGGTGTGTCCCGTTACTGTGAAAGATGAATATTTTGTAACTTTAAGCTCTATGTCCCCCGTACTCATTTGATCATAATTTCATTTATTGTCCGATGTAATTGAACGTTGGTGTGTCCCCTTACTGTGAAAGATGAATATTTTGTAACTTTAAGCTCTATGTCCCCCGTACTCATTTGATCATAATTTCATTTATTGTCCGATGTAATTGAACGTTGGTGTGTCCCCTTACTGTGAAAGATGAATATTTTGTAACTTTAAGCTCTATGTCCCCCGTACTCATTTGATCATAATTTCATTTATTGTCCGATGTAATTGAACGTTGGTGTGTCCCGTTACTGTGAAAGATGTATATCTTGTAACTTTAAGCTCTATGTCCCCCGTACTCATTTGATCATAATTTCATTTATTGTCCGATGTAATTGAACGTTGGTGTGTCCCCTTACTGTGAAAGATGAATATTTTGTAACTTTAAGCTCTATGTCCCCCGTACTCATTTGATCATAATTTCATTTATTGTCCGATGTAATTGAACGTTGGTGTGTCCCGTTACTTTGAAAGATGTATATCTTGTAACTTTAAGCTCTATGTCCCCCGTACTCATTTGATCATAATTTCATTTATTGTCCGATGTAATTGAACGTTGGTGTGTCCCGTTACTATGAAAGATGTATATCTTGTAACTTTAAGCTCTATGTCCCCCGTACTCATTTGATCATAACTCCATTTATTGTCCGATGTAATTGAACGTTGGCATGTCCGCTTACTGTGAAAGATGTATATCTTGTAACTTTAAGCTCTATGTCCCCCGTACTCATTTGATCATAATTTCATTTATTGTCCGATGTAATTGAACGTTGGTGTGTCCCCTTACTGTGAAAGATTTATATCTTGTAGCTTTAAGCTCTATGTCCCCCGTACTCATTTGATCATAATTTCATTTATTGTCCGATGTAATTGAACGTTGGTGTGTCCCCTTACTGTGAAAGATGTATATCTTGTAACTTTAAGCTCTATGTCCCCCGTACTCATTTGATCATGATTTCATTTATTGTCCGATGTAATTGAACGTTGGCGTGTCCCCTTACTGTGAAAGATGAATATCCTGTAACCTTAAGCTCTATGTCCCCCGTACTCATTTGATCATGATTTCATTTATTGTCCGATGTAATTGAACGTTGGCGTATCCCCTTACTGTGAAAGATGAATATCTTGTAACTTTAAGCTCTATGTACCCCGTACTCATTTGATCATAATTTCATTTATTGTCCGATATAATTGAACGTTGGTGTGTCCCCTTACTGTGAAAGATATATATCTTGTAACTTTAAGCTCTATGTCCCCCGTACTCATTTGATCATAATTTCATTTATTGTCCGATGTAATTGAACGTTGGTGTGTCCCCTTACTGTGAAAGATGTATATCTTGTAACTTTAAGCTCTATGTCCCCCGTACTCATTTGATCATAATTTCATTTATTGTCCGATGTAATTGAACGTTGGTGTGTCCCCTTACTGTGAAAGATGAATATCTTGTAACTTTAAGCTCTATGTCCCCCGTACTCGTTTGATCATAATTTCATTTATTGTCCGATGTAATTGAACGTTGGCGTGTCCCGTTACTGTGAAAGATGTATATCTTGTAACTTTAAGCTCTATGTACCCGTACTCATTGGATCATAATATCATTTATTGTCCGATGTAATTGAACGTTTGCGTGTCCCGTTACTGTGAAAGATGTATATCTTGTAATTTTAAGCTCTATGTCCCCCGTACTCATTTGATCATGATTTCATTTATTGTCCGATGTAATTGAACGTTGGTGTGTCCCCTTACTGTGAAAGATGAATATCTTGTAACTTTAAGCTCTATGTACCCGTACTCATTTCATCATGATTTCATTTATTGTCCGATGTAATTGAACGTTGGCGTGTCCCCTTACTGTGAAAGATGAATATCTTGTAACTTTAAGCTCTATGTACCCCGTACTCATTTGATCATGATTTCATTTATAGTCCGATGTAATTGAACGTTGGCGTGTCCCCTTACTGTGAAAGATGAATATCTTGTAACTTTAAGCTCTATGTACCCCGTACTCATTTGATCATAATTTCATTTATTGTCCGATATAATTGAACGTTGGTGTGTCCCCTTACTGTGAAAGATGAATATCTTGTAACTTTAAGCTCTATGTACCCCGTACTCATTTGATCATGATTTCATTTATTGTCCGATGTAATTGAACGTTGGCGTGTCCCCTTACTGTGAAAGATGAATATCTTGTAACTTTAAGCTCTATGTACCCCGTACTCATTTGATCATAATTTCATTTATTGTCCGATATAATTGAACTTTGGTGTGTCCCCTTACTGTGAAAGATGAATATCTTGTAACTTTAAGCTCTATGTACCCGTACTCAATTGATCATGATTTCTTTTATTGTCCGATGTAATTGAACGTTGGTGTGTCCCCTTACTGTGAAAGATGAATATCTTGTAACTTTAAGCTCTATGTACCCGTACTCATTTGATCATGATTTCATTTATTGTCCGATGTAATTGAACGTTGGTGTGTCCCCTTACTGTGAAAGATGAATATCTTGTAACTTTAAGCTCTATGTACCCGTACTCATTTGATCATGATTTTATTCATCATCCGATATAATTGAACCTTGGCGTGTCACCTTACTGTGAAAGATGAATATATTGTAACTTTAAGCTCTATGTACCCGTACTCATTTGATCATGATTTTATTCATCATCCGATATAATTGAACGTTGGCGTGTCACCTTACTGTGAAAGATGTATATCTTGTAACTTTAAGCTCTATGTACCCGTACTCATTTGATCATGATTTTATTCATCATCCGATATAATTGAACGTTGGCGTGTCCCCTTACTGTGAAAGATGTATGTCTTGTAACTTTAAGCTCTATGTACCCGTACTCATTTGATCATGATTTTATTCATCATCCGATATAATTGAACGTTGGCGTGTCACCTTACTGTGAAAGATGAATATCTTGTAACTTTAAGCTCTATGTACCCGTACTCATTTGACCATGATTTTTTTCATCATCCGATATAATTGAACGTTGGCGTGTCCCCTTACTGTGAAAGATGAATATCTTGTAACTTTAAGCTCTATGTCCCCCGTACTTATTTGATCATAATTTCATTTATTGTCCGATGTAATTGAACGTTGGTGTGTCCCCTTACTGTGAAAGATGAATATTTTGTAACTTTAAGCTCTATGTCCCCCGTACTCATTTTATCATAATTTCATTTATTGCCCGATGTAATTGAACGTTGGTGTGTCCCGTTACTGTGAAAGATGTATATCTTGTAACTTTAAGCTCTATGTCCCCCGTACTCATTTGATCATAATTTCATTTATTGTCCGATGTAATTGAACGTTGGTGTGTCCCGTTACTGTGAAAGATGTATATCTTGTAACTTTAAGCTCTATGTCCCCCGTACTCATTTGATCATAATTTCATTTATTGTCCGATGTAATTGAACGTTGGTGTGTCCCGTTACTGTGAAAGATGTATATCTTGTAACTTTAAGCTCTATGTCTCCCGTACTCATTTGATCATAATTTCATTTATTGCCCGATGTAATTGAACGTTGGTGTGTCCCCTTACTGTGAAAGATGTATATCTTGTAACTTTAAGCTCTATGTCCCCCGTACTCATTTGATCATAATTTCATTTATTGTCCGATGTAATTGAACGTTGGTGTGTCCCCTTACTGTGAAAGATGTATATCTTGTAACTTTAAGCTCTTTGGACCCCGTACGTATTTGATCATAATTTCATTTATTGTCCGATGTAATTGAACGTTGGTGTGTCCCCTTACTGTGAAAGATGTATGTTGTAACTTTAAGCTCTATGTACCCGTACTCATTTGATCATGATTCCATTTATTGTCCGATATAATTGAACGTTGGCGTGTCACCTTACTGTGAAAGATGAATATCTTGTAACTTTAAGCTCTATGTACCCGTACTCATTTGACCATGATTTTTTTCATCATCCGATATAATTGAACGTTGGCGTGTCCCCTTACTGTGAAAGATGAATATCTTGTAACTTTAAGCTCTATGTCCCCCGTACTTATTTGATCATAATTTCATTTATTGTCCGATGTAATTGAACGTTGGTGTGTCCCCTTACTGTGAAAGATGAATATTTTGTAACTTTAAGCTCTATGTCCCCCGTACTCATTTTATCATAATTTCATTTATTGCCCGATGTAATTGAACGTTGGGGTGTCCCGTTACTGTGAAAGATGTATATCTTGTAACTTTAAGCTCTATGTCCCCCGTACTCATTTGATCATAATTTCATTTATTGTCCGATGTAATTGAACGTTGGTGTGTCCCGTTACTGTGAAAGATGTATATCTTGTAACTTTAAGCTCTATGTCCCCCGTACTCATTTGATCATAATTTCATTTATTGTCCGATGTAATTGAACGTTGGTGTGTCCCGTTACTGTGAAAGATGTATATCTTGTAACTTTAAGCTCTATGTCTCCCGTACTCATTTGATCATAATTTCATTTATTGCCCGATGTAATTGAACGTTGGTGTGTCCCCTTACTGTGAAAGATGTATATCTTGTAACTTTAAGCTCTATGTCCCCCGTACTCATTTGATCATAATTTCATTTATTGTCCGATGTAATTGAACGTTGGTGTGTCCCCTTACTGTGAAAGATGTATATCTTGTAACTTTAAGCTCTTTGGACCCCGTACGTATTTGATCATAATTTCATTTATTGTCCGATGTAATTGAACGTTGGTGTGTCCCCTTACTGTGAAAGATGTATCTTGTAACTTTAAGCTCTATGTACCCGTACTCATTTGATCATGATTCCATTTATTGTCCGATATAATTGAACGTTGGTGTGTCCCCTTACTGTGAAAGATGTATATCTTGTAACTTTAAGCTCTATGTCCCCCATACTCATTTGATCATGATTTCATTTATTGTCCGATGTAATTGAACGTTGGCGTGTCCCCTTTCTGTGAAAGATGAATATCTTGTAACTTTAAGCTCTATGTCCCCCGTACTCATCTGATCATGATTTCATTTATTGTCCGATGTAATTGAACGTTAGTGTGTCCCCTTACTGTGAAAGATGAATATCTTGTAACTTTAAGCTCTATGTCCCCCGTACTCATTTGATCATAATTTCATTTATTGTCCGATGTAATTGAACGTTGGCGTGTCCCTTTACTGTGAAAGATGTGTATCTTGTAACTTTAAGCTCTATGTACCCGTACTCATTTGATCATAATTTCATTTATTGTCCGATGTAATTGAACGTTGGCGTATCCCGTTACTGTGAAAGATGTATATCTTGTAACTTTAAGCTCTATGTCCCCCGTACTCATTTGATCATGATTTCATTTATTGTCCGATGTAATTGAACGTTGGTGTGTCCCCTTACTGTGAAAGATGAATATCTTGTAACTTTAAGCTCTATGTACCCGTACTCATTTGATCATGATTTCATTTATTGTCCGATGTAATTGAACGTTGGCGTGTCCCCTTACTGTGAAAGATGAATATCTTGTAACTTTAAGCTCTATGTACCCCGTACTCATTTGATCATGATGTCATTTATTGTCCGATGTAATTGAACGTTGGCGTGTCCCCTTACTGTGAAAGATGAATATCTTGTAACTTTAAGCTCTATGTACCCCGTACTCATTTGATCATAATTTCATTTATTGTCCGATATAATTGAACGTTGGTGTGTCCCCTTACTGTGAAAGATGAATATCTTGTAACTTTAAGCTCTATGTACCCCGTACTCATTTGATCATGATTTCATTTATTGTCCGATGTAATTGAACGTTGGTGTGTCCCCTTACTGTGAAAGATGAATATCTTGTAACTTTAAGCTCTATGTCCCCCGTACTCATTTGATCATAATTTCATTTATTGTCCGATGTAATTGAACGTTGGTGTGTCCCCTTACTGTGAAAGATGAATATTTTGTAACTTTAAGCTCTATGTCCCCCGTACTCATTTGATCATAATTTCATTTATTGTCCGATGTAATTGAACGTTGGTGTGTCCCGTTACTGTGAAAGATGTATATCTTGTAACTTTAAGCTCTATGTCCCCCGTACTCATTTGATCATAATTTCATTTATTGTCCGATGTAATTGAACGTTGGTGTGTCCCCTTACTGTGAAAGATGAATATTTTGTAACTTTAAGCTCTATGTCCCCCGTACTCATTTGATCATAATTTCATTTATTGTCCGATGTAATTGAACGTTGGTGTGTCCCGTTACTTTGAAAGATGTATATCTTGTAACTTTAAGCTCTATGTCCCCCGTACTCATTTGATCATAATTTCATTTATTGTCCGATGTAATTGAACGTTGGTGTGTCCCGTTACTATGAAAGATGTATATCTTGTAACTTTAAGCTCTATGTCCCCCGTACTCATTTGATCATAACTCCATTTATTGTCCGATGTAATTGAACGTTGGCATGTCCCCTTACTGTGAAAGATGTATATCTTGTAACTTTAAGCTCTATGTCCCCCGTACTCATTTGATCATAATTTCATTTATTGTCCGATGTAATTGAACGTTGGTGTGTCCCCTTACTGTGAAAGATGTATATCTTGTAGCTTTAAGCTCTATGTCCCCCGTACTCATTTGATCATAATTTCATTTATTGTCCGATGTAATTGAACGTTGGTGTGTCCCCTTACTGTGAAAGATGTATATCTTGTAACTTTAAGCTCTATGTCCCCCGTACTCATTTGATCATGATTTCATTTATTGTCCGATGTAATTGAACGTTGGCGTGTCCCCTTACTGTGAAAGATGAATATCCTGTAACCTTAAGCTCTATGTCCCCCGTACTCATTTGATCATGATTTCATTTATTGTCCGATGTAATTGAACGTTGGCGTATCCCCTTACTGTGAAAGATGAATATCTTGTAACTTTAAGCTCTATGTACCCCGTACTCATTTGATCATAATTTCATTTATTGTCCGATATAATTGAACGTTGGTGTGTCCCCTTACTGTGAAAGATATATATCTTGTAACTTTAAGCTCTATGTCCCCCGTACTCATTTGATCATAATTTCATTTATTGTCCGATGTAATTGAACGTTGGTGTGTCCCCTTACTGTGAAAGATGTATATCTTGTAACTTTAAGCTCTATGTCCCCCGTACTCATTTGATCATAATTTCATTTATTGTCCGATGTAATTGAACGTTGGTGTGTCCCCTTACTGTGAAAGATGAATATCTTGTAACTTTAAGCTCTATGTCCCCCGTACTCGTTTGATCATAATTTCATTTATTGTCCGATGTAATTGAACGTTGGCGTGTCCCGTTACTGTGAAAGATGTATATCTTGTAACTTTAAGCTCTATGTACCCGTACTCATTGGATCATAATATCATTTATTGTCCGATGTAATTGAACGTTTGCGTGTCCCGTTACTGTGAAAGATGTATATCTTGTAATTTTAAGCTCTATGTCCCCCGTACTCATTTGATCATGATTTCATTTATTGTCCGATGTAATTGAACGTTGGTGTGTCCCCTTACTGTGAAAGATGAATATCTTGTAACTTTAAGCTCTATGTACCCGTACTCATTTCATCATGATTTCATTTATTGTCCGATGTAATTGAACGTTGGCGTGTCCCCTTACTGTGAAAGATGAATATCTTGTAACTTTAAGCTCTATGTACCCCGTACTCATTTGATCATGATTTCATTTATAGTCCGATGTAATTGAACGTTGGCGTGTCCCCTTACTGTGAAAGATGAATATCTTGTAACTTTAAGCTCTATGTACCCCGTACTCATTTGATCATAATTTCATTTATTGTCCGATATAATTGAACGTTGGTGTGTCCCCTTACTGTGAAAGATGAATATCTTGTAACTTTAAGCTCTATGTACCCCGTACTCATTTGATCATGATTTCATTTATTGTCCGATGTAATTGAACGTTGGCGTGTCCCCTTACTGTGAAAGATGAATATCTTGTAACTTTAAGCTCTATGTACCCCGTACTCATTTGATCATAATTTCATTTATTGTCCGATATAATTGAACTTTGGTGTGTCCCCTTACTGTGAAAGATGAATATCTTGTAACTTTAAGCTCTATGTACCCGTACTCAATTGATCATGATTTCTTTTATTGTCCGATGTAATTGAACGTTGGTGTGTCCCCTTACTGTGAAAGATGAATATCTTGTAACTTTAAGCTCTATGTACCCGTACTCATTTGATCATGATTTCATTAATTGTCCGATGTAATTGAACGTTGGTGTGTCCCCTTACTGTGAAAGATGAATATCTTGTAACTTTAAGCTCTATGTACCCGTACTCATTTGATCATGATTTTATTCATCATCCGATATAATTGAACCTTGGCGTGTCACCTTACTGTGAAAGATGAATATATTGTAACTTTAAGCTCTATGTACCCGTACTCATTTGATCATGATTTTATTCATCATCCGATATAATTGAACGTTGGCGTGTCACCTTACTGTGAAAGATGTATATCTTGTAACTTTAAGCTCTATGTACCCGTACTCATTTGATCATGATTTTATTCATCATCCGATATAATTGAACGTTGGCGTGTCCCCTTACTGTGAAAGATGTATGTCTTGTAACTTTAAGCTCTATGTACCCGTACTCATTTGATCATGATTTTATTCATCATCCGATATAATTGAACGTTGGCGTGTCACCTTACTGTGAAAGATGAATATCTTGTAACTTTAAGCTCTATGTACCCGTACTCATTTGACCATGATTTTTTTCATCATCCGATATAATTGAACGTTGGCGTGTCCCCTTACTGTGAAAGATGAATATCTTGTAACTTTAAGCTCTATGTCCCCCGTACTTATTTGATCATAATTTCATTTATTGTCCGATGTAATTGAACGTTGGTGTGTCCCCTTACTGTGAAAGATGAATATTTTGTAACTTTAAGCTCTATGTCCCCCGTACTCATTTTATCATAATTTCATTTATTGCCCGATGTAATTGAACGTTGGTGTGTCCCGTTACTGTGAAAGATGTATATCTTGTAACTTTAAGCTCTATGTCCCCCGTACTCATTTGATCATAATTTCATTTATTGTCCGATGTAATTGAACGTTGGTGTGTCCCGTTACTGTGAAAGATGTATATCTTGTAACTTTAAGCTCTATGTCCCCCGTACTCATTTGATCATAATTTCATTTATTGTCCGATGTAATTGAACGTTGGTGTGTCCCGTTACTGTGAAAGATGTATATCTTGTAACTTTAAGCTCTATGTCTCCCGTACTCATTTGATCATAATTTCATTTATTGCCCGATGTAATTGAACGTTGGTGTGTCCCCTTACTGTGAAAGATGTATATCTTGTAACTTTAAGCTCTATGTCCCCCGTACTCATTTGATCATAATTTCATTTATTGTCCGATGTAATTGAACGTTGGTGTGTCCCCTTACTGTGAAAGATGTATATCTTGTAACTTTAAGCTCTTTGGACCCCGTACGTATTTGATCATAATTTCATTTATTGTCCGATGTAATTGAACGTTGGTGTGTCCCCTTACTGTGAAAGATGTATGTTGTAACTTTAAGCTCTATGTACCCGTACTCATTTGATCATGATTCCATTTATTGTCCGATATAATTGAACGTTGGCGTGTCACCTTACTGTGAAAGATGAATATCTTGTAACTTTAAGCTCTATGTACCCGTACTCATTTGACCATGATTTTTTTCATCATCCGATATAATTGAACGTTGGCGTGTCCCCTTACTGTGAAAGATGAATATCTTGTAACTTTAAGCTCTATGTCCCCCGTACTTATTTGATCATAATTTCATTTATTGTCCGATGTAATTGAACGTTGGTGTGTCCCCTTACTGTGAAAGATGAATATTTTGTAACTTTAAGCTCTATGTCCCCCGTACTCATTTTATCATAATTTCATTTATTGCCCGATGTAATTGAACGTTGGGGTGTCCCGTTACTGTGAAAGATGTATATCTTGTAACTTTAAGCTCTATGTCCCCCGTACTCATTTGATCATAATTTCATTTATTGTCCGATGTAATTGAACGTTGGTGTGTCCCGTTACTGTGAAAGATGTATATCTTGTAACTTTAAGCTCTATGTCCCCCGTACTCATTTGATCATAATTTCATTTATTGTCCGATGTAATTGAACGTTGGTGTGTCCCGTTACTGTGAAAGATGTATATCTTGTAACTTTAAGCTCTATGTCTCCCGTACTCATTTGATCATAATTTCATTTATTGCCCGATGTAATTGAACGTTGGTGTGTCCCCTTACTGTGAAAGATGTATATCTTGTAACTTTAAGCTCTATGTCCCCCGTACTCATTTGATCATAATTTCATTTATTGTCCGATGTAATTGAACGTTGGTGTGTCCCCTTACTGTGAAAGATGTATATCTTGTAACTTTAAGCTCTTTGGACCCCGTACGTATTTGATCATAATTTCATTTATTGTCCGATGTAATTGAACGTTGGTGTGTCCCCTTACTGTGAAAGATGTATGTTGTAACTTTAAGCTCTATGTACCCGTACTCATTTGATCATGATTCCATTTATTGTCCGATATAATTGAACGTTGGTGTGTCCCCTTACTGTGAAAGATGTATATCTTGTAACTTTAAGCTCTATGTCCCCCATACTCATTTGATCATGATTTCATTTATTGTCCGATGTAATTGAACGTTGGCGTGTCCCCTTTCTGTGAAAGATGAATATCTTGTAACTTTAAGCTCTATGTCCCCCGTACTCATCTGATCATGATTTCATTTATTGTCCGATGTAATTGAACGTTAGTGTGTCCCCTTACTGTGAAAGATGAATATCTTGTAACTTTAAGCTCTATGTCCCCCGTACTCATTTGATCATAATTTCATTTATTGTCCGATGTAATTGAACGTTGGCGTGTCCCTTTACTGTGAAAGATGTGTATCTTGTAACTTTAAGCTCTATGTACCCGTACTCATTTGATCATAATTTCATTTATTGTCCGATGTAATTGAACGTTGGCGTGTCCCGTTACTGTGAAAGATGTATATCTTGTAACTTTAAGCTCTATGTCCCCCGTACTCATTTGATCATGATTTCATTTATTGTCCGATGTAATTGAACGTTGGTGTGTCCCCTTACTGTGAAAGATGAATATCTTGTAACTTTAAGCTCTATGTACCCGTACTCATTTGATCATGATTTCATTTATTGTCCGATGTAATTGAACGTTGGCGTGTCCCCTTACTGTGAAAGATGAATATCTTGTAACTTTAAGCTCTATGTACCCCGTACTCATTTGATCATGATGTCATTTATTGTCCGATGTAATTGAACGTTGGCGTGTCCCCTTACTGTGAAAGATGAATATCTTGTAACTTTAAGCTCTATGTACCCCGTACTCATTTGATCATAATTTCATTTATTGTCCGATATAATTGAACGTTGGTGTGTCCCCTTACTGTGAAAGATGAAT
Organism: Mantis religiosa; assembly: GCA_030765055.1. Taxonomy (NCBI): domain Eukaryota; kingdom Metazoa; phylum Arthropoda; class Insecta; order Mantodea; family Mantidae; genus Mantis; species Mantis religiosa. The sequence continues at coordinate 7,847,084 of JAUKNK010000016.1, forward strand.
ATCTTGTAACTTTAAGCTCTATGTACCCCGTACTCATTTGATCATGATTTCATTTATTGTCCGATGTAATTGAACGTTGGTGTGTCCCCTTACTGTGAAAGATGAATATCTTGTAACTTTAAGCTCTATGTACCCGTACTCATTTGATCATGATTTCATTTATTGTCCGATGTAATTGAACGTTGGCGTGTCCCCTTACTGTGAAAGATGTATATCTTGTAACTTTAAGCTCTATGTACCCGTACTCATTTGATCATAATTTCATTTATTGTCCGATATAATTGAACGTTGGTGTGTCCCCTTACTGTGAAAGATGAATATCTTGTAACTTTAAGCTCAATGTACCCGTACTCATTTGATCATGATTTCATTTATTGTCCGATGTAATTGAACGTTGGCGTGTCCCCTTACTGTGAAAGATGAATTTCTTGTAACTTTAAGCTCTATGTACCCCGTACTCATTTGATCATAATTTCATTTATTGTCCGATATAATTGAACGTTGGTGTGTCCCCTTACTGTGAAAGATGAATATCTTGTAACTTTAAGCTCTATGTGCCCGTACTCATTTGATCATGATTTCATTTATTGTCCGATGTAATTGAACGTTGGTGTGTCCCCTTACTGTGAAAGATGAATATCTTGTAACTTTAAGCTCTATGTACCCGTACTCATTTGATCATGATTTCATTTATTGTCCGATGTAATTGAACGTTGGTGTGTCCCCTTACTGTGAAAGATGAATATCTTGTAACTTTAAGCTCTATGTACCCGTACTCATTTGATCATGATTTTATTCATCATCCGATATAATTGAACGTTGGCGTGTCACCTTACTGTGAAAGATGAATATCTTGTAACTTTAAGCTCTATGTACCCGTACTCATTTGATCATGATTTTATTCATCATCCGATATAATTGAACGTTGGCGTGTCACCTTACTGTGAAAGATGTATATCTTGTAACTTTAAGCTCTATGTACCCGTACTCATTTGATCATGATTTTATTCATCATCCGATATAATTGAACGTTGGCGTGTCACCTTACTGTGAAAGATTAATATCTTGTAACTGTAAGCTCTATGTACCCGTACTCACTTGATCATGATTTTATTTATCATCCGATATAATTGAACGTTGGCGTGTCACCTTACTGTGAAAGATGTATATCTTGTAACTTTAAGTTCTATGTACCCGTACTCATTTGATCATGATTTTATTCATCATCCGATATAATTGAACGTTGGCGTGTCCCCTTACTGTGAAAGATGTATATCTTGTAACTTTAAGCTCTATGTACCCGTACTCATTTGATCATGATTTTATTCATCATCCGATATTATTGAACGTTGGCGTGTTACCTTACTGTGAAAGACGAATATCTTGTAACTTTAAGCTCTATGTACCCGTACTCATTTGATCATAATTTCATTTATTGTCCGATGTAATTGAACGTTGGTGTGTCCCCTTACTGAGAAAGATGAATATCTTGTAACTTTAGGCTCTATGTACCCGTACTCATTTGATCATAATTTCATTTATTGTCCGATGTAATTGAACGTTGGCGTGTCCCCTTACTGTGAACGATGAATATCTTGTAACTTTAAGCTCTATGTACCCGTACTCATTTTATCATGATTTTATTCATCATCCGATATAATTGAACGTTGGCGTGTCCCCTTACTGCGAAAGATGAATATCTTGTAACTTTAAGCTCTATGTCCCCCGTACTCATTTGATCATAATTTCATTTATTGTCCGATGTAATTGAACGTTGGCGTGTCCCGTTACTGTGAAAGATGAATATCTTGTAACTTTAAGCTCTATGTCCCCCGTACTCATTTGATCATAATTTCATTTATTGTCCGATGTAATTGAACGTTGGTGTGTCCCGTTACTGTGAAAGATGAATATCTTGTAACTTTAAGCTCTATGTACCCGTACTCATTTGATCATAATTTCATTTATTGTCCGATGTAATTGAACGTTGGTGTGTCCCCTTACTGTGAAAGATGAATATCTTGTAACTTTAAGCTCTATGTACCCGTACTCATTTGATCATGATTTCATTTACTGTCCGATGTAATTGAACGTTGGTGTGTCCCCTTACTGTGAAAGATGAATATCTTGTAACTTTAAGCTCTATGTACCCGTACCCATTTGATCATGATTTTATTCATCATCCGATATAATTGAACGTTGGCGTGTCACCTTACTGTGAAAGATGAATATCTTGTAACTTTAAGCTCTATGTACCCGTACTCATTTGATCATGATTTTATTCATCATCCGATATAATTGAACGTTGGCGTGTCACCTTACTGTGAAAGATGTATATCTTGTAACTTTAAGCTCTATGTACCCGTACTCATTTGATCATGATTTTATTCATCATCCGATATAATTGAACGTTGGCGTGTCACCTTACTGTGAAAGATGAATATCTTGTAACTGTAAGCTCTATGTACCCGTACTCACTTGATCATGATTTTATTTATCATCCGATATATTTGAACGTTGGCGTGTCACCTTACTGTGAAAGATGTATATCTTGTAACTTTAAGCTCTATGTACCCGTACTCATTTGATCATGATTTTATTCATCATCCGATATAATTGAACGTTGGCGTGTCCCCTTACTGTGAAAGATGTATATCTTGTAACTTTAAGCTCTATGTACCCGTACTCATTTGATCATGATTTTATTCATCATCCGATATAATTGAACGTTGGCGTGTCACCTTACTGTGAAAGATGAATATCTTGTAACTTTAAGCTCTATGTACCCGTACTCATTTGATCATAATTTCATTTATTGTCCGATGTAATTGAACGTTGGTGTGTCCCCTTACTGAGAAAGATGAATATCTTGTAACTTTAAGCTCTATGTACCCGTACTCATTTGATCATAATTTCATTTATTGTCCGATGTAATTGAACGTTGGCGTGTCCCCTTACTGTGAACGATGAATATCTTGTAACTTTAAGCTCTATGTACCCGTACTCATTTGATCATGATTTTATTCATCATCCGATATAATTGAACGTTGGCGTGTCCCCTTACTGCGAAAGATGAATATCTTTAACTTTAAGCTCTATGTCCCCCGTACTCATTTGATCATAATTTCATTTATTGTCCGATGTAATTGAACGTTGGCGTGTCCCGTTACTGTGAAAGATGAATATCTTGTAACTTTAAGCTCTATGTCCCCCGTACTCATTTGATCATAATTTCATTTATTGTCCGATTGAACGTTTGTGTGTCCCGTTACTGTGAAAGATGAATATCTTGTAACTTTAAGCTCTATGTACCCGTACTCATTTGATCATAATTTCATTTATTGTCCGATGTAATTGAACGTTGGTGTGTCCCGTTACCGTGAAAGATGAATATCTTGTAACTTTAAGCTCTATGTCCCCCGTACTCATTTGATCATAATTTCATCTATTGTCCGATGTAATTGAACGTTGGCGTGTCCCCTTACTGTGAAAGATGAATATCAGGTAACTTTAAGCCCTATGTCCCCCGTACTCATTTGATCATAGTTTCATTTATTGTCCGATGTAATTGAACGTTGGCGTGTCCCCTTACTGTGAAAGATGAATATCTTGTAACTTTAAGCTCTATGTACCCGTACTAACTTGATCATGATTTTATTTATTGTCCGATGTAATTGAACGTCGGCGTGTCCCCTTACTGTGAAAGATGAATATCTTGTAACTTTAAGCTCTATGTACCCGTACTCATTTGATCATAATTTCATTTATTGTCCGATGTAATTGAACGTTGGCGTGTCCCCCTACTGTGAAAGATGAATATCTAGTAACTTTAAGCTCTATGTACCCGTACTCATTTGATCATAATTTCATTTATTGTCCGATGTAATTGAACGTTGGTGTGTCCCCTTACTGTGAAAGATGAATATCTTGTAACTTTAAGCTCTATGTCCCCCGTACTCATTTCATCATAATTTCATTTATTGTCCGATGAAATTGAACGTTGGCGTATCCCGTTACTGTGAAAGATGTATATCTTGTAACTTTAAGCTCTGTGTACCCGTACTCATTTGATCATTATTTCATTTATTGTCCGATGTAATTGAACGTTGGCGTGTCCCGTTACTGTGAAAGATGTATATCTTGTAACTTTAAGCTCTATGTCCCCCGTACTCATTTGATCATAATTTCATGTATTGTCCGATGTAATTGAACGTTGGTGTGTGCCCTTACTGTGAAAGATGAATATCTTGTAACTTTAAGCTCTATGTACCCGTACTCATTTGATCATGATTTCATTTATCGTCCGATGTAATTGAACGTTGGCGTGTTCCCTTACTGTGAAAGATGAATATCTTGTAACTTTAAGCTCTATGTACCCCGTACTCATTTGATCATGATTTCATTTATTCTCCGATGTAATTGAACGTTGGCGTGTCCCCTTACTGTGAAAGATGAATATCTTGTAACTTTAAGCTCTATGTACCCCGTACTCATTTGATCATAATTTCATTTATTGACCGATATAATTGAACGTTGGTGTGTCCCCTTACTGTGAAAGATAAATATCTTGTAACTTTAAGCTCTATGTACCCCGTACTCATTTGATCATGATTTCATTTATTGTCCGATGTAATTGAACGTTGGCGTGTCCCCTTACTGTGAAAGATGAATATCTTGTAACTTTAAGCCCTATGTACCCGTACTCATTTGATCATGATTTCATTTATTGTCCGATGTAATTGAACGTTGGCGTGTCCCCTTACTGTGAAAGATGAATATCTTGTAACTTTAAGCTCTATGTCCCCCGTACTCATTTGATCATAATTTCATTTATTGTCCGATATAATTGAACGTTGGTGTGTCCCCTTACTGTGAAAGATGAATATCTTGTAACTTTAAGCTCTATGTACCCGTACTCATTTGATCATGATTTTATTCATCATCCGATATAATTGAACGTTGGCGTGTCACCTTACTGTGAAAGATGAATATCTTGTAACTTTAAGCTCTATGTACCCCGTACTCATTTGATCATAATTTCATTTATTGTCCGATATAATAGAACGTTGGTATGTCCCCTTACTGTGAAAGATGAATATCTTGTAACTTTAAGCTCTATGTACCCGTACTCATTTGATCATGATTTCATTTATTGTCCGATGTAATTGAACGTTGGCGTGTCCCCTTACTGTGAAAGATGCATATCTTGTAACTTTAAGCTCTATGTACCCGTACTCATTTGATCATGATTTCATTTATTGTCCGATGTAATTGAACGTTGGTGTGTCCCCTTACTGTGAAAGATGAATATCTTGTAACTTTAAGCTCTATGTACCCGTACTCATTTGATCATGATTTTATTCATCATCCGATATAATTGAACGTTGGCGTGTCACCTTACTGTGAAAGATGAATATCTTGTAACTTTAAGCTCTATGTACCCCGTACTCATTTGATCATGATTTCATTTATTGTCCGATGTAATTGAACGTTGGTGTGTCCCCTTACTGTGAAAGATGAATATCTTGTAACTTTAAGCTCTATGTGCCCGTACTCATTTGATCATGATTTCATTTATTGTCCGATGTAATTGAACGTTGGTGTGTCCCCTTACTGTGAAAGATGAATATCTTGTAACTTTAAGCTCTATGTACCCGTACTCATTTGATCATGATTTCATTTATTGTCCGATGTAATTGAACGTTGGTGTGTCCCCTTACTGTGAAAGATGAATATCTTGTAACTTTAAGCTCTATGTACCCGTACTCATTTGATCATGATTTTATTCATCATCCGATATAATTGAACGTTGGCGTGTCACCTTACTGTGAAAGATGAATATCTTGTAACTTTAAGCTCTATGTACCCGTACTCATTTGATCATGATTTTATTCATCATCCGATATAATTGAACGTTGGCGTGTCACCTTACTGTGAAAGATGTATATCTTGTAACTTTAAGCTCTATGTACCCGTACTCATTTGATCATGATTTTATTCATCATCCGATATAATTGAACGTTGGCGTGTCACCTTACTGTGAAAGATTAATATCTTGTAACTGTAAGCTCTATGTACCCGTACTCACTTGATCATGATTTTATTTATCATCCGATATAATTGAACGTTGGCGTGTCACCTTACTGTGAAAGATGTATATCTTGTAACTTTAAGTTCTATGTACCCGTACTCATTTGATCATGATTTTATTCATCATCCGATATAATTGAACGTTGGCGTGTCCCCTTACTGTGAAAGATGTATATCTTGTAACTTTAAGCTCTATGTACCCGTACTCATTTGATCATGATTTTATTCATCATCCGATATTATTGAACGTTGGCGTGTCACCTTACTGTGAAAGACGAATATCTTGTAACTTTAAGCTCTATGTACCCGTACTCATTTGATCATAATTTCATTTATTGTCCGATGTAATTGAACGTTGGTGTGTCCCCTTACTGAGAAAGATGAATATCTTGTAACTTTAAGCTCTATGTACCCGTACTCATTTGATCATAATTTCATTTATTGTCCGATGTAATTGAACGTTGGCGTGTCCCCTTACTGTGAACGATGAATATCTTGTAACTTTAAGCTCTATGTACCCGTACTCATTTGATCATGATTTTATTCATCATCCGATATAATTGAACGTTGGCGTGTCCCCTTACTGCGAAAGATGAATATCTTGTAACTTTAAGCTCTATGTCCCCCGTACTCATTTGATCATAATTTCATTTATTGTCCGATGTAATTGAACGTTGGCGTGTCCCGTTACTGTGAAAGATGAATATCTTGTAACTTTAAGCTCTATGTCCCCCGTACTCATTTGATCATAATTTCATTTATTGTCCGATGTAATTGAACGTTGGTGTGTCCCGTTACTGTGAAAGATGAATATCTTGTAACTTTAAGCTCTATGTACCCGTACTCATTTGATCATAATTTCATTTATTGTCCGATGTAATTGAACGTTGGTGTGTCCCCTTACTGTGAAAGATGAATATCTTGTAACTTTAAGCTCTATGTACCCGTACTCATTTGATCATGATTTCATTTACTGTCCGATGTAATTGAACGTTGGTGTGTCCCCTTACTGTGAAAGATGAATATCTTGTAACTTTAAGCTCTATGTACCCGTACCCATTTGATCATGATTTTATTCATCATCCGATATAATTGAACGTTGGCGTGTCACCTTACTGTGAAAGATGAATATCTTGTAACTTTAAGCTCTATGTACCCGTACTCATTTGATCATGATTTTATTCATCATCCGATATAATTGAACGTTGGCGTGTCACCTTACTGTGAAAGATGTATATCTTGTAACTTTAAGCTCTATGTACCCGTACTCATTTGATCATGATTTTATTCATCATCCGATATAATTGAACGTTGGCGTGTCACCTTACTGTGAAAGATGAATATCTTGTAACTGTAAGCTCTATGTACCCGTACTCACTTGATCATGATTTTATTTATCATCCGATATAATTGAACGTTGGCGTGTCACCTTACTGTGAAAGATGTATATCTTGTAACTTTAAGCTCTATGTACCCGTACTCATTTGATCATGATTTTATTCATCATCCGATATAATTGAACGTTGGCGTGTCCCCTTACTGTGAAAGATGTATATCTTGTAACTTTAAGCTCTATGTACCCGTACTCATTTGATCATGATTTTATTCATCATCCGATATAATTGAACGTTGGCGTGTCACCTTACTGTGAAAGATGAATATCTTGTAACTTTAAGCTCTATGTACCCGTACTCATTTGATCATAATTTCATTTATTGTCCGATGTAATTGAACGTTGGTGTGTCCCTTTACTGAGAAAGATGAATATCTTGTAACTTTAAGCTCTATGTACCCGTACTCATTTGATCATAATTTCATTTATTGTCCGATGTAACTGAACGTTGGCGTGTCCCCTTACTGTGAACGATGAATATCTTGTAACTTTAAGCTCTATGTACCCGTACTCATTTGATCATGATTTTATTCATCATCCGATATAATTGAACGTTGGCGTGTCCCCTTACTGCGAAAGATGAATATCTTTAACTTTAAGCTCTATGTCCCCCGTACTCATTTGATCATAATTTCATTTATTGTCCAATGTAATTGAACGTTGGCGTGTCCCGTTACTGTGAAAGATGAATATCTTGTAACTTTAAGCTCTATGTCCCCCGTACTCATTTGATCATAATTTCATTTATTGTCCGATGTAATTGAACGTTGGTGTGTCCCGTTACTGTGAAAGATGAATATCTTGTAACTTTAAGCTCTATGTACCCGTACTCATTTGATCATAATTTCATTTATTGTCCGATGTAATTGAACGTTGGTGTGTCCCGTTACTGTGAAAGATGAATATCTTGTAACTTTAAGCTCTATGTCCCCCGTACTCATTTGATCATAATTTCATCTATTGTCCGATGTAATTGAACGTTGGCGTGTCCCCTTACTGTGAAAGATGAATATCTGGTAAATTTAAGCCCTATGTCCCCCGTCCTCATTTGATCATAGTTTGATTTATTGTCCGATGTAATTGAACGTTGGCGTGTCCCCTTACTGTGAAAGATGAATATCTTGTAACTTTAAGCTCTATGTACCCGTACTAACTTGATCATGATTTTATTTATTGTCCGATGTAATTGAACGTCGGCGTGTCCCCTTACTGTGAAAGATGAATATCTTGTAACTTTAAGCTCTATGTACCCGTACTCATTTGATCATAATTTCATTTATTGTCCGATGTAATTGAACGTTGGCGTGTCCCCCTACTGTGAAAGATGAATATCTAGTAACTTTAAGCTCTATGTACCCGTACTCATTTGATCATAATTTCATTTATTGTCCGATGTAATTGAACGTTGGTGTGTCCCCTTACTGTGAAAGATGAATATCTTGTAACTTTAAGCTCTATGTCCCCCGTACTCATTTCATCATAATTTCATTTATTGTCCGATGTAATTGAACGTTGGCGTATCCCGTTACTGTGAAAGATGTATATCTTGTAACTTTAAGCTCTGTGTACCCGTACTCATTTGATCATAATTTCATTTATTGTCCGATGTAATTGAACGTTGGCGTGTCCCGTTACTGTGAAAGATGTATATCTTGTAACTTTAAGCTCTATGTCCCCCGTACTCATTTGATCATAATTTCATTTATTGTCCGATGTAATTGAACGTTGGTGTGTGCCCTTACTGTGAAAGATGAATATCTTGTAACTTTAAGCTCTATGTACCCGTACTCATTTGATCATGATTTCATTTATCGTCCGATGTAATTGAACGTTGGCGTGTCCCCTTACTGTGAAAGATGAATATCTTGTAACTTTAAGCTCTATGTACCCCGTACTCATTTGATCATGATTTCATTTATTGTCCGATGTAATTGAACGTTGGCGTGTCCCCTTACTGTGAAAGATGAATATCTTGTAACTTTAAGCTCTATGTACCCCGTACTCATTTGATCATAATTTCATTTATTGACCGATATAATTGAACGTTGGTGTGTCCCCTTACTGTGAAAGATGAATATCTTGTAACTTTAAGCTCTATGTACCCCGTACTCATTTGATCATGATTTCATTTATTGTCCGATGTAATTGAACGTTGGCGTGTCCCCTTACTGTGAAAGATGAATATCTTGTAACTTTAAGCTCTATGTACCCGTACTCATTTGATCATGATTTCATTTATTGTCCGATGTAATTGAACGTTGGCGTGTCCCCTTACTGTGAAAGATGTATATCTTGTAACTTTAAGCTCTATGTACCCGTACTCATTTGATCATAATTTCATTTATTGTCCGATATAATTGAACGTTGGTGTGTCCCCTTACTGTGAAAGATGAATATCTTGTAAATTTAAGCTCTATGTACCCGTACTCATTTGATCATGATTTTATTCATCATCCGATATAATTGAACGTTGGCGTGTCACCTTACTGTGAAAGATGAATATCTTGTAACTTTAAGCTCTATGTACCCCGTACTCATTTGATCATAATTTCATTTATTGTCCGATATAATAGAACGTTGGTATGTCCCCTTACTGTGAAAGATGAATATCTTGTAACTTTAAGCTCTATGTACCCGTACTCATTTGATCATGATTTCATTTATTGTCCGATGTAATTGAACGTTGGCGTGTCCCCTTACTGTGAAAGATGCATATCTTGTAACTTTAAGCTCTATGTACCCGTACTCATTTGATCATGATTTCATTTATTGTCCGATGTAATTGAACGTTGGTGTGTCCCCTTACTGTGAAAGATGAATATCTTGTAACTTTAAGCTCTATGTACCCGTACTCATTTGATCATGATTTTATTCATCATCCGATATAATTGAACGTTGGCGTGTCACCTTACTGTGAAAGATGAATATCTTGTAACTTTAAGCTCTATGTACCCCGTACTCATTTGATCATGATTTCATTTATTGTCCGATGTAATTGAACGTTGGTGTGTCCCCTTACTGTGAAAGATGAATATCTTGTAACTTTAAGCTCTATGTACCCGTACTCATTTGATCATGATTTCATTTATTGTCCGATGTAATTGAACGTTGGCGTGTCCCCTTACTGTGAAAGATGTATATCTTGTAACTTTAAGCTCTATGTACCCGTACTCATTTGATCATAATTTCATTTTTTGTCCCATATAATTGAACGTTGGTGTGTCCCCTTACTGTGAAAGATGAATATCTTGTAACTTTAAGCTCTATGTACCCGTACTCATTTGAACATGATTTCATTTATTGTCCGATGTAATTGAACGTTGGCGTGTCCCCTTACTGTGAAAGATGAATATCTTGTAACTTTAAGCTCTATGTACCCCGTACTCATTTGATCATAATTTCATTTATTGTCCGATATAATTGAACGTTGGTGTGTCCCCTTACTGTGAAAGATGAATATCTTGTAACTTTAAGCTCTATGTACCCGTACACATTTGATCATGATTTCATTTATTGTCCGATGTAATGGAACGTTGGTGTGTCCCCTTACTGTGAAAGATGAATATCTTGTAACTTTAAGCTCTATGTACCCGTACTCATTTGATCATGATTTCATTTATTGTCCGATGTAATTGAACGTTGGTGTGTCCCCTTACTGTGAAAGATTATTATCTTGTAACTTTAAGCTCTATGTACCCGTACTCATTTGATCATGATTTTATTCATCATCCGATATAATTGAACGTTGGCGTGTCACCTTACTGTGAAAGATGAATATCTTGTAACTTTAAGCTCTGTGTACCCTTACTCATTTGATCATGATTTTATTCATCATCCGATATAATTGAACGTTGGCGTGTCACCTTACTGTGAAAGATGTATATCTTGTAACTTTAAGCTCTATGTACCCGTACTCATTTGATCATGATTTTATTCATCATCCGATATAATTGAACGTTGGCGTGTCACCTTACTGTGAAAGATGAATATCTTGTAACTGTAAGCTCTATGTACCCGTACTCACTTGATCATGATTTTATTTATCATCCGATATAATTGAACGTTGGCGTGTCACCTTACTGTGAAAGATGTATATCTTGTAACTTTAAGCTCTATGTACCCGTACTCATTTGATCATGATTTTATTCATCATCCGATATAATTGAACGCTGGCGTGTCCCCTTACTGTGAAAGATGTATATCTTGTAACTTTAAGCTCTATGTACCCGTACTCATTTGATCATGATTTTATTCATCATCCGATATAATTGAACGTTGGCGTGTCACCTTACTGTGAAAGATGAATATCTTGTAACTTTAAGCTCTATGTACCCGTACTCATTTGATCATAATTTCATTTATTGTCCGATGTAATTGAACGCTGGTGTGTCCCCTTACTGAGAAAGATGAATATCTTGTAACTTTAAGCTCTATGTACCCGTACTCATTGGATCATAATTTCATTTATTGTCCGATGTAATTGAACGTTGGCGTGTCCCCTTACTGTGAACGATGAATATCTTGTAACTTTAAGCTCTATGTACCCGTACTCATTTGATCATGATTTTATTCATCATCCGATATAATTGAACGTTGGCGTGTCCCCTTACTGCGAAAGATGAATATCTTGTAACTTTAAGCTCTATGTCCCCCGTACTCATTTGATCATAATTTCATTTATGGTCCGATGTAATTGAACGTTGGCGTGTCCCGTTACTGTGAAAGATGAATATCTTGTAACTTTAAGCTCTATGTCCCCCGTACTCATTTGATCATAATTTCATTTATTGTCCGATGTAATTGAACGTTGGTGTGTCCCGTTACTGTGAAAGATGAATATCTTGTAACTTTAAGCTCTATGTACCCGTACTCATTTGATCATAATTTCATTTATTGTCCGATGTAATTGAACGTTGGTGTGTCCCGTTACTGTGAAAGATGAATATCTTGTAACTTTAAGCTCTATGTCCCCCGTACTCATTTGATCATAATTTCATCTATTGTCCGATGTAATTGAACGTTGGCGTGTCCCCTTACTGTGAAAGATGAATATCTTGTAACTTTAAGCTCTATGTCCCCCGTACTCATTTGATCATAATTTCATTTATTGTCCGATGTAATTGAACGTTGGTGTGCCCTTACTGTGAAAGATGAATATCTTGTAACTTTAAGCTCTATGTCCCCCGTACTCATTTGATCATAATTTCATTTATTGTCCGATGTAATTGAACGTTGGCGTGTCCCCTTACTGTGAAAGATGAATATCTGGTAAATTTAAGCCCTATGTCCCCCTTACTCATTTGATCATAGTTTCATTTATTGTCCGATGTAATTGAACGTTGGCGTGTCCCCTTACTGTGAAAGATGAATATCTTGTAACTTTAAGCTCTATGTACCCGTACTAACTTGATCATGATTTTATTTATTGTCCGATGTAATTGAACGTCGGCGTGTCCCCTTACTATGAAAGATGAATATCTTGTAACTTTAAGCTCTATGTACCCGTACTCATTTGATCATAATTTCATTTATTGTCCGATGTAATTGAACGTTGGCGTGTCCCCTTACTGTGAAAGATGAATATCTAGTAACTTTAAGCTCTATGTACCCGTACTCATTTGATCATAATTTCATTTATTGTCCGATGTAATTGAACGTTGGTGTGTCCCCTTACTGTGAAAGATGAATATCTTGTAACTTTAAGCTCTATGTCCTCCGTACACATTTCATCATAATTTCATTTATTGTCCGATGTAATTGAACGTTGGCGTATCCCGTTACTGTGAAAGATGTATATCTTGTAACTTTAAGCTCTGTGTACCCGTACTCATTTGATCATAATTTCATTTATTGTCCGATGTAATTGAACGTTGGCGTGTCCCGTCCCTGAGAAAGATGTATATCTTGTAACTTTAAGCTCTATGTACCCGTACTCATTTGATCATGATTTCATTTATTGTCCGATGTAATTGAACGTTGGTGTGTGCCCTTACTGTGAAAGATGAATATCTTGTAACTTTAAGCTCTATGTACCCGTACTCATTTGATCATGATTTCATTTATCGTCCGATGTAATTGAACGTTGGCGTGTCCCCTTACTGTGAAAGATGAATATCTTGTAACTTTAAGCTCTATGTACCCCGTACTCATTAGATCATGATTTCATTTATTGTCCGATGTAATTGAACGTTGGCGTGTCCCCTTACTGTGAAAGATGAATATCTTGTAACTTTAAGCTCTATGTACCCCGTACTCATTTGATCATAATTTCATTTATTGTCCGATATAATTGAACGTTGGTGTGTCCCCTTACTGTGAAAGATGAATATCTTGTAACTTTAAGCTCTATGTACCCCGTACTCATTTGATCATGATTTCATTTATTGTCCGATGTAATTGAAATTTGGCGTGTCCCCTTACTGTGAAAGATGAATATCTTGTAACTTTAAGCTCTATGTACCCGTACTCATTTGATCATGATTTCATTTATTGTCCGATGTAATTGAACGTTGGCGTGTCCCCTTACTGTGAAAGATGTATATCTTGTAACTTTAAGCTCTATGTACCCGTACTCATTTGATCATAATTTCATTTATTGTCCAATATAATTGAACGTTGGTGTGTCCCCTTACTGTGAAAGATGAATATCTTGTAACTTTAAGCTCTATGTACCCGTACTCATTTGATCATGATTTTATTCATCATCCGATATAATTGAACCTTGGCGTGTCACCTTACTGTGAAAGATGAATATATTGTAACTTTAAGCTCTATGTACCCGTACTCATTTGATCATGATTTTATTCATCATCCGATATAATTGAACGTTGGCGTGTCACCTTACTGTGAAAGATGTATATCTTGTAACTTTAAGCTCTATGTACCCGTACTCATTTGATCATGATTTTATTCATCATCCGATATAATTGAACGTTGGCGTGTCACCTTACTGTGAAAGATGAATATCTTGTAACTTTAAGCTCTATGTACCCGTACTCATTTGATCATGATTTTATTCATCATCCGATATAATTGAACGTTGGCGTGTCACCTTACTGTGAAAGATGTATATCTTGTAACTTTAAGCTCTATGTACCCGTACTCATTTGATCATGATTTTATTCATCATCCGATATAATTGAACGTTGGCGTGTCCCCTTACTGTGAAAGATGTATGTCTTGTAACTTTAAGCTCTATGTACCCGTACTCATTTGATCATGATTTTATTCATCATCCGATATAATTGAACGTTGGCGTGTCACCTTACTGTGAAAGATGAATATCTTGTAACTTTAAGCTCTATGTACCCGTACTCATTTGACCATGATTTTTTTCATCATCCGATATAATTGAACGTTGGCGTGTCCCCTTACTGTGAAAGATGAATATCTTGTAACTTTAAGCTCTATGTCCCCCGTACTTATTTGATCATAATTTAATTTATTGTCCGATGTAATTGAACGTTGGTGTGTCCCCTTACTGTGAAAGATGAATATTTTGTAACTTTAAGCTCTATGTCCCCCGTACTCATTTTATCATAATTTCATTTATTGCCCGATGTAATTGAACGTTGGTGTGTCCCGTTACTGTGAAAGATGTATATCTTGTAACTTTAAGCTCTATGTCCCCCGTACTCATTTGATCATAATTTCATTTATTGTCCGATGTAATTGAACGTTGGTGTGTCCCGTTACTGTGAAAGATGTATATCTTGTAACTTTAAGCTCTATGTCCCCCGTACTCATTTGATCATAATTTCATTTATTGTCCGATGTAATTGAACGTTGGTGTGTCCCGTTACTGTGAAAGATGTATATCTTGTAACTTTAAGCTCTATGTCTCCCGTACTCATTTGATCATAATTTCATTTATTGTCCGATGTAATTGAACGTTGGCATGTCCCCTTACTGTGAAAGATGTATATCTTGTAACCTTAAGCTCTATGTCCCCCGTACTCATTTGATCATAATTTCATTTATTGCCCGATGTAATTGAACGTTGGTGTGTCCCCTTACTGTGAAAGATGTATATCTTGTAACTTTAAGCTCTATGTCCCCCGTACTCATTTGATCATAATTTCATTTATTGTCCGATGTAATTGAACGTTGGTGTGTCCCCTTACTGTGAAAGATGTATATCTTGTAACTTTAAGCTCTTTGTCCCCCGTACTCATTTGATCATAATTTCATTTATTGTCCGATGTAATTGAACGTTGGTGTGTCCCCTTACTGTGAAAGATGTATGTTGTAACTTTAAGCTCTATGTACCCGTACTCATTTGATCATGATTCCATTTATTGTCCGATATAATTGAACGTTGGTGTGTCCCCTTACTGTGAAAGATGTATATCTTGTAACTTTAAGCTCTATGTCCCCCGTACTCATTTGATCATGATTTCATTTATTGTCCGATGTAATTGAACGTTGGCGTGTCCCCTTTCTGTGAAAGATGAATATCTTGTAACTTTAAGCTCTATGTCCCCCGTACTCATTTGATCATGATTTCATTTATTGTCCGATGTAATTGAACGTTGGTGTGTCCCCTTACTGTGAAAGATGAATATCTTGTAACTTTAAGCTCTATGTCCCCCGTACTCATTTGATCATAATTTCATTTATTGTCCGATGTAATTGAACGTTGGCGTGTCCCTTTACTGTGAAAGCTGTGTATCTTGTAACTTTAAGCTCTATGTACCCGTACTCATTTGATCATAATTTCATTTATTGTCCGATGTAATTGAACGTTGGCGTGTCCCGTTACTGTGAAAGATGTATATCTTGTAACTTTAAGCTCTATGTCCCCCGTACTCATTTGATCATGATTTCATTTATTGTCCGATGTAATTGAACGTTGGTGTGTCCCCTTACTGTGAAAGATGAATATCTTGTAACTTTAAGCTCTATGTACCCGTACTCATTTGATCATGATTTCATTTATTGTCCGATGTAATTGAACGTTGGCGTGTCCCCTTACTGTGAAAGATGAATATCTTGTAACTTTAAGCTCTATGTACCCCGTACTCATTTGATCATGATGTCATTTATTGTCCGATGTAATTGAACGTTGGCGTGTCCCCTTACTGTGAAAGATGAATATCTTGTAACTTTAAGCTCTATGTACCCCGTACTCATTTGATCATAATTTCATTTATTGTCCGATATAATTGAACGTTGGTGTGTCCCCTTACTGTGAAAGATGAATATCTTGTAACTTTAAGCTCTATGTACCCCGTACTCATTTGATCATGATTTCATTTATTGTCCGATGTAATTGAACGTTGGTGTGTCCCCTTACTGTGAAAGATGAATATCTTGTAACTTTAAGCTCTATGTACCCGTACTCATTTGATCATGATTTCATTTATTGTCCGATGTAATTGAACGTTGGCGTGTCCCCTTACTGTGAAAGATGAATATCTTGTAACTTTAAGCTCTATGTACCCGTACTCATTTGATCATGATTTCATTTATTGTCCGATGTAATTGAACGTTGGCGTGTCCCCTTACTGTGAAAGATGAATATCTTGTAACTTTAAGCTCTATGTACCCCGTACTCATTTGATCATAATTTCATTTATTGTCCGATATAATTGAACGTTGGTGTGTCCCCTTACTGTGAAAGATGAATATCTTGTAACTTTAAGCTCTATGTACCCGTACTCATTTGATCATGATTTCATTTATTGTCCGATGTAATTGAACGTTGGTGTGTCCCGTTACTGTGAAAGATGTATATCTTGTAACTTTAAGCTCTATGTCTCCCGTACTCATTTGATCATAATTTCATTTATTGTCCGATGTAATTGAACGTTGGCGTGTCCCCTTACTGTGAAAGATGTATATCTTGTAACTTTAAGCTCTATGTACCCGTACTCATTTGATCATAATTTCATTTATTGTCCAATATAATTGAACGTTGGTGTGTCCCCTTACTGTGAAAGATGAATATCTTGTAACTTTAAGCTCTATGTACCCGTACTCATTTGATCATGATTTTATTCATCATCCGATATAATTGAACCTTGGCGTGTCACCTTACTGTGAAAGATGAATATATTGTAACTTTAAGCTCTATGTACCCGTACTCATTTGATCATGATTTTATTCATCATCCGATATAATTGAACGTTGGCGTGTCACCTTACTGTGAAAGATGTATATCTTGTAACTTTAAGCTCTATGTACCCGTACTCATTTGATCATGATTTTATTCATCATCCGATATAATTGAACGTTGGCGTGTCACCTTACTGTGAAAGATGAATATCTTGTAACTTTAAGCTCTATGTACCCGTACTCATTTGATCATGATTTTATTCATCATCCGATATAATTGAACGTTGGCGTGTCACCTTACTGTGAAAGATGTATATCTTGTAACTTTAAGCTCTATGTACCCGTACTCATTTGATCATGATTTTATTCATCATCCGATATAATTGAACGTTGGCGTGTCCCCTTACTGTGAAAGATGTATGTCTTGTAACTTTAAGCTCTATGTACCCGTACTCATTTGATCATGATTTTATTCATCATCCGATATAATTGAACGTTGGCGTGTCACCTTACTGTGAAAGATGAATATCTTGTAACTTTAAGCTCTATGTACCCGTACTCATTTGACCATGATTTTTTTCATCATCCGATATAATTGAACGTTGGCGTGTCCCCTTACTGTGAAAGATGAATATCTTGTAACTTTAAGCTCTATGTCCCCCGTACTTATTTGATCATAATTTAATTTATTGTCCGATGTAATTGAACGTTGGTGTGTCCCCTTACTGTGAAAGATGAATATTTTGTAACTTTAAGCTCTATGTCCCCCGTACTCATTTTATCATAATTTCATTTATTGCCCGATGTAATTGAACGTTGGTGTGTCCCGTTACTGTGAAAGATGTATATCTTGTAACTTTAAGCTCTATGTCCCCCGTACTCATTTGATCATAATTTCATTTATTGTCCGATGTAATTGAACGTTGGTGTGTCCCGTTACTGTGAAAGATGTATATCTTGTAACTTTAAGCTCTATGTCCCCCGTACTCATTTGATCATAATTTCATTTATTGTCCGATGTAATTGAACGTTGGTGTGTCCCGTTACTGTGAAAGATGTATATCTTGTAACTTTAAGCTCTATGTCTCCCGTACTCATTTGATCATAATTTCATTTATTGTCCGATGTAATTGAACGTTGGCATGTCCCCTTACTGTGAAAGATGTATATCTTGTAACCTTAAGCTCTATGTCCCCCGTACTCATTTGATCATAATTTCATTTATTGCCCGATGTAATTGAACGTTGGTGTGTCCCCTTACTGTGAAAGATGTATATCTTGTAACTTTAAGCTCTATGTCCCCCGTACTCATTTGATCATAATTTCATTTATTGTCCGATGTAATTGAACGTTGGTGTGTCCCCTTACTGTGAAAGATGTATATCTTGTAACTTTAAGCTCTTTGTCCCCCGTACTCATTTGATCATAATTTCATTTATTGTCCGATGTAATTGAACGTTGGTGTGTCCCCTTACTGTGAAAGATGTATGTTGTAACTTTAAGCTCTATGTACCCGTACTCATTTGATCATGATTCCATTTATTGTCCGATATAATTGAACGTTGGTGTGTCCCCTTACTGTGAAAGATGTATATCTTGTAACTTTAAGCTCTATGTCCCCCGTACTCATTTGATCATGATTTCATTTATTGTCCGATGTAATTGAACGTTGGCGTGTCCCCTTTCTGTGAAAGATGAATATCTTGTAACTTTAAGCTCTATGTCCCCCGTACTCATTTGATCATGATTTCATTTATTGTCCGATGTAATTGAACGTTGGTGTGTCCCCTTACTGTGAAAGATGAATATCTTGTAACTTTAAGCTCTATGTCCCCCGTACTCATTTGATCATAATTTCATTTATTGTCCGATGTAATTGAACGTTGGCGTGTCCCTTTACTGTGAAAGATATGTATCTTGTAACTTTAAGCTCTATGTACCCGTACTCATTTGATCATAATTTCATTTATTGTCCGATGTAATTGAACGTTGGCGTGTCCCGTTACTGTGAAAGATGTATATCTTGTAACTTTAAGCTCTATGTCCCCCGTACTCATTTGATCATGATTTCATTTATTGTCCGATGTAATTGAACGTTGGTGTGTCCCCTTACTGTGAAAGATGAATATCTTGTAACTTTAAGCTCTATGTACCCGTACTCATTTGATCATGATTTCATTTATTGTCCGATGTAATTGAACGTTGGCGTGTCCCCTTACTGTGAAAGATGAATATCTTGTAACTTTAAGCTCTATGTACCCCGTACTCATTTGATCATGATGTCATTTATTGTCCGATGTAATTGAACGTTGGCGTGTCCCCTTACTGTGAAAGATGAATATCTTGTAACTTTAAGCTCTATGTACCCCGTACTCATTTGATCATAATTTCATTTATTGTCCGATATAATTGAACGTTGGTGTGTCCCCTTACTGTGAAAGATGAATATCTTGTAACTTTAAGCTCTATGTACCCCGTACTCATTTGATCATGATTTCATTTATTGTCCGATGTAATTGAACGTTGGTGTGTCCCCTTACTGTGAAAGATGAATATCTTGTAACTTTAAGCTCTATGTACCCGTACTCATTTGATCATGATTTCATTTATTGTCCGATGTAATTGAACGTTGGCGTGTCCCCTTACTGTGAAAGATGAATATCTTGTAACTTTAAGCTCTATGTACCCGTACTCATTTGATCATGATTTCATTTATTGTCCGATGTAATTGAACGTTGGCGTGTCCCCTTACTGTGAAAGATGAATATCTTGTAACTTTAAGCTCTATGTACCCCGTACTCATTTGATCATAATTTCATTTTTTGTCCGATATAATTGAACGTTGGTGTGTCCCCTTACTGTGAAAGATGAATATCTTGTAACTTTAAGCTCTATGTACCCGTACTCATTTGATCATGATTTCATTTATTGTCCGATGTAATTGAACGTTGGTGTGTCCCCTTACTGTGAAAGATGAATATCTTGTAACTTTAAGCTCTATGTACCCGTACTCATTTGATCATGATTTCATTTATTGTCCGATGTAATTGAACGTTGGTGTGTCCCCTTACTGTGAAAGATGAATATCTTGTAACATTAAGCTCTATGTACCCGTACTCATTTGATCATGATTTTATTCATCATCCGATATAATTGAACGTTGGCGTGTCAACTTACTGTGAAAGATGTATATCTTGTAACTTTAAGCTCTATGTACCCGTACTCATTTGATCATGATTTTATTCATCATCCGATATAATTGAACGTTGGCGTGTCACCTTACTGTGAAAGATGAATATCTTGTAACTGTAAGCTCTATGTACCCGTACTCACTTGATCATGATTTTATTTATCATCCGATATAATTGAACGTTGGCGTGTCACCTTACGGTGAAAGATGTATATCTTGTAACTTTAAGCTCTATGTACCCGTACTCATTTGATCATGATTTTATTCATCATCCGATATAATTGAACGTTGGCGTGTCCCCTTACTGTGAAAGATGTATATCTTGTAACTTTAAGCTCTATGTACCCGTACTCATTTGATCATGATTTCATTTATCGTCCGATGTAATTGAACGTTGGCGTGTCCCCTTACTGTGAAAGATGAATATCTTGTAACTTTAAGCTCTATGTACCCCGTACTCATTAGATCATGATTTCATTTATTGTCCGATGTAATTGAACGTTGGCGTGTCCCCTTACTGTGAAAGATGAATATCTTGTAACTTTAAGCTCTATGTACCCCGTACTCATTTGATCATAATTTCATTTATTGTCCGATATAATTGAACGTTGGTGTGTCCCCTTACTGTGAAAGATGAATATCTTGTAACTTTAAGCTCTATGTACCCCGTACTCATTTGATCATGATTTCATTTATTGTCCGATGTAATTGAACGTTGGCGTGTCCCCTTACTGTGAAAGATGAATATCTTGTAACTTTAAGCTCTATGTACCCGTACTCATTTGATCATGATTGCATTTATTGTCCGATGTAATTGAACGTTGGCGTGTCCCCTTACTGTGAAAGATGTATATCTTGTAACTTTAAGCTCTATGTACCCGTACTCATTTGATCATAATTTCATTTATTGTCCAATATAATTGAACGTTGGTGTGTCCCCTTACTGTGAAAGATGAATATCTTGTAACTTTAAGCTCTATGTACCCGTACTCATTTGATCATGATTTTATTCATCATCCGATATAATTGAACCTTGGCGTGTCACCTTACTGTGAAAGATGAATATATTGTAACTTTAAGCTCTATGTACCCGTACTCATTTGATCATGATTTTATTCATCATCCGATATAATTGAACGTTGGCGTGTCACCTTACTGTGAAAGATGTATATCTTGTAACTTTAAGCTCTATGTACCCGTACTCATTTGATCATGATTTTATTCATCATCCGATATAATTGAACGTTGGCGTGTCACCTTACTGTGAAAGATGAATATCTTGTAACTTTAAGCTCTATGTACCCGTACTCATTTGATCATGATTTTATTCATCATCCGATATAATTGAACGTTGGCGTGTCACCTTACTGTGAAAGATGTATATCTTGTAACTTTAAGCTCTATGTACCCGTACTCATTTGATCATGATTTTATTCATCATCCGATATAATTGAACGTTGGCGTGTCCCCTTACTGTGAAAGATGTATGTCTTGTAACTTTAAGCTCTATGTACCCGTACTCATTTGATCATGATTTTATTCATCATCCGATATAATTGAACGTTGGCGTGTCACCTTACTGTGAAAGATGAATATCTTGTAAATTTAAGCTCTATGTACCCGTACTCATTTGACCATGATTTTTTTCATCATCCGATATAATTGAACGTTGGCGTGTCCCCTTACTGTGAAAGATGAATATCTTGTAACTTTAAGCTCTATGTCCCCCGTACTTATTTGATCATAATTTAATTTATTGTCCGATGTAATTGAACGTTGGTGTGTCCCCTTACTGTGAAAGATGAATATTTTGTAACTTTAAGCTCTATGTCCCCCGTACTCATTTTATCATAATTTCATTTATTGCCCGATGTAATTGAACGTTGGTGTGTCCCGTTACTGTGAAAGATGTATATCTTGTAACTTTAAGCTCTATGTCCCCCGTACTCATTTGATCATAATTTCATTTATTGTCCGATGTAATTGAACGTTGGTGTGTCCCGTTACTGTGAAAGATGTATATCTTGTAACTTTAAGCTCTATGTCCCCCGTACTCATTTGATCATAATTTCATTTATTGTCCGATGTAATTGAACGTTGGTGTGTCCCGTTACTGTGAAAGATGTATATCTTGTAACTTTAAGCTCTATGTCTCCCGTACTCATTTGATCATAATTTCATTTATTGTCCGATGTAATTGAACGTTGGTGTGTCCCCTTACTGTGAAAGATGTATATCTTGTAACTTTAAGCTCTTTGTCCCCCGTACTCATTTGATCATAATTTCATTTATTGTCCGATGTAATTGAACGTTGGTGTGTCCCCTTACTGTGAAAGATGTATGTTGTAACTTTAAGCTCTATATACCAGTACTCATTTGATCATGATTCCATTTATTGTCCGATATAATTGAACGTTGGTGTGTCCCCTTACTGTGAAAGATGTATATCTTGTAACTTTAAGCTCTATGTCCCCCGTACTCATTTGATCATGATTTCATTTATTGTCCGATGTAATTGAACGTTGGCGTGTCCCCTTTCTGTGAAAGATGAATATCTTGTAACTTTAAGCTCTATGTCCCCCGTACTCATTTGATCATGATTTCATTTATTGTCCGATGTAATTGAACGTTGGTGTGTCCCCTTACTGTGAAAGATGAATATCTTGTAACTTTAAGCTCTATGTCCCCCGTACTCATTTGATCATAATTTCATTTATTGTCCGATGTAATTGAACGTTGGCGTGTCCCTTTACTGTGAAAGATGTGTATCTTGTAACTTTAAGCTCTATGTACCCGTACTCATTTGATCATAATTTCATTTATTGTCCGATGTAATTGAACGTTGGCGTGTCCCGTTACTGTGAAAGATGTATATCTTGTAACTTTAAGCTCTATGTCCCCCGTACTCATTTGATCATGATTTCATTTATTGTCCGATGTAATTGAACGTTGGTGTGTCCCCTTACTGTGAAAGATGAATATCTTGTAACTTTAAGCTCTATGTACCCGTACTCATTTGATCATGATTTCATTTATTGTCCGATGTAATTGAACGTTGGCGTGTCCCCTTACTGTGAAAGATGAATATCTTGTAACTTTAAGCTCTATGTACCCCGTACTCATTTGATCATGATGTCATTTATTGTCCGATGTAATTGAACGTTGGCGTGTCCCCTTACTGTGAAAGATGAATATCTTGTAACTTTAAGCTCTATGTACCCCGTACTCATTTGATCATAATTTCATTTATTGTCCGATATAATTGAACGTTGGTGTGTCCCCTTTCTGTGAAAGATGAATATCTTGTAACTTTAAGCTCTATGTACCCCGTACTCATTTGATCATGATTTCATTTATTGTCCGATGTAATTGAACGTTGGTGTGTCCCCTTACTGTGAAAGATGAATATCTTGTAACTTTAAGCTCTATGTACCCGTACTCATTTGATCATGATTTCATTTATTGTCCGATGTAATTGAACGCTGGCGTGTCCCCTTACTGTGAAAGATGAATATCTTGTAACTTTAAGCTCTATGTACCCGTACTCATTTGATCATGATTTCATTTATTGTCCGATGTAATTGAACGTTGGCGTGTCCCCTTACTGTGAAAGATGAATATCTTGTAACTTTAAGCTCTATGTACCCCGTACTCATTTGATCATAATTTCATTTATTGTCCGATATAATTGAACGTTGGTGTGTCCCCTTACTGTGAAAGATGAATATCTTGTAACTTTAAGCTCTATGTACCCGTACTCATTTGATCATGATTTCATTTATTGTCCGATGTAATTGAACGTTGGTGTGTCCCCTTACTGTGAAAGATGAATATCTTGTAACTTTAAGCTCTATGTACCCGTACTCATTTGATCATGATTTCATTTATTGTCCGATGTAATTGAACGTTGGTGTGTCCCCTTACTGTGAAAGATGAATATCTTGTAACATTAAGCTCTATGTACCCGTACTCATTTGATCATGATTTTATTCATCATCCGATACAATTGAACGTTGGCGTGTCACCTTACTGTGAAAGATGAATATCTTGTAACTTTAAGCTCTATGTACCCGTACTCATTTGATCATGATTTTATTCATCATCCGATATAATTGAACGTTGGCGTGTCACCTTACTGTGAAAGATGAATATCTTGTAACTTTAAGCTCTATGTACCCGTACTCATTTGATCATGATTTTATTCATCATCCGATATAATTGAACGTTGGCGTGTCACCTTACTGTGAAAGATGTATATCTTGTAACTTTAAGCTCTATGTACCCGTACTCATTTGATCATGATTTTATTCATCATCCGATATAATTGAACGTTGGCGTGTCACCTTACTGTGAAAGATGAATATCTTGTAACTGTAAGCTCTATGTACCCGTACTCACTTGATCATGATTTTATTTATCATCCGATATAATTGAACGTTGGCGTGTCACCTTACGGTGAAAGATGTATATCTTGTAACTTTAAGCTCTATGTACCCGTACTCATTTGATCATGATTTTATTCATCATCCGATATAATTGAACGTTGGCGTGTCCCCTTACTGTGAAAGATGTATATCTTGTAACTTTAAGCTCTATGTACCCGTACTCATTTGATCATGATTTTATTCATCATCCGATATAATTGAACGTTGGCGTGTCACCTTACTTTGAAAGATGAATATCTTGTAACTTTAAGCTCTATGTACCCGTACTCATTTGATCATAATTTCATTTATTGTCCGATGTAATTGAACGTTGGTGTGTCCCCTTACTGAGAAAGATGAATATCTTGTAACTTTAAGCTCTATGTACCCGTACTCATTTGATCATAATTTCATTTATTGTCCGATGTAATTGAACGTTGGCGTGTCCCCTTACTGTGAACGATGAATATCTTGTAACTTTAAGCTCTATGTACCCGTACTCATTTGATCATGATTTTATTCATCATCCGATATAATTGAACGTTGGCGTGTCCCCTTACTGCGAAAGATGATTATCTTGTAACTTTAAGCTCTATGTCTCCCGTACTCATTTGATCATAATTTCATTTATTGTCCGATGTAATTGAACGTTGGCATTTCCCCTTACTGTGAAAGATGTATATCTTGTAACCTTAAGCTCTATGTCCCCCGTACTCATTTGATCATAATTTCATTTATTGCCCGATGTAATTGAACGTTGGTGTGTCCCCTTACTGTGAAAGATGTATATCTTGTAACTTTAAGCTCTATGTCCCCCGTACTCATTTGATCATAATTTCATTTATTGTCCGATGTAATTGAACGTTGGTGTGTCCCCTTACTGTGAAATATGTATATCTTGTAACTTTAAGCTCTTTGTCCCCCGTACTCATTTGATCATAATTTCATTTATTGTCCGATGTAATTGAACGTTGGTGTGTCCCCTTACTGTGAAAGATGTATGTTGTAACTTTAAGCTCTATATACCAGTACTCATTTGATCATGATTCCATTTATTGTCCGATATAATTGAACGTTGGTGTGTCCCCTTACTGTGAAAGATGTATATCTTGTAACTTTAAGCTCTATGTCCCCCGTACTCATTTGATCATGATTTCATTTATTGTCCGATGTAATTGAACGTTGGCGTGTCCCCTTTCTGTGAAAGATGAATATCTTGTAACTTTAAGCTCTATGTCCCCCGTACTCATTTGATCATGATTTCATTTATTGTCCGATGTAATTGAACGTTGGTGTGTCCCCTTACTGTGAAAGATGAATATCTTGTAACTTTAAGCTCTATGTCCCCCGTACTCATTTGATCATAATTTCATTTATTGTCCGATGTAATTGAACGTTGGCGTGTCCCTTTACTGTGAAAGATGTGTATCTTGTAACTTTAAGCTCTATGTACCCGTACTCATTTGATCATAATTTCATTTATTGTCCGATGTAATTGAACGTTGGCGTGTCCCGTTACTGTGAAAGATGTATATCTTGTAACTTTAAGCTCTATGTCCCCCGTACTCATTTGATCATGATTTCATTTATTGTCCGATGTAATTGAACGTTGGTGTGTCCCCTTACTGTGAAAGATGAATATCTTGTAACTTTAAGCTCTATGTACCCGTACTCATTTGATCATGATTTCATTTATTGTCCGATGTAATTGAACGTTGGCGTGTCCCCTTACTGTGAAAGATGAATATCTTGTAACTTTAAGCTCTATGTACCCCGTACTCATTTGATCATGATGTCATTTATTGTCCGATGTAATTGAACGTTGGCGTGTCCCCTTACTGTGAAAGATGAATATCTTGTAACTTTAAGCTCTATGTACCCCGTACTCATTTGATCATAATTTCATTTATTGTCCGATATAATTGAACGTTGGTGTGTCCCCTTACTGTGAAAGATGAATATCTTGTAACTTTAAGCTCTATGTACCCGTACTCATTTGATCATGATTTCATTTATTGTCCGATGTAATTGAACGCTGGCGTGTCCCCTTACTGTGAAAGATGAATATCTTGTAACTTTAAGCTCTATGTACCCGTACTCATTTGATCATGATTTCATTTATTGTCCGATGTAATTGAACGTTGGCGTGTCCCCTTACTGTGAAAGATGAATATCTTGTAACTTTAAGCTCTATGTACCCCGTACTCATTTGATCATAATTTCATTTATTGTCCGATATAATTGAACGTAGGTGTGTCCCCTTACTGTGCAAGATGAATATCTTGTAACTTTAAGCTCTATGTACCCGTACTCATTTGATCATGATTTCATTTATTGTCCGATGTAATTGAACGTTGGTGTGTCCCCTTACTGTGAAAGATGAATATCTTGTAACTTTAAGCTCTATGTACCCGTACGCACTTGATCATGATTTCATTTATTGTCCGATGTAATTGAACGTTGGTGTGTCCCCTTACTGTGAAAGATGAATATCTTGTAACATTAAGCTCTATGTACCCGTACTCATTTGATCATGATTTTATTCATCATCCGATACAATTGAACGTTGGCGTGTCACCTTACTGTGAAAGATGAATTACTTGTAACTTTAAGCTCTATGTACCCGTACTCATTTGATCATGATTTTATTCATCATCCGATATAATTGAACGTTGGCGTGTCACCTTACTGTGAAAGATGAATATCTTGTAACTTTAAGCTCTATGTACCCGTACTCATTTGATCATGATTTTATTCATCATCCGATATAATTGAACGTTGGCGTGTCACCTTACTGTGAAAGATGTATATCTTGTAACTTTAAGCTCTATGTACCCGTACTCATTTGATCATGATTTTATTCATCATCCGATATAATTGAACGTTGGCGTGTCACCTTACTGTGAAAGATGAATATCTTGTAACTGTAAGCTCTATGTACCCGTACTCACTTGATCATGATTTTATTTATCATCCGATATAATTGAACGTTGGCGTGTCACCTTACGGTGAAAGATGTATATCTTGTAACTTTAAGCTCTATGTACCCGTACTCATTTGATCATGATTTTATTCATCATCCGATATAATTGAACGTTGGCGTGTCCCCTTACTGTGAAAGATGATTATCTTGTAACTTTAAGCTCTATGTACCCGTACTCATTTGATCATGATTTTATTCATCATCCGATATAATTGAACGTTGGCGTGTCACCTTACTGTGAAAGATGAATATCTTGTAACTTTAAGCTCTATGTACCCGTACTCATTTGATCATAATTTCATTTATTGTCCGATGTAATTGAACGTTGGTGTGTCCCCTTACTGAGAAAGATGAATATCTTGTAACTTTAAGCTCTATATACCCGTACTCATTTGATCATAATTTCATTTATTGTCCGATGTAATTGAACGTTGGCGTGTCCCCTTACTGTGAACGATGAATATCTTGTAACTTTAAGCTCTATGTACCCGTACTCATTTGATCATGATTTTATTCATCATCCGATATATTTGAACGTTGGCGTGTCCCCTTACTGCGAAAGATGAATATCTTGTAACTTTAAGCTCTATGTCCCCCGTACTCATTTGATCATAATTTCATTTATTGTCCGATGTAATTGAACGTTGGCGTGTCCCTTTACTGTGAAAGATGTGTATCTTGTAACTTTAAGCTCTATGTACCCGTACTCATTTGATCATAATTTCATTTATTGTCCGATGTAATTGAACGTTGGCGTGTCCCGTTACTGTGAAAGATGTATATCTTGTAACTTTAAGCTCTATGTCCCCCGTACTCATTTGATCATGATTTAATTTATTGTCCGATGTAATTGAACGTTGGTGTGTCCCCTTACTGTGAAAGATGAATATCTTGTAACTTTAAGCTCTATGTACCCGTACTCATTTGATCATGATTTCATTTATTGTCCGATGTAATTGAACGTTGGCGTGTCCCCTTACTGTGAAAGATGAATATCTTGTAACTTTAAGCTCTATGTACCCCGTACTCACTTGATCATGATGTCATTTATTGTCCGATGTAATTGAACGTTGGCGTGTCCCCTTACTGTGAAAGATGAATATCTTGTAACTTTAAGCTCTATGTACCCCGTACTCATTTGATCATAATTTCATTTATTGTCCGATATAATTGAACGTTGGTGTGTCCCCTTAATGTGAAAGATGAATATCTTGTAACTTTAAGCTCTATGTACCCCGTACTCATTTGATCATGATTTCATTTATTGTCCGATGTAATTGAACGTTGGTGTGTCCCCTTACTGTGAAAGATGAATATCTTGTAACTTTAAGCTCTATGTACCCGTACTCATTTGATCATGATTTCATTTATTGTCCGATGTAATTGAACGTTGGTGTGTCCCCTTACTGTGAAAGATGAATATCTTGTAACTTTAAGCTCTATGTACCCGTACTCATTTGATCATGATTTCATTTATTGTCCGATGTAATTGAACGTTGGCGTGTCCCCTTACTGTGAAAGATGTATATCTTGTAACTTTAAGCTCTATGTACCCGTACTCATTTGATCATAATTTCATTTATTGTCCGATATAATTGAACGTTGGTGTGTCCCCTTACTGTGAAAGATGAATATCTTGTAACTTTAAGCTCTATGTACCCGTACTCATTTGATCATGATTTCATTTATTGTCCGATGTAATTGAACGTTGGCGTGTCCCCTTACTGTGAAAGATGAATATCTTGTAACTTTAAGCTCTATGTACCCCGTACTCATTTGATCATAATTTCATTTATTGTCCGATATAATTGAACGTTGGTGTGTCCCCTTACTGTGAAAGATGAATATCTTGTAACTTTAAGCTCTATGTACCCGTACTCATTTGATCATGATTTCATTTATTGTCCGATGTAATTGAACGTTGGTGTGTCCCCTTACTGTGAAAGATGAATATCTTGTAACTTTAAGCTCTATGTACCCGTACTCATTTGATCATGATTTCATTTATTGTCCGATGTAATTGAACGTTGGTGTGTCCCCTTACTGTGAAAGATGAATATCTTGTAACTTTAAGCTCTATGTACCCGTACTCATTTGATCATGATTTTATTCGTCATCCGATATAATTGAACGTTGGCGTGTCACCTTAAAGTGAAAGATGAATATCTTGTAACTTTAAGCTCTATGTACCCGTACTCATTTGATCATGATTTTATTCATCATCCGATATAATTGAACGTTGGCGTGTCACCTTACTGTGAAAGATGTATATCTTGTAACTTTAAGCTCTATGTACCCGTACTCATTTGATCATGATTTTATTCATCATCCGATATAATTGAACGTTGGCGTGTCACCTTACTGTGAAAGATGAATATCTTGTAACTGTAAGCTCTATGTACCCGTACTCACTTGATCATGATTTTATTTATCATCCGATATAATTGAACGTTGGCGTGTCACCTTACTGTGAAAGATGTATATCTTGTAACTTTAAGCTCTATGTACCCGTACTCATTTGATCATGATTTTATTCATCATCCGATATAATTGAACGTTGGCGTGTCCCCTTACTGTGAAAGATGTATATCTTGTAACTTTAAGCTCTATGTACCCGTACTCATTTGATCATGATTTTATTCATCATCCGATATAATTGAACGTTGGCGTGTCACCTTACTGTGAAAGATGAATATCTTGTAACTTTAAGCTCTATGTACCCGTACTCATTTGATCATAATTTCATTTATTGTCCGATGTAATTGAACGTTGGTGTGTCCCCTTACTGAGAAAGATGAATATCTTGTAACTTTAAGCTATATGTACCCGTAATCATTTGATCATAATTTCATTTATTGTCCGATGTAATTGAACGTTGGCGTGTCCCCTTACTGTGAACGATGAATATCTTGTAACTTTAAGCTCTATGTACCCGTACTCATTTGATCATGATTTTATTCATCATCCGATATAATTGAACGTTGGCGTGTCCCCTTACTGCGAAAGATGATTATCTTGTAACTTTAAGCTCTATGTCCCCCGTACTCATTTGATCATAATTTCATTTATTGTCCGATGTAATTGAACGTTGGCGTGTCCCGTTACTGTGAAAGATGAATATCTTGTAACTTTAAGCTCTATGTCCCCCGTACTCATTTGATCATAATTTCATTTATTGTCCGATGTAATTGAACGTTGGTGTGTCCCGTTACTGTGAAAGATGAATATCTTGTAACTTTAAGCTCTATGTACCCGTACTCATTTGATCATAATTTCATTTATTGTCCGATGTAATTGAACGTTGGTGTGTCCCCTTACTGTGAAAGATGAATATCTTGTAACTTTAAGCTCTATGTACCCGTACTCATTTGATCATGATTTCATTTATTGTCCGATGTAATTGAACGTTGGTGTGTCCCCTTACTGTGAAAGATGAATATCTTGTAACTTTAAGCTCTATGTACCCGTACCCATTTGATCATGATTTTATTCATCATCCGATATAATTGAACGTTGGCGTGTCACCTTACTGTGAAAGATGAATATCTTGTAACTTTAAGCTCTATGTACCCGTACTCATTTGATCATGATTTTATTCATCATCCGATATAATTGAACGTTGGCGTGTCACCTTACTGTGAAAGATGTATATCTTGTAACTTTAAGCTCTATGTACCCGTACTCATTTGATCATGATTTTATTCATCATCCGATATAATTGAACGTTGGCGTGTCACCTTACTGTGAAAGATGAATATCTTGTAACTGTAAGCTCTATGTACCCGTACTCACTTGATCATGATTTTATTTATCATCCGATATAATTGAACGTTGGCGTGTCACCTTACTGTGAAAGATGTATATCTTGTAACTTTAAGCTCTATGTACCCGTACTCATTTGATCATGATTTTATTCATCATCCGATATAATTGAACGTTGGCGTGTCCCCTTACTGTGAAAGATGTATATCTTGTAACTTTAAGCTCTATGTACCCGTACTCATTTGATCATGATTTTATTCATCATCCGATATAATTGAACGTTGGCGTGTCACCTTACTGTGAAAGATGAATATCTTGTAACTTTAAGCTCTATGTACCCGTACTCATTTGATCATAATTTCATTTATTGTCCGATGTAATTGAACGTTGGTGTGTCCCCTTACTGAGAAAGATGAATATCTTGTAACTTTAAGCTCTATGTACCCGTACTCATTTGATCATAATTTCATTTATTGTCCGATGTAATTGAACGTTGGCGTGTCCCCTTACTGTGAACGATGAATATCTTGTAACTTTAAGCTCTATGTACCCGTACTCAATTGATCATGATTTTATTCATCATCCGATATAATTGAACGTTGGCGTGTCCCCTTACTGCGAAAGATGAATATCTTGTAACTTCAAGCTCTATGTCCCCCGTACTCATTTGATCATAATTTCATTTATTGTCCGATGTAATTGAACGTTGGCGTGTCCCGTTACTGTGAAAGATGTATATCTTGTAACTTTAAGCTCTATGTCCCCCGTACTCATTTGATCATAATTTCATTTATTGTCCGATGTAATTGAACGTTGGTGTGTCCCGTTACTGTGAAAGATGAATATCTTGTAACTTTAAGCTCTATGTACCCGTACTCATTTGATCATAATTTCATTTATTGTCCGATGTAATTGAACGTTGGTGTGTCCCGTTACTGTGAAAGATGAATATCTTGTAACTTTAAGCTCTATGTCCCCCGTACTCATTTGATCATAATTTCATCTATTGTCCGATGTAATTGAACGTTGGCGTGTCCCCTTACTGTGAAAGATGAATATCTGGTAAATTTAAGCCCTATGTCCCCCGTACTCATTTGATCATGGTTTCATTTATTGTCCGATGTAATTGAACGTTGGCGTGTCCCCTTACTGTGAAAGATGAATATCTTGTAACTTTAAGCTCTATGTACCCGTACTAACTTGATCATGATTTTATTTATTGTCCGATGTAATTGAACGTCGGCGTGTCCCCTTACTGTGAAAGATGAATATCTCTTAACTTTAAGCTATATGTACCCGTACTCATTTGATCATAATTTCATTTATTGTCCGATGTAATTGAACGTTGGTGTGTCCCCTTACTGTGAAAGATGAATATCTTGTAACTTTAAGCTCTATGTCCCCCGTACTCATTTCATCATAATTTCATTTATTGTCCGATGTAATTGAACGTTGGCGTATCCCGTTACTGTGAAAGATGTATATCTTGTAACTTTAAGCTCTGTGTACCCGTACTCATTTGATCATAATTTCATTTATTGTCCGATGTAATTGAACGTTGGCGTGTCCCGTTACTGTGAAAGATGTATATCTTGTAACTTTAAGCTCTATGTCCCCCGTACTCATTTGATCATAATTTCATTTATTGTCCGATGTAATTGAACGTTGGTGTGTGCCCTTACTGTGAAAGATGAATATCTTGTAACTTTAAGCTCTATGTACCCGTACTCATTTGATCATGATTTCATTTATCGTCCGATGTAATTGAACGTTGGCGTGTCCCCTTACTGTGAAAGATGAATATCTTGTAACTTTAAGCTCTATGTACCCCGTACTCATTTGATCATGATTTCATTTATTGTCCGATGTAATTGAACGTTGGCGTGTCCCCTTACTGTGAAAGATGAATATCTTGTAACTTTAAGCTCTATGTACCCCGTACTCATTTGATCATAATTTCATTTATTGACCGATGTAATTGAACGTTGGTGTGTCCCCTTACTGTGAAAGATGAATATCTTGTAACTTTAAGCTCTATGTACCCCGTACTCATTTGATCATGATTTCATTTATTGTCCGATGTAATTGAACGTTGGCGTGTCCCTTTACTGTGAAAGATGAATATCTTGTAACTTTAAGCTCTATGTACCCGTACTCATTTGATCATGATTTCATTTATTGTCCGATGTAATTGAACGTTGGCGTGTCCCCTTACTGTGAAAGATGTATATCTTGTAACTTTAAGCTCAATGTACCCGTACTCATTTGATCATAATTTCATTTATTGTCCGATATAATTGAACGTTGGTGTGTCCCCTTACTGTGAAAGATGAATATCTTGTAACTTTAAGCTCTATGTACCCCGTACTCATTTGATCATGATTTCATTTATTGTCCGATGTAATTGAACGTTGGCGTGTCCCCTTACTGTGAAAGATGAATATCTTGTAACTTTAAGCTCTATGTACCCCGTACTCATTTGATCATAATTTCATTTATTGTCCGATATAATAGAACGTTGGTATGTCCCCTTACTGTGAAAGATGAATATCTTGTAACTTTAAGCTCTATGTACCCGTACTCATTTGATCATGATTTCATTTATTGTCCGATGTAATTGAACGTTGGCGTGTCCCCTTACTGTGAAAGATGCATATCTTGTAACTTTAAGCTCTATGTACCCGTACTCATTTGATCATGATTTCATTTATTGGCCGACGTAATTGAACGTTGGTGTGTCCCCTTACTGTGAAAGATGAATATCTTGTAACTTTAAGCTCTATGTACCCGTACTCATTTGATCATGATTTTATTCATCATCCGATATAATTGAACGTTGGCGTGTCACCTTACTGTGAAAGATGATTATCTTGTAACTTTAAGCTCTATGTACCCCGTACTCATTTGATCATGATTTCATTTATTGTCCGATGTAATTGAACGTTGGTGTGTCCCCTTACTGTGAAAGATGAATATATTGTAACTTTAAGCTATATGTACCCGTACTCATTTGATCATGATTTCATTTATTGTCCGATGTAATTGAACGTTGGCGTGTCCCCTTACTGTGAAAGATGTATATCTTGTAACTTTAAGCTCTATGTACCCGTACTCATTTGATCATAATTTCATTTATTGTCCGATATAATTGAACGTTGGTGTGTCCCCTTACTGTGAAAGATGAATATCTTGTAACTTTAAGCTCTATGTACCCGTACTCATTTGATCATGATTTCATTTATTGTCCGATGTAATTGAACGTTGGCGTGTCCCCTTACTGTGAAAGATGAATATCTTGTAACTTTAAGCTCTATGTACCCCGTACTCATTTGATCATAATTTCATTTATTGTCCGATATAATTGAACGTTGGTGTGTCCCCTTACTGTGAAAGATGAATATCTTGTAACTTTAAGCTCTATGTACCCGTACTCATTTGATCATGATTTCATTTATTGTCCGATGTAATTGAACGTTGGTGTGTCCCCTTACTGTGAAAGATGAATATCTTGTAACTTTAAGCTCTATGTACCCGTACTCATTTGATCATGATTTCATTTATTGTCCGATGTAATTGAACGTTGGTGTGTCCCCTTACTGTGAAAGATGAATATCTTGTAACTTTAAGCTCTATGTACCCGTACTCATTTGATCATGATTTTATTCATCATCCGATATAATTGAACGTTGGCGTGTCACCTTACTGTGAAAGATGAATATCTTGTAACTTTAAGCTCTATGTACCCTTACTCATTTGATCATGATTTTAATCATCATCCGATATAATTGAACGTTGGCGTGTCACCTTACTGTGAAAGATGTATATCTTGTAACTTTAAGCTCTATGTACCCGTACTCATTTGATCATGATTTTATTCATCATCCGATATAATTGAACGTTGGCGTGTCCCCTTACTGTGAAAGATGAATATCTGGTAAATTTAAGCCCTATGTCCCCCTTACTCATTTGATCATAGTTTCATTTATTGTCCGATGTAATTGAACGTTGGCGTGTCCCCTTACTGTGAAAGATGAATATCTTGTAACTTTAAGCTCTATGTACCCGCACTAACTTGATCATGATTTTATTTATTGTCCGATGTAATTGAACTTCGGCGTGTCCCCTTACTGTGAAAGATGAATATCTTGTAACTTTAAGCTCTATGTACCCGTACTCATTTGATCATAATTTCATTTATTGTCCGATGTAATTGAACGTTGGCGTGTCCCCTTACTGTGAAAGATGAATATCTAGTAACTTTAAGCTCTATGTACCCGTACTCATTTGATCATAATTTCATTTATTGTCCGATGTAATTGAACGTTGGTGTGTCCCCTTACTGTGAAAGATGAATATCTTGTAACTTTAAGCTCTATGTCCCCCGTACTCATTTCATCATAATTTCATTTATTGTCCGATGTAATTGAACGTTGGCGTATCCCGTTACTGTGAAAGATGTATATCTTGTAACTTTAAGCTCTGTGTACCCGTACTCATTTGATCATAATTTCATTTATTGTCCGATGTAATTGAACGTTGGCGTGTCCCGTCCCTGAGAAAGATGTATATCTTGTAACTTTAAGCTCTATGTCCCCCGTACTCATTTGATCATGATTTCATTTATTGTCCGATGTAATTGAACGTTGGTGTGTGCCCTTACTGTGAAAGATGAATATCTTGTAACTTTAAGCTCTATGTACCCGTACTCATTTGATCATGATTTCATTTATCGTCCGATGTAATTGAACGTTGGCGTGTCCCCTTACTGTGAAAGATGAATATCTTGTAACTTTAAGCTCTATGTACCCCGTACTCATTAGATCATGATTTCATTTATTGTCCGATGTAATTGAACGTTGGCGTGTCCCCTTACTGTGAAAGATGAATATCTTGTAACTTTAAGCTCTATGTACCCCGTACTCATTTGATCATAATTTCATTTATTGTCCGATATAATTGAACGTTGGTGTGTCCCCTTACTGTGAAAGATGAATATCTTGTAACTTTAAGCTCTATGTACCCCGTACTCATTTGATCATGATTTCATTTATTGTCCGATGTAATTGAACGTTGGCGTGTCCCCTTACTGTGAAAGATGAATATCTTGTAACTTTAAGCTCTATGTACCCGTACTCATTTGATCATGATTTCATTTATTGTCCGATGTAATTGAACGTTGGCGTGTCCCCTTACTGTGAAAGATGTATATCTTGTAACCTTAAGCTCTATGTACCCGTACTCATTTGATCATAATTTCGTTTATTGTCCAATATAATTGAACGTTGGTGTGTCCCCTTACTGTGAAAGATGAATATCTTGTAACTTTAAGCTCTATGCACCCCGTACTCATTTGATCATGATTTCATTTATTGTCCGATGTAATTGAACGTTGGCGTGTCCCCTTACTGTGAAAGATGAATATCTTGTAACTTTAAGCTCTATGTACCCCGTACTCATTTGATCATAATTTCATTTATTGTCCGATATAATAGAACGTTGGTATGTCCCCTTACTGTGAAAGATGAATATCTTGTAACTTTAAGCTCTATGTACCCGTACTCATTTGATCATGATTTCATTTATTGTCCGATGTAATTGAACGTTGGCGTGTCACCTTACTGTGAAAGATGAATATCTTGTAACTTTAAGCTCTATGTACACGTACTCATTTGATCATGATTTTATTCATCATCCGATATAATTGAACGTTGGCGTGTCCCCTTACTGCGAAAGATGAATATCTTGTAACTTTAAGCTCTATGTCCCCCGTACTCATTTGATCATAATTTCATTTATTGTCCGATGTAATTGAACGTTGGCGTGTCCCGTTACTGTGAAAGATGAATATCTTGTAACTTTAAGCTCTATGTCACCCGTACTCATTTGATCATAATTTCATTTATTGTCCGATGTAATTGAACGTTGGTGTGTCCCGTTACTGTGAAAGATGAATATCTTGTAACTTTAAGCTCTATGTACCCGTACTCATTTGATCATAATTTCATTTATTGTCCGATGTAATTGAACGTTGGTGTGTCCCCTTACTGTGAAAGATGAATATCTTGTAACTTTAAGCTCTATGTACCCGTACTCATTTGATCATGATTTCATTTACTGTCCGATGTAATTGAACGTTGGTGTGTCCCCTTACTGTGAAAGATGAATATCTTGTAACTTTAAGCTCTATGTACCCGTACCCATTTGATCATGATTTTATTCATCATCCGATATAATTGAACGTTGGCGTGTCACCTTACTGTGAAAGATGAATATCTTGTAACTTTAAGCTCTATGTACCCGTACTCATTTGATCATGATTTTATTCATCATCCGATATAATTGAACGTTGGCGTGTCCCCTTACTGTGAAAGATGAATATCTTGTAACTTTAAGCTCTATGTACCCGTACTAACTTGATCATGATTTTATTTATTGTCCGATGTAATTGAACGTCGGCGTGTCCCCTTACTGTGAAAGACGAATATCTTGTAACTTTAAGCTCTATGTACCCGTACTCATTTGATCATAATTTCATTTATTGTCCGATGTAATTGAACGTTGGCGTGTCCCCTTACTGTGAAAGATGAATATCTAGTAACTGTAAGCTCTATGTACCCGTACTCATTTGATCATAATTTCATTTATTGTCCGATGTAATTGAACGTTGGTGTGTCCCCTTACTGTGAAAGATGAATATCTTGTAACTTTAAGCTCTATGTCCCACGTACTCATTTCATCATAATTTCATTTATTGTCCGATGTAATTGAACGTTGGCGTATCCCGTTACTGTGAAAGATGTATATCTTGTAACTTTAAGCTCTATGTACCCGTACTCATTTGATCATAATTTCATTTATTGTCCGATGTAATTGAACGTTGGCGTGTCCCGTTACTGTGAAAGATGTATATCTTGAAACTTTAAGCTCTATGTCCCCCGTACTCATTTGATCATGATTTCATTTATTGTCCGATGTAATTGAACGTTGGTGTGTGCCCTTACTGTGAAAGATGAATATCTTGTAACTTTAAGCTCTATGTACCCGTACTCATTTGATCATGATTTCATTTATTGTCCGATGTAATTGAACGTTGGCGTGTCCCCTTACTGTGAAAGATGAATATCTTGTAACTTTAAGCTCTATGTACCCCGTACTCATTTGATCATGATTTCATTTATTGTCCGATGTAATTGAACGTTGGCGTGTCCCCTTACTGTGAAAGATGAATATCTTGTAACTTTAAGCTCTATGTACCCCGTACTCATTTGATCATAATTTCATTTATTGTCCGATATAATTGAACGTTGGTGTGTCCCCTTACTGTGAAAGATGAATATCTTGTAACTTTAAGCTCTATGTACCCCGTACTCATTTGATCATGATTTCATTTATTGTCCGATGTAATTGAACGTTGGCGTGTCCCCTTACTGTGAAAGATGAATATCTTGTAACTTTAAGCTCTATGTACCCGTACTCATTTGATCATAATTTCATTTATTGTCCGATGTAATTGAACGTTGGCGTGTCCCCTTACTGTGAAAGATGTATATCTTGTAACTTTGAGCTCTATGTACCCGTACTCATTTGATCATAATTTCATTTATTGTCCGATATAATTGAACGTTGGTGTGTCCCCTTACTGTGAAAGATGAATATCTTGTAACTTTAAGCTCTATGTACCCCGTACTCATTTGATCATG
This sequence comes from Mantis religiosa, assembly GCA_030765055.1. Lineage (NCBI taxonomy): Eukaryota > Metazoa > Arthropoda > Insecta > Mantodea > Mantidae > Mantis > Mantis religiosa. The sequence continues at coordinate 7,886,682 of JAUKNK010000016.1, forward strand.
ATTTCATTAATTGTCCGATGTAATTGAACGTTGGCGTGTCCCCTTACTGTGAAAGATGAATATCTTGTAACTTTAAGCACTATGTACCCCGTACTCATTTGATCATAATTTCATTTATTGTCCGATATAATAGAACGTTGGTATGTCCCCTTACTGTGAAAGATGAATATCTTGTAACTTTAAGCTCTATGTACCCGTACTCATTTGATCATGATTTCATTTATTGTCCGATGTAATTGAACGTTGGCGTGTCCCCTAACTGTGAAAGATGTATATCTTGTAACTTTAAGCTCTATGTACCCGTACTCATTTGATCATGATTTCATTTATTGTCCGATGTAATTGAACGTTGGTGTGTCCCCTTACTGTGAAAGATGAATATCTTGTAACTTTAAGCTCTATGTACCCGTACTCATTTGATCATGATTTTATTCATCATCCGATATAATTGAACGTTGGCGTGTCACCTTACTGTGAAAGATGAATATCTTGTAACTTTAAGCTCTATGTACCCGTACTCATTTGATCATGATTTTATTCATCATCCGATATAATTGAACGTTGGCGTGTCACCTTACTGTGAAAGATGTATATCTTGTAACTTTAAGCTCTATGTACCCGTACTCATTTGATCATGATTTTATTCATCATCCGATATAATTGAACGTTGGCGTGTCACCTTACTGTGAAAGAAGAATATCTTGTAACCTTAAGCTCTATGTACCCGTACTCATTTGATCATGATTTTATTCATCATCCGATATAATTGAACGTTGGCGTGTCACCTTACTGTGAAAGATGTATATCTTGTAACTTTAAGCTCTATGTACCCGTACTCATTTGATCGTGATTTTATTCATCATCCGATATAATTGAACGTTGGCGTGTCCCCTTACTGTGAAAGATGTATATCTTGTAACTTTAAGCTCTATGTACCCGTACTCATTTGATCATGATTTTATTCATCATCCGATATAATTGAACGTTGGCGTGTCACCTTACTGTGAAAGATGAATATCTTGTAACTTTAAGCTCTATGTACCCGTACTCATTTGATCATGATTTTATTCATCATCCGATATAATTGAACGTTGGCGTGTCCCCTTACTGAGAAAGATGAATATCTTGTAACTTTAAGCTCTATGTACCCGTACTCATTTGATCATAATTTCATTTATTGTCCGATGTAATTGAACGTTGGCGTGTCCCCTTACTGTGAAAGATGAATATCTTGTAACCTTAAGCTCTATGTACCCGTACTCATTTGATCATGATTTTATTCATCATCCGATATAATTGAACGTTGGCATGTCCCCTTACTTTCAAAGATGAATATCTTGTAACTTTAAGCTCTATGTACCCGTACTCATTTGATCATAATTTCATTTATTGTCCGATATAATTGAACGTTGGTAGTGTCCCCTTACTGTGAAAGATGAATATCTTGTAACTTTAAGCTCTATGTACCCGTACTCATTTGATCATGATTTCATTTATTGTCCGATGTAATTGAACGTTGGCGTGTCCCCTTACTGTGAAAGATGAATATCTTGTAACTTTAAGCTCTATGTACCCGTACTCATTTGATCATGATTTTAATCATCATCCGATATAATTGAACGTTGGCGTGTCCCCTTACTGTGAAAGATGAATATCTTGTAACTTTAAGCTCTATGTACCCGTACTCATTTGATCATGATTTCATTTATTGTCCGATGTAATTGAACGTTGGCGTGTCCCCTTACTGTGAAAGATGAATATCTTGAAACTTTAAGCTCTATGTACCCGTACTCATTTGATCATGATTTTATTCATCATCCGATATAATTGAACTTTGGCGTGTCCCCTTACTGCGAAAGATAAATATATTGTAACTTTAAGCTCTATGTCCCCCGTACTCATTTGATCATAATTTCATTTATTGTCCGATGTAATTGAACGTTGGCGTGTCCCGTTACTGTGAAAGATGAATATCTTGTAACTTTAAGCTCTATGTCCCCCGTACTCATTTGATCATGATTTCATTTATTGTCCGATGTAATTGAACGTTGGTGTGTCCCGTTACTGTGAAAGATGAATATCTTGTAACTTTAAGCTCTATGTACTCGTACTCATTTGATCATAATTTCATTTATTGTCCGATGTAATTGAACGTTGGTGTGTCCCGTTACTGTGAAAGATGAATATCTTGTAACTTTAAGCTCTATGTCCCCCGTACTCATTTGATCATAATTTCATTTATTGTCCGATGTAATTGAACGTTGGCGTGTCCCCTTACTGTGAAAGATGAATATCTTGTAACTTTAAGCTCTATGTCCCCCGTACTCATTTGATCATAATTTCATTTATTGTCCGATGTAATTGAACGTTGGTGTGTCCCCTTACTGTGAAAGATGAATATCTTGTAACTTTAAGCTCTATGTCCCCCCTACTCATTTGATCATAATTTCATTTATTGTCCGATGTAATTGAACGTTGGCGTGTCCCCTTACTGTGAAAGATGAATATCTTGTAACTTTAAGCTCTATCTCCCCCGTACTCATTTGATCATAATTTCATTTATTGTCCGATGTAATTGAACGTTGGCGGGTCCCCTTACTGTGAAAGATGAATATCTTGTAACTTTAAGCTCTATGTACCCGTACTAATTTGATCATGATTTTATTTATGGTCCGATGTAATTGAACGTTGGCGTGTCCCCTTACTGTGAAAGATGAATATCTTGTAACTTTAAGCTCTATGTACCCGTACTCATTTGATCATAATTTCATTTATTGTCCGATGTAATTAAACGTTGGCGTGTCCCCTTACTGTGAAAGATGAATATCTTGTAACTTTAAGCTCTATGTCCCCCGTACTCATTTGATCATAATTTCATTTATTGTCCGATGTAATTGAACGTTGGCGTGTCCCCTTACTGTGAAAGATGAATATCTTGTAACTTTAAGCTCTATGTCCCCCGTACTCATTTGATCATAATTTCATTTATTGTCCGATGTAATTGAACGTTGGTGTGTCCCGTTACTGTGAAAGATGAATATCTTGTAACTTTAAGCTCTATGTACCCGTACTAATTTGATCATAATTTCAGTTATTGACCGATGTAATTGAACGTTGGCGTGTCCCCTTACTGTGAAAGATGAATATCTTGTAACTTTAAGCTCTATGTACCCGTACTCATTTGATCATAATTTCATTTATTGTCTGATGTAATTGAACGTTGGAGTGTCCCCTTACTGTGAAAGATGAATATCTTGTAACATTAAGCTCTATGTACCCGTACTGATTTGATCATAATTTACTTTAATGTCCGATGTAATTGAACGTTGGCGTGTCCCCTTACTGTGAAAGATCAATATCTTGTAACTTTAAGCTCTATGTACCCGTACTCATTTGATCATAATTTCATTTATTGTCCGATGTAATTGAACGTTGGCGTGTCCCGTTACTGTGAAAGATCAATATCTTGAAACTTTAAGCTCTATGTACCCGTACTCATTTGATCATGATTTCATTTATTGTCGCTGTAATTGAACGTTGGCGTGTCCCCTTACTGTGAAAGATGTATATCTTCTAACTTTAAGCTCTATGTACCCCGTACTATTTGATCATGATTTCATTTATTGTCCCATGTAATTGAACGTTGGCGTGTCCCCTTACTGTGAAAGATGAATATCTTGTAACTTTAAGCTCTATCTCCCCCGTACTCATTTGATCATAATTTCATTTATTGTCCGATGTAATTGAACGTTGGCGTGTCCCCTTACTGTGAAAGATGAATATCTTGTAACTTTAAGCTCTATGTACCCGTACTCATTTGATCATAATTTCATTTATTGTCCGATGTAATTGAACGTTGGTGTGTCCCCTTACTGTGAAAGATCAATATCTTGTAACTTTAAGCTCTATGTACCCGTACTCATTTGATCATAATTTCATTTATTGTCCGATATAATTGAACGTTGGCGTGTCCCCTTACTGTGAAAGATGTATATCTTGTAACTTATAGCTCTATGTACCCGTACTCATTTGATCATAATTTCATTTATTGTCCGATATAATTGGACGTTGGTGTGTCCCCTTACTGTGAAAGATCAATATCTTGTAACTTTAAGCTCTATGTACCCGTACTCATTTGATCATAATTTCATTTATTGTCCGATATAATTGAACGTTGGCGTGTCCCATTACTGTGAACGATGTATATCTTGTAACTCTAAGCTCTATGTACCCGTACTCATTTGATCATAATTTCATTTATTGTCCGATATAATTGAACGTTGGCGTGTCCCCTTACTGTGAAAGATGTATATCTTGTAACTTTAAGCTCTATGTACCCGTACTCATTTGATCATAATTTCATTTATTGTCCGATATAATTGAACGTTGGCGTGTCCCCTTACTGTGAAAGATGTATATCTTGTAACTTTAAGCTCTATGTACCCGTACTCATTTGATCATAATTTCATTTATTGTCCGATGTAATTGAACGTTGGCGTGTCCCCTTACTGTGAAAGATGTATATCTTGTAACTTTAAGCTCTATGTACCCGTACTCATTTGATCATGATTTCATGTATTGTCCGATATAATTGAACGTTGGGAGTGTCCCCTTACTGTGAAAGGTGAATATCTTGTAACTTTGAGCTCTATGTACCCGTACTCATTTGATCATGATTTCATTTATTGTCGGATATAATTGAACGTTGGGAGTGTCCCCTTACTGTTAAAGATGAATATCTTGTAACATTAGGCTCTATGCACCCCGTACTCATTTGATCATGATTTCATTTATGTTTTGATAAAATTGAACGTTGGAGTGTCCCCTTACTGTGAAAGATGAATATCTTGTAACCTTAGGCTCTATGAACCCCATACTAATTTGATCATGATGTCATTCATCGTCCGATGTAATTGACCGTTGGCGTGACCCCTTACTGTGAAAGATGAATATCTGGTAACTTTAAGCTCTATGTACCCGTACTCATTTGATCATGATTTCATTCATCGTCCGATGTAATTGACCGTTGGGATTGTCCCCTTACTGAGAAAGATGAATGTCTGGTAAATTTAAGCTCTATGTAGCCGTACTCATTTGACCATAATTTCATTTATTGTCAGATATAATTGAACGTTGGGAGTGTCACCTTACTGTTAAAGATGAATATCTTGTAACTTTAGACTCTATGTACCCCGTACTCATTTGATCATGATTTCATTTATTGTCCGATGTAATTGAACGTTGGTGTGTCCCGTTACTGTGAAAGATGAATATCTTGTAACTTTAAGCTCTATGTCCCCCGTCCTCATTTGATCATAATTTCATCTATTGTCCGATGTAATTGAACGTTGGCGTGTCCCCTTACTGTGAAAGATGAATATCTTGTAACTTTAAGCTCTATGTACCCGTACTAATTTGATCATGATTTTATTTATTGTCCGATGTAATTGAACGTCGGCGTGTCCCCTTACTGTGAAAGATGAATATCTTGTAACTTTAAGCTCTATGTACCCGTACTCATTTGATCATAATTTCATTTATTGTCCGATGAAATTGAACGTTGGCGTGTCCCCTTACTGTGAAAGATGAATATCTAGTAACTTTAAGCTCTATGTACCCGTACTCATTTGATCATAATTTCATTTATTGTCCGATGTAATTGAACGTTTGTGTGTCCCCTTACTGTGAAAGATGAATATCTTGTAACTTTAAGCTCTATGTCCCCCGTACTCATTTGATCATAATTTCATTTATTGTCCGATGTAATTGAACGTTGGTGTGTCCCCTTACTGTGAAAGATCAATATCTTGTAACTTTAAGCTCTATGTCCCCCGTACTCATTTGATCATAATTTCATTTATTGTCCGATGTAATTGAACGTTGGTGTGTCCCCTTACTGTGAAAGATGAATATCTTGTAACTTTGAGCTCTATGTACCCGTACTCATTTGATCATAATTTCATTTATTGTTCGATATAATTGAACGTTCGTGTGTCCCCTTACTGTGAAAGATCAATATCTTGTAACTTTAAGCTCTATGTACCCGTACTCATTTGATCATGATTTCATTTATTGTCGCTGTAATTGAACGTTGGCGTGTCCCCTTACTGTGAAAGATGAATATCTTCTAACTTTAAGCTCTATGTACCCCGTACTCATTTGATCATGATTTCATTTATTGTCCGATGTAATTGAACGTTGGCGTGTCCCCTTACTGTGAAAGATGAATATCTTGTAACTTTAAGCTCTATCTCCCCCGTACTCATTTGATCATAATTTCATTTATTGTCCGATGTAATTGAACGTTGGCGTGTCCCCTTACTGTGAAAGATGAATATCTTGTAACTTTAAGCTCTATGTACCCGTACTCATTTGATCATAATTTCATTTATTGTCCGATGTAATTGAACGTTGGTGTGTCCCCTTACTGTGAAAGATCAATATCTTGTAACTTTAAGCTCTATGTACCCGTACTCATTTGATCATAATTTCATTTATTGTCCGATATAATTGAACGTTGGCGTGTCCCCTTACTGTGAAAGATGTATATCTTGTAACTTATAGCTCTATGTACCCGTACTCATTTGATCATAATTTCATTTATTGTCCGATATAATTGAACGTTGGTGTGTCCCCTTACTGTGAAAGATCAATATCTTGTAACTTTAAGCTCTATGTACCCGTACTCATTTGATCATAATTTCATTTATTGTCCGATATAATTGAACGTTGGCGTGTCCCCTTACTGTGAAAGATGTATATCTTGTAACTTTAAGCTCTATGTACCCGTACTCATTTGATCATAATTTCATTTATTGTCCGATATAATTGAACGTTGGCGTGTCCCCTTACTGTGAAAGATGTATATCTTGCAACTTTAAGCTCTATGTACCCGTACTCATTTGATCATAATTTCATTTATTGTCCGATATAATTGAACGTTGGCGTGTCCCCTTACTGTGAAAGATGTATATCTTGTAACTTTAAGCTCTATGTACCCGTACTCATTTGATCATAATTTCATTTATTGTCCGATGTAATTGAACGTTGGCGTGTCCCCTTACTGTGAAAGATGTATATCTTGTAACTTTAAGCTCTATGTACCCGTACTCATTTGATCATGATTTCATGTATTGTCCGATATAATTGAACGTTGGGAGTGTCCCCTTACTGTGAAAGGTGAATATCTTGTAACTTTGAGCTCTATGTACCCGTACTCATTTGATCATGATTTCATGTATTGTCCGATGTAATTGAACGTTGGTGTGTCCCCTTACTGTGAGAGGTGAATATCTTGTAACTTTAAGCTCTATGTACCCGTACTCATTTGATCATGATTTCATGTATTGTCCGATATAATTGAACGTTGCGAGTGTCCCCTTACTGTGAAAGGTGAATATCTTGTAACTTTGAGCTCTATGTACCCGTACTCATTTGATCATGATTTCATGTATTGTCCGATGTAATTGAACGTTGGGAGTGTCCCCTTACTGTGAAAGGTGAATATCTTGTAACTTTAAGCTCTATGTACCCGTACTCATTTGATCATGATTTCATGTATTGTCCGATGTAATTGAACGTTGGTGTGTCCCCTTACTGTGAAAGGTGAATATCTTGTAACTTTGAGCTCTATGTACCCGTACTCATTTGATCATGATTTCATTTATTGTCGGATATAATTGAACGTTGGGAGTGTCCCCTTACTGTTAAAGATGAATATCTTGTAACATTAGGCTCTATGAACCCCATACTAATTTGATCATGATGTCATTCATCGTCCGATGTAATTGACCGTTGGCGTGTCCCCTTACTGTGAAAGATGAATATCTGGTAACTTTAAGCTCTATGTACCCGTACTCATTTGATCATGATTTCATTTATTGTCCGATGTAACTGAACGTTGGCGTGTCCCCTTACTGTGAAAGATGAATATCTTGTAACTTTAAGCTCTATGTACCCCATACTCATTTGATCATAATTTCATTTATTGTCCGATATAATTGAACGTTGGTGTGTCCCCTTACTGTGAAAGATGAATATCTTGTAACTTTAAGCTCTATGTACCCCGTACTCATTTGATCATGATTTCATTTATTGTCCGATGTAATTGAACGTTGGCGTGTCCCCTTACTGTGAAAGATGTATATCTTGTAACTTTAAGCTCTATGTACCCGTACTCATTTGATCATGATTTTATTCATCATCCGATATAATTGAACGTTGGCGTGTCACCTTACTGTGAAAGATGAATATCTTGTAACTTTAAGCTCTATGTACCCGTACTCATTTGATCGTGATTTTATTCATCATCCGATATAATTGAACGTTGGCGTGTCACCTTACTCTGAAAGATGTATATCTTGTAACTTTAAGCTCTATGTACCCGTACTCATTTGATCATGATTTTATTCATCATCCGATATAATTGAACGTTGGCGTGTCCCCTTACTGTGAAAGATGCATATCTTGTAACTTTAAGCTCTATGTACCCGTACTCATTTGATCATGATTTTATTCATCATCCGATATAATTGAACGTTGGCGTGTCACCTTACTGTGAAAGATGAATATCTTGTAACTTTAAGCTCTATGTACCCGTACTCATTTGATCATGATTTTATTCATCATCCGATATAATTGAACGTTGGCGTGTCCCCTTACTGAGAAAGATGAATATCTTGTAACTTTAAGCTCTATGTACCCGCACTCATTTGATCATAATTTCATTTATTGTCCGATGTAATTGAACGTTGGCGTGTCCCCTTACTGTGAAAGATGAATATCTTGTAACTTTAAGCTCTATGTACCCGTACTCATTTGATCATGATTTTATTCATCATCCGATATAATTGAACGTTGGCATGTCCCCTTACTGTGAAAGATGAATATCTTGTAACTTTAAGCTCTATGTACCCGTACACATTTGATCATAATTTCATTTATTGTCCGATATAATTGAACGCTGGGAGTGTCCCCTTACTGTGAAAGATGAATATCTTGTAAATTTAAGCTCTATGTACCCGTACTCATTTGATCATGATTTCATTTATTGTCCGATGTAATTGAACGTTGGCGAGTCCCCTTACTGTGAAAGATGAATATCTTGTAACTTTAAGCTCTATGTACCCGTACTCATTTGATCATAATTTCATTTACTGTCCGATATAATTGAACGTTGGCGTGTCCCCTTACTGTGAAAGATGAATATCTTGTAACTTTAAGCTCTATGTACCCGTACTCATTTGATCATAATTTCATTTATTGTCCGATGTAATTGAACGTTGGCGTGTCCCCTTACTGTGAAAGATCAATATCTTGTAACTTTAAGCTCTATGTACCCGTACTCATTTGATCATAATTTCATTTATTGTCCGATGTAATTGAACGTTGGCCTGTCCCCTTACTGTGAAAGATCAATATCTTGAAACTTTAAGCCTTATGTACCCGTACTCATTTGATCATAATTTCATTTATTGTCCGATGTAATTGAACGTTGGCCTGTCCCCTTACTGTGAAAGATCAATATCTTGAAACTTTAAGCCTTATGTACCCGTACTCATTTGATCATAATTTCATTTATTGTCCGATGTAATTGAACGTTGGTGTCTCCTCTTACTGTGAAAGATCAATATCTTGTAACTTTAAGCTCTATGTACCCGTACTCATTTGATCATAATTTCATTTATTGTCCGATGTAATTGAACGTTGGTGTGTCCCCTTACTGTGAAAGATCAATATCTTGTAACTTTAAGCTCTATGTCCCCCGTACTCATTTGATCATAATTTTATTTATTGTCCGATGTAATTGAACGTTGGCGTGTCCCCTAACTGTGAAAGATGTATATCTTGTAACTTTAAGCTCTATGTACCCGTACTCATTTGATCATGATTTCATTTATTTTCCGATGTAATTGAACGTTGGTGTGTCCCCTTACTGTGAAAGATGAATATCTTGTAACTTTAAGCTCTATGTACCCGTACTCATTTGATCATGATTTTATTCATCATCCGATATAATTGAACGTTGGCGTGTCACCTTACTGTGAAAGATGAATATCTTGTAACTTTAAGCTCTATGTACCCGTACTCATTTGATCATGATTTTATTCATCATCCGATATAATTGAACGTTGGCGTGTCACCTTACTGTGAAAGATGTATATCTTGTAACCTTAAGCTCTATGTACCCGTACTCATTTGATCATGATTTTATTCATCATCCGATATAATTGAACGTTGGCGTGTCACCTTACTGTGAAGGAAGAATATCTTGTAACCTTAAGCTCTATGTACCCGTACTCATTTGATCATGATTTTATTCATCATCCGATATAATTGAACGTTGGCGTGTCACCTTACTGTGAAAGATGTATATCTTGTAACTTTAAGCTCTATGTACCCGTACTCATTTGATCGTGATTTTATTCATCATCCGTTATAATTGAACGTTGGCGTGTCCCCTTACTGTGAAAGATGTATATCTTGTAACTTTAAGCTCTATGTACCCGTACTCATTTGATCATGATTTTATTCATCATCCGATATAATTGAACGTTGGCGTGTCACCTTACTGTGAAAGATGAATATCTTGTAACTTTAAGCTCTATGTACCCGTACTCATTTGATCATGATTTTATTCATCATCCGATATAATTGAACGTTGGCGTGTCCCCTTACTGAGAAAGATGAATATCTTGTAACTTTAAGCTCTATGTACCCGTACTCATTTGATCATAATTTCATTTATTGTCCGATGTAATTGAACGTTGGCGTGTCCCCTTACTGTGAAAGATGAATATCTTGTAACCTTAAGCTCTATGTACCCGTACTCATTTGATCATGATTTTATTCATCATCCGATATAATTGAACGTTGGCATGTCCCCTTACTTTCAAAGATGAATATCTTGTAACTTTAAGCTCTATGTACCCGTACTCATTTGATCATAATTTCATTTATTGTCCGATATAATTGAACGTTGGTAGTGTCCCCTTACTGTGAAAGATGAATATCTTGTAACTTTAAGCTCTATGTACCCGTACTCATTTGATCATGATTTCATTTATTGTCCGAGGTAATTGAACGTTGGCGTGTCCCCTTACTGTGAAAGATGAATATCTTGTAACTTTAAGCTCTATGTACCCGTACTCACTTGATCATGATTTTAATCATCATCCGATATAATTGAACGTTGGCGTGTCCCCTTACTGTGAAAGATGAATATCTTGTAACTTTAAGCTCTATGTACCCGTACTCATTTGATCATGATTTCATTTATTGTCCGATGTAATTGAACGTTGGCGTGTCCCCTTACTGTGAAAGATGAATATCTTGAAACTTTAAGCTCTATGTACCCGTACTCATTTGATCATGATTTTATTCATCATCCGATATAATTGAACGTTGGCGTGTCCCCTTACTGCGAAAGATAAATATCTTGTAACTTTAAGCTCTATGTCCCCCGTACTCATTTGATCATAATTTCATTTATTGTCCGATGTAATTGAACGTTGGCGTGTCCCGTTACTGTGAAAGATGAATATCTTGTAACTTTAAGCTCTATGTCCCCCGTACTCATTTGATCATAATTTCTTTTATTGTCCGATGTAATTGAACGTTGGTGTGTCCCGTTACTGTGAAAGATGAATATCTTGTAACTTTAAGCTCTATGTACTCGTACTCATTTGATCATAATTTCATTTATTGTCCGATGTAATTGAACGTTGGCGTGTCCCCTTACTGTGAAAGATGAATATCTTGTAACTTTAAGCTCTATGTCCCCCGTACTCATTTGATCATAATTTCATTTATTGTCCGATGTAATAGAACGTTGGTGTGTCCCCTTACTGTGAAAGATGAATATCTTGTAACTTTAAGCTCTATGTCCCCCGTACTCATTTGATCATAATTTCATTTATTGTCCGATGTAATTGAACGTTGGCGTGTCCCCTTACTGTGAAAGATGAATATCTTGTAACTTTAAGCTCTATCTCCCCCGTACTCATTTGATCATAATTTCATTTATTGTCCGATGTAATTGAACGTTGGCGGGTCCCCTTACTGTGAAAGATGAATATCTTGTAACTTTAAGCTCTATGTACCCGTACTAATTTGATCATGATTTTATTTATGGTCCGATGTAATTGAACGTTGGCGTGTCCCCTTACTGTGAAAGATGAATATCTTGTAACTTTAAGCTCTATGTACCCGTACTCATTTGATCATAATTTCATTTATTGTCCGATGTAATTAAACGTTGGCGTGTCCCCTTACTGTGAAAGATGAATATCTTGTAACTTTAAGCTCTATGTCCCCCGTACTCATTTGATCATAATTTCATTTATTGTCCGATGTAATTGAACGTTGGCGTGTCCCCTTACTGTGAAAGATGAATATCTTGTAACTTTAAGCTCTATGTCCCCCGTACTCATTTGATCATAATTTCATTTATTGTCCGATGTAATTGAACGTTGGTGTGTCCCGTTACTGTGAAAGATGAATATCTTGTAACTTTAAGCTCTATGTACCCGTACTAATTTGATCATAATTTCAGTTATTGTCCGATGTAATTGAACGTTGGCGTGTCCCCTTACTGTGAAAGATGAATATCTTGTAACTTTAAGCTCTATGTACCCGTACTCATTTGATCATAATTTCATTTATTGTCTGATGTAATTGAACGTTGGAGTGTCCCCTTACTGTGAAAGATGAATATCTTGTAACATTAAGCTCTATGTACCCGTACTGATTTGATCATAATTTACTTTAATGTCCGATGTAATTGAACGTTGGCGTGTCCCCTTACTGTGAAAGATCAATATCTTGTAACTTTAAGCTCTATGTACCCGTACTCATTTGATCATAATTTCATTTATTGTCCGATGTAATTGAACGTTGGCGTGTCCCGTTACTGTGAAAGATCAATATCTTGAAACTTTAAGCTCTATGTACCCGTACTCATTTGATCATAATTTCTTTTATTGTCCGATATAATTGAACGTTCGTGTGTCCCCTTACTGTGAAAGATCAATATCTTGTAACTTTAAGCTCTATGTACCCGTACTCATTTGATCATGATTTCATTTATTGTCGCTGTAATTGAACGTTGGCGTGTCCCCTTACTGTGAAAGATGTATATCTTCTAACTTTAAGCTCTATGTACCCCGTACTATTTGATCATGATTTCATTTATTGTCCCATGTAATTGAACGTTGGCGTGTCCCCTTACTGTGAAAGATGAATATCTTGTAACTTTAAGCTCTATCTCCCCCGTACTCATTTGATCATAATTTCATTTATTGTCCGATGTAATTGAACGTTGGCGTGTCCCCTTACTGTGAAAGATGAATATCTTGTAACTTTAAGCTCTATGTACCCGTACTCATTTGATCATAATTTCATTTATTGTCCGATGTAATTGAACGTTGGTGTGTCCCCTTACTGTGAAAGATCAATATCTTGTAACTTTAAGCTCTATGTACCCGTACTCATTTGATCATAATTTCATTTATTGTCCGATATAATTGAACGTTGGCGTGTCCCCTTACTGTGAAAGATGTATATCTTGTAACTTATAGCTCTATGTACCCGTACTCATTTGATCATAATTTCATTTATTGTCCGATATAATTGGACGTTGGTGTGTCCCCTTACTGTGAAAGATCAATATCTTGTAACTTTAAGCTCTATGTACCCGTACTCATTTGATCATAATTTCATTTATTGTCCGATATAATTGAACGTTGGCGTGTCCCCTTACTGTGAACGATGTATATCTTGTAACTCTAAGCTCTATGTACCCGTACTCATTTGATCATAATTTCATTTATTGTCCGATATAATTGAACGTTGGAGTGTCCCCTTACTGTGAAAGATGTATATCTTGTAACTTTAAGCTCTATGTACCCGTACTCATTTGATCATAATTTCATTTATTGTCCGATATAATTGAACGTTGGCGTGTCCCCTTACTGTGAAAGATGTATATCTTGTAACTTTAAGCTCTATGTACCCGTACTCATTTGATCATAATTTCATTTATTGTCCGATGTAATTGAACGTTGGCGTGTCCCCTTACTGTGAAAGATGTATATCTTGTAACTTTAAGCTCTATGTACCCGTACTCATTTGATCATGATTTCATGTATTGTCCGATATAATTGAACGTTGGGAGTGTCCCCTTACTGTGAAAGGTGAATATCTTGTAACTTTGAGCTCTATGTACCCGTACTCATTTGATCATGATTTCATTTATTGTCGGATATAATTGAACGTTGGGAGTGTCCCCTTACTGTTAAAGATGAATATCTTGTAACATTAGGCTCTATGCACCCCGTACTCATTTGATCATGATTTCATTTATGTTTTGATAAAATTGAACGTTGGAGTGTCCCCTTACTGTGAAAGGTGAATATCTTGTAACTTTAGGCTCTATGAACCCCATACTAATTTGATCATGATGTCATTCATCGTCCGATGTAATTGACCGTTGGCGTGACCCCTTACTGTGAAAGATGAATATCTGGTAACTTTAAGCTCTATGTACCCGTACTCATTTGATCATGATTTCATTCATCGTCCGATGTAATTGACCGTTGGGATTGTCCCCTTACTGAGAAAGATGAATGTCTGGTAAATTTAAGCTCTATGTAGCCGTACTCATTTGACCATAATTTCATTTATTGTCAGATATAATTGAACGTTGGGAGTGTCACCTTACTGTTAAAGATGAATATCTTGTAACTTTAGACTCTATGTACCCCGTACTCATTTGATCATGATTTCATTTATTGTCCGATGTAATTGAACGTTGGTGTGTCCCGTTACTGTGAAAGATGAATATCTTGTAACTTTAAGCTCTATGTCCCCCGTCCTCATTTGATCATAATTTCATCTATTGTCCGATGTAATTGAACGTTGGCGTGTCCCCTTACTGTGAAAGATGAATATCTTGTAACTTTAAGCTCTATGTCCCCCGTACTCATTTGATCATAATTTCATTTATTGTCCGATATAATTGAACGTTGGCGTGTCCCCTTACTGTGAAAGATGAATATCTTGTAACTTTAAGCTCTATGTACCCGTACTAATTTGATCATGATTTTATTTATTGTCCGATGTAATTGAACGTCGGCGTGTCCCCTTACTGTGAAAGATGAATATCTTGTAACTTTAAGCTCTATGTACCCGTACTCATTTGATCATAATTTCATTTATTGTCCGATGAAATTGAACGTTGGCGTGTCCCCTTACTGTGAAAGATGAATATCTAGTAACTTTAAGCTCTATGTACCCGTACTCATTTGATCATAATTTCATTTATTGTCCGATGTAATTGAACGTTTGTGTGTCCCCTTACTGTGAAAGATGAATATCTTGTAACTTTAAGCTCTATGTCCCCCGTACTCATTTGATCATAATTTCATTTATTGTCCGATGTAATTGAACGTTGGCGTGTCCCGTTACTGTGAAAGATGTATATCTTGTAACTTTAAGCTCTATGTACCCGTACTCATTTGATCATAATTTCATTTATTGTCCGATGTAATTGAACGTTGGCGTGTCCCCTTACTGTGAAAGATCAATATCTTGTAACTTTAAGCTCTATGTACCCGTACTCATTTGATCATAATTTCATTCATCGTCCGATATAATTGAACGTTGACGTGTCCCCTTACTGTGAAAGATGAATATCTGGTAACTTTAAGCTCTATGTACCCGTACTCATTTGATCATAATTTCATTTATTGTCCGATGTAATTGAACGTTGGTGTGTCCCCTTACTGTGAAAGATGAATATCTTGTAACTTTGAGCTCTATGTACCCGTACTCATTTGATCATAATTTCATTTATTGTTCGATATAATTGAACGTTCGTGTGTCCCCTTACTGTGAAAGATCAATATCTTGTAACTTTAAGCTCTATGTACCCGTACTCATTTGATCATGATTTCATTTATTGTCGCTGTAATTGAACGTTGGCGTGTCCCCTTACTGTGAAAGATGAATATCTTCTAACTTTAAGCTCTATGTACCCCGTACTCATTTGATCATGATTTCATTTATTGTCCGATGTAATTGAACGTTGGCGTGTCCCCTTACTGTGAAAGATGAATATCTTGTAACTTTAAGCTCTATCTCCCCCGTACTCATTTGATCATAATTTCATTTATTGTCCGATGTAATTGAACGTTGGCGTGTCCCCTTACTGTGAAAGATGAATATCTTGTAACTTTAAGCTCTATGTACCCGTACTCATTTGATCATAATTTCATTTATTGTCCGATGTAATTGAACGTTGGTGTGTCCCCTTACTGTGAAAGATCAATATCTTGTAACTTTAAGCTCTATGTACCCGTACTCATTTGATCATAATTTCATTTATTGTCCGATATAATTGAACGTTGGCGTGTCCCCTTACTGTGAAAGATGTATATCTTGTAACTTATAGCTCTATGTACCCGTACTCATTTGATCATAATTTCATTTATTGTCCGATATAATTGAACGTTGGTGTGTCCCCTTACTGTGAAAGATCAACATCTTGTAACTTCAAGCTCTATGTACCCGTACTCATTTGATCATAATTTCATTTATTGTCCGATATAATTGAACGTTGGCGTGTCCCCTTACTGTGAAAGATGTATATCTTGTAACTTTAAGCTCTATGTACCCGTACTCATTTGATCATAATTTCATTTATTGTCCGATATAATTGAACGTTGGCGTGTCCCCTTACTGTGAAAGATGTATATCTTGCAACTTTAAGCTCTATGTACCCGTACTCATTTGATCATAATTTCATTTATTGTCCGATATAATTGAACGTTGGCGTGTCCCCTTACTGTGAAAGATGTATATCTTGTAACTTTAAGCTCTATGTACCCGTACTCATTTGATCATAATTTCATTTATTGTCCGATGTAATTGAACGTTGGCGTGTCCCCTTACTGTGAAAGATGTATATCTTGTAACTTTAAGCTCTATGTACCCGTACTCATTTGATCATGATTTCATGTATTGTCCGATATAATTGAACGTTGGGAGTGTCCCCTTACTGTGAAAGGTGAATATCTTGTAACTTTGAGCTCTATGTACCCGTACTCATTTGATCATGATTTCATGTATTGTCCGATGTAATTGAACGTTGGTGTGTCCCCTTACTGTGAGAGGTGAATATCTTGTAACTTTAAGCTCTATGTACCCGTACTCATTTGATCATGATTTCATGTATTGTCCGATATAATTGAACGTTGGGAGTGTCCCCTTACTGTGAAAGGTGAATATCTTGTAACTTTGAGCTTTATGTACCCGTACTCATTTGATCATGATTTCATGTATTGTCCGATGTAATTGAACGTTGGGAGTGTCCCCTTACTGTGAAAGGTGAATATCTTGTAACTTTAAGCTCTATGTACCCGTACTCATTTGATCATGATTTCATGTATTGTCCGATGTAATTGAACGTTGGTGTGTCCCCTTACTGTGAAAGGTGAATATCTTGTAACTTTGAGCTCTATGTACCCGTACTCATTTGATCATGATTTCATTTATTGTCGGATATAATTGAACGTTGGGAGTGTCCCCTTACTGTTAAAGATGAATATCTTGTAACATTAGGCTCTATGAACCCCATACTAATTTGAGCATGATGTCATTCATCGTCCGATGTAATTGACCGTTGGCGTGTCCCCTTACTGTGAAAGATGAATATCTGGTAACTTTAAGCTCTATGTACCCGTACTCATTTGATCATGATTTCATTTATTGTCCGATGTAACTGAACGTTGGCGTGTCCCCTTACTGTGAAAGATGAATATCTTGTAACTTTAAGCTCTATGTACCCCATACTCATTTGATCATAATTTCATTTATTGTCCGATATAATTGAACGTTGGTGTGTCCCCTTACTGTGAAAGATGAATATCTTGTAACTTTAAGCTCTATGTACCCCGTACTCATTTGATCATGATTTCATTTATTGTCCGATGTAATTGAACGTTGGCGTGTCCCCTTACTGTGAAAGATGTATATCTTGTAACTTTAAGCTCTATGTACCCGTACTCATTTGATCATGATTTTATTCATCATCCGATATAATTGAACGTTGGCGTGTCACCTTACTGTGAAAGATGAATATCTTGTAACTTTAAGCTCTATGTACCCGTACTCATTTGATCGTGATTTTATTCATCATCCGATATAATTGAACGTTGGCGTGTCACCTTACTCTGAAAGATGTATATCTTGTAACTTTAAGCTCTATGTACCCGTACTCATTTGATCATGATTTTATTCATCATCCGATATAATTGAACGTTGGCGTGTCCCCTTACTGTGAAAGATGCATATCTTGTAACTTTAAGCTCTATGTACCCGTACTCATTTGATCATGATTTTATTCATCATCCGATATAATTGAACGTTGGCGTGTCACCTTACTGTGAAAGATGAATATCTTGTAACTTTAAGCTCTATGTACCCGTACTCATTTGATCATGATTTTATTCATCATCCGATATAATTGAACGTTGGCGTGTCCCCTTACTGAGAAAGATGAATATCTTGTAACTTTAAGCTCTATGTACCCGCACTCATTTGATCATAATTTCATTTATTGTCCGATGTAATTGAACGTTGGCGTGTCCCCTTACTGTGAAAGATGAATATCTTGTAACTTTAAGCTCTATGTACCCGTACTCATTTGATCATGATTTTATTCATCATCCGATATAATTGAACGTTGGCATGTCCCCTTACTGTGAAAGATGAATATCTTGTAACTTTAAGCTCTATGTACCCGTACACATTTGATCATAATTTCATTTATTGTCCGATATAATTGAACGCTGGGAGTGTCCCCTTACTGTGAAAGATGAATATCTTGTAAATTTAAGCTCTATGTACCCGTACTCATTTGATCATGATTTCATTTATTGTCCGATGTAATTGAACGTTGGCGAGTCCCCTTACTGTGAAAGATGAATATCTTGTAACTTTAAGCTCTATGTACCCGTACTCATTTGATCATAATTTCATTTATTGTCCGATATAATTGAACGTTGGCGTGTCCCCTTACTGTGAAAGATGAATATCTTGTAACTTTAAGCTCTATGTACCCGTACTCATTTGATCATAATTTCATTTATTGTCCGATGTAATTGAACGTTGGCGTGTCCCCTTACTGTGAAAGATCAATATCTTGTAACTTTAAGCTCTATGTACCCGTACTCATTTGATCATAATTTCATTTATTGTCCGATGTAATTGAACGTTGGCCTGTCCCCTTACTGTGAAAGATCAATATCTTGAAACTTTAAGCCTTATGTACCCGTACTCATTTGATCATAATTTCATTTATTGTCCGATGTAATTGAACGTTGGCCTGTCCCCTTACTGTGAAAGATCAATATCTTGAAACTTTAAGCCTTATGTACCCGTACTCATTTGATCATAATTTCATTTATTGTCCGATGTAATTGAACGTTGGTGTCTCCTCTTACTGTGAAAGATCAATATCTTGTAACTTTAAGCTCTATGTACCCGTACTCATTTGATCATAATTTCATTTATTGTCCGATGTAATTGAACGTTGGTGTGTCCCCTTACTGTGAAAGATCAATATCTTGTAACTTTAAGCTCTATGTCCCCCGTACTCATTTGATCATAATTTTATTTATTGTCCGATGTAATTGAACGTTGGTGTGTCCCCTTACTGTGAAAGATGATTATCTTGTAACTTTGAGCTCTATGTACCCGTACTCATTTGATCATAATTTCATTTATTGTCCGATATAATTGAACGTTCGTGTGTCCCCTTCCTTTGAAAGATCAATATCTTGTAACTTTAAGCTCTATGTACCCGTACTCATTTGATCATGATTTCATTTATTGTCCGCTGTAATTGAACGTTGGCGTGTCCCCTTACTGTGAAAGATGAATATCTTCTAACTTTAAGCTCTATGTACCCCGTACTCATTTGATCATGATTTCATTTATTGTCCGATGTAATTGAACGTTGGCGTGTCCCCTTACTGTGAAAGATGAATATCTTGTAACTTTAAGCTCTATCTCCCCCGTACTCATTTGATCATAATTTCATTTATTGTCCGATGTAATTGAACGTTGGCGTGTCCCCTTACTGTGAAAGATGAATATCTTGTAACTTTAAGCTCTATGTACCCGTACTCATTTGATCATAATTTCATTTATTGTCCGATGTAATTGAACGTTGGTGTGTCCCCTTACTGTGAAAGATGAATATCTTGTAACTTTAAGCTCTATGTACCCGTACTCATTTGATCATAATTTCATTTATTGTCCGATATAATTGAACGTTGGCGTGTCCCCTTACTGTGAAAGATGTATATCTTGTAACTTATAGCTATATGTACCCGTACTCATTTGATCATAATTTCATTTATTGTCCGATATAATTGAACGTTGGTGTGTCCACTTACTGTGAAAGATCAATATCTTGTAACTTTAAATCTATGTACCCGTACTCATTTGATCATAATTTCATTTATTGTCCGATATAATTGAACGTTGGCGTGTCCCCTTACTGTGAAAGATGTATATCTTGTAACTTTAAGCTCTATGTACCCGTACTCATTTGATCATAATTTCAATTATTGTCCGATATAATTGAACGTTGGCGTGTCCCCTTACTGTGAAAGATGTATATCTTGTAACTTTAAGCTCTATGTTCCCGTACTCATTTGATCATAATTTCATTTATTGTCCGATATAATTGAACGTTGGCGTGTCCCCTTACTGTGAAAGATGAATATCTTGTAATTTTAAGCTCTATGTACCCGTACTCATTGATCATAATTTCATTTATTGTCCGATGTAATTGAACGTTGGCGTGTCCCCTTACTGTGAAAGATGTATATCTTGTAACTTTAAGCTCTATGTACCCGTACTCATTTGATCATGATTTCATTTATTGTCCGATATAATTGAACGTTGGGAGTGTCCCCTTACTGTGAAAGGTGAATATCTTGTAACTTTGAGCTCTATGTACCCGTACTCATTTGATCATGATTTCATTTATTGTCCGATATAATTGAAGGTTGGGAGTGTCGCCTTACTGTTAAAGATGAATATCTTGTAACTTTAGACTCTATGTACCCCGTACTCATTTGATCATGATTTCATTTATTGTCCGATGTAATTGAACGTTGGTGTGTCCCGTTACTGTGAAAGATGAATATCTTGTAACCTTAAGCTCTATGTCCCCCGTCCTCATTTGATCATAATTTCATCTATTGTCCGATGTAATTGAACGTTGGCGTGTTCCCTTACTGTGAAAGATGAATATCTTGTAACTTTAAGCACTATGTACTCGTACTCATTTGATCATAATTTCATTTATTGTCCGATGTAATTGAACGTTGGTGTGTCCCGTTACTGTGAAAGATGAATATCTTGTAACTTTAAGCTCTATGTCCCCCGTACTCATTTGATCATAATTTCATTTATTGTCCGATGTAATTGAACGTTGGCGTGTCCCCTTACTGTGAAAGATGAATATCTTGTAACTTTAAGCTCTATGTACCCGTACTCATTTGATCATGATTTTATTCATCATCCGATATAATTGAACGTTGGCGTGTCACCTTACTGTGAAAGATGAATATCTTGTAACTTTAAGCTCTATGTACCCTTACTCATTTGATCATGATTTTATTCATCATCCGATATAATTGAACGTTGGCGTGTCACCTTACTGTGAAAGATGTATATCTTGTAACTTTAAGCTCTATGTACCCGTACTCATTTGATCATGATTTTATTCATCATCCGATATAATTGAACGTTGGCGTGTCCCCTTACTGTGAAAGATGAATATCTGGTAAATTTAAGCCCTATGTCCCCCTTACTCATTTGATCATAGTTTCATTTATTGTCCGATGTAATTGAACGTTGGCGTGTCCCCTTACTGTGAAAGATGAATATCTTGTAACTTTAAGCTCTATGTACCCGTACTAACTTGATCATGATTTTATTTATTGTCCGATGTAATTGAACTTCGGCGTGTCCCCTTACTGTGAAAGATGAATATCTTGTAACTTTAAGCTCTATGTACCCGTACTCATTTGATCATAATTTCATTTATTGTCCGATGTAATTGAACGTTGGCGTGTCCCCTTACTGTGAAAGATGAATATCTAGTAACTTTAAGCTCTATGTACCCGTACTCATTTGATCATAATTTCATTTATTGTCCGATGTAATTGAACGTTGGTGTGTCCCCTTACTGTGAAAGATGAATATCTTGTAACTTTAAGCTCTATGTCCCCCGTACTCATTTCATCATAATTTCATTTATTGTCCGATGTAATTGAACGTTGGCGTATCCCGTTACTGTGAAAGATGTATATCTTGTAACTTTAAGCTCTGTGTACCCGTACTCATTTGATCATAATTTCATTTATTGTCCGATGTAATTGAACGTTGGCGTGTCCCGTCCCTGAGAAAGATGTATATCTTGTAACTTTAAGCTCTATGTCCCCCGTACTCATTTGATCATGATTTCATTTATTGTCCGATGTAATTGAACGTTGGTGTGTGCCCTTACTGTGAAAGATGAATATCTTGTAACTTTAAGCTCTATGTACCCGTACTCATTTGATCATGATTTCATTTATCGTCCGATGTAATTGAACGTTGGCGTGTCCCCTTACTGTGAAAGATGAATATCTTGTAACTTTAAGCTCTATGTACCCCGTACTCATTAGATCATGATTTCATTTATTGTCCGATGTAATTGAACGTTGGCGTGTCCCCTTACTGTGAAAGATGAATATCTTGTAACTTTAAGCTCTATGTACCCCGTACTCATTTGATCATAATTTCATTTATTGTCCGATATAATTGAACGTTGGTGTGTCCCCTTACTGTGAAAGATGAATATCTTGTAACTTTAAGCTCTATGTACCCCGTACTCATTTGATCATGATTTCATTTATTGTCCGATGTAATTGAACGTTGGCGTGTCCCCTTACTGTGAAAGATGAATATCTTGTAACTTTAAGCTCTATGTACCCGTACTCATTTGATCATGATTTCATTTATTGTCCGATGTAATTGAACGTTGGCGTGTCCCCTTACTGTGAAAGATGTATATCTTGTAACTTTAAGCTCTATGTACCCGTACTCATTTGATCATAATTTCATTTATTGTCCAATATAATTGAACGTTGGTGTGTCCCCTTACTGTGAAAGATGAATATCTTGTAACTTTAAGCTCTATGTACCCCGTACTCATTTGATCATGATTTCATTTATTGTCCGATGTAATTGAACGTTGGCGTGTCCCCTTACTGTGAAAGATGAATATCTTGTAACTTTAAGCTCTATGTACCCCGTACTCATTTGATCATAATTTCATTTATTGTCCGATATAATAGAACGTTGGTATGTCCCCTTACTGTGAAAGATGAATATCTTGTAACTTTAAGCTCTATGTACCCGTACTCATTTGATCATGATTTCATTTATTGTCCGATGTAATTGAACGTTGGCGTGTCCCCTTACTGTGAAAGATGCATATCTTGTAACTTTAAGCTCTATGTACCCGTACTCATTTGATCATGATTTTATTCATCATCCGATATAATTGAACGTTGGCATGTCCCCTTACTGTGAAAGATGAATATCTTGTAACTTTAAGCTCTATGTACCCGTACTCATTTGATCATAATTTCATTTATTGTCCGATATAATTGAACGTTGGCGTGTCACCTTACTGTGAAAGATGAATATCTTGTAACTTTAAGCTCTATGTACCCGTACTCATTTGATCATAATTTCATTTATTGTCCGATGTAATTGAACGTTGGCATGTCCCCTTACTGTGAAAGATGAATATCTTGTAACTTTAAGCTCTATGTCCCCCGTACTCATGTGATCATAATTTCATTTATTGTCCGATGTAATTGAACGCTGGTGTGTCCCGTTACTGTGAAAGATGAATATCTTGTAACTTTAAGCTCTATGTACCCGTACTCATTTGATCATAATTTCATTCATTGTCCGATGTAATTGAACGTTGGTGTGTCCCGTTACTGTGAAAGATGAATATCTTGTAACTTTAAGCTCTATGTCCCCCGTACTCATTTGATCATAATTTCATCTATTGTGCGATGTAATTGAACGTTGGCGTGTCCCCTTACTGTGAAAGATGAATATCTTGTAACTTTAAGCTCTATGTCCCCCGTACTCATTTGATCATAATTTCATTTATTGTCCGATGTAATTGAACGTTGGTGTGCCCTTACTGTGAAAGATGAATATGTTGTAACTTTAAGCTCTATGTCCCCCGTACTCATTTGATCATAATTTCATTTATTGTCCGATGTAATTGAACGTTGGCGTGTCCCTTACTGTGAAAGATGAATATCTGGTAAATTTAAGCCCTATGTCCCCCGTACTCATTTGATCATTGTTTCATTTATTGTCCGATGTAATTGAACGTTGGCGTGTCCCCTTACTGTGAAAGATGAATATCTTGTAACTTTAAGCTCTATGTACCCTTACTAACTTGATCATGATTTTATTTATTGTCCGATGTAATTGAACGTCGGCGTGTCCCCTTACTGTGAAAGATGAATATCTTGTAACTTTAAGCTCTATGTACCCGTACTCATTTGATCATAATTTCATTTATTGTCCGATGTAATTGAACGTTGGCGTGTCCCCTTACTGTGAAAGATGAATATCTAGTAACTTTAAGCTCTATGTACCCGTACTCATTTGATCACAATTTCATTTATTGTCCGATGTAATTGAACGTTGGTGTGTCCCCTTACTGTGAAAGATGAATATCTTGTAACTTTAAGCTCTATGTCCCACGTACTCATTTCATCATAATTTCATTTATTGTCCGATGTAATTGAACGTTGGCGTATCCCGTTACTGTGAAAGATGTATATCTTGTAACTTTAAGCTCTATGTACCCGTACTCATTTGATCATAATTTCATTTATTGTCCGATGTAATTGAACGTTGGCGTGTCCCGTTACTGTGAAAGATGTATATCTTGTAACTTTAAGTTCTATGTCCCCCGTACTCATTTGATCATGATTTCATTTATTGTCCGATGTAATTGAACGTTGGTGTGTGCCCTTACTGTGAAAGATGAATATCTTGTAACTTTAAGCTCTATGTACCCGTACTCATTTGATCATGATTTCATTTATTGTCCGCTGTAATTGAACGTTGGCGTGTCCCCTTACTGTGAAAGATGAATATCTTGTAACTTTAAGCTCTATGTACCCCGTACTCATTTGATCATGATTTCATTTATTGTCCGATGTAATTGAACGTTGGCGTGTCCCCTTACTGTGAAAGATGAATATCTTGTAACTTTAAGCTCTATGTACCCCGTACTCATTTTATCATAATTTCATTTATTGTCCGATATAATTGAACGTTGGTGTGTCCCCTTACTGTGAAAGATGAATATCTTGTAACTTTAAGCTCTATGTACCCCGTACTCATTTGATCATGATTTCATTTATTGTCCGATGTAATTGAACGTTGGCGTGTCCCCTTACTGTGAAAGATGAATATCTTGTAACTTTAAGCTCTATGTACCCCGTACTCATTTGATCATAATTTCATTTATTGTCCGATATAATAGAACGTTGGTATGTCCCCTTACTGTGAAAGATGAATATCTTGTAACTTTAAGCTCTATGTACCCGTACTCATTTGATCATAATTTCATTTATTGTCCGATGTAATTGAACGTTGGCGTGTCCCCTTACTGTGAAAGATGAATATCTTGTAACCTTAAGCTCTATGTACCCGTACTCATTTGATCATGATTTTATTCATCATCCGATATAATTGAACGTTGGCATGTCCCCTTACTTTCAAGGATGAATATCTTGTAACTTTAAGCTCTATGTACCCGTACTCATTTGATCATAATTTCATTTATTGTCCGATATAATTGAACGTTGGTAGTGTCCCCTTACTGTGAAAGATGAATATCTTGTAACTTTAAGCTCTATGTACCCGTACTCATTTGATCATGATTTCATTTATTGTCCGATGTAATTGAACGTTGGCGTGTCCCCTTACTGTGAAAGATGAATATCTTGTAACTTTAAGCTCTATGTACCCGTACTCATTTGATCATGATTTTAATCATCATCCGATATAATTGAACGTTGGCGTGTCCCCTTACTGTGAAAGATGAATATCTTGTAACTTTAAGCTCTATGTACCCGTACTCATTTGATCATGATTTCATTTATTGTCCGATGTAATTGAACGTTGGCGTGTCCCCTTACTGTGAAAGATGAATATCTTGAAACTTTAAGCTCTATGTACCCGTACTCATTTGATCATGATTTTATTCATCATCCGATATAATTGAACGTTGGCGTGTCCCCTTACTGCGAAAGATAAATATCTTGTAACTTTAAGCTCTATGTCCCCCGTACTCATTTGATCATAATTTCATTTATTGTCCGATGTAATTGAACGTTGGCGTGTCCCGTTACTGTGAAAGATGAATATCTTGTAACTTTAAGCTCTATGTCCCCCGTACTCATTTGATCATAATTTCATTTATTGTCCGATGTAATTGAACGTTGGTGTGTCCCGTTACTGTGAAAGATGAATATCTTGTAACTTTAAGCTCTATGTACTCGTACTCATTTGATCATAATTTCATTTATTGTCCGATGTAATTGAACGTTGGTGTGTCCCGTTACTGTGAAAGATGAATATCTTGTAACTTTAAGCTCTATGTCCCCCGTACTCATTTGATCATAATTTCATTTATTGTCCGATGTAATTGAACGTTGGTGTGTCCCGTTACTGTGAAAGATGAATATCTTGTAACTTTAAGCTCTATGTACTCGTACTCATTTGATCATAATTTCATTTATTGTCCGATGTAATTGAACGTTGGTGTGTCCCGTTACTGTGAAAGATGAATATCTTGTAACTTTAAGCTCTATGTCCCCCGTACTCATTTGATCATAATTTCATTTATTGTCCGATGTAATTGAACGTTGGCGTGTCCCCTTACTGTGAAAGATGAATATCTTGTAACTTTAAGCTCTATGTCCCCCGTACTCATTTGATCATAATTTCATTTATTGTCCGATGTAATTGAACGTTGGTGTGTCCCCTTACTGTGAAAGATGAATATCTTGTAACTTTAAGCTCTATGTCCCCCGTACTCATTTGATCATAATTTCATTTATTGTCCGATGTAATTGAACGTTGGCGTGTCCCCTTACTGTGAAAGATGAATATCTTGTAACTTTAAGCTCTATCTCCCCCGTACTCATTTGATCATAATTTCATTTATTGTCCGATGTAATTGAACGTTGGCGGGTCCCCTTACTGTGAAAGATGAATATCTTGTAACTTTAAGCTCTATGTACCCGTACTAATTTGATCATGATTTTATTTATGGTCCGATGTAATTGAACGTTGGCGTGTCCCCTTACTGTGAAAGATGAATATCTTGTAACTTTAAGCTCTATGTACCCGTACTCATTTGATCATAATTTCATTTATTGTCCGATGTAATTAAACGTTGGCGTGTCCCCTTACTGTGAAAGATGAATATCTTGTAACTTTAAGCTCTATGTCCCCCGTACTCATTTGATCATAATTTCATTTATTGTCCGATGTAATTTAACGTTGGCGTGTCCCCTTACTGTGAAAGATGAATATCTTGTAACTTTAAGCTCTATGTCCCCCGTACTCATTTGATCATAATTTCATTTATTGTCCGATGTAATTGAACGTTGGTGTGTCCCGTTACTGTGAAAGATGAATATCTTGTAACTTTAAGCTCTATGTACCCGTACTAATTTGATCATAATTTCAGTTATTGTCCGATGTAATTGAACGTTGGCGTGTCCCCTTACTGTGAAAGATGAATATCTTGTAACTTTAAGCTCTATGTACCCGTACTCATTTGATCATAATTTCATTTATTGTCTGATGTAATTGAACGTTGGAGTGTCCCCTTACTGTGAAAGATGAATATCTTGTAACATTAAGCTCTATGTACCCGTACTGATTTGATCATAATTTACTTTAATGTCCGATGTAATTGAACGTTGGCGTGTCCCCTTACTGTGAAAGATCAATATCTTGTAACTTTAAGCTCTATGTACCCGTACTCATTTGATCATAATTTCATTTATTGTCCGATGTAATTGAACGTTGGCGTGTCCCGTTACTGTGAAAGATCAATATCTTGAAACTTTAAGCTCTATGTACCCGTACTCATTTGATCATAATTTCATTTATTGTCCGATATAATTGAACGTTCGTGTGTCCCCTTACTGTGAAAGATCAATATCTTGTAACTTTAAGCTCTATGTACCCGTACTCATTTGATCATGATTTCATTTATTGTCGCTGTAATTGAACGTTGGCGTGTCCCCTTACTGTGAAAGATGTATATCTTCTAACTTTAAGCTCTATGTACCCCGTACTATTTGATCATGATTTCATTTATTGTCCGATGTAATTGAACGTTGGCGTGTCCCTTTACTGTGAAAGATGAATATCTTGTAACTTTAAGCTCTATGTACCCGTACTCATTTGATCATGATTTTATTCATCATCCGATATAATTGAACGTTGGCGTGTCACCTTACTGTGAAAGATGAATATCTTGTAACTTTAAGCTCTATGTACCCGTACTCATTTGATCATGATTTTATTCATCATCCGATATAATTGAACGTTGGCGTGTCACCTTACTGTGAAAGATGTATATCTTGTAACTTTAAGCTCTATGTACCCGTACTCATTTGATCATGATTTTATTCATCATCCGATATAATTGAACGTTGGCGTGTCACCTTACTGTGAAAGAAGAATATCTTGTAACCTTAAGCTCTATGTACCCGTACTCATTTGATCATGATTTTATTCATCATCCGATATAATTGAACGTTGGCGTGTCACCTTACTGTGAAAGATGTATATCTTGTAACTTTAAGCTCTATGTACCCGTACTCATTTGATCGTGATTTTATTCATCATCCGATATAATTGAACGTTGGCGTGTCCCCTTACTGTGAACGATGTATATCTTGTAACTCTAAGCTCTATGTACCCGTACTCATTTGATCATAATTTCATTTATTGTCCGATATAATTGAACGTTGGCGTGTCCCCTTACTGTGAAAGATGTATATCTTGTAACTTTAAGCTCTATGTACCCGTACTCATTTGATCATAATTTCATTTATTGTCCGATATAATTGAACGTTGGCGTGTCCCCTTACTGTGAAAGATGTATATCTTGTAACTTTAAGCTCTATGTACCCGTACTCATTTGATCATAATTTCATTTATTGTCCGATGTAATTGAACGTTGGCGTGTCCCCTTACTGTGAAAGATGTATATCTTGTAACTTTAAGCTCTATGTACCCGTACTCATTTGATCATGATTTCATGTATTGTCCGATATAATTGAACGTTGGGAGTGTCCCCTTACTGTGAAAGGTGAATATCTTGTAACTTTGAGCTCTATGTACCCGTACTCATTTGATCATGATTTCATTTATTGTCGGATATAATTGAACGCTGGGAGTGTCCCCTTACTGTTAAAGATGAATATCTTGTAACATTAGGCTCTATGCACCCCGTACTCATTTGATCATGATTTCATTTATGTTTTGATAAAATTGAACGTTGGAGTGTCCCCTTACTGTGAAAGATGAATATCTTGTAACTTTAGGCTCTATGAACCCCATACTAATTTGATCATGATGTCATTCATCGTCCGATGTAATTGACCGTTGGCGTGAGCCCTTACTGTGAAAGATGAATATCTGGTAACTTTAAGCTCTATGTACCCGTACTCATTTGATCATGATTTCATTCATCGTCCGATGTAATTGACCGTTGGGATTGTCCCCTTACTGAGAAAGATGAATGTCTGGTAAATTTAAGCTCTATGTAGCCGTACTCATTTGACCATAATTTCATTTATTGTCAGATATAATTGAACGTTGGGAGTGTCACCTTACTGTTAAAGATGAATATCTTGTAACTTTAGACTCTATGTACCCCGTACTCATTTGATCATGATTTCATTTATTGTCCGATGTAATTGAACGTTGGTGTGTCCCGTTACTGTGAAAGATGAATATCTTGTAACTTTAAGCTCTATGTCCCCCGTCCTCATTTGACCATAATTTCATCTATTGTCCGATGTAATTGAACGTTGGCGTGTCCCCTTACTGTGAAAGATGAATATCTTGTAACTTTAAGCTCTATGTCCCCCGTACTCATTTGATCATAATTTCATTTATTGTCCGATGAAATTGAACGTTGGCGTGTCCCCTTACTGTGAAAGATGAATATCTAGTAACTTTAAGCTCTATGTACCCGTACTCATTTGATCATAATTTCATTTATTGTCCGATGTAATTGAACGTTTGTGTGTCCCCTTACTGTGAAAGATGAATATCTTGTAACTTTAAGCTCTATGTACCCGTACTCATTTGATCATGATTTCATTTATTGTCCGCTGTAATTGAACGTTGGCGTGTCCCCTTACTGTGAAAGATGAATATCTTGTAACTTTAAGCTCTATGTACCCCGTACTCATTTGATCATGATTTCATTTATTGTCCGATGTAATTGAACGTTGGCGTGTCCCCTTACTGTGAAAGATGAATATCTTGTAACTTTAAGCTCTATGTACCCCGTACTCATTTGATCATAATTTCATTTATTGTCCGATATAATTGAACGTTGGTGTGTCCCCTTACTGTGAAAGATGAATATCTTGTAACTTTAAGCTCTATGTACCCCGTACTCATTTGATCATGATTTCATTTATTGTCCGATGTAATTGAATGTTGGCGTGTCCCCTTACTGTGAAAGATGAATATCTTGTAACTTTAAGCTCTATGTACCCGTACTCATTTGATCATAATTTCATTTATTGTCCGATGTAATTGAACGTTGGCGTGTCCCCTTACTGTGAAAGATGTATATCTTGTAACTTTAAGCTCTATGTACCCGTACTCATTTGATCATAATTTCATTTATTGTCCGATATAATTGAACGTTGGTGTGTCCCCTTACTGTGAAAGATGAATATCTTGTAACTTTAAGCTCTATGTACCCCGTACTCATTTGATCATGATTTCATTAATTGTCCGATGTAATTGAACGTTGGCGTGTCCCCTTACTGTGAAAGATGAATATCTTGTAACTTTAAGCTCTATGTACCCCGTACTCATTTGATCATAATTTCATTTATTGTCCGATATAATAGAACGTTGGTATGTCCCCTTACTGTGAAAGATGAATATCTTGTAACTTTAAGCTCTATGTACCCGTACTCATTTGATCATGATTTCATTTATTGTCCGATGTAATTGAACGTTGGCGTGTCCCCTAACTGTGAAAGATGTATATCTTGTAACTTTAAGCTCTATGTACCCGTACTCATTTGATCATGATTTCATTTATTGTCCGATGTAATTGAACGTTGGTGTGTCCCCTTACTGTGAAAGATGAATATCTTGTAACTTTAAGCTCTATGTACCCGTACTCATTTGATCATGATTTTATTCATCATCCGATATAATTGAACGTTGGCGTGTCACCTTACTGTGAAAGATGAATATCTTGTAACTTTAAGCTCTATGTACCCGTACTCATTTGATCATGATTTTATTCATCATCCGATATAATTGAACGTTGGCGTGTCACCTTACTGTGAAAGATGTATATCTTGTAACTTTAAGCTCTATGTACCCGTACTCATTTGATCATGATTTTATTCATCATCCGATATAATTGAACGTTGGCGTGTCACCTTACTGTGAAAGAAGAATATCTTGTAACCTTAAGCTCTATGTACCCGTACTCATTTGATCATGATTTTATTCATCATCCGATATAATTGAACGTTGGCGTGTCACCTTACTGTGAAAGATGTATATCTTGTAACTTTAAGCTCTATGTACCCGTACTCATTTGATCGTGATTTTATTCATCATCCGATATAATTGAACGTTGGCGTGTCCCCTTACTGTGAAAGATGTATATCTTGTAACTTTAAGCTCTATGTACCCGTACTCATTTGATCATGATTTTATTCATCATCCGATATAATTGAACGTTGGCGTGTCACCTTAGTGTGAAAGATGAATATCTTGTAACTTTAAGCTCTATGTACCCGTACTCATTTGATCATGATTTTATTCATCATCCGATATAATTGAACGTTGGCGTGTCCCCTTACTGAGAAAGATGAATATCTTGTAACTTTAAGCTCTATGTACCCGTACTCATTTGATCATAATTTCATTTATTGTCCGATGTAATTGAACGTTGGCGTGTCCCCTTACTGTGAAAGATGAATATCTTGTAACCTTAAGCTCTATGTACCCGTACTCATTTGATCATGATTTTATTCATCATCCGATATAATTGAACGTTGGCATGTCCCCTTACTTTCAAAGATGAATATCTTGTAACTTTAAGCTCTATGTACCCGTACTCATTTGATCATAATTTCATTTATTGTCCGATATAATTGAACGTTGGTAGTGTCCCCTTACTGTGAAAGATGAATATCTTGTAACTTTAAGCTCTATGTACCCGTACTCATTTGATCATGATTTCATTTATTGTCCGATGTAATTGAACGTTGGCGTGTCCCCTTACTGTGAAAGATGAATATCTTGTAACTTTAAGCTCTATGTACCCGTACTCATTTGATCATGATTTTAATCATCATCCGATATAATTGAACGTTGGCGTGTCCCCTTACTGTGAAAGATGAATATCTTGTAACTTTAAGCTCTATGTACCCGTACTCATTTGATCATGATTTCATTTATTGTCCGATGTAATTGAACGTTGGCGTGTCCCCTTACTGTGAAAGATGAATATCTTGAAACTTTAAGCTCTATGTACCCGTACTCATTTGATCATGATTTTATTCATCATCCGATATAATTGAACGTTGGCGTGTCCCCTTACTGCGAAAGATAAATATCTTGTAACTTTAAGCTCTATGTCCCCCGTACTCATTTGATCATAATTTCATTTATTGTCCGATGTAATTGAACGTTGGCGTGTCCCGTTACTGTGAAAGATGAATATCTTGTAACTTTAAGCTCTATGTCCCCCGTACTCATTTGATCATAATTTCATTTATTGTCCGATGTAATTGAACGTTGGTGTGTCCCGTTACTGTGAAAGATGAATATCTTGTAACTTTAAGCTCTATGTACTCGTACTCATTTGATCATAATTTCATTTATTGTCCGATGTAATTGAACGTTGGTGTGTCCCGTTACTGTGAAAGATGAATATCTTGTAACTTTAAGCTCTATGTCCCCCGTACTCATTTGATCATAATTTCATTTATTGTCCGATGTAATTGAACGTTGGCGTGTCCCCTTACTGTGAAAGATGAATATCTTGTAACTTTAAGCTCTATGTCCCCCGTACTCATTTGATCATAATTTCATTTATTGTCCGATGTAATTGAACGTTGGTGTGTCCCCTTACTGTGAAAGATGAATATCTTGTAACTTAAAGCTCTATGTCCCCCGTACTCATTTGATCATAATTTCATTTATTGTCCGATGTAATTGAACGTTGGCGTGTCCCCTTACTGTGAAAGATGAATATCTTGTAACTTTAAGCTCTATCTCCCCCGTACTCATTTGATCATAATTTCATTTATTGTCCGATGTAATTGAACGTTGGCGGGTCCCCTTACTGTGAAAGATGAATATCTTGTAACTTTAAGCTCTATGTACCCGTACTAATTTGATCATGATTTTATTTATGGTCCGATGTAATTGAACGTTGGCGTGTCCCCTTACTGTGAAAGATGAATATCTTGTAACTTTAAGCTCTATGTACCCGTACTCATTTGATCATAATTTCATTTATTGTCCGATGTAATTAAACGTTGGCGTGTCCCCTTACTGTGAAAGATGAATATCTTGTAACTTTAAGCTCTATGTCCCCCGTACTCATTTGATCATAATTTCATTTATTGTCCGATGTAATTGAACGTTGGCGTGTCCCCTTACTGTGAAAGATGAATATCTTGTAACTTTAAGCTCTATGTCCCCCGTACTCATTTGATCATAATTTCATTTATTGTCCGATGTAATTGAACGTTGGTGTGTCCCGTTACTGTGAAAGATGAATATCTTGTAACTTTAAGCTCTATGTACCCGTACTAATTTGATCATAATTTCAGTTATTGTCCGATGTAATTGAACGTTGGCGTGTCCCCTTACTGTGAAAGATGAATATCTTGTAACTTTAAGCTCTATGTACCCGTACTCATTTGATCATAATTTCATTTATTGTCTGATGTAATTGAACGTTGGAGTGTCCCCTTACTGTGAAAGATGAATATCTTGTAACATTAAGCTCTATGTACCCGTACTGATTTGATCATAATTTACTTTAATGTCCGATGTAATTGAACGTTGGCGTGTCCCCTTACTGTGAAAGATCAATATCTTGTAACTTTAAGCTCTATGTACCCGTACTCATTTGATCATAATTTCATTTATTGTCCGATGTAATTGAACGTTGGCGTGTCCCGTTACTGTGAAAGATCAATATCTTGAAACTTTAAGCTCTATGTACCCGTACTCATTTGATCATAATTTCATTTATTGTCCGATATAATTGAACGTTCGTGTGTCCCCTTACTGTGAAAGATCAATATCTTGTAACTTTAAGCTCTATGTACCCGTACTCATTTGATCATGATTTCATTTATTGTCGCTGTAATTGAACGTTGGCGTGTCCCCTTACTGTGAAAGATGTATATCTTCTAACTTTAAGCTCTATGTACCCCGTACTATTTGATCATGATTTCATTTATTGTCCGATGTAATTGAACGTTGGCGTGTCCCCTTACTGTGAAAGATGAATATCTTGTAACTTTAAGCTCTATGTACCCGTACTCATTTGATCATGATTTTATTCATCATCCGATATAATTGAACGTTGGCGTGTCACCTTACTGTGAAAGATGAATATCTTGTAACTTTAAGCTCTATGTACCCGTACTCATTTGATCATGATTTTATTCATCATCCGATATAATTGAACGTTGGCGTGTCACCTTACTGTGAAAGATGTATATCTTGTAACTTTAAGCTCTATGTACCCGTACTCATTTGATCATGATTTTATTCATCATCCGATATAATTGAACGTTGGCGTGTCACCTTACTGTGAAAGAAGAATATCTTGTAACCTTAAGCTCTATGTACCCGTACTCATTTGATCATGATTTTATTCATCATCCGATATAATTGAACGTTGGCGTGTCACCTTACTGTGAAAGATGTATATCTTGTAACTTTAAGCTCTATGTACCCGTACTCATTTGATCGTGATTTTATTCATCATCCGATATAATTGAACGTTGGCGTGTCCCCTTACTGTGAACGATGTATATCTTGTAACTCTAAGCTCTATGTACCCGTACTCATTTGATCATAATTTCATTTATTGTCCGATATAATTGAACGTTGGCGTGTCCCCTTACTGTGAAAGATGTATATCTTGTAACTTTAAGCTCTATGTACCCGTACTCATTTGATCATAATTTCATTTATTGTCCGATATAATTGAACGTTGGCGTGTCCCCTTACTGTGAAAGATGTATATCTTGTAACTTTAAGCTCTATGTACCCGTACTCATTTGATCATAATTTCATTTATTGTCCGATGTAATTGAACGTTGGCGTGTCCCCTTACTGTGAAAGATGTATATCTTGTAACTTTAAGCTCTATGTACCCGTACTCATTTGATCATGATTTCATGTATTGTCCGATATAATTGAACGTTGGGAGTGTCCCCTTACTGTGAAAGGTGAATATCTTGTAACTTTGAGCTCTATGTACCCGTACTCATTTGATCATGATTTCATTTATTGTCGGATATAATTGAACGTTGGGAGTGTCCCCTTACTGTTAAAGATGAATATCTTGTAACATTAGGCTCTATGCACCCCGTACTCATTTGATCATGATTTCATTTATGTTTTGATAAAATTGAACGTTGGAGTGTCCCCTTACTGTGAAAGATGAATATCTTGTAACTTTAGGCTCTATGAACCCCATACTAATTTGATCATGATGCCATTCATCGTCCGATGTAATTGACCGTTGGCGTGACCCCTTACTGTGAAAGATGAATATCTGGTAACTTTAAGCTCTATGTACCCGTACTCATTTGATCATGATTTCATTCATCGTCCGATGTAATTGACCGTTGGGATTGTCCCCTTACTGAGAAAGATGAATGTCTGGTAAATTTAAGCTCTATGTAGCCGTACTCATTTGACCATAATTTCATTTATTGTCAGATATAATTGAACGTTGGGAGTGTCACCTTACTGTTAAAGATGAATATCTTGTAACTTTAGACTCTATGTACCCCGTACTCATTTGATCATGATTTCATTTATTGTCCGATGTAATTGAACGTTGGTGTGTCCCGTTACTGTGAAAGATGAATATCTTGTAACTTTAAGCTCTATGTCCCCCGTCCTCATTTGATCATAATTTCATCTATTGTCCGATGTAATTGAACGTTGGCGTGTCCCCTTACTGTGAAAGATGAATATCTTGTAACTTTAAGCTCTATGTCCCCCGTACTCATTTGATCATAATTTCATTTATTGTCCGATGTAATTGAACGTTGGCGTGTCCCCTTACTGTGAAAGATGAATATCTTGTAACTTTAAGCTCTATGTACCCGTACTAATTTGATCATGATTTTATTTATTGTCCGATGTAATTGAACGTCGGCGTGTCCCCTTACTGTGAAAGATGAATATCTTGTAACTTTAAGCTCTATGTACCCGTACTCATTTGATCATAATTTCATTTATTGTCCGATGAAATTGAACGTTGGCGTGTCCCCTTACTGTGAAAGATGAATATCTAGTAACTTTAAGCTCTATGTACCCGTACTCATTTGATCATAATTTCATTTATTGTCCGATGTAATTGAACGTTTGTGTGTCCCCTTACTGTGAAAGATGAATATCTTGTAACTTTAAGCTCTATGTCCCCCGTACTCATTTGATCATAATTTCATTTATTGTCCGATGTAATTGAACGTTGGCGTGTCCCGTTACTGTGAAAGATGTATATCTTGTAACTTTAAGCTCTATGTACCCGTACTCATTTGATCATAATTTCATTTATTGTCCGATGTAATTGAACGTTGGCGTGTCCCCTTACTGTGAAAGATCAATATCTTGTAACTTTAAGCTCTATGTACCCGTACTCATTTGATCATAATTTCATTCATCGTCCGATATAATTGAACGTTGGCGTGTCCCCTTACTGTGAAAGATGAATATCTGGTAACTTTAAGCTCTATGTACCCGTACTCATTTGATCATAATTTCATTTTTTGTAGGATGTAATTGAACGTTGGTGTGTCCCCTTACTGTGAAAGATCAATATCTTGTAACTTTAAGCTCTATGTCCCCCGTACTCATTTGATCATAATTTCATTTATTGTCCTATGTAATTGAACGTTGGCGTGTCCCCTTACTGTGAAAGATGAATATCTTGTAACTTTGAGCTCTATGTACCCGTACTCATTTGATCATAATTTCATTTATTGTTCGATATAATTGAACGTTCGTGTGTCCCCTTACTGTGAAAGATCAATATCTTGTAACTTTAAGCTCTATGTACCCGTACTCATTTGATCATGATTTCATTTATTGTCGCTGTAATTGAACGTTGGCGTGTCCCCTTACTGTGAAAGATGAATATCTTCTAACTTTAAGCTCTATGTACCCCGTACTCATTTGATCATGATTTCATTTATTGTCCGATGTAATTGAACGTTGGCGTGTCCCCTTACTGTGAAAGATGAATATCTTGTAACTTTAAGCTCTATCTCCCCCGTACTCATTTGATCATAATTTCATTTATTGTCCGATGTAATTGAACGTTGGCGTGTCCCCTTACTGTGAAAGATGAATATCTTGTAACTTTAAGCTCTATGTACCCGTACTCATTTGATCATAATTTCATTTATTGTCCGATGTAATTGAACGTTGGCGTGTCCCCTTACTGTGAAAGATGTATATCTTGTAACTTTAAGCTCTATGTACCCGTACTCATTTGATCATGATTTCATTTATTGTCCGATATAATTGAACGTTGGGAGTGTCCCCTTACTGTGAAAGGTGAATATCTTGTAACTTTGAGCTCTATGTACCCGTACTCATTTGACCATGATTTCATTTATTGTCCGATATAATTGAAGGTTGGGAGTGTCGCCTTACTGTTAAAGATGAATATCTTGTACCTTTAGACTCTATGTACCCCGTACTCATTTGATCATGATTTCATTTATTGTCCGATGTAATTGAACGTTGGTGTGTCCCGTTACTGTGAAAGATGAATATCTTGTAACCTTAAGCTCTATGTCCCCCGTCCTCATTTGATCATAATTTCATCTATTGTCCGATGTAATTGAACGTTGGCGTGTTCCCTTACTGTGAAAGATGAATATCTTGTAACCTTAAGCTCTATGTCCCCCGTACTCATTTGATCATAATTTCATTTATTGTCCGATGTAATTGAACGTTGGTGTGTCCCCTTACTGTGAAAGATGAATATCTTGTAACTTTAAGCTCTATGTACCCCGTACTCATTTGATCATGATTTCATTTATTGTCCGATGTAATTGAACGTTGGCGTGTCCCCTTACTGTGAAAGATGAATATCTTGTAACTTTAAGCTCTATGACCCGTACTCATTTGATCATAACTTCATTTATTGTCCGATGTAATTGAACGTTGGTGTGTCCCCTTACTGTGAAAGATGTATATCTTGTAACTTTAAGCTCTATGTACCCGTACTCATTTGATCATAATTTCATTTATTGTCCGATATAATTGAACGTTGGTGTGTCCCCTTACTGTGAAAGATGAATATCTTGTAACTTTAAGCTCTATGTACCCGTACTCATTTGATCATGATTTCATTTATTGTCCGATGTAATTGAACGTTGGCGTGTCCCCTTACTGTGAAAGATGAATATTTTGTAACTTTAAGCTCTATGTACCCCCTACTCATTTGATCATAATTTCATTTATTGTCCGATATAATTGAACGTTGGCGTGTCCCCTTACTGTGAAAGATGAATATCTTGTAACTTTAAGATCTATGTACCCGTACTCATTTGACCATGATTTCAATTATTGTCCGATGTAATTGAACGTTGGCGTGTCCCCTTACTGTGAAAGATGAATATCTTGTAACTTTAAGCTCTATGTACCCGTACTCATTTGATCATGATTTTATTCATCATCCCATATAATTGAACGTTGGCGTGTCCCCTTACTGCGAAAGATGAATATCTTGTAACTTTAAGCTCTATGTCCGCCGTACTCATTTGATCATAATTTCATTTATTGTCCGATGTAATTGAACGTTGGCGTGTCCCGTTACTGTGAAAGATGAATATCTTGTAACTTTAAGCTCTATGTCCCCCGTACTCATTTGATCATAATTTCATTTATTGTCCGATGTAATTGAACGTTGGTGTGTCCCGTTACTGTGAAAGATGAATATCTTGTAACTTAAGCTCTATGTCCCCAGTACTCATTTGATCATAATTTCATTTATTGTCCGATGTAATTGAACGTTGGTGTGTCCCCTTACTGTGAAAGATGAATATCTTGTAACTTTAAGCTCTATGTCCCCGGTACTCATTTGATCATGATTTCATTTATTGTCCGATGTAATGGAACGTTGGCGTGTCCCCTTACTGTGAATGATGAATATCTTGTAACTTTAAGCTCTATGTCCCCCGTACTCATTTGATCATGATTTCATTTATTGTCCGATGTAATTGAACGTTGGCGTGTCCCCTTACTGTGAAAGATGAATATCTTGTAACTTTAAGCTCTATGTACCCGTACTCATTTGATCATGATTTTATTCATCATCCGATATAATTGAACGTTGGCGTGTCCCCTTACTGTGAAAGATGAATATCTTGTAACTTTAAGATCTATGTACCCGTACTCATTTGACCATGATTTCAATTATTGTCCGATGTAATTGAACGTTGGCGTGTCCCCTTACTGTGAAAGATGAATATCTTGTAACTTTAAGCTCTATGTACCCGTACTCATTTGATCATGATTTTATTCATCATCCGATATAATTGAACGTTGGCGTGTCCCCTTACTGCGAAAGATGAATATCTTGTAACTTTAAGCTCTATGTCCCCCGTACTCATTTGATCATAATTTCATTTATTGTCCGATGTAATTGAACGTTGGCGTGTCCCGTTACTGTGAAAGATGAATATCTTGTAACTTTAAGCTCTATGTCCCCCGTACTCATTTGATCATAATTTCATTTATTGTCCGATGTAATTGAACGTTGGTGTGTCCCCTTACTGTGAAAGATGAATATCTTGTAACTTTAAGCTCTATGTCCCCGGTACTCATTTGATCATAATTTCATTTATTGTCCGATGTAACTGAACGTTGGCGTGTCCCCTTACTGTGAAAGATGAATATCTTGTAACTTTAAGCTCTATGTCCCCCGTACTCATTTGATCCTAATTTCATTTATTGTCCGATGTAATTGAACGTTGGCGTGTCCCCTTACTGTGAAAGATGAATATCTTGTAACTTTAAGCTCTATGTACCCGTACTAATTTGATCATAATTTCATTTATTGTCCGATGTAATTGAACGTTGGCGTGTCCCCGTACTGTGAAAGATGAATATCTTGTAACTTTAAGCTCTATGTACCCGTACTCATTTGATCATGATTTCATTTATTGTCCGATATAATTGAACGTTGGGAGTGTCCCCTTACTGTGGAAGGTGAAGATCTTGTAACTTTGAGCTCTATGTACCCGTACTCATTTGATCATGATTTCATTTATTGTCGGATATAATTGAACATTGGGAGTGTCCCCTTACTGTTAAAGATGAATATCTTGTAACATTAGGCTCTATGCACCCCGTACTCATTTGATCATGATTTCATTTATTTTTTGATAAAATTGAACGTTGGAGTGTCCCCTTACTGTGAAAGATGAATATCTTGTAACTTTAGGCTCTATGTACCCCATACTAATTTGATCATGATGTCATTCATCGTCCGATGTAATTGACCGTTGGCGTGTCCCCTTACTGTGAAAGATGAATATCTGGTAACTTTAAGCTCTATGTACCCGTACTCATTTGATCATGATTTCATTCATCGTCCGATGTAATTGACCGTTGGGATTGTCCCCTTACTGAGAAAGATGAATGTCTGGTAAATTTAAGCTCTATGTAGCCGTACTCATTTGATCATGATTTCATTTATTGTCCGATATAATTGAACGTTGGGAGTGTCACCTTACTGTTAAAGATGAATTTCTTGTAACTTTAGACTCTATGTACCCCGTACTCATTTGATCATGATTTCATTTATTGTCCGATATAATTGAACGTTGGGAGTGTCGCCTTACTGTTAAAGATGAATATCTTGTAACTTTAGACTCTATGTACCCCGTACTCATTTGATCATGATTTCATTTATTGTCCGATGTAATTGACGTTGGTGTGTCCCGTTACTGTGAAAGATGAATATCTTGTAACTTTAAGCTCTATGTCCCCCGTCCTCATTTGATCATAATTTCATCTATTGTCCGATGTAATTGAACGTTGGCGTGTGCCCTTACTGTGAAAGATGAATATCTTGTAACTTTAAGCTCTATGTCCCCCGTACTCATTTGATCATAATTTCATTTATTGTCCGATGTAATTGAACGTTGGTGTGTCCCCTTACTGTGAAAGATGAATATCTTGTAACTTTAAGCTCTATGTACCCCCTACTCATTTGATCATGATTTCATTTATTGTCCGATGTAATTGAACGTTGGCGTGTCCCCTTACTGTGAAAGATGAATATCTTGTAACTTTAAGCTCTATGTACCCGTACTCATTTGATCATAACTTCATTTATTGTCCGATATAATTGAACGTTGGTGTGTCCCCTTACTGTGAAAGATGAATATCTTGTAACTTTAAGCTCTATGTACCCGTACTCATTTGATCATGATTTCATTTATTGTCCGATGTAATTGAACGTTGGCGTGTCCCCTTACTGTGAAAGATGAATATCTTGTAACTTTAAGCTCTATGTACCCCCTACTCATTTGATCATAATTTCATTTATTGTCCGATATAATTGAACGTTGGTGTGTCCCCTTACTGTGAAAGATGAATATCTTGTAACTTTAAGCTCTATGTACCCGTACTCATTTGATCATGATTTCATTTATTGTCCGATGTAATTGAACGTTGGCGTGTCCCCTTACTGTGAAAGATGTATATCTTGTAACTTTAAGCTCTATGTACCCGTACTCATTTGATCATGATTTCATTTATTGTCCGATGTAATTGAACGTTGGCGTGTCCCCTTACTGTGAAAGATGAATATCTTGTAACTTTAAGCTCTATGTACCCGTACTCATTTGATCATGATTTTATTCATCATCCGATATAATTGAACGTTGGCGTGTCCCCTTACTGTGAAAGATGAATATCTTGTAACTTTAAGCTCTATGTACCCGTACTCATTTGATCATGATTTCAATTATTGTCCGATGTAATTGAACGTTTTCGTGTCCCCTTACTGTGAAAGATGAATATCTTGTAACTTTAAGCTCTATGTACCCGTACTCATTTGATCATGATTTTATTCATCATCCGATATAATTGAACGTTGGCGTGTCCCCTTACTGCGAAAGATGAATATCTTGTAACTTTAAGCTCTATGTCCCCCGTACTCATT
Source organism: Mantis religiosa (assembly GCA_030765055.1). NCBI lineage: Eukaryota > Metazoa > Arthropoda > Insecta > Mantodea > Mantidae > Mantis > Mantis religiosa. The sequence goes on from JAUKNK010000016.1 coordinate 7,929,541, forward strand.
TGATCATAATTTCATTTATTGTCCGATGTAATTGAACGTTGGCGTGTCCCGTTACTGTGAAAGACGAATATCTTGTAACTTTAAGCTCTATGTCCCCCGTACTCATTTGATCATAATTTCATTTATTGTCCAATGTAATTGAACGTTGGTGTGTCCCGTTACTGTGAAAGATGAATATCTTGTAACATTAGGCTCTATGCACCCCGTACTCATTTGATCATGATTTCATTTATTTTTTGATAAAATTGAACGTTGGAGTGTCCCCTTACTGTGAAAGATGAATATCTTGTAACTTTAGGCTCTATGTACCCCATACTAATTTGATCATGATGTCATTCATCGTCCGATGTAATTGACCGTTGGCGTGTCCCCTTACTGTGAAAGATGAATATCTGGTTACTTTAAGCTCTATGTACCCGTACTCATTTGATCATGATTTCATTCATCGTCCGATGTAACTGACCGTTGGGATTGTCCCCTTACTGAGAAAGATGAATGTCTGGTAAATTTAAGCTCTATGTAGCCGTACTCATTTGATCATAATTTCATTTATTGTCCGATTTAATTGAACGTTGGGAGTGTCACCTTACTGTTAAAGATGAATATCTTGTAACTTTAGACTCTATGTACCCCGTACTCATTTGATCATGATTTCATTTATTGTCCGATATAATTGAACGTTGGGAGTGTCGCCTTACTGTTAAAGATGAATATCTTGTAACTTTAGACTCTATGTACCCCGTACTCATTTGATCATGATTTCATTTATTGTCCGATGTAATTGAACGTTGGTGTGTCCCGTTACTGTGAAAGATGAATATCTTGTAACTTTAAGCTCTATGTCCCCCGTCCTCATTTGATCATAATTTCATCTATTGTCCGATGTAATTGAACGTTGGCGTGTCCCCTTACTGTGAAAGATGAATATCTTGTAACTTTAAGCTCTATGTCCCCCGTACTCATTTGATCATAATTTCATTTATTGTCCGATGTAATTGAACGTTGGTGTGTCCCCTTACTGTGAAAGATGAATATCTTGTAACTTTAAGCTCTATGTACCCCCTACTCATTTGATCATGATTTCATTTATTGTCCGATGTAATTGAACGTTGGCGTGTCCCCTTACTGTGAAAGATGAATATCTTGTAACTTTAAGCTCTATGTACCCGTACTCATTTGATCATAACTTCATTTATTGTCCGATATAATTGAACGTTGGTGTGTCCCCTTACTGTGAAAGATGAATATCTTGTAACTTTAAGCTCTATGTACCCGTACTCATTTGATCATGATTTCATTTATTGTCCGATGTAATTGAACGTTGGCGTGTCCCCTTACTGTGAAAGATGAATATCTTGTAACTTTAAGCTCTATGTACCCCCTACTCATTTGATCATAATTTCATTTATTGTCCGATATAATTGAACGTTGGTGTGTCCCCTTACTGTGAAAGATGAATATCTTGTAACTTTAAGCTCTATGTACCCGTACTCATTTGATCATGATTTCATTTATTGTCCGATGTAATTGAACGTTGGCGTGTCCCCTTACTGTGAAAGATGTATATCTTGTAAATTTAAGCTCTATGTACCCGTACTCATTTGATCATGATTTCATTTATTGTCCGATGTAATTGAACGTTGGCGTGTCCCCTTACTGTGAAAGATGAATATCTTGTAACTTTAAGCTCTATGTACCCGTACTCATTTGATCATGATTTTATTCATCATCCGATATAATTGAACGTTGGCGTGTCCCCTTACTGTGAAAGATGAATATCTTGTAACTTTAAGCTCTATGTACCCGTACTCATTTGATCATGATTTCAATTATTGTCCGATGTAATTGAACGTTGGCGTGTCCCCTTACTGTGAAAGATGAATATCTTGTAACTTTAAGCTCTATGTACCCGTACTCATTTGATCATGATTTTATTCATCATCCGATATAATTGAACGTTGGCGTGTCCCCTTACTGCGAAAGATGAATATCTTGTAACTTTAAGCTCTATGTCCCCCGTACTCATTTGATCATAATTTCATTTATTGTCCGATGTAATTGAACGTTGGCGTGTCCCGTTACTGTGAAAGACGAATATCTTGTAACTTTAAGCTCTATGTCCCCCGTACTCATTTGATCATAATTTCATTTATTGTCCGATGTAATTGAACGTTGGTGTGTCCCGTTACTGTGAAAGATGAATATCTTGTAACTTAAGCTCTATGTCCCCAGTACTCATTTGATCATAATTTCATTTATTGTCCGATGTAATTGAACGTTGGTGTGTCCCCTTACTGTGAAAGATGAATATCTTGTGACTTTAAGCTCTATGTCCCCGGTACTCATTTGATCATAATTTCATTTATTGTCCGATGTAATTGAACGTTGGCGTGTCCCCTTACTGTGAAAGATGAATATCTTGTAACTATAAGCTCTATGTCCCCCGTACTCATTTGATCATAATTTCATTTATTGTCCTATGTAATTGAACGTTGGCGTGTCCCCTTACTGTGAAAGATGAATATCTTGTAACTTTAAGCTCTATGTACCCGTACTAATTTGATCATGATTTTATTTATTGTCCGATGTAATTGAACGTTGGCGTGTCCCCTTACTGTGAAAGATGAATATCTTGTAACTTTAAGCTCTATGTACCCGTACTCATTTGATCATGATTTTAATCATCATCCGATATAATTGAACGTTGGCGTGTCCCCTTACTGTGAAAGATGAATATCTTGTAACTTTAAGCTCTATGTACCCGTACTCATTTGATCATGATTTCATTTATTGTCCGATGTAATTGAACGTTGGCGTGTCCCCTTACTGTGAAAGATGAATATCTTGAAACTTTAAGCTCTATGTACCCGTACTCATTTGATCATGATGTTATTCATCATCCGATATAATTGAACGTTGGCGTGTCCCCTTACTGAGAAAGATGAATATCTTGTAACTTTAAGCTCTATGTACCCGTACTCATTTGATCATAATTTCATTTATTGTCCGATGTAATTGAACGTTGGCGTGTCCCCTTACTGTGAAAGATGAATATCTTGTAACTTTAAGCTCTATGTACCCGTACTCTTTTGATCATGATTTTATTCATCATCCGATATAATTGAAAGTTGGCATGTCCCCTTACTGTGAAAGATGAATACCTTGTAACTTTAAGCTCTATGTACCCGTACTCATTTGATCATAATTTCATTTATTGTCCGATATAATTGAACGTTGGGAGTGTCCCCTTACTGTGAAAGATGAATATCTTGTAACTTTAAGCTCTATGTACCCGTACTCATTTGATCATGATTTCATTTATTGTCCGATGTAATTGAACGTTGGCGTGTCCCCTTACTGTGAATGATGAATATCTTGTAACTTTAAGCTCTATGTACCCATACTCATTTGATCATGATTTCATTTATTGTCCGATGTAATTGAACGTTGGCGTGTCCCCTTACTGTGAAAGATGAATATCTTGTAACTTTAAGCTCTATGTACCCGTACTAATTTGATCATAATTTCATTTATTGTCCGATGTAATTGAACGTTGGCGTGTCCCCTTACTGTGAAAGATGAATATCTTGTAACTTTAAGCTCTATGTACCCGTACTCATTTGATCATAATTTCATTTATTGTCCGATGTAATTGAACGTTGGTGTGTGCCCTTACTGTGAAAGATGAATATCTTGTAACTTTAAGCTCTATGTCCCCCGTACTCATTTGATCATAATTTCATTTATTGTCCGATGTAATTGAACGTTGGCGTGTCCCCTTACTATGAAAGATGAATATCTTGTAACTTTAAGCTCTATGTCCCCAGTACTCATTTGATCATAATTTCATTTATTGTCCGATGTAATTGAAGGTTGGCCTGTCCCCTTACTGTGAAAGATCAATATCTTGAAACTTTAAGCTCTATGTACCCGTACTCATTTGATCATAATTTCATTTATTGTCCGATGTAATTGAACGTTGGCGTGTCCCCTTACTGTGAAAGATCAATATCTTGTAACTTTAAGCTCTATGTACCCGTACTCATTTGATCATAATTTCATTTATTGTCCGATATAATTGAACGTTGGCGTGTCCCCTTACTGTGAAAGATCAATATCTTGTAACTTTAAGCTCTATGTACCCGTACGCATTTGATCATAATTTCATTTATTGTCCGATGTAATTGAACGTTGGCGTGTCCCCTTACTGTGAAAGATCAATATCTTGTAACTTTAAGCTCTATGTACCCGTACTCATTTGATCATAATTTCATTTATTGTCCGATGTAATTGAACGTTGGCGTGTCCCCTTACTGTGAAAGATCAATATCTTGTAACTTTAAATCTATGTACCCGTACTCATTTGATCATGATTTCATTTATTGTCCGATGTAATTGAACGTTGGCGTGTCCCCTTACTGTGAAAGATGAATATCTTGTAACTTTAAGCTCTATGTACCCGTACTCATTTGATCATGATTTCATTTATTGTCCGATGTAATTGAACGTTGGCGTGTCCCGTTACTGTGAAAGACGAATATCTTGTAACTTTAAGCTCTATGTCCCCCGTACTCATTTGATCATAATTTCATTTATTGTCCGATGTAATTGAACGTTGGTGTGTCCCGTTACTGTGAAAGATGAATATCTTGTAACTTAAGCTCTATGTCCCCAGTACTCATTTGATCATAATTTCATTTATTGTCCGATGTAATTGAACGTTGGTGTGTCCCCTTACTGTGAAAGATGAATATCTTGTGACTTTAAGCTCTATGTCCCCGGTACTCATTTGATCATAATTTCATTTATTGTCCGATGTAATTGAACGTTGGCGTGTCCCCTTACTGTGAAAGATGAATATCTTGTAACTTTAAGCTCTATGTCCCCCGTACTCATTTGATCATAATTTCATTTATTGTCCTATGTAATTGAACGTTGGCGTGTCCCCTTACTGTGAAAGATGAATATCTTGTAACTTTAAGCTCTATGTACCCGTACTCATTTGATCATGATTTCATTTATTGTCCGATGTAATTGAACGTTGGCGTGTCCCCTTACTGTGAAAGATGAATATCTTGTAACTTTAAGCTCTATGTACCCCCTACTCATTTGATCATAATTTCATTTATTGTCCGATATAATTGAACGTTGGTGTGTCCCCTTACTGTGAAAGATGAATATCTTGTAACTTTAAGCTCTATGTACCCGTACTCATTTGATCATGATTTCATTTATTGTCCGATGTAATTGAACGTTGGCGTGTCCCCTTACTGTGAAAGATGTATATCTTGTAACTTTAAGCTCTATGTACCCGTACTCATTTGATCATGATTTCATTTATTGTCCGATGTAATTGAACGTTGGCGTGTCCCCTTACTGTGAAAGATGAATATCTTGTAACTTTAAGCTCTATGTACCCGTACTCATTTGATCATGATTTTATTCATCATCCGATATAATTGAACGTTGGCGTGTCCCCTTACTGTGAAAGATGAATATCTTGTAACTTTAAGCTCTATGTACCCGTACTCATTTGATCATGATTTCAATTATTGTCCGATGTAATTGAACGTTGGCGTGTCCCCTTACTGTGAAAGATGAATATCTTGTAACTTTAAGCTCTATGTACCCGTACTCATTTGATCATGATTTTATTCATCATCCGATATAATTGAACGTTGGCGTGTCCCCTTACTGCGAAAGATGAATATCTTGTAACTTTAAGCTCTATGTCCCCCGTACTCATTTGATCATAATTTCATTTATTGTACGATGTAATTGAACGTTGGCGTGTCCCGTTACTGTGAAAGACGAATATCTTGTAACTTTAAGCTCTATGTCCCCCGTACTCATTTGATCATAATTTCATTTATTGTCCGATGTAATTGAACGTTGGTGTGTCCCGTTACTGTGAAAGATGAATATCTTGTAACTTAAGCTCTATGTCCCCAGTACTCATTTGATCATAATTTCATTTATTGTCCGATGTAATTGAACGTTGGTGTGTCCCCTTACTGTGAAAGATGAATATCTTGTGACTTTAAGCTCTATGTCCCCGGTACTCATTTGATCATAATTTCATTTATTGTCCGATGTAATTGAACGTTGGCGTGTCCCCTTACTGTGAAAGATGAATATCTTGTAACTATAAGCTCTATGTCCCCCGTACTCATTTGATCATAATTTCATTTATTGTCCTATGTAATTGAACGTTGGCGTGTCCCCTTACTGTGAAAGATGAATATCTTGTAACTTTAAGCTCTATGTACCCGTACTAATTTGATCATGATTTTATTTATTGTCCGATGTAATTGAACGTTGGCGTGTCCCCTTACTGTGAAAGATGAATATCTTGTAACTTTAAGCTCTATGTACCCGTACTCATTTGATCATGATTTTAATCATCATCCGATATAATTGAACGTTGGCGTGTCCCCTTACTGTGAAAGATGAATATCTTGTAACTTTAAGCTCTATGTACCCGTACTCATTTGATCATGATTTCATTTATTGTCCGATGTAATTGAACGTTGGCGTGTCCCCTTACTGTGAAAGATGAATATCTTGAAACTTTAAGCTCTATGTACCCGTACTCATTTGATCATGATTTTATTCATCATCCGATATAATTGAACGTTGGCGTGTCCCCTTACTGAGAAAGATGAATATCTTGTAACTTTAAGCTCTATGTACCCGTACTCATTTGATCATAATTTCATTTATTGTCCGATGTAATTGAACGTTGGCGTGTCCCCTTACTGTGAAAGATGAATATCTTGTAACTTTAAGCTCTATGTACCCGTACTCTTTTGATCATGATTTTATTCATCATCCGATATAATTGAAAGTTGGCATGTCCCCTTACTGTGAAAGATGAATATCTTGTAACTTTAAGCTCTATGTACCCGTACTCATTTGATCATAATTTCATTTATTGTCCGATATAATTGAACGTTGGGAGTGTCCCCTTACTGTGAAAGATGAATATCTTGTAACTTTAAGCTCTATGTACCCGTACTCATTTGATCATGATTTCATTTATTGTCCGATGTAATTGAACGTTGGCGTGTCCCCTTACTGTGAATGATGAATATCTTGTAACTTTAAGCTCTATGTACCCATACTCATTTGATCATGATTTCATTTATTGTCCGATGTAATTGAACGTTGGCGTGTCCCCTTACTGTGAAAGATGAATATCTTGTAACTTTAAGCTCTATGTACCCGTACTAATTTGATCATAATTTCATTTATTGTCCGATGTAATTGAACGTTGGCGTGTCCCCTTACTGTGAAAGATGAATATCTTGTAACTTTAAGCTCTATGTACCCGTACTCATTTGATCATAATTTCATTTATTGTCCGATGTAATTGAACGTTGGTGTGTGCCCTTACTGTGAAAGATGAATATCTTGTAACTTTAAGCTCTATGTCCCCCGTACTCATTTGATCATAATTTCATTTATTGTCCGATGTAATTGAACGTTGGCGTGTCCCCTTACTATGAAAGATGAATATCTTGTAACTTTAAGCTCTATGTCCCCAGTACTCATTTGATCATAATTTCATTTATTGTCCGATGTAATTGAACGTTGGCCTGTCCCCTTACTGTGAAAGATCAATATCTTGAAACTTTAAGCTCTATGTACCCGTACTCATTTGATCATAATTTCATTTATTGTCCGATGTAATTGAACGTTGGCGTGTCCCCTTACTGTGAAAGATCAATATCTTGTAACTTTAAGCTCTATGTACCCGTACTCATTTGATCATAATTTCATTTATTGTCCGATATAATTGAACGTTGGCGTGTCCCCTTACTGTGAAAGATCAATATCTTGTAACTTTAAGCTCTATGTACCCGTACGCATTTGATCATAATTTCATTTATTGTCCGATGTAATTGAACGTTGGCGTGTCCCCTTACTGTGAAAGATCAATATCTTGTAACTTTAAGCTCTATGTACCCGTACTCATTTGATCATAATTTCATTTATTGTCCGATGTAATTGAACGTTGGCGTGTCCCCTTACTGTGAAAGATCAATATCTTGTAACTTTAAATCTATGTACCCGTACTCATTTGATCATGATTTCATTTATTGTCCGATGTAATTGAACGTTGGCGTGTCCCCTTACTGTGAAAGATGAATATCTTGTAACTTTAAGCTCTATGTACCCGTACTCATTTGATCATGATTTCATTTATTGTCCGATGTAATTGAACGTTGGCGTGTCCCGTTACTGTGAAAGACGAATATCTTGTAACTTTAAGCTCTATGTCCCCCGTACTCATTTGATCATAATTTCATTTATTGTCCGATGTAATTGAACGTTGGTGTGTCCCGTTACTGTGAAAGATGAATATCTTGTAACTTAAGCTCTATGTCCCCAGTACTCATTTGATCATAATTTCATTTATTGTCCGATGTAATTGAACGTTGGTGTGTCCCCTTACTGTGAAAGATGAATATCTTGTGACTTTAAGCTCTATGTACCCGTGCTCATTTGATCATAATTTCATTTATTGTCCGATGTAATTGAACTTTGGCGTGTCCCCTTACTGTGAAAGATGAATATCTTGTAACTTTAAGCTCTATGTACCCGTACTCATTTGATCATAACTTAATTTATTGTCCGATGTAATTGAACGTTGGCGTGTCCCCTTACTGTGAAAGATGAATATCTTGTAACTTTAAGCTCTATGTCCCCCGTACTCATTTGATCCTAATTTCATTTATTGTCCGATGTAATTGAACGTTGGCGTGTCCCCTTACTGTGAAAGATGAATATCTTGTAACTTTAAGCTCTATGTCCCCCGTACTCATTTGATCCTAATTTCATTTATTGTCCGATGTAATTGAACGTTGGCGTGTCCCCTTACTGTGAAAGATGAATATCTTGTAACTTTAAGCTCTATGTACCCGTACTAATTTGATCCTAATTTCATTTATTGTCCGATGTAATTGAACGTTGGCGTGTCCCCGTACTGTGAAAGATGAATATCTTGTAACTTTAAGCTCTATGTACCCGTACTCATTTGATCATGATTTTATTCATCATCCGATATAATTGAACGTTGGCGTGTCCACTTACTGAAAAAGATGAATATCTTGTAACTTTAAGCTCTATGTACCCGTACTCATTTGATCATAATTTCATTTATTGTCCGATGTAATTGAACGTTGGCGTGTCCCCTTACTGTGAAAGATGAATATCTTGTAACTTTAAGCTCTATGTACCCGTACTCATTTGATCATGATTTTATTCATCATCCGATATAATTGAAAGTTGGCATGTCCCCTTACTGTGAAAGATGAATATCTTGTAACTTTAAGCTCTATGTACCCGTACTCATTTGATCATAATTTCATTTATTGTCCGATATAATTGAACGTTGGGAGTGTCCCCTTACTGTGAAAGATGAATATCTTGTAACTTTATGCTCTATGTACCCGTACTCATTTGATCATGATTTCATTTATTGTCCGATGTAATTGAACGTTGGCGTGTCCCCTTACTGTGAATGATGAATATCTTGTAACTTTAAGCTCTATGTACCCATACTCATTTGATCATGATTTCATTTATTGTCCGATGTAATTGAACGTTGGCGTGTCCCCTTACTGTGAAAGATGAATATCTTGTAACTTTAAGCTCTATGTACCCGTACTAATTTGATCATAATTTCATTTATTGTCCGATGTAATTGAACGATGGCGTGTCCCCTTACTGTGAAAGATGAATATCTTGTAACTTTAAGCTCTATGTACCCGTACTCATTTGATCATAATTTCATTTATTGTCCGATGTAATTGAACGTTGGTGTGTGCCCTTACTGTGAAAGATGAATATCTTGTAACTTTAAGCTCTATGTCCCCCGTACTCATTTGATCATAATTTCATTTATTGTCCGATGTAATTGAACGTTGGCGTGTCCCCTTACTATGAAAGATGAATATCTTGTAACTTTAAGCTCTATGTCCCCAGTACTCATTTGATCATAATTTCATTTATTGTCCGATGTAATTGAACGTTGGCCTGTCCCCTTACTGTGAAAGATCAATATCTTGAAACTTTAAGCTCTATGTACCCGTACTCATTTGATCATAATTTCATTTATTGTCCGATGTAATTGAACGTTGGCGTGTCCCCTTACTGTGAAAGATCAATATCTTGTAACTTTAAGCTCTATGTACCCGTACTCATTTGATCATAATTTCATTTATTGTCCGATATAATTGAAAGTTGGCGTGTCCCCTTACTGTGAAAGATCAATATCTTGTAACTTTAAGCTCTATGTACCCGTACGCATTTGATCATAATTTCATTTATTGTCCGATGTAATTGAACGTTGGCGTGTCCCCTTACTGTGAAAGATCAATATCTTGTAACTTTAAGCTCTATGTACCCGTACTCATTTGATCATAATTTCATTTATTGTCCGATGTAATTGAACGTTGGCGTGTCCCCTTACTGTGAAAGATCAATATCTTGTAACTTTAAATCTATGTACCCGTACTCATTTGATCATGATTTCATTTATTGTCCGATGTAATTGAACGTTGGCGTGTCCCCTTACTGTGAAAGATGAATATCTTGTAACTTTAAGCTCTATGTACCCGTACTCATTTGATCATGATTTCATTTATTGTCCGATGTAATTGAACGTTGGCGTGTCCCCTTACTGTGAAAGATCAATATCTTGTAACTTTAAGCTCTATGTCCCCCGTACTCATTTGATCATAATTTCATTTATTGTCCGATGTAATTGAACGTTGGTGTGTCCCCTTACTGTGAAAGATGAATATCTTGTAACTTTGAGCTCTATGTACCCGTACTCATTTGATCATAATTTCATTTATTGTCCGATATAATTGAACGTTCGTGTGTCCCTTACTGTGAAAGATCAATATCTTGTAACTTTAAGCTCTATGTACCCCGTACTCATTTGATCATGATTTCATTTATTGTCCGATGTAATTGAACGTTGGCGTGTCCCCTTACTGTGAAAGATGAATATCTTGTAACTTTAAGCTCTATCTCCCCCGTACTCATTTGATCATAATTTCATTTATTGTCCGATATAATTGAACGTTGGTGTGGCCCCTTGCTGTGAAAGATCAATATCTTGTAACTTTAAGCTCTATGTACCCGTACTCATTTGATCATAATTTCATTTATTGTCCGATATAATTGAACGTTGGCGTGTCCCCTTACTGTGAAAGATGTATATCTTGTAACTTTAAGCTCTATGTACCCGTACTCATTTGATCATAATTTCATTTATTGTCCGATATAATTGAACGTTGGCGTGTCCCCTTACTGTGAAAGATGTATATCTTGTAACTTTAAGCTCTATGTACCCGTACTCATTTGATCATAATTTCATTTATTGTCCGATGTAATTGAACGTTGGCGTGTCCCCTTACTGTGAAAGATGTATATCTTGTAACTTTAAGCTCTATGTACCCGTACTCATTTGATAATGATTTCATGTATTGTCCGATATAATTGAACGTTGGGAGTGTCCTCTTACTGTGAAAGGTGAATATCTTGTAACTTTGAGCTCTATGTACCCGTACTCATTTGATCATGATTTCATTTATTGTCGGATATAATTGAACGTTGGGAGTGTCCCCTTACTGTTAAAGATGAATATCTTGTAACATTAGGCTCTATGTACCCCGTACTCATTTGATCATGATTTCATTTATGTTTTGATAAAATTGAACGTTGGAGTGTCCCCTTACTGTGAAAGATGAATATCTTGTAACTTTAGGCTCTATGAACCCCATACTAATTTGATCATGATGTCATTCATCGTCCGATGTAATTGACCGTTGGCGTGTCCCCTTACTGTGAAAGATGAATATCTGGTAACTTTAAGCTCTATGTACCCGTACTCATTTGATCATGATTTCATTCATCGTCCGATGTAATTGACCGTTGGGATTGTCCCCTTACTGAGAAAGATGAATGTCTGGTAAATTTAAGCTCTATGTACCCGTACTCATTAGATCATGATTTCATTCATCGTCCGATGTAATTGACCGTTGGGATTGTCCCCTTACTGAGAAAGATGAATGTCTGGTAAATTTAAGCTCTATGTAGCCGTACTCATTTGATCATAATTTCATTTATTGTCCGATATAATTGAACGTTGGGAGTGTCACCTTACTGTTAAAGATGAATATCTTGTAACTTTAGACTCTATGTACCCCGTACTCATTTGATCATGATTTCATTTATTGTCCGATGTAATTGAACGTTGGTGTGTCCCGTTACTGTGAAAGATGAATATCTTGTAACTTTAAGCTCTATGTCCCCCGTCCTCATTTGATCATAATTTCATCTATTGTCCGATGTAATTGAACGTTGGCGTGTCCCCTTACTGTGAAAGATGAATATCTTGTAACTTTAAGCTCTATGTCCCCCGTACTCATTTGATCATAATTTCATTTATTGTCCGATGTAATTGAACGTTGGCGTGTCCCCTTACTGTGAAAGATGAATATCTTGTAACTTTAAGCTCTATGTACCCGTACTAATTTGATCATGATTTTATTTATTGTCCGATGTAATTGAACGTCGGCGTGTCCCCTTACTGTGAAAGATGAATATCTTGTAACTTTAAGCTCTATGTACCCGTACTCATTTGATCATAATTTCATTTATTGTCCGATGAAATTGAACGTTGGCGTGTCCCCTTACTGTGAAAGATGAATATCTAGTAACTTTAAGCTCTATGTACCCGTACTCATTTGACCATAATTTCATTTATTGTCCGATGTAATTGAACGTTTGTGTGTCCCCTTACTGTGAAAGATGAATATCTTGTAACTTTAAGCTCTATGTCCCCCGTACTCATTTGATCATAATTTCATTTATTGTCCGATGTAATTGAACGTTGGCGTGTCCCGTTACTGTGAAAGATGTATATCTTGTAACTTTAAGCTCTATGTACCCGTACTCATTTGATCATAATTTCATTTATTGTACGATGTAATTGAACGTTGGCGTGTCCCGTTACTGTGAAAGATGTATATCTTGTAACTTTAAGCTCTATGTCCCCCGTACTCATTTGATCATGATTTCATTTATTGTCCGATGTAATTGAACGTTGGTGTGTGCCCTTACTGTGAAAGATGAATATCTTGTAACTTTAAGCTATATGTACCCGTACTCATTAGATCATGGTTTCATTTATTGTCCGATGTAATTGAACGTTGGCGTGTCCCCTTACTGTGAAATATGAATATCTTGTAACTTTAAGCTCTATGTACCCCGTACTCATTTGATCATGATTTCATTTATTGTCCGATGTAATTGAACGTTGGCGTGTCCCCTTACTGTTAAAGATGAATATCTTGTAACTTTAAGCTCTATGTACCCCGTACTCATTTGATCATAATTTCATTTATTGTCCGATATAATTGAACGTTGGCGTGTCACCTTACTGTGAAAGATGAATATCTTGTAACTTTAAGCTCTATGTACCCGTACTCATTTGATCGTGATTTTATTCATCATCCGATATAATTGAACGTTGGCGTGTCACCTTACTCTGAAAGATGTATATCTTGTAACTTTAAGCTCTATGTACCCGTACTCATTTGATCATGATTTTATTCATCATCCGATATAATTGAACGTTGGCGTGTCCCCTTACTGTGAAAGATTTATATCTTGTAACTTTAAGCTCTATGTACCCGTACTCATTTGATCATGATTTTATTCATCATCCGATATAATTGAACGTTGGCGTGTCACCTTACTGTGAAAGATGAATATCTTGTAACTTTAAGCTCTGTGTACCCGTACTCATTTGATCATGATTTTATTCATCATCCGATATAATTGAACGTTGGCGTGTCCCCTTACTGAGAAAGATGAATATCTTGTAACTTTAAGCTCTATGTACCCGTACTCATTTGATCATAATTTCATTTATTGTCCGATGTAATTGAACGTTGGCGTGTCCCCTTACTGTGAAAGATGAATATCTTGTAACTTTAAGCTCTATGTACCCGTACTCATTTGATCATGATTTTATTCATCATCCGATATAATTGAACGTTGGCATGTCCCCTTACTGTGAAAGATGAATATCTTGTAACTTTAAGCTCTATGTACCCGTACACATTTGATCATAATTTCATTTATTGTCCGATATAATTGAACGCTGGGAGTGTCCCCTTACTGTGAAAGATGAATATCTTGTAAATTTAAGCTCTATGTACCCGTACTCATTTGATCATGATTTCATTTATTGTCCGATGTAATTGAACGTTGGCGAGTCCCCTTACTGTGAAAGATGAATATCTTGTAACTTTAAGCTCTATGTACCCGTACTCATTTGATCATGATTTTATTCATCATCCGATATAATTGAACGTTGGCGTGTCCCCTTACTGCGAAAGATGAATATCTTGTAACTTTAAGCTCTATGTCCCCCGTACTCATTTGATCATAATTTCATTTATTGTCCGATGTAATTGAACGTTGGCGTGTCCCGTTACTGTGAAAGACGAATATCTTGTAACTTTAAGCTCTATGTCCCCCGTACTCATTTGATCATAATTTCATTTATTGTCCGATGTAATTGAACGTTGGTGTGTCCCGTTACTGTGAAAGATGAATATCTTGTAACTTAAGCTCTATGTCCCCAGTACTCATTTGATCATAATTTCATTTATTGTTCGATGTAATTGAACGTTGGTGTGTCCCCTTACTGTGAAAGATGAATATCTTGTGACTTTAAGCTCTATGTCCCCGGTACTCATTTGATCATAATTTCATTTATTGTCCGATGTAATTGAACGTTGGCGTGTCCCCTTACTGTGAAAGATGAATATCTTGTAACTTTAAGCTCTATGTCCCCCGTACTCATTTGATCATAATTTCATTTATTGTCCTATGTAATTGAACGTTGGCGTGTCCCCTTACTGTGAAAGATGAATATCTTGTAACTTTAAGCTCTATGTACCCGTACTAATTTGATCATGATTTTATTTATTGTCCGATGTAATTGAACGTTGGCGTGTCCCCTTACTGTGAAAGATGAATATCTTGTAACTTTAAGCTCTATGTACCCGTACTCATTTGATCATGATTTTAATCATCATCCGATATAATTGAACGTTGGCGTGTCCCCTTACTGTGAAAGATTAATATCTTGTAACTTTAAGCTCTATGTACCCGTACTCATTTGATCATGATTTCATTTATTGTCCGATGTAATTGAACGTTGGCGTGTCCCCTTACTGTGAAAGATGAATATCTTGAAACTTTAAGCTCTATGTACCCGTACTCATTTGATCATGATTTTATTCATCATCCGATATAATTGAACGTTGGCGTGTCCCCTTACTGAGAAAGATGAATATCTTGTAACTTTAAGCTCTATGTACCCGTACTCATTTGATCATAATTTCATTTATTGTCCGATGTAATTGAACGTTGGCGTGTCCCCTTACTGTGAAAGATGAATATCTTGTAACTTTAAGCTCTATGTACCCGTACTCTTTTGATCATGATTTTATTCATCATCCGATATAATTGAAAGTTGGCATGTCCCCTTACTGTGAAAGATGAATATCTTGTAACATTAAGCTCTATGTACCCGTACTCATTTGATCATAATTTCATTTATTGTCCGATATAATTGAACGTTGGGAGTGTCCCCTTACTGTGAAAGATGAATATCTTGTAACTTTAAGCTCTATGTACCCGTACTCATTTGATCATGATTTCATTTATTGTCCGATGTAATTGAACGTTGGCGTGTCCCCTTACTGTGAATGATGAATATCTTGTAACTTTAAGCTCTATGTACCCATACTCATTTGATCATGATTTCATTTATTGTCCGATGTAATTGAACGTTGGCGTGTCCCCTTACTGTGAAAGATGAATATCTTGTAACTTTAAGCTCTATGTACCCGTACTAATTTGATCATAATTTCATTTATTGTCCGATGTAATTGAACGTTGGCGTGTCCCCTTACTGTGAAAGATGAATATCTTGTAACTTTAAGCTCTATGTACCCGTACTCATTTGATCATAATTTCATTTATTGTCCGATGTAATTGAACGTTGGTGTGTGCCCTTACTGTGAAAGATGAATATCTTGTAACTTTAAGCTCTATGTCCCCCGTACTCATTTGATCATAATTTCATTTATTGTCCGATGTAATTGAACGTTGGCGTGTCCCCTTACTATGAAAGATGAATATCTTGTAACTTTAAGCTCTATGTCCCCAGTACTCATTTGATCATAATTTCATTTATTGTCCGATGTAATTGAACGTTGGCCTGTCCCCTTACTGTGAAAGATCAATATCTTGAAACTTTAAGCTCTATGTACCCGTACTCATTTGATCATAATTTCATTTATTGTCCGATGTAATTGAACGTTGGCGTGTCCCCTTACTGTGAAAGATCAATATCTTGTAACTTTAAGCTCTATGTACCCGTACTCATTTGATCATAATTTCATTTATTGTCCGATGTAACTGAACGTTGGCGTGTCCCCTTACTGTGAAAGATCAATATCTTGTAACTTTAAGCTCTATGTACCCGTACGCATTTGATCATAATTTCATTTATTGTCCGATGTAATTGAACGTTGGCGTGTCCCCTTACTGTGAAAGATCAATATCTTGTAACTTTAAGCTCTATGTACCCGTACTCATTTGATCATAATTTCATTTATTGTCCGATGTAATTGAACGTTGGCGTGTCCCCTTACTGTGAAAGATCAATATCTTGTAACTTTAAATCTATGTACCCGTACTCATTTGATCATGATTTCATTTATTGTCCGATGTAATTGAACGTTGGCGTGTCCCCTTACTGTGAAAGATGAATATCTTGTAACTTTAAGCTCTATGTACCCGTACTCATTTGATCATGATTTCATTTATTGTCCGATGTAATTGAACGTTGGCGTGTCCCGTTACTGTGAAAGACGAATATCTTGTAACTTTAAGCTCTATGTCCCCCGTACTCATTTGATCATAATTTCATTTATTGTCCGATGTAATTGAACGTTGGTGTGTCCCTTTACTGTGAAAGATGAATATCTTGTAACTTAAGCTCTATGTCCCCAGTACTCATTTGATCATAATTTCATTTATTGTCCGATGTAATTGAACGTTGGTGTGTCCCCTTACTGTGAAAGATGAATATCTTGTGACTTTAAGCTCTATGTCCCCGGTACTCATTTGATCATAATTTCATTTATTGTCCGATGTAATTGAACGTTGGCGTGTCCCCTTACTGTGAAAGATGAATATCTTGTAACTTTAAGCTCTATGTCCCCCGTACTCATTTGATCATAATTTCATTTATTGTCCTATGTAATTGAACGTTGGCGTGTCCCCTTACTGTGAAAGATGAATATCTTGTAACTTTAAGCTCTATGTACCCGTACTAATTTGATCATGATTTTATTTATTGTCCGATGTAATTGAACGTTGGCGTGTCCCCTTACTGTGAAAGATGAATATCTTGTAACTTTAAGCTCTATGTACCCGTGCTCATTTGATCATAATTTCATTTATTGTCCGATGTAATTGAACGTTGGCGTGTCCCCTTACTGTGAAAGATGAATATCTTGTAACTTTAAGCTCTATGTACCCGTACTCATTTGATCATAACTTCATTTATTGTCCGATGTAATTGAACGTTGGCGTGTCCCCTTACTGTGAAAGATGAATATCTTGTAACTTTAAGCTCTATGTCCCCCGTACTCATTTGATCCTAATTTCATTTATTGTCCGATGTAATTGAACGTTGGCGTGTCCCCTTACTGTGAAAGATGAATATCTTGTAACTTTAAGCTCTATGTACCCGTACTCATTTGATCATGATTTCATTTATTGTCCGATGTAATTGAACGTTGGCGAGTCCCCTTACTGTGAAAGATGAATATCTTGTAACTTTAAGCTCTATGTACCCGTACTCATTTGATCATGATTTTATTCATCATCCGATATAATTGAACGTTGGCGTGTCCCCTTACTGCGAAAGATGAATATCTTGTAACTTTAAGCTCTATGTCCCCCGTACTCATTTGATCATAATTTCATTTATTGTCCGATGTAATTGAACGTTGGCGTGTCCCGTTACTGTGAAAGACGAATATCTTGTAACTTTAAGCTCTATGTCCCCCGTACTCATTTGATCATAATTTCATTTATTGTCCGATGTAATTGAACGTTGGTGTGTCCCGTTACTGTGAAAGATGAATATCTTGTAACTTAAGCTCTATGTCCCCAGTACTCATTTGATCATAATTTCATTTATTGTCCGATGTAATTGAACGTTGGTGTGTCCCCTTACTGTGAAAGATGAATATCTTGTGACTTTAAGCTCTATGTCCCCGGTACTCATTTGATCATAATTTCATTTATTGTCCGATGTAATTGAACGTTGGCGTGTCCCCTTACTGTGAAAGATGAATATCTTGTAACTTTAAGCTCTATGTCCCCCGTACTCATTTGATCATAATTTCATTTATTGTCCTATGTAATTGAACGTTGGCGTGTCCCCTTACTGTGAAAGATGAATATCTTGTAACTTTAAGCTCTATGTACCCGTACTAATTTGATCATGATTTTATTTATTGTCCGATGTAATTGAACGTTGGCGTGTCCCCTTACTGTGAAAGATGAATATCTTGTAACTTTAAGCTCTATGTACCCGTACTCATTTGATCATGATTTTAATCATCATCCGATATAATTGAACGTTGGCGTGTCCCCTTACTGTGAAAGATGAATATCTTGTAACTTTAAGCTCTATGTACCCGTACTCATTTGATCATGATTTCATTTATTGTCCGATGTAATTGAACGTTGGCGTGTCCCCTTACTGTGAAAGATGAATATCTTGAAACTTTAAGCTCTATGTACCCGTACTCATTTGATCATGATTTTATTCATCATCCGATATAATTGAACGTTGGCGTGTCCCCTTACTGAGAAAGATGAATATCTTGTAACTTTAAGCTCTATGTACCCGTACTCATTTGATCATAATTTCATTTATTGTCCGATGTAATTGAACGTTGGCGTGTCCCCTTACTGTGAAAGATGAATATCTTGTAACTTTAAGCTCTATGTACCCGTACTCTTTTGATCATGATTTTATTCATCATCCGATATAATTGAAAGTTGGCATGTCCCCTTACTGTGAAAGATGAATATCTTGTAACATTAAGCTCTATGTACCCGTACTCATTTGATCATAATTTCATTTATTGTCCGATATAATTGAACGTTGGGAGTGTCCCCTTACTGTGAAAGATGAATATCTTGTAACTTTAAGCTCTATGTACCCGTACTCATTTGATCATGATTTCATTTATTGTCCGATGTAATTGAACGTTGGCGTGTCCCCTTACTGTGAATGATGAATATCTTGTAACTTTAAGCTCTATGTACCCATACTCATTTGATCATGATTTCATTTATTGTCCGATGTAATTGAACGTTGGCGTGTCCCCTTACTGTGAAAGATGAATATCTTGTAACTTTAAGCTCTATGTACCCGTACTAATTTGATCATAATTTCATTTATTGTCCGATGTAATTGAACGTTGGCGTGTCCCCTTACTGTGAAAGATGAATATCTTGTAACTTTAAGCTCTATGTACCCGTACTCATTTGATCATAATTTCATTTATTGTCCGATGTAATTGAACGTTGGTGTGTGCCCTTACTGTGAAAGATGAATATCTTGTAACTTTAAGCTCTATGTCCCCCGTACTCATTTGATCATAATTTCATTTATTGTCCGATGTAATTGAACGTTGGCGTGTCCCCTTACTATGAAAGATGAATATCTTGTAACTTTAAGCTCTATGTCCCCAGTACTCATTTGATCATAATTTCATTTATTGTCCGATGTAATTGAACGTTGGCCTGTCCCCTTACTGTGAAAGATCAATATCTTGAAACTTTAAGCTCTATGTACCCGTACTCATTTGATCATAATTTCATTTATTGTCCGATGTAATTGAACGTTGGCGTGTCCCCTTACTGTGAAAGATCAATATCTTGTAACTTTAAGCTCTATGTACCCGTACTCATTTGATCATAATTTCATTTATTGTCCGATGTAACTGAACGTTGGCGTGTCCCCTTACTGTGAAAGATCAATATCTTGTAACTTTAAGCTCTATGTACCCGTACGCATTTGATCATAATTTCATTTATTGTCCGATGTAATTGAACGTTGGCGTGTCCCCTTACTGTGAAAGATCAATATCTTGTAACTTTAAGCTCTATGTACCCGTACTCATTTGATCATAATTTCATTTATTGTCCGATGTAATTGAACGTTGGCGTGTCCCCTTACTGTGAAAGATCAATATCTTGTAACTTTAAATCTATGTACCCGTACTCATTTGATCATGATTTCATTTATTGTCCGATGTAATTGAACGTTGGCGTGTCCCCTTACTGTGAAAGATGAATATCTTGTAACTTTAAGCTCTATGTACCCGTACTCATTTGATCATGATTTCATTTATTGTCCGATGTAATTGAACGTTGGCGTGTCCCGTTACTGTGAAAGACGAATATCTTGTAACTTTAAGCTCTATGTCCCCCGTACTCATTTGATCATAATTTCATTTATTGTCCGATGTAATTGAACGTTGGTGTGTCCCTTTACTGTGAAAGATGAATATCTTGTAACTTAAGCTCTATGTCCCCAGTACTCATTTGATCATAATTTCATTTATTGTCCGATGTAATTGAACGTTGGTGTGTCCCCTTACTGTGAAAGATGAATATCTTGTGACTTTAAGCTCTATGTCCCCGGTACTCATTTGATCATAATTTCATTTATTGTCCGATGTAATTGAACGTTGGCGTGTCCCCTTACTGTGAAAGATGAATATCTTGTAACTTTAAGCTCTATGTCCCCCGTACTCATTTGATCATAATTTCATTTATTGTCCTATGTAATTGAACGTTGGCGTGTCCCCTTACTGTGAAAGATGAATATCTTGTAACTTTAAGCTCTATGTACCCGTACTAATTTGATCATGATTTTATTTATTGTCCGATGTAATTGAACGTTGGCGTGTCCCCTTACTGTGAAAGATGAATATCTTGTAACTTTAAGCTCTATGTACCCGTGCTCATTTGATCATAATTTCATTTATTGTCCGATGTAATTGAACGTTGGCGTGTCCCCTTACTGTGAAAGATGAATATCTTGTAACTTTAAGCTCTATGTACCCGTACTCATTTGATCATAACTTCATTTATTGTCCGATGTAATTGAACATTGGCGTGTCCCCTTACTGTGAAAGATGAATATCTTGTAACTTTAAGCTCTATGTCCCCCGTACTCATTTGATCCTAATTTCATTTATTGTCCGATGTAATTGAACGTTGGCGTGTCCCCTTACTGTGAAAGATGAATATCTTGTAACTTTAAGCTCTATGTACCCGTACTAATTTGATCATAATTTCATTTATTGTCCGATGTAATTGAACGTTGGCGTGTCCCCGTACTGTGAAAGATGAATATCTTGTAACTTTAAGCTCTATGTACCCGTACTCATTTGATCATGATTTTATTCATCATCCGATATAATTGAACGTTGGCGTGTCCCCTTACTGAAAAAGATGAATATCTTGTAACTTTAAGCTCTATGTACCCGTACTCATTTGATCATAATTTCATTTATTGTCCGATGTAATTGAACGTTGGCGTGTCCCCTTACTGTGAAAGATGAATATCTTGTAACTTTAAGCTCTATGTACCCGTACTCATTTGATCATGATTTTATTCATCATCCGATATAATTGAAAGTTGGCATGTCCCCTTACTGTGAAAGATGAATATCTTGTAACTTTAAGCTCTATGTACCCGTACTCATTTGATCATAATTTCATTTATTGTCCGATATAATTGAACGTTGGGAGTGTCCCCTTACTGTGAAAGATGAATATCTTGTAACTTTAAGCTCTATGTACCCGTACTCATTTGATCATGATTTCATTTATTGTCCGATGTAATTGAACGTTGGCGTGTCCCCTTACTGTGAATGATGAATATCTTGTAACTTTAAGCTCTATGTACCCATACTCATTTGATCATGATTTCATTTATTGTCCGATGTAATTGAACGTTGGCGTGTCCCCTTACTGTGAAAGATGAATATCTTGTAACTTTAAGCTCTATGTACCCGTACTAATTTGATCATAATTTCATTTATTGTCCGATGTAATTGAACGTTGGCGTGTCCCCTTACTGTGAAAGATGAATATCTTGTAACTTTAAGCTCTATGTACCCGTACTCATTTGATCATAATTTCATTTATTGTCCGATGTAATTGAACGTTGGTGTGTGCCCTTACTGTGAAAGATGAATATCTTGTAACTTTAAGCTCTATGTCCCCCGTACTCATTTGATCATAATTTCATTTATTGTCCGATGTAATTGAACGTTGGCGTGTCCCCTTACTATGAAAGATGAATATCTTGTAACTTTAAGCTCTATGTCCCCAGTACTCATTTGATCATAATTTCATTTATTGTCCGATGTAATTGAACGTTGGCCTGTCCCCTTACTGTGAAAGATCAATATCTTGAAACTTTAAGCTCTATGTACCCGTACTCATTTGATCATAATTTCATTTATTGTCCGATGTAATTGAACGTTGGCGTGTCCCCTTACTGTGAAAGATCAATATCTTGTAACTTTAAGCTCTATGTACCCGTACTCATTTGATCATAATTTCATTTATTGTCCGATATAATTGAACGTTGGCGTGTCCGCTTACTGTGAAAGATCAATATCTTGTAACTTTAAGCTCTATGTACCCGTACGCATTTGATCATAATTTCATTTATTGTCCGATGTAATTGAACGTTGGCGTGTCCCCTTACTGTGAAAGATCAATATCTTGTAACTTTAAGCTCTATGTACCCGTACTCATTTGATCATAATTTCATTTATTGTCCGATGTAATTGAACGTTGGCGTGTCCCCTTACTGTGAAAGATCAATATCTTGTAACTTTAAATCTATGTACCCGTACTCATTTGATCATGATTTCATTTATTGTCCGATGTAATTGAACGTTGGCGTGTCCCCTTACTGTGAAAGATGAATATCTTGTAACTTTAAGCTCTATGTACCCGTACTCATTTGATCATGATTTCATTTATTGTCCGATGTAATTGAACGTTGGCGTGTCCCCTTACTGTGAAAGATCAATATCTTGTAACTTTAAGCTCTATGTCCCCCGTACTCATTTGATCATAATTTCATTTATTGTCCGATGTAATTGAACGTTGGTGTGTCCCCTTACTGTGAAAGATGAATATCTTGTAACTTTGAGCTCTATGTACCCGTACTCATTTGATCATAATTTCATTTATTGTCCGATATAATTGAACGTTCGTGTGTCCCTTACTGTGAAAGATCAATATCTTGTAACTTTAAGCTCTATGTACCCGTACTCATTTGATCATAACTTCATTTATTGTCCGATGTAATTGAACGTTGGCGTGTCCCCTTACTGTGAAAGATGAATATCTTGTAACTTTAAGCTCTATGTCCCCCGTACTCATTTGATCCTAATTTCATTTATTGTCCGATGTAATTGAACGTTGGCGTGTCCCCTTACTGTGAAAGATGAATATCTTGTAACTTTAAGCTCTATGTACCCGTACTAATTTGATCATAATTTCATTTATTGTCCGATGTAATTGAACGTTGGCGTGTCCCCGTACTGTGAAAGATGAATATCTTGTAACTTTAAGCTCTATGTACCCGTACTCATTTGATCATGATTTTATTCATCATCCGATATAATTGAACGTTGGCGTGTCCCCTTACTGAAAAAGATGAATATCTTGTAACTTTAAGCTCTATGTACCCGTACTCATTTGATCATAATTTCATTTATTGTCCGATGTAATTGAACGTTGGCGTGTCCCCTTACTGTGAAAGATGAATATCTTGTAACTTTAAGCTCTATGTACCCGTACTCATTTGATCATGATTTTATTCATCATCCGATATAATTGAAAGTTGGCATGTCCCCTTACTGTGAAAGATGAATATCTTGTAACTTTAAGCTCTATGTACCCGTACTCATTTGATCATAATTTCATTTATTGTCCGATATAATTGAACGTTGGGAGTGTCCCCTTACTGTGAAAGATGAATATCTTGTAACTTTAAGCTCTATGTACCCGTACTCATTTGATCATGATTTCATTTATTGTCCGATGTAATTGAACGTTGGCGTGTCCCCTTACTGTGAATGATGAATATCTTGTAACTTTAAGCTCTATGTACCCATACTCATTTGATCATGATTTCATTTATTGTCCGATGTAATTGAACGTTGGCGTGTCCCCTTACTGTGAAAGATGAATATCTTGTAACTTTAAGCTCTATGTACCCGTACTAATTTGATCATAATTTCATTTATTGTCCGATGTAATTGAACGTTGGCGTGTCCCCTTACTGTGAAAGATGAATATCTTGTAACTTTAAGCTCTATGTACCCGTACTCATTTGATCATAATTTCATTTATTGTCCGATGTAATAGAACGTTGGTGTGTGCCCTTACTGTGAAAGATGAATATCTTGTAACTTTAAGCTCTATGTCCCCCGTACTCATTTGATCATAATTTCATTTATTGTCCGATGTAATTGAACGTTGGCGTGTCCCCTTACTATGAAAGATGAATATCTTGTAACTTTAAGCTCTATGTCCCCAGTACTCATTTGATCATAATTTCATTTATTGTCCGATGTAATTGAACGTTGGCCTGTCCCCTTACTGTGAAAGATCAATATCTTGAAACTTTAAGCTCTATGTACCCGTACTCATTTGATCATAATTTCATTTATTGTCCGATGTAATTGAACGTTGGCGTGTCCCCTTACTGTGAAAGATCAATATCTTGTAACTTTAAGCTCTATGTACCCGTACTCATTTGATCATAATTTCATTTATTGTCCGATATAATTGAACGTTGGCGTGTCCCCTTACTGTGAAAGATCAATATCTTGTAACTTTAAGCTCTATGTACCCGTACGCATTTGATCATAATTTCATTTATTGTCCGATGTAATTGAACGTTGGCGTGTTCCCTTACTGTGAAAGATCAATATCTTGTAACTTTAAGCTCTATGTACCCGTACTCATTTGATCATAATTTCATTTATTGTCCGATGTAATTGAACGTTGGCGTGTCCCCTTACTGTGAAAGATCAATATCTTGTAACTTTAAATCTATGTACCCGTACTCATTTGATCATGATTTCATTTATTGTCCGATGTAATTGAACGTTGGCGTGTCCCCTTACTGTGAAAGATGAATATCTTGTAACTTTAAGCTCTATGTACCCGTACTCATTTGATCATGATTTCATTTATTGTCCGATGTAATTGAACGTTGGCGTGTCCCCTTACTGTGAAAGATCAATATCTTGTAACTTTAAGCTCTATGTCCCCCGTACTCATTTGATCATAAT
This sequence comes from Mantis religiosa, assembly GCA_030765055.1. Lineage (NCBI taxonomy): Eukaryota > Metazoa > Arthropoda > Insecta > Mantodea > Mantidae > Mantis > Mantis religiosa. Next base: position 7,955,067 of record JAUKNK010000016.1, read on the forward strand.
TTCATTTATTGTCCGATGTAATTGAACGTTGGTGTGTCCCCTTACTGTGAAAGATGAATATCTTGTAACTTTGAGCTCTATGTACCCGTACTCATTTGATCATAATTTCATTTATTGTCCGATATAATTGAACGTTCGTGTGTCCCTTACTGTGAAAGATCAATATCTTGTAACTTTAAGCTCTATGTACCCGTACTCATTTGATCATGATTTCATTTATTGTCGCTGTAATTGAACGTAGGCGTGTCCCCTTACTGTGAAAGATGAATATCTTCTAACTTTAAGCTCTATGTACCCCGTACTCATTTGATCATGATTTCATTTATTGTCCGATGTAATTGAACGTTGGCGTGTCCCCTTACTGTGAAAGATGAATATCTTGTAACTTTAAGCTCTATCTCCCCCGTACTCATTTGATCATAATTTCATTTATTGTCCGATATAATTGAACGTTGGTGTGGCCCCTTGCTGTGAAAGATCAATATCTTGTAACTTTAAGCTCTATGTACCCGTACTCATTTGATCATAATTTCATTTATTGTCCGATATAATTGAACGTTGGCGTGTCCCCTTACTGTGAAAGATGTATATCTTGTAACTTTAAGCTCTATGTACCCGTACTCATTTGATCATAATTTCATTTATTGTCCGATATAATTGAACGTTGGCGTGTCCCCTTACTGTGAAAGATGTATATCTTGTAACTTTAAGCTCTATGTACCCGTACTCATTTGATCATAATTTCATTTATTGTCCGATGTAATTGAACGTTGGCGTGTCCCCTTACTGTGAAAGATGTATATCTTGTAACTTTAAGCTCTATGTACCCGTACTCATTTGATCATGATTTCATGTATTGTCCGATATAATTGAACGTTGGGAGTGTCCCCTTACTGTGAAAGGTGAATATCTTGTAACTTTGAGCTCTATGTACCCGTACTCATTTGATCATGATTTCATTTATTGTCGGATATAATTGAACGTTGGGAGTGTCCCCTTACTGTTAAAGATGAATATCTTGTAACATTAGGCTCTATGCACCCCGTACTCATTTGATCATGATTTCATTTATGTTTTGATAAAATTGAACGTTGGAGTGTCCCCTTACTGTGAAAGATGAATATCTTGTAACTTTAGGCTCTATGAACCCCATACTAATTTGATCATGATGTCATTCATCGTCCGATGTAATTGACCGTTGGCGTGTCCCCTTACTGTGAAAGATGAATATCTGGTAACTTTAAGCTCTATGTACCCGTACTCATTTGATCATGATTTCATTCATCGTCCGATGTAATTTACCGTTGGGATTGTCCCCTTACTGAGAAAGATGAATGTCTGGTAAATTTAAGCTCTATGTACCCGTACTCATTAGATCATGATTTCATTCATCGTCCGATGTAATTGACCGTTGGGATTGTCCCCTTACTGAGAAAGATGAATGTCTGGTAAATTCAAGCTCTATGTAGCCGTACTCATTTGATCATAATTTCATTTATTGTCCGATATATTGAACGTTGGGAGTGTCACCTTACTGTTAAAGATGAATATCTTGTAACTTTAGACTCTATGTACCCCGTACTCATTTGATCATGATTTCATTTATTGTCCGATGTAATTGAACGTTGGTGTGTCCCGTTACTGTGAAAGATGAATATCTTGTAACTTTAAGCTCTATGTCCCCCGTCCTCATTTGATCATAATTTCATCTATTGTCCGATGTAATTGAACGTTGGCGTGTCCCCTTACTGTGAAAGATGAATATCTTGTAACTTTAAGCTCTATGTCCCCCGTACTCATTTGATCATAATTTCATTTATTGTCCGATGTAATTGAACGTTGGCGTGTCCCCTTACTGTGAAAGATGAATATCTTGTAACTTTAAGCTCTATGTACCCGTACTAATTTGATCATGATTTTATTTATTGTCCGATGTAATTGAACGTCGGCGTGTCCCCTTACTGTGAAAGATGAATATCTTGTAACTTTAAGCTCTATGTACCCGTACTCATTTGATCATAATTTCATTTATTGTCCGATGAAATTGAACGTTGGCGTGTCCCCTTACTGTGAAAGATGAATATCTAGTAACTTTAAGCTCTATGTACCCGTACTCATTTGACCATAATTTCATTTATTGTCCGATGTAATTGAACGTTTGTGTGTCCCCTTACTGTGAAAGATGAATATCTTGTAACTTTAAGCTCTATGTCCCCCGTACTCATTTGATCATAATTTCATTTATTGTCCGATGTAATTGAACGTTGGCGTGTCCCGTTACTGTGAAAGATGTATATCTTGTAACTTTAAGCTCTTTGTACCCGTACTCATTTGATCATAATTTCATTTATTGTACGATGTAATTGAACGTTGGCGTGTCCCGTTACTGTGAAAGATGTATATCTTGTAACTTTAAGCTCTATGTCCCCCGTACTCATTTGATCATGATTTCATTTATTGTCCGATGTAATTGAACGTTGGTGTGTGCCCTTACTGTGAAAGATGAATATCTTGTAACTTTAATTTCTATGTACCCGTACTCATTAGATCATGATTTCATTTATTGTCCGATGTAATTGAACGTTGGCGTGTCCCCTTACTGTGAAAGATGAATATCTTGTAACTTTAAGCTCTATGTACCCCGTACTCATTTGATCATGATTTCATTTATTGTCCGATGTAATTGAACGTTGGCGTGTCCCCTTACTGTTAAAGATGAATATCTTGTAACTTTAAGCTCTATGTACCCCGTACTCATTTGATCATAATTTCATTTATTGTCCGATATAATTGAACGTTGGCGTGTCACCTTACTGTGAAAGATGAATATTTTGTAACTTTAAGCTCTATGTACCCGTACTCATTTGATCGTGATTTTATTCATCATCCGATATAATTGAACGTTGGCGTGTCACCTTACTCTGAAAGATGTATATCTTGTAACTTTAAGCTCTATGTACCCGTACTCATTTGATCATGATTTTATTCATCATCCGATATAATTGAACGTTGGCGTGTCCCCTTACTGTGAAAGATTTATATCTTGTAACTTTAAGCTCTATGTACCCGTACTCATTTGATCATGATTTTATTCATCATCCGATATAATTGAACGTTGGCGTGTCACCTTACTGTGAAAGATGAATATCTTGTAACTTTAAGCTCTATGTACCCGTACTCATTTGATCATGATTTTATTCATCATCCGATATAATTGAACGTTGGCGTGTCCCCTTACTGAGAAAGATGAATATCTTGTAACTTTAAGCTCTATGTACCCGTACTCATTTGATCATAATTTCATTTATTGTCCGATGTAATTGAACGTTGGCGTGTCCCCTTACTGTGAAAGATGAATATCTTGTAACTTTAAGCTCTATGTACCCGTACTCATTTGATCATGATTTTATTCATCATCCGATATAATTGAACGTTGGCATGTCCCCTTACTGTGAAAGATGAATATCTTGTAACTTTAAGCTCTATGTACCCGTACACATTTGATCATAATTTCATTTATTGTCCGATATAATTGAACGCTGGGAGTGTCCCCTTACTGTGAAAGATGAATATCTTGTAAATTTAAGCTCTATGTACCCGTACTCATTTGATCATGATTTCATTTATTGTCCGATGTAATTGAACGTTGGCGAGTCCCCTTACTGTGAAAGATGAATATCTTGTAACTTTAAGCTCTATGTACCCGTACTCATTTGATCATGATTTTATTCATCATCCGATATAACTGAACGTTGGCGTGTCCCCATTACTGTGAAAGATGAATATCTTGTAACTTTAAGCTCTATGTACCCGTACTAATTTGATCATAATTTCATTTATTGTCCGATGTAATTGAACGCTGGCGTGTCCCCTTACGGTGAAAGATGAATATCTTGTAACTTTAAGCTCTATGTACCCGTACTCATTTGATCATAATTTCATTTATTGTCCGATGTAATTGAACGTTGGTGTGTCCCCTTACTGTGAAAGATGAATATCTTGTAACTTTAAGCTCTATGTACCCGTACTCATTTGATCATAATTTCATTTATTGTCCGATGTAATTGAACGTTGGCGTGTCCCCTTACTGTGAAAGATCAATATCTTGTAACTTTAAGCTCTATGTACCCGTACTCATTTGATCATAATTTCATTTATTGTCCGATATAATTGAACGTTGGGAGTGTCCCCTTACTGTGAAAGATGAATATCTTGTAACTTTAAGCTCTATGTACCCGTACTCATTTGATCATGATTTCATTTATTGTCCGATGTAATTGAACGTTGGCGTGTCCCCTTACTGTGAATGATGAATATCTTGTAACTTTAAGCTCTATGTATCCATACTCATTTGATCATGATTTCATTTATTGTCCGATGTAATTGAACGTTGGCGTGTCCCCTTTCTGTGAAAGATGAATATCTTGTAACTTTAAGCTCTATGTACCCGTACTAATTTGATCATAATTTCATTTATTGTCCGATGTAATTGAACGTTGGCGTGTCCCCTTACTGTGAAAGATGAATATCTTGTAACTTTAAGCTCTATGTACCCGTACTCATTTGATCATAATTTCATTTATTGTCCGATGTAATTGAACGTTGGTGTGTGCCCTTACTGTGAAAGATGAATATCTTGTAACTTTAAGCTCTATGTCCCCCGTACTCATTTGATCATAATTTCATTTATTGTCCGATGTAATTGAACGTTGGCGTGTCCCCTTACTATGAAAGATGAATATCTTGTAACTTTAAGCTCTATGTCCCCAGTACTCATTTGATCATAATTTCATTTATTGTCCGATGTAATTGAACGTTGGCCTGTCCCCTTACTGTGAAAGATCAATATCTTGAAACTTTAAGCTCTATGTACCCGTACTCATTTGATCATAATTTCATTTATTGTCCGATGTAATTGAACGTTGGCGTGTCCCCTTACTGTGAAAGATCAATATCTTGTAACTTTAAGCTCTATGTACCCGTACTCATTTGATCATAATTTCATTTATTGTCCGATATAATTGAACGTTGGCGTGTCCCCTTACTGTGAAAGATCAATATCTTGTAACTTTAAGCTCTATGTACCCGTACGCATTTGATCATAATTTCATTTATTGTCCGATGTAATTGAACGTTGGCGTGTCCCCTTACTGTGAAAGATCAATATCTTGTAACTTTAAGCTCTATGTACCCGTACTCATTTGATCATAATTTCATTTATTGTCCGATGTAATTGAACGTTGGCGTGTCCCCTTACTGTGAAAGATCAATATCTTGTAACTTTAAATCTATGTACCCGTACTCATTTGATCAGGATTTCATTTATTGTCCGATGTAATTGAACGTTGGCGTGTCCCCTTACTGTGAAAGATGAATATCTTGTAACTTTAAGCTCTATGTACCCGTACTCATTTGATCATGATTTCATTTATTGTCCGATGTAATTGAACGTTGGCCTGTCCCCTTACTGTGAAAGATGATTATCTTGTAACTTTGAGCTCTATGTACCCGTACTCATTTGATCATAATTTCATTTATTGTCCGATATAATTGAACGTTCGTGTGTCCCTTACTGTGAAAGATCAATATCTTGTAACTTTAAGCTCTATGTACCCGTACTCATTTGATCATGATTTCATTTATTGTCGCTGTAATTGAACGTTGGCGTGTCCCCTTACTGTGAAAGATGAATATCTTCTAACTTTAAGCTCTATGTACCCCGTACTCATTTGATCATGATTTCATTTATTGTCCGATGTAATTGAACGTTGGCGTGTCCCCTTACTGTGAAAGATGAATATCTTGTAACTTTAAGCTCTATCTCCCCCGTACTCATTTGATCATAATTTCATTTATTGTCCGATATAATTGAACGTTTGTGTGTCCCCTTACTGTGAAAGATCAATATCTTGTAACTTTAAGCTCTATGTACCCGTACTCATTTGATCATAATTTCATTTATTGTCCGATATAATTGAACGTTGGCGTGTCCCCTTACTGTGAAAGATGTATATCTTGTAACTTTAAGCTCTATGTACCCGTACTCATTTGATCATAATTTCATTTATTGTCCGATATAATTGAACGTTGGCGTGTCCCCTTACTGTGAAAGATGTATATCTTGTAACTTTAAGCTCTATGTACCCGTACTCATTTGATCATAATTTCATTTATTGTCCGATGTAATTGAACGTTGGCGTGTCCCCTTACTGTGAAAGATGTATATCTTGTAACTTTAAGCTCTATGTACCCGTACTCATTTGATCATGATTTCATGTATTGTCCGATATAATTGAACGTTGGGAGTGTCCCCTTACTGTGAAAGGTGAATATCTTGTAACTTTGAGCTCTATGTACCCGTACTCATTTGATCATGATTTCATTTATTGTCGGATATAATTGAACGTTGGGAGTGTCCCCTTACTGTTAAAGATGAATATCTTGTAACATTAGGCTCTATGCACCCCGTACTCATTTGATCATGATTTCATTTATGTTTTGATAAAATTGAACGTTGGAGTGTCCCCTTACTGTGAAAGATGAATATCTTGTAACTTTAGGCTCTATGAACCCCATACTAATTTGATCATGATGTCATTCATCGTCCGATGTAATTGACCGTTGGCGTGTCCCCTTACTGTGAAAGATGAATATCTGGTAACTTTAAGCTCTATGTACCCGTACTCATTTGATCATGATTTCATTCATCGTCCGATGTAATTGACCGTTGGGATTGTCCCCTTACTGAGAAAGATGAATGTCTGGTAAATTTAAGCTCTATGTAGCCGTACTCATTTGATCATAATTTCATTTATTGTCCGATATAATTGAACGTTGGGAGTGTCACCTTACTGTTAAAGATGAATATCTTGTAACTTTAGACTCTATGTACCCCGTACTCATTTGATCATGATTTCATTTATTGTCCGATGTAATTGAACGTTGGTGTGTCCCGTTACTGTGAAAGATGAATATCTTGTAACTTTAAGCTCTATGTCCCCCGTCCTCATTTGATCATAATTTCATCTATTGTCCGATGTAATTGAACGTTGGCGTGTCCCCTTACTGTGAAAGATGAATATCTTGTAACTTTAAGCTCTATGTCCCCCGTACTCATTTGATCATAATTTCATTTATTGTCCGATGTAATTGAACGTTGGCGTGTCCCCTTACTGTGAAAGATGAATATCTTGTAACTTTAAGCTCTATGTACCCGTACTAATTTGATCATGATTTTATTTATTGTCCGATGTAATTGAACGTCGGCGTGTCCCCTTACTGTGAAAGATGAATATCTTGTAACTTTAAGCTCTATGTAACCGTACTCATTTGATCATAATTTCATTTATTGTCCGATGAAATTGAACGTTGGCGTGTCCCCTTACTGTGAAAGATGAATATCTAGTAACTTTAAGCTCTATGTACCCGTACTCATTTGACCATAATTTCATTTATTGTCCGATGTAATTGAACGTTTGTGTGTCCCCTTACTGTGAAAGATGAATATCTTGTAACTTTAAGCTCTATGTCCCCCGTACTCGTTTGATCATAATTTCATTTATTGTCCGATGTAATTGAACGTTGGCGTGTCCCGTTACTGTGAAAGATGTATATCTTGTAACTTTAAGCTCTATGTACCCGTACTCATTTGATCATAATTTCATTTATTGTACGATGTAATTGAACGTTGGCGTGTCCCGTTACTGTGAAAGATGTATATCTTGTAACTTTAAGCTCTATGTCCCCCGTACTCATTTGATCATGATTTCATTTATTGTCCGATGTAATTGAACGTTGGTGTGTGCCCTTACTGTGAAAGATGAATATCTTGTAACTTTAAGCTCTATGTACCCGTACTCATTAGATCATGATTTCATTTATTGTCCGATGTAATTGAACGTTGGCGTGTCCCCTTACTGTGAAAGATGAATATCTTGTAACTTTAAGCTCTATGTACCCCGTACTCATTTGATCATGATTTCATTTATTGTCCGATGTAATTGAACGTTGGCGTGTCCCCTTACTGTTAAAGATGAATATCTTGTAACTTTAAGCTCTATGTACCCCGTACTCATTTGATCATAATTTCATTTATTGTCCGATATAATTGAACGATGGCGTGTCACCTTACTGTGAAAGATGAATATCTTGTAACTTTAAGCTCTATGTACCCGTACTCATTTGATCGTGATTTTATTCATCATCCGATATAATTGAACGTTGGCGTGTCACCTTACTCTGAAAGATGTATATCTTGTAACTTTAAGCTCTATGTACCCGTACTCATTTGATCATGATTTTATTCATCATCCGATATAATTGAACGTTGGCGTGTCCCCTTACTGTGAAAGATGTATATCTTGTAACTTTAAGCTCTATGTACCCGTACTCATTTGATCATGATTTTATTCATCATCCGATATAATTGAACGTTGGCGTGTCACCTTACTGTGAAAGATGAATATCTTGTAACTTTAAGCTCTATGTACCCGTACTCATTTGATCATGATTTTATTCATCATCCGATATAATTGAACGTTGGCGTGTCCCCTTACTGAGAAAGATGAATATCTTGTAACTTTAAGCTCTATGTACCCGTACTCATTTGATCATAATTTCATTTATTGTCCGATGTAATTGAACGTTGGCGTGTCCCCTTACTGTGAAAGATGAATATCTTGTAACTTTAAGCTCTATGTACCCGTACTCATTTGATCATGATTTTATTCATCATCCGATATAATTGAACGTTGGCATGTCCCCTTACTGTGAAAGATGAATATCTTGTAACTTTAAGCTCTATGTACCCGTACACATTTGATCATAATTTCATTTATTGTCCGATATAATTGAACGCTGGGAGTGTCCCCTTACTGTGAAAGATGAATATCTTGTAAATTTAAGCTCTATGTACCCGTACTCATTTGATCATGATTTCATTTATTGTCCGATGTAATTGAACGTTGGCGAGTCCCCTTACTGTGAAAGATGAATATCTTGTAACTTTAAGCTCTATGTACCCGTACTCATTTGATCATGATTTTATTCATCATCCGATATAACTGAACGTTGTCGTGTCCCCATTACTGTGAAAGATGAATATCTTGTAACTTTAAGCTCTATGTACCCGTACTAATTTGATCATAATTTCATTTATTGTCCGATGTAATTGAACGCTGGCGTGTCCCCTTACGGTGAAAGATGAATATCTTGTAACTTTAAGCTCTATGTACCCGTACTCATTTGATCATAATTTCATTTATTGTCCGATGTAATTGAACGTTGGTGTGTCCCCTTACTGTGAAAGATGAATATCTTGTAACTTTAAGCTCTATGTACCCGTACTCATTTGATCATAATTTCATTTATTGTCCGATGTAATTGAACGTTGGCGTGTCCCCTTACTGTGAAAGATCAATATCTTGTAACTTTAAGCTCTATGTACCCGTACTCATTTGATCATAATTTCATTTATTGTCCGATGTAATTGAACGTTGGCCTGTCCCCTTACTGTGAAAGATCAATATCCTGAAACTTTAAGCCTTATGTACCCGTACTCATTTGATCATAATTTCATTTATTGTCCGATGTAATTGAACGTTGGCCTGTCCCCTTACTGTGAAAGATCAATATCTTGAAACTTTAAGCCTTATGTACCCGTACTCATTTGATCATAATTTCATTTATTGTCCGATGTAATTGAACTTTGGTGTCTCCTCTTACTGTGAAAGATCAATATCTTGTAACTTTAAGCTCTATGTACCCGTACTCATTTGATCATAATTTCATTTATTGTCCGATCTAATTGAACGTTGGCGTGTCCCCTTACTGTGAAAGATCAATATCTTGTAACTTTAGGCTCTATGTACCCGTACTCATTTGATCATAATTTCATTTATTGTCCGATGTAATTGAACGTTGGCGTGTCCCCTTACTGTGAAAGATCAATATCTTGTAACTTTAAGCTCTATGTACCCGTACTCATTTGATCATAATTTCATTCATCGTCCGATATAATTGAACGTTGGCGTGTCCCCTTACTGTGAAAGATGAATATCTGGTAACTTTGAGCTCTATGTACCCGTACTCATTTGATCATAATTTCATTTTTTGTCCGATGTAATTGAACGTTGGTGTGTCCCCTTACTGTGAAAGATCAATATCTTGTAACTTTAAGCTCTATGTCCCCCGTACTCATTTGATCATAATTTCATTTATTGTCCGATGTAATTGAACGTTGGTGTGTCCCCTTACTGTGAAAGATGAATATCTTGTAACTTTGAGCTCTATGTACCCGTACTCATTTGATCATAATTTCATTTATTGTCCGATATAATTGAACGTTGGTGTGTCCCCTTACTGTGAAAGATGAATATCTTGTAACTTTAAGCTCTATGTACCCGTACTCATTTGATCATGATTTCATTTATTGTCCGATGTAATTGAACGTTGGCGTGTCCCCTTACTGTGAAAGATGTATATCTTGTAACTTTAAGCTCTATGTACCCGTACTCATTTGATCATGATTTCATTTATTGTCCGATGTAATTGAACGTTGGCGTGTCCCCTTACTGTGAAAGATGAATATCTTGTAACTTTAAGCTCTATGTACACGTACTCATTTGATCATGATTTTATTCATCATCCGATATAATTGAACGTTGGCGTGTCCCCTTACTGTGAAAGATGAATATCTTGTAACTTTAAGATCTATGTACCCGTACTCATTTGACCATGATTTCAATTATTGTCCGATGTAATTGAACGTTGGCGTGTCCCCTTACTGTGAAAGATGAATATCTTGTAACTTTAAGCTCTATGTACCCGTACTCATTTGATCATGATTTTATTCATCATCCCATATAATTGAACGTTGGCGTGTCCCCTTACTGCGAAAGATGAATATCTTGTAACTTTAAGCTCTATGTCCCCCGTACTCATTTGATCATAATTTCATTTATTGTCCGATGTAATTGAACGTTGGCGTGTCCCGTTACTGTGAAAGATGAATATCTTGTAACTTTAAGCTCTATGTCCCCCGTACTCATTTGATCATAATTTCATTTATTGTCCGATGTAATTGAACGTTGGTGTGTCCCGTTACTGTGAAAGATGAATATCTTGTAACTTAAGCTCTATGTCCCCAGTACTCATTTGATCATAATTTCATTTATTGTCCGATGTAATTGAACGTTGGTGTGTCCCCTTACTGGGAAAGATGAATATCTTGTAACTTTAAGCTCTATGTCCCCGGTACTCATTTGATCATAATTTCATTTATTGTCCGATGTAATTGAACGTTGGCATGTCCCCTTACTGTGAAAGATGAATATCTTGTAACTTTAAGCTCTATGTCCCCCGTACTCATTTGATCATGATTTCATTTATTGTCCGATGTAATTGAACGTTGGCGTGTCCCCTTACTGCGAAAGATGAATATCTTGTAACTTTAAGCTCTATGTACCCGTACTCATTTGATCATGATTTTATTCATCATCCGATATAATTGAACGTTGGCGTGTCCCCTTACTGTGAAAGATGAATATCTTGTAACTTTAAGATCTATGTACCCGTACTCATTTGACCATGATTTCAGTTATTGTCCGATGTAATTGAACGTTGGCGTGTCCCCTTACTGTGAAAGATGAATATCTTGTAACTTTAAGCTCAATGTACCCGTACTCATTTGATCATGATTTTATTCATCATCCGATATAATTGAACGTTGGCGTGTCCCCTTACTGCGAAAGATGAATATCTTGTAACTTTAAGCTCTATGTCCCCCGTACTCATTTGATCATAATTTCATTTATTGTCCGATGTAATTGAACGTTGGCGTGTCCCGTTACTGTGAAAGATGAATATCTTGTAACTTTAAGCTCTATGTCCCCCGTACTCATTTGTTCATAATTTCATTTATTGTCCGATGTAATTGAACGTTGGTGTGTCCCGTTAATGTGAAAGATGAATATCTTGTAACTTAAGCTCTATGTCCCCAGTACTCATTTGATCATAATTTCATTTATTGTCCGATGTAATTGAACGTTGGTGTGTCCCCTTACTGTGAAAGATGAATATCTTGTAACTTTAAGCTCTATGTCCCCGGTACTCATTTGATCATAATTTCATTTATTGTCCGATGTAATTGAACGTTGGCGTGTCCCCTTACTTTGAAAGATGAATATCTTGTAACTTTAAGCTCTATGTCCCCCGTACTCATTTGATCATAATTTCATTTATTGTCCTATGTAATTGAACGTTGGCGTGTCCCCTTACTGTGAAAGATGAATATCTTGTAACTTTAAGCTCTATGTACCCGTACTAATTTGATCATGATTTTATTTATTGTCCGATGTAATTGAACGTTGGCGTGTCCCCTTACTGTGAAAGATGAATATCTTGTAACTTTAAGCTCTATGTACCCGTACTCATTTGATCATAATTTCATTTATTGTCCTATGTAATTGAACGTTGGCGTGTCCCCTTACTGTGAAAGATGAATATCTTGTAACTTTAAGCTCTATGTACCCGTACTAATTTGATCATGATTTTATTTATTTTTCGATGTAATTGAACGTTGGCGTGTCCCCTTACTGTGAAAGATGAATATCTTGTAACTTTAAGCTCTATGTACTCGTACTCATTTGATCATAATTTCATTTATTGTCCGATGTAATTGAACGTTGGCGTGTCCCCTTACTGTGAAAGATGAATATCTTGTAACTTTAAGCTCTATGTACCCGTACTCATTTGATCATAACTTCATTTATTGTCCGATGTAATTGAACGTTGGCGTGTCCCCTTACTGTGAAAGATGAATATCTTGTAACTTTAAGCTCTATGTCCCCCGTACTCATTTGATCCTAATTTCATTTATTGTCCGATGTAATTGAACGTTGGCGTGTCCCCTTACTGTGAAAGATGAATATCTTGTAACTTTAAGCTCTATGTACCCGTACTAATTTGATCATAATTTCATTTGTTGTCCGATGTAATTGAACGTTGGCGTGTCCCCGTACTGTGAAAGATGAATATCTTGTAACTTTAAGCTCTATGTACCCGTACTCATTTGATCATGATTTCATTTATTGTCCGATATAATTGAACGTTGGGAGTGTCCCCTTACTGTGGAAGGTGAAGATCTTGTAACTTTGAGCTCTATGTACCCGTACTCATTTGATCATGATTTCATTTATTGTCGGATATAATTGAACATTGGGAGTGTCCCCTTACTGTTAAAGATGAATATCTTGTAATATTAGGCTCTATGCACCCCGTACTCATTTGATCATGATTTCATTTATTTTTTGATAAAATTGAACGTTGGAGTGTCCCCTTACTGTGAAAGATGAATATCTTGTAACTTTAGGCTCTATGTACCCCATACTAATTTGATCATGATGTCATTCATCGTCCGATGTAATTGACCGTTGGCGTGTCCCCTTACTGTGAAAGATGAATATCTGGTAACTTTAAGCTCTATGTACCCGTACTCATTTGATCATGATTTCATTCATCGTCCGATGTAATTGACCGTTGGGATTGTCCCCTTACTGAGAAAGATGAATGTCTGGTAAATTTAAGCTCTATGTAGCCGTACTCATTTGATCATGATTTCATTTATTGTCCGATATAATTGAACGTTGGGAGTGTCACCTTACTGTTAAAGATGAATATCTTGTAACTTTAGACTCTATGTACCCCGTACTCATTTGATCATGATTTCATTTATTGTCCGATATAATTGAACGTTGGGAGTGTCGCCTTACTGTTAAAGATGAATATCTTGTAACTTTAGACTCTATGTACCCCGTACTCATTTGATCATGATTTCATTTATTGTCCGATATAATTGAACGTTGGGAGTGTCGCCTTACTGTTAAAGATGAATATCTTGTAACTTTAGACTCTATGTACCCGTACTCATTTGATCATGATTTCATTTATTGTCCGATGTAATTGAACGTTGGTGTGTCCCGTTACTGTGAAAGATGAATATCTTGTAACTTTAAGCTCTATGTCCCCCGTACTCATTTGATCATAATTTCATTTATTGTCCGATGTAATTGAACGTTGGTGTGTCCCCTTACTGTGAAAGATGAATATCTTGTAACTTTGAGCTCTATGTACCCCGTACTCATTTGATCATGATTTCATTTATTGTCCGATGTAATTGAACGTTGGCGTGTCCCCTTACTGTGAAAGATCAATATCTTGTAACTTTAAGCTCTATGTACCCGTACTCATTTGATCATAATTTCATTTATTGTCCGATATAATTGAACGTTGGCGTGTCCCCTTACTGTGAAAGATCAATATCTTGTAACTTTAAGCTCTATGTACCCGTACGCATTTGATCATAATTTCATTTATTGTCCGATGTAATTGAACGTTGGCGTGTCCCCTTACTGTGAAAGATCAATATCTTGTAACTTTAAGCTCTATGTACCCGTACTCATTTGATCATAATTTCATTTATTGTCCGATGTAATTGAACGTTGGCGTGTCCCCTTACTGTGAAAGATCAATATCTTGTAACTTTAAATCTATGTACCCGTACTCATTTGATCATGATTTCATTTATTGTCCGATGTAATTGAACGTTGGCGTGTCCCCTTACTGTGAAAGATGAATATCTTGTAACTTTAAGCTCTATGTACCCGTACTCATTTGATCATGATTTCATTTATTGTCCGATGTAATTGAACGTTGGCGTGTCCCCTTACTGTGAAAGATGAATATCTTGTAACTTTGAGCTCTATGTACCCGTACTCATTTGATCATAATTTCATTTATTGTCCGATATAATTGAACGTTCGTGTGTCCCTTACTGTGAAAGATCAATATCTTGTAACTTTAAGCTCTATGTACCCGTACTCATTTGATCATGATTTCATTTATTGTCGCTGTAATTGAACGTTGGCGTGTCCCCTTACTGTGAAAGATGAATATCTTCTAACTTTAAGCTCTATGTACCCCGTACTCATTTGATCATGATTTCATTTATTGTCCGATGTAATTGAACGTTGGCGTGTCCCCTTACTGTGAAAGATGAATATCTTGTAACTTTAAGCTCTATCTCCCCCGTACTCATTTGATCATAATTTCATTTATTGTCCGATATAATTGAACGTTTGTGTGTCCCCTTACTGTGAAAGATCAATATCTTGTAACTTTAAGCTCTATGTACCCGTACTCATTTGATCATAATTTCATTTATTGTCCGATATAATTGAACGTTGGCGTGTCCCCTTACTGTGAAAGATGTATATCTTGTAACTTTAAGCTCTATGTACCCGTACTCATTTGATCATAATTTCATTTATTGTCCGATATAATTGAACGTTGGCGTGTCCCCTTACTGTGAAAGATGTATATCTTGTAACTTTAAGCTCTATGTACCCGTACTCATTTGATCATAATTTCATTTATTGTCCGATGTAATTGAACGTTGGCGTGTCCCCTTACTGTGAAAGATGTATATCTTGTAACTTTAAGCTCTATGTACCCGTACTCATTTGATCATGATTTCATGTATTGTCCGATATAATTGAACGTTGGGAGTGTCCCCTTACTGTGAAAGGTGAATATCTTGTAACTTTGAGCTCTATGTACCCGTACTCATTTGATCATGATTTCATTTATTGTCGGATATAATTGAACGTTGGGAGTGTCCCCTTACTGTTAAAGATGAATATCTTGTAACATTAGGCTCTATGCACCCCGTACTCATTTGATCATGATTTCATTTATGTTTTGATAAAATTGAACGTTGGAGTGTCCCCTTACTGTGAAAGATGAATATCTTGTAACTTTAGGCTCTATGAACCCCATACTAATTTGATCATGATGTCATTCATCGTCCGATGTAATTGACCGTTGGCGTGTCCCCTTACTGTGAAAGATGAATATCTGGTAACTTTAAGCTCTATGTACCCGTACTCATTTGATCATGATTTCATTCATCGTCCGATGTAATTGACCGTTGGGATTGTCCCCTTACTGAGAAAGATGAATGTCTGGTAAATTTAAGCTCTATGTAGCCGTACTCATTTGATCATAATTTCATTTATTGTCCGATATAATTGAACGTTGGGAGTGTCACCTTACTGTTAAAGATGAATATCTTGTAACTTTAGACTCTATGTACCCCGTACTCATTTGATCATGATTTCATTTATTGTCCGATGTAATTGAACGTTGGTGTGTCCCGTTACTGTGAAAGATGAATATCTTGTAACTTTAAGCTCTATGTCCCCCGTCCTCATTTGATCATAATTTCATCTATTGTCCGATGTAATTGAACGTTGGCGTGTCCCCTTACTGTGAAAGATGAATATCTTGTAACTTTAAGCTCTATGTCCCCCGTACTCATTTGATCATAATTTCATTTATTGTCCGATGTAATTGAACGTTGGCGTGTCCCCTTACTGTGAAAGATGAATATCTTGTAACTTTAAGCTCTATGTACCCGTACTAATTTGATCATGATTTTATTTATTGTCCGATGTAATTGAACGTCGGCGTGTCCCCTTACTGTGAAAGATGAATATCTTGTAACTTTAAGCTCTATGTAACCGTACTCATTTGATCATAATTTCATTTATTGTCCGATGAAATTGAACGTTGGCGTGTCCCCTTACTGTGAAAGATGAATATCTAGTAACTTTAAGCTCTATGTACCCGTACTCATTTGACCATAATTTCATTTATTGTCCGATGTAATTGAACGTTTGTGTGTCCCCTTACTGTGAAAGATGAATATCTTGTAACTTTAAGCTCTATGTCCCCCGTACTCGTTTGATCATAATTTCATTTATTGTCCGATGTAATTGAACGTTGGCGTGTCCCGTTACTGTGAAAGATGTATATCTTGTAACTTTAAGCTCTATGTACCCGTACTCATTTGATCATAATTTCATTTATTGTACGATGTAATTGAACGTTGGCGTGTCCCGTTACTGTGAAAGATGTATATCTTGTAACTTTAAGCTCTATGTCCCCCGTACTCATTTGATCATGATTTCATTTATTGTCCGATGTAATTGAACGTTGGTGTGTGCCCTTACTGTGAAAGATGAATATCTTGTAACTTTAAGCTCTATGTACCCGTACTCATTAGATCATGATTTCATTTATTGTCCGATGTAATTGAACGTTGGCGTGTCCCCTTACTGTGAAAGATGAATATCTTGTAACTTTAAGCTCTATGTACCCCGTACTCATTTGATCATGATTTCATTTATTGTCCGATGTAATTGAACGTTGGCGTGTCCCCTTACTGTTAAAGATGAATATCTTGTAACTTTAAGCTCTATGTACCCCGTACTCATTTGATCATAATTTCATTTATTGTCCGATATAATTGAACGATGGCGTGTCACCTTACTGTGAAAGATGAATATCTTGTAACTTTAAGCTCTATGTACCCGTACTCATTTGATCGTGATTTTATTCATCATCCGATATAATTGAACGTTGGCGTGTCACCTTACTCTGAAAGATGTATATCTTGTAACTTTAAGCTCTATGTACCCGTACTCATTTGATCATGATTTTATTCATCATCCGATATAATTGAACGTTGGCGTGTCCCCTTACTGTGAAAGATGTATATCTTGTAACTTTAAGCTCTATGTACCCGTACTCATTTGATCATGATTTTATTCATCATCCGATATAATTGAACGTTGGCGTGTCACCTTACTGTGAAAGATGAATATCTTGTAACTTTAAGCTCTATGTACCCGTACTCATTTGATCATGATTTTATTCATCATCCGATATAATTGAACGTTGGCGTGTCCCCTTACTGAGAAAGATGAATATCTTGTAACTTTAAGCTCTATGTACCCGTACTCATTTGATCATAATTTCATTTATTGTCCGATGTAATTGAACGTTGGCGTGTCCCCTTACTGTGAAAGATGAATATCTTGTAACTTTAAGCTCTATGTACCCGTACTCATTTGATCATGATTTTATTCATCATCCGATATAATTGAACGTTGGCATGTCCCCTTACTGTGAAAGATGAATATCTTGTAACTTTAAGCTCTATGTACCCGTACACATTTGATCATAATTTCATTTATTGTCCGATATAATTGAACGCTGGGAGTGTCCCCTTACTGTGAAAGATGAATATCTTGTAAATTTAAGCTCTATGTACCCGTACTCATTTGATCATGATTTCATTTATTGTCCGATGTAATTGAACGTTGGCGAGTCCCCTTACTGTGAAAGATGAATATCTTGTAACTTTAAGCTCTATGTACCCGTACTCATTTGATCATGATTTTATTCATCATCCGATATAACTGAACGTTGGCGTGTCCCCATTACTGTGAAAGATGAATATCTTGTAACTTTAAGCTCTATGTACCCGTACTAATTTGATCATAATTTCATTTATTGTCCGATGTAATTGAACGCTGGCGTGTCCCCTTACGGTGAAAAATGAATATCTTGTAACTTTAAGCTCTATGTACCCGTACTCATTTGATCATAATTTCATTTATTGTCCGATGTAATTGAACGTTGGTGTGTCCCCTTACTGTGAAAGATGAATATCTTGTAACTTTAAGCTCTATGTACCCGTACTCATTTGATCATAATTTCATTTATTGTCCGATGTAATTGAACGTTGGCGTGTCCCCTTACTGTGAAAGATCAATATCTTGTAACTTTAAGCTCTATGTACCCGTACTCATTTGATCATAATTTCATTTATTGTCCGATGTAATTGAACGTTGGCCTGTCCCCTTACTGTGAAAGATCAATATCCTGAAACTTTAAGCCTTATGTACCCGTACTCATTTGATCATAATTTCATTTATTGTCCGATGTAATTGAACGTTGGCCTGTCCCCTTACTGTGAAAGATCAATATCTTGAAACTTTAAGCCTTATGTACCCGTACTCATTTGATCATAATTTCATTTATTGTCCGATGTAATTGAACTTTGGTGTCTCCTCTTACTGTGAAAGATCAATATCTTGTAACTTTAAGCTCTATGTACCCGTACTCATTTGATCATAATTTCATTTATTGTCCGATCTAATTGAACGTTGGCGTGTCCCCTTACTGTGAAAGATCAATATCTTGTAACTTTAGGCTCTATGTACCCGTACTCATTTGATCATAATTTCATTTATTGTCCGATGTAATTGAACGTTGGCGTGTCCCCTTACTGTGAAAGATCAATATCTTGTAACTTTAAGCTCTATGTACCCGTACTCATTTGATCATAATTTCATTCATCGTCCGATATAATTGAACGTTGGCGTGTCCCCTTACTGTGAAAGATGAATATCTGGTAACTTTGAGCTCTATGTACCCGTACTCATTTGATCATAATTTCATTTTTTGTCCGATGTAATTGAACGTTGGTGTGTCCCCTTACTGTGAAAGATCAATATCTTGTAACTTTAAGCTCTATGTCCCCCGTACTCATTTGATCATAATTTCATTTATTGTCCGATGTAATTGAACGTTGGTGTGTCCCCTTACTGTGAAAGATGAATATCTTGTAACTTTGAGCTCTATGTACCCGTACTCATTTGATCATAATTTCATTTATTGTCCGATATAATTGAACGTTGGTGTGTCCCCTTACTGTGAAAGATGAATATCTTGTAACTTTAAGCTCTATGTACCCGTACTCATTTGATCATGATTTCATTTATTGTCCGATGTAATTGAACGTTGGCGTGTCCCCTTACTGTGAAAGATGTATATCTTGTAACTTTAAGCTCTATGTACCCGTACTCATTTGATCATGATTTCATTTATTGTCCGATGTAATTGAACGTTGGCGTGTCCCCTTACTGTGAAAGATGAATATCTTGTAACCTTAAGCTCTATGTACACGTACTCATTTGATCATGATTTTATTCATCATCCGATATAATTGAACGTTGGCGTGTCCCCTTACTGTGAAAGATGAATATCTTGTAACTTTAAGATCTATGTACCCGTACTCATTTGACCATGATTTCAATTATTGTCCGATGTAATTGAACGTTGGCGTGTCCCCTTACTGTGAAAGATGAATATCTTGTAACTTTAAGCTCTATGTACCCGTACTCATTTGATCATGATTTTATTCATCATCCCATATAATTGAACGTTGGCGTGTCCCCTTACTGCGAAAGATGAATATCTTGTAACTTTAAGCTCTATGTCCCCCGTACTCATTTGATCATAATTTCATTTATTGTCCGATGTAATTGAACGTTGGCGTGTCCCGTTACTGTGAAAGATGAATATCTTGTAACTTTAAGCTCTATGTCCCCCGTACTCATTTGATCATAATTTCATTTATTGTCCGATGTAATTGAACGTTGGTGTGTCCCGTTACTGTGAAAGATGAATATCTTGTAACTTAAGCTCTATGTCCCCAGTACTCATTTGATCATAATTTCATTTATTGTCCGATGTAATTGAACGTTGGTGTGTCCCCTTACTGGGAAAGATGAATATCTTGTAACTTTAAGCTCTATGTCCCCGGTACTCATTTGATCATAATTTCATTTATTGTCCGATGTAATTGAACGTTGGCATGTCCCCTTACTGTGAAAGATGAATATCTTGTAACTTTAAGCTCTATGTCCCCCGTACTCATTTGATCATGATTTCATTTATTGTCCGATGTAATTGAACGTTGGCGTGTCCCCTTACTGCGAAAGATGAATATCTTGTAACTTTAAGCTCTATGTACCCGTACTCATTTGATCATGATTTTATTCATCATCCGATATAATTGAACGTTGGCGTGTCCCCTTACTGTGAAAGATGAATATCTTGTAACTTTAAGATCTATGTACCCGTACTCATTTGACCATGATTTCAGTTATTGTCCGATGTAATTGAACGTTGGCGTGTCCCCTTACTGTGAAAGATGAATATCTTGTAACTTTAAGCTCTATGTACCCGTACTCATTTGATCATGATTTCATTTATTGTCCGATGTAATTGAACGTTGGCGAGTCCCCTTACTGTGAAAGATGAATATCTTGTAACTTTAAGCTCTATGTACCCGTACTCATTTGATCATGATTTTATTCATCATCCGATATAACTGAACGTTGGCGTGTCCCCATTACTGTGAAAGATGAATATCTTGTAACTTTAAGCTCTATGTACCCGTACTAATTTGATCATAATTTCATTTATTGTCCGATGTAATTGAACGCTGGCGTGTCCCCTTACGGTGAAAAATGAATATCTTGTAACTTTAAGCTCTATGTACCCGTACTCATTTGATCATAATTTCATTTATTGTCCGATGTAATTGAACGTTGGTGTGTCCCCTTACTGTGAAAGATGAATATCTTGTAACTTTAAGCTCTATGTACCCGTACTCATTTGATCATAATTTCATTTATTGTCCGATGTAATTGAACGTTGGCGTGTCCCCTTACTGTGAAAGATCAATATCTTGTAACTTTAAGCTCTATGTACCCGTACTCATTTGATCATAATTTCATTTATTGTCCGATGTAATTGAACGTTGGCCTGTCCCCTTACTGTGAAAGATCAATATCCTGAAACTTTAAGCCTTATGTACCCGTACTCATTTGATCATAATTTCATTTATTGTCCGATGTAATTGAACGTTGGCCTGTCCCCTTACTGTGAAAGATCAATATCTTGAAACTTTAAGCCTTATGTACCCGTACTCATTTGATCATAATTTCATTTATTGTCCGATGTAATTGAACTTTGGTGTCTCCTCTTACTGTGAAAGATCAATATCTTGTAACTTTAAGCTCTATGTACCCGTACTCATTTGATCATAATTTCATTTATTGTCCGATCTAATTGAACGTTGGCGTGTCCCCTTACTGTGAAAGATCAATATCTTGTAACTTTAGGCTCTATGTACCCGTACTCATTTGATCATAATTTCATTTATTGTCCGATGTAATTGAACGTTGGCGTGTCCCCTTACTGTGAAAGATCAATATCTTGTAACTTTAAGCTCTATGTACCCGTACTCATTTGATCATAATTTCATTCATCGTCCGATATAATTGAACGTTGGCGTGTCCCCTTACTGTGAAAGATGAATATCTGGTAACTTTGAGCTCTATGTACCCGTACTCATTTGATCATAATTTCATTTTTTGTCCGATGTAATTGAACGTTGGTGTGTCCCCTTACTGTGAAAGATCAATATCTTGTAACTTTAAGCTCTATGTCCCCCGTACTCATTTGATCATAATTTCATTTATTGTCCGATGTAATTGAACGTTGGTGTGTCCCCTTACTGTGAAAGATGAATATCTTGTAACTTTGAGCTCTATGTACCCGTACTCATTTGATCATAATTTCATTTATTGTCCGATATAATTGAACGTTGGTGTGTCCCCTTACTGTGAAAGATGAATATCTTGTAACTTTAAGCTCTATGTACCCGTACTCATTTGATCATGATTTCATTTATTGTCCGATGTAATTGAACGTTGGCGTGTCCCCTTACTGTGAAAGATGTATATCTTGTAACTTTAAGCTCTATGTACCCGTACTCATTTGATCATGATTTCATTTATTGTCCGATGTAATTGAACGTTGGCGTGTCCCCTTACTGTGAAAGATGAATATCTTGTAACTTTAAGCTCTATGTACACGTACTCATTTGATCATGATTTTATTCATCATCCGATATAATTGAACGTTGGCGTGTCCCCTTACTGTGAAAGATGAATATCTTGTAACTTTAAGATCTATGTACCCGTACTCATTTGACCATGATTTCAATTATTGTCCGATGTAATTGAACGTTGGCGTGTCCCCTTACTGTGAAAGATGAATATCTTGTAACTTTAAGCTCTATGTACCCGTACTCATTTGATCATGATTTTATTCATCATCCCATATAATTGAACGTTGGCGTGTCCCCTTACTGCGAAAGATGAATATCTTGTAACTTTAAGCTCTATGTCCCCCGTACTCATTTGATCATAATTTCATTTATTGTCCGATGTAATTGAACGTTGGCGTGTCCCGTTACTGTGAAAGATGAATATCTTGTAACTTTAAGCTCTATGTCCCCCGTACTCATTTGATCATAATTTCATTTATTGTCCGATGTAATTGAACGTTGGTGTGTCCCGTTACTGTGAAAGATGAATATCTTGTAACTTAAGCTCTATGTCCCCAGTACTCATTTGATCATAATTTCATTTATTGTCCGATGTAATTGAACGTTGGTGTGTCCCCTTACTGGGAAAGATGAATATCTTGTAACTTTAAGCTCTATGTCCCCGGTACTCATTTGATCATAATTTCATTTATTGTCCGATGTAATTGAACGTTGGCATGTCCCCTTACTGTGAAAGATGAATATCTTGTAACTTTAAGCTCTATGTCCCCCGTACTCATTTGATCATGATTTCATTTATTGTCCGATGTAATTGAACGTTGGCGTGTCCCCTTACTGCGAAAGATGAATATCTTGTAACTTTAAGCTCTATGTACCCGTACTCATTTGATCATGATTTTATTCATCATCCGATATAATTGAACGTTGGCGTGTCCCCTTACTGTGAAAGATGAATATCTTGTAACTTTAAGATCTATGTACCCGTACTCATTTGACCATGATTTCAGTTATTGTCCGATGTAATTGAACGTTGGCGTGTCCCCTTACTGTGAAAGATGAATATCTTGTAACTTTAAGCTCAATGTACCCGTACTCATTTGATCATGATTTTATTCATCATCCGATATAATTGAACGTTGGCGTGTCCCCTTACTGCGAAAGATGAATATCTTGTAACTTTAAGCTCTATGTCCCCCGTACTCATTTGATCATAATTTCATTTATTGTCCGATGTAATTGAACGTTGGCGTGTCCCGTTACTGTGAAAGATGAATATCTTGTAACATTAAGCTCTATGTCCCCCGTACTCATTTGTTCATAATTTCATTTATTGTCCGATGTAATTGAACGTTGGTGTGTCCCGTTAATGTGAAAGATGAATATCTTGTAACTTAAGCTCTATGTCCCCAGTACTCATTTGATCATAATTTCATTTATTGTCCGATGTAATTGAACGTTGGTGTGTCCCCTTACTGTGAAAGATGAATATCTTGTAACTTTAAGCTCTATGTCCCCGGTACTCATTTGATCATAATTTCATTTATTGTCCGATGTAATTGAACGTTGGCGTGTCCCCTTACTTTGAAAGATGAATATCTTGTAACTTTAAGCTCTATGTCCCCCGTACTCATTTGATCATAATTTCATTTATTGTCCTATGTAATTGAACGTTGGCGTGTCCCCTTACTGTGAAAGATGAATATCTTGTAACTTTAAGCTCTATGTACCCGTACTAATTTGATCATGATTTTATTTATTGTCCGATGTAATTGAACGTTGGCGTGTCCCCTTACTGTGAAAGATGAATATCTTGTAACTTTAAGCTCTATGTACCCGTACTCATTTGATCATAATTTCATTTATTGTCCTATGTAATTGAACGTTGGCGTGTCCCCTTACTGTGAAAGATGAATATCTTGTAACTTTAAGCTCTATGTACCCGTACTAATTTGATCATGATTTTATTTATTTTTCGATGTAATTGAACGTTGGCGTGTCCCCTTACTGTGAAAGATGAATATCTTGTAACTTTAAGCTCTATGTACTCGTACTCATTTGATCATAATTTCATTTATTGTCCGATGTAATTGAACGTTGGCGTGTCCCCTTACTGTGAAAGATGAATATCTTGTAACTTTAAGCTCTATGTACCCGTACTCATTTGATCATAACTTCATTTATTGTCCGATGTAATTGAACGTTGGCGTGTCCCCTTACTGTGAAAGATGAATATCTTGTAACTTTAAGCTCTATGTCCCCCGTACTCATTTGATCCTAATTTCATTTATTGTCCGATGTAATTGAACGTTGGCGTGTCCCCTTACTGTGAAAGATGAATATCTTGTAACTTTAAGCTCTATGTACCCGTACTAATTTGATCATAATTTCATTTGTTGTCCGATGTAATTGAACGTTGGCGTGTCCCCGTACTGTGAAAGATGAATATCTTGTAACTTTAAGCTCTATGTACCCGTACTCATTTGATCATGATTTCATTTATTGTCCGATATAATTGAACGTTGGGAGTGTCCCCTTACTGTGGAAGGTGAAGATCTTGTAACTTTGAGCTCTATGTACCCGTACTCATTTGATCATGATTTCATTTATTGTCGGATATAATTGAACATTGGGAGTGTCCCCTTACTGTTAAAGATGAATATCTTGTAACATTAGGCTCTATGCACCCCGTACTCATTTGATCATGATTTCATTTATTTTTTGATAAAATTGAACGTTGGAGTGTCCCCTTACTGTGAAAGATGAATATCTTGTAACTTTAGGCTCTATGTACCCCATACTAATTTGATCATGATGTCATTCATCGTCCGATGTAATTGACCGTTGGC
This sequence comes from Mantis religiosa, assembly GCA_030765055.1. NCBI lineage: Eukaryota > Metazoa > Arthropoda > Insecta > Mantodea > Mantidae > Mantis > Mantis religiosa. The sequence continues at coordinate 7,980,522 of JAUKNK010000016.1, forward strand.
GTGTCCCCTTACTGTGAAAGATGAATATCTGGTAACTTTAAGCTCTATGTACCCGTACTCATTTGATCATGATTTCATTCATCGTCCGATGTAATTGACCGTTGGGATTGTCCCCTTACTGAGAAAGATGAATGTCTGGTAAATTTAAGCTCTATGTAGCCGTACTCATTTGATCATGATTTCATTTATTGTCCGATATAATTGAACGTTGGGAGTGTCACCTTACTGTTAAAGATGAATATCTTGTAACTTTAGACTCTATGTACCCCGTACTCATTTGATCATGATTTCATTTATTGTCCGATATAATTGAACGTTGGGAGTGTCGCCTTACTGTTAAAGATGAATATCTTGTAACTTTAGACTCTATGTACCCCGTACTCATTTGATCATGATTTCATTTATTGTCCGATATAATTGAACGTTGGGAGTGTCGCCTTACTGTTAAAGATGAATATCTTGTAACTTTAGACTCTATGTACCCGTACTCATTTGATCATGATTTCATTTATTGTCCGATGTAATTGAACGTTGGTGTGTCCCGTTACTGTGAAAGATGAATATCTTGTAACTTTAAGCTCTATGTCCCCCGTACTCATTTGATCATAATTTCATTTATTGTCCGATGTAATTGAACGTTGGTGTGTCCCCTTACTGTGAAAGATGAATATCTTGTAACTTTGAGCTCTATGTACCCCGTACTCATTTGATCATGATTTCATTTATTGTCCGATGTAATTGAACGTTGGCGTGTCCCCTTACTGTGAAAGATGAATTTCTTGTAACTTTAAGCTCTATGTACCCGTACTCATTTGATCATAACTTCATTTATTGTCCGATGTAATTGAACGTTGGTGTGTCCCCTTACTGTGAAAGATGTATATCTTGTAACTTTAAGCTCTATGTACCCGTACTCATTTGATCATAATTTCATTTATTGTCCGATATAATTGAACGTTGGTGTGTCCCCTTACTGTGAAAGATGAATATCTTGTAACTTTAAGCTCTATATACCCGTACTCATTTGATCATGATTTCATTTATTGTCCGATGTAATTGAACGTTGGCGTGTCCCCTTACTGTGAAAGATGAATATCTTGTAACTTTAAGCTCTATGTACCCCCTACTCATTTGATCATAATTTCATTTATTGTCCGATATAATTGAACGTTGGTGTGTCCCTTACTGTGAAAGATGAATATCTTGTAACTTTAAGCTCTATGTACCCGTACTCATTTGATCATGATTTCATTTATGGTCCGATGTAATTGAACGTTGGCGTGTCCCCTTACTGTGAAAGATGTATATCTTGTAACTTTAAGCTCTATGTACCCGTACTCATTTGATCATGATTTCATTTATTGTCCGATGTAATTGAACGTTGGCGTGTCCCCTTACTGTGAAAGATGAATATCTTGTAACTTTAAGGTCTATGTACCCGTACTCATTTGATCATGATTTTATTCATCATCCGATATAATTGAACGTTGGCGTGTCCCCTTACTGTGAAAGATGAATATTTTGTAACTTTAAGCTCTATGTACCCGTACTCATTTGATCATGATTTCAATTATTGTCCGATGTAATTGAACGTTGGCGTGTCCCCTTACTGTGAAAGATGAATATCTTGTAACTTTAAGCTCTATGTACCCGTACTCATTTGATCATGATTTTATTCATCATCCGATATAATTGAACGTTGGCGTGTCCCCTTACTGCGAAAGATGAATATCTTGTAACTTTAAGCTCTATGTCCCCCGTACTCATTTGATCATAATTTCATTTATTGTCCGATGTAATTGAACGTTGGCGTGTCCCGTTACTGTGAAAGACGAATATCTTGTAACTTTAAGCTCTATGTCCCCCGTACTCATTTGATCATAATTTCATTTATTGTCCGATGTAATTGAACGTTGGTGTGTCCCGTTACTGTGAAAGATGAATATCTTGTAACTTAAGCTCTATGTCCCCAGTACTCATTTGATCATAATTTCATTTATTGTCCGATGTAATTGAACGTTGGTGTGTCCCCTTACTGTGAAAGATGAATATCTTGTGACTTTAAGCTCTATGTCCCCGGTACTCATTTGATCATAATTTCATTTATTGTCCGATGTAATTGAACGTTGGCGTGTCCCCTTACTGTGAAAGATGAATATCTTGTAACTTTAAGCTCTATGTCCCCCGTACTCATTTGATCATAATTTCATTTATTGTCCTATGTAATTGAACGTTGGCGTGTCCCCTTACTGTGAAAGATGAATATCTTGTAACTTTAAGCTCTATGTACCCGTACTAATTTGATCATGATTTTATTTATTGTCCGATGTAATTGAACGTTGGCGTGTCCCCTTACTGTGAAAGATGAATATCTTGTAACTTTAAGCTCTATGTACCCGTACTCATTTGATCATGATTTTATTCATCATCCGATATAATTGAACGTTGGCGTGTCCCCTTACTGCGAAAGATGAATATCTTGTAACTTTAAGCTCTATGTCCCCCGTACTCATTTGATCATAATTTCATTTATTGTCCGATGTAATTGAACGTTGGCGTGTCCCGTTACTGTGAAAGACGAATATCTTGTAACTTTAAGCTCTATGTCCCCCGTACTCATTTGATCATAATTTCATTTATTGTCCGATGTAATTGAACGTTGGTGTGTCCCGTTACTGTGAAAGATGAATATCTTGTAACTTAAGCTCTATGTCCCCAGTACTCATTTGATCATAATTTCATTTATTGTCCGATGTAATTGAACGTTGGTGTGTCCCCTTACTGTGAAAGATGAATATCTTGTGACTTTAAGCTCTATGTCCCCGGTACTCATTTGATAATAATTTCATTTATTGTCCGATGTAACTGAACCTTGGCGTGTCCCCTTACTGTGAAAGATGAATATCAGGTAACTTTAAGCTCTATGTACCCGTACTCATTTGATAATAATTTCATTTATTGTCCGATGTAACTGAACCTTGGTGTGTCCCCTTACTGTGAAAGATGAATATCAGTTAACTTTAAGCTCTATGTCCCCCGTACTCATTTGATAATAATTTCATTTATTGTCCGATGTAACTGAACCTTGGCGTGTCCCCTTACTGTGAAAGATGAATATCAGGTAACTTTAAGCTCTATGTACCCGTACTCATTTGATAATAATTTCATTTATTGTCCGATGTAACTGAACCTTGGTGTGTCCCCTTACTGTGAAAGATGAATATCAGGTAACTTTAAGCTCTATGTACCCCTTACTCATTTGATAATAATTTCATTTATTGTCCGATGTAATTGAACCTTGGCGTGTCCCCTTACTGTGAAAGATGAATATCAGGTAACTTTAAGCTCTATGTCCCCCGTACTCATTTGATAATAATTTCATTTATTGTCCAATGTAATTGAACGTTGGTGTGTCCCCTTACTGTGAAAGATGAATATCTTGTAACTTTAAGCTCTATGTACCCCGTAGTCATTTGATAATAATTTCATTTATTGTCCGATGTAACTGAACGTTGGTGTGTCCCCTTACTGTGAAAGATGAATATCAGGTAACTTTAAGCTCTATGTACCCGTACTCATTTGATAATAATTTCATTTATTGTCCGATGTAACTGAACGTTGGAGTGTCCCCTTACTGTGAAAGATGAATATCAGGTAACTTTAAGCTCTATGTACCCGTACTCATTTGATAATAATTTCATTTATTGTCCGATGTAACTGAACGTTGGTGTGTCCCCTTACTGTGAAACATGAATATCTTGTAACTTTAAGCTCTATGTACCCGTACTCATTTGATAATAATTTCATTTATTGTCCGATGTAACTGAACGTTGGTGTGTCCCCTTACTGTGAAACATGAATATCTTGTAACTTTAAGCTCTATGTACCCGTACTCATTTGATAATAATTTCATTTATTGTCCGATGTAATTGAACGTTGGCGTGTCCCCTTACTGTGAAAGATGAATATCAGGTAACTTTAAGCTCTATGTACCCGTACTCATTTGATAATAATTTCATTTATTGTCCGATGTAATTGAACCTTGGTGTGTCCCCTTACTGTGAAAGATGAATATCAGGTAACTTTAAGCTCTATGTACCCGTACTCATTTGATAATAATTTCATTTATTGTCCGATGTAACTGAACGTTGGTGTGTCCCCTTACTGTGAAAGATGAATATCAGGTAATTTTAAGCTCTATGTACCCGTACTCATTTGATAATAATTTCATTTATTGTCCGATGTAATTGAACCTTGGAGTGTCCCCTTACTGTGAAAGATGAATATCAGGTAACTTTAAGCTCTATGTACCCGTACTCATTTGATAATAATTTCATTTATTGTCCGATGTAATTGAACCTTGGAGTGTCCCCTTACTGTGAAAGATGAATATCAGGTAACTTTAAGCTCTATGTACCCCGTACTCATTTGATCATAATTTCATTTATTGTCCGATGTAATTGAACCTTGGTGTGTCCCCTTACTGTGAAAGATGAATATCAGGTAACTTTAAGCTCTATGTACACCGTACTCATTTGATAATAATTTCATTTATTGTCCGATGTAATTGAACCTTGGTGTGTCCCCTTACTGTGAAAGATGAATATCAGGTAACTTTAAGCTCTATGTACCCCGTACTCATTTGATCATAATTTCATTTATTGTCCGATGTAATTGAACCTTGGTGTGTCCCCTTACTGTGAAAGATGAATATCAGGTAACTTTAAGCTCTATGTACACCGTACTCATTTGATAATAATTTCATTTATTGTCCGATGTAACTGAACGTTGGTGTGTCCCCTTACTGTGAAAGATGAATATCAGGTAACTTTAAGCTCTATGTACCCGTACTCATTTGATAATAATTTCATTTATTGTCCGATGTAACTGAACCTTGGTGTGTCCCCTTACTGTGAAAGATGTATATCTTGTAACTTTAAGCTCTATGTACCCCGTACTCATTTGATCATAATTTCATTTATTGTCCGATGTAATTGAACGTTGGAGTGTCCCCTTACTGTGAAAGATGAATATCTTGTAACTTTAAGCTCTATGTACCCGTACTCAGTTGATAATAATTTCATTTATTGTCCGATGTAACTGAACCTTGGAGTGTCCCCTTACTGTGAAAGATGAATATCTTGTAAATTTAAGCTCTATGTACCCGTACTCAGTTGATAATAATTTCATTTATTGTTCGATGTAACTGAACCTTGGAGTGTCCCCTTACTGTGAAAGATGAATATCTTGTAAATTTAAGCTCTATGTACCCCGTACTCATTTGATCATAATTTCATTTATTGTCCGATGTAATTGAACGTTGGCGTGTCCCCTTACTGTGAAAGATGAATATCTTGTAAATTTAAGCTCTATGTACCCGTACTCATTTGATAATAATTTCATTTATTGTACGATGTAATTGAACGTTGGAGTGTCCCCTTACTGTGAAAGATGAATATCTTGTAACTTTAAGCTCTATGTACCCGTACTCATTTGATAATAATTTCATTTATTGTCCGATGTAATTGAACGTTGGAGTGTCCCCTTACTGTGAAAGATGAATATCTTGTAACTTTAAGCTCTATGTACCCGTACTCATTTGATAATAATTTCATTTATTGTCCGATGTAATTGAACGTTGGTGTGTCCCCTTACTGTGAAAGATGAATATCTTGTAACTTTAAGCTCTATGTACCCCGTACTCATTTGATAATAATTTCATTTATTGTCCGATGTAATTGAACGTTGGCGTGTCCCCTTACTGTGAAAGATGAATATCTTGTAACTTTAAGCTCTATGTACCCCGTACTCATTTGATCATAATTTCATTTATTGTCCGATGTAATTGAACGTTGGCGTGTCCCCTTACTGTGAAAGATGAATATCTTGTAACTTTAAGCTCTATGTACCCCGTACTCATTTGATAATAATTTCATTTATTGTCCGATGTAATTGAACGTTGGCGTGTCCCCTTACTGTGAAAGATGAATATCTTGTAAATTTAAGCTCTATGTACCCCGTACTCATTTGATCATAATTTCATTTATTGTCCGATGTAATTGAACGTTGGCGTGTCCCCTTACTGTGAAAGATGAATATCTTGTAAATTTAAGCTCTATGTACCCGTACTCATTTGATAATAATTTCATTTATTGTCCGATGTAATTGAACGTTGGAGTGTCCCCTTACTGTGAAAGATGAATATCTTGTAACTTTAAGCTCTATGTACCCGTACTCATTTGATAATAATTTCATTTATTGTCCGATGTAATTGAACGTTGGAGTGTCCCCTTACTGTGAAAGATGAATATCTTGTAACTTTAAGCTCTATGTACCCGTACTCATTTGATAATAATTTCATTTATTGTCCGATGTAATTGAACGTTGGTGTGTCCCCTTACTGTGAAAGATTAATATCTTGTAACTTTAAGCTCTATGTACCCCGTACTCATTTGATAATAATTTCATTTATTGTCCGATGTAATTGAACGTTGGCGTGTCCCCTTACTGTGAAAGATGAATATCTTGTAACTTTAAGCTCTATGTACCCGTACTCATTTGATAATAATTTCATTTATTGTCCGATGTAACTGAACCTTGGCGTGTCCCCTTACTGTGAAAGATGAATATCTTGTAACTTTAAGCTCTATGTCCCCGGTACTCATTTGATCATAATTTCATTTATTGTCCGATGTAATTGAACGTTGGCGTGTCCCCTTACTGTGAAAGATGAATATCTTGTAACTTTAAGCTCTATGTCCCCCGTACTCATTTGATCATAATTTCATTTATTGTCCTATGTAATTGAACGTTGGCGTGTCCCCTTACTGTGAAAGATGAATATCTTGTAACTTTAAGCTCTATGTACCCGTACTAATTTGATCATGATTTTATTTATTGTCCGATGTAATTGAACGTTGGCGTGTCCCCTTACTGTGAAAGATGAATATCTTGTAACTTTAAGCTCTATGTACCCGTACTCATTTGATCATGATTTTATTCATCATCCGATATAATTGAACGTTGGCGTGTCCCCTTACTGCGAAAGATGTATATCTTGTAACTTTAAGCTCTATGTCCCCCGTACTCATTTGATCATAATTTCATTTATTGTCCGATGTAATTGAACGTTGGCGTGTCCCGTTACTGTGAAAGACGAATATCTTGTAACTTTAAGCTCTATGTCCCCCGTACTCATTTGATCATAATTTCATTTATTGTCCGATGTAATTGAACGTTGGTGTGTCCCGTTACTGTGAAAGATGAATATCTTGTAACTTAAGCTCTATGTCCCCAGTACTCATTTGATCATAATTTCATTTATTGTCCGATGTAATTGAACGTTGGTGTGTCCCCTTACTGTGAAAGATGAATATCTTGTGACTTTAAGCTCTATGTCCCCGGTACTCATTTGATAATAATTTCATTTATTGTCCGATGTAACTGAACCTTGGCGTGTCCCCTTACTGTGAAAGATGAATATCAGGTAACTTTAAGCTCTATGTACCCGTACTCATTTGATAATAATTTCATTTATTGTCCGATGTAACTGAACCTTGGTGTGTCCCCTTATTGTGAAAGATGAATATCAGTTAACTTTAAGCTCTATGTCCCCCGTACTCATTTGATAATAATTTCATTTATTGTCCGATGTAACTGAACCTTGGCGTGTCCCCTTACTGTGAAAGATGAATATCAGGTAACTTTAAGCTCTATGTACCCGTACTCATTTGATAATAATTTCATTTATTGTCCGATGTAACTGAACCTTGGTGTGTCCCCTTACTGTGAAAGATGAATATCAGGTAACTTTAAGCTCTATGTACCCCTTACTCATTTGATAATAATTTCATTTATTGTCCGATGTAATTGAACCTTGGCGTGTCCCCTTACTGTGAAAGATGAATATCAGGTAACTTTAAGCTCTATGTCCCCCGTACTCATTTGATAATAATTTCATTTATTGTCCAATGTAATTGAACGTTGGTGTGTCCCCTTACTGTGAAAGATGAATATCTTGTAACTTTAAGCTCTATGTACCCCGTAGTCATTTGATAATAATTTCATTTATTGTCCGATGTAACTGAACGTTGGTGTGTCCCCTTACTGTGAAAGATGAATATCAGGTAACTTTAAGCTCTATGTACCCGTACTCATTTGATAATAATTTCATTTATTGTCCGATGTAACTGAACGTTGGAGTGTCCCCTTACTGTGAAAGATGAATATCAGGTAACTTTAAGCTCTATGTACCCGTACTCATTTGATAATAATTTCATTTATTGTCCGATGTAACTGAACGTTGGTGTGTCCCCTTACTGTGAAACATGAATATCTTGTAACTTTAAGCTCTATGTACCCGTACTCATTTGATAATAATTTCATTTATTGTCCGATGTAACTGAACGTTGGTGTGTCCCCTTACTGTGAAACATGAATATCTTGTAACTTTAAGCTCTATGTACCCGTACTCATTTGATAATAATTTCATTTATTGTCCGATGTAATTGAACGTTGGCGTGTCCCCTTACTGTGAAAGATGAATATCAGGTAACTTTAAGCTCTATGTACCCGTACTCATTTGATAATAATTTCATTTATTGTCCGATGTAATTGAACCTTGGTGTGTCCCCTTACTGTGAAAGATGAATATCAGGTAACTTTAAGCTCTATGTACCCGTACTCATTTGATAATAATTTCATTTATTGTCCGATGTAACTGAACGTTGGTGTGTCCCCTTACTGTGAAAGATGAATATCAGGTAATTTTAAGCTCTATGTACCCGTACTCATTTGATAATAATTTCATTTATTGTCCGATGTAATTGAACCTTGGAGTGTCCCCTTACTGTGAAAGATGAATATCAGGTAACTTTAAGCTCTATGTACCCGTACTCATTTGATAATAATTTCATTTATTGTCCGATGTAATTGAACCTTGGAGTGTCCCCTTACTGTGAAAGATGAATATCAGGTAACTTTAAGCTCTATGTACCCCGTACTCATTTGATCATAATTTCATTTATTGTCCGATGTAATTGAACCTTGGTGTGTCCCCTTACTGTGAAAGATGAATATCAGGTAACTTTAAGCTCTATGTACACCGTACTCATTTGATAATAATTTCATTTATTGTCCGATGTAATTGAACCTTGGTGTGTCCCCTTACTGTGAAAGATGAATATCAGGTAACTTTAAGCTCTATGTACCCCGTACTCATTTGATCATAATTTCATTTATTGTCCGATGTAATTGAACCTTGGTGTGTCCCCTTACTGTGAAAGATGAATATCAGGTAACTTTAAGCTCTATGTACACCGTACTCATTTGATAATAATTTCATTTATTGTCCGATGTAACTGAACGTTGGTGTGTCCCCTTACTGTGAAAGATGAATATCAGGTAACTTTAAGCTCTATGTACCCGTACTCATTTGATAATAATTTCATTTATTGTCCGATGTAACTGAACCTTGGTGTGTCCCCTTACTGTGAAAGATGTATATCTTGTAACTTTAAGCTCTATGTACCCCGTACTCATTTGATCATAATTTCATTTATTGTCCGATGTAATTGAACGTTGGAGTGTCCCCTTACTGTGAAAGATGAATATCTTGTAACTTTAAGCTCTATGTACCCGTACTCAGTTGATAATAATTTCATTTATTGTCCGATGTAACTGAACCTTGGAGTGTCCCCTTACTGTGAAAGATGAATATCTTGTAAATTTAAGCTCTATGTACCCGTACTCAGTTGATAATAATTTCATTTATTGTCCGATGTAACTGAACCTTGGAGTGTCCCCTTACTGTGAAAGATGAATATCTTGTAAATTTAAGCTCTATGTACCCCGTACTCATTTGATCATAATTTCATTTATTGTCCGATGTAATTGAACGTTGGCGTGTCCCCTTACTGTGAAAGATGAATATCTTGTAAATTTAAGCTCTATGTACCCGTACTCATTTGATAATAATTTCATTTATTGTACGATGTAATTGAACGTTGGAGTGTCCCCTTACTGTGAAAGATGAATATCTTGTAACTTTAAGCTCTATGTACCCGTACTCATTTGATAATAATTTCATTTATTGTCCGATGTAATTGAACGTTGGAGTGTCCCCTTACTGTGAAAGATGAATATCTTGTAACTTTAAGCTCTATGTACCCGTACTCATTTGATAATAATTTCATTTATTGTCCGATGTAATTGAACGTTGGTGTGTCCCCTTACTGTGAAAGATGAATATCTTGTAACTTTAAGCTCTATGTACCCCGTACTCATTTGATAATAATTTCATTTATTGTCCGATGTAATTGAACGTTGGCGTGTCCCCTTACTGTGAAAGATGAATATCTTGTAACTTTAAGCTCTATGTACCCCGTACTCATTTGATCATAATTTCATTTATTGTCCGATGTAATTGAACGTTGGCGTGTCCCCTTACTGTGAAAGATGAATATCTTGTAACTTTAAGCTCTATGTACCCCGTACTCATTTGATAATAATTTCATTTATTGTCCGATGTAATTGAACGTTGGCGTGTCCCCTTACTGTGAAAGATGAATATCTTGTAAATTTAAGCTCTATGTACCCCGTACTCATTTGATCATAATTTCATTTATTGTCCGATGTAATTGAACGTTGGCGTGTCCCCTTACTGTGAAAGATGAATATCTTGTAAATTTAAGCTCTATGTACCCGTACTCATTTGATAATAATTTCATTTATTGTCCGATGTAATTGAACGTTGGAGTGTCCCCTTACTGTGAAAGATGAATATCTTGTAACTTTAAGCTCTATGTACCCGTACTCATTTGATAATAATTTCATTTATTGTCCGATGTAATTGAACGTTGGAGTGTCCCCTTACTGTGAAAGATGAATATCTTGTAACTTTAAGCTCTATGTACCCGTACTCATTTGATAATAATTTCATTTATTGTCCGATGTAATTGAACGTTGGTGTGTCCCCTTACTGTGAAAGATTAATATCTTGTAACTTTAAGCTCTATGTACCCCGTACTCATTTGATAATAATTTCATTTATTGTCCGATGTAATTGAACGTTGGCGTGTCCCCTTACTGTGAAAGATGAATATCTTGTAACTTTAAGCTCTATGTACCCGTACTCATTTGATAATAATTTCATTTATTGTCCGATGTAACTGAACCTTGGCGTGTCCCCTTACTGTGAAAGATGAATATCTTGTAACTTTAAGGTCTATGTACCCCCTACTCATTTGATAATAATTTCATTTATTGTCCGATGTAATTGAACGTTGGAGTGTCCCCTTACTGTGAAAGATGAATATCTGGTAAATTTAAGCTCTATGTACCCCGTACTCATTTGATAATAATTTCATTTATTGTCCGATGTAATTGAACGTTGGAGTGTCCCCTTACTGTGAAAGATGAATATCTGGTAACTTTAAGCTCTATGTACCCGTACTCATTTGATAATAATTTCATTTATTGTCCGATGTAATTGAACGTTGGAGTGTCCCCTTACTGTGAAAGATGAATATCTTGTAACTTTAAGCTCTATGTACCCCGTACTCATTTGACAATAATTTCATTTATTGTCCGATGTAATTGAACGTTGGAGTGTCCCCTTACTGTGAAAGATGAATATCTGGTAACTTTAAGCTCTATGTACCCGTACTCACTTGATAATAATTTCATTTATTGTCCGATGTAACTGAACGTTGGCGTGTCCCCTTACTGTGAAAGATGAATATCAGGTAACTTTAAGCTGTATGTACCCGTACTCATTTGATAATAATTTCATTTATTGTCCGATGTAACTGAACCTTGGCGTGTCCCCTTACTGTGAAAGATGAATATCTGGTAACTTTAAGCTCTATGTACCCGTACTCATTTGATAATAATTTCATTTATTGTCCGATGTAACTGAACCTTGGCGTGTCCCCTTACTGTGAAAGATGAATATCAGGTAACTTTAAGCTCTATGTCCCCCGTATTCATTTGATAATAATTTCATTTATTGTCCGATGTAACTGAACCTTGGCGTGTCCCCTTACTGTGAAAGATGAATATCTGGTAACTTTAAGCTCTATGTACCCGTACTCATTTGATAATAATTTCATTTATTGTCCGATGTAATTGAACCTTGGTGTGTCCCCTTACTGTGAAAGATGAATATCAGGTAACTTTAAGCTCTATGTACCCCGTACTCATTTGATAATAATTTCATTTATTGTCCGATGTAATTGAACCTTGGCGTGTCCCCTTACTGTGAAAGATGAATATCAGGTAACTTTAAGCTCTATGTACCCGTACTCATTTGATAATAATTTCATTTATTGTCCGATGTAACTGAACGTTGGTGTGTCCCCTTACTGTGAAAGATGAATATCAGGTAACTTTAAGCTCTATGTACCCGTACTCATTTGATCATAATTTCATTTATTGTCCGATGTAACTGAACGTTGGCGTGTCCCCTTACTGTGAAAGATGAATATCAGGTAACTTTAAGCTCTATGTACCCGTACTCGTTTGATCATAATTTCATTTATTGTCCGATGTAACTGAACGTTGGTGTGTCCGCTTACTGTGAAAGATGAATATCAGGTAACTTTAAGCTCTATGTACCCGTACTCATTTGATCATAATTTCATTTATTGTCCGATGTAACTGAACGTTGGTGTGTCCCCTTACTGTGAAAGATGAATATCAGGTAACTTTAAGCTCTATGTACCCGTACTCATTTGATCATAATTTCATTTATTGTCCGATGTAACTGAACGTTGGCGTGTCCCCTTACTGTGAAAGATGAATATCAGGTAACTTTAAGCTCTATGTACCCGTACTCATTTGATCATGATTTCATTTATTGTCCGATATAATTGAACGTTGGGAGTGTCCCCTTACTGTGGAAGGTGAAGATCTTGTAACTTTGAGCTCTATGTACCGTACTCATTTGATCATGATTTCATTTATTGTCGGATATAATTGAACATTGGGAGTGTCCCCTTACTGTTAAAGATGAATATCTTGTAACTTTAGGCTCTATGTACCCCATACTAATTTGATCATGATTTCATTTATTGTCGGATATAATTGAACATTGGGAGTGTCCCCTTACTGTTAAAGATGAATATCTTGTAACATTAGGCTCTATGCACCCCGTACTCATTTGATCATGATTTCATTTATTTTTTGATAAAATTGAACGTTGGTGTGTCCCCTTACTGTGAAAGATGAATATCTTGTAACTTTAGGCTCTATGTACCCCATACTAATTTGATCATGATTTCATTTATTGTCGGATATAATTGAACATTGGGAGTGTCCCCTTACTGTTAAAGATGAATATCTTGTAACATTAGGCTCTATGCACCCCGTACTCATTTGATCATGATTTCATTTATTGTCCGATATAATTGAACGTTGGTGTGTCCCCTTACTGTGAAAGATGAATATCTTGTAACTTTAGGCTCTATGTACCCCATACTAATTTGATCATGATGTCATTCATCGTCCGATGTAATTGACCGTTGGCGTGTCCCCTTACTGTGAAAGATGAATATCTGGTAACTTTAAGCTCTATGTACCCGTACTCATTTGATCATGATTTCATTCATCGTCCGATGTAATTGACCGTTGGGATTGTCCCCTTACTGAGAAAGATGAATATCTGGTAACTTTAAGCTCTATGTAGCCGTACTCATTTGATCATGATTTCATTTAGTGTCCGATATAATTGAACGTTGGGAGTGTCACCTTACTGTTAAAGATGAATATCTTGTAACTTTAGACTCTATGTACCCCGTACTCATTTGATCATGATTTCATTTATTGTCCGATATAATTGAACGTTGGGAGTGTCGCCTTACTGTTAAAGATGAATATCTTGTAACTTTAGACTCTATGTACCCCGTACTCATTTGATCATGATTTCATTTATTGTCCGATGTAATTGAACGTTGGTGTGTCCCGTTACTGTGAAAGATGAATATCTTGTAACTTTAAGCTCTATGTCCCCCGTCCTCATTTGATCATAATTTCATTTATTGTCCGATGTAATTGAACGTTGGCGTGTCCCCTTACTGTGAAAGATGAATATCTTGTAACTTTAAGCTCTATGTCCCCCGTACTCATTTGATCATAATTTCATTTATTGTCCGATGTAATTGAACGTTGGTGTGTCCCCTTACTGTGAAAGATGAATATCTTGTAACTTTAAGCTCTATGTACCCCGTACTCATTTGATCATGATTTCATTTATTGTCCGATGTAATTGAACGTTGGCGTGTCCCCTTACTGTGAAAGATGAATATCTTGTAACTTTAAGCTCTATGTACCCGTACTCATTTGATCATAACTTCATTTATTGTCCGATGTAATTGAACGTTGGTGTGTCCCCTTACTGTGAAAGATGTATATCTTGTAACTTTAAGCTCTATGTACCCGTACTCATTTGATCATAATTTCATTTATTGTCCGATATAATTGAACGTTGGTGTGTCCCCTTACTGTGAAAGATGAATATCTTGTAACTTTAAGCTCTATATACCCGTACTCATTTGATCATGATTTCATTTATTGTCCGATGTAATTGAACGTTGGCGTGTCCCCTTACTGTGAAAGATGAATATCTTGTAACTTTAAGCTCTATGTACCCCCTACTCATTTGATCATAATTTCATTTATTGTCCGATATAATTGAACGTTGGTGTGTCCCTTACTGTGAAAGATGAATATCTTGTAACTTTAAGCTCTATGTACCCGTACTCATTTGATCATGATTTCATTTATGGTCCGATGTAATTGAACGTTGGCGTGTCCCCTTACTGTGAAAGATGTATATCTTGTAACTTTAAGCTCTATGTACCCGTACTCATTTGATCATGATTTCATTTATTGTCCGATGTAATTGAACGTTGGCCTGTCCCCTTACTGTGAAAGATGAATATCTTGTAACTTTAAGGTCTATGTACCCGTACTCATTTGATCATAATTTTATTCATCATCCGATATAATTGAACGTTGGCGTGTCCCCTTACTGTGAAAGATGAATATCTTGTAACTTTAAGCTCTATGTACCCGTACTCATTTGATCATGATTTCAATTATTGTCCGATGTAATTGAACGTTGGCGTGTCCCCTTACTGTGAAAGATGAATATCTTGTAACTTTAAGCTCTATGTACCCGTACTCATTTGATCATGATTTTATTCATCATCCGATATAATTGAACGTTGGCGTGTCCCCTTACTGCGAAAGATGAATATCTTGTAACTTTAAGCTCTATGTCCCCCGTACTCATTTGATCATAATTTCATTTATTGTCCGATGTAATTGAACGTTGGCGTGTCCCGTTACTGTGAAAGACGAATATCTTGTAACTTTAAGCTCTATGTCCCCCGTACTCATTTGATCATAATTTCATTTATTGTCCGATGTAATTGAACGTTGGTGTGTCCCGTTACTGTGAAAGATGAATATCTTGTAACTTAAGCTCTATGTCCCCAGTACTCATTTGATCATAATTTCATTTATTGTCCGATGTAATTGAACGTTGGTGTGTCCCCTTACTGTGAAAGATGAATATCTTGTGACTTTAAGCTCTATGTCCCCGGTACTCATTTGATCATAATTTCATTTATTGTCCGATGTAATTGAACGTTGGCGTGTCCCCTTACTGTGAAAGATGAATATCTTGTAACTTTAAGCTCTATGTCCCCCGTACTCATTTGATCATAATTTCATTTATTGTCCTATGTAATTGAACGTTGGCGTGTCCCCTTACTGTGAAAGATGAATATCTTGTAACTTTAAGCTCTATGTACCCGTACTAATTTGATCATGATTTTATTTATTGTCCGATGTAATTGAACGTTGGCGTGTCCCCTTACTGTGAAAGATGAATATCTTGTAACTTTAAGCTCTATGTACCCGTACTCATTTGATCATGATTTTATTCATCATCCGATATAATTGAACGTTGGCGTGTCCCCTTACTGCGAAAGATGAATATCTTGTAACTTTAAGCTCTATGTCCCCCGTACTCATTTGATCATAATTTCATTTATTGTCCGATGTAATTGAACGTTGGCGTGTCCCGTTACTGTGAAAGACGAATATCTTGTAACTTTAAGCTCTATGTCCCCCGTACTCATTTGATCATAATTTCATTTATTGTCCGATGTAATTGAACGTTGGTGTGTCCCGTTACTGTGAAAGATGAATATCTTGTAACTTAAGCTCTATGTCCCCAGTACTCATTTGATCATAATTTCATTTATTGTCCGATGTAATTGAACGTTGGTGTGTCCCCTTACTGTGAAAGATGAATATCTTGTGACTTTAAGCTCTATGTCCCCGGTACTCATTTGATAATAATTTCATTTATTGTCCGATGTAACTGAACCTTGGCGTGTCCCCTTACTGTGAAAGATGAATATCAGGTAACTTTAAGCTCTATGTACCCGTACTCATTTGATAATAATTTCATTTATTGTCCGATGTAACTGAACGTTGGTGTGTCCCCTTACTGTGAAAGATGAATATCAGGTAACTTTAAGCTCTATGTACCCGTACTCATTTGATCATAATTTCATTTATTGTCCGATGTAACTGAACGTTGGCGTGTCCCCTTACTGTGAAAGATGAATATCAGGTAACTTTAAGCTCTATGTACCCGTACTCGTTTGATCATAATTTCATTTATTGTCCGATGTAACTGAACGTTGGTGTGTCCGCTTACTGTGAAAGATGAATATCAGGTAACTTTAAGCTCTATGTACCCGTACTCATTTGATCATAATTTCATTTATTGTCCGATGTAACTGAACGTTGGTGTGTCCCCTTACTGTGAAAGATGAATATCAGGTAACTTTAAGCTCTATGTACCCGTACTCATTTGATCATAATTTCATTTATTGTCCGATGTAACTGAACGTTGGCGTGTCCCCTTACTGTGAAAGATGAATATCAGGTAACTTTAAGCTCTATGTACCCGTACTCATTTGATCATGATTTCATTTATTGTCCGTTATAATTGAACGTTGGGAGTGTCCCCTTACTGTGGAAGGTGAAGATCTTGTAACTTTGAGCTCTATGTACCCGTACTCATTTGATCATGATTTCATTTATTGTCGGATATAATTGAACATTGGGAGTGTCCCCTTACTGTTAAAGATGAATATCTTGTAACTTTAGGCTCTATGTACCCCATACTAATTTGATCATGATTTCATTTATTGTCGGATATAATTGAACATTGGGAGTGTCCCCTTACTGTTAAAGATGAATATCTTGTAACATTAGGCTCTATGCACCCCGTACTCATTTGATCATGATTTCATTTATTTTTTGATAAAATTGAACGTTGGTGTGTCCCCTTACTGTGAAAGATGAATATCTTGTAACTTTAGGCTCTATGTACCCCATACTAATTTGATCATGATTTCATTTATTGTCGGATATAATTGAACATTGGGAGTGTCCCCTTACTGTTAAAGATGAATATCTTGTAACATTAGGCTCTATGCACCCCGTACTCATTTGATCATGATTTCATTTATTGTCCGATATAATTGAACGTTGGTGTGTCCCCTTACTGTGAAAGATGAATATCTTGTAACTTTAGGCTCTATGTACCCCATACTAATTTGATCATGATGTCATTCATCGTCCGATGTAATTGACCGTTGGCGTGTCCCCTTACTGTGAAAGATGAATATCTGGTAACTTTAAGCTCTATGTACCCGTACTCATTTGATCATGATTTCATTCATCGTCCGATGTAATTGACCGTTGGGATTGTCCCCTTACTGAGAAAGATGAATATCTGGTAACTTTAAGCTCTATGTAGCCGTACTCATTTGATCATGATTTCATTTAGTGTCCGATATAATTGAACGTTGGGAGTGTCACCTTACTGTTAAAGATGAATATCTTGTAACTTTAGACTCTATGTACCCCGTACTCATTTGATCATGATTTCATTTATTGTCCGATATAATTGAACGTTGGGAGTGTCGCCTTACTGTTAAAGATGAATATCTTGTAACTTTAGACTCTATGTACCCCGTACTCATTTGATCATGATTTCATTTATTGTCCGATGTAATTGAACGTTGGTGTGTCCCGTTACTGTGAAAGATGAATATCTTGTAACTTTAAGCTCTATGTCCCCCGTCCTCATTTGATCATAATTTCATTTATTGTCCGATGTAATTGAACGTTGGCGTGTCCCCTTACTGTGAAAGATGAATATCTTGTAACTTTAAGCTCTATGTCCCCCGTACTCATTTGATCATAATTTCATTTATTGTCCGATGTAATTGAACGTTGGTGTGTCCCCTTACTGTGAAAGATGAATATCTTGTAACTTTAAGCTCTATGTACCCCGTACTCATTTGATCATGATTTCATTTATTGTCCGATGTAATTGAACGTTGGCGTGTCCCCTTACTGTGAAAGATGAATATCTTGTAACTTTAAGCTCTATGTACCCGTACTCATTTGATCATAACTTCATTTATTGTCCGATGTAATTGAACGTTGGTGTGTCCCCTTACTGTGAAAGATGTATATCTTGTAACTTTAAGCTCTATGTACCCGTACTCATTTGATCATAATTTCATTTATTGTCCGATATAATTGAACGTTGGTGTGTCCCCTTACTGTGAAAGATGAATATCTTGTAACTTTAAGCTCTATATACCCGTACTCATTTGATCATGATTTCATTTATTGTCCGATGTAATTGAACGTTGGCGTGTCCCCTTACTGTGAAAGATGAATATCTTGTAACTTTAAGCTCTATGTACCCCCTACTCATTTGATCATAATTTCATTTATTGTCCGATATAATTGAACGTTGGTGTGTCCCTTACTGTGAAAGATGAATATCTTGTAACTTTAAGCTCTATGTACCCGTACTCATTTGATCATGATTTCATTTATGGTCCGATGTAATTGAACGTTGGCGTGTCCCCTTACTGTGAAAGATGTATATCTTGTAACTTTAAGCTCTATGTACCCGTACTCATTTGATCATGATTTCATTTATTGTCCGATGTAATTGAACGTTGGCCTGTCCCCTTACTGTGAAAGATGAATATCTTGTAACTTTAAGGTCTATGTACCCGTACTCATTTGATCATGATTTTATTCATCATCCGATATAATTGAACGTTGGCGTGTCCCCTTACTGTGAAAGATGAATATCTTGTAACTTTAAGCTCTATGTACCCGTACTCATTTGATCATGATTTCAATTATTGTCCGATGTAATTGAACGTTGGCGTGTCCCCTTACTGTGAAAGATGAATATCTTGTAACTTTAAGCTCTATGTACCCGTACTCATTTGATCATGATTTTATTCATCATCCGATATAATTGAACGTTGGCGTGTCCCCTTACTGCGAAAGATGAATATCTTGTAACTTTAAGCTCTATGTCCCCCGTACTCATTTGATCATAATTTCATTTATTGTCCGATGTAATTGAACGTTGGCGTGTCCCGTTACTGTGAAAGACGAATATCTTGTAACTTTAAGCTCTATGTCCCCCGTACTCATTTGATCATAATTTCATTTATTGTCCGATGTAATTGAACGTTGGTGTGTCCCGTTACTGTGAAAGATGAATATCTTGTAACTTAAGCTCTATGTCCCCAGTACTCATTTGATCATAATTTCATTTATTGTCCGATGTAATTGAACGTTGGTGTGTCCCCTTACTGTGAAAGATGAATATCTTGTGACTTTAAGCTCTATGTCCCCGGTACTCATTTGATCATAATTTCATTTATTGTCCGATGTAATTGAACGTTGGCGTGTCCCCTTACTGTGAAAGATGAATATCTTGTAACTTTAAGCTCTATGTCCCCCGTACTCATTTGATCATAATTTCATTTATTGTCCTATGTAATTGAACGTTGGCGTGTCCCCTTACTGTGAAAGATGAATATCTTGTAACTTTAAGCTCTATGTACCCGTACTAATTTGATCATGATTTTATTTATTGTCCGATGTAATTGAACGTTGGCGTGTCCCCTTACTGTGAAAGATGAATATCTTGTAACTTTAAGCTCTATGTACCCGTACTCATTTGATCATGATTTTATTCATCATCCGATATAATTGAACGTTGGCGTGTCCCCTTACTGCGAAAGATGAATATCTTGTAACTTTAAGCTCTATGTCCCCCGTACTCATTTGATCATAATTTCATTTATTGTCCGATGTAATTGAACGTTGGCGTGTCCCGTTACTGTGAAAGACGAATATCTTGTAACTTTAAGCTCTATGTCCCCCGTACTCATTTGATCATAATTTCATTTATTGTCCGATGTAATTGAACGTTGGTGTGTCCCGTTACTGTGAAAGATGAATATCTTGTAACTTAAGCTCTATGTCCCCAGTACTCATTTGATCATAATTTCATTTATTGTCCGATGTAATTGAACGTTGGTGTGTCCCCTTACTGTGAAAGATGAATATCTTGTGACTTTAAGCTCTATGTCCCCGGTACTCATTTGATAATAATTTCATTTATTGTCCGATGTAACTGAACCTTGGCGTGTCCCCTTACTGTGAAAGATGAATATCAGGTAACTTTAAGCTCTATGTACCCGTACTCATTTGATAATAATTTCATTTATTGTCCGATGTAACTGAACCTTGGTGTGTCCCCTTACTGTGAAAGATGAATATCAGGTAACTTTAAGCTCTATGTCCCCCGTACTCATTTGATAATAATTTCATTTATTGTCCGATGTAACTGAACCTTGGCGTGTCCCCTTACTGTGAAAGATGAATATCAGGTAACTTTAAGCTCTATGTACCCGTACTCATTTGATAATAATTTCATTTATTGTCCGATGTAACTGAACCTTGGTGTGTCCCCTTACTGTGAAAGATGAATATCAGGTAACTTTAAGCTCTATGTCCCCCGTACTCATTTGATAATAATTTCATTTATTGTCCGATGTAACTGAACCTTGGTGTGTCCCCTTACTGTGAAAGATGAATATCAGGTAACTTTAAGCTCTATGTACCCGTACTCATTTGATAATAATTTCATTTATTGTCCGATGTAATTGAACCTTGGCGTGTCCCCTTACTGTGAAAGATGAATATCAGGTAACTTTAAGCTCTATGTCCCCCGTACTCATTTGATAATAATTTCATTTATTGTCCAATGTAATTGAACGTTGGTGTGTCCCCTTACTGTGAAAGATGAATATCTTGTAACTTTAAGCTCTATGTACCCCGTAGTCATTTGATAATAATTTCATTTATTGTCCGATGTAACTGAACGTTGGTGTGTCCCCTTACTGTGAAAGATGAATATCAGGTAACTTTAAGCTCTATGTACCCGTACTCATTTGATAATAATTTCATTTATTGTCCGATGTAATTGAACCTTGGCGTGTCCCCTTACTGTGAAAGATGAATATCAGGTAACTTTAAGCTCTATGTACCCGTACTCATTTGATAATAATTTCATTTATTGTCCGATGTAATTGAACCTTGGTGTGTCCCCTTACTGTGAAAGATGAATATCAGGTAACTTTAAGCTCTATGTACCCGTACTCATTTGATCATAATTTCATTTATTGTCCGATGTAATTGAACCTTGGTGTGTCCCCTTACTGTGAAAGATGAATATCAGGTAACTTTAAGCTCTATGAACACCGTACTCATTTGATAATAATTTCATTTATTGTCCGATGTAATTGAACCTTGGTGTGTCCCCTTACTGTGAAAGATGAATATCAGGTAACTTTAAGCTCTATGTACACCGTACTCATTTGATAATAATTTCATTTATTGTCCGATGTAACTGAACGTTGGTGTGTCCCCTTACTGTGAAAGATGAATATCAGGTAACTTTAAGCTCTATGTACCCCGTACTCATTTGATAATAATTTCATTTATTGTCCGATGTAACTGAACGTTGGTGTGTCCCCTTACTGTGAAACATGAATATCTTGTAACTTTAAGCTCTATGTACCCGTACTCATTTGATAATAATTTCATTTATTGTCCGATGTAACTGAACGTTGGTGTGTCCCCTTACTGTGAAAGATGAATATCAGGTAACTTTAAGCTCTATGTACCCGTACTCATTTGATAATAATTTCATTTATTGTCCGATGTAATTGAACGTTGGCGTGTCCCCTTTCTGTGAAAGATGAATATCAGGTAACTTTAAGCTCTATGTACACCGTATTCATTTGATAATAATTTCATTTATTGTCCGATGTAATTGAACCTTGGTGTGTCCCCTTACTGTGAAAGATGAATATCAGGTAACTTTAAGCTCTATGTACACCGTACTCATTTGATAATAATTTCATTTATTGTCCGATGTAACTGAACGTTGGTGTGTCCCCTTACTGTGAAAGATGAATATCAGGTAACCTTAAGCTCTATGTACACCGTATTCATTTGATAATAATTTCATTTATTGTCCGATGTAATTGAACCTTGGTGTGTCCCCTTACTGTGAAAGATGAATATCAGGTAACTTTAAGCTCTATGTACACCGTACTCATTTGATAATAATTTCATTTATTGTCCGATGTAATTGAACCTTGGTGTGTCCCCTTTCTGTGAAAGATGAATATCATGTAACTTTAAGCTCTATGTACCCGTACTCATTTGATAATAATTTCATTTATTGTCCGATGTAATTGAACCTTGGTGTGTCCCCTTACTGTGAAAGATGAATATCAGGTAACTTTAAGCTCTATGTACCCGTACTCATTTGATCATAACTTCATTTATTGTCCGATGTAACTGAACGTTGGTGTGTCCCCTTACTGTGAAAGATGAATATCAGGTAACTTTAAGCTCTATGTACCCGTACTCATTTGATCATAACTTCATTTATTGTCCGATGTAACTGAACGTTGGTGTGTCCCCTTACTGTGAAAGATGAATATCAGGTAACTTTAAGCTCTATGTACCCCATACTCATTTGATAATAATTTCATTTATTGTCCGATGTAACTGAACGTTGGTGTGTCCCCTTACTGTGAAAGATGAATATCAGGTAACTTTAAGCTCTATGTACCCGTACTCATTTGATAATAATTTCATTTATTGTCCGATGTAACTGAACGTTGGTGTGTCCCCTTACTGTGAAACATGAATATCTTGTAACTTTAAGCTCTATGTACCCGTACTCATTTGATAATAATTTCATTTATTGTCCGATGTAACTGAACGTTGGTGTGTCCCCTTACTGTGAAAGATGAATATCAGGTAACTTTAAGCTCTATGTACCCGTACTCATTTGATAATAATTTCATTTATTGTCCGATGTAATTGAACGTTGGCGTGTCCCCTTTCTGTGAAAGATGAATATCAGGTAACTTTAAGCTCTATGTACACCGTATTCATTTGATAATAATTTCATTTATTGTCCGATGTAATTGAACCTTGGTGTGTCCCCTTACTGTGAAAGATGAATATCAGGTAACTTTAAGCTCTATGTACACCGTACTCATTTGATAATAATTTCATTTATTGTCCGATGTAACTGAACGTTGGTGTGTCCCCTTACTGTGAAAGATGAATATCAGGTAACCTTAAGCTCTATGTACACCGTATTCATTTGATAATAATTTCATTTATTGTCCGATGTAATTGAACCTTGGTGTGTCCCCTTACTGTGAAAGATGAATATCAGGTAACTTTAAGCTCTATGTACACCGTACTCATTTGATAATAATTTCATTTATTGTCCGATGTAATTGAACCTTGGTGTGTCCCCTTTCTGTGAAAGATGAATATCATGTAACTTTAAGCTCTATGTACCCGTACTCATTTGATAATAATTTCATTTATTGTCCGATGTAATTGAACCTTGGTGTGTCCCCTTACTGTGAAAGATGAATATCAGGTAACTTTAAGCTCTATGTACCCGTACTCATTTGATCATAACTTCATTTATTGTCCGATGTAACTGAACGTTGGTGTGTCCCCTTACTGTGAAAGATGAATATCAGGTAACTTTAAGCTCTATGTACCCGTACTCATTTGATCATAACTTCATTTATTGTCCGATGTAACTGAACGTTGGTGTGTCCCCTTACTGTGAAAGATGAATATCAGGTAACTTTAAGCTCTATGTACCCCATACTCATTTGATAATAATTTCATTTATTGTCCGATGTAACTGAACGTTGGTGTGTCCCCTTACTGTGAAAGATGAATATCAGGTAACTTTAAGCTCTATGTACCCGTACTCATTTGATAATAATTTCATTTATTGTCCGATGTAACTGAACGTTGGTGTGTCCCCTTACTGTGAAAGATGAATATCAGGTAACTTTAAGCTCTATGTACCCGTACTCATTTGATAATAATTTCATTTATTGTCCGATGTAACTGAACGTTGGCGTGTCCCCTTACTGTGAAAGATGAATATCAGGTAACTTTAAGCTCTATGTACCCGTACTCATTTGATAATAATTTCATTTATTGTCCGATGTAACTGAACGTTGGCGTGTCCCCTTACTGTGAAAGATGAATATCAGGTAACTTTAAGCTCTATGTACCCGTACTCATTTGATAATAATTTCATTTATTGTCCGATGTAACTGAACGTTGGTGTGTCCCCTTACTGTGAAAGATGAATATCAGGTAACTTTAAGCTCTATGTACCCGTACTCATTTGATAATAAGTTCATTTATTGTCCGATGTAATTGAACGTTGGAGTGTCCCCTTACTGTGAAAGATGAATATCTTGTAACTTTAAGCTCTATGTACCCGTACTCATTTGATAATAATTTCATTTATTGTCCGATGTAATTGAACGTTGGTGTGTCCCCTTACTGTGAAAGATGAATATCTTGTAACTTTAAGCTCTATGTACCCCGTACTCATTTGATAATAATTTCATTTATTGTCCGATGTAATTGAACGTTGGCGTGTCCCCTTACTGTGAAAGATGAATATCTTGTAACTTTAAGCTCTATGTACCCGTACTCATTTGATAATAATTTCATTTATTGTCCGATGTAACTGAACGTTGGCGTGTCCCCTTACTGTGAAAGATGAATATCTGGTAACTTTAAGCTCTATGTACCCGTACTCATTTGATAATAATTTCATTTATTGTCCGATGTAATTGAACGTTGGAGTGTCCCCTTACTGTGAAAGATGAATATCTGGTAAATTTAAGCTCTATGTACCCCGTACTCATTTGATAATAATTTCATTTATTGTCCGATGTAATTGAACGTTGGAGTGTCCCCTTACTGTGAAAGATGAATATCTGGTAACTTTAAGCTCTATGTACCCGTACTCATTTGATAATAATTTCATTTATTGTCCGATGTAATTGAACGTTGGAGTGTCCCCTTACTGTGAAAGATGAATATCTTGTAACTTTAAGCTCTATGTACCCCGTACTTATTTGACAATAATTTCATTTATTGTCCGATGTAATTGAACGTTGGAGTGTCCCCTTACTGTGAAAGATGAATATCTGGTAACTTTAAGCTCTATGTACCCGTACTCATTTGATAATAATTTCATTTATTGTCCGATGTAACTGAACGTTGGCGTGTCCCCTTACTGTGAAAGATGAATATCAGGTAACTTTAAGCTGTATGTACCCGTACTCATTTGATAATAATTTCATTTATTGTCCGATGTAACTGAACCTTGGCGTGTCCCCTTACTGTGAAAGATGAATATCTGGTAACTTTAAGCTCTATGTCCCCCGTACTCAATTGATAATAATTTCATTTATTGTCCGATGTATTTGAACGTTGGTGTGTCCCCTTACTGTGAAAGATGAATATCTTGTAACTTTAAGCTCTATGTCCCCCGTACTCATTTGATAATAATTTCATTTATTGTCCGATGTAATTGAACGTTGGTGTGTCCCCTTACTGTGAAAGATGAATATCTTGTAACTTTAAGCTCTATGTCCCCCGTACTCATTTGATAATAATTTCATTTATTGTCCGATGTAATTGAACGTTGGTGTGTCCCCTTACTGTGAAAGATGAATATCTGGTAACTTTAAGCTCTATGTACCCGTACTCATTTGATAATAATTTCATTTATTGTCCGATGTAACTGAACCTTGGCGTGTCCCCTTACTGTGAAAGATGAATATCAGGTAACTTTAAGCTCTATGTACCCGTACTCATTTGATAATAATTTCATTTATTGTCCGATGTAACTGAACCTTGGTGTGTCCCCTTACTGTGAAAGATGAATATCAGGTAACTTTAAGCTCTATGTACCCGTACTCATTTGATAATAATTTCATTTATTGTCCGATGTAACTGAACCTTGGTGTGTCCCCTTACTGTGAAAGATGAATATCTGGTAACTTTAAGCTCTATGTACCCGTACTCATTTGATAATAATTTCATTTATTGTCCGATGTAATTGAACCTTGGCGTGTCCCCTTACTGTGAAAGATGAATATCAGGTAACTTTAAGCTCTATGTACCCGTACTCATTTGATAATAATTTCATTTATTGTCCGATGTAACTGAACGTTGGTGTGTCCCCTTACTGTGAAAGATGAATATCAGGTAACTTTAAGCTCTATGTACCCGTACTCATTTGATAATAATTTCATTTATTGTCCGATGTAATTGAACCTTGGCGTGTCCCCTTACTGTGAAAGATGAATATCAGGTAACTTTAAGCTCTATGTACCCGTACTCATTTGATAATAATTTCATTTATTGTCCGATGTAACTGAACGTTGGTGTGTCCCCTTACTGTGAAAGATGAATATCAGGTAACTTTAAGCTCTATGTACCCGTACTCATTTGATAATAATTTCATTTATTGTCCGATGTAACTGAACCTTGGTGTGTCCCCTTACTGTGAAAGATGAATATCAGGTAACTTTAAGCTCTATGTACCCGTACTCATTTGATCATAATTTCATTTATTGTCCGATGTAACTGAAAGTTGGCGTGTCCCCTTACTGTGAAAGATGAATATCAGGTAACTTTAAGCTCTATGTACCCGTACTCATTTGATCATAATTTCATTTATTGTCCGATGTAACTGAACGTTGGTGTGTCCGCTTACTGTGAAAGATGAATATCAGGTAACTTTAAGCTCTATGTACCCCGTACTCATTTGATCATAATTTCATTTATTGTCCGATGTAACTGAACGTTGGTGTGTCCCCTTACTGTGAAAGATGAATATCAGGTAACTTTAAGCTCTATGTACCCCGTACTCATTTGATAATAATTTCATTTATTGTCCGATGTAACTGAACGTTGGCGTGTCCCCTTACTGTGAAAGATGTATATCTTGTAACTTTAAGCTCTATGTACCCGTACTCAGTTGATAATAATTTCATTTATTGTCCGATGTAACTGAACGTTGGTGTGTCCCCTTACTGTGAAAGATGAATATCAGGTAACTTTAAGCTCTATGTACCCCGTACTCATTTGATAATAATTTCATTTATTGTCCGATGTAACTGAACGTTGGTGTGTCCCCTTACTGTGAAAGATGAATATCAGGTAACTTTAAGCTCTATGTACCCGTACTCATTTGATAATAATTTCATTTATTGTCCGATGTAATTGAACGTTGGCGTGTCCCCTTACTGTGAAAGATGAATATCAGGTAACTTTAAGCTCTATGTACCCGTACTCATTTGATAATAATTTCATTTATTGTCCGATGTAATTGAACGTTGGTGTGTCCCCTTACTGTGAAAGATGAATATCAGGTAACTTTAAGCTCTATGTACCCCGTACCCATTTGATAATAATTTCATTTATTGTCCGATGTAACTGAACGTTGGTGTGTCCCCTTACTGTGAAAGATGAATATCAGGTAACTTTAAGCTCTATGTACCCGTACTCATTTGATAATAATTTCATTTATTGTCCGATGTAATTGAACGTTGGCGTGTCCCCTTACTGTGAAAGATGAATATCAGGTAACTTTAAGCTCTATGTCCCCCGTACTCAATTGATAATAATTTCATTTATTGTCCGATGTATTTGAACGTTGGTGTGTCCCCTTACTGTGAAAGATGAATATCTTGTAACTTTAAGCTCTATGTCCCCCGTACTCATTTGATAATAATTTCATTTATTGTCCGATGTAATTGAACGTTGGTGTGTCCCCTTACTGTGAAAGATGAATATCTTGTAACTTTAAGCTCTATGTCCCCCGTACTCATTTGATAATAATTTCATTTATTGTCCGATGTAATTGAACGTTGGTGTGTCCCCTTACTGTGAAAGATGAATATCTTGTAACTTTAAGCTCTATGTACCCGTACTCATTTGATAATAATTTCATTTATTGTCCGATGTAATTGAACGTTGGAGTGTCCCCTTACTGTGAAAGATGAATATCAGGTAACTTTAAGCTCTATGTCCCCCGTACTCATTTGATAATAATTTCATTTATTGTCCGATGTAATTGAACGTTGGTGTGTCCCCTTACTGTGAAAGATGAATATCTTGTAACTTTAAGCTCTATGTCCCCCGTACTCATTTGATAATAATTTCATTTATTGTCCGATGTAATTGAACGTTGGTGTGTCCCCTTACTGTGAAAGATGAATATCTTGTAACTTTAAGCTCTATGTACCCGTACTCATTTGATAATAATTTCATTTATTGTCCGATGTAATTGAACGTTGGAGTGTCCCCTTACTGTGAAAGATGAATATCAGGTAACTTTAAGCTCTATGTACCCCGTACTCATTTGATAATAATTTCATTTATTGTCCGATGTGATTGAACGTGGGTGTGTCCCCTTACTATGAAAGATGAATATCAGGTAACTTTAAGCTCTATGTACCCGTACTCATTTGATAATAATTTCATTTATTGTCCGATGTAACTGAACGTTGGTGTGTACCCTTACTGTGAAAGATGAATATCAGGTAACCTTAAGCTCTATGTACCCGTACTCATTTGATAATAATTTCATTTATTGTCCGATGTAACTGAACCTTGGTGTGTCCCCTTACTGTGAAAGATGAATATCAGGTAACTTTAAGCTCTATGTACCCCGTACTCATTTGATAATAATTTCATTTATTGTCCGATGTAACTGAACGTTGGTGTGTCCCCTTACTGTGAAAGATGAATATCAGGTAACTTTAAGCTCTATGTACCCGTACTCATTTGATCATAATTTCATTTATTGTCCGATGTAACTGAACGTTGGCGTGTCCCCTTACTGTGAAAGATGAATATCAGGTAACTTTAAGCTCTATGTACCCGTACTCATTTGATCATAATTTCATTTATTGTCCGATGTAACTGAACGTTGGTGTGTCCGCTTACTGTGAAAGATGAATATCAGGTAACTTTAAGCTCTATGTACCCGTACTCATTTGATCATAATTTCATTTATTGTCCGATGTAACTGAACGTTGGTGTGTCCCCTTACTGTGAAAGATGAATATCAGGTAACTTTAAGCTCTATGTACCCCGTACTCATTTGATAATAATTTCATATATTGTCCGATGTAACTGAACGTTGGCGTGTCCCCTTACTGTGAAAGATGTATATCTTGTAACTTTAAGCTCTATGTACCCGTACTCAGTTGATAATAATTTCATTTATTGTTTGATGTAACTGAACGTTGGTGTGTCCCCTTACTGTGAAAGATGAATATCAGGTAACTTTAAGCTCTATGTACCCCGTACTCATTTGATAATAATTTCATTTATTGTCCGATGTAACTGAACGTTGGTGTGTCCCCTTACTGTGAAAGATGAATATCAGGTAACTTTAAGCTCTATGTACCCGTACTCATTTGATAATAATTTCATTTATTGTCCGATGTAATTGAACGTTGGCGTGTCCCCTTACTGTGAAAGATGAATATCAGGTAACTTTAAGCTCTATGTACCCCGTACTCATTTGATAATAATTTCATTTATTGTCCGATGTATTTGAACGTTGGTGTGTCCCCTTACTGTGAAAGATGAATATCTTGTAACTTTAAGCTCTATGTCCCCCGTACTCATTTGATAATAATTTCATTTATTGTCCGATGTAATTGAACGTTGGCGTGTCCCCTTACTGTGAAAGATGAATATCTTGTAACTTTAAGCTCTATGTCCCCCGTACTCATTTGATAATAATTTCATTTATTGTCCGATGTAATTGAACGTTGGTGTGTCCCCTTACTGTGAAAGATGAATATCTTGTAACTTTAAGCTCTATGTACCCGTACTCATTTGATAATAATTTCATTTATTGTCCGATGTAATTGAACGTTGGAGTGTCCCCTTACTGTGAAAGATGAATATCAGGTAACTTTAAGCTCTATGTCCCCCGTACTCATTTGATAATAATTTCATTTATTGTCCGATGTAATTGAACGTTGGTGTGTCCCCTTACTGTGAAAGATGAATATCTTGTAACTTTAAGCTCTATGTACCCGTACTCATTTGATAATAATTTCATTTATTGTCCGATGTAACTGAACGTTGGTGTGTCCCCTTACTGTGAAAGATGAATATCAGGTAACTTTAAGCTCTATGTACCCGTACTCATTTGATAATAATTTCATTTATTGTCCGATGTAACTGAACGTTGGTGTGTAGCTCTATGTACCCGTACTCAGTTGATAATAATTTCATTTATTGTCCGATGTAACTGAACGTTGGTGTGTCCCCTTACTGTGAAAGATGAATATCTTGTAACTTTAAGCTCTATGCACCCGTACTCATTTGATAATAATTTCATTTATTGTCCGATGTAATTGAACGTTGGAGTGTCCCCTTACTGTGAAAGATGAATATCTTGTAACTTTAAGCTCTATGTACCCGTACTCATTTGATAATAATTTCATTTATTGTCCGATGTAATTGAACGTTGGTGTGTCCCCTTACTGTGAAAGATGAATATCTTGTAACTTTAAGCTCTATGTACCCCGTACTCATTTGATAATAATTTCATTTATTGTCCGATGTAATTGAACGTTGGCGTGTCCCCTTACTGTGAAAGATGAATATCTTGTAACTTTAAGCTCTATGTACCCGTACTCATTTGATAATAATTTCATTTATTGTCCGATGTAACTGAACGTTGGCGTGTCCCCTTACTGTGAAAGATGAATATCTGGTAACTTTAAGCTCTATGTACCCGTACTCATTTGATAATAATTTCATTTATTGTCCGATGTAACTGAACGTTGGTGTGTCCCCTTACTGTGAAAGATGAATATCAGGTAACTTTAAGCTCTATGTACCCGTACTCATTTGATAATAATTTCATTTATTGTCCGATGTAATTGAACCTTGGCGTGTCCCCTTACTGTGAAAGATGAATATCAGGTAACTTTAAGCTCTATGTACCCGTACTCATTTGATAATAATTTCATTTATTGTCCGATGTAACTGAACGTTGGTGTGTCCCCTTACTGTGAAAGATGAATATCAGGTAACTTTAAGCTCTATGTACCCGTACTCATTTGATAATAATTTCATTTAATGTCCGATGTAACTGAACCTTGGTGTGTCCCCTTACTGTGAAAGATGAATATCAGGTAACTTTAAGCTCTATGTACCCGTACTCATTTGATCATAATTTCATTTATTGTCCGATGTAACTGAAAGTTGGCGTGTCCCCTTACTGTGAAAGATGAATATCAGGTAACTTTAAGCTCTATGTACCCGTACTCATTTGATCATAATTTCATTTATTGTCCGATGTAACTGAACGTTGGTGTGTCCGCTTACTGTGAAAGATGAATATCAGGTAACTTTAAGCTCTATGTACCCCGTACTCATTTGATCATAATTTCATTTATTGTCCGATGTAACTGAACGTTGGTGTGTCCCCTTACTGTGAAAGATGAATATCAGGTAACTTTAAGCTCTATGTACCCCGTACTCATTTGATAATAATTTCATTTATTGTCCGATGTAACTGAACGTTGGCGTGTCCCCTTACTGTGAAAGATGTATATCTTGTAACTTTAAGCTCTATGTACCCGTACTCAGTTGATAATAATTTCATTTATTGTCCGATGTAACTGAACGTTGGTGTGTCCCCTTACTGTGAAAGATGAATATCAGGTAACTTTAAGCTCTATGTACCCCGTACTCATTTGATAATAATTTCATTTATTGTCCGATGTAATTGAACGTTGGTGTGTCCCCTTACTGTGAAAGATGAATATCAGGTAACTTTAAGCTCTATGTACCCGTACTCATTTGATAATAATTTCATTTATTGTCCGATGTAATTGAACGTTGGCGTGTCCCCTTACTGTGAAAGATGAATATCAGGTAACTTTAAGCTCTATGTACCCGTACTCATTTGATAATAATTTCATTTATTGTCCGATGTAATTGAACGTTGGTGTGTCCCCTTACTGTGAAAGATGAATATCAGGTAACTTTAAGCTCTATGTACCCCGTACTCATTTGATAATAATTTCATTTATTGTCCGATGTAACTGAACGTTGGTGTGTCCCCTTACTGTGAAAGATGAATATCAGGTAACTTTAAGCTCTATGTACCCGTACTCATTTGATAATAATTTCATTTATTGTCCGATGTAATTGAACGTTGGCGTGTCCCCTTACTGTGAAAGATGAATATCAGGTAACTTTAAGCTCTATGTCCCCCGTACTCAATTGATAATAATTTCATTTATTGTCCGATGTATTTGAACGTTGGTGTGTCCCCTTACTGTGAAAGATGAATATCTTGTAACTTTAAGCTCTATGTCCCCCGTACTCATTTGATAATAATTTCATTTATTGTCCGATGTAATTGAACGTTGGTGTGTCCCCTTACTGTGAAAGATGAATATCTTGTAACTTTAAGCTCTATGTCCCCCGTACTCATTTGATAATAATTTCATTTATTGTCCGATGTAATTGAACGTTGGTGTGTCCCCTTACTGTGAAAGATGAATATCTTGTAACTTTAAGCTCTATGTACCCGTACTCATTTGATAATAATTTCATTTATTGTCCGATGTAATTGAACGTTGGAGTGTCCCCTTACTGTGAAAGATGAATATCAGGTAACTTTAAGCTCTATGTCCCCCGTACTCATTTGATAATAATTTCATTTATTGTCCGATGTAATTGAACGTTGGTGTGTCCCCTTACTGTGAAAGATGAATATCTTGTAACTTTAAGCTCTATGTCCCCCGTACTCATTTGATAATAATTTCATTTATTGTCCGATGTAATTGAACGTTGGTGTGTCCCCTTACTGTGAAAGATGAATATCTTGTAACTTTAAGCTCTATGTACCCGTACTCATTTGATAATAATTTCATTTATTGTCCGATGTAATTGAACGTTGGAGTGTCCCCTTACTGTGAAAGATGAATATCAGGTAACTTTAAGCTCTATGTACCCCGTACTCATTTGATAATAATTTCATTTATTGTCCGATGTGATTGAACGTGGGTGTGTCCCCTTACTATGAAAGATGAATATCAGGTAACTTTAAGCTCTATGTACCCGTACTCATTTGATAATAATTTCATTTATTGTCCGATGTAACTGAACGTTGGTGTGTCCCCTTACTGTGAAAGATGAATATCAGGTAACCTTAAGCTCTATGTACCCGTACTCATTTGATAATAATTTCATTTATTGTCCGATGTAACTGAACCTTGGTGTGTCCCCTTACTGTGAAAGATGAATATCAGGTAACTTTAAGCTCTATGTACCCCGTACTCATTTGATAATAATTTCATTTATTGTCCGATGTAACTGAACGTTGGTGTGTCCCCTTACTGTGAAAGATGAATATCAGGTAACTTTAAGCTCTATGTACCCGTACTCATTTGATCATAATTTCATTTATTGTCCGATGTAACTGAACGTTGGCGTGTCCCCTTACTGTGAAAGATGAATATCAGGTAACTTTAAGCTCTATGTACCCGTACTCATTTGATCATAATTTCATTTATTGTCCGATGTAACTGAACGTTGGTGTGTCCGCTTACTGTGAAAGATGAATATCAGGTAACTTTAAGCTCTATGTACCCGTACTCATTTGATCATAATTTCATTTATTGTCCGATGTAACTGAACGTTGGTGTGTCCCCTTACTGTGAAAGATGAATATCAGGTAACTTTAAGCTCTATGTACCCCGTACTCATTTGATAATAATTTCATATATTGTCCGATGTAACTGAACGTTGGCGTGTCCCCTTACTGTGAAAGATGTATATCTTGTAACTTTAAGCTCTATGTACCCGTACTCAGTTGATAATAATTTCATTTATTGTTTGATGTAACTGAACGTTGGTGTGTCCCCTTACTGTGAAAGATGAATATCAGGTAACTTTAAGCTCTATGTACCCCGTACTCATTTGATAATAATTTCATTTATTGTCCGATGTAACTGAACGTTGGTGTGTCCCCTTACTGTGAAAGATGAATATCAGGTAACTTTAAGCTCTATGTACCCGTACTCATTTGATAATAATTTCATTTATTGTCCGATGTAATTGAACGTTGGCGTGTCCCCTTACTGTGAAAGATGAATATCAGGTAACTTTAAGCTCTATGTACCCCGTACTCATTTGATAATAATTTCATTTATTGTCCGATGTATTTGAACGTTGGTGTGTCCCCTTACTGTGAAAGATGAATATCTTGTAACTTTAAGCTCTATGTCCCCCGTACTCATTTGATAATAATTTCATTTATTGTCCGATGTAATTGAACGTTGGCGTGTCCCCTTACTGTGAAAGATGAATATCTTGTAACTTTAAGCTCTATGTCCCCCGTACTCATTTGATAATAATTTCATTTATTGTCCGATGTAATTGAACGTTGGTGTGTCCCCTTACTGTGAAAGATGAATATCTTGTAACTTTAAGCTCTATGTACCCGTACTCATTTGATAATAATTTCATTTATTGTCCGATGTAATTGAACGTTGGAGTGTCCCCTTACTGTGAAAGATGAATATCAGGTAACTTTAAGCTCTATGTCCCCCGTACTCATTTGATAATAATTTCATTTATTGTCCGATGTAATTGAACGTTGGTGTGTCCCCTTACTGTGAAAGATGAATATCTTGTAACTTTAAGCTCTATGTACCCGTACTCATTTGATAATAATTTCATTTATTGTCCGATGTAACTGAACGTTGGTGAGTCCCCTTACTGTGAAAGATGAATATCAGGTAACTTTAAGCTCTATGTACCCGTACTCATTTGATAATAATTTCATTTATTGTCCGATGTAACTGAACGTTGGTGTGTAGCTCTATGTACCCGTACTCAGTTGATAATAATTTCATTTATTGTCCGATGTAACTGAACGTTGGTGTGTCCCCTTACTGTGAAAGATGAATATCTTGTAACTTTAAGCTCTATGCACCCGTACTCATTTGATAATAATTTCATTTATTGTCCGATGTAATTGAACGTTGGAGTGTCCCCTTACTGTGAAAGATGAATATCTTGTAACTTTAAGCTCTATGTACCCGTACTCATTTGATAATAATTTCATTTATTGTCCGATGTAATTGAACGTTGGTGTGTCC
Organism: Mantis religiosa; assembly: GCA_030765055.1. Taxonomy (NCBI): domain Eukaryota; kingdom Metazoa; phylum Arthropoda; class Insecta; order Mantodea; family Mantidae; genus Mantis; species Mantis religiosa. Next base: position 8,016,020 of record JAUKNK010000016.1, read on the forward strand.
CCTTACTGTGAAAGATGAATATCTTGTAACTTTAAGCTCTATGTACCCCGTACTCATTTGATAATAATTTCATTTATTGTCCGATGTAATTGAACGTTGGCGTGTCCCCTTACTGTGAAAGATGAATATCTTGTAACTTTAAGCTCTATGTACCCGTACTCATTTGATAATAATTTCATTTATTGTCCGATGTAACTGAACGTTGGCGTGTCCCCTTACTGTGAAAGATGAATATCTGGTAACTTTAAGCTCTATGTACCCGTACTCATTTGATAATAATTTCATTTATTGTCCGATGTAATTGAACGTTGGAGTGTCCCCTTACTGTGAAAGATGAATATCTGGTAAATTTAAGCTCTATGTACCCCGTACTCATTTGATAATAATTTCATTTATTGTCCGATGTAATTGAACGTTGGAGTGTCCCCTTACTGTGAAAGATGAATATCTGGTAACTTTAAGCTCTATGTACCCGTACTCATTTGATAATAATTTCATTTATTGTCCGATGTAATTGAACGTTGGAGTGTCCCCTTACTGTGAAAGATGAATATCTTGTAACTTTAAGCTCTATGTACCCCGTACTCATTTGACAATAATTTCCTTTATTGTCCGATGTAATTGAACGTTGGAGTGTCCCCTTACTGTGAAAGATGAATATCTGGTAACTTTAAGCTCTATGTACCCGTACTCATTTGATAATAATTTCATTTATTGTCCGATGTAACTGAACGTTGGCGTGTCCCCTTACTGTGAAAGATGAATATCAGGTAACTTTAAGCTGTATGTACCCGTACTCATTTGATAATAATTTCATTTATTGTCCGATGTAACTGAACCTTGGCGTGTCCCCTTACTGTGAAAGATGAATATCTGGTAACTTTAAGCTCTATGTACCCGTACTCATTTGATAATAATTTCATTTATTGTCCGATGTAACTGTACCTTGGCGTGTCCCCTTACTGTGAAAGATGAATATCAGGTAATTTTAAGCTCTATGTACCCGTATTCATTTGATAATAATTTCATTTATTGTCCGATGTAACTGAACCTTGGCGTGTCCCCTTACTGTGAAAGATGAATATCTGGTAACTTTAAGCTCTATGTACCCGTACTCATTTGATAATAATTTCATTTATTGTCCGATGTAACTGAACCTTGGCGTGTCCCCTTACTGTGAAAGATGAATATCAGGTAACTTTAAGCTCTATGTACCCGTACTCATTTGATAATAATTTCATTTATTGTCCGATGTAACTGAACCTTGGTGTGTCCCCTTACTGTGAAAGATGAATATCTGGTAACTTTAAGCTCTATGTACCCGTACTCATTTGATAATAATTTCATTTATTGTCCGATGTAATTGAACCTTGGCGTGTCCCCTTACTGTGAAAGATGAATATCAGGTAACTTTAAGCTCTATGTACCCGTACTCATTTGATAATAATTTCATTTATTGTCCGATGTAACTGAACGTTGGTGTGTCCCCTTACTGTGAAAGATGAATATCAGGTAACTTTAAGCTCTATGTACCCGTACTCATTTGATAATAATTTCATTTATTGTCCGATGTAACTGAACCTTGGTGTGTCCCCTTACTGTGAAAGATGAATATCAGGTAACTTTAAGCTCTATGTACCCGTACTCATTTGATCATAATTTCATTTATTGTCCGATGTAACTGAACGTTGGCGTGTCCCCTTACTGTGAAAGATGAATATCAGGTAACTTTAAGCTCTATGTACCCGTACTCATTTGATCATAATTTCATTTATTGTCCGATATAATTGAAAGTTGGCGTGTCCCCTTACTGTGAAAGATGAATATCAGGTAACTTTAAGCTCTATGTACCCGTACTCATTTGATAATAATTTCATTTATTGTCCGATGTAACTGAACCTTGGTGTGTCCCCTTACTGTGAAAGATGAATATCTGGTAACTTTAAGCTCTATGTACCCGTACTCATTTGATAATAATTTCATTTATTGTCCGATGTAATTGAACCTTGGCGTGTCCCCTTACTGTGAAAGATGAATATCAGGTAACTTTAAGCTCTATGTCCCCCGTACTCATTTGATAATAATTTCATTTATTGTCCGATGTAACTGAACGTTGGTGTGTCCCCTTACTGTGAAAGATGAATATCAGGTAACTTTAAGCTCTATGTACCCGTACTCATTTGATAATAATTTCATTTATTGTCCGATGTAACTGAACCTTGGTGTGTCCCCTTACTGTGAAAGATGAATATCAGGTAACTTTAAGCTCTATGTACCCGTACTCATTTGATCATAATTTCATTTATTGTCCGATGTAACTGAACGTTGGCGTGTCCCCTTACTGTGAAAGATGAATATCAGGTAACTTTAAGCTCTATGTACCCGTACTCATTTGATCATAATTTCATTTATTGTCCGATGTAACTGAACGTTGGTGTGTCCGCTTACTGTGAAAGATGAATATCAGGTAACTTTAAGCTCTATGTACCCCGTACTCATTTGATCATAATTTCATTTATTGTCCGATGTAACTGAACGTTGGTGTGTCCCCTTACTGTGAAAGATGAATATCAGGTAACTTTAAGCTCTATGTACCCCGTACTCATTTGATAATAATTTCATTTATTGTCCGATGTAACTGAACGTTGGCGTGTCCCCTTACTGTGAAAGATGTATATCTTGTAACTTTAAGCTCTATGTACCCGTACTCAGTTGATAATAATTTCATTTATTGTCCGATGTAACTGAACGTTGGTGTGTCCCCTTACTGTGAAAGATGAATATCAGGTAACTTTAAGCTCTATGTACCCCGTACTCATTTGATAATAATTTCATTTATTGTCCGATGTAACTGAACGTTGGTGTGTCCCCTTACTGTGAAAGATGAATATCAGGTAACTTTAAGCTCTATGTACCCGTACTCATTTGATAATAATTTCATTTATTGTCCGATGTAATTGAACGTTGGCGTGTCCCCTTACTGTGAAAGATGAATATCAGGTAACTTTAAGCTCTATGTACCCCGTACTCATTTGATAATAATTTCATTTATTGTCCGATGTCTTTGAACGTTGGTGTCTCCCCTTACTGTGAAAGATGAATATCTTGTAACTTTAAGCTCTATGTCCCCCGTACTCATTTGATAATAATTTCATTTATTGTCCGATGTAATTGAACGTTGGCGTGTCCCCTTACTGTGAAAGATGAACATCTTGTAACTTTAAGCTCTATGTCCCCCGTACTCATTTGATAATAATTTCATTTATTGTCCGATGTAATTGAACGTTGGTGTGTCCCCTTACTGTGAAAGATGAATATCTTGTAACTTTAAGCTCTATGTACCCGTACTCATTTGATAATAATTTCATTTATTGTCCGATGTAATTGAACGTTGGAGTGTCCCCTTACTGTGAAAGATGAATATCAGGTAACTTTAAGCTCTATGTCCCCCGTACTCATTTGATAATAATTTCATTTATTGTCCGATGTAATTGAACGTTGGTGTGTCCCCTTACTGTGAAAGATGAATATCTTGTAACTTTAAGCTCTATGTCCCCCGTACTCATTTGATAATAATTTCATTTATTGTCCGATGTAATTGAACGTTGGTGTGTCCCCTTACTGTGAAAGATGAATATCTTGTAACTTTAAGCTCTATGTACCCGTACTCATTTGATAATAATTTCATTTATTGTCCGATGTAATTGAACGTTGGAGTGTCCCCTTACTGTGAAAGATGAATATCAGGTAACTTTAAGCTCTATGTACCCCGTACTCATTTGATAATAATTTCATTTATTGTCCGATGTGATTGAACGTGGGTGTGTCCCCTTACTATGAAAGATGAATATCAGGTAACTTTAAGCTCTATGTACCCGTACTCATTTGATAATAATTTCATTTATTGTCCGATGTAACTGAACGTTGGTGTGTCCCCTTACTGTGAAAGATGAATATCAGGTAACCTTAAGCTCTATGTACCCGTACTCATTTGATAATAATTTCATTTATTGTCCGATGTAACTGAACCTTGGTGTGTCCCCTTACTGTGAAAGATGAATATCAGGTAACTTTAAGCTCTATGTACCCCGTACTCATTTGATAATAATTTCATTTATTGTCCGATGTAACTGAACGTTGGTGTGTCCCCTTACTGTGAAAGATGAATATCAGGTAACTTTAAGCTCTATGTACCCGTACTCATTTGATCATAGTTTCATTTATTGTCCGATGTAACTGAACGTTGGCGTGTCCCCTTACTGTGAAAGATGAATATCAGGTAACTTTAAGCTCTATGTACCCGTACTCATTTGATCATAATTTCATTTATTGTCCGATGTAACTGAACGTTGGTGTGTCCGCTTACTGTGAAAGATGAATATCAGGTAACTTTAAGCTCTATGTACCCGTACTCATTTGATCATAATTTCATTTATTGTCCGATGTAACTGAACGTTGGTGTGTCCCCTTACTGTGAAAGATGAATATCAGGTAACTTTAAGCTCTATGTACCCCGTACTCATTTGATAATAATTTCATTTATTGTCCGATGTAACTGAACGTTGGCGTGTCCCCTTACTGTGAAAGATGTATATCTTGTAACTTTAAGCTCTATGTACCCGTACTCAGTTGATAATAATTTCATTTATTGTCCGATGTAACTGAACGTTGGTGTGTCCCCTTACTGTGAAAGATGAATATCAGGTAACTTTAAGCTCTATGTACCCCGTACTCATTTGATAATAATTTCATTTATTGTCCGATGTAACTGAACGTTGGTGTGTCCCCTTACTGTGAAAGATGAATATCAGGTAACTTTAAGCTCTATGTACCCGTACTCATTTGATAATAATTTCATTTATTGTCCGATGTAATTGAACGTTGGCGTGTCCCCTTACTGTGAAAGATGAATATCAGGTAACTTTAAGCTCTATGTACCCCGTACTCATTTGATAATAATTTCATTTATTGTCCGATGTATTTGAACGTTGGTGTGTCCCCTTACTGTGAAAGATGAATATCTTGTAACTTTAAGCTCTATGTCCCCCGTACTCATTTGATAATAATTTCATTTATTGTCCGATGTAATTGAACGTTGGCGTGTCCCCTTACTGTGAAAGATGAATATCTTGTAACTTTAAGCTCTATGTCCCCCGTACTCATTTGATAATAATTTCATTTATTGTCCGATGTAATTGAACGTTGGTGTGTCCCCTTACTGTGAAAGATGAATATCTTGTAACTTTAAGCTCTATGTACCCGTACTCATTTGATAATAATTTCATTTATTGTCCGATGTAATTGAACGTTGGAGTGTCCCCTTACTGTGAAAGATGAATATCAGGTAACTTTAAGCTCTATGTCCCCCGTACTCATTTGATAATAATTTCATTTATTGTCCGATGTAATTGAACGTTGGTGTGTCCCCTTACTGTGAAAGATGAATATCTTGTAACTTTAAGCTCTATGTCCCCCGTACTCATTTGATAATAATTTCATTTATTGTCCGATGTAATTGAACGTTGGTGTGTCCCCTTACTGTGAAAGATGAATATCTTGTAACTTTAAGCTCTATGTACCCGTACTCATTTGATAATAATTTCATTTATTGTCCGATGTAATTGAACGTTGGAGTGTCCCCTTACTGTGAAAGATGAATATCAGGTAACTTTAAGCTCTATGTACCCCGTACTCATTTGATAATAATTTCATTTATTGTCCGATGTGATTGAACGTGGGTGTGTCCCCTTACTATGAAAGATGAATATCAGGTAACTTTAAGCTCTATGTACCCCGTACTCATTTGATAATAATTTCATTTATTGTCCGATGTAATTGAACGTTGGAGTGTCCCCTTACTGTGAAAGATGAATATCAGGTAACTTTAAGCTCTATGTACCCCGTACTCATTTGATAATAATTTCATTTATTGTCCGATGTCTTTGAACGTTGGTGTCTCCCCTTACTGTGAAAGATGAATATCTTGTAACTTTAAGCTCTATGTCCCCCGTACTCATTTGATAATAATTTCATTTATTGTCCGATGTAATTGAACGTTGGCGTGTCCCCTTACTGTGAAAGATGAACATCTTGTAACTTTAAGCTCTATGTCCCCCGTACTCATTTGATAATAATTTCATTTATTGTCCGATGTAATTGAACGTTGGTGTGTCCCCTTACTGTGAAAGATGAATATCTTGTAACTTTAAGCTCTATGTACCCGTACTCATTTGATAATAATTTCATTTATTGTCCGATGTAATTGAACGTTGGAGTGTCCCCTTACTGTGAAAGATGAATATCAGGTAACTTTAAGCTCTATGTCCCCCGTACTCATTTGATAATAATTTCATTTATTGTCCGATGTAATTGAACGTTGGTGTGTCCCCTTACTGTGAAAGATGAATATCTTGTAACTTTAAGCTCTATGTCCCCCGTACTCATTTGATAATAATTTCATTTATTGTCCGATGTAATTGAACGTTGGTGTGTCCCCTTACTGTGAAAGATGAATATCTTGTAACTTTAAGCTCTATGTACCCGTACTCATTTGATAATAATTTCATTTATTGTCCGATGTAATTGAACGTTGGAGTGTCCCCTTACTGTGAAAGATGAATATCAGGTAACTTTAAGCTCTATGTACCCCGTACTCATTTGATAATAATTTCATTTATTGTCCGATGTGATTGAACGTGGGTGTGTCCCCTTACTATGAAAGATGAATATCAGGTAACTTTAAGCTCTATGTACCCGTACTCATTTGATAATAATTTCATTTATTGTCCGATGTAACTGAACGTTGGTGTGTCCCCTTACTGTGAAAGATGAATATCAGGTAACCTTAAGCTCTATGTACCCGTACTCATTTGATAATAATTTCATTTATTGTCCGATGTAACTGAACCTTGGTGTGTCCCCTTACTGTGAAAGATGAATATCAGGTAACTTTAAGCTCTATGTACCCCGTACTCATTTGATAATAATTTCATTTATTGTCCGATGTAACTGAACGTTGGTGTGTCCCCTTACTGTGAAAGATGAATATCAGGTAACTTTAAGCTCTATGTACCCGTACTCATTTGATCATAGTTTCATTTATTGTCCGATGTAACTGAACGTTGGCGTGTCCCCTTACTGTGAAAGATGAATATCAGGTAACTTTAAGCTCTATGTACCCGTACTCATTTGATCATAATTTCATTTATTGTCCGATGTAACTGAACGTTGGTGTGTCCGCTTACTGTGAAAGATGAATATCAGGTAACTTTAAGCTCTATGTACCCGTACTCATTTGATCATAATTTCATTTATTGTCCGATGTAACTGAACGTTGGTGTGTCCCCTTACTGTGAAAGATGAATATCAGGTAACTTTAAGCTCTATGTACCCCGTACTCATTTGATAATAATTTCATTTATTGTCCGATGTAACTGAACGTTGGCGTGTCCCCTTACTGTGAAAGATGTATATCTTGTAACTTTAAGCTCTATGTACCCGTACTCAGTTGATAATAATTTCATTTATTGTCCGATGTAACTGAACGTTGGTGTGTCCCCTTACTGTGAAAGATGAATATCAGGTAACTTTAAGCTCTATGTACCCCGTACTCATTTGATAATAATTTCATTTATTGTCCGATGTAACTGAACGTTGGTGTGTCCCCTTACTGTGAAAGATGAATATCAGGTAACTTTAAGCTCTATGTACCCGTACTCATTTGATAATAATTTCATTTATTGTCCGATGTAATTGAACGTTGGCGTGTCCCCTTACTGTGAAAGATGAATATCAGGTAACTTTAAGCTCTATGTACCCCGTACTCATTTGATAATAATTTCATTTATTGTCCGATGTATTTGAACGTTGGTGTGTCCCCTTACTGTGAAAGATGAATATCTTGTAACTTTAAGCTCTATGTCCCCCGTACTCATTTGATAATAATTTCATTTATTGTCCGATGTAATTGAACGTTGGCGTGTCCCCTTACTGTGAAAGATGAATATCTTGTAACTTTAAGCTCTATGTCCCCCGTACTCATTTGATAATAATTTCATTTATTGTCCGATGTAATTGAACGTTGGTGTGTCCCCTTACTGTGAAAGATGAATATCTTGTAACTTTAAGCTCTATGTACCCGTACTCATTTGATAATAATTTCATTTATTGTCCGATGTAATTGAACGTTGGAGTGTCCCCTTACTGTGAAAGATGAATATCAGGTAACTTTAAGCTCTATGTCCCCCGTACTCATTTGATAATAATTTCATTTATTGTCCGATGTAATTGAACGTTGGTGTGTCCCCTTACTGTGAAAGATGAATATCTTGTAACTTTAAGCTCTATGTCCCCCGTACTCATTTGATAATAATTTCATTTATTGTCCGATGTAATTGAACGTTGGTGTGTCCCCTTACTGTGAAAGATGAATATCTTGTAACTTTAAGCTCTATGTACCCGTACTCATTTGATAATAATTTCATTTATTGTCCGATGTAATTGAACGTTGGAGTGTCCCCTTACTGTGAAAGATGAATATCAGGTAACTTTAAGCTCTATGTACCCCGTACTCATTTGATAATAATTTCATTTATTGTCCGATGTGATTGAACGTGGGTGTGTCCCCTTACTATGAAAGATGAATATCAGGTAACTTTAAGCTCTATGTACCCCGTACTCATTTGATAATAATTTCATTTATTGTCCGATGTAATTGAACGTTGGAGTGTCCCCTTACTGTGAAAGATGAATATCTTGTAACTTTAAGCTCTATGTACCCGTACTCATTTGATGATAATTTCATTTATTGTCCGATGTAATTGAACGTCGGAGTGTCCCCTTACTGAGAAAGATGAATATCTTGTAACTTTAAGCTCTATGTACCCCGTACTCATTTGATAATAATTTCATTTATTGTCCGATGTAATTGAACGTGGGTGTGTCCCCTTACTGTGAAAGATGAATATCAGGTAACTTTTAGCTCTATGTACCCCGTACTCATTTGATAATAATTTCATTTATTGTCCGATGTAATTGAACGTGGGTGTGTCCCCTTACTGTGAAAGATGAATATCTGGTAACTTTAAGCTCTATGTACCCCGCTCTCATTTGATAATAATTTCATTTATTGTCCGATGTAATTGAACGTGGGTGTGTCCCCTTACTGTGAAAGATGAATATCAGGTAACTTTAAGCTCTATGTACCCCGTACTCATTTGATAATAATTTCATTTATTGTCCGATGTAATTGAACGTGGGTGTGTCCCCTTACTGTGAAAGATGAATATCTGGTAACTTTAAGCTCTATGTACCCCGTACTCATTTGATAATAATTTCATTTATTGTCCGATGTAATTGAACGTGGGTGTGTCCCCTTACTGTGAAAGATGAATATCTGGTAACTTTAAGCTCTATGTACCCCGTACTCTTTTGATAATAATTTCATTTATTGTCTGATGTAACTGAACGTTGGCGTGTCCCCTTACTGTGAAAGATGAATATCTGGTAACTTTAAGCTCTATGTACCCCGTACTCATTTGATAATAATTTCATTTATTGTCCGATGTAATTGAACGTTGGCGTGTCCCCTTACTGTGAAAGATGAATATCTTGTAACCTTAAGCTCTATGTACCCTTACTCATTTGATCATAATTTCATTTATTGTCCGATGTAATTGAACGTTGGCGTGTCCCCTTACTGTGAAAGATGAATATCTGGTACCTTTAAGCTCTATGTACCCCGTACTCATTTGATAATAATTTCATTTATTGTCCGATGTAATTGAACGTTGGCGTGTCCCCTTACTGTGAAAGATGAATATCTTGTAACTTTAAGCTCTATGTACCCGTACTCATTTGATCATAATTTCATTTATTGTCGGGTGTAATTGAACGTTGGCGTGTCCCCTTACTGTGAAAGATGAATATCAGGTAACTTTAAGCTCTATGTACCCCGTACTCATTTGATAATAATTTCATCTATTGTCCGATGTAGTTGAACGTTGGCGTGTCCCCTTACTGTGAAAGATCAATATCTTGTAACTTTAAGCTCTATGTACCCCGTACTCATTTGGTCATAATTTCATTTATTGTCCGATGTAATTGAACGTTGGAGTGTCCCCTTACTGTGAAAGATCAATATCTTGTAACTTTAAGCTCTATGTACCCCGTACTCATTTGGTCATAATTTCATTTATTGTCCGATGTAATTGAACGTTGGTGTGTCCCCTTACTGTGAAAGATCAATATCTTGTAACTTTAAGCTCTATGTACCCCTTACTCATTTGGTCATAATTTCATTTATTGTCTCATGTAATTGAACGTTGGAGTGTCCCCTTCCTGTGAAAGATCAATATCTTGTAACTTTAAGCTCTATGTACCCCGTACTCATTTGGTCATAATTTTATTTATTGTCCGATGTAATTGAACGTTGGCGTGTCCCCTTACAGTGAAAGATCAATATCTTGTAACTTTAAGCTCTATGTCCCCCGTACTCATTTGATCATGATTTCATTTATTGTCCGATGTAACTGAACGTTGGAGTGTCCCCTTACTGTGAAAGATGAATATCTTGTAACTTTAAGCTCTATGTACCCCGTACTCATTTTATAATAATTTCATTTATTGTCCGATGTAATTGAACGTTGGTGTGTCCCCTTACTGTGAAAGATGAATATCTTGTAACTTTAAGCTCTATGTACGCATACTCATTTGATAATAATTTCATTTATTGTCCGATGTAATTGAACGTTGGCGTGTCCCCTTACTGTGAAAGATCAATATCTTGTAACTTTAAGCTCTATGTACCCGTACTCATTTGATGATAATTTCATTTATTGTCCGATGTAATTGAACGTTGGAGTGTCCCCTTACTGTGAAAGATGAATATCTTGTAACTTTAAGCTCTATGTACCCGTACTCATTTGATAATAATTTCATTTATTGTCCGATGTAATTGAACGCTGGTGTGTCCCCTTACTGTGAAAGATGAATATCAGGTAACTTTAAGCTCTATGTACCCGTACTCATTTGATAATAATTTTATTTATTGTCCGATGTAATTGAACGTTGGCGTGTCCCCTTACTGTGAAAGATGAATATCTGGTAACTTTAAGCTCTATGTACCCCGTACTCATTTGATAATAATTTCATTTATTGTCCGATGTAATTGAACGTTGGAGTGTCCCCTTACTGTGAAAGATGAATATCTTGTAGCTTTAAGCTCTATGTACCCCGTACTCATTTGATAATAATTTCATTTATAGTTAGTTACTAACACTCCCCACATGGCAACCTTAGCCTTCGGGGTAACCTCACCCCACCAAGTGATGACCGGACCCATTTCTCAGGTGGAGGCACCCAGAGGGCGGTGTCCATTACCTCCGATGATAGGGTGATAGTGAAGATGGCGGTGAGGTGAGAGGACCTACAGTTTTTACCGTGGACTCCGAACCACGTTGGGCATAGGGGATACTTCACGTGTATAATTTCATTTATTGTCCGATGTAATTGAACGTTGGCGTGTCCCCTTACTGTGAAAGATGAATATCTGGTAACTTTAAGCTCTATGTACCCCGTACTCATTTGATAATAATTTCATTTATTGTCCGATGTAATTGAACGTTGGAATGTCCCCTTACTGTGAAAGATGAATATCTGGTAACCTTAAGCTCTACGTACCCCGTACTCATTTGATAATAATTTCATTTATTGTCCGATGTAATTGAACGTTGGAGTGTCCCCTTACTGTGAAAGATGAATATCAGGTAACTTTAAGCTCTATGTACCCGTACGCATTTGATAATAATTTCATATATTGTCCGATGTAATTGAACGTTGGCGTGTCCCCTTACTGTGAAAAATGAATATCTTGTAACTTTAAGCTCTATGTACCCGTACTCATTTGATAATAAGTTCATTTATTGTCCGATGTAATTGAACGTTGGTGTGTCCCCTTACTGTGAAAGATGAATATCTTGTAACTTTAAGCTCTATGTACCCGTACTCATTTGATCATAATTTCATTTATTGTCCGATGTAATTGAACGTTGGAGTGTCCCCTTACTGTGAAAGATCAATAGCTTGTAACTTTAAGCTCTATGTACCCCGTACTCATTTGATAATAATTTCATTTATTGTCCGATGTAATTGAACGTTGCAGTGTCCCCTTACTGTGAAAGATGAATATCTGGTAACTTTAAGCTCTATGTACCCCGTACTCATTTGATAATAATTTCATTTATTGTCCGATGAAATTGAACGTTGGCGTGTCCCCTTACTGTGAAAGATCAATATCTTGTAACTTTAAGCTCTATGTACCCCGTACTCATTTGATCATGATTTCATTTATTGTCCGATATAATTGAACGTTGGTGTGTCCCCTTACTGTGAAAGATGAATATCTTGTAACTTTAAGCTCTATGTACCCGTACTCATTTGATCATAATTTCATTTATTGTCCGATGTAATTGAACGTTGGAGTGTCGCCTTACTGTGAAAGATGAATATCTGGTAACTTTAAGCTCTATGTACCCCGTACTCATTTGATAATAATTTCATTTATTGTCCGATGTAATTGAACGTTGGCGTGTCCCCTTACTGTGAAAGATGAATATCTTGTAACTTTAAGCTCTATGTACCCGTACTCATTTGATAATAATTTCATATATTTTCCGATGTAATTGAACGTTGGCGTGTCCCCTTACTGTGAAAGATGAATATCTTGTAACTTTAAGCTCTATGTACCCGTACTCATTTGATAATAATTTCATTTATTGTCCGATGTAATTGAACGTTGGCGTGTCCCCTTACTGTGAAAGATGAATATCTGGTAACTTTAAGCTCTATGTCCCCCGTACTCATTTGATCATAATTTCATTTATTGTCCGATGTAATTGAACGTTGGCGTGTCCCCTTACTGTGAAAGATCAATATCTTGTAACTTTAAGCTCTATGTACCCCGTACTCATTTGATCATGATTTCATTTATTGTCCGATGTAATTGAACGTTGGTGTGTCCCCTTACTGTGAAAGATCAATATCTTGTAACTTAAAGCTCTATGTACCCCGTACTCATTTGATCATAATTCCATTTATTGTCCGATGTAATTGAACGTTGGCGTGTCCCCTTACTGTGAAAGATGAATATCTGGTAACTTTAAGCTCTATGTACCCGTACTCATTTGATAATAATTTCATTTATTGTCCGATGTAATTGAACGTTGGAGTGTCCCCTTACTGTGAAAGATGAATATCTGGTAACTTTAAGCTCTGTGTACCCGTACTCATTTGATAATAATTTCATTTATTGTCCGATGTAATTGAACGTTGGCGTGTCCCCTTACTGTGAAAGATGAATATCTGGTAACTTTAAGCTCTATGTACCCGTACTCATTTGATAATAATTTCATTTATTGTCCGATGTAATTGAACGTTGGCGTGTCCCCTTACTGTGAAAGATGAATATCTGGCAACTTTAAGCTCTATGTACCCCGTACTCATTTGATAATAATTTCATTTATTGTCCGATGTAATTGAACGTTGGAGTGTCCCCTTACTGTGAAAGATGAATATCTTGTAGCTTTAAGCTCTATGTACCCCGTACTCATTTGATAATAATTTCATTTATTGTCCGATGTAATTGAACGTTGGCGTGTCCCCTTACTGTGAAAGATGAATATCTTGTAACTTTAAGCTCTATGTACCCCGTACTCATTTGATAATAATTTCATTTATTGTCCGATGTAATTGAACGTTGGAGTGTCCCCTTACTGTGAAAGATGAATATCTGGTAACTTTAAGCTCTATGTACCCGTACTCATTTGATAATAATTTCATTTATTGTCCGATGTAACTGACCGTTGGAGTGTCCCCTTACTGTGAAAGATGAATATCTTGTAACTTTAAGCTCTATGTACCCGTACTCATTTGATAATAATTTCATTTATTGTCCGATGTAATTGAACGTTGGCGTGTCCCCTTACTGTGAAAGATGAATATCTTGTAACTTTAAGCTCTATGTACCCCGTACTCATTTGATAATAATTTCATTTATTGTCCGATGTAATTGAACGTTGGAATGTCCCCTTACTGTGAAAGATGAATATCTGGTAACTTTAAGCTCTATGTACCCCGTACTCATTTGATAATAATTTCATTTATTGTCCGATGTAATTGAACGTTGGAGTGTCCCCTTACTGTGAAAGATGAATATCAGGTAACTTTAAGCTCTATGTACCCGTACGCATTTGATAATAATTTCATTTATTGTCCGATATAATTGAACGTTGGCGTGTCCCCTTACTGTGAAAAATGAATATCTTGTAACTTTAAGCTCTATGTACCCGTACTCATTTGATAATAATTTCATTTATTGTCCGATGTAATTGAACGTTGGCGTGTCCCCTTACTGTGAAAGATGAATATCTTGTAACTTTAAGCTCTATGTACCCGTACTCATTTGATCATAATTTCATTTATTGTCCGATGAAATTGAACGTTGGAGTGTCCCCTTACTGTGAAAGATCAATAGCTTGTAACTTTAAGCTCTATGTACCCCGTACTCATTTGATAATAATTTCATTTATTGTCCGATGTAATTGAACGTTGGAGTGTCCCCTTACTGTGAAAGATGAATATCTGGTAACTTTAAGCTCTATGTACCCCGTACTCATTTGATAATAATTTCATTTATTGTCCGATGTAATTGAACGTTGGCGTGTCCCCTTACTGTGAAAGATGAATATCTTGTAACTTTAAGCTCTATGTACCCGTACTCATTTGATCATAATTTCATTTATTGTCCGATGTAATTGAACGTTGGAGTGTCGCCTTACTGTGAAAGATGAATATCTGGTAACTTTAAGCTCTATGTACCCCGTACTCATTTGATAATAATTTCATTTATTGTCCGATGTAATTGAACGTTGGCGTGTCCCCTTACTGTGAAAGATGAATATCTTGTAACTTTAAGCTCTATGTACCCGTACTCATTTGATAATAATTTCATATATTGTCCGATGTAATTGAACGTTGGTGTGTCCCCTTACTGTGAAAGATGAATATCTTGTAACTTTAAGCTCTATGTACCCCGTACTCATTTGATAATAATTTCATTTATTGTCCGATGTAATTGAACGTTGGTGTGTCCCCTTACTGTGAAAGATGAATATCTTGTAACTTTAAGCTCTATGTACCCCGTACTCATTTGATCATGATTTCATTTATTGTCCGATGTAATTGAACGTTGGCGTGTCCCCTTACTGTGAAAGATGTATATCTTGTAACTTTAAGCTCTATGTCCCCGTACTCATTTGATCATGATTTCATTTATTGTCCGATGTAATTGAACGTTGGCGTGTCCCCTTACTGTGAAAGATGTATATCTTGTAACTTTAAGCTCTATGTACCCGTACTCATTTGATCATGATTTCATTTATTGTCCGGTGTAATTGAACGTTGGTGTGTCCCCTTCCTGTGAAAGATGAATATCCTGTAACTTTAAGCTCTATGTCCCCCGTACTCATTTGATCATAATTTCATTTATTGTCCGATGTAATTGAACGTTGGCGTGTCCCCTTACTGTGAAAGATGTATATCTTGTAACTTTAAGCTCTATGTACCCCGTACTCATTTGATAATAATTTCATTTATTGTCCGATGTAATTGAACGTGGGTGTGTCCCCTTACTGTGAAAGATGAATATCAGGTAACTTTAAGCTCTATGTACCCCGTACTCATTTGATAATAATTTCATTTATTGTCCGATGTAATTGAACGTGGGTGTGTCCCCTTACTGTGAAAGATGAATATCTGGTAACTTTAAGCTCTATGTACCCCGTACTCATTTGATAATAATTTCATTTATTGTCCGATGTAATTGAACGTTGGTGTGTCCCCTTACTGTGAAAGATGAATATCTTGTAACTTTAAGCTCTATGTACGCATACTCATTTGATAATAATTTCATTTATTGTCCGATGTAATTGAACGTTGGCGTGTCCCCTTACTGTGAAAGATCAATATCTTGTAACTTTAAGCTCTATGTACCCGTACTCATTTGATGATAATTTCATTTATTGTCCGATGTAATTGAACGTTGGAGTGTCCCCTTACTGTGAAAGATGAATATCTTGTAACTTTAAGCTCTATGTACCCGTACTCATTTGATAATAATTTCATTTATTGTCCGATGTAATTGAACGTTGGTGTGTCCCCTTACTGTGAAAGATGAATATCAGGTAACTTTAAGCTCTATGTACCCGTACTCATTTGATAATAATTTTATTTATTGTCCGATGTAACTGAACGTTGGCGTGTCCCCTTACTGTGAAAGATGAATATCTGGTAACTTCAAGCTCTATGTACGCCGTACTCATTTGATAATAATTTCATTTATTGTCCGATGTAATTGAACGTGGGTGTGTCCCCTTACTGTGAAAGATGAATATCAGGTAACTTTAAGCTCTATGTACGCGTACTCTTTTGATAATAATTTCATTTATTGTCCGATGTAATTGAACGTTGGCGTGTCCCCTTTCTGTGAAAGATGAATATCAGGTAACTTTAAGCTCTATGTACCCGTACTCATTTGATAATAATTTCATTTATTGTCCGATGTAATTGAACGTTGGCGTGTCCCCTTACTGTGAAAGATGAATATCTGGTAACTTTAAGCTCTATGTACCCGTACTCATTTGATAATAATTTCATTTATTTTCCGATGTAATTGAACGTTGGAGTGTCCCCTTACTGTGAAAGATGAATATCTGGTAACTTTAAGCTCTATGTACCCGTACTCATTTGATAATAATTTCATTTATTGTCCGATGTAATTGAACGTTGGCGTGTCCCCTTACTGTGAAAGATGAATATCTGGTAACTTTAAGCTCTATGTACCCGTACTCATTTGATAATAATTTCATTTATTGTCCGATGTAATTGAACGTTGGAGTGTCCCCTTACTGTGAAAGATCAATATCTTGTAACTTTAAGCTCTATGTACCCCGTACTCATTTGATCATGATTTCATTTATTGTCCGATGTAATTGAACGTTGGTGTGTCCCCTTACTGTGAAAGATCAATATCTTGTAACTTAAAGCTCTATGTACCCCGTACTCATTTGATCATAATTCCATTTATTGTCCGATGTAATTGAACGTTGGCGTGTCCCCTTACTGTGAAAGATGAATATCTGGTAACTTTAAGCTCTATGTACCCGTACTCATTTGATAATAATTTCATTTATTGTCCGATGTAATTGAACGTTGGAGTGTCCCCTTACTGTGAAAGATGAATATCTGGTAACTTTAAGCTCTGTGTACCCGTACTCATTTGATAATAATTTCATTTATTGTCCGATGTAATTGAACGTTGGCGTGTCCCCTTACTGTGAAAGATGAATATCTGGTAACTTTAAGCTCTATGTACCCGTACTCATTTGATAATAATTTCATTTATTGTCCGATGTAATTGAACGTTGGCGTGTCCCCTTACTGTGAAAGATGAATATCTGGTAACTTTAAGCTCTATGTACCCCGTACTCATTTGATAATAATTTCATTTATTGTCCGATGTAATTGAACGTTGGAGTGTCCCCTTACTGTGAAAGATGAATATCTTGTAGCTTTAAGCTCTATGTACCCCGTACTCATTTGATAATAATTTCATTTATTGTCCGATGTAATTGAACGTTGGCGTGTCCCCTTACTGTGAAAGATGAATATCTTGTAACTTTAAGCTCTATGTACCCCGTACTCATTTGATAATAATTTCATTTATTGTCCGATGTAATTGAACGTTGGAGTGTCCCCTTACTGTGAAAGATGAATATCTGGTAACTTTAAGCTCTATGTACCCGTACTCATTTGATAATAATTTCATTTATTGTCCGATGTAACTGACCGTTGGAGTGTCCCCTTACTGTGAAAGATGAATATCTTGTAACTTTAAGCTCTATGTACCCGTACTCATTTGATAATAATTTCATTTATTGTCCGATGTAATTGAACGTTGGCGTGTCCCCTTACTGTGAAAGATGAATATCTTGTAACTTTAAGCTCTATGTACCCCGTACTCATTTGATAATAATTTCATTTATTGTCCGATGTAATTGAACGTTGGAATGTCCCCTTACTGTGAAAGATGAATATCTGGTAACTTTAAGCTCTATGTACCCCGTACTCATTTGATAATAATTTCATTTATTGTCCGATGTAATTGAACGTTGGAGTGTCCCCTTACTGTGAAAGATGAATATCAGGTAACTTTAAGCTCTATGTACCCGTACGCATTTGATAATAATTTCATTTATTGTCCGATATAATTGAACGTTGGCGTGTCCCCTTACTGTGAAAAATGAATATCTTGTAACTTTAAGCTCTATGTACCCGTACTCATTTGATAATAATTTCATTTATTGTCCGATGTAATTGAACGTTGGCGTGTCCCCTTACTGTGAAAGATGAATATCTTGTAACTTTAAGCTCTATGTACCCGTACTCATTTGATCATAATTTCATTTATTGTCCGATGAAATTGAACGTTGGAGTGTCCCCTTACTGTGAAAGATCAATAGCTTGTAACTTTAAGCTCTATGTACCCCGTACTCATTTGATAATAATTTCATTTATTGTCCGATGTAATTGAACGTTGGAGTGTCCCCTTACTGTGAAAGATGAATATCTGGTAACTTTAAGCTCTATGTACCCCGTACTCATTTGATAATAATTTCATTTATTGTCCGATGTAATTGAACGTTGGCGTGTCCCCTTACTGTGAAAGATGAATATCTTGTAACTTTAAGCTCTATGTACCCGTACTCATTTGATCATAATTTCATTTATTGTCCGATGTAATTGAACGTTGGAGTGTCGCCTTACTGTGAAAGATGAATATCTGGTAACTTTAAGCTCTATGTACCCCGTACTCATTTGATAATAATTTCATTTATTGTCCGATGTAATTGAACGTTGGCGTGTCCCCTTACTGTGAAAGATGAATATCTTGTAACTTTAAGCTCTATGTACCCGTACTCATTTGATAATAATTTCATATATTGTCCGATGTAATTGAACGTTGGCGTGTCCCCTTACTGTGAAAGATC
Source organism: Mantis religiosa (assembly GCA_030765055.1). Lineage (NCBI taxonomy): Eukaryota > Metazoa > Arthropoda > Insecta > Mantodea > Mantidae > Mantis > Mantis religiosa. The sequence goes on from JAUKNK010000016.1 coordinate 8,035,123, forward strand.
AATATCTTGTAACTTAAAGCTCTATGTACCCCGTACTCATTTGATCATAATTCCATTTATTGTCCGATGTAATTGAACGTTGGCGTGTCCCCTTACTGTGAAAGATGAATATCTTGTAACTTTAAGCTCTATGTACCCGTACTCATTTGATAATAATTTCATTTATTGTCCGATGTAATTGAACGTTGGCGTGTCCCCTTACTGTGAAAGATGAATATCTGGTAACTTTAAGCTCTATGTCCCCCGTACTCATTTGATCATAATTTCATTTATTGTCCGATGTAATTGAACGTTGGCGTGTCCCCTTACTGTGAAAGATCAATATCTTGTAACTTTAAGCTCTATGTACCCCGTACTCATTTGATCATGATTTCATTTATTGTCCGATGTAATTGAACGTTGGTGTGTCCCCTTACTGTGAAAGATGAATATCTTGTAACTTTAAGCTCTATGTACCCCGTACTCATTTGATAATAATTTCATTTATTGTCCGATGTAATTGAACGTTGGTGTGTCCCCTTACTGTGAAAGATGAATATCTTGTAACTTTAAGCTCTATGTACCCCGTACTCATTTGATCATGATTTCATTTATTGTCCGATGTAATTGAACGTTGGCGTGTCCCCTTACTGTGAAAGATGTATATCTTGTAACTTTAAGCTCTATGTCCCCGTACTCATTTGATCATGATTTCATTTATTGTCCGATGTAATTGAACGTTGGCGTGTCCCCTTACTGTGAAAGATGTATATCTTGTAACTTTAAGCTCTATGTACCCGTACTCATTTGATCATGATTTCATTTATTGTCCGGTGTAATTGAACGTTGGTGTGTCCCCTTCCTGTGAAAGATGAATATCCTGTAACTTTAAGCTCTATGTCCCCCGTACTCATTTGATCATAATTTCATTTATTGTCCGATGTAATTGAACGTTGGCGTGTCCCCTTACTGTGAAAGATGTATATCTTGTAACTTTAAGCTCTATGTACCCCGTACTCATTTGATAATAATTTCATTTATTGTCCGATGTAATTGAACGTGGGTGTGTCCCCTTACTGTGAAAGATGAATATCAGGTAACTTTAAGCTCTATGTACCCCGTACTCATTTGATAATAATTTCATTTATTGTCCGATGTAATTGAACGTGGGTGTGTCCCCTTACTGTGAAAGATGAATATCTGGTAACTTTAAGCTCTATGTACCCCGTACTCATTTGATAATAATTTCATTTATTGTCCGATGTAATTGAACGTTGGTGTGTCCCCTTACTGTGAAAGATGAATATCTTGTAACTTTAAGCTCTATGTACGCATACTCATTTGATAATAATTTCATTTATTGTCCGATGTAATTGAACGTTGGCGTGTCCCCTTACTGTGAAAGATCAATATCTTGTAACTTTAAGCTCTATGTACCCGTACTCATTTGATGATAATTTCATTTATTGTCCGATGTAATTGAACGTTGGAGTGTCCCCTTACTGTGAAAGATGAATATCTTGTAACTTTAAGCTCTATGTACCCGTACTCATTTGATAATAATTTCATTTATTGTCCGATGTAATTGAACGTTGGTGTGTCCCCTTACTGTGAAAGATGAATATCAGGTAACTTTAAGCTCTATGTACCCGTACTCATTTGATAATAATTTTATTTATTGTCCGATGTAACTGAACGTTGGCGTGTCCCCTTACTGTGAAAGATGAATATCTGGTAACTTCAAGCTCTATGTACGCCGTACTCATTTGATAATAATTTCATTTATTGTCCGATGTAATTGAACGTGGGTGTGTCCCCTTACTGTGAAAGATGAATATCAGGTAACTTTAAGCTCTATGTACGCGTACTCTTTTGATAATAATTTCATTTATTGTCCGATGTAATTGAACGTTGGCGTGTCCCCTTTCTGTGAAAGATGAATATCAGGTAACTTTAAGCTCTATGTACCCGTACTCATTTGATAATAATTTCATTTATTGTCCGATGTAATTGAACGTTGGCGTGTCCCCTTACTGTGAAAGATGAATATCTGGTAACTTTAAGCTCTATGTACCCGTACTCATTTGATAATAATTTCATTTATTTTCCGATGTAATTGAACGTTGGAGTGTCCCCTTACTGTGAAAGATGAATATCTGGTAACTTTAAGCTCTATGTACCCGTACTCATTTGATAATAATTTCATTTATTGTCCGATGTAATTGAACGTTGGCGTGTCCCCTTACTGTGAAAGATGAATATCTGGTAACTTTAAGCTCTATGTACCCGTACTCATTTGATAATAATTTCATTTATTGTCCGATGTAATTGAACGTTGGCGTGTCCCCTTACTGTGAAAGATGAATATCTGGTAACTTTAAGCTCTATGTACCCCGTACTCATTTGATAATAATTTCATTTATTGTCCGATGTAATTGAACGTTGGTGTGTCCCCTTACTGTGAAAGATGAATATCTTGTAACTTTAAGCTCTATGTCCCCCGTACTCATTTGATAATAATTTCATTTATTGTCCGATGTAATTGAACGTTGGCGTGTCCCCTTACTGTGAAAGATGAATATCTTGTAACTTTAAGCTCTATGTCCCCCGTACTCATTTGATAATAATTTCATTTATTGTCCGATGTAATTGAACGTTGGTGTGTCCCCTTACTGTGAAAGATGAATATCTTGTAACTTTAAGCTCTATGTACCCGTACTCATTTGATAATAATTTCATTTATTGTCCGATGTAATTGAACGTTGGAGTGTCCCCTTACTGTGAAAGATGAATATCAGGTAACTTTAAGCTCTATGTCCCCCGTACTCATTTGATAATAATTTCATTTATTGTCCGATGTAATTGAACGTTGGTGTGTCCCCTTACTGTGAAAGATGAATATCTTGTAACTTTAAGCTCTATGTCCCCCGTACTCATTTGATAATAATTTCATTTATTGTCCGATGTAATTGAACGTTGGTGTGTCCCCTTACTGTGAAAGATGAATATCTTGTAACTTTAAGCTCTATGTACCCGTACTCATTTGATAATAATTTCATTTATTGTCCGATGTAATTGAACGTTGGAGTGTCCCCTTACTGTGAAAGATGAATATCAGGTAACTTTAAGCTCTATGTACCCCGTACTCATTTGATAATAATTTCATTTATTGTCCGATGTGATTGAACGTGGGTGTGTCCCCTTACTATGAAAGATGAATATCAGGTAACTTTAAGCTCTATGTACCCCGTACTCATTTGATAATAATTTCATTTATTGTCCGATGTAATTGAACGTTGGAGTGTCCCCTTACTGTGAAAGATGAATATCTTGTAACTTTAAGCTCTATGTACCCGTACTCATTTGATGATAATTTCATTTATTGTCCGATGTAATTGAACGTCGGAGTGTCCCCTTACTGTGAAAGATGAATATCTTGTAACTTTAAGCTCTATGTACCCCGTACTCATTTGATAATAATTTCATTTATTGTCCGATGTAATTGAACGTGGGTGTGTCCCCTTACTGTGAAAGATGAATATCAGGTAACTTTAAGCTCTATGTACCCCGTACTCATTTGATAATAATTTCATTTATTGTCCGATGTAATTGAACGTGGGTGTGTCCCCTTACTGTGAAAGATGAATATCTGGTAACTTTAAGCTCTATGTACCCCGTACTCATTTGATAATAATTTCATTTATTCTCCGATGTAATTGAACGTGGGTGTGTCCCCTTACTGTGAAAGATGAATATCAGGTAACTTTAAGATCTATGTACCCCGTACTCATTTGATAATAATTTCATTTATTGTCCGATGTAATTGAACGTGGGTGTGTCCCCTTACTGTGAAAGATGAATATCTGGTAACTTTAAGCTCTATGTACCCCGTACTCATTTGATAATAATTTCATTTATTGTCCGATGTAATTGAACGTGGGTGTGTCCCCTTACTGTGAAAGATGAATATCTGGTAACTTTAAGCTCTATGTACCCCGTACTCTTTTGATAATAATTTCATTTATTGTCTGATGTAACTGAACGTTGGCGTGTCCCCTTACTGTGAAAGATGAATATCTGGTAACTTTAAGCTCTATGTACCCCGTACTCATTTGATAATAATTTCATTTATTGTCCGATGTAATTGAACGTTGGCGTGTCCCCTTACTGTGAAAGATGAATATCTTGTAACCTTAAGCTCTATGTACCCGTACTCATTTGATCATAATTTCATTTATTGTCCGATGTAATTGAACGTTGGCGTGTCCCCTTACTGTGAAAGATGAATATCTGGTAACTTTAAGCTCTATGTACCCCGTACTCATTTGATAATAATTTCATTTATTGTCCGATGTAATTGAACGTTGGCGTGTCCCCTTACTGTGAAAGATGAATATCTTGTAACTTTAAGCTCTATGTACCCGTACTCATTTGATCATAATTTCATTTATTGTCCGATGTAATTCAACGTTGGCGTGTCCCCTTACTGTGAAAGATGAATATCAGGTAACTTTAAGCTCTATGTACCCCGTACTCATTTGATAATAATTTCATCTATTGTCCGATGTAATTGAACGTTGGCGTGTCCCCTTACTGTGAAAGATGAATATCAGGTAACTTTAAGCTCTATGTACCCCGTACTCATTTGATAATAATTTCATTTATTGTCCGATGTAGTTGAACGTTGGCGTGTCCCCTTACTGTGAAAGATGAATATCAGGTAACTTTAAGCTCTATGTACCCCGTACTCATTTGATAATAATTTCATTTATTGTCCGATGTAATTGAACGTTGGCGTGCCCCCTTACTGTGAAAGATGAATATCTGGTAACTTTAAGCTCTATGTACCCGTACTCATTTGATCATAATTTCATTTATCATCCGATGTAACTGAACGTTGGCGTGTCCCCTTACTGTGAAAGATCAATATCTTGTAACTTTAAGCTCTATGTACGCCGTACTCATTTGGTCATAATTTCATTTATTGTCCGATGTAATTGAACGTTGGAGTGTCCCCTTACTGTGAAAGATCAATATCTTGTAACTTTAAGCTCTATGTACCCCGTACTCATTTGGTCATAATTTCATTTATTGTCCGATGTAATTGAACGTTGGAGTGTCCCCTTACTGTGAAAGATCAATATCTTGTAACTTTAAGCTCTATGTACCCCGTACTCATTTGGTCATAATTTCATTTATTGTCCGATGTAATTGAACGTTGGTGTGTCCCCTTACTGTGAAAGATCAATATCTTGTAACTTTAAGCTCTATGTACCCCGTACTCATTTGGTCATAATTTCATTTATTGTCCGATGTAATTGAACGTTGGAGTGTCCCCTTCCTGTGAAAGATCAATATCTTGTAACTTTAAGCTCTATGTACCCCGTACTCATTTGGTCATAATTTTATTTATTGTCCGATGTAATTGAACGTTGGCGTGTCCCCTTACAGTGAAAGATCAATATCTTGTAACTTTAAGCTCTATGTCCCCCGTACTCATTTGATCATGATTTCATTTATTGTCCGATGTAATTGAACGTTGGAGTGTCCCCTTACTGTGAAAGATGAATATCTTGTAACTTTAAGCTCTATGTACCCCGTACTCATTTGATAATAATTTCATTTATTGTCCGATGTAATTGAACGTTGGTGTGTCCCCTTACTGTGAAAGATGAATATCTTGTAACTTTAAGCTCTATGTACGCATACTCATTTGATAATAATTTCATTTATTGTCCGATGTAATTGAACGTTGGCGTGTCCCCTTACTGTGAAAGATCAATATCTTGTAACTTTAAGCTCTATGTACCCGTACTCATTTGATGATAATTTCATTTATTGTCCGATGTAATTGAACGTTGGAGTGTCCCCTTACTGTGAAAGATGAATATCTTGTAACTTTAAGCTCTATGTACCCGTACTCATTTGATAATAATTTCATTTATTGTCCGATGTAATTGAACGTTGGTGTGTCCCCTTACTGTGAAAGATGAATATCAGGTAACTTTAAGCTCTATGTACCCGTACTCATTTGATAATAATTTTATTTATTGTCCGATGTAACTGAACGTTGGCGTGTCCCCTTACTGTGAAAGATGAATATCTGGTAACTTCAAGCTCTATGTACGCCGTACTCATTTGATAATAATTTCATTTATTGTCCGATGTAATTGAACGTGGGTGTGTCCCCTTACTGTGAAAGATGAATATCAGGTAACTTTAAGCTCTATGTACGCGTACTCTTTTGATAATAATTTCATTTATTGTCCGATGTAATTGAACGTTGGCGTGTCCCCTTTCTGTGAAAGATGAATATCAGGTAACTTTAAGCTCTATGTACCCGTACTCATTTGATAATAATTTCATTTATTGTCCGATGTAATTGAACGTTGGCGTGTCCCCTTACTGTGAAAGATGAATATCTGGTAACTTTAAGCTCTATGTACCCGTACTCATTTGATAATAATTTCATTTATTGTCCGATGTAATTGAACGTTGGAGTGTCCACTTACTGTGAAAGATGAATATCTGGTAACTTTAAGCTCTATGTACCCGTACTCATTTGATAATAATTTCATTTATTGTCCGATGTAATTGAACGTTGGCGTGTCCCCTTATGTGAAAGATGAATATCTGGTAACTTTAAGCTCTATGTACCCGTACTCATTTGATAATAATTTCATTTATTGTCCGATGTAATTGAACGTTGGCGTGTCCCCTTACTGTGAAAGATGAATATCTGGTAACTTTAAGCTCTATGTACCCCGTACTCATTTGATAATAATTTCATTTATTGTCCGATGTAATTGAACGTTGGAGTGTCCCCTTACTGTGAAAGATGAATATCTTGTAACTTTAAGCTCTATGTACCCCGTACTCATTTGATAATAATTTCATTTATTGTCCGATGTAATTGAACGTTGGCGTGTCCCCTTACTGTGAAAGATGAATATCTTGTAACTTTAAGCTCTATGTACCCCGTACTCATTTGATAATAATTTCATTTATTGTCCGATGTAATTGAACGTTGGAGTGTCCCCTTACTGTGAAAGATGAATATCTGGTAACTTTAAGCTCTATGTACCCGTACTCATTTGATAATAATTTCATTTATTGTCCGATGTAACTGACCGTTGGAGTGTCCCCTTACTGTGAAAGATGAATATCTTGTAACTTTAAGCTCTATGTACCCGTACTCATTTGATAATAATTTCATTTATTGTCCGATGTAATTGAACGTTGGCGTGTCCCCTTACTGTGAAAGATGAATATCTTGTAACTTTAAGCTCTATGTACCCCGTACTCATTTGATAATAATTTCATTTATTGTCCGATGTAATTGAACGTTGGAATGTCCCCTTACTGTGAAAGATGAATATCTGGTAACTTTAAGCTCTATGTACCCCGTACTCATTTGATAATAATTTCATTTATTGTCCGATGTAATTGAACGTTGGAGTGTCCCCTTACTGTGAAAGATGAATATCAGGTAACTTTAAGCTCTATGTACCCGTACGCATTTGATAATAATTTCATTTATTGTCCGATATAATTGAACGTTGGCGTGTCCCCTTACTGTGAAAAATGAATACCTTGTAACTTTAAGCTCTATGTACCCGTACTCATTTGATAATAATTTCATTTATTGTCCGATGTAATTGAACGTTGGCGTGTCCCCTTACTGTGAAAGATGAATATCTTGTAACTTTAAGCTCTATGTACCCGTACTCATTTGATCATAATTTCATTTATTGTCCGATGTAATTGAACGTTGGAGTGTCCCCTTACTGTGAAAGATCAATAGCTTGTAACTTTAAGCTCTATGTACCCCGTACTCATTTGATAATAATTTCATTTATTGTCCGATGTAATTGAACGTTGGAGTGTCCCCTCACTGTGAAAGATGAATATCTGGTAACTTTAAGCTCTATGTACCCCGTACTCATTTGATAATAATTTCATTTATTGTCCGATGTAATTGAACGTTGGCGTGTCCCCTTACTGTGAAAGATGAATATCTTGTAACTTTAAGCTCTATGTACCCGTACTCATTTGATCATAATTTCATTTATTGTCCGATGTAATTGAACGTTGGAGTGTCGCCTTACTGTGAAAGATGAATATCTGGTAACTTTAAGCTCTATGTACCCCGTACTCATTTGATAATAATTTCATTTATTGTCCGATGTAATTGAACGTTGGCGTGTCCCCTTACTGTGAAAGATGAATATCTTGTAACTTTAAGCTCTATGTACCCGTACTCATTTGATAATAATTTCATATATTGTCCGATGTAATTGGACGTTGGCGTGTCCCCTTACTGTGAAAGATCAATATCTTGTAACTTAAAGCTCTATGTACCCCGTACTCATTTGATCATAATTCCATTTATTGTCCGATGTAATTGAACGTTGGCGTGTCCCCTTACTGTGAAAGATGAATATCTTGTAACTTTAAGCTCTATGTACCCGTACTCATTTGATAATAATTTCATTTATTGTCCGATGTAATTGAACGTTGGCGTGTCCCCTTACTGTGAAAGATGAATATCTGGTAACTTTAAGCTCTATGTCCCCCGTACTCATTTGATCATAATTTCATTTATTGTCCGATGTAATTGAACGTTGGCGTGTCCCCTTACTGTGAAAGATCAATATCTTGTAACTTTAAGCTCTATGTACCCCGTACTCATTTGATCATGATTTCATTTATTGTCCGATGTAATTGAACGTTGGTGTGTCCCCTTACTGTGAAAGATGAATATCTTGTAACTTTAAGCTCTATGTACCCCGTACTCATTTGATAATAATTTCATTTATTGTCCGATGTAATTGAACGTTGGTGTGTCCCCTTACTGTGAAAGATGAATATCTTGTAACTTTAAGCTCTATGTACCCCGTACTCATTTGATCATGATTTCATTTATTGTCCGATGTAATTGAACGTTGGCGTGTCCCCTTACTGTGAAAGATGTATATCTTGTTACTTTAAGCTCTATGTCCCCGTACTCATTTGATCATGATTTCATTTATTGTCCGATGTAATTGAACGTTGGCGTGTCCCCTTACTGTGAAAGATGTATATCTTGTAACTTTAAGCTCTATGTACCCGTACTCATTTGATCATGATTTCATTTATTGTCCGATGTAATTGAACGTTGGTGTGTCCCCTTCCTGTGAAAGATGAATATCTTGTAACTTTAAGCTCTATGTACCCCGTACTCATTTGATCATGATTTCATTTATTGTCCGATGTAATTGAACGTTGTCGTGTCCCCTTACTGTGAAAGATGAATATCTTGTAACTTTAAGCTCTATGTCCCACGTACTCATTTGATCATAATTTCATTTATTGTCCGATGTAATTGAACGTTGGCGTGTCCCCTTACTGTGAAAGATGAATATCTTGTAACTTTAAGCTCTATGTCCCCCGTACTCATTTGATCATAATTTCATTTATTGTCCGATGTAATTGAACGTTGGCGTGTCCCCTTACTGTGAAAGATGTATATCTTGTAACTTTAAGCTCTATGTATCCCGTACTCATTTGATAATAATTTCATTTATTGTCCGATGTAATTGAACGTGGGTGTGTCCCCTTACTGTGAAAGATGAATATCAGGTAACTTTAAGCTCTATGTACCCCTTACTCATTTGATAATAATTTCATTTATTGTCCGATGTAATTGAACGTGGGTGTGTCCCCTTACTGTGAAAGATGAATATCTGGTAACTTTAAGCTCTATGTACCCCGTACTCATTTGATAATAATTTCATTTATTGTCCGATGTAATTGAACGTTGGTGTGTCCCCTTACTGTGAAAGATGAATATCTTGTAACTTTAAGCTCTATGTACGCATACTCATTTGATAATAATTTCATTTATTGTCCGATGTAATTGAACGTTGGCGTGTCCCCTTACTGTGAAAGATCAATATCTTGTAACTTTAAGCTCTATGTACCCGTACTCATTTGATGATAATTTCATTTATTGTCCGATGTAATTGAACGTTGGAGTGTCCCCTTACTGTGAAAGATGAATATCTTGTAACTTTAAGCTCTATGTACCCGTACTCATTTGATAATAATTTCATTTATTGTCCGATGTAATTGAACGTTGGTGTGTCCCCTTACTGTGAAAGATGAATATCAGGTAACTTTAAGCTCTATGTACCCGTACTCATTTGATAATAATTTTATTTATTGTCCGATGTAACTGAACGTTGGCGTGTCCCCTTACTGTGAAAGATGAATATCTGGTAACTTCAAGCTCTATGTACGCCGTACTCATTTGATAATAATTTCATTTATTGTCCGATGTAATTGAACGTGGGTGTGTCCCCTTACTGTGAAAGATGAATATCAGGTAACTTTAAGCTCTATGTACGCGTACTCTTTTGATAATAATTTCATTTATTGTCCGATGTAATTGAACGTTGGCGTGTCCCCTTTCTGTGAAAGATGAATATCAGGTAACTTTAAGCTCTATGTACCCGTACTCATTTGATAATAATTTCATTTATTGTCCGATGTAATTGAACGTTGGCGTGTCCCCTTACTGTGAAAGATGAATATCTGGTAACTTTAAGCTCTATGTACCCGTACTCATTTGATAATAATTTCATTTATTTTCCGATGTAATTGAACGTTGGAGTGTCCCCTTACTGTGAAAGATGAATATCTGGTAACTTTAAGCTCTATGTACCCGTACTCATTTGATAATAATTTCATTTATTGTCCGATGTAATTGAACGTTGGCGTGTCCCCTTACTGTGAAAGATGAATATCTGGTAACTTTAAGCTCTATGTACCCGTACTCATTTGATAATAATTTCATTTATTGTCCGATGTAATTGAACGTTGGCGTGTCCCCTTACTGTGAAAGATGAATATCTGGTAACTTTAAGCTCTATGTACCCCGTACTCATTTGATAATAATTTCATTTATTGTCCGATGTAATTGAACGTTGGAGTGTCCCCTTACTGTGAAAGATGAATATCTTGTAACTTTAAGCTCTATGTACCCCGTACTCATTTGATAATAATTTCATTTATTGTCCGATGTAATTGAACGTTGGCGTGTCCCCTTACTGTGAAAGATGAATATCTTGTAACTTTAAGCTCTATGTACCCCGTACTCATTTGATAATAATTTCATTTATTGTCCGATGTAATTGAACGTTGGAGTGTCCCCTTACTGTGAAAGATGAATATCTGGTAACTTTAAGCTCTATGTACCCGTACTCATTTGATAATAGTTTCATTTATTGTCCGATGTAACTGACCGTTGGAGTGTCCCCTTACTGTGAAAGATGAATATCTTGTAACTTTAAGCTCTATGTACCCGTACTCATTTGATAATAATTTCATTTATTGTCCGATGTAATTGAACGTTGGCGTGTCCCCTTACTGTGAAAGATGAATATCTTGTAACTTTAAGCTCTATGTACCCCGTACTCATTTGATAATAATTTCATTTATTGTCCGATGTAATTGAACGTTGGAATGTCCCCTTACTGTGAAAGATGAATATCTGGTAAATTTAAGCTCTATGTACCCCGTACTCATTTGATAATAATTTCATTTATTGTCCGATGTAATTGAACGTTGGAGTGTCCCCTTACTGTGAAAGATGAATATCAGGTAACTTTAAGCTCTATGTACCCGTACGCATTTGATAATAATTTCATTTATTGTCCGATATAATTGAACGTTGGCGTGTCCCCTTACTGTGAAAAATGAATATCTTGTAACTTTAAGCTCTATGTACCCGTACTCATTTGATAATAATTTCATTTATTGTCCAATGTAATTGAACGTTGGCGTGTCCCCTTACTGTGAAAGATGAATATCTTGTAACTTTAAGCTCTATGTACCCGTACTCATTTGATCATAATTTCATTTATTGTCCGATGTAATTGAACGTTGGAGTGTCCCCTTACTGTGAAAGATCAATATCTTGTAACTTTAAGCTCTATGTACCCCGTACTCATTTGATAATAATTTCATTTATTGTCCGATGTAATTGAACGTTGGAGTGTCCCCTTACTGTGAAAGATGAATATCTGGTAACTTTAAGCTCTATGTACCCCGTACTCATTTGATAATAATTTCATTTATTGTCCGATGTAATTGAACGTTGGGGTGTCCCCTTACTGTGAAAGATGAATATCTTGTAACTTTAAGCTCTATGTACCCGTACTCATTTGATCATAATTTCATTTATTGTCCGATGTAATTGAACGTTGGAGTGTCGCCTTACTGTGAAAGATGAATATCTGGTAACTTTAAGCTCTATGTACCCCGTACTCATTTGATAATAATTTCATTTATTGTCCGATGTAATTGAACGTTGGCGTGTCCCCTTACTGTGAAAGATGAATATCTTGTAACTTTAAGCTCTATGTACCCGTACTCATTTGATAATAATTTCATATATTGTCCGATGTAATTGAACGTTGGCGTGTCCCCTTACTGTGAAAGATCAATATCTTGTAACTTAAAGCTCTATGTACCCCGTACTCATTTGATCATAATTCCATTTATTGTCCGATGTAATTGAACGTTGGAGTGTCCCCTTACTGTGAAAGATGAATATCTGGTAACTTTAAGCTCTATGTACCCGTACTCATTTGATAATAATTTCATTTATTGTCCGATGTAACTGACCGTTGGAGTGTCCCCTTACTGTGAAAGATGAATATCTTGTAACTTTAAGCTCTATGTACCCGTACTCATTTGATAATAATTTCATTTATTGTCCGATGTAATTGAACGTTGGCGTGTCCCCTTACTGTGAAAGATGAATATCTTGTAACTTTAAGCTCTATGTACCCCGTACTCATTTGATAATAATTTCATTTATTGTCCGATGTAATTGAACGTTGGAATGTCCCCTTACTGTGAAAGATGAATATCTGGTAAATTTAAGCTCTATGTACCCCGTACTCATTTGATAATAATTTCATTTATTGTCCGATGTAATTGAACGTTGGAGTGTCCCCTTACTGTGAAAGATGAATATCAGGTAACTTTAAGCTCTATGTACCCGTACGCATTTGATAATAATTTCATTTATTGTCCGATATAATTGAACGTTGGCGTGTCCCCTTACTGTGAAAAATGAATATCTTGTAACTTTAAGCTCTATGTACCCGTACTCATTTGATAATAATTTCATTTATTGTCCAATGTAATTGAACGTTGGCGTGTCCCCTTACTGTGAAAGATGAATATCTTGTAACTTTAAGCTCTATGTACCCGTACTCATTTGATCATAATTTCATTTATTGTCCGATGTAATTGAACGTTGGAGTGTCCCCTTACTGTGAAAGATCAATATCTTGTAACTTTAAGCTCTATGTACCCCGTACTCATTTGATAATAATTTCATTTATTGTCCGATGTAATTGAACGTTGGAGTGTCCCCTTACTGTGAAAGATGAATATCTGGTAACTTTAAGCTCTATGTACCCCGTACTCATTTGATAATAATTTCATTTATTGTCCGATGTAATTGAACGTTGGGGTGTCCCCTTACTGTGAAAGATGAATATCTTGTAACTTTAAACTCTATGTACCCGTACTCATTTGATCATAATTTCATTTATTGTCCGATGTAATTGAACGTTGGAGTGTCGCCTTACTGTGAAAGATGAATATCTGGTAACTTTAAGCTCTATGTACCCCGTACTCATTTGATAATAATTTCATTTATTGTCCGATGTAATTGAACGTTGGCGTGTCCCCTTACTGTGAAAGATGAATATCTTGTAACTTTAAGCTCTATGTACCCGTACTCATTTGATAATAATTTCATATATTGTCCGATGTAATTGAACGTTGGCGTGTCCCCTTACTGTGAAAGATCAATATCTTGTAACTTAAAGCTCTATGTACCCCGTACTCATTTGATCATAATTCCATTTATTGTCCGATGTAATTGAACGTTGGCGTGTCCCCTTACTGTGAAAGATGAATATCTTGTAACTTTAAGCTCTATGTACCCGTACTCATTTGATCATAATTTCATTTATTGTCCGATGTAATTGAACGTTGGCGTGTCCCCTTACTGTGAAAGATGAATATCTGGTAACTTTAAGCTCTATGTCCCCCGTACTCATTTGATCATAATTTCATTTATTGTCCGATGTAATTGAACGTTGGCGTGTCCCCTTACTGTGAAAGATCAATATCTTGTAACTTTAAGCTCTATGTACCCCGTACTCATTTGATCATGATTTCATTTATTGTCCGATTTAATTGAACGTTGGTGTGTCCCCTTACTGTGAAAGATGAATATCTTGTAACTTTAAGCTCTATGTACCCCGTACTCATTTGATCATGATTTCATTTATTGTCCGATGTAATTGAACGTTGGCGTGTCCCCTTACTGTGAAAGATGTATATCTTGTAACTTTAAGCTCTATGTCCCCGTACTCATTTGATCATGATTTCATTTATTGTCCGATGTAATTGAACGTTGGCGTGTCCCCTTACTGTGAAAGATGTATATCTTGTAACTTTAAGCTCTATGTACCCGTACTCATTTGATCATGATTTCATTTATTGTCCGATGTAATTGAACGTTGGTGTGTCCCCTTCCTGTGAAAGATGAATATCTTGTAACTTTAAGCTCTATGTACCCCGTACTCATTTGATCATGATTTCATTTATTGTCCGATGTAATTGAACGTTGTCGTGTCCCCTTCCTGTGAAAGATGAATATCTTGTAACTTTAAGCTCTGTGTACCCCGTACTCATTTGATCATGATTTCATTTATTGTCCGATGTAATTGAACGTTGTCGTGTCCCCTTACTGTGAAAGATGAATATCTTGTAACTTTAAGCTCTATGTCCCCCGTACTCATTTGATCATAATTTCATTTATTGTCCGATGTAATTGAACGTTGGCGTGTCCCCTTACTGTGAAAGATGAATATCTTGTAACTTTAAGCTCTATGTCCCCCGTACTCATTTGATCATAATTTCATTTATTGTCCGATGTAATTGAACGTTGGCGTGTCCCCTTACTGTGA
Source organism: Mantis religiosa (assembly GCA_030765055.1). NCBI lineage: Eukaryota > Metazoa > Arthropoda > Insecta > Mantodea > Mantidae > Mantis > Mantis religiosa. The sequence goes on from JAUKNK010000016.1 coordinate 8,050,140, forward strand.
AAGATGTATATCTTGTAACTTTAAGCTCTATGTACCCCGTACTCATTTGATAATAATTTCATTTATTGTCCGATGTAATTGAACGTGGGTGTGTCCCCTTACTGTGAAAGATGAATATCAGGTAACTTTAAGCTCTATGTACCCCGTACTCATTTGATAATAATTTCATTTATTGTCCGATGTAATTGAACGTGGGTGTGTCCACTTACTGTGAAAGATGAATATCTGGTAACTTTAGGCTCTATGTACCCCGTACTGATTTGATAATAATTTCATTTATTGTCCGATGTAATTGAACGTGGGTGTGTCCCCTTACTGTGAAAGATGAATATCTGGTAACTTTAAGCTCTATGTACCCCGTACTCATTTGAAAATAATTTCATTTATTGTCCGATGTAATTGAACGTTGGCGTGTCCCCTTACTGTGAAAGATGAATATCTTGTAACCTTAAGCTCTATGGACCCGTACTCATTTGATCATAATTTCATTTATTGTCCGATGTAATTGAACGTTGGCGTGTCCCCTTACTGTGAAAGATGAATATCTGGTAACTTTAAGCTCTATGTACCCCGTACTCATTTGATAATAATTTCATTTATTGTCCGATGTAATTGAACGTTGGCGTGTCCCCTTACTGTGAAAGATGAATATCTTGTAACTTTAAGCTCTATGTACCCGTACTCATTTGATCATAATTTCATTTATTGTCCGATGTAATTGAACGTTGGCGTGTCCCCTTACTGTGAAAGATGAATATCAGGTAACTTTAAGCTCTATGTACCCCGTACTCATTTGATAATAATTTCATTTATTGTCCAATGTAATTGAACGTTGGCGTGTCCCCTTACTGTGAAAGATGAATATCAGGTAACTTTAAGCTCTATGTACCCCGTACTCATTTGATAATAATTTCATTTATTGTCCGATGTAATTGAACGTTGGCGTGTCCCCTTACTGTGAAAGATGAATATCAGGTAACTTTAAGCTCTATGTACCCCGTACTCATTTGATAATAATTTCATTTATTGTCCGATGTAATTGAACGTTGGCGTGCCCCCTTACTGTGAAAGATGAATATCTGGTAACTTTAAGCTCTATGTACCCGTACTCATTTGATCATAATTTCATTTATCATCCGATGTAACTGAACGTTGGCGTGTCCCCTTACTGTGAAAGATCAATATCTTGTAACTTTAAGCTCTATGTACGCCGTACTCATTTGGTCATAATTTCATTTATTGTCCGATGTAATTGAACGTTGGAGTGTCCCCTTACTGTGAAAGATCAATATCTTGTAACTTTAAGCTCTATGTACCCCGTACTCATTTGGTCATAATTTCATTTATTGTCCGATGTAATTGAACGTTGGAGTGTCCCCTTACTGTGAAAGATCAATATCTTGTAACTTTAAGCTCTATGTACCCCGTACTCATTTGGTCATAATTTCATTTATTGTCCGATGTAATTGAACGTTGGAGTGTCCCCTTACTGTGAAAGATCACTATCTTGTAACTTTAAGCTCTATGTACCCCGTACTCATTTGGTCATAATTTCATTTATTGTCCGATGTAATTGAACGTTGGCGTGTCCCCTTACTGTGAAAGATCAATATCTTGTAACTTTAAGCTCTATGTCCCCCGTACTCATTTGATCATGATTTCATTTATTGTCCGATGTAATTGAACGTTGGAGTGTCCCCTTACTGTGAAAGATGAATATCTTGTAACTTTAAGCTCTATGTACCCCGTACTCATTTGATAATAATTTCATTTATTGTCCGATGTAATTGAACGTTGGTGTGTCCCCTTACTGTGAAAGATGAATATCTTGTAACTTTAAGCTCTATGTTCGCGTACTCATTTGATAATAATTTCATTTATTGTCCGATGTAATTGAACGTTGGCGTGTCCCCTTACTGTGAAAGATCAATATCTTGTAACTTTAAGCTCTATGTACCCGTACTCATTTGATGATAATTTCATTTATTGTCCGATGTAATTGAACGTTGGAGTGTCCCCTTACTGTGAAAGATGAATATCTTGTAACTTTAAGCTCTATGTACCCCGTACTCATTTGATAATAATTTCATTTATTGTCCGATGTAATTGAACGTTGGTGTGTCACCTTACTGTGAAAGATGAATATCAGGTAACTTTAAGCTCTATGTACCCGTACTCATTTGATAATAATTTTATTTATTGTCCGATGTAACTGAACGTTGGCGTGTCCCCTTACTGTGAAAGATGAATATCTGGTAACTTCAAGCTCTATGTACGCCTTACTCATTTGATAATAATTTCATTTATTGTCCGATGTAATTGAACGTGGGTGTGTCCCCTTACTGTGAAAGATGAATATCAGGTAACTTTAAGCTCTATGTACGCGTACTCTTTTGATAATAATTTCATTTATTGTCCGATGTAATTGAACGTTGGCGTGTCCCCTTTCTGTGAAAGATGAATATCAGGTAACTTTAAGCTCTATGTACCCGTACTCATTTGATAATAATTTCATTTATTGTCCGATGTAATTGAACGTTGGCGTGTCCCCTTACTGTGAAAGATGAATATCTGGTAACTTTAAGCTCTATGTACCCGTACTCATTTGATAATAATTTCATTTATTGTCCGATGTAATTGAACGTTGGAGTGTCCCCTTACTGTGAAAGATGAATATCTGGTAACTTTAAGCTCTATGTACCCGTACTCATTTGATAATAATTTCATTTATTGTCCGATGTAATTGAACGTTGGCGTGTCCCCTTACTGTGAAAGATGAATATCTGGTAACTTTAAGCTCTATGTACCCGTACTCATTTGATAATAATTTCATTTATTGTCCGATGTAATTGAACGTTGGCGTGTCCCCTTACTGTGAAAGATGAATATCTGGTAACTTTAAGCTCTATGTACCCCGTACTCATTTGATAATAATTTCATTTATTGTCCGATGTAATTGAACGTTGGAGTGTCCCCTTACTGTGAAAGATGAATATCTTGTAACTTTAAGCTCTATGTACCCCGTACTCATTTGATAATAATTTCATTTATTGTCCGATGTAATTGAACGTTGGCGTGTCCCCTTACTGTGAAAGATGAATATCTGGTAACTTTAAGCTCTATGTACCCGTACTCATTTGATAATAATTTCATTTATTGTCCGATGTAATTGAACGTTGGCGTGTCCCCTTACTGTGAAAGATGAATATCTGGTAACTTTAAGCTCTATGTACCCCGTACTCATTTGATAATAATTTCATTTATTGTCCGATGTAATTGAACGTTGGCGTGTCCCCTTACTGTGAAAGATGAATATCTGGTAACTTTAAGCTCTATGTACCCGTACTCATTTGATAATAATTTCATTTATTGTCCGATGTAATTGAACGTTGGCGTGTCCCCTTACTGTGAAAGTTGAATATCTGGTAACTTTAAGCTCTATGTACCCCGTACTCATTTGATAATAATTTCATTTATTGTCCGATGTAATTGAACGTTGGCGTGTCCCCTTACTGTGAAAGATGAATATCTGGTAACTTTAAGCTCTATGTACCCGTACTCATTTGATAATAATTTCATTTATTGTCCGATGTAATTGAACGTTGGAGTGTCCCCTTACTGTGAAAGATGAATATCTGGTAACTTTAAGCTCTATGTACCCGTACTCATTTGATAATAATTTTATTTATTGTCCGATGTAATTGAACGTTGGAGTGTCCCCTTACTGTGAAAAATGAATATCAGGTAACTTTAAGCTCTATGTACCCGTACTCATTTGATAATAATTTCATTTATTGTCCGATGTAATTGAACGTTGGCGTGTCCCCTTACTGTGAAAGATGAATATCTTGTAACTTTAAGCTCTCTGTACCCGTACTCATTTGATAATAATTTCATTTATTGTCCGATATAATTGAACGTTGGCGTGTCCCCTTACTGTGAAAAATGAATATCTTGTAACTTTAAGCTCTATGTACCCGTACTCATTTGATAATAATTTCATTTATTGTCCGATGTAATTGAACGTTGGAGTGTCCCCTTACTGTGAAAGATGAATATCTGGTAACTTTAAGCTCTATGTACCCCGTACTCATTTGATAATAATTTCATTTATTGTCCGATGTAATTGAACGTTGGCGTGTCCCCTTACTGTGAAAGATGAATATCTTGTAACTTTAAGCTCTATGTACCCCGTACTCATTTGATAATAATTTCATTTATTGTCCGATGTAATTGAACGTTGGCGTGTCCCCTTACTGTGAAAGATGAATATCTTGTAACTTTAAGCTCTATGTACCCCGTACTCATTTGATAATAATTTCATTTATTGTCCGATGTAATTGAACGTTGGAGTGTCCCCTTACTGTGAAAGATGAATATCTGGTAACTTTAAGCTCTATGTACCCCGTACTCATTTGATAATAATTTCATTTATTGTCCGATGTAATTGAACGTTGGCGTGTCCCCTTACTGTGAAAGATGAATATCTTGTAACTTTAAGCTCTATGTACCCCGTACTCATTTGATAATAATTTCATTTATTGTCCGATGTAATTGAACGTTGGCGTGTCCCCTTACTGTGAAAGATGAATATCTTGTAACTTTAAGCTCTATGTACCCGTACTCATTTGATAATAATTTCATTTATTGTCCGATGTAATTGAACGTTGGCGTGTCCCCTTACTGTGAAAGATCAATATCTTGTAACTTAAAGCTCTATGTACCCCGTACTCATTTGATCATAATTTCATTTATTGTCCGATGTAATTGAACGTTGGCGTGTCCCCTTACTGTGAAAGATGAATATCTTGTAACTTTAAGCTCTATGTACCCGTACTCATTTGATCATAATTTCATTTATTGTCCGATGTAATTGAACGTTGGCGTGTCCCCTTACTGTGAAAGATGAATATCTGGTAACTTTAAGCTCTATGTCCCCCGTACTCATTTGATCATAATTTCATTTATTGTCCGATGTAATTGAACGTTGGCGTGTCCCCTTACTGTGAAAGATCAATATCTTGTAACTTTAAGCTCTATGTACCCCGTACTCATTTGATCATGATTTCATTTATTGTCCGATGTAATTGAACGTTGGTGTGTCCCCTTACTGTGAAAGATGAATATCTTGTAACTTTAAGCTCTATGTACCCCGTACTCATTTGATAATAATTTCATTTATTGTCCGATGTAATTGAACGTTGGCGTGTCCCCTTACTGTGAAAGATGAATATCTTGTAACTTTAAGCTCTATGTACCCCGTACTCATTTGATCATGATTTCATTTATTTTCCGATGTAATTGAACGTTGGCGTGTCCCCTTACTGTGAAAGATGTATATCTTGTAACTTTAAGCTCTATGTCCCCGTACTCATTTGATCATGATTTCATTTATTGTCCGATGTAATTGAACGTTGGCGTGTCCCCTTACTGTGAAAGATGAATATCTTGTAACTTTAAGCTCTATGTACCCCGTACTCATTTGATCATGATTTCATTTATTGTCCGATGTAATTGAACGTTGGTGTGTCCCCTTCCTGTGAAAGATGAATATCTTGTAACTTTAAACTCTATGTACCCCGTACTCATTTGATCATGATTTCATTTATTGTCCGATGTAATTGAACGTTGGCGTGTCCCCTTACTGTGAAAGATGAATATCTTGTAACTTTAAGCTCTATGTACCCGTACTCATTTGATCATAATTTCATTTATTGTCCGATGTAATTGAACGTTGGAGTGTCCCCTTACTGTGAAAGATCAATATCTTGTAACTTTAAGCTCTATGTACCCCGTACTCATTTGATAATAATTTCATTTATTGTCCGATGTAATTGAACGTTGGAGTGTCCCCTTACTGTGAAAGATGAATATCTGGTAACTTTAAGCTCTATGTACCCCGTACTCATTTGATAATAATTTCATTTATTGTCCGATGTAATTGAACGTTGGGGTGTCCCCTTACTGTGAAAGATGAATATCTTGTAACTTTAAGCTCTATGTACCCGTACTCATTTGATCATAATTTCATTTATTGTCCGATGTAATTGAACGTTGGAGTGTCGCCTTACTGTGAAAGATGAATATCTGGTAACTTTAAGCTCTATGTACCCCGTACTCATTTGATAATAATTTCATTTATTGTCCGATGTAATTGAACGTTGGCGTGTCCCCTTACTGTGAAAGATGAATATCTTGTAACTTTAAGCTCTATGTACCCGTACTCATTTGATAATAATTTCATATATTGTCCGATGTAATTGAACGTTGGCGTGTCCCCTTACTGTGAAAGATCAATATCTTGTAACTTAAAGCTCTATGTACCCCGTACTCATTTGATCATAATTCCATTTATTGTCCGATGTAATTGAACGTTGGCGTGTCCCCTTACTGTGAAAGATGAATATCTTGTAACTTTAAGCTCTATGTACCCGTACTCATTTGATCATAATTTCATTTATTGTCCGATGTAATTGAACGTTGGCGTGTCCCCTTACTGTGAAAGATGAATATCTGGTAACTTTAAGCTCTATGTCCCCCGTACTCATTTGATCATAATTTCATTTATTGTCCGATGTAATTGAACGTTGGCGTGTCCCCTTACTGTGAAAGATCAATATCTTGTAACTTTAAGCTCTATGTACCCCGTACTCATTTGATCATGATTTCATTTATTGTCCGATTTAATTGAACGTTGGTGTGTCCCCTTACTGTGAAAGATGAATATCTTGTAACTTTAAGCTCTATGTACCCCGTACTCATTTGATCATGATTTCATTTATTGTCCGATGTAATTGAACGTTGGCGTGTCCCCTTACTGTGAAAGATGTATATCTTGTAACTTTAAGCTCTATGTCCCCGTACTCATTTGATCATGATTTCATTTATTGTCCGATGTAATTGAACGTTGGCGTGTCCCCTTACTGTGAAAGATGTATATCTTGTAACTTTAAGCTCTATGTACCCGTACTCATTTGATCATGATTTCATTTATTGTCCGATGTAATTGAACGTTGGTGTGTCCCCTTCCTGTGAAAGATGAATATCTTGTAACTTTAAGCTCTATGTACCCCGTACTCATTTGATCATGATTTCATTTATTGTCCGATGTAATTGAACGTTGTCGTGTCCCCTTCCTGTGAAAGATGAATATCTTGTAACTTTAAGCTCTATGTACCCCGTACTCATTTGATCATGATTTCATTTATTGTCCGATGTAATTGAACGTTGTCGTGTCCCCTTACTGTGAAAGATGAATATCTTGTAACTTTAAGCTCTATGTCCCCCGTACTCATTTGATCATAATTTCATTTATTGTCCGATGTAATTGAACGTTGGCGTGTCCCCTTACTGTGAAAGATGAATATCTTGTAACTTTAAGCTCTATGTCCCCCGTACTCATTTGATCATAATTTCATTTATTGTCCGATGTAATTGAACGTTGGCGTGTCCCCTTACTGTGAAAGATGTATATCTTGTAACTTTAAGCTCTATGTACCCCGTACTCATTTGATAATAATTTCATTTATTGTCCGATGTAATTGAACGTGGGTGTGTCCCCTTACTGTGAAAGATGAATATCAGGTAACTTTAAGCTCTATGTACCCCGTACTCATTTGATAATAATTTCATTTATTGTCCGATGTAATTGAACGTGGGTGTGTCCACTTACTGTGAAAGATGAATATCTGGTAACTTTAGGCTCTATGTACCCCGTACTGATTTGATAATAATTTCATTTATTGTCCGATGTAATTGAACGTGGGTGTGTCCCCTTACTGTGAAAGATGAATATCTGGTAACTTTAAGCTCTATGTACCCCGTACTCATTTGATAATAATTTCATTTATTGTCCGATGTAATTGAACGTTGGCGTGTCCCCTTACTGTGAAAGATGAATATCTTGTAACCTTAAGCTCTATGGACCCGTACTCATTTGATCATAATTTCATTTATTGTCCGATGTAATTGAACGTTGGCGTGTCCCCTTACTGTGAAAGATGAATATCTGGTAACTTTAAGCTCTATGTACCCCGTACTCATTTGATAATAATTTCATTTATTGTCCGATGTAATTGAACGTTGGCGTGTCCCCTTACTGTGAAAGATGAATATCTTGTAACTTTAAGCTCTATGTACCCGTACTCATTTGATCATAATTTCATTTATTGTCCGATGTAATTGAACGTTGGCGTGTCCCCTTACTGTGAAAGATGAATATCAGGTAACTTTAAGCTCTATGTACCCCGTACTCATTTGATAATAATTTCATTTATTGTCCAATGTAATTGAACGTTGGCGTGTCCCCTTACTGTGAAAGATGAATATCAGGTAACTTTAAGCTCTATGTACCCCGTACTCATTTGATAATAATTTCATTTATTGTCCGATGTAATTGAACGTTGGCGTGTCCCCTTACTGTGAAAGATGAATATCAGGTAACTTTAAGCTCTATGTACCCCGTACTCATTTGATAATAATTTCATTTATTGTCCGATGTAATTGAACGTTGGCGTGCCCCCTTACTGTGAAAGATGAATATCTGGTAACTTTAAGCTCTATGTACCCGTACTCATTTGATCATAATTTCATTTATCATCCGATGTAACTGAACGTTGGCGTGTCCCCTTACTGTGAAAGATCAATATCTTGTAACTTTAAGCTCTATGTACGCCGTACTCATTTGGTCATAATTTCATTTATTGTCCGATGTAATTGAACGTTGGAGTGTCCCCTTACTGTGAAAGATCAATATCTTGTAACTTTAAGCTCTATGTACCCCGTACTCATTTGGTCATAATTTCATTTATTGTCCGATGTAATTGAACGTTGGAGTGTCCCCTTACTGTGAAAGATCAATATCTTGTAACTTTAAGCTCTATGTACCCCGTACTCATTTGGTCATAATTTCATTTATTGTCCGATGTAATTGAACGTTGGAGTGTCCCCTTACTGTGAAAGATCACTATCTTGTAACTTTAAGCTCTATGTACCCCGTACTCATTTGGTCATAATTTCATTTATTGTCCGATGTAATTGAACGTTGGCGTGTCCCCTTACTGTGAAAGATCAATATCTTGTAACTTTAAGCTCTATGTCCCCCGTACTCATTTGATCATGATTTCATTTATTGTCCGATGTAATTGAACGTTGGAGTGTCCCCTTACTGTGAAAGATGAATATCTTGTAACTTTAAGCTCTATGTACCCCGTACTCATTTGATAATAATTTCATTTATTGTCCGATGTAATTGAACGTTGGTGTGTCCCCTTACTGTGAAAGATGAATATCTTGTAACTTTAAGCTCTATGTTCGCGTACTCATTTGATAATAATTTCATTTATTGTCCGATGTAATTGAACGTTGGCGTGTCCCCTTACTGTGAAAGATCAATATCTTGTAACTTTAAGCTCTATGTACCCGTACTCATTTGATGATAATTTCATTTATTGTCCGATGTAATTGAACGTTGGAGTGTCCCCTTACTGTGAAAGATGAATATCTTGTAACTTTAAGCTCTATGTACCCCGTACTCATTTGATAATAATTTCATTTATTGTCCGATGTAATTGAACGTTGGTGTGTCCCCTTACTGTGAAAGATGAATATCAGGTAACTTTAAGCTCTATGTACCCGTACTCATTTGATAATAATTTTATTTATTGTCCGATGTAACTGAACGTTGGCGTGTCCCCTTACTGTGAAAGATGAATATCTGGTCACTTCAAGCTCTATGTACGCCTTACTCATTTGATAATAATTTCATTTATTGTCCGATGTAATTGATCGAGGGTGTGTCCCCTTACTGTGACAGATGAATATCAGGTAACTTTAAGCTCTATGTACGCGTACTCTTTTGATAATAATTTCATTTATTGTCCGATGTAATTGAACGTTGGCGTGTCCCCTTTCTGTGAAAGATGAATATCAGGTAACTTTAAGCTCTATGTACCCGTACTCATTTGATAATAATTTCATTTATTGTCCGATGTAATTGAACGTTGGCGTGTCCCCTTACTGTGAAAGATGAATATCTGGTAACTTTAAGCTCTATGTCCCCCGTACTCATTTGATCATAATTTCATTTATTGTCCGATGTAATTGAACGTTGGCGTGTCCCCTTACTGTGAAAGATCAATATCTTGTAACTTTAAGCTCTATGTACCCCGTACTCATTTGATCATGATTTCATTTATTGTCCGATTTAATTGAACGTTGGTGTGTCCCCTTACTGTGAAAGATGAATATCTTGTAACTTTAAGCTCTATGTACCCCGTACTCATTTGATCATGATTTCATTTATTGTCCGATGTAATTGAACGTTGGCGTGTCCCCTTACTGTGAAAGATGTATATCTTGTAACTTTAAGCTCTATGTCCCCGTACTCATTTGATCATGATTTCATTTATTGTCCGATGTAATTGAACGTTGGCGTGTCCCCTTACTGTGAAAGATGTATATCTTGTAACTTTAAGCTCTATGTACCCGTACTCATTTGATCATGATTTCATTTATTGTCCGATGTAATTGAACGTTGGTGTGTCCCCTTCCTGTGAAAGATGAATATCTTGTAACTTTAAGCTCTATGTACCCCGTACTCATTTGATCATGATTTCATTTATTGTCCGATGTAATTGAACGTTGTCGTGTCCCCTTCCTGTGAAAGATGAATATCTTGTAACTTTAAGCTCTATGTACCCCGTACTCATTTGATCATGATTTCATTTATTGTCCGATGTAATTGAACGTTGTCGTGTCCCCTTACTGTGAAAGATGAATATCTTGTAACTTTAAGCTCTATGTCCCCCGTACTCATTTGATCATAATTTCATTTATTGTCCGATGTAATTGAACGTTGGCGTGTCCCCTTACTGTGAAAGATGAATATCTTGTAACTTTAAGCTCTATGTCCCCCGTACTCATTTGATCATAATTTCATTTATTGTCCGATGTAATTGAACGTTGGCGTGTCCCCTTACTGTGAAAGATGTATATCTTGTAACTTTAAGCTCTATGTACCCCGTACTCATTTGATAATAATTTCATTTATTGTCCGATGTAATTGAACGTGGGTGTGTCCCCTTACTGTGAAAGATGAATATCAGGTAACTTTAAGCTCTATGTACCCCGTACTCATTTGATAATAATTTCATTTATTGTCCGATGTAATTGAACGTGGGTGTGTCCACTTACTGTGAAAGATGAATATCTGGTAACTTTAGGCTCTATGTACCCCGTACTGATTTGATAATAATTTCATTTATTGTCCGATGTAATTGAACGTGGGTGTGTCCCCTTACTGTGAAAGATGAATATCTGGTAACTTTAAGCTCTATGTACCCCGTACTCATTTGATAATAATTTCATTTATTGTCCGATGTAATTGAACGTTGGCGTGTCCCCTTACTGTGAAAGATGAATATCTTGTAACCTTAAGCTCTATGGACCCGTACTCATTTGATCATAATTTCATTTATTGTCCGATGTAATTGAACGTTGGCGTGTCCCCTTACTGTGAAAGATGAATATCTGGTAACTTTAAGCTCTATGTACCCCGTACTCATTTGATAATAATTTCATTTATTGTCCGATGTAATTGAACGTTGGCGTGTCCCCTTACTGTGAAAGATGAATATCTTGTAACTTTAAGCTCTATGTACCCGTACTCATTTGATCATAATTTCATTTATTGTCCGATGTAATTGAACGTTGGCGTGTCCCCTTACTGTGAAAGATGAATATCAGGTAACTTTAAGCTCTATGTACCCCGTACTCATTTGATAATAATTTCATTTATTGTCCAATGTAATTGAACGTTGGCGTGTCCCCTTACTGTGAAAGATGAATATCAGGTAACTTTAAGCTCTATGTACCCCGTACTCATTTGATAATAATTTCATTTATTGTCCGATGTAATTGAACGTTGGCGTGTCCCCTTACTGTGAAAGATGAATATCAGGTAACTTTAAGCTCTATGTACCCCGTACTCATTTGATAATAATTTCATTTATTGTCCGATGTAATTGAACGTTGGCGTGCCCCCTTACTGTGAAAGATGAATATCTGGTAACTTTAAGCTCTATGTACCCGTACTCATTTGATCATAATTTCATTTATCATCCGATGTAACTGAACGTTGGCGTGTCCCCTTACTGTGAAAGATCAATATCTTGTAACTTTAAGCTCTATGTACGCCGTACTCATTTGGTCATAATTTCATTTATTGTCCGATGTAATTGAACGTTGGAGTGTCCCCTTACTGTGAAAGATCAATATCTTGTAACTTTAAGCTCTATGTACCCCGTACTCATTTGGTCATAATTTCATTTATTGTCCGATGTAATTGAACGTTGGAGTGTCCCCTTACTGTGAAAGATCAATATCTTGTAACTTTAAGCTCTATGTACCCCGTACTCATTTGGTCATAATTTCATTTATTGTCCGATGTAATTGAACGTTGGAGTGTCCCCTTACTGTGAAAGATCACTATCTTGTAACTTTAAGCTCTATGTACCCCGTACTCATTTGGTCATAATTTCATTTATTGTCCGATGTAATTGAACGTTGGCGTGTCCCCTTACTGTGAAAGATCAATATCTTGTAACTTTAAGCTCTATGTCCCCCGTACTCATTTGATCATGATTTCATTTATTGTCCGATGTAATTGAACGTTGGAGTGTCCCCTTACTGTGAAAGATGAATATCTTGTAACTTTAAGCTCTATGTACCCCGTACTCATTTGATAATAATTTCATTTATTGTCCGATGTAATTGAACGTTGGTGTGTCCCCTTACTGTGAAAGATGAATATCTTGTAACTTTAAGCTCTATGTTCGCGTACTCATTTGATAATAATTTCATTTATTGTCCGATGTAATTGAACGTTGGCGTGTCCCCTTACTGTGAAAGATCAATATCTTGTAACTTTAAGCTCTATGTACCCGTACTCATTTGATGATAATTTCATTTATTGTCCGATGTAATTGAACGTTGGAGTGTCCCCTTACTGTGAAAGATGAATATCATGTAACTTTAAGCTCTATGTACCCCGTACTCATTTGATAATAATTTCATTTATTGTCCGATGTAATTGAACGTTGGTGTGTCCCCTTACTGTGAAAGATGAATATCAGGTAACTTTAAGCTCTATGTACCCGTACTCATTTGATAATAATTTTATTTATTGTCCGATGTAACTGAACGTTGGCGTGTCCCCTTACTGTGAAAGATGAATATCTGGTCACTTCAAGCTCTATGTACGCCTTACTCATTTGATAATAATTTCATTTATTGTCCGATGTAATTGAACGAGGGTGTGTCCCCTTACTGTGACAGATGAATATCAGGTAACTTTAAGCTCTATGTACGCGTACTCTTTTGATAATAATTTCATTTATTGTCCGATGTAATTGAACGTTGGCGTGTCCCCTTTATGTGAAAGATGAATATCAGGTAACTTTAAGCTCTATGTACCCGTACTCATTTGATAATAATTTCATTTATTGTCCGATGTAATTGAACGTTGGCGTGTCCCCTTACTGTGAAAGATGAATATCTGGTAACTTTAAGCTCTATGTACCCGTACTCATTTGATAATAATTTCATTTATTGTCCGATGTAATTGAACGTTGGAGTGTCCCCTTACTGTGAAAGATGAATATCTGGTAACTTTAAGCTCTATGTACCCGTACTCATTTGATAATAATTTCATTTATTGTCCGATGTAATTGAACGTTGGCGTGTCCCCTTACTGTGAAAGATGAATATCTGGTAACTTTAAGCTCTATGTACCCGTACTCATTTGATAATAATTTCATTTATTGTCCGATGTAATTGAACGTTGGCGTGTCCCCTTACTGTGAAAGATGAATATCTGGTAACTTTAAGCTCTATGTACCCCGTACTCATTTGATAATAATTTCATTTATTGTCCGATGTAATTGAACGTTGGAGTGTCCCCTTACTGTGAAAGATGAATATCTTGTAACTTTAAGCTCTATGTACCCCGTACTCATTTGATAATAATTTCATTTATTGTCCGATGTAATTGAACGTTGGCGTGTCCCCTTACTGTGAAAGATGAATATCTGGTAACTTTAAGCTCTATGTACCCGTACTCATTTGATAATAATTTCATTTATTGTCCGATGTAATTGAACGTTGGCGTGTCCCCTTACTGTGAAAGATGAATATCTGGTAACTTTAAGCTCTATGTACCCCGTACTCATTTGATAATAATTTCATTTATTGTCCGATGTAATTGAACGTTGGCGTGTCCCCTTACTGTGAAAGATGAATATCTGGTAACTTTAAGCTCTATGTACCCGTACTCATTTGATAATAATTTCATTTATTGTCCGATGTAATTGAACGTTGGCGTGTCCCCTTACTGTGAAAGATGAATATCTGGTAACTTTAAGCTCTATGTACCCCGTACTCATTTGATAATAATTTCATTTATTGTCCGATGTAATTGAACGTTGGCGTGTCCCCTTACTGTGAAAGATGAATATCTGGTAATTTTAAGCTCTATGTACCCCGTACTCATTTGATAATAATTTCATTTATTGTCCGATGTAATTGAACGTTGGAGTGTCCCCTTACTGTGAAAGATGAATATCAGGTAACTTTAAGCTCTATGTACCCGTACTCATTTGATAATAATTTCATTTATTGTCCGATGTAATTGAACGTTGGAGTGTCCCCTTACTGTGAAAAATGAATATCAGGTAACTTTAAGCTCTATGTACCCGTACTCATTTGATAATAATTTCATTTATTGTCCGATGTAATTGAACGTTGGCGTGTCCCCTTACTGTGAAAGATGAATATCTTGTAACTTTAAGCTCTATGTACCCGTACTCATTTGATAATAATTTCATTTATTGTCCGATATAATTGAACGTTGGCGTGTCCCCTTACTGTGAAAAATGAATATCTTGTAACTTTAAGCTCTATGTACCCGTACTCATTTGATAATAATTTCATTTATTGTCCGATGTAATTGAACGTTGGCGTGTCCCCTTACTGTGAAAGATGAATATCTTGTAACTTTAAGCTCTATGTACCCGTACTCATTTGATCATAATTTCATTTATTGTCCGATGTAATTGAACGTTGGAGTGTCCCCTTACTGTGAAAGATCAATATCTTGTAACTTTAGGCTCTATGTACCCCGTACTCATTTGATAATAATTTCATTTATTGTCCGATGTAATTGAACGTTGGAGTGTCCCCTTACTGTGAAAGATGAATATCTGGTAACTTTAAGCTCTATGTACCCCGTACTCATTTGATAATAATTTCATTTATTGTCCGATGTAATTGAACGTTGGCATGTCCCCTTACTGTGAAAGATGAATATCTTGTAACTTTAAGCTCTATGTACCCCGTACTCATTTGATAATAATTTCATTTATTGTCCGATGTAATTGAACGTTGGCGTGTCCCCTTACTGTGAAAGATGAATATCTTGTAACTTTAAGCTCTATGTACCCGTACTCATTTGATAATAATTTCATTTATTGTCCGATGTAATTGAACGTTGGCGTGTCCCCTTACTGTGAAAGATCAATATCTTGTAACTTAAAGCTCTATGTACCCCGTACTCATTTGATCATAATTTCATTTATTGTCCGATGTAATTGAACGTTGGCGTGTCCCCTTACTGTGAAAGATGAATATCTTGTAACTTTAAGCTCTATGTACCCGTACTCATTTGATCATAATTTCATTTATTGTCCGATGTAATTGAACGTTGGCGTGTCCCCTTACTGTGAAAGATGAATATCTGGTAACTTTAAGCTCTATGTCCCCCGTACTCATTTGATCATAATTTCATTTATTGTCCGATGTAATTGAACGTTGGCGTGTCCCCTTACTGTGAAAGATCAATATCTTGTAACTTTAAGCTCTATGTACCCCGTACTCATTTGATCATGATTTCATTTATTGTCCGATGTAATTGAACGTTGGTGTGTCCCCTTACTGTGAAAGATGAATATCTTGTAACTTTAAGCTCTATGTACCCCGTACTCATTTGATAATAATTTCATTTATTGTCCGATGTAATTGAACGTTGGCGTGTCCCCTTACTGTGAAAGATGAATATCTTGTAACTTTAAGCTCTATGTACCCCGTACTCATTTGATCATGATTTCATTTATTGTCCGATGTAATTGAACGTTGGCGTGTCCCCTTACTGTGAAAGATGTATATCTTGTAACTTTAAGCTCTATGTCCCCGTACTCATTTGATCATGATTTCATTTATTGTCCGATGTAATTGAACGTTGGCGTGTCCCCTTACTGTGAAAGATGAATATCTTGTAACTTTAAGCTCTATGTACCCCGTACTCATTTGATCATGATTTCATTTATTGTCCGATGTAATTGAACGTTGGTGTGTCCCCTTCCTGTGAAAGATGAATATCTTGTAACTTTAAACTCTATGTACCCCGTACTCATTTGATCATGATTTCATTTATTGTCCGATGTAATTGAACGTTGGCGTGTCCCCTTACTGTGAAAGATGAATATCTTGTAACTTTAAGCTCTATGTCCCCCGTACTCATTTGATCATAATTTCATTTATTGTCCGATGTAATTGAACGTTGGCGTGTCCCCTTACTGTGAAAGATGAATATCTTGTAACTTTAAGCTCTATGTCCCCCGTACTCATTTGATCATAATTTCATTTATTGTCCGATGTAATTGAACGTTGGCGTGTCCCCTTACTGTGAAAGATGTATATCTTGTAACTTTAAGCTCTATGTACCCGTATTCATTTGATCATGATTTCATTTATTGTTCGATGTAATTGAACGTTGGCGTGTCCCCTTACTGTGAAAGATGAATATCTTGTAACTTTAAGCTCTATGTCCCCCGTACTCATTTGATCATAATTTCATTTATTGTCCGATGTAATTGAACGTTGGTGTGTCCCCTTACTGTGAAAGATGTATATCTTGTAACTTTAAGCTCTATGTACCCGTATTCATTTGATCATGATTTCATTTATTGTCCGATGTAATTGAACGTTGGCGTGTCCCCTTACTGTGAAAGATGTATATCTTGTAACTTTAAGCTCTATGTACCCCGTACTCATTTGATAATAATTTCATTTATTGTCCGATGTAATTGAACGTTGGCGTGTCCCCTTACTGTGAAAGATGAATATCTTGTAACTTTAAGCTCTATGTACCCGTACTCATTTGATAATAATTTCATTTATTGTCCGATGTAATTGAACGTTGGCGTGTCCCCTTACTGTGAAAGATCAATATCTTGTAACTTAAAGCTCTATGTACCCCGTACTCATTTGATCATAATTTCATTTATTGTCCGATGTAATTGAACGTTGGCGTGTCCCCTTACTGTGAAAGATGAATATCTTGTAACTTTAAGCTCTATGTACCCGTACTCATTTGATCATAATTTCATTTATTGTCCGATGTAATTGAACGTTGGCGTGTCCCCTTACTGTGAAAGATGAATATCTGGTAACTTTAAGCTCTATGTCCCCCGTACTCATTTGATCATAATTTCATTTATTGTCCGATGTAATTGAACGTTGGCGTGTCCCCTTACTGTGAAAGATCAATATCTTGTAACTTTAAGCTCTATGTACCCCGTACTCATTTGATCATGATTTCATTTATTGTCCGATGTAATTGAACGTTGGTGTGTCCCCTTACTGTGAAAGATGAATATCTTGTAACTTTAAGCTCTATGTACCCCGTACTCATTTGATAATAATTTCATTTATTGTCCGATGTAATTGAACGTTGGCGTGTCCCCTTACTGTGAAAGATGAATATCTTGTAACTTTAAGCTCTATGTACCCCGTACTCATTTGATCATGATTTCATTTATTGTCCGATGTAATTGAACGTTGGCGTGTCCCCTTACTGTGAAAGATGTATATCTTGTAACTTTAAGCTCTATGTCCCCGTACTCATTTGATCATGATTTCATTTATTGTCCGATGTAATTGAACGTTGGCGTGTCCCCTTACTGTGAAAGATGAATATCTTGTAACTTTAAGCTCTATGTACCCCGTACTCATTTGATCATGATTTCATTTATTGTCCGATGTAATTGAACGTTGGTGTGTCCCCTTCCTGTGAAAGATGAATATCTTGTAACTTTAAACTCTATGTACCCCGTACTCATTTGATCATGATTTCATTTATTGTCCGATGTAATTGAACGTTGGCGTGTCCCCTTACTGTGAAAGATGAATATCTTGTAACTTTAAGCTCTATGTCCCCCGTACTCATTTGATCATAATTTCATTTATTGTCCGATGTAATTGAACGTTGGCGTGTCCCCTTACTGTGAAAGATGAATATCTTGTAACTTTAAGCTCTATGTCCCCCGTACTCATTTGATCATAATTTCATTTATTGTCCGATGTAATTGAACGTTGGCGTGTCCCCTTACTGTGAAAGATGTATATCTTGTAACTTTAAGCTCTATGTACCCGTATTCATTTGATCATGATTTCATTTATTGTCCGATGTAATTGAACGTTGGCGTGTCCCCTTACTGTGAAAGATGAATATCTTGTAACTTTAAGCTCTATGTCCCCCGTACTCATTTGATCATAATTTCATTTATTGTCCGATGTAATTGAACGTTGGTGTGTCCCCTTACTGTGAAAGATGTATATCTTGTAACTTTAAGCTCTATGTACCCGTATTCATTTGATCATGATTTCATTTATTGTCCGATGTAATTGAACGTTGTCGTGTCCCCTTACTGTGAAAGATGTATATCTTGTAACTTTAAGCTCTATGTACCCCGTACTCATTTGATCATAATTTCATTTATTGTCCGATATAATTGAACGTTGGTGTGTCCCCTTACTGTGAAAGATGAATATCTTGTAACTTTAAGCTCTATGTACCCTTACTCATTTGATCATGATTTCATTTATTGTCCGATGTAATTGAACGTTGGCGTGTCCCCTTACTGTGAAATATGTATATCTTGTAACTTTAAGCTCTATGTACCCGTATTCATTTGATCATGATTTCATTTATTGTCCGATGTAATTGAACGTTGGCGTGTCCCCTTACTGTGAAAGATGAATATCTTGTAACTTTAAGCTCTATGTACCCGTACTCATTTGATCATGATTTCATTTATTGTCCGATGTAATTGAACGTTGGTGTGTCCCCTTCCTGTGAAAGATGAATATCTTGTAACTTTAAGCTCTATGTACCCCGTACTCATTTGATCATGATTTCATTTATTGTCCGATGTAATTGAACGTTGTCGTGTCCCCTTCCTGTGAAAGATGAATATCTTGTAACTTTAAGCTCTATGTACCCCGTACTCATTTGATCATGATTTCATTTATTGTCCGATGTAATTGAACGTTGTCGTGTCCCCTTACTGTGAAAGATGAATATCTTGTAACTTTAAGCTCTATGTCCCCCGTACTCATTTGATCATAATTTCATTTATTGTCCGATGTAATTGAACGTTGGCGTGTCCCCTTACTGTGAAAGATGAATATCTTGTAACTTTAAGCTCTATGTCCCCCGTACTCATTTGATCATAATTTCATTTATTGTCCGATGTAATTGAACGTTGGCGTGTCCCCTTACTGTGAAAGATGTATATCTTGTAACTTTAAGCTCTATGTACCCCGTACTCATTTGATAATAATTTCATTTATTGTCCGATGTAATTGAACGTGGGTGTGTCCCCTTACTGTGAAAGATGAATATCAGGTAACTTTAAGCTCTATGTACCCCGTACTCATTTGATAATAATTTCATTTATTGTCCGATGTAATTGAACGTGGGTGTGTCCACTTACTGTGAAAGATGAATATCTGGTAACTTTAGGCTCTATGTACCCCGTACTGATTTGATAATAATTTCATTTATTGTCCGATGTAATTGAACGTGGGTGTGTCCCCTTACTGTGAAAGATGAATATCTGGTAACTTTAAGCTCTATGTACCCCGTACTCATTTGATAATAATTTCATTTATTGTCCGATGTAATTGAACGTTGGCGTGTCCCCTTACTGTGAAAGATGAATATCTTGTAACCTTAAGCTCTATGGACCCGTACTCATTTGATCATAATTTCATTTATTGTCCGATGTAATTGAACGTTGGCGTGTCCCCTTACTGTGAAAGATGAATATCTGGTAACTTTAAGCTCTATGTACCCCGTACTCATTTGATAATAATTTCATTTATTGTCCGATGTAATTGAACGTTGGCGTGTCCCCTTACTGTGAAAGATGAATATCTTGTAACTTTAAGCTCTATGTACCCGTACTCATTTGATCATAATTTCATTTATTGTCCGATGTAATTGAACGTTGGCGTGTCCCCTTACTGTGAAAGATGAATATCAGGTAACTTTAAGCTCTATGTACCCCGTACTCATTTGATAATAATTTCATTTATTGTCCAATGTAATTGAACGTTGGCGTGTCCCCTTACTGTGAAAGATGAATATCAGGTAACTTTAAGCTCTATGTACCCCGTACTCATTTGATAATAATTTCATTTATTGTCCGATGTAATTGAACGTTGGCGTGTCCCCTTACTGTGAAAGATGAATATCAGGTAACTTTAAGCTCTATGTACCCCGTACTCATTTGATAATAATTTCATTTATTGTCCGATGTAATTGAACGTTGGCGTGCCCCCTTACTGTGAAAGATGAATATCTGGTAACTTTAAGCTCTATGTACCCGTACTCATTTGATCATAATTTCATTTATCATCCGATGTAACTGAACGTTGGCGTGTCCCCTTACTGTGAAAGATCAATATCTTGTAACTTTAAGCTCTATGTACGCCGTACTCATTTGGTCATAATTTCATTTATTGTCCGATGTAATTGAACGTTGGAGTGTCCCCTTACTGTGAAAGATCAATATCTTGTAACTTTAAGCTCTATGTACCCCGTACTCATTTGGTCATAATTTCATTTATTGTCCGATGTAATTGAACGTTGGAGTGTCCCCTTACTGTGAAAGATCAATATCTTGTAACTTTAAGCTCTATGTACCCCGTACTCATTTGGTCATAATTTCATTTATTGTCCGATGTAATTGAACGTTGGAGTGTCCCCTTACTGTGAAAGATCACTATCTTGTAACTTTAAGCTCTATGTACCCCGTACTCATTTGGTCATAATTTCATTTATTGTCCGATGTAATTGAACGTTGGCGTGTCCCCTTACTGTGAAAGATCAATATCTTGTAACTTTAAGCTCTATGTCCCCCGTACTCATTTGATCATGATTTCATTTATTGTCCGATGTAATTGAACGTTGGAGTGTCCCCTTACTGTGAAAGATGAATATCTTGTAACTTTAAGCTCTATGTACCCCGTACTCATTTGATAATAATTTCATTTATTGTCCGATGTAATTGAACGTTGGTGTGTCCCCTTACTGTGAAAGATGAATATCTTGTAACTTTAAGCTCTATGTTCGCGTACTCATTTGATAATAATTTCATTTATTGTCCGATGTAATTGAACGTTGGCGTGTCCCCTTACTGTGAAAGATCAATATCTTGTAACTTTAAGCTCTATGTACCCGTACTCATTTGATGATAATTTCATTTATTGTCCGATGTAATTGAACGTTGGAGTGTCCCCTTACTGTGAAAGATGAATATCTTGTAACTTTAAGCTCTATGTACCCCGTACTCATTTGATAATAATTTCATTTATTGTCCGATGTAATTGAACGTTGGTGTGTCCCCTTACTGTGAAAGATGAATATCAGGTAACTTTAAGCTCTATGTACCCGTACTCATTTGATAATAATTTTATTTATTGTCCGATGTAACTGAACGTTGGCGTGTCCCCTTACTGTGAAAGATGAATATCTGGTCACTTCAAGCTCTATGTACGCCTTACTCATTTGATAATAATTTCATTTATTGTCCGATGTAATTGAACGAGGGTGTGTCCCCTTACTGTGACAGATGAATATCAGGTAACTTTAAGCTCTATGTACGCGTACTCTTTTGATAATAATTTCATTTATTGTCCGATGTAATTGAACGTTGGCGTGTCCCCTTTCTGTGAAAGATGAATATCAGCTAACTTTAAGCTCTATGTACCCGTACTCATTTGATAATAATTTCATTTATTGTCCGATGTAATTGAACGTTGGCGTGTCCCCTTACTGTGAAAGATGAATATCTGGTAACTTTAAGCTCTATGTACCCGTACTCATTTGATAATAATTTCATTTATTGTCCGATGTAATTGAACGTTGGAGTGTCCCCTTACTGTGAAAGATGAATATCTGGTAACTTTAAGCTCTATGTACCCGTACTCATTTGATAATAATTTCATTTATTGTCCGATGTAATTGAACGTTGGCGTGTCCCCTTACTGTGAAAGATGAATATCTGGTAACTTTAAGCTCTATGTACCCGTACTCATTTGATAATAATTTCATTTATTGTCCGATGTAATTGAACGTTGGCGTGTCCCCTTACTGTGAAAGATGAATATCTGGTAACTTTAAGCTCTATGTACCCCGTACTCATTTGATAATAATTTCATTTATTGTCCGATGTAATTGAACGTTGGAGTGTCCCCTTACTGTGAAAGATGAATATCTTGTAACTTTAAGCTCTATGTACCCCGTACTCATTTGATAATAATTTCATTTATTGTCCGATGTAATTGAACGTTGGCGTGTCCCCTTACTGTGAAAGATGAATATCTGGTAACTTTAAGCTCTATGTACCCGTACTCATTTGATAATAATTTCATTTATTGTCCGATGTAATTGAACGTTGGCGTGTCCCCTTACTGTGAAAGATGAATATCTGGTAACTTTAAGCTCTATGTACCCCGTACTCATTTGATAATAATTTCATTTATTGTCCGATGTAATTGAACGTTGGCGTGTCCCCTTACTGTGAAAGATGAATATCTGGTAACTTTAAGCTCTATGTACCCGTACTCATTTGATAATAATTTCATTTATTGTCCGATGTAATTGAACGTTGGCGTGTCCCCTTACTGTGAAAGATGAATATCTGGTAACTTTAAGCTCTATGTACCCCGTACTCATTTGATAATAATTTCATTTATTGTCCGATGTAATTGAACGTTGGCGTGTCCCCTTACTGTGAAAGATGAATATCTGGTAATTTTAAGCTCTATGTACCCCGTACTCATTTGATAATAATTTCATTTATTGTCCGATGTAATTGAACGTTGGAGTGTCCCCTTACTGTGAAAGATGAATATCAGGTAACTTTAAGCTCTATGTACCCGTACTCATTTGATAATAATTTCATTTATTGTCCGATGTAATTGAACGTTGGAGTGTCCCCTTACTGTGAAAAATGAATATCAGGTAACTTTAAGCTCTATGTACCCGTACTCATTTGATAATAATTTCATTTATTGTCCGATGTAATTGAACGTTGGCGTGTCCCCTTACTGTGAAAGATGAATATCTTGTAACTTTAAGCTCTATGTACCCGTACTCATTTGATAATAATTTCATTTATTGTCCGATATAATTGAACGTTGGCGTGTCCCCTTACTGTGAAAAATGAATATCTTGTAACTTTAAGCTCTATGTACCCGTACTCATTTGATAATAATTTCATTTATTGTCCGATGTAATTGAACGTTGGCGTGTCCCCTTACTGTGAAAGATGAATATCTTGTAACTTTAAGCTCTATGTACCCGTACTCATTTGATCATAATTTCATTTATTGTCCGATGTAATTGAACGTTGGAGTGTCCCCTTACTGTGAAAGATCAATATCTTGTAACTTTAGGCTCTATGTACCCCGTACTCATTTGATAATAATTTCATTTATTGTCCGATGTAATTGAACGTTGGCATGTCCCCTTACTGTGAAAGATGAATATCTTGTAACTTTAAGCTCTATGTACCCCGTACTCATTTGATAATAATTTCATTTATTGTCCGATGTAATTGAACGTTGGCGTGTCCCCTTACTGTGAAAGATGAATATCTTGTAACTTTAAGCTCTATGTACCCGTACTCATTTGATAATAATTTCATTTATTGTCCGATGTAATTGAACGTTGGCGTGTCCCCTTACTGTGAAAGATCAATATCTTGTAACTTAAAGCTCTATGTACCCCGTACTCATTTGATCATAATTTCATTTATTGTCCGATGTAATTGAACGTTGGCGTGTCCCCTTACTGTGAAAGATGAATATCTTGTAACTTTAAGCTCTATGTACCCGTACTCATTTGATCATAATTTCATTTATTGTCCGATGTAATTGAACGTTGGCGTGTCCCCTTACTGTGAAAGATGAATATCTGGTAACTTTAAGCTCTATGTCCCCCGTACTCATTTGATCATAATTTCATTTATTGTCCGATGTAATTGAACGTTGGCGTGTCCCCTTACTGTGAAAGATCAATATCTTGTAACTTTAAGCTCTATGTACCCCGTACTCATTTGATCATGATTTCATTTATTGTCCGATGTAATTGAACGTTGGTGTGTCCCCTTACTGTGAAAGATGAATATCTTGTAACTTTAAGCTCTATGTACCCCGTACTCATTTGATAATAATTTCATTTATTGTCCGATGTAATTGAACGTTGGCGTGTCCCCTTACTGTGAAAGATGAATATCTTGTAACTTTAAGCTCTATGTACCCCGTACTCATTTGATCATGATTTCATTTATTGTCCGATGTAATTGAACGTTGGCGTGTCCCCTTACTGTGAAAGATGTATATCTTGTAACTTTAAGCTCTATGTCCCCGTACTCATTTGATCATGATTTCATTTATTGTCCGATGTAATTGAACGTTGGCGTGTCCCCTTACTGTGAAAGATGAATATCTTGTAACTTTAAGCTCTATGTACCCCGTACTCATTTGATCATGATTTCATTTATTGTCCGATGTAATTGAACGTTGGTGTGTCCCCTTCCTGTGAAAGATGAATATCTTGTAACTTTAAACTCTATGTACCCCGTACTCATTTGATCATGATTTCATTTATTGTCCGATGTAATTGAACGTTGGCGTGTCCCCTTACTGTGAAAGATGAATATCTTGTAACTTTAAGCTCTATGTCCCCCGTACTCATTTGATCATAATTTCATTTATTGTCCGATGTAATTGAACGTTGGCGTGTCCCCTTACTGTGAAAGATGAATATCTTGTAACTTTAAGCTCTATGTCCCCCGTACTCATTTGATCATAATTTCATTTATTGTCCGATGTAATTGAACGTTGGCGTGTCCCCTTACTGTGAAAGATGTATATCTTGTAACTTTAAGCTCTATGTACCCGTATTCATTTGATCATGATTTCATTTATTGTCCGATGTAATTGAACGTTGGCGTGTCCCCTTACTGTGAAAGATGAATATCTTGTAACTTTAAGCTCTATGTCCCCCGTACTCATTTGATCATAATTTCATTTATTGTCCGATGTAATTGAACGTTGGTGTGTCCCCTTACTGTGAAAGATGTATATCTTGTAACTTTAAGCTCTATGTACCCGTATTCATTTGATCATGATTTCATTTATTGTCCGATGTAATTGAACGTTGGCGTGTCCCCTTACTGTGAAAGATGTATATCTTGTAACTTTAAGCTCTATGTACCCCGTACTCATTTGATAATAATTTCATTTATTGTCCGATGTAATTGAACGTTGGCGTGTCCCCTTACTGTGAAAGATGAATATCTTGTAACTTTAAGCTCTATGTACCCGTACTCATTTGATAATAATTTCATTTATTGTCCGATGTAATTGAACGTTGGCGTGTCCCCTTACTGTGAAAGATCAATATCTTGTAACTTAAAGCTCTATGTACCCCGTACTCATTTGATCATAATTTCATTTATTGTCCGATGTAATTGAACGTTGGCGTGTCCCCTTACTGTGAAAGATGAATATCTTGTAACTTTAAGCTCTATGTACCCGTACTCATTTGATCATAATTTCATTTATTGTCCGATGTAATTGAACGTTGGCGTGTCCCCTTACTGTGAAAGATGAATATCTGGTAACTTTAAGCTCTATGTCCCCCGTACTCATTTGATCATAATTTCATTTATTGTCCGATGTAATTGAACGTTGGCGTGTCCCCTTACTGTGAAAGATCAATATCTTGTAACTTTAAGCTCTATGTACCCCGTACTCATTTGATCATGATTTCATTTATTGTCCGATGTAATTGAACGTTGGTGTGTCCCCTTACTGTGAAAGATGAATATCTTGTAACTTTAAGCTCTATGTACCCCGTACTCATTTGATAATAATTTCATTTATTGTCCGATGTAATTGAACGTTGGCGTGTCCCCTTACTGTGAAAGATGAATATCTTGTAACTTTAAGCTCTATGTACCCCGTACTCATTTGATCATGATTTCATTTATTGTCCGATGTAATTGAACGTTGGCGTGTCCCCTTACTGTGAAAGATGTATATCTTGTAACTTTAAGGTCTATGTCCCCGTACTCATTTGATCATGATTTCATTTATTGTCCGATGTAATTGAACGTTGGCGTGTCCCCTTACTGTGAAAGATGAATATCTTGTAACTTTAAGCTCTATGTACCCCGTACTCATTTGATCATGATTTCATTTATTGTCCGATGTAATTGAACGTTGGTGTGTCCCCTTCCTGTGAAAGATGAATATCTTGTAACTTTAAACTCTATGTACCCCGTACTCATTTGATCATGATTTCATTTATTGTCCGATGTAATTGAACGTTGGCGTGTCCCCTTACTGTGAAAGATGAATATCTTGTAACTTTAAGCTCTATGTCCCCCGTACTCATTTGATCATAATTTCATTTATTGTCCGATGTAATTGAACGTTGGCGTGTCCCCTTACTGTGAAAGATGAATATCTTGTAACTTTAAGCTCTATGTCCCCCGTACTCATTTGATCATAATTTCATTTATTGTCCGATGTAATTGAACGTTGGCGTGTCCCCTTACTGTGAAAGATGTATATCTTGTAACTTTAAGCTCTATGTACCCGTATTCATTTGATCATGATTTCATTTATTGTCCGATGTAATTGAACGTTGGCGTGTCCCCTTACTGTGAAAGATGAATATCTTGTAACTTTAAGCTCTATGTCCCCCGTACTCATTTGATCATAATTTCATTTATTGTCCGATGTAATTGAACGTTGGTGTGTCCCCTTACTGTGAAAGATGTATATCTTGTAACTTTAAGCTCTATGTACCCGTATTCATTTGATCATGATTTCATTTATTGTCCGATGTAATTGAACGTTGGCGTGTCCCCTTACTGTGAAAGATGTATATCTTGTAACTTTAAGCTCTATGTACCCCGTACTCATTTGATCATAATTTCATTTATTGTCCGATATAATTGAACGTTGGTGTGTCCCCTTACTGTGAAAGATGAATATCTTGTAACTTTAAGCTCTATGTACCCTTACTCATTTGATCATGATTTCATTTATTGTCCGATGTAATTGAACGTTGGCGTGTCCCCTTACTGTGAAAGATGTATATCTTGTAACTTTAAGCTCTATGTACCCGTATTCATTTGATCATGATTTCATTTATTGTCCGATGTAATTGAACGTTGGCGTGTCCCCTTACTGTGAAAGATGAATATCTTGTAACTTTAAGCTCTATGTACCCGTATTCATTTGATCATGATTTCATTTATTGTCCGATGTAATTGAACGTTGGTGTGTCCCCTTACTGTGAAAGATGTATATCTTGTAACTTTAAGCTCTATGTACCCGTACACATTTGATCATAATTTCATTTATTGTCCGATATAATTGAACGTTGGCGAGTCCCCTTACTGTGAAAGATGTATATCTTGTAACTTTAAGCTCTATGTACCCGTATTCATTTGATCATGATTTCATTTATTGTCCGATATAATTGAACGTTGGTGTGTCCCCTTACTGTGAAAGATGTATATCTTGTAACTTTAAGCTCTATGTACCCGTATTCATTTGATCATGATTTCATTTATTGTCCGATGTAATTGAACGTTGGAGTGTCCCCTTACTGTGAAAGATGAATATCAGGTAACTTTAAGCTCTATGTCCCCCGTACTCATTTGATCATAATTTCATTTATTGTCCGATATAATTGAACGTTGGCGTGTCCCCTTACTGTGAAAGATGTATATCTTGTAACTTTAAGCCCTATGTACCCCGTACTCATTTGATCATAATTTCATTTATTGTCCGATATAATTGAACGCTGGCGTGTCCCCTTACTGTGAAAGATCAATATCTTGTAACTTTAAGCTCTATGTCCCCCGTACTCATTTGATCATGATTTCATTTATTGTCCGATATAATTGAACGTTGGCGTGTCCCCTTACTGTGAAGGATGTATATCTTGTAACTTTAAGCTCCATGTCCCCCGTACTCATTTGATCATAATTTCATTTATTGTCCGATATAATTGAACGTTGGCGTGTCCCCTTACTGTGAAAGATCAATATCTTGTAACTTTAAGCTCTATGTCCCCCGTACTCATTTGATCATAATTTCATTTATTATCCGATATAATTGAACGTTGGCGTGTCCCCCTACTGTGAAAGATCAATATCTTGTAACTTTAAGCTCTATGTCCCCCGTACTCATTTGATCATGATTTCATTTATTGTCCGATATAATTGAACGTTGGCGTGTCCCCTTACTGTGAAAGATGTATAATTTGTAACTTTAAGCTCTATGTACCCCGTACTCATTTGATCATAATTTCATTTATTGTCCGATGTAATTGAACGTTGGTGTGTCCCCTTACTGTGAAAGATGTATATCTTGTAACTTTAAGCTCTATGTACCCGTACTCATTTGATCATAATTTCGTTTATTGTCCGATGTAATTGAACGTTGGCGTGTCCCCTTACTGTGAAATATGTATATCTTGTAACTTTAAGCTCTATGTCCCCCGTACTCATTTGATCATGATTTCATTTATTGTCCGATGTAATTGAACGTTGGCGTGTCCCCTTACTGTGAAAGATGTATATCTTGTAACTTTAAGCTCTATGTCCCCCGTACTCATTTGATCATGATTTCATTTATTGTCCGATGTAATTGAACGTTGGTGTGTCCCCTTACTGTGAAAGATATATATCTTGTAACTTTAAGCTCTATGTACCCCGTACTCATTTGATCATAATTTCATTTATTGTCCGATATAATTGAACGTTGGTGTGTCCCCTTACAGTGAAAGATCAATATCTTGTAACTTTAAGCTCTATGTACCCGTACTCATTTGATCATAATTTCATTTATTGTCCGATATAATTGAACGTTGGCGTGTCCCCTTACTGTGAAAGATGTATATCTTGTAACTTTAAGCTCTATGTACCCCGTACTCATTTGATCATAATTTCATTTATTGTCCGATATAATTGAACGTTGGCGTGTCCCCTTACTGTGAAAGATGAATATCTTGTAACTTTAAGCTCTATGTCCCCCGTACTCATTTGATCATAATTTCATTTATTGTCCGATGTAATTGAACGTTGGTGTGTCCCCTTACTGTGAAAGATCAATATCTTGTAACTTTAAGCTCTATGTCCCCCGTAATCATTTGATCATGATTTCATTTATTGTCCGATGTAATTGAACGTTGGCGTGTCCCCTTACTGTGAAAGATGTATATCTTGTAACTTTAAGCTCTATGTACCCGTACTCATTTGATCATGATTTCAGTCATCGTCCGATGTAATTGAATGTTGGCGTGTCCCCTTACTGTGAAAGATCAATATCTTGTAACTTTAAGCTCTATGTACCCCGTACTCATTTGATCATGATTTCATTTATTGTCCGATGTGATTGAACGTTGGCGTGTCCCCTTACTGTGAAAGATCAATATCTTGTAACTTTAAGCTCTATGTACCCGTACTCATTTGATCATGATTTCAGTCATCGTCCGATGTAATTGAATGTTGGCGTGTCCCCTTACTGTGAAAGATGTATATCTTGTAACTTTAAGCTCTATGTCCCCCGTACTCATTTGATCATGATTTCATTTATTGTCCGATGTAATTGAACGTTGGCGTGTCCCCTTACTGTGAAAGATCAATATCTTGTAACTTTAAGCTCTATGTACCCCGTACTCATTTGATCATAATTTCATTTATTGTCCGATGTAATTGAATGTTTGCGTGTCCCCTTACTGTGAAAGATCAATATCTTGTAACTTTAAGCTCTATGTACCCCGTACTCATTTGATCATGATTTCATTCATTGTCCGATGTAATTGAAGGTTGGTGTGTCCCCTTACTGTGAAAGATGAATATCTTGTAACTTTAAGCTCTATGTACCCCGTACTCATTTGATCATGATTTCATTCATTGTCCGATGTAATTGAACGTTGGCGTGTCCCCTTACTGTGAAAGATGAACATCTTGTAACTTTAAGCTCTATGTACCCCGTACTCATTTGATCACGATTTCATTCATTGTCCGATGTAATTGAATGTTGGCGTGTCCCCTTACTGTGAAAGATGAATATCTTGTAACTTTAAGCTCTATGTACCCCGTACTCATTTGATCATGATTTCATTCATTGTCCGATGTAATTGAATGTTGGCGTGTCCCCTTACTGTGAAAGATGAATATCTTGGAACTTTAAGCTCTATGTACCCCGTACTCATTTGATCATGATTTCATTCATTGTCCGATGTAATTGAACGTTGGCGTGTCCCCTTACTGTGAAAGATGAATATCTTGTAACTTTAAGCTCTATGTACCCGTACTCATTTGATCATGATTTCATTTATTGTCCGATGTAATTGAACGTTGGCGTGTCCCCTTACTGTGAAAGATGTATATCTTGTAACTTTAAGCTCTATGTCCCCCGTACTCAGTTGATCATAATTTCATTTATTGTCCGATATAATTGAACGTTGGCGTGTCCCCTTACTGTGAAAGATGAATATCTTGTAACTTTAAGCTCTATGTACCCGTACTCATTTGATCATAATTTCATTTATTGTCCGAAGTAATTGAACGTTGGTGTGTCCCGTTACTGTGAAAGATGTATATCTTGTAACTTTAAGCTCTATGTACCCGTACTCATTTGATCATAATTTCATTTATTGTCCGAAGTAATTGACCGTTGGCGTGTCCCGTTACTGTGAAAGATGAATATCTTGTAACTTTAAGCTCTATGTACCCGTACTCATTTGATCATAATTTCATTTATTGTCCGAAGTAACTGAACGTTGGCGTGTCCCGTTACTGTGAAAGATGAATATCTTGTAACTTTAAGCTCTATGTACCCGTACTCATTTGATCATAATTTCATTTATTGTCCGATGTAATTGAACGTTGGCGTGTCCCCTTACTGTGAAAGATGTATATCTTGTAACTTTAAGCTCTATGTACCCGTACTCATTTGATCATAATTTCATTTATTGTCCGAAGTAACTGAACGTTGGCGTGTCCCGTTACTGTGAAAGATGAATATCTTGTAACTTTAAGCTCTATGTACCCGTACTCATTTGATCATAATTTCATTTATTGTCCGATATAATTGAACGTTGGCGTGTCCCCTTACTATGAAAGATGAATATCTTGTAACTTTAAGCTCTATGTACCCGTACTCATTTGATCATAATTTCATTTATTGTCCGATGTAATTGAACGTTGGCGTGTCCCCTTACTGTGAAAGATGTATATCTTGTAACTTTAAGCTCCATGTACCCCGTACTCATTTGATCATGATTTCATTTATTGTCCGATATAATTGAACGTTGGTGTGTCCCCTTACTGTGAAAGATGTATATCTTGTAACTTTAAGCTCTATGTCCCCCGTACTCATTTGATCATGATTTCATTTATTGTCCGATGTAATTGAACGTTGGCGTGTCCCCTTACTGTGAAAGATGAATATCTTGTAACTTTAAGCTCTATGTACCCCGTACTCATTTGATCATAATTTCATTTATTGTCCGATGTAATTGAACGTTGGCGTGTCCCCTTCCTGTGAAAGATGTATATCTTGTAACTTTAAGCTCTATGTACCCCGTACTCATTTGATCATGATTTCATTTATTGTCCGATGTAATTGAACGTTGGCGTGTCCCCTTACTGTGAAAGGTGAATATCTTGTAACTTTGAGCTCTATGTACCCGTACTCATTTGATCATGATTCCATTTATTGTCCGATATAATTGAACGTTGGTGTGTCCCCTTACTGTGAAAGATGTATATCTTGTAACTTTGAGCTCTCTGTACCCGTACTCATTTGATCATGATTCCATTTATTGTCCGATATAATTGAACGTTGGGAGTGTCCCCTTACTGTGAAAGGTGAATATCTTGTAACTTTGAGCTCTATGTACCCGTACTCATTTGATCATAATTTCATTTATTGTCCGATATAATTGAACGTTGGGAGTGTCCCCTTACTGTGAAAGGTGAATATCTTGTAACTTTGAGCTCTATGTACCCGTACTCATTTGATCATGATTCCATTTATTGTCCGATATAATTGAACGTTGGCATGTCCCCTTACTGTGAAAGATGAATATCTGGTAACTTTAAGCTCTATGTGCCCGTACTCATTTGATCATAATTTCATTTATTGTCCGATATAATTTAACGTTGGCGTGTCCCCTTACTGTGAAAGATCAATATCTTGTAACTTTAAGCTCTATGTACCCGTACTCATCTGATCATAATTTCATTTATTGTCCGATATAATTGAACGTTGGCGTGTCCCCTTACTGTGAAAGGTGAATATCTTGTAACTTTAAGCTCTATGTACCCGTACTCATTTGATCATAATTTCATTTATTGTCCGATATAATTGAACGTTGGCGTGTCCCCTTACTGTGAAAGATCAATATCTTGTAACTTTAAGCTCTATGTACCCGTACTCATTTGATCATGATTCCATTTATTGTCCGATATAATTGAACGTTGGCATGTCCCCTTGCTGTGAAAGGTGAATATCTTGTAACTTTGAGCTCTATGTACCCGTACTCATTTGATCATGATTTCATTTATTGTCGGCTATAATTGAACGTTGGGAGTGTCCCCTTACTGTTAAAGATGAATATCTTGTAACATTAGGCTCTATGCACCCCGTACTCATTTGATCATGATTTCATTTATTTTTTGATAAAATTGAACGTTGGAGTGTCCCCTTACTGTGAAAGATGAATATCTTGTAACTTTAGGCTCTATGCACCCCGTACTCATTTGATCATGATTTCATTTATTTTTTGATAAAATTGAACGTTGGGAGTGTCCCCTTACTGTTAAAGATGAATATCTTGTAACATTAGGCTCTATGCACCCCGTACTCATTTGATCATGATTTCATTTATTTTTTGATAAAATTGAACGTTGGGAGTGTCCCGTTACTGTTAAAGATGAATATCTTGTAACATTAGGCTCTATGCACCCCGTACTCATTTGATCATGATTTCATTTATTTTTTGATAAAATTGAACGTTGGAGTGGCCCCTTGCTGTGAAAGGTGAATATCTTGTAACTTTGAGCTCTATGTACCCGTACTCATTTGATCATGATTTCATTTATTGTCGGATATAATTGAACGTTGGGAGTGTCCCCTTACTGTTAAAGATGAATATCTTGTAACATTAGGCTCTATGCACCCCGTACTCATTTGATCATGATTTCATTCATTGTCCGATATAATTGAACGTTGGGAGTGTCACCTTACTGTGAAAGATGAATATCTGGTAACTTTAAGCTCTATGTACACGTACTCATTTGGTCATGATTTTAATCATCGTCCAATATAATTGAACGTTGGCGTGTCCCCTTATTGTGAAAGATGAATGTCTGGTAACTTTATGCTCTATGTGCCCGTACTCATTTGGTAATGATTTTATTCATCATCCGATATAATTGAACGTAGGCGTGACCCCTTACTGTGAAAGATGAATGTCTGGTAACTTTAAGCTCTATATACCCATACTCATTTGATCATGATTTCATTCATCGTCCGGTATAATTGAACGTTGGCGGGTCCCCTTAATGTGAAAGATGAATATATTGTAACTTTAAGCTCTATGTACCCGTACTCATTTGGTCATGATTTCATTTGTTGTCCGATATAATTGAACGTTGGGAGTGTCCCCTTACTGTGAAAGGTGAATATCTTGTAACTTTGAGCTCTATGTACCCGTACTCATTTGATCATGATTTCATTTATTGTCCGATATAATTGAACGTTGGGAGTGTCCCCTTACTGTTAAAGATGAATATCTTGTAACTTTGAGCTCTATGTACCCGTACTCATTTGATCATGATTTCATTTATTTTCCGATATAATTGAACGTTGGCGTGTCCCCTTACTGTGAAAGATGTATGTGTGTTAAATTTAAGCTCTATGTACCCGTACTCATTTGAGCATGATCTCATTTATTTTCGGATATAATTGAACGTTGGTGTGTCCCCTTACTGTGAAAGATGAATATCTTGTAACTTTAAGCTCTATGTACCCGTACTCATTTGACCATGATCTTATTCATCATCCGATATAATTGAACGCTGGCGTGTCCCCTAACTGTGAAAGATGTATGTGTGTTAAATTTAAGCTCTATGTACCCGTACTTATTTGACCATGATCCCATTTATTGTCGGATATAATTGAGCGTTGGTGTGTCCCCTTACTGTGAAAGATGAATATCTTGTAACTTTAAGCTCTATGTACCCCGTACTCATTTGATCATAATTTCATTTATTGTCCGATGGAGTTGAACGTTGGCGTGTCCCCTTACTGTGAAAGATGAATATCTTGTAACTTTAAGCTCTATGTACCCGTACTCCTTTGATTATGATTCCATTTATTGTCCGATATAATTGAACGTTGGTGTGTCCCCATACTGTGAAAGATGAATATCTTGTAACTTTAAGCTCTATGTACCCGTACTCATTTGATCATGATTTCATTTATTGTCCGATATAATTGAACGTTGGCGTGTCCCCTTACTGTGAAAGATGAATATCTTGTAGCTTTAAGCTCTATGTAGCCCGTACTCATTTGATCATGATTTCATTCGTCGTCCGATATAATTGAACGTTTGCGTGTCCCCTTACTAAGAAATATGAATATCTGGTAACTTTAAGCTTTATGTACCCGTACTCATTTCCCATGATTCCATTTATTGTCCGATATAATTGAACAATGGTGTGGCCCCTTACTGTGAAAGATGAATATCTTTTAACTTTTAGCTCTATGTACCCCATACTCATTTGATCATGATTTCATTTATTGTCCGATATAATTGAATGTTGGCGTGTAACCCTACTGTGAATGATGAATATCTGGTAAATTTAAGCTCTATGTACCCGGACTCATTTGATCATGATTTCATTCATCGCCCGATATAATTCAAGGTAGGCGTGTCCCCTTACTGTGAAAGATGAATGTCTGGTAACATTAAGCTCTATGTGCCCGTACTCATCTGGTCATGATTTTATTCATCATCCGATATAATTAAACGTTGGCGTGTCCCCTTACTGTGAAAGATGAATGTCTGGTATTTTAAGCTCTATGTACCCGTACTCATTTGATCATGATTTCATTTATTGTCCGATATAATTGAACGTTGGGAGTGTCACCTTACTGTGAAAGGTGAATATCTTGTAACTTTAAGCTCTATGTACCCGTACTCATTTGATCATGATTTCATTTATTGCCCAATATAATTGAACGTTGGGAGCGTCCCCTTACTGTGAAAGATGAATATCTTGTAACTTTAGGCTCTATGTACCCCGTACTCATTTGATCATGATTTCATTTATTGTCCGATATAATTGAACGTTGGGAGTGTCCCCTTACTGTTAAATATGAATATCTTGCAACTTTAGGTTCTATGTACCCCTTACTCATTTGATCATAATTTCATTTATTTTTTGATAAAATTGAATGTTGGAGTGTCCCCTTACTGTGAAAGATGAATATCTTGTAACTTTAAGCTCAATGTACCCGTACTCATTTGATCATGATTTCATTCATCGTCCGATGTAATTGACCGTAGGCGTGTCCCCTTACTGTGAAAGATGAATATCTGGTAACTTTAAGCTCTATGTACCCGTACTCATTTGATCATGATTTCATTCATCGTCCGATGTAATTGACCGTTGGGATTGTCCCCTTACTTTGAAAGATGAATGTCTGGTAACCTTAAGCTCTATGTAGCCGTACTCATTTGATCATGATTTCATTTATTGTCCGATATAATTGAACGTTTGGAGTGTCCCCTTACTGGTTAAGATGAATATCTTGTAACTTGAGACTCTATGTACCCCGTACTCATTTGATCATGATTTCATTTATTTTCCGATATAATTAAACGTTGGCGTGTCCCCTTACTGTGAAAAATGAATATCTTGTAACTTTAAGCTCTATGTACCCGTATTCATTTGATCATGATTTCATTCATCGTCTTATATAATTGAACGTTGTTGTGTCCCCTTACTGTGAAAGATGAATATCTTGTAACTTTAAGCTCTATGTACCCGTATTCATTTGATCATGATTTCATTCATCGTCCGATATAATTGAACGTTGGCATGTCCCCTTACTGCGAAAGATGAATATCTGGTAAGTTTAAGCTCTATGTACCCGTACTCATTTGGTCATGATTTCATTTATCATCCGATATAATTGAACGTTGGCGTGTCCTCTTACTGTGAAAGATGAATATCTGGTAAATTTAAGCTCTATGTACCCGTACTCATTTGACCATGATTTTATTCGTCATCCGATATAAATGAACGTTGGCGTGTCCCCTTACTGTGAAAGATGAATGTCTGGTAACTTTAAGCTCTATGCACCCGTACTCATTTGATTATGATTTCATTCATCGTCCGATGTAATTCACCGTTGGGATTGTCCCCTTACTGTGAAAGATGAATGTCTGGTAACTTTAAGCTCTATGTAGCCGTACTCATTTGATCATGATTTCATTTATTGTCCGATAGAATTGAACGTTGGGAGTGTCCCCTTACTGTTAAAGATGAATATCTTGTAACTTTAGACTCTATGTACCCCGTACTCATTTGATCATGATTTCATTTATTGTCTGATATAATTGAACGTTGGGTTTGTCCCCTTACTGGTAAAGATGAATATCTTGTAACCTTAGACTCTATGTACCCCGTAATCATTTGATCATGATTTCATTTATTTTCCGATATAATTGAACGTTGGCGTGTCTTTTACTGTGAAAGATGAATATATTCTAACTTTAAGCTCTATGCCCCCGTACTCATTTGATCATAATTTCATTTATTGTCCGATGTAATTGAACGTTGGCGTGTCCCCTTACTGTGAAAGATGAATATCTTTTAGCTTTAAGCTCTAGGTAGCCCGTACTCATTTGATCATGATTTTATTCATCATCCGATATAATTGAACGTGGGCATGTCCCCTTACTGTGAAAGATGAATATCTGGTAACTTCAAGCTCTATGTACCCGTACTCAGTTGGTCATGATTTTATTCATCGTCCAATATAATTGAACGTCGGCGTGTCCCCATACTGTGAAAGATGAATATCTTGTAACTTTAAGCTCTATGTACCCCATGCTCATTTGATCTTGGTTTCATTTATTGTCCGTTATAATTGAATGTTGGCGTGTAACCCTACTGTGAAAGATGAATATCTGGTAAATTTAAGCTCTATGTACCCGGACTCATTTGATCATGATTTCATTCATCGTCCGATATAATTCAAGGTAGGCGTGTCCCCTTACTGTGAAAGATGAATATCTTGTAACTTTAGGCTCCATGTACCCCGTACTCATTTGATCATGATTTCATTTATTGTCCGATATAATTGAACGTTGGGAGTGTCCCCTTACTGTTAAAGATGAATATCTTGCAACTTTAGGCTCTATGTACCCCTTACTCATTTGATCATAATTTCATTTATTTTTTGATAAAATTGAATGTTGGAGTGTCCCCTTACTGTGAAAGATGAATATCTTGTAACTTTAAGCTCAATGTACCCGTACTCATTTGATCATGATTTCATTTATTGTCCGATATAATTGACCGTTGGGATTGTCCCCTTACTTTGAAAGATGAATGTCTGGTAACCTTAAGCTCTATGTAGCCGTACTCATTTGATCATGATTTCATTAATTGTCCGATATAATTGAACGTTGGGAGTGTCCCCTTACTGGTTAAGATGAATATCTTGTAACTTGAGACTCTATGTACCCCGTACTCATTTGATCATGATTTCATTTATTTTCCGATATAATTAAACGTTGGCGTGTCCCCTTACTGTGAAAAATGAATATCTTGTAACTTTAAGCTCTATGTACCCGTATTCATTTGATCATGATTTCATTCATCGTCTTATATAATTGAACGCTGTTGTGTCCCCTTACTGTGAAAGATGAATATCTTGTAACTTTAAGCTCTATGTACCGGTATTCATTTGATCATGATTTCATTCATCGTCCGATATAATTGAACGTTGGCATGTCCCCTTACTGCGAAAGATGAATATCTGGAACCTTTAAGCTCTATGTACCCCTACTCATTTGACCATGATTTTATTCATCATCCGATATAAATGAACGTTGGCGTGTCCCCCTACTCTAAAAGATGAATTTCTGGTAACTTTAAGCTCTGTGTACCCGTACTCATTTGATTATGATTTCATTCATCGTCCGATGTAATTCACCGTTGGGATTGTCCCCTTACTGTGAAAGATGAATGTCTGGTAACTTTAAGCTCTATGTAGCCGTACTCATTTGATCATGATTTCATTTATTGTCTGATATAATTGAACGTTGGGAGTGTCCCCTTACGGTTAAAGATGAATATCTAGTAACTTTAGACTCTATGTACCCCGTACTCATTTGATCATGATTTCATTTATTGACTGATATAATTGAACGTTGGGTTTGTCCCCTTACTGTGAAAGATGAATATCTGGTAACTTTAAGCTCTATGTACCCCGTACTCATTTGATAATAATTTCATTTATTGTCCGATGTAATTGAACGTTGGCGTGTCCCCTTACTGTGAAAGATGAATATCTTGTAACTTTAAGCTCTATGTACCCGTACACATTTGATCATAATTTCATTTATTGTCCGATGTAATTGAACGTTGGAGTGTCCCCATACTGTGAAAGATGAATATCTGGTAACTTTAAGCTCTATGTACCCCGTACTCATTTGATAATAATTTCATTTATTGTCCGATGTAATTGAACGTTGGTGTGTCCCCTTACTGTGAAAGATGAATATCTTGTAAGTTTAAGCTCTATGTACCCGTACTCATTTGATAATAATTTCATTTATTGTCCGATGTAATTGAACGTTGGCGTGTCCCCTTACTGTGAAAGATCAATATCTTGTAACTTTAAGCTCTATGTACCCCGTACTCATTTGATCATAATTTCATTTATTGTCCGATGTAATTGAACGTTGGCGTGTCCCCTTACTGTGAAAGATGAATATCTTGTAACTTTAAGCTCTATGTACCCGTACTCATTTGATCATAATTTCATTTATTGTCCGATGTAATTGAACGTTGGCGTGTCCCCTTACTGTGAAAGATGAATATCTTGTAACTTTAAGCTCTATGTCCCCCGTACTCATTTGATCATAATTTCATTTATTGTCCGATGTAATTGAACGTTGGCGTGTCCCCTTACTGTGAAAGATCAATATCTTGTAACTTTAAGCTCTATGTACCCCGTACTCATTTGATCATGATTTCATTTATTGTCCGATGTAATTGAACGTTGGTGTGTCCCCTTACTGTGAAAGATGAATATCTTGTAACTTTAAGCTCTATGTACCCCGTACTCATTTGATAATAATTTCATTTATTGTCCGATGTAATTGAACGTTGGCGTGTCCCCTTACTGTGAAAGATGAATATCTTGTAACTTTAAGCTCTATGTACCCCGTACTCATTTGATCATGATTTCATTTATTGTCCGATGTAATTGAACGTTGGCGTGTCCCCTTACTGTGAAAGATGTATATCTTGTAACTTTAAGCTCTATGTCCCCGTACTCATTTGATCATGATTTCATTTATTGTCCGATGTAATTGAACGTTGGCGTGTCCCCTTACTGTGAAAGATGTATATCTTGTAACTTTAAGCTCTATGTACCCCGTACTCATTTGATCATGATTTCATTTATTGTCCGATGTAATTGAACGTTGGTGTGTCCCCGTACTGTGAAAGATGAATATCTGGTAACTTTAAGCTCTATGTACCCGTACTCATTTGACCATGATTTTATTCATCATCCGATATAAATGAACGTTGGCGTTTCCCCTTACTGTGAAAGATGAATGTCTGGTAACTTTAAGCTCTATGCACCCGTACTCATTTGATTATGATTTCATTCATCGTCCGATGTAATTCACCGTTGGGATTGTCCCCTTACTGTGAAAGATGAATGTCTGGTAACTTTAAGCTCTATGTAGCCGTACTCATTTGATCATGATTTCATTTATTGTCCGATAGAAGTGAACGTTGGGAGTGTCCCCTTACTGTTAAAGATGAATATCTTGTAACTTTAGACTCTATGTACCCCGTACTCATTTGATCATGATTTCATTTATTGTCTGATATAATTGAACGTTGGGTTTGTCCCCTTACTGGTAAAGATGAATATCTTGTAACCTTAGACTCTATGTACCCCGTAATCATTTGATCATGATTTCATTTATTTTCCGATATAATTGAACGTTGGCGTGTCTTTTACTGTGAAAGATGAATATATTCTAACTTTAAGCTCTATGCCCCCGTACTCATTTGATCATAATTTCATTTATTGTCCGATGTAATTGAACGTTGGCGTGTCCCCTTACTGTGAAAGATGAATATCTTTTAGCTTTAAGCTCTAGGTAGCCCGTACTCATTTGATCATGATTTTATTCATCATCCGATATAATTGAACGTGGGCATGTCCCCTTACTGTGAAAGATGAATATCTGGTAACTTCAAGCTCTATGTACCCGTACTCAGTTGGTCATGATTTTATTCATCGTCCAATATAATTGAACGTCGGCGTGTCCCCATACTGTGAAAGATGAATATCTTGTAACTTTAAGCTCTATGTACCCCATGCTCATTTGATCATGGTTTCATTTATTGTCCGTTATAATTGAATGTTGGCGTGTAACCCTACTGTGAAAGATGAATATCTGGTAAATT
This sequence comes from Mantis religiosa, assembly GCA_030765055.1. Lineage (NCBI taxonomy): Eukaryota > Metazoa > Arthropoda > Insecta > Mantodea > Mantidae > Mantis > Mantis religiosa. Next base: position 8,091,317 of record JAUKNK010000016.1, read on the forward strand.
TAAGCTCTATGTACCCGGACTCATTTGATCATGATTTCATTCATCGTCCGATATAATTCAAGGTAGGCGTGTCCCCTTACTGTGAAAGATGAATATCTTGTAACTTTAGGCTCCATGTACCCCGTACTCATTTGATCATGATTTCATTTATTGTCCGATATAATTGAACGTTGGGAGTGTCCCCTTACTGTTAAAGATGAATATCTTGCAACTTTAGGCTCTATGTACCCCTTACTCATTTGATCATAATTTCATTTATTTTTTGATAAAATTCAATGTTGGAGTGTCCCCTTACTGTGAAAGATGAATATCTTGTAACTTTAAGCTCAATGTACCCGTACTCATTTGATCATGATTTCATTCATCGTCCGATGTAATTGACCGTAGGCGTGTCCCCTTACTGTGAAAGATGAATATCTGGTAACTTTAAGCTCTATGTACCCGTACTCATTTGATCATGATTTCATTTATTGTCCGATATAATTGACCGTTGGGATTGTCCCCTTACTTTGAAAGATGAATGTCTGGTAACCTTAAGCTCTATGTAGCCGTACTCATTTGATCATGATTTCATTTATTGTCCGATATAATTGAACGTTGGGAGTGTCCCCTTACTGGTTAAGACGAATATCTTGTAACTTGAGACTCTATGTACCCCGTACTCATTTGAACATGATTTCATTTATTTTCCGATATAATTAAACGTTGGCGTGTCCCCTTACTGTGAAAAATGAATATCTTGTAACTTTAAGCTCTATGTACCCGTATTCATTTGATCATGATTTCATTCATCGTCTTATATAATTGAACGTTGTTGTGTCCCCTTACTGAGAAAGATGAATATCTTGTAACTTTAAGCTCTATGTACCGGTATTCATTTGATCATGATTTCATTCATCGTCCGATATAATTGAACGTTGGCATGTCCCCTTACTGCGAAAGATGAATATCTGGTACCTTTAAGCTCTATGTACCCCTACTCATTTGACCATGATTTTATTCATCATCCGATATAAATGAACGTTGGCGTGTCCCCCTACTCTAAAAGATGATTTTCTGGTAACTTTAAGCTCTGTGTACCCGTACTCATTTGATTATGATTTCATTCATCGTCCGATGTAATTCACCGTTGGGATTGTCCCCTTACTGTGAAAGATGAATGTCTGGTAACTTTAAGCTCTATGTAGCCGTACTCATTTGATCATGATTTCATTTATTGTCTGATATAATTGAACGTTGGGAGTGTCCCCTTACGGTTAAAGATGAATATCTAGTAACTTTAGACTCTATGTACCCCGTACTCATTTGATCATGATTTCATTTATTGACTGATATAATTGAACGTTGGGTTTGTCCCCTTACTGTGAAAGATGAATATCTGGTAACTTTAAGCTCTATGTACCCCGTACTCATTTGATAATAATTTCATTTATTGTCCGATGTAATTGAACGTTGGCGTGTCCCCTTACTGTGAAAGATGAATATCTTGTAACTTTAAGCTCTATGTACCCGTACACATTTGATCATAATTTCATTTATTGTCCGATGTAATTGAACGTTGGAGTGTCCCCTTACTGTGAAAGATGAATATCTGGTAACTTTAAGCTCTATGTACCCCGTACTCATTTGATAATAATTTCATTTATTGTCCGATGTAATTGAACGTTGGCGTGTCCCCTTACTGTGAAAGATGAATATCTTGTAAGTTTAAGCTCTATGTACCCGTACTCATTTGATAATAATTTCATTTATTGTCCGATGTAATTGAACGTTGGCGTATCCCCTTACTGTGAAAGATCAATATCTTGTAACTTTAAGCTCTATGTACCCCGTACTCATATGATCATAATTTCATTTATTGTCCGATGTAATTGAACGTTGGCGTGTCCCCTTACTGTGAAAGATGAATATCTTGTAACTTTAAGCTCTATGTACCCGTACTCATTTGATCATAATTTCATTTATTGTCCGATGTAATTGAACGTTGGCGTGTCCCCTTACTGTGAAAGATGAATATCTTGTAACTTTAAGCTCTATGTCCCCCGTACTCATTTGATCATAATTTCATTTATTGTCCGATGTAATTGAACGTTGGCGTGTCCCCTTACTGTGAAAGATCAATATCTTGTAACTTTAAGCTCTATGTACCCCGTACTCATTTGATCATGATTTCATTTATTGTCCGATGTAATTGAACGTTGGTGTGTCCCCTTACTGTGAAAGATGAATATCTTGTAACTTTAAGCTCTATGTACCCCGTACTCATTTGATAATAATTTCATTTATTGTCCGATGTAATTGAACGTTGGCGTGTCCCCTTACTGTGAAAGATGAATATCTTGTAACTTTAAGCTCTATGTACCCCGTACTCATTTGATCATGATTTCATTTATTGTCCGATGTAATTGAACGTTGGCGTGTCCCCTTACTGTGAAAGAGGTATATCTTGTAACTTTAAGCTCTATGTCCCCGTACTCATTTGATCATGATTTCATTTATTGTCCGATGTAATTGAACGTTGGCGTGTCCCCTTACTGTGAAAGATGTATATCTTGTAACATTAAGCTCTATGTACCCCGTACTCATTTGATCATGATTTCATTTATTGTCCGATGTAATTGAACGTTGGTGTGTCCCCTTACTGTGAAAGATGAATATCTTGTAACTTTAAGCTCTATGTACCCCGTACTCATTTGATCATGATTTCATTTATTGTCCGATGTAATTGAACGTTGGCGTGTCCCCTTACTGTGAAAGATGAATATCTTGTAACTTTAAGCTCTATGTCCCCCGTACTCATTTGATCATAATTTCATTTATTGTCCCATGTAATTGAACGTTGGCGTGTCCCCTTACTGTGAAAGATGAATATCTTGTAACTTTAAGCTCTATGTCCCCCGTACTCATTTGATCATAATTTCATTTATTGTCCGATGTAATTGAACGTTGGCGTGTCCCCTTACTGTGAAAGATGTATATCTTGTAACTTTAAGCTCTATGTACCCGTATTCATTTGATCATGATTTCATTTATTGTGCGATGTAATTGAACGTTGGCGTGTCCCCTTACTGTGAAAGATGAATATCTTGTAACTTTAAGCTCTATGTCCCCCGTATTCATTTGATCATAATTTCATTTATTGTCCGATGTAATTGAACGTTAGTGTGTCCCCTTACTGTGAAAGATGTATATCTTGTAACTTTAAGCTCTATGTACCCGTATTCATTTGATCATGATTTCATTTATTGTCCGATGTAATTGAACGTTGGCGTGTCACCTTACTGTGAAAGATGTATATCTTGTAACTTTAAGCTCTATGTACCCGTACTCATTTGATCATAATTTCATTTATTGTCCGATATAATTGAACGTTGGCGTGTCCCCTTACTGTGAAAGATGTATATCTTGTAACTTTAAGCTCTATGTACCCGTATTCATTTGATCATGATTTCATTTATTGTCCGATATAATTGAACGTTGGTGTGTCCCCTTACTGTGAAAGATGTATATCTTGTAACTTTAAGCTCTATGTACCCGTATTCATTTGATCATGATTTCATTTATTGTCCGATGTAATTGAACGTTGGAGTGTCCCCTTACTGTGAAAGATGAATATCAGGTAACTTTAAGCTCTATGTCCCCCGTACTCATTTGATCATAATTTCATTTATTGTCCGATATAATTGAACGTTGGCGTGTCCCCTTACTGTGAAAGATGAATATCTTGTAACTTTAAGCTCTATGTACCCCGTACTCATTTGATCATAATTTCATTTATTGTCCGATATAATTGAACGTTGGCGTGTCCCCTTACTGTGAAAGATCAATATCTTGTAACTTTAAGCTCTATGTCCCCCGTACTCATTTGATCATGATTTCATTTATTGTCCGATATAATTGAACGTTGGCGTGTCCCCTTACTGTGAAAGATGTATATCTTGTAACTTTAAGCTCTATGTCCCCCGTACTCATTTGATCATAATTTCATTTATTGTCCGATATAATTGAACGTTGGCGTGTCCCCTTATTATGAAAGATCAATATCTTGTAACTTTAAGCTCTATGTCCCCCGTACTCATTTGATCATAATTTCATTTATTGTCCGATATAATTGAACGTTGGCGTGTCCCCTTACTGTGAAAGATCAATATCTTGTAACTTTAAGCTCTATGTCCCCCGTACTCATTTGATCATGATTTCATTTATTGTCCGATATAATTGAACGTTGGCGTGTCCCCTTACTGTGAAAGATGTATAATTTGTAACTTTAAGCTCTATGTACCCCGTACTCATTTGATCATAATTTCATTTATTGTCCGATGTAATTGAACGTTGGTGTGTCCCCTTACTGTGAAAGATGTATATCTTGTAACTTTAAGCTCTATGTACCCGTACTCATTTGATCATAATTTCATTTATTGTCCGATGTAATTGAACGTTGGTGTGTCCCCTTACTGTGAAAGATGTATATCTTGTAATTTTAAGCTCTATGTACCCGTACTCATTTGATCATAATTTCATTTATTGTCCGATGTAATTGAATGTTGGCGTGTCCCCTTACTGTGAAAGATGTATATCTTGTAACTTTAAGCTCTATGTCCCCCGTACTCATTTGATCATGATTTCATTTATTGTCCGATGTAATTGAACGTTGGCGTGTCCCCTTACTGTGAAAGATGTATATCTTGTAACTTTAAGCTCTATGTCCCCCGTACTCATTTGATCATGATTTCATTTATTGTCCGATGTAATTGAACGTTGGTGTGTCCCCTTACTGTGAAAGATGTATATCTTGTAACTTTAAGCTCTATGTACCCCGTACTCATTTGATCATAATTTCATTTATTGTCCGATATAATTGAACGTTGGTGTGTCCCCTTACTGTGAAAGATCAATATCTTGTAACTTTAAGCTCTATGTACCCGTACTCATTTGATCATAATTTCATTTATTGTCCGATATAATTGAACGTTGGCGTGTCCCCTTACTGTGAAATATGTATATCTTGTAACTTTAAGCTCTATGTACCCCGTACCCATTTGATCATAATTTCATTTATTGTCCGATATAATTGAACGTTGGCGTGTCCCCTTACTGTGAAAGATCAATATCTTGTAACTTTAAGCTCTATGTCCCCCGTACTCATTTGATCATAATTTCATTTATTGTCCGATGTAATTGAACGTTGGTGTGTCCCCTTACTGTGAAAGATCAATATCTTGTAACTTTAAGCTCTATGTCCCCCGTACTCATTTGATCATGATTTCATTTATTGTCCGATGTAATTGAACGTTGGCGTGTCCCCTTACTGTGAAAGATCAATATCTTGTAACTTTAAGCTCTATGTACCCGTACTCATTTGATCATGATTTCATTTATGGTCCGATATAATTGAACGTTGGCGTGTCCCCTTACTGTGAAAGATCAATATCTTGTAACTTTAAGCTCTATGTACCCCGTACTCATTTGATCATAATTTCATATATTGTCCGATGTAATTGAACGTTGGCGTGTCCCCTTACTGTGAAAGATGAATATCTTGTAACTTTAAGCTCTATGTCCCCCGTACTCATTGATCATAATTTCATTTATTGTCCCATGTAATTGAACGTTGGCGTGTCCCCTTACTGTGAAAGATGTATATCTTGTAACTTTAAGCTCTATGTACCCGTATTCATTTGATCATGATTTCATTTATTGTCCGACGTAATTGAACGTTGGCGTGTCCCCTTACTGTGAAAGATGAATATCTTGTAACTTTAAGCTCTATGTACCCTTACTCATTTGATCATGATTTCATTTATTGTCCGATGTAGTTGAACGTTGGCGTGTCCCCTTACTGTGAAAGATGTATATCTTGTAACTTTAAGCTCTATGTACCCGTATTCATTTGTTCATGATTTCATTTATTGTCCGATGTAATTGAACGTTGGCGTGTCCCCTTACTGTGAAAGATGAATATCTTGTAACTTTAAGCTCTATGTACCCGTATTCATTTGATCATGATTTCATTTATTGTCCGATGTAATTGAACGTTGGTGTGTCCCCTTACTGTGAAGGATGTATATCTTGTAACTTTAAGCTCTATGTACCCGTACTCATTTGATCATAATTTCATTTATTGTCCGATATAATTGAACGTTGGCGTGTCCCCTTACTGTGAAAGATGTATATCTTGTAACTTTAAGCTCTATGTACCCGTATTCATTTGATCATGATTTCATTTATTGTCCGATATAATTGAACGTTGGTGTGTCCCCTTATTGTGAAAGATGTATATCTTGTAACTTTAAGCTCTATGTACCCGTATTCATTTGATCATGATTTCATTTAGTGTCCGATGTAATTGAACGTTGGAGTGTCCCCTTACTGTGAAAGATGAATATCAGGTAACTTTAAGCTCTATGTCCCCCGTACTCATTTGATCATAATTTCATTTATTGTCCGATATAATTGAACGTTGGCGTGTCCCCTTACTGTGAAAGATGTATATCTTGTAACTTTAAGCTCTATGTACCCCGTACTCATTTGATCATAATTTCATTTATTGTCCGATATAATTGAACGTTGGCATGTCCCCTTACTGTGAAAGATCAATATCTTGTAACTTTAAGCTCTATGTCCACCGTACTCATTTGATCATGATTTCTTTTATTGTCCGATATAATTGAACGTTGGCGTGTCCCCTTACTGTGAAAGATGTATATCTTGTAACTTTAAGCTCTATGTCCCCCGTACTGATTTGATCATAATTTCATTTATTGTCCGATATAATTGAACGTTGGCGTGTCCCCTTACTGTGAAAGATCAATATCTCTTAACTTTAAGCTCTATGTCCCCCGTACTCATTTGATCATAATTTCATTTATTGTCCGATATAATTGAACGTTGGCGTGTCCCCTTACTGTGAAAGATCAATATTTTGTAACTTTAAGCTCTATGTCCCCCGTACTCATTTGATCATGATTTCATTTATTGTCCGATGTAATTGAACGTTGGTGTGTCCCCTTACTGTGAAAGATGTATATCTTGTAACTTTAAGCTCTATGTACCCATACTCATTTGATCATAATTTCATTTATTGTCCGATGTAATTGAACGTTGGTGTGTCCCCTTACTGTGAAAGATGTATATCTTGTAACTTTAAGCTCTATGTACCCGTACTCATTTGATCATAATTTCATTTATTGTCCGATGTAATTGAACGTTGGCGTGTCCCCTTACTGTTAAAGATGTATATCTTGTAACTTTAAGCTCTATGTCCCCCGTACTCATTTGATCATGATTTCATTTATTGTCCGATGTAATTGTACGTTGGCGTGTCCCCTTACTGTGAAAGATGTATATCTTGTAACTTTAAGCTATATGTCCCCCGTACTCATTTGATCATGATTTCATTTATTGTCCGATGTAATTGAACGTTGGTGTGTCCCCTTACTGTGAAAGATGTATATCTTGTAACTTTAAGCTCTATGTACCGCGTACTCATTTGATCATAATTTCATTTATTGTCCGATATAATTGAACGTTGGTGTGTCCCCTTACTGTGAAAGATCAATATCTTGTAACTTTAAGCTCTATGTACCCGTACTCATTTGATCATAATTTCATTTATTGTCCGATATAATTGAACGTTGGCGTGTCCCCTTACTGTGAAAGATGTATATCTTGTAACTTTAAGCTCTATGTACCCCGTACTCATTTGATCATAATTTCATTTATTGCCCGATATAATTGAACGTTGGCGTGTCCCCTTACTGTGAAAGATCAATATCTTGTAACTTTAAGCTCCATGTCCCCCGTACTCATTTGATCATAATTTCATTTATTGTCCGATGTAATTGAACGTTGGTGTGTCCCCTTACTGTGAAAGATCAATATCTTGTAATTTTAAGCTCTATGTCCCCCGTACTCATTTGATCATGATTTCATTTATTGTCCGATGTAATTGAACGTTGGCGTGTCCCCTTACTGTGAAAGATCAATATCTTGTAACTTTAAGCTCTATGTACCCGTACTCATTTGATCATGATTTCATTTATGGTCCGATATAATTGAACGTTGGCGTGTCCCCTTACTGTGAAAGATCAATATCTTGTAACTTTAAGCTCTATGTACCCCGTACTCATTTGATCATGATTTCATTTATTGTCCGATGTAATTGAACGTTGGCGTGTCCCCTTACTGTGAAAGATCAATATCTTGTAACTTTAAGCTCTATGTACCCGTACTCATTTGATCATGATTTCAGACATCGTCCGATGTAATTGAATGTTGGCGTGTCCCCTTACTGTGAAAGATGAATATCTTGTAACTTTAAGCTCTATGTACCCCGTACTCATTTGATCATGATTTCATTTATTGTCCGATGTAATTGAACGTTGGCGTGTCCCCTTACTGTGAAAGATCAATACCTTGTAACTTTAAGCTCTATGTACCCGTACTCATTTGATCATGATTTCAGTCATCGTCCGATGTAATTGAATGTTGGCGTGTCCCCTTACTGTGAAAGATGAATATCTTGTAACTTTAAGCTCTATGTCCCCCGTACTCATTTGATCATGATTTCATTTATTGTCCGATGTAATTGAACGTTGGCGTGTCCCCTTACTGTGAAAGATCAATATCTTGTAACTTTAAGCTCTATGTACCCCGTACTCATTTGATCATAATTTCATTTATTGTCCGATGTAATTGAATGTTGGCGTGTCCCCTTACTGTGAAAGATGAATATCTTGTAACTTTAAGCTCTATGTACCCCGTACTCATTTGATCATGATTTCATTCATTGTCCGATGTAATTGAACGTTGGTGTGTCCCCTTACTGTGAAAGATGAATATCTTGTAACTTTAGGCTCTATGTACCCCGTACTCATTTGATCATGATTTCATTCATTGTCCGATGTAATTGAACGTTGGCGTGTCCCCTTACTGTGAAAGATGAATATCTTGTAACGTTAAGCTCTATGTACCCCGTACTCATTTGATCATGATTTCATTCATTGTCCGATGTAATTGAATGTTGGCGTGTCCCCTTACTGTGAAAGATGAATATCTTGTAACTTTAAGCTCTATGTACCCCGTACTCATTTGATCATGATTTCATTCATTGTCCGATGTAATTGAATGTTGGCGTGTCCCCTTACTGTGAAAGATGAATATCTTGGAACTTTAAGCTCTATGTACCCCGCACTCATTTGATCATGATTTCATTCATTGTCCGATGTAATTGAACGTTGGCGTATCCCCTTACTGTGAAAGATGAATATCTTGTAACTTTAAGCTCTATGTACCCCGTACTCATTTGATCATAATTTCATTTATTGTCCGATATAATTGAACGTTGGTGTGTCCCCTTACTGTGAAAGATCAATATCTTGTAACTTTAAGCTCTATGTACCCGTACTCATTTGATCATAATTTCATTTATTGTCCGATATAATTGAACGTTGGCGTGTCCCCTTACTGTGAAAGATGTATATCTTGTAACTTTAAGCTCTATGTACCCGTATTCATTTGTTCATGATTTCATTTATTGTCCGATGTAATTGAACGTTGGTGTGTCCCCTTACTGTGAAAGATGAATATCTTGTAACTTTAAGCTCTATGTACCCGTATTCATTTGATCATGATTTCATTTATTGTCCGATGTAATTGAACGTTGGTGTGTCCCCTTACTGTGAAAGATGTATATGTTGTAACTTTAAGCTCTATGTACCCGTACTCATTTGATCATAATTTCATTTATTGTCCGATATAATTGAACGTTGGCGTGTCCCCTTACTGTGAAAGATGTATATCTTGTAACTTTAAGCTCTATGTACCCGTATTCATTTGATCATGATTTCATTTATTGTCCGATATAATTGAACGTTGGTGTGTCCCCTTATTGTGAAAGATGTATATCTTGTAACTTTAAGCTCTATGTACCCGTATTCATTTGATCATGATTTCATTTAGTGTCCGATGTAATTGAACGTTGGAGTGTCCCCTTACTGTGAAAGATGAATATCAGGTAACTTTAAGCTCTATGTCCCCCGTACTCATTTGATCATAATTTCATTTATTGTCCGATATAATTGAACGTTGGCGTGTCCCCTTACTGTGAAAGATGTATATCTTGTAACTTTAAGCTCTATGTACCCCGTACTCATTTGATCATAATTTCATTTATTGTCCGATATAATTGAACGTTGGCGTGTCCCCTTACTGTGAAAGATCAATATCTTGTAACTTTAAGCTCTATGTCCACCGTACTCATTTGATCATGATTTCATTTATTGTCCGATATAATTGAACGTTGGCGTGTCCCCTTACTGTGAAAGATGTATATCTTGTAACTTTAAGCTCTATGTCCCCCGTACTCATTTGATCATAATTTCATTTATTGTCCGATATAATTGAACGTTGGCGTGTCCCCTTACTGTGAAAGATCAATATCTTGTAACTTTAAGCTCTATGTCCCCCGTACTCATTTGATCATAATTTCATTTATTGTCCGATATAATTGAACGTTGGCGTGTCCCCTTACTGTGAAAGATCAATATCTTGTAACGTTAAGCTCTATGTCCCCCGTACTCATTTGATCATGATTTCATTTATTGTCCGATATAATTGAACGTTGGCGTGTCCCCTTACTGTGAAAGATGTATAATTTGTAACTTTAAGCTCTATGTACCCCGTACTCATTTGATCATAATTTCATTTATTGTCCGATGTAATTGAACGTTGGTGTGTCCCCTTACTGTGAAAGATGTATATCTTGTAACTTTAAGCTCTATGTACCCGTACTCATTTGATCATAATTTCATTTATTGTCCGATGTAATTGAACGTTGGTGTGTCCCCTTACTGTGAAAGATGTATATCTTCTAACTTTAAGCTCTATGTCCCCCGTACTCATTTGATCATAATTTCATTTATCGTCCGATGTAATTGAACGTTGGCGTGTCCCCTTACTGTGAAAGATGTATATCTTGTAACTTTAAGCTCTATGTCCCCCGTACTCATTTGATCATGATTTCATTTATTGTCCGATGTAATTGAACGTTGGCGTGTCCCCTTACTGTGAAAGATGTATATCTTGTAACTTTAAGCTCTATGTCCCCCGTACTCATTTGATCATGATTTCATTTATTGTCCGATGTAATTGAACGTTGGTGTGTCCCCTTACTGTGAAAGATGTATATCTTGTAACTTTAAGCTCTATGTACCCCGTACTCATTTGATCATAATTTCATTTATTGTCCGATATAATTGAACGTTGTTGTGTCCCCTTACTGTGAAAGATCAATATCTTGTAACTTTAAGCTCTATGTACCCGTACTCATTTGATCATAATTTCATTTATTGTCCGATATAATTGAACGTTGGCGTGTCCCCTTACTGTGAAAGATGTATATCTTGTAACTTTAAGCTCTATGTACCCCGTACTCATTTGATCATAATTTCATTTATTGCCCGATATAATTGAACGTTGGCGTGTCCCCTTACTGTGAAAGATCAATATCTTGTAACTTTAAGCTCTATGTCCCCCGTACTCATTTGATCATAATTTCGTTTATTGTCCGATGTAATTGAACGTTGGTGTGTCCCCTTACTGTGAAAGATAAATATCTTGTAATTTTAAGCTCTATGTCCCCCGTACTCATTTGATCATGATTTCATTTATTGTCCGATGTAATTGAACGTTGGCGTGTCCCCTTACTGTGAAAGATCAATATCTTGTAACTTTAAGCTCTATGTACCCGTACTCATTTGATCATGATTTCATTTATGGTCCGATATAATTGAACGTTGGCGTGTCCCCTTACTGTGAAAGATCAATATCTTGTAACTTTAAGCTCTATGTACCCCGTACTCATTTGATCATGATTTCATTTATTGTCCGATGTAATTGAACGTTGGTGTGTCCCCTTACTGTGAAAGATGTATATCTTGTAACTTTAAGCTCTATGTACCCCGTACTCATTTGATCATAATTTCATTTATTGTCCGATATAATTGAACGTTGGCGTGTCCCCTTACTGTGAAAGATGTATAATTTGTAACTTTAAGCTCTATGTACCCCGTACTCATTTGATCATAATTTCATTTATTGTCCGATGTAATTGAACGTTGGTGTGTCCCCTTACTGTGAAAGATGTATATCTTGTAACTTTAAGCTCTATGTACCCGTACTCATTTGATCATAATTTCATTTATTGTCCGATGTAATTGAACGTTGGTGTGTCCCCTTACTGTGAAAGATGTATATCTTCTAACTTTAAGCTCTATGTCCCCCGTACTCATTTGATCATAATTTCATTTATTGTCCGATGTAATTGAACGTTGGCGTGTCCCCTTACTGTGAAAGATGTATATCTTGTAACTTTAAGCTCTATGTCCCACGTACTCATTTGATCATGATTTCATTTATTGTCCGATGTAATTGAACGTTGGCGTGTCCCCTTACTGTGAAAGATGTATATCTTGTAACTTTAAGCTCTATGTCCCCCGTACTCATTTGATCATGATTTCATTTATTGTCCGATGTAATTGAACGTTGGTGTGTCCCCTTACTGTGAAAGATGTATATCTTGTAACTTTAAGATCTATGTACCCCGTACTCATTTGATCATAATTTCATTTATTGTCCGATATAATTGAACGTTGTTGTGTCCCCTTACTGTGAAAGATCAATATCTTGTAACTTTAAGCTCTATGTACCCGTACTCATTTGATCATAATTTCATTTATTGTCCGATATAATTGAACGTTGGCGTGTCCCCTTACTGTGAAAGATGTATATCTTGTAACTTTAAGCTCTATGTACCCCGTACTCATTTGATCATAATTTCATTTATTGCCCGATATAATTGAACGTTGGCGTGTCCCCTTACTGTGAAAGATCAATATCTTGTAACTTTAAGCTCTATGTCCCCCGTACTCATTTGATCATAATTTCGTTTATTGTCCGATGTAATTGAACGTTGGTGTGTCCCCTTACTGTGAAAGATAAATATCTTGTAATTTTAAGCTCTATGTCCCCCGTACTCATTTGATCATGATTTCATTTATTGTCCGATGTAATTGAACGTTGGCGTGTCCCCTTACTGTGAAAGATCAATATCTTGTAACTTTAAGCTCTATGTACCCGTACTCATTTGATCATGATTTCATTTATGGTCCGATATAATTGAACGTTGGCGTGTCCCCTTACTGTGAAAGATCAATATCTTGTAACTTTAAGCTCTATGTACCCCGTACTCATTTGATCATGATTTCATTCATTGTCCGATGTAATTGAATGTTGGCGTGTCCCCTTACTGTGAAAGATTAATATTTTCTAACTTTAAGCTCTATGTACCCCGTACTCATTTGATCATGATTTCATTCATTGTCCGATGTAATTGAACGTTGGCGTATCCCCTTACTGTGAAAGATGAATATCTTGTAACTTTAAGCTCTATGTACCCCGTACTCATTTGATCATAATTTCATTTATTGTCCGATACAATTGAACGTTGGTGTGTCCCCTTACTGTGAAAGATCAATATCTTGTAACTTTAAGCTCTATGTACCCGTACTCATTTGATCATAATTTCATTTATTGTCCGATACAATTGAACGTTGGCGTGTCCCCTTACTGTGAAAGATGTATATCTTGTAACTTTAAGCTCTATGTACCCGTATTCATTTGTTCATGATTTCGTTTATTGTCCGATGTAATTGAACGTTGGTGTGTCCCCTTACTGTGAAAGATCAATATCTTGTAACTTTAAGCTCTATGTACCCGTACTCATTTGATCATGATTTCATTTATGGTCCGATATAACTGAACGTTGGCGTGTCCCCTTACTGTGAAAGATCAATATCTTGTAACTTTAAGCTCTATGTACCCCGTACTCATTTGATCATGATTTCATTTATTGTCCGATGTAATTGAACGTTGGCGTGTCCCCTTACTGTGAAAGATCAATATCTTGTAACTTTAAGCTCTATGTACCCGTACTCATTTGATCATGATTTCAGTCATCGTCCGATGTAATTGAATGTTGGCGTGTCCCCTTACTGTGAAAGATGAATATCTTGTAACTTTAAGCTCTATGTACCCCGTACTCATTTGATCATGATTTCATTTATTGTCCGATGTAATTGAACGTTGGCGTGTCCCCTTACTGTGAAAGATCAATATCTTGTAACTTTAAGCTCTATGTACCCGTACTCATTTGATCATGATTTCAGTCATCGTCCGATGTAATTGAATGTTGGCGTGTCCCCTTACTGTGAAAGATGAATATCTTGTAACTTTAAGCTCTATGTCCCCCGTACTCATTTGATCATGATTTCATTTATTGTCCGATGTAATTGAACGTTGGCGTGTCCCCTTACTGTGAAAGAACAATATCTTGTAACTTTAAGCTCTATGTACCCCGTACTCATTTGATCATAATTTCATTTATTGTCCGATGTAATTGAATGTTGGCGTGTCCCCTTACTGTGAAAGATGAATATCTTGTAACTTTAAGCTCTATGTACCCCGTACTCATTTGATCATGATTTCATTCATTGTCCGATGTAATTGAACGTTGGTGTGTCCCCTTACCGTGAAAGATGAATATCTTGTAACTTTAAGCTCTATGTACCCCGTACTCATTTGATCATGATTTCATTCATTGTCCGATGTAATTGAACGTTGGCGTGTCCCCTTACTGTGAAAGATGAATATCTTGTAACGTTAAGCTCTATGTACCCCGTACTCATTTGATCATGATTTCATTCATTGTCCGATGTAATTGAATGTTGGCGTGTCCCCTTACTGTGAAAGATGAATATCATGTAACTTTAAGCTCTATGTACCCCGTACTCATTTGATCATGATTTCATTCATTGTCCGATGTAATTGAATGTTGGCGTGTCCCCTTACTGTGAAAGATGAATATCTTGGAACTTTAAGCTCTATGTACCCCGTACTCATTTGATCATGATTTCATTCATTGTCCGATGTAATTGAACGTTGGCGTATCCCCTTACTGTGAAAGATCAATATCTTGTAACTTTAAGCACTATGTACCCGTACTCATTTGATCATAATTTCATTTATTGTCCGATATAATTGAACGTTGGCGTGTCCCCTTACTGTGAAAGATGTATATCTTGTAACTTTAAGCTCTATGTACCCGTATTCATTTGTTCATGATTTCATTTATTGTCCGATGTAATTGAACGTTGGTGTGTCCCCTTACTGTGAAAGATGAATATCTTGTAACTTTAAGCTCTATGTACCCGTATTCATTTGATCATGATTTCATTTATTGTCCGATGTAATTGAACGTTGGTGTGTCCCCTTACTGTGAAAGATGTATATCTTGTAACTTTAAGCTCTATGTACCCGTACTCATTTGATCATGATTTCATTTATTGTCCGATATAATTGAACGTTGGCGTGTCCCCTTACTGTGAAAGATGTATATCTTGTAACTTTAAGCTCTATGTACCCGTATTCATTTGATCATGATTTCATTTATTGTCCGATATAATTGAACGTTGGTGTGTCCCCTTATTGTGAAAGATGTATATCTTGTAACTTTAAGCTCTATGTACCCGTATTCATTTGATCATGATTTCATTTAGTGTCCGATGTAATTGAACGTTGGAGTGTCCCCTTACTGTGAAAGATGAATATCAGGTAACTTTAAGCTCTATGTCCCCCGTACTCATTTGATCATAATTTCATTTATTGTCCGATATAATTGAACGTTGGCGTGTCCCCTTACTGTGAAAGATGTATATCTTGTAACTTTAAGCTCTATGTACCCCGTACTCATTTGATCATAATTTCATTTATTGTCCGATATAATTGAACGTTGGCGTGTCCCCTTACTGTGAAAGATCAATATCTTGTAACTTTAAGCTCTATGTACCCCGTACTCATTTGATCATGATTTCATTCATTGTCCGATGTAATTGAATGTTGGCGTGTCCCCTTACTGTGAAAGATGAATATCTTGTAACTTTAAGCTCTATGTACCCCGTACTCATTTGATCATGATTTCATTCATTGTCCGATGTAATTGAATTTTGGCGTGTCCCCTTACTGTGAAAGATGAATATCTTGGAACTTTAAGCTCTATGTACCCCGTACTCATTTGATCATGATTTCATTCATTGTCCGATGTAATTGAACGTGGCGTATCCCCTTACTGTGAAAGATGAATATCTTGTAACTTTAAGCTCTATGTACCCCGTACTCATTTGATCATAATTTCATTTATTGTCCGATATAATTGAACGTTGGTGTGTCCCCTTACTGTGAAAGATCAATATCTTGTAACTTTAAGCTCTATGTACCCGTACTCATTTGATCATAATTTCATTTATTGTCCGATATAATTGAACGTTGGCGTGTCCCCTTACTGTGAAAGATGTATATCTTGTAACTTTAAGCTCTATGTACCCGTATTCATTTGTTCATGATTTCATTTATTGTCCGATGTAATTGAACGTTGGCGTGTCCCCTTACTGTGAAAGATCAATATCTTGTAACTTTAAGCTCTATGTACCCCGTACTCATTTGATCATGATTTCATTTATTGTCCGATGTAATTGAACGTTGGCGTGTCCCCTTACTGTGAAAGATCAATATCTTGTAACTTTAAGCTCTATGTACCCGTACTCATTTGATCATGATTTCAGTCATCGTCCGATGTAATTGAATGTTGGCGTGTCCCCTTACTGTGAAAGATGAATATCTTGTAACTTTAAGCTCTATGTCCCCCGTACTCATTTGATCATGATTTCATTTATTGTCCGATGTAATTGAACGTTGGCGTGTCCCCTTACTGTGAAAGATCAATATCTTGTAACTTTAAGCTCTATGTACCCCGTACTCATTTGATCATAATTTCATTTATTGTCCGATGTAATTGAATGTTGGCGTGTCCCCTTACTGTGAAAGATGAATATCTTGTAACTTTAAGCTCTATGTACCCCGTACTCATTTGATCATGATTTCATTCATTGTCCGATGTAATTGAACGTTGGTGTGTCCCCTTACTGTGAAAGATGAATATCTTGTAACTTTAAGCTCTATGTACCCCGTACTCATTTGATCATGATTTCATTCATTGTCCGATGTAATTGAACGTTGGCGTGTCCCCTTACTGTGAAAGATGAATATCTTGTAACGTTAAGCTCTATGTACCCCGTACTCATTTGATCATGATTTCATTCATTGTCCGATGTAATTGAATGTTGGCGTGTCCCCTTACTGTGAAAGATGAATATCTTGTAACTTTAAGCTCTATGTACCCCGTACTCATTTGATCATGATTTCATTCATTGTCCGATGTAATTGAATGTTGGCGTGTCCCCTTACTGTGAAAGATGAATATCTTGGAACTTTAAGCTCTATGTACCCCGTACTCATTTGATCATGATTTCATTCATTGTCCGATGTAATTGAACGTTGGCGTATCCCCTTACTGTGAAAGATGAATATCTTGTAACTTTAAGCTCTATGTACCCCGTACTCATTTGATCATAATTTCATTTATTGTCCGATATAATTGAACGTTGGTGTGTCCCCTTACTGTGAAAGATCAATATCTTGTAACTTTAAGCTCTTTGTACCCGTACTCATTTGATCATAATTTCATTTATTGTCCGATATAATTGAACGTTGGCGTGTCCCCTTACTGTGAAAGATGTATATCTTGTAACTTTAAGCTCTATGTACCCGTATTCATTTGATCATGATTTCATTTATTGTCCGATATAATTGAACGTTGGTGTGTCCCCTTATTGTGAAAGATGTATATCTTGTAACTTTAAGCTCTATGTACCCGTATTCATTTGATCATGATTTCATTTAGTTTCCGATGTAATTGAACGTTGGAGTGTCCCCTTACTGTGAAAGATGAATATCAGGTAACTTTAAGCTCTATGTCCCCCGTACTCATTTGATCATAATTTCATTTATTGTCCGATATAATTGAACGTTGGCGTGTCCCCTTACTGTGAAAGATGTATATCTTGTAACTTTAAGCTCTATGTACCCCGTACTCATTTGATCATAATTTCATTTATTGTCCGATATAATTGAACGTTGGCGTGTCCCCTTACTGTGAAAGATCAATATCTTGTAACTTTAAGCTCTATGTCCACCGTACTCATTTGATCATGATTTCATTTATTGTCCGATATAATTGAACGTTGGCGTGTCCCCTTACTGTGAAAGATGTATATCTTGTAACTTTAAGCTCTATGTCCCCCGTACTCATTTGATCATAATTTCATTTATTGTCCGATATAATTGAACGTTGGCGTGTCCCCTTACTGTGAAAGATCAATATCTTGTAACTTTAAGCTCTATGTCCCCCGTACTCATTTGATCATAATTTCATTTATTGTCCGATATAATTGAACGTTGGCGTGTCCCCTTACTGTGAAAGATCAATATCTTGTAACTTTAAGCTCTATGTCCCCCGTACTCATTTGATCATGATTTCATTTATTGTCCGATATAATTGAACGTTGGCGTGTCCCCTTACTGTGAAAGATGTATAATTTGTAACTTTAAGCTCTATGTACCCCGTACTCATTTGATCATAATTTCATTTATTGTCCGATGTAATTGAACGTTGGTGTGTCCCCTTACTGTGAAAGATGTATATCTTGTAACTTTATGCTCTATGTACCCGTACTCATTTGATCATAATTTCATTTATTGTCCGATGTAATTGAACGTTGGTGTGTCCCCTTACTGTGAAAGATGTATATCTTGTAACTTTAAGCTCTATGTACCCGTACTCATTTGATCATAATTTCATTTATTGTCCGATGTAATTGAACGTTGGCGTGTCCCCTTTCTGTGAAAGATGTATATCTTGTAACTTTAAGCTCTATGTCCCCCGTACTCATTTGATCATGATTTCATTTATTGTCCGATGTAATTGAACGTTGGTGTGTCCCCTTACTGTGAAAGATGTATATCTTGTAACTTTAAGCTCTATGTACCCCGTACTCATTTGATCATAATTTCATTTATTGTCCGATATAATTGAACGTTGTTGTGTCCCCTTACTGTGAAAGATCAATATCTTGTAACTTTAAGCTCTATGTACCCGTACTCATTTGATCATAATTTCATTTATTGTCCGATATAATTGAACGTTGGCGTGTCCCCTTACTGTGAAAGATGTATATCTTGTAACTTTAAGCTCTATGTACCCCGTACTCATTTGATCATAATTTCATTTATTGCCCGATATAATTGAACGTTGGCGTGTCCCCTTACTGTGAAAGATCAATATCTTGTAACTTTAAGCTCTATGTCCCCCGTACTCATTTGATCATAATTTCGTTTATTGTCCGATGTAATTGAACGTTGGTGTGTCCCCTTACTGTGAAAGATAAATATCTTGTAATTTTAAGCTCTATGTCCCCCGTACTCATTTGATCATGATTTCATTTATTGTCCGATGTAATTGAACGTTGGCGTGTCCCCTTACTGTGAAAGATCAATATCTTGTAACTTTAAGCTCTATGTACCCGTACTCATTTGATCATGATTTCATTTATGGTCCGATATAATTGAACGTTGGCGTGTCCCCTTACTGTGAAAGATCAATATCTTGTAACTTTAAGCTCTATGTACCCCGTACTCATTTGATCATGATTTCATTCATTGTCCGATGTAATTGAATGTTGGCGTGTCCCCTTACTGTGAAAGATGAATATCTTGTAACTTTAAGCTCTATGTACCCCGTACTCATTTGATCATGATTTCATTCATTGTCCGATGTAATTGAATGTTGGCGTGTCCCCTTACTGTGAAAGATGAATATCTTGGAACTTTAAGCTCTATGTACCCCGTACTCATTTGATCATGATTTCATTCATTGTCCGATGTAATTGAACGTTGGCGTATCCCCTTACTGTGAAAGATGAATATCTTGTAACTTTAAGCTCTATGTACCCCGTACTCATTTGATCATAATTTCATTTATTGTCCGATATAATTGAACGTTGGTGTGTCCCCTTACTGTGAAAGATCAATATCTTGTAACTTTAAGCTCTATGTACCCGTACTCATTTGATCATAATTTCATTTATTGTCCGATATAATTGAACGTTGGCGTGTCCCCTTACTGTGAAAGATGTATATCTTGTAACTTTAAGCTCTATGTACCCGTATTCATTTGTTCATGATTTCATTTATTGTCCGATGTAATTGAACGTTGGTGTGTCCCCTTACTGTGAAAGATGAATATCTTGTAACTTTAAGCTCTATGTACCCGTATTCATTTGATCATGATTTCATTTATTGTCCGATGTAATTGAACGTTGGTGTGTCCCCTTACTGTGAAAGATGTATATCTTGTAACTTTAAGCTCTATGTACCCGTACTCATTTGATCATAATTTCATTTACTGTCCGATATAATTGAACGTTGGCGTGTCCCCTTACTGTGAAAGATGTATATCTTGTAACTTTAAGCTCTATGTACCCCGTACTCATTTGATCATGATTTCATTCATTGTCCGATGTAATTGAATGTTGGCGTGTCCCCTTACTGTGAAAGATGAATATCTTGTAACTTTAAGCTCTATGTACCCCGTACTCATTTGATCATAATTTCATTTATTGTCCGATATAATTGAACGTTGGTGTGTCCCCTTACTGTGAAAGATCAATATCTTGTAACTTTAAGCTCTATGTACCCGTACTCATTTGATCATAATTTCATTTATTGTCCGATATAATTGAACGTTGGCGTGTCCCCTTACTGTGAAAGATGTATATCTTGTAACTTTAAGCTCTATGTACCCGTATTCATTTGTTCATGATTTCATTTATTGTCCGATGTAATTGAACGTTGGTGTGTCCCCTTACTGTGAAAGATGAATATCTTGTAACTTTAAGCTCTATGTACCCGTATTCATTTGATCATGATTTCATTTATTGTCCGATGTAATTGAACGTTGGTGTGTCCCCTTACTGTGAAAGATGTATATCTTGTAACTTTAAGCTCTATGTACCCGTACTCATTTGATCATAATTTCATTTACTGTCCGATATAATTGAACGTTGGCGTGTCCCCTTACTGTGAAAGATGTATATCTTGTAACTTTAAGCTCTATGTACCCGTATTCATTTGATCATGATTTCATTTATTGTCCGATATAATTGAACGTTGGTGTGTCCCCTTATTGTGAAAGATGTATATCTTGTAACTTTAAGCTCTATGTCCCCCGTACTCATTTGATCATAATTTCATTTATTGTCCGATATAATTGAACGTTGGCGTGTCCCCTTACTGTGAAAGATGTATATCTTGTAACTTTAAGCTCTATGTACCCGTATTCATTTGTTCATGATTTCGTTTATTGTCCGATGTAATTGAACGTTGGTGTGTCCCCTTACTGTGAAAGATCAATATCTTGTAACTTTAAGCTCTATGTACCCGTACTCATTTGATCATGATTTCATTTATGGTCCGATATAATTGAACGTTGGCGTGTCCCCTTACTGTGAAAGATCAATATCTTGTAACTTTAAGCTCTATGTACCCCGTACTCATTTGATCATGATTTCATTTATTGTCCGATGTAATTGAACGTTGGCGTGTCCCCTTACTGTGGAAGATCAATATCTTGTAACTTTAAGCTCTATGTACCCGTACTCATTTGATCATGATTTCAGTCATCGTCCGATGTAATTGAATGTTGGCGTGTCCCCTTACTGTGAAAGATGAATATCTTGTAACTTTAAGCTCTATGTACCCGTACTCATTTGATCATGATTTCAGTCATCGTCCGATGTAATTGAATGTTGGCGTGTCCCCTTACTGTGAAAGATGAATATCTTGTAACTTTAAGCTCTATGTCCCCCGTACTCATTTGATCATGATTTCATTTATTGTCCGATGTAATTGAACGTTGGCGTGTCCCCTTACTGTGAAAGATCAATATCTTGTAACTTTAAGCTCTATGTACCCCGTACTCATTTGATCATAATTTCATTTATTGTCCGATGTAATTGAATGTTGGCGTGTCCCCTTACTGTGAAAGATGAATATCTTGTAACTTTAAGCTCTATGTACCCCGTACTCATTTGAACATGATTTCATTCATTGTCCGATGTAATTGAACGTTGGCGTGTCCCCTTACTGTGAAAGATCAATATCTTGTAACTTTAAGCTCTATGTACCCGTACTCATTTGATCATGATTTCAGTCATCGTCCGATGTAATTGAATGTTGGCGTGTCCCCTTACTGTGAAAGATGAATATCTTGTAACTTTAAGCTCTATGTCCCCCGTACTCATTTGATCATGATTTCATTTATTGTCCGATGTAATTGAACGTTGGCGTGTCCCCTTACTGTGAAAGATCAATATCTTGTAACTTTAAGCTCTATGTACCCCGTACTCATTTGATCATAATTTCATTTATTGTCCGATGTAATTGAATGTTGGCGTGTCCCCTTACTGTGAAAGATGAATATCTTGTAACTTTAAGCTCTATGTACCCCGTACTCATTTGATCATGATTTCATTCATTGTCCGATGTAATTGAACGTTGGCGTATCCCCTTACTGTGAAAGATGAATATCTTGTAACTTTAAGCTCTATGTACCCCGTACTCATTTGATCATAATTTCATTTATTGTCCGATATAATTGAACGTTGGTGTGTCCCCTTACTGTGAAAGATCAATATCTTGTAACTTTAAGCACTATGTACCCGTACTCATTTGATCATAATTTCATTTATTGTCCGATATAATTGAACGTTGGCGTGTCCCCTTACTGTGAAAGATGTATATCTTGTAACTTTAAGCTCTATGTACCCGTATTCATTTGTTCATGATTTCATTTATTGTCCGATGTAATTGAACGTTGGTGTGTCCCCTTACTGTGAAAGATGAATATCTTGTAACTTTAAGCTCTATGTACCCGTATTCATTTGATCATGATTTCATTTATTGTCCGATGTAATTGAACGTTGGTGTGTCCCCTTACTGTGAAAGATGTATATCTTGTAACTTTAAGCTCTATGTACCCGTACTCATTTGATCATAATTTCATTTATTGTCCGATATAATTGAACGTTGGCGTGTCCCCTTACTGTGAAAGATGTATATCTTGTAACTTTAAGCTCTATGTACCCGTATTCATTTGATCATGATTTCATTTATTGTCCGATATAATTGAACGTTGGTGTGTCCCCTTATTGTGAAAGATGTATATCTTGTAACTTTAAGCTCTATGTACCCGTATTCATTTGATCATGATTTCATTTAGTGTCCGATGTAATTGAACGTTGGAGTGTCCCCTTACTGTGAAAGATGAATATCAGGTAACTTTAAGCTCTATGTCCCCCGTACTCATTTGATCATAATTTCATTTATTGTCCGATATAATTGAACGTTGGCGTGTCCCCTTACTGTGAAAGATGTATATCTTGTACCTTTAAGCTCTATGTACCCCGTACTCATTTGATCATAATTTCATTTATTGTCCGATATAATTGAACGTTGGCGTGTCCCCTTACTGTGAAAGATCAATATCTTGTAACTTTAAGCTCTATGTACCCCGTACTCATTTGATCATGATTTCATTCATTGTCCGATGTAATTGAATGTTGGCGTGTCCCCTTACTGTGAAAGATGAATATCTTGTAACTTTAAGCTCTATGTACCCCGTACTCATTTGATCATGATTTCATTCATTGTCCGATGTAATTGAATGTTGGCGTGTCCCCTTACTGTGAAAGATGAATATCTTGGAACTTTAAGCTCTATGTACCCCGTACTCATTTGATCATGATTTCATTCATTGTCCGATGTAATTGAACGTGGCGTATCCCCTTACTGTGAAAGATGAATATCTTGTAACTTTAAGCTCTATGTACCCCGTACTCATTTGATCATAATTTCATTTATTGTCCGATATAATTGAACGTTGGTGTGTCCCCTTACTGTGAAAGATCAATATCTTGTAACTTTAAGCTCTATGTACCCGTACTCATTTGATCATAATTTCATTTATTGTCCGATATAATTGAACGTTGGCGTGTCCCCTTACTGTGAAAGATGTATATCTTGTAACTTTAAGCTCTATGTACCCGTATTCATTTGTTCATGATTTCATTTATTGTCCGATGTAATTGAACGTTGGTGTGTCCCCTTACTGTGAAAGATCAATATCTTGTAACTTTAAGCTCTATGTACCCGTACTCATTTGATCATGATTTCATTTATGGTCCGATATAATTGAACGTTGGCGTGTCCCCTTACTGTGAAAGATCAATATCTTGTAACTTTAAGCTCTATGTACCCCGTACTCATTTGATCATGATTTCATTTATTGTCCGATGTAATTGAACGTTGGCGTATCCCCTTACTGTGAAAGATCAATATCTTGTAACTTTAAGCTCTATGTACCCGTACTCATTTGATCATGATTTCAGTCATCGTCCGATGTAATTGAATGTTGGCGTGTCCCCTTACTGTGAAAGATGAATATCTTGTAACTTTAAGCTCTATGTACCCCGTACTCATTTGATCATGATTTCATTTATTGTCCGATGTAATTGAACGTTGGCGTGTCCCCTTACTGTGAAAGATCAATATCTTGTAACTTTAAGCTCTATGTACCCGTACTCATTTGATCATGATTTCAGTCATCGTCCGATGTAATTGAATGTTGGCGTGTCCCCTTACTGTGAAAGATGAATATCTTGTAACTTTAAGCTCTATGTCCCCCGTACTCATTTGATCATGATTTCATTTATTGTCCGATGTAATTGAACGTTGGCGTGTCCCCTTACTGTGAAAGATCAATATCTTGTAACTTTAAGCTCTATGTACCCCGTACTCATTTGATCATAATTTCATTTATTGTCCGATGTAATTGAATGTTGGCGTGTCCCCTTACTGTGAAAGATGAATATCTTGTAACTTTAAGCTCTATGTACCCCGTACTCATTTGATCATGATTTCATTCATTGTCCGATGTAATTGAACGTTGGTGTGTCCCCTTACTGTGAAAGATGAATATCTTGTAACTTTAAGCTCTATGTACCCCGTACTCATTTGATCATGATTTCATTCATTGTCCGATGTAATTGAACGTTGGCGTGTCCCCTTACTGTGATAGATGAATATCTTGTTACGTTAAGCTCTATGTACCCCGTACTCATTTGATCATGATTTCATTCATTGTCCGATGTAATTGAATGTTGGCGTGTCCCCTTACTGTGAAAGATGAATATCTTGTAACTTTAAGCTCTATGTACCCCGTACTCATTTGATCATGATTTCATTCATTGTCCGATGTAATTGAATGTTGGCGTGTCCCCTTACTGTGAAAGATGAATATCTTGGAACTTTAAGCTCTATGTACCCCGTACTCATTTGATCATGATTTCATTCATTGTCCGATGTAATTGAACGTTGGCGTATCCCCTTACTGTGAAAGATGAATATCTTGTAACTTTAAGCTCTATGTACCCCGTACTCATTTGATCATAATTTCATTTATTGTCCGATATAATTGAACGTTGGTGTGTCCCCTTACTGTGAAAGATCAATATCTTGTAACTTTAAGCTCTATGTACCCGTACTCATTTGATCATAATTTCATTTATTGTCCGATATAATTGAACGTTGGCGTGTCCCCTTACTGTGAAAGATGTATATCTTGTAACTTTAAGCTCTATGTACCCGTATTCATTTGTTCATGATTTCATTTATTGTCCGATGTAATTGAACGTTGGTGTGTCCCCTTTCTGTGAAAGATGAATATCTTGTAACTTTAAGCTCTATGTACCCGTATTCATTTGATCATGATTTCATTTATTGTCCGATGTAATTGAACGTTGGTGTGTCCCCTTACTGTGAAAGATGTATATCTTGTAACTTTAAGCTCTATGTACCCGTACTCATTTGATCATAATTTCATTTATTGTCCGATATAATTGAACGTTGGCGTGTCCCCTTACTGTGAAAGATGTATATCTTGTAACTTTAAGCTCTATGTACCCGTATTCATTTGATCATGATTTCATTTATTGTCCGATATAATTGAACGTTGGTGTGTCCCCTTATTGTGAAAGATGTATATCTTGTAATTTTAAGCTCTATGTACCCGTATTCATTTGATCATGATTTCATTTAGTTTCCGATGTAATTGAACGTTGGAGTGTCCCCTTACTGTGAAAGATGAATATCAGGTAACTTTAAGCTCTATGTCCCCCGTACTCATTTGATCATAATTTCATTTATTGTCCGATATAATTGAACGTTGGCGTGT
Source organism: Mantis religiosa (assembly GCA_030765055.1). Classification (NCBI taxonomy): domain Eukaryota; kingdom Metazoa; phylum Arthropoda; class Insecta; order Mantodea; family Mantidae; genus Mantis; species Mantis religiosa. Next base: position 8,117,616 of record JAUKNK010000016.1, read on the forward strand.
CCCCTTACTGTGAAAGATGTATATCTTGTAACTTTAAGCTCTATGTACCCCGTACTCATTTGATCATAATTTCATTTATTGTCCGATATAATTGAACGTTGGCGTGTCCCCTTACTGTGAAAGATCAATATCTTGTAACTTTAAGCTCTATGTCCACCGTACTCATTTGATCATGATTTCATTTATTGTCCGATATAATTGAACGTTGGCGTGTCCCCTTACTGTGAAAGATGTATATCTTGTAACTTTAAGCTCTATGTCCCCCGTACTCATTTGATCATAATTTCATTTATTGTCCGATATAATTGAACGTTGGCGTGTCCCCTTACTGTGAAAGATCAATATCTTGTAACTTTAAGCTCTATGTCCCCCGTACTCATTTGATCATAATTTCATTTATTGTCCGATATAATTGAACGTTGGCGTGTCCCCTTACTGTGAAAGATGTATATCTTGTAACTTTAAGCTCTATGTCCCCCGTACTCATTTGATCATAATTTCATTTATTGTCCGATATAATTGAACGTTGGCGTGTCCCCTTATTATGAAAGATCAATATCTTGTAACTTTAAGCTCTATGTCCCCCGTACTCATTTGATCATAATTTCATTTATTGTCCGATATAATTGAACGTTGGCGTGTCCCCTTACTGTGAAAGATCAATATCTTGTAACTTTAAGCTCTATGTCCCCCGTACTCATTTGATCATGATTTCATTTATTGTCCGATATAATTGAACGTTGGCGTGTCCCCTTACTGTGAAAGATGTATAATTTGTAACTTTAAGCTCTATGTACCCCGTACTCATTTGATCATAATTTCATTTATTGTCCGATGTAATTGAACGTTGGTGGGTCCCCTTACTGTGAAAGATGTATATCTTGTAACTTTAAGCTCTATGTACCCGTACTCATTTGATCATAATTTCATTTATTGTCCGATGTAATTGAACGTTGGTGTGTCCCCTTACTGTGAAAGATGTATATCTTGTAATTTTAAGCTCTATATACCCGTACTCATTTGATCATAATTTCATTTATTGTCCGATGTAATTGAACGTTGGCGTGTCCCCTTACTGTGAAAGATGTATATCTTGTAACTTTAAGCTCTATGTCCCCCGTACTCATTTGATCATGATTTCATTTATTGTCCGATGTAATTGAACGTTGGCGTGTCCCCTTACTGTGAAAGATGTATATCTTGTAACTTTAAGCTCTATGTCCCCCGTACTCATTTGATCATGATTTCATTTATTGTCCGATGTAATTGAACGTTGGTGTGTCCCCTTACTGTGAAAGATGTATATCTTGTAACTTTAAGCTCTATGTACCCCGTACTCATTTGATCATAATTTCATTTATTGTCCGATATAATTGAACGTTGGTGTGTCCCCTTACTGTGAAAGATCAATATCTTGTAACTTTAAGCTCTATGTACCCGTACTCATTTGATCATAATTTCATTTATTGTCCGATATAATTGAACGTTGGCGTGTCCCCTTACTGTGAAATATGTATATCTTGTAACTTTAAGCTCTATGTACCCCGTACCCATTTGATCATAATTTCATTTATTGTCCGATATAATTGAACGTTGGCGTGTCCCCTTACTGTGAAAGATCAATATCTTGTAACTTTAAGCTCTATGTCCCCCGTACTCATTTGATCATAATTTCATTTATTGTCCGATGTAATTGAACGTTGGTGTGTCCCCTTACTGTGAAAGATCAATATCTTGTAACTTTAAGCTCTATGTCCCCCGTACTCATTTGATCATGATTTCATTTATTGTCCGATGTAATTGAACGTTGGCGTGTCCCCTTACTGTGAAAGATCAATATCTTGTAACTTTAAGCTCTATGTACCCGTACTCATTTGATCATGATTTCATTTATGGTCCGATATAATTGAACGTTGGCGTGTCCCCTTACTGTGAAAGATCAATATCTTGTAACTTTAAGCTCTATGTACCCCGTACTCATTTGATCATAATTTCATTTATTGTCCGATGTAATTGAACGTTGGCGTGTCCCCTTACTGTGAAAGATGAATATCTTGTAACTTTAAGCTCTATGTCCCCCGTACTCATTTGATCATAATTTCATTTATTGTCCGATGTAATTGAACGTTGGCGTGTCCCCTTACTGTGAAAGATGTATATCTTGTAACTTTAAGCTCTATGTACCCGTATTCATTTGATCATGATTTCATTTATTGTCCGACGTAATTGAACGTTGGCGTGTCCCCTTACTGTGAAAGATGAATATCTTGTAACTTTAAGCTCTATGTACCCGTATTCATTTGATCATGATTTCATTTATTGTCCGATGTAATTGAACGTTGGTGTGTCCCCTTACTGTGAAAGATGTATATCTTGTAACTTTAAGCTCTATGTACCCGTACTCATTTGATCATAATTTCATTTATTGTCCGATATAATTGAACGTTGGCGTGTCCCCTTACTGTGAAAGATGTATATCTTGTAACTTTAAGCTCTATGTACCCGTATTCATTTGATCATGATTTCATTTATTGTCCGATATAATTGAACGTTGGTGTGTCCCCTTATTGTGAAAGATGTATATCTTGTAACTTTAAGCTCTATGTCCACCGTACTCATTTGATCATGATTTCATTTATTGTCCGATATAATTGAACGTTGGCGTGTCCCCTTACTGTGAAAGATGTATATCTTGTAACTTTAAGCTCTATGTACCCCGTACTCATTTGATCATAATTTCATTTATTGTCCGATATAATTGAACGTTGGCGTGTCCCCTTACTGTGAAAGATGTATATCTTGTAACTTTAAGCTATATGTCCCCCGTACTCATTTGATCATAATTTCATTTATTGTCCGATATAATTGAACGTTGGCGTGTCCCCTTACTGTGAAAGATCAATATCTCTTAACTTTAAGCTCTATGTCCCCCGTACTCATTTGATCATAATTTCATTTATTGTCCGATATAATTGAACGTTGGCGTGTCCCCTTACTGTGAAAGATCAATATCTTGTAACTTTAAGCTCTATGTCCCCCGTACTCATTTGATCATGATTTCATTTATTGTCCGATATAATTGAACGTTGGCGTGTCCCCTTACTGTGAAAGATGTATAATTTGTAACTTTAAGCTATATGTACCCCGTACTCATTTGATCATAATTTCATTTATTGTCCGATGTAATTGAACGTTGGTGTGTCCCCTTACTGTGAAAGATGTATATCTTGTAACTTTAAGCTCTATGTACCCATACTCATTTGATCATAATTTCATTTATTGTCCGATGTAATTGAACGTTGGTGTGTCCCCTTACTGTGAAAGATGTATATCTTGTAACTTTAAGCTCTATGTACCCGTACTCATTTGATCATAATTTCATTTATTGTCCGATGTAATTGAACGTTGGCGTGTCCCCTTACTGTGAAAGATGTATATCTTGTAACTTTAAGCTCTATGTCCCCCGTACTCATTTGATCATGATTTCATTTATTGTCCGATGTAATTGTACGTTGGCGTGTCCCCTTACTGTGAAAGATGTATATCTTGTAACTTTAAGCTCTATGTACCCCGTACTCATTTGATCATAATTTCATTTATTGTCCGATATAATTGAACGTTGGTGTGTCCCCTTACTGTGAAAGATCAATATCTTGTAACTTTAAGCTCTATGTACCCGTACTCATTTGATCATAATTTCATTTATTGTCCGATATAATTGAACGTTGGCGTGTCCCCTTACTGTGAAAGATGTATATCTTGTAACTTTAAGCTCTATGTACCCCGTACTCATTTGATCATAATTTCATTTATTGCCCGATATAATTGAACGTTGGCGTGTCCCCTTACTGTGAAAGATCAATATCTTGTAACTTTAAGCTCTATGTCCCCCGTACTCATTTGATCATAATTTCATTTATTGTCCGATGTAATTGAACGTTGGTGTGTCCCCTTCCTGTGAAAGATCAATATCTTGTAATTTTAAGCTCTATGTCCCCCGTACTCATTTGATCATGATTTCATTTATTGTCCGATGTAATTGAACGTTGGCGTGTCCCCTTACTGTGAAAGATCAATATCTTGTAACTTTAAGCTCTATGTACCCGTACTCATTTGATCATGATTTCATTTATGGTCCGATATAATTGAACGTTGGCGTGTCCCCTTACTGTGAAAGATCAATATCTTGTAACTTTAAGCTCTATGTACCCCGCACTCATTTGATCATGATTTCATTTATTGTCCGATGTAATTGAACGTTGGCGTGTCCCCTTACTGTGAAAGATCAATATCTTGTAACTTTAAGCTCTATGTACCCGTACTCATTTGATCATGATTTCAGTCATCGTCCGATGTAATTGAATGTTGGCGTGTCCCCTTACTGTGAAAGATGAATATCTTGTAACTTTAAGCTCTATGTACCCCGTACTCATTTGATCATGATTTCATTTATTGTCCGATGTAATTGAACGTTGGCGTGTCCCCTTACTGTGAAAGATCAATATCTTGTAACTTTAAGCTCTATGTACCCGTACTCATTTGATCATGATTTCAGTCATCGTCCGATGTAATTGAATGTTGGCGTGTCCCCTTACTGTGAAAGATGAATATCTTGTAACTTTAAGCTCTATGTCCCCCGTACTCATTTGATCATGATTTCATTTATTGTCCGATGTAATTGAACGTTGGCGTGTCCCCTTACTGTGAAAGATCAATATCTTGTAACTTTAAGCTCTATGTACCCCGTACTCATTTGATCATAATTTCATTTATTGTCCGATGTAATTGAATGTTGGCGTGTCCCCTTACTGTGAAAGATGAATATCTTGTAACTTTAAGCTCTATGTACCCCGTACTCATTTGATCATGATTTCATTCATTGTCCGATGTAATTGAACGTTGGTGTGTCCCCTTACTGTGAAAGATGAATATCTTGTAACTTTAAGCTCTATGTACCCCGTACTCATTTGATCATGATTTCATTCATTGTCCGATGTAATTGACCGTTGGCGTGTCCCCTTACTGTGAAAGATGAATATCTTGTAACGTTAAGCTCTATGTACCCCGTACTCATTTGATCATGATTTCATTCATTGTCCGATGTAATTGAATGTTGGCGTGTCCCCTTACTGTGAAAGATGAATATCTTGTAACTTTAAGCTCTATGTACCCCGTACTCATTTGATCATGATTTCATTCATTGTCCGATGTAATTGAATGTTGGCGTGTCCCCTTACTGTGAAAGATGAATATCTTGGAACTTTAAGCTCTATGTACCCCGTACTCATTTGATCATGATTTCATTCATTGTCCGATGTAATTGAACGTTGGCGTATCCCCTTACTGTGAAAGATGAATATCTTGTAACTTTAAGCTCTATGGACCCCGTACTCATTTGATCATAATTTCATTTATTGTCCGATATAATTGAACGTTGGTGTGTCCCCTTACTGTGAAAGATCAATATCTTGTAACTTTAAGCTCTATGTACCCGTACTCATTTGATCATAATTTCATTTATTGTCCGATATAATTGAACGTTGGCGTGTCCCCTTACTGTGAAAGATGTATATCTTGTAACTTTAAGCTCTATGTACCCGTATTCATTTGTTCATGATTTCATTTATTGTCCGATGTAATTGAACGTTGGTGTGTCCCCTTACTGTGAAAGATGAATATCTTGTAACTTTAAGCTCTATGTACCCGTATTCATTTGATCATGATTTCATTTATTGTCCGATGTAATTGAACGTTGGTGTGTCCCCTTATTGTGAAAGATGTATATCTTGTAACTTTAAGCTCTATGTACCCGTATTCATTTGATCATGATTTCATTTAGTGTCCGATGTAATTGAACGTTGGAGTGTCCCCTTACTGTGAAAGATGAATATCAGGTAACTTTAAGCTCTATGTCCCCCGTACTCATTTGATCATAATTTCATTTATTGTCCGATATAATTGAACGTTGGCGTGTCCCCTTACTGTGAAAGATGTATATCTTGTAACTTTAAGCTCTATGTACCCCGTACTCATTTGATCATAATTTCATTTATTGTCCGATATAATTGAACGTTGGCGTGTCCCCTTACTGTGAAAGATCAATATCTTGTAACTTTAAGCTCTATGTCCACCGTACTCATTTGATCATGATTTCATTTATTGTCCGATATAATTGAACGTTGGCGTGTCCCCTTACTGTGAAAGATGTATATCTTGTAACTTTAAGCTCTATGTCCCCCGTACTCATTTGATCATAATTTCATTTATTGTCCGATATAATTGAACGTTGGCGTGTCCCCTTACTGTGAAAGATCAATATCTTGTAACTTTAAGCTCTATGTACCCGTACTCCTTTGATCATAATTTCATTTATTGTCCGATGTAATTGAACGCTGGTGTGTCCCCTTACTGTGAAAGATGTATATCTTGTAACTTTAAGCTCTATGTACCCGTACTCATTTGATCATAATTTCATTTATTGTCCGATGTAATTGAACGTTGGCGTGTCCCCTTACTGTGAAAGATGTATATCTTGTAACATTAAGCTCTATGTCCCCCGTACTCATTTGATCATGATTTCATTTATTGTCCGATGTAATTGAACGTTGGCGTGTCCCCTTACTGTGAAAGATGTATATCTTGTAACTTTAAGCTCTATGTCCCCCGTACTCATTTGATCATGATTTCATTTATTGTCCGATGTAATTGAACGTTGGTGTGTCCCCTTACTGTGAAAGATGTATATCTTGTAACTTTAAGCTCTATGTACCCCGTACTCATTTGATCATAATTTCATTTATTGTCCGATATAATTGAACGTTGGTGTGTCCCCTTACTGTGAAAGATCAATATCTTGTAACTTTAAGCTCTATGTACCCGTACTCATTTGATCATAATTCCATTTATTGTCCGATATAATTGAACGTTGGCGTGTCCCCTTACTGTGAAAGATGTATATCTTGTAACTTTAAGCTCTATGTACCCCGTACTCATTTGATCATAATTTCATTTATTGCCCGATATAATTGAACGTTGGCGTGTCCCCTTACTGTGAAAGATCAATATCTTGTAACTTTAAGCTCTATGTCCCCCGTACTCATTTGATCATAATTTCGTTTATTGTCCGATGTAATTGAACGTTGGTGTGTCCCCTTACTGTGAAAGATAAATATCTTGTAATTTTAAGCTCTATGTCCCCCGTACTCATTTGATCATGATTTCATTTATTGTCCGATGTAATTGAACGTTGGCGTGTCCCCTTACTGTGAAAGATCAATATCTTGTAACTTTAAGCTCTATGTACCCGTACTCATTTGATCATGATTTCATTTATGGTCCGATATAATTGAACGTTGGCGTGTCCCCTTACTGTGAAAGATGAATATCTTGTAACTTTAAGCTCTATGTACCCGTATTCATTTGTTCATTATTTCATTTATTGTCCGATGTAATTGAACGTTGGTGTGTCCCCTTACTTTGAAAGATGAATATCTTGTAACTTTAAGCTCTATGTACCCGTATTCATTTGATCATGATTTCATTTATTGTCCGATGTAATTGAACGTTGGTGTGTCCCCTTACTGTGAAAGATGTATATCTTGTAACTTTAAGCTCTATGTACCCGTACTCATTTGATCATAATTTCATTTATTGTCCGATATAATTGAACGTTTGCGTGTCCCCTTACTGTGAAAGATGTATATCTTGTAACTTTAAGCTCTATGTACCCGTATTCATTTGATCATGATTTCATTTATTGTCCGATATAATTGAACGTTGGTGTGTCCCCTTAATGTGAAAGATGTATATCTTGTAACTTTAAGCTCTATGTACCCGTATTCATTTGATCATGATTTCATTTAGTGTCCGATGTAATTGAACGTTGGAGTGTCCCCTTACTGTGAAAGATGAATATCAGGTAACTTTAAGCTCTATGTCCCCCGTACTCATTTGATCATAATTTCATTTATTGTCCGATATAATTGAACGTTGGCGTGTCCCCTTACTGTGAAAGATGTATATCTTGTAACTTTAAGCTCTATGTACCCCGTACTCATTTGATCATAATTTCATTTATTGTCCGATATAATTGAACGTTGGCGTGTCCCCTTACTGTGAAAGATCAATATCTTGTAACTTTAAGCTCTATGTCCACCGTACTCATTTGATCATGATTTCATTTATTGTCCGATATAATTGAACGTTGGCGTGTCCCCTTACTGTGAAAGATGTATATCTTGTAACTTTAAGCTCTATGTCCCCCGTACTCATTTGATCATAATTTCATTTATTGTCCGATATAATTGAACGTTGGCGTGTCCCCTTACTGTGAAAGATCAATATCTTGTAACTTTAAGCCCTATGTCCCCCGTACTCATTTGATCATAATTTCATTTATTGTCCGATATAATTGAACGTTGGCGTGTCCCCTTACTGTGAAATATCAATATCTTGTAACTTTAAGCTCTATGTCCCCCGTACTCATTTGATCATGATTTCATTTATTGTCCGATATAATTGAACTTTGGCGTGTCCCCTTACTGTGAAAGATGTATAATTTGTAACTTTAAGCTCTATGTACCCCGTACTCATTTGATCATAATTTCATTTATTGTCCGATGTAATTGAACGTTGGTGTGTCCCCTTACTGTGAAAGATGTATATCTTGTAACTTTAAGCTCTATGTACCCGTACTCATTTGATCATAATTTCATTTATTGTCCGATGTAATTGAACGTTGGTGTGTCCCCTTACTGTGAAAGATGTATATCTTGTAACTTTAAGCTCTATGTACCCGTACTCATTTGATCATAATTTCATTTATTGTCCGATGTAATTGAACGTTGGCGTGTCCCCTTACTGTGAAAGATGTATATCTTGTAACTTTAAGCTCTATGTCCCCCGTACTCATTTGATCATGATTTCATTTATTGTCCGATGTAATTGAACGTTGGCGTGTCCCCTTACTGTGAAAGATGTATATCTTGTAACTTTAAGCTCTATGTCCCCCGTACTCATTTGATCATGATTTCATTTATTGTCCGATGTAATTGAACGTTGGTGTGTCCCCTTACTGTGAAAGATGTATATCTTGTAACTTTAAGCTCTATGTACCCCGTACTCATTTGATCATAATTTCATTTATTGTCCGATATAATTGAACGTTGGTGTGTCCCCTTACTGTGAAAGATCAATATCTTGTAACTTTAAGCTCTATGTACCCGTACTCATTTGATCATAATTTCATTTATTGTCCGATATAATTGAACGTTGGCGTGTCCCCTTACTGTGAAAGATGTATATCTTGTAACTTTAAGCTCTATGTACCCCGTACTCATTTGATCATAATTTCATTTATTGCCCGATATAATTGAACGTTGGCGTGTCCCCTTACTGTGAAAGATCAATATCTTGTAACTTTAAGCTCTATGTACCCGTACTCATTTGATCATGATTTCAGACATCGTCCGATGTAATTGAATGTTGGCGTGTCCCCTTACTGTGAAAGATGAATATCTTGTAACTTTAAGCTCTATGTACCCCGTACTCATTTGATCATGATTTCATTTATTGTCCGATGTAATTGAACGTTGGCGTGTCCCCTTACTGTGAAAGATCAATATCTTGTAACTTTAAGCTCTATGTACCCGTACTCATTTGATCATGATTTCAGTCATCGTCCGATGTAATTGAATGTTGGCGTGTCCCCTTACTGTGAAAGATGAATATCTTGTAACTTTAAGCTCTATGTCCCCCGTACTCATTTGATCATGATTTCATTTATTGTCCGATGTAATTGAACGTTGGCGTGTCCCCTTACTGTGAAAGATCAATATCTTGTAACTTTAAGCTCTATGTACCCCGTACTCATTTGATCATAATTTCATTTATTGTCCGATGTAATTGAATGTTGGCGTGTCCCCTTACTGTGAAAGATGAATATCTTGTAACTTTAAGCTCTATGTACCCCGTACTCATTTGATCATGATTTCATTCATTGTCCGATGTAATTAAACGTTGGTGTGTCCCCTTACTGTGAAAGATGAATATCTTGTAACTTTAAGCTCTATGTACCCCGTACTCATTTGATCATGATTTCATTCATTGTCCGATGTAATTGAACGTTGGCGTGTCCCCTTACTGTGAAAGATGAATATCTTGTTACGTTAAGCTCTATGTACCCCGTACTCATTTGATCATGATTTCATTCATTGTCCGATGTAATTGAATGTTGGCGTGTCCCCTTACTGTGAAAGATGAATATCTTGTAACTTTAAGCTCTATGTACCCCGTACTCATTTGATCATGATTTCATTCATTGTCCGATGTAATTGAATGTTGGCGTGTCCCCTTACTGTGAAAGATGAATATCTTGGAACTTTAAGCTCTATGTACCCCGTACTCATTTGATCATGATTTCATTCATTGTCCGATGTAATTGAACGTTGGCGTATCCCCTTACTGTGAAAGATGAATATCTTGTAACTTTAAGCTCTATGTACCCCGTACTCATTTGATCATAATTTCATTTATTGTCCGATATAATTGAACGTTGGTGTGTCCCCTTACTGTGAAAGATCAATATCTTGTAACTTTAAGCTCTATGTACCCGTACTCATTTGATCATAATTTCATTTATTGTCCGATATAATTGAACGTTGGCGTGTCCCCTTACTGTGAAAGATGTATATCTTGTAACTTTAAGCTCTATGTACCCCGTACTCATTTGATCATAATTTCATTTATTGTCCGATATAATTGAACGTTGGCGTGTCCCCTTACTGTGAAAGATCAATATCTTGTAACTTTAAGCTCTATGTCCCCCGTACTCATTTGATCATAATTTCATTTATTGTCCGATGTAATTGAACGTTGGTGTGTCCCCTTACTGTGAAAGATCAATATCTTGTAACTTTAAGCTCTATGTCCCCCGTACTCATTTGATCATGATTTCATTTATTGTCCGATGTAATTGAACGTTGGCGTGTCCCCTTACTGTGAAAGATCAATATCTTGTAACTTTAAGCTCTATGTACCCGTACTCATTTGATCATGATTTCATTTATGGTCCGATATAATTGAACGTTGGCGTGTCCCCTTACTGTGAAAGATCAATATCTTGTAACTTTAAGCTCTATGTACCCCGTACTCATTTGATCATAATTTCATTTATTGTCCGATGTAATTGAACGTTGGCGTGTCCCCTTACTCTGAAAGATGAATATCTTGTAACTTTAAGCTCTATGTCCCCCGTACTCATTTGATCATAATTTCATTTATTGTCCGATGTAATTGAACGTTGGCGTGTCCCCTTACTGTGAAAGATGTATATCTTGTAACTTTAAGCTCTATGTACCCGTATTCATTTGATCATTATTTCATTTATTGTCCGATGTAATTGAACGTTGGCGTGTCCCCTTACTGTGAAAGATGAATATCTTGTAACTTTAAGCTCTATGTACCCTTACTCATTTGATCATGATTTCATTTATTGTCCGATGTAATTGAACGTTGGCGTGTCCCCTTACTGTGAAAGATGTATATCTTGTAACTTTAAGCTCTATGTACCCGTATTCATTTGTTCATGATTTCATTTATTGTCCGATGTAATTGAACGTTGGCGTGTCCCCTTACTGTGAAAGATGAATATCTTGTAACTTTAAGCTCTATGTACCCGTATTCATTTGATCATGATTTCATTTATTGTCCGATGTAATTGAACGTTGGTGTGTCCCCTTACTGTGAAAGATGTATATCTTGTAACTTTAAGCTCTATGTACCCGTACTCATTTGTTCATAATTTCATTTATTGTCCGATATAATTGAACGTTGGCGTGTCCCCTTACTGTGAAAGATGTATATCTTGTAACTTTAAGCTCTATGTACCCGTATTCATTTGATCATGATTTCATTTATTGTCCGATATAATTGAACGTTGCTGTGTCCCCTTATTGTGAAAGATGTATATCTTGTAACTTTAAGCTCTATGTACCCGTATTCATTTGATCATGATTTCATTTAGTGTCCGATGTAATTGAACGTTGGAGTGTCCCCTTACTGTGAAAGATGAATATCAGGTAACTTTAAGCTCTATGTCCCCCGTACTCATTTGATCATAATTTCATTTATTGTCCGATATAATTGAACGTTGGCGTGTCCCCTTACTGTGAAAGATGTATATCTTGTAACCTTAAGCTCTATGTACCCCGTACTCATTTGATCATAATTTCATTTATTGTCCGATATAATTGAACGTTGGCGTGTCCCCTTACTGTGAAAGATGTATATCTTGTAACTTTAAGCTCTATGTCCCCCGTACTCATTTGATCATAATTTCATTTATTGTCCGATATAATTGAACGTTGGCGTGTCCCCTTACTGTGAAAGATCAATATCTTGTAACTTTAAGCTCTATGTCCCTCGTACTCATTTGATCATAATTTCATTTATTGTCCGATATAATTGAACGTTGGCGTGTCCCCTTACTGTGAAAGATCAATATCTTGTCACTTTAAGCTCTATGTCCCCCGTACTCATTTGATCATGATTTCATTTATTGTCCGATATAATTGAACGTTGGCGTGTCCCCTTACTGTGAAAGATGTATAATTTGTAACTTTAAGCTCTATGTACCCCGTACTCATTTGATCATAATTTCATTTATTGTCCGATGTAATTGAACGTTGGCGTGTCCCCTTACTGTGAAAGATCAATATCTTGTAACTTTAAGCTCTATGTACCCGTACTCATTTGATCATGATTTCAGTCATCGTCCGATGTAATTGAATGTTGGCGTGTCCCCTTACTGTGAAAGATGAATATCTTGTAACTTTAAGCTCTATGTACCCCGTACTCATTTGATCATGATTTCATTTATTGTCCGATGTAATTGAACGTTGGCGTGTCCCCTTACTGTGAAAGATCAATATCTTGTAACTTTAAGCTCTATGTACCCGTACTCATTTGATCATGATTTCAGTCATCGTCCGATGTAATTGAATGTTGGCGTGTCCCCTTACTGTGAAAGATGAATATCTTGTAACTTTAAGCTCTATGTCCCCCGTACTCAATTTGATCATGATTTCATTTATTGTCCGATGTAATTGAACGTTGGCGTGTCCCCTTACTGTGAAAGATCAATATCTTGTAACTTTAAGCTCTATGTACCCCGTACTCATTTGATCATAATTTCATTTATTGTCCGATGTAATTGAATGTTGGCGTGTCCCCTTACTGTGAAAGATGAATATCTTGTAACTTTAAGCTCTATGTACCCCGTACTCATTTGATCATGATTTCATTCATTGTCCGATGTAATTAAACGTTGGTGTGTCCCCTTACTGTGAAAGATGAATATCTTGTAACTTTAAGCTCTATGTACCCCGTACTCATTTGATCATGATTTCATTCATTGTCCGATGTAATTGAACGTTGGCGTGTCCCCTTACTGTGAAAGATGAATATCTTGTAACGTTAAGCTCTATGTACCCCGTACTCATTTGATCATGATTTCATTCATTGTCCGATGTAATTGAATGTTGGCGTGTCCCCTTACTGTGAAAGATGAATATCTTGTAACTTTAAGCTCTATGTACCCCGTACTCATTTGATCATGATTTCATTCATTGTCCGATGTAATTGAATGTTGGCGTGTCCCCTTACTGTGAAAGATGAATATCTTGGAACTTTAAGCTCTATGTACCCCGTACTCATTTGATCATGATTTCATTCATTGTCCGATGTAATTGAACGTTGGCGTATCCCCTTACTGTGAAAGATGAATATCTTGTAACTTTAAGCTCTATGTACCCCGTACTCATTTGATCATAATTTCATTTATTGTCCGATATAATTGAACGTTGGTGTGTCCCCTTACTGTGAAAGATCAATATCTTGTAACTTTAAGCTCTATGTACCCGTACTCATTTGATCATAATTTCATTTATTGTCCGATATAATTGAACGTTGGCGTGTCCCCTTACTGTGAAAGATGTATATCTTGTAACTTTAAGCTCTATGTACCCCGTACGCATTTGATCATAATTTCATTTATTGTCCGATATAATTGAACGTTGGCGTGTCCCCTTACTGTGAAAGATCAATATCTTGTAACTTTAAGCTCTATGTCCCCCGTACTCATTTGATCATAATTTCATTTATTGTCCGATATAATTGAACGTTGGCGTGTCCCCTTACTGTGAAAGATCAATATCTTGTAACTTTAAGCTCTATGTACCCGTACTCATTTGATCATGATTTCATTTATGGTCCGATATAATTGAACGTTGGCGTGTCCCCTTACTGTGAAAGATCAATATCTTGTAACTTTAAGCTCTATGTACCCCGTACTCATTTGATCATAATTTCATTTATTGTCCGATGTAATTGAACGTTGGCGTGTCCCCTTACTGTGAAAGATGAATATCTTGTAACTTTAAGCTCTATGTCCCCCGTACTCATTTGATCATAATTTCATTTATTGTCCGATGTAATTGAACGTTGGCGTGTCCCCTTACTGTGAAAGATGTATATCTTGTAACTTTAAGCTCTATGTACCCGTATTCATTTGATCATGATTTCATTTATTGTCCGATGTAATTGAACGTTGGCGTGTCCCCTTACTGTGAAAGATGAATATCTTGTAACTTTAAGCTCTATGTACCCTTACTCATTTGATCATGATTTCATTTATTGTCCGATGTAATTGAACGTTGGCGTGTCCCCTTACTGTGAAAGATGTATATCTTGTAACTTTAAGCTCTATGTACCCGTATTCATTTGATCATGATTTCATTTATTGTCCGATGTAATTGAACGTTGGTGTGTCCCCTTACTGTGAAAGATGTATATCTTGTAACTTTAAGCTCTATGTACCCGTACTCATTTGTTCATAATTTCATTTATTGTCCGATATAATTGAACGTTGGCGTGTCCCCTTACTGTGAAAGATGTATATCTTGTAACTTTAAGCTCTATGTACCCGTATTCATTTGATCATGATTTCATTTATTGTCCGATATAATTGAACGTTGCTGTGTCCCCTTATTGTGAAAGATGTATATCTTGTAACTTTAAGCTCTATGTACCCGTATTCATTTGATCATGATTTCATTTAGTGTCCGATGTAATTGAACGTTGGAGTGTCTGCTTACTGTGAAAGATGAATATCAGGTAACTTTAAGCTCTATGTCCCCCGTACTCATTTGATCATAATTTCATTTATTGTCCGATATAATTGAACGTTGGCGTGTCCCCTTACTGTGAAAGATCAATATCTTGTAACTTTAAGCTCTATGTCCCCCGTACTCATTTGATCATAATTTCATTTATTGTCCGATATAATTGAACGTTGGCGTGTCCCCTTACTGTGAAAGATCAATATCTTGTAACTTTAAGCTCTATGTCCCCCGTACTCATTTGATCATGATTTCATTTATTGTCCGATATAATTGAACGTTGGCGTGTCCCCTTACTGTGAAAGATGTATAATTTGTAACTTTAAGCTCTATGTACCCCGTACTCATTTGATCATAATTTCATTTATTGTCCGATGTAATTGAACGTTGGTGTGTCCCCTTACTGTGAAAGATGTATATCTTGTAACTTTAAGCTCTATGTACCCGTACTCCTTTGATCATAATTTCATTTATTGTCCGATGTAATTGAACGTTGGTGTGTCCCCTTACTGTGAAAGATGTATATCTTGTAACTTTAAGCTCTATGTACCCGTACTCATTTGATCATAATTTCATTTATTGTCCGATGTAATTGAACGTTGGCGTGTCCCCTTACTGTGAAAGATGTATATCTTGTAACTTTAAGCTCTATGTCCCCCGTACTCATTTGATCATGATTTCATTTATTGTCCGATGTAATTGAACGTTGGCGTGTCCCCTTACTGTGAAAGATGTATATCTTGTAACTTTAAGCTCTATGTCCCCCGTACTCATTTGATCATGATTTCATTTATTGTCCGATGTAATTGAACGTTGGTGTGTCCCCTTACTGTGAAAGATGTATATCTTGTAACTTTAAGCTCTATGTACCCCGTACTCATTTGATCATAATTTCATTTATTGTCCGATATAATTGAACGTTGGTGTGTCCCCTTACTGTTAAAGATCAATATCTTGTAACTTTAAGCTCTATGTACCCGTACTCATTTGATCATAATTCCATTTATTGTCCGATATAATTGAACGTTGGCGTGTCCCCTTACTGTGAAAGATGTATATCTTGTAACTTTAAGCTCTATGTACCCCGTACTCATTTGATCATAATTTCATTTATTGCCCGATATAATTGAACGTTGGCGTGTCCCCTTACTGTGAAAGATCAATATCTTGTAACTTTAAGCTCTATGTCCCCCGTACTCATTTGATCATAATTTCGTTTATTGTCCGATGTAATTCAACGTTGGTGTGTCCCCTTACTGTGAAAGATAAATATCTTGTAATTTTAAGCTCTATGTCCCCCGTACTCATTTGATCATGATTTCATTTATTGTCCGATGTAATTGAACGTTGGCGTGTCCCCTTACTGTGAAAGATCAATATCTTGTAACTTTAAGCTCTATGTACCCGTACTCATTTGATCATGATTTCATTTATGGTCCGATATAATTGAACGTTGGCGTGTCCCCTTACTGTGAAAGATGAATATCTTGTAACTTTAAGCTCTATGTACCCGTATTCATTTGTTCATGATTTCATTTATTGTCCGATGTAATTGAACGTTGGTGTGTCCCCTTACTTTGAAAGATGAATATCTTGTAACTTTAAGCTCTATGTACCCGTATTCATTTGATCATGATTTCATTTATTGTCCGATGTAATTGAACGTTGGTGTGTCCCCTTACTGTGAAAGATGTATATCTTGTAACTTTAAGCTCTATGTACCCGTACTCATTTGATCATAATTTCATTTATTGTCCGATATAATTGAACGTTGGCGTGTCCCCTTACTGTGAAAGATGTATATCTTGTAACTTTAAGCTCTATGTACCCGTATTCATTTGATCATGATTTCATTTATTGTCCGATATAATTGAACGTTGGTGTGTCCCCTTATTGTGAAAGATGTATATCTTGTAACTTTAAGCTCTATGTACCCGTATTCATTTGATCATGATTTCATTTAGTGTCCGATGTAATTGAACGTTGGAGTGTCCCCTTACTGTGAAAGATGAATATCAGGTAACTTTAAGCTCTATGTCCCCCGTACTCATTTGATCATAATTTCATTTATTGTCCGATATAATTGAACGTTGGCGTGTCCCCTTACTGTGAAAGATGTATATCTTGTAACTTTAAGCTCTATGTACCCCGTACTCATTTGATCATAATTTCATTTATTGTCCGATATAATTGAACGTTGGCGTGTCCCCTTACTGTGAAAGATCAATATCTTGTAACTTTAAGCTCTATGTCCACCGTACTCATTTGATCATGATTTCATTTATTGTCCGATATAATTGAACGTTGGCGTGTCCCCTTACTGTGAAAGATGTATATCTTGTAACTTTAAGCTCTATGTCCCCCGTACTCATTTGATCATAATTTCATTTATTGTCCGATATAATTGAACGTTGGCGTGTCCCCTTACTGTGAAAGATCAATATCTTGTAACTTTAAGCTCTATGTCCCCCGTACTCATTTGATCATAATTTCATTTATTGTCCGATATAATTGAACGTTGGCGTGTCCCCTTACTGTGAAATATCAATATCTTGTAACTTTAAGCTCTATGTCCCCCGTACTCATTTGATCATGATTTCATTTATTGTCCGATATAATTGAACGTTGGCGTGTCCCCTTACTGTGAAAGATGTATAATTTGTAACTTTAAGCTCTATGTACCCCGTACTCATTTGATCATAATTTCATTTATTGTCCGATGTAATTGAACGTTGGTGTGTCCCCTTACTGTGAAAGATGTATATCTTGTAACTTTAAGCTCTATGTACCCGTACTCATTTGATCATAATTTCATTTATTGTCCGATGTAATTGAACGTTGGTGTGTCCCCTTACTGTGAAAGATGTATATCTTGTAACTTTAAGCTCTATGTACCCGTACTCATTTGATCATAATTTCATTTATTGTCCGATGTAATTGAACGTTGGCGTGTCCCCTTACTGTGAAAGATGTATATCTTGTAACTTTAAGCTCTATGTCCCCCGTACTCATTTGATCATGATTTCATTTATTGTCCGATGTAATTGATCGTTGGCGTGTCCCCTTACTGTGAAAGATGTATATCTTGTAACTTTAAGCTCTATGTCCCCCGTACTCATTTGATCATGATTTCATTTATTGTCCGATGTAATTGAACGTTGGTGTGTCCCCTTACTGTGAAAGATGTATATCTTGTAACTTTAAGCTCTATGTACCCCGTACTCATTTGATCATAATTTCATTTATTGTCCGATATAATTGAACGTTGGTGTGTCCCCTTACTGTGAAAGATCAATATCTTGTAACTTTAAGCTCTATGTACCCGTACTCATTTGATCATAATTTCATTTATTGTCCGATATAATTGAACGTTGGCGTGTCCCCTTACTGTGAAAGATGTATATCTTGTAACTTTAAGCTCTATGTACCCCGTACTCATTTGATCATAATTTCATTTATTGCCCGATATAATTGAACGTTGGCGTGTCCCCTTACTGTGAAAGATCAATATCTTGTAACTTTAAGCTCTATGTACCCGTACTCATTTGATCATGATTTCAGTCATCGTCCGATGTAATTGAATGTTGGCGTGTCCCCTTACTGTGAAAGATGAATATCTTGTAACTTTAAGCTCTATGTACCCCGTACTCATTTGATCATGATTTCATTTATTGTCCGATGTAATTGAACGTTGGCGTGTCCCCTTACTGTGAAAGATCAATATCTTGTAACTTTAAGCTCTATGTACCCGTACTCATTTGATCATGATTTCAGTCATCGTCCGATGTAATTGAATGTTGGCGTGTCCCCTTACTGTGAAAGATGAATATCTTGTAACTTTAAGCTCTATGTCCCCCGTACTCATTTGATCATGATTTCATTTATTGTCCGATGTAATTGAACGTTGGCGTGTCCCCTTACTGTGAAAGATCAATATCTTGTAACTTTAAGCTCTATGTACCCCGTACTCATTTGATCATAATTTCATTTATTGTCCGATGTAATTGAATGTTGGCGTGTCCCCTTACTGTGAAAGATGAATATCTTGTAACTTTAAGCTCTATGTACCCCGTACTCATTTGATCATGATTTCATTCATTGTCCGATGTAATTAAACGTTGGTGTGTCCCCTTACTGTGAAAGATGAATATCTTGTAACTTTAAGCTCTATGTACCCCGTACTCATTTGATCATGATTTCATTCATTGTCCGATGTAATTGAACGTTGGCGTGTCCCCTTACTGTGAAAGATGAATATCTTGTAACGTTAAGCTCTATGTACCCCGTACTCATTTGATCATGATTTCATTCATTGTCCGATGTAATTGAATGTTGGCGTGTCCCCTTACTGTGAAAGATGAATATCTTGTAACTTTAAGCTCTATGTACCCCGTACTCATTTGATCATGATTTCATTCATTGTCCGATGTAATTGAATGTTGGCGTGTCCCCTTACTGTGAAAGATGAATATCTTGGAACTTTAAGCTCTATGTACCCCGTACTCATTTGATCATGATTTCATTCATTGTCCGATGTAATTGAACGTTGGCGTATCCCCTTACTGTGAAAGATGAATATCTTGTAACTTTAAGCTCTATGTACCCCGTACTCATTTGATCATAATTTCATTTATTGTCCGATATAATTGAACGTTGGTGTGTCCCCTTACTGTGAAAGATCAATATCTTGTAACTTTAAGCTCTATGTACCCGTACTCATTTGATCATAATTTCATTTATTGTCCGATATAATTGAACGTTGGCGTGTCCCCTTACTGTGAAAGATGTATATCTTGTAACTTTAAGCTCTATGTACCCCGTACGCATTTGATCATAATTTCATTTATTGTCCGATATAATTGAACGTTGGCGTGTCCCCTTACTGTGAAAGATCAATATCTTGTAACTTTAAGCTCTATGTCCCCCGTACTCATTTGATCATAATTTCATTTATTGTCCGATATAATTGAACGTTGGCGTGTCCCCTTACTGTGAAAGATCAATATCTTGTAACTTTAAGCTCTATGTACCCGTACTCATTTGATCATGGTTTCATTTATGGTCCGATATAATTGAACGTTGGCGTGTCCCCTTACTGTGAAAGATCAATATCTTGTAACTTTAAGCTCTATGTACCCCGTACTCATTTGATCATAATTTCATTTATTGTCCGATGTAATTGAACGTTGGCGTGTCCCCTTACTGTGAAAGATGAATATCTTGTAACTTTAAGCTCTATGTCCCCCGTACTCATTTGATCATAATTTCATTTATTGTCCGATGTAATTGAACGTTGGCGTGTCCCCTTACTGTGAAAGATGTATATCTTGTAACTTTAAGCTCTATGTACCCGTATTCATTTGATCATGATTTCATTTATTGTCCGATGTAATTGAACGTTGGCGTGTCCCCTTACTGTGAAAGATGAATATCTTGTAACTTTAAGCTCTATGTACCCTTACTCATTTGATCATGATTTCATTTATTGTCCGATGTAATTGAACGTTGGCGTGTCCCCTTACTGTGAAAGATGTATATCTTGTAACTTTAAGCTCTATGTACCCGTATTCATTTGTTCATGATTTCATTTATTGTCCGATGTAATTGAACGTTGGCGTGTCCCCTTACTGTGAAAGATGAATATCTTGTAACTTTAAGCTCTATGTACCCGTATTCATTTGATCATGATTTCATTTATTGTCCGATGTAATTGAACGTTGGTGTGTCCCCTTACTGTGAAAGATGTATATCTTGTAACTTTAAGCTCTATGTACCCGTACTCATTTGTTCATAATTTCATTTATTGTCCGATATAATTGAACGTTGGCGTGTCCCCTTACTGTGAAAGATGTATATCTTGTAACTTTAAGCTCTATGTACCCGTATTCATTTGATCATGATTTCATTTATTGTCCGATATAATTGAACGTTGCTGTGTCCCCTTATTGTGAAAGATGTATATCTTGTAACTTTAAGCTCTATGTACCCGTATTCATTTGATCATGATTTCATTTAGTGTCCGATGTAATTGAACGTTGGAGTGTCTGCTTACTGTGAAAGATGAATATCAGGTAACTTTAAGCTCTATGTCCCCCGTACTCATTTGATCATAATTTCATTTATTGTCCGATATAATTGAACGTTGGCGTGTCCCCTTACTGTGAAAGATGTATATCTTGTAACTTTAAGCTCTATGTACCCCGTACTCATTTGATCATAATTTCATTTATTGTCCGATATAATTGAACGTTGGCGTGTCCCCTTACTGTGAAAGATCAATATCTTGTAACTTTAAGCTCTATATCCACCGTACTCATTTGATCATGATTTCATTTATTGTCCGATATAATTGAACGTTGGCGTGTCCCCTTACTGTGAAAGATGTATATCTTGTAACTTTAAGCTCTATGTCCCCCGTACTCATTTGATCATAATTTCATTTATTGTCCGATATAATTGAACGTTGGCGTGTCCCCTTACTGTGAAAGATCAATATCTTGTAACTTTAAGCTCTATGTCCCCCGTACTCATTTGATCATAATTTCATTTATTGTCCGATATAATTGAACGTTGGCGTGTCCCCTTACTGTGAAAGATCAATATCTTGTAACTTTAAGCTCTATGTCCCCCGTACTCATTTGATCATGATTTCATTTATTGTCCGATATAATTGAACGTTGGCGTGTCCCCTTACTGTGAAAGATGTATAATTTGTAACTTTAAGCTCTATGTACCCCGTACTCATTTGATCATAATTTCATTTATTGTCCGATGTAATTGAACGTTGGTGTGTCCCCTTACTGTGAAAGATGTATATCTTGTAACTTTAAGCTCTATGTACCCGTACTCATTTGATCATAATTTCATTTATTGTCCGATGTAATTGAACGTTGGTGTGTCCCCTTACTGTGAAAGATATATATCTTGTAACTTTAAGCTCTATGTACCCGTACTCATTTGATCATAATTTCATTTATTGTCCGATGTAATTGAACGTTGGCGTGTCCCCTTACTGTGAAAGATGTATATCTTGTAACTTTAAGCTCTATGTCCCCCGTACTCATTTGATCATGATTTCATTTATTGTCCGATGTAATTGAACGTTGGCGTGTCCCCTTACTGTGAAAGATGTATATCTTGTAACTTTAAGCTCTATGTCCCCCGTACTCATTTGATCATGATTTCATTTATTGTCCGATGTAATTGAACGTTGGTGTGTCCCCTTACTGTGAAAGATGTATATCTTGTAACTTTAAGCTCTATGTACCCCGTACTCATTTGATCATAATTTCATTTATTGTCCGATATAATTGAACGTTGGTGTGTCCCCTTACTGTGAAAGATCAATATCTTGTAATTTTAAGCTCTATGTACCCGTACTCATTTGATCATAATTTCATTTATTGTCCGATATAATTGAACGTTGGCGTGTCACCTTACTGTGAAAGATGTATATCTTGTAACTTTAAGCTCTATGTACCCCGTACTCATTTGATCATAATTTCATTTATTGCCCGATATAATTGAACGTTGGCGTGTCCCCTTACTGTGAAAGATCAATATCTTGTAACTTTAAGCTCTATGTCCCCCGTACTCATTTGATCATAATTTCATTTATTGTCCGATGTAATTGAACGTTGGTGTGTCCCCTTACTGTGAAAGATCAATATCTTGTAATTTTAAGCTCTATGTCCCCCGTACTCATTTGATCATGATTTCATTTATTGTCCGATGTAATTGAACGTTGGCGTGTCCCCTTACTGTGAAAGATCAATATCTTGTAACTTTAAGCTCTATGTACCCGTACTCATTTGATCATGATTTCATTTATGGTCCGATATAATTGAACGTTGGCGTGTCCCCTTACTGTGAAAGATCAATATCTTGTAACTTTAAGCTCTATGTACCCCGTACTCATTTGATCATGATTTCATTTATTGTCCGATGTAATTGAACGTTGGCGTGTCCCCTTACTGTGAAAGATCAATATCTTGTAACTTTGAGCTCTATGTACCCCGTACTCATTTGATCATAATTTCATTTATTGTCCGATGTAATTGAACGTTGGCGTGTCCCCTTACTGTGAAAGATCAATATCTTGTTACTTTAAGCTCTACTTACCCGTACTCATTTGATCATGATTTCAGTCATCGTCCGATGTAATTGAATGTTGGCGTGTCCCCTTACTGTGAAAGATGAATATCTTGTAACTTTAAGCTCTATGTACCCCGTACTCATTTGATCATGATTTCATTTATTGTCCGATGTAATTGAACGTTGGCGTGTCCCCTTACTGTGAAAGATCAATATCTTGTAACTTTAAGCTCTATGTACCCGTACTCATTTGATCATGATTTCAGTCATCGTCCGATGTAATTGAATGTTGGCGTGTCCCCTTACTGTGAAAGATGAATATCTTGTAACTTTAAGCTCTATGTACCCCGTACTCATTTGATCATGATTTCATTTATTGTCCGATGTAATTGAACGTTGGCGTGTCCCCTTACTGTGAAAGATCAATATCTTGTAACTTTAAGCTCTATGTACCCGTACTCATTTGATCATGATTTCAGTCATCGTCCGATGTAATTGAATGTTGGCGTGTCCCCTTACTGTGAAAGATGAATATCTTGTAACTTTAAGCTCTATGTCCCCCGTACTCATTTGATCATGATTTCATTTATTGTCCGATGTAATTGAACGTTGGCGTGTCCCCTTACTGTGAAAGATCAATATCTTGTAACTTTAAGCTCTATGTACCCCGTACTCATTTGATCATAATTTCATTTATTGTCCGATGTAATTGAATGTTGGCGTGTCCCCTTACTGTGAAAGATGAATATCTTGTAACTTTAAGCTCTATGTACCCCGTACTCATTTGATCATGATTTCATTCATTGTCCGATGTAATTGAACGTTGGCGTGTCCCCTTACTGTGAAAGATGAATATCTTGTAACTTTAAGCTCTATGTCCCCCGTACTCATTTGATCATGATTTCATTCATTGTCCGATGTAATTGAATGTTGGCGTGTCCCCTTACTGTGAAAGATGAATATCTTGTAACGTTAAGCTCTATGTACCCCTTACTCATTTGATCATGATTTCATTCATTGTCCGATGTAATTGAATGTTGTCGTGTCCCCTTACTGTGAAAGATGAATATCTTGTAACTTTAAGCTCTATGTACCCCGTACTCATTTGATCATGATTTCATTCATTGTCCGATGTAATTGAATGTTGGTGTGTCCCCTTACTGTGAAAGATGAATATCTTGTAACGTTAAGCTCTATGTACCCCGTACTCATTTGATCATGATTTCATTCATTGTCCGATGTAATTGAATGTTGGCGTGTCCCCTTACTGTGAAAGATGAATATCTTGTAACTTTAAGCTCTATGTACCCCGTACTCATTTGATCATGATTTCATTCATTGTCCGATGTAATTGACCGTTGGCGTGTCCCCTTACTGTGAAAGATGAATATCTTGTAACTTTAAGCTCTATGTACCCCGTACTCATTTGATCATGATTTCATTCATTGTCCGATGTAATTGAATGTTGGCGTGTCCCCTTACTGTGAAAGATGAATATCTTGTAACTTTAAGCTCTATGTACCCCGTACTCATTTGATCATGATTTCATTCATTGTCCGATGTAATTGACCGTTGGCGTGTCCCCTTACTGTGAAAGATGAATATCTTGTAACTTTAAGCTCTATGTACCCCGTACTCATTTGATCATGATTTCATTCATTGTCCGATGTAATTGAATGTTGGCGTGTCCCCTTACTGTGAAAGATGAATATCTTGGAACTTTAAGCTCTATGTACCCCGTACTCATTTGATCATGATTTCATTCATTGTCCGATGTAATTGAAGGTTGGCGTGTCCCCTTACTGTGAAAGATGTATATCTTGTAACTTTAAGCTCTATGTACCCCGTACTCATTTGATCATGATTTCATTCATTGTCCGATGTAATTGAATGTTGGCGTGTCCCCTTACTGTGAAAGATGTATATCTTGTAACTTTAAGCTCTATGTTCCCGTACTCATTTGATCATGATTTCATTCATTGTCCGATGTAATTGAATGTTGGCGTGTCCCCTTACTGTGAAAGATGTATATCTTGTAACTTTAAGCTCTATGTACCCGTACTCATTTGATCATGATTTCATTTATTGTCCGAAGTAATTGACCGTTGGCGTGTCCCCTTACTGTGAAAGATGAATATCTTGTAACTTTAAGCTCTATGTACCCCGTACTCATTTGATCATGATTTCATTCATTGTCCGATGTAATTGAATGTTGGCGTGTCCCCTTACTGTGAAAGATGTATATCTTGTAACTTTAAGCTCTATGTACCCGTACTCATTTGATCATGATTTCATTTATTGTCCGATGTAATTGAATGTTGGCGTGTCCCCTTACTGTGAAAGATGTATATCTTGTAACTTTAAGCTCTATGTACCCCGTACTCATTTGATCATGATTTCATTCATTGTCCGATGTAATTGAATGTTGGTGTGTCCCCTTACTGTGAAAGATGTATATCTTGTAACTTTAAGCTCTATGTCCCCGTAGTCATTTGATCATGATTTCATTTATTGTCCGAAGTAATTGACCGTTGGCGTGTCCCCTTACTATGAAAGATGAATATCTTGTAACTTTACGCTCTATGTACCCGTACTCATTTTATCATAATTTCATTTATTGTCCGATGTAATTGACCGTTGGTGTGTCCCCTTACTATGAAAGGTGAATATCTTGTAACTTTACGCTCTATGTACCCCGTACTCATTTGATCATAATTTCATTTATTGTCCGATGTAATTGACCGTTGGTGTGTCCCCTTACTATGAAAGGTGAATATCTTGTAACTTTACGCTCTATGTACCCCGTACTCATTTGATCATAATTTCATTTATTGTCCGATGTAATTGACCGTTGGCGTGTCCCCTTACTAT
Organism: Mantis religiosa; assembly: GCA_030765055.1. Classification (NCBI taxonomy): domain Eukaryota; kingdom Metazoa; phylum Arthropoda; class Insecta; order Mantodea; family Mantidae; genus Mantis; species Mantis religiosa. Next base: position 8,143,757 of record JAUKNK010000016.1, read on the forward strand.
GAAAGATGAATATCTTGTAACTTTACGCTCTATGTACCCGTACTCATTTGATCATAATTTCATTTATTGTCCGATGTAATTGACCGTTGGTGTGTCCCCTTACTATGAAAGGTGAATATCTTGTAACTTTACGCTCTATGTACCCCGTACTCATTTGATCATAATTTCATTTATTGTCCGATGTAATTGACCGTTGGTGTGTCCCCTTACTATGAAAGGTGAATATCTTGTAACTTTAAGCTCTATGTACCCCGTACTCATTTGATCATAATTTCATTTATTGTCCGATGTAATTGACCGTTGGTGTGTCCCCTTACTATGAAAGGTGAATATCTTGTAACTTTACGCTCTATGTACCCCGTACTCATTTGATCATGATTTCATTTATTGTCCGAAGTAATTGACCGTTGGCGTGTCCCCTTACTATGAAAGATGAATATCTTGTAACTTTACGCTCTATGTACCCCGTACTCATTTGATCATAATTTCATTTATTGTCCGATGTAATTGACCGTTGGTGTGTCCCCTTACTGTGAAAGGTGAATATCTTGTAACTTTACGCTCTATGTACCCCGTACTCATTTGATCAAAATTTCATTTATTGTCCGATGTAATTGACCGTTGGTGTGTCCCCTTACTGTGAAAGGTGAATATCTTGTAACTTTAAGCTCTATGTCCCCCGTACTCATTTGATCATAATTTCATTTATTGTCCGAAGTAATTGACCGTTGGTGTGTCCCGTTACTGTGAAAGATGTATATCTTGTAACTTTAAGCTCTATGTACCCGTACTCATTTGATCATAATTTCATTTATTGTCCGATGTAATTGACCGTTGGCGTGTCCCCTTACTGTGAAAGATGAATATCTTGTAACTTTAAGCTCTATGTCCCCCGTACTCATTTGATCATAATTTCATTTATTGTCCGAAGTAATTGAATGTTGGCGTGTCCCGTTACTGTGAAAGATGTATATCTTGTAACTTTAAGCTCTATGTACCCGTACTCATTTGATCATAATTTCATTTATTGTCCGATGTAATTGAACGTTGGCGTGTCCCCTTACTGTGAAAGATGTATATCTTGTAACTTTAAGCTCTATGTACCCGTACTCATTTGATCATAATTTCATTTATTATCCGATGTAATTGAACGTTGGCGTGTCCCCTTACTGTGAAAGATGTATATCTTGTAACTTTAAGCTCTATGTACCCGTACTCATTTGATCATAATTTCATTTATTGTCCGATGTAATTGAACGTTGGCGTGTCCCCTTACTGTGAAAGATGTATATCTTGTAACTTTAAGCTCTATGTACCCGTACTCATTTGATCATAATTTCATTTATTGTCCGATGTAATTGAACGTTGGCGTGTCCCCTTACTGTGAAAGATGTATATCTTGTAACTTTAAGCTCTATGTACCCGTACTCATTTGATCATAGTTTCATTTATTGTCCGATGTAATTGAACGTTGGCGTGTCCCCTTACTGTGAAAGATGTATATCTTGTAACTTTAAGCTCTATGTACCCCGTACTCATTTGATCATAATTTCATTTATTGTCCGATGTAATTGAACGTTGGCGTGTCCCCTTACTGTGAAAGATGTATATCTTGTAACTTTAAGCTCTATGTACCCGTACTCATTTGATCATAATTTCATTTATTGTCCGATGTAATTGAACGTTGGCGTGTCCCCTTACTGTGAAAGATGTATATCTTGTAACTTTAAGCTCTATGTACCCCGTACTCATTTGATCATAATTTCATTTATTGTCCGATATAATTGAACGTTGGCGTGTCCCCTTACTGTGAAAGATGAATATCTTGTAACTTTAAGCTCTATGTACCCCGTACTCATTTGATCATAATTTCATTTATTGTCCGAAGTAATTGAATGTTGGCGTGTCCCCTTACTGTGAAAGATGTATATCTTGTAACTTTAAGCTCTATGTACCCCGTACTCATTTGATCATAATTTCATTTATTGTCCGATGTAATTGACCGTTGGCGTGTCCCCTTACTGTGAAAGATGAATATCTTGGAACTTTAAGCTCTATGTACCCGTACTCATTTGATCATAATTTCATTTATTGTCCGAAGTAATTGAATGTTGGCGTGTCCCGTTACTGTGAAAGATGTATATCTTGTAACTTTAAGCTCTATGTACCCCGTACTCATTTGATCATAATTTCATTTATTGTCCGATGTAATTGAACGTTGGCGTGTCCCCTTACTGTGAAAGATGTATATCTTGTAACTTTAAGCTCTATGTACCCGTACTCATTTGATCATAATTTCATTTATTGTCCGATGTAGTTGAACGTTGGCGTGTCCCCTTACTATGAAAGATGTATATCTTGTAACTTTAAGCTCTATGTACCCCGTACTCATTTGATCATGATTTCATTTATTGTCCGATATAATTGACCGTTGGCGTGTCCCCTTACTGTGAAAGATGAATATCTTGTAACTTTAAGCTCTATATACCCCCGTACTCATTTGATCATGATTTCATTTATTGTCCGATATAATTGACCGTTGGCGTGTCCCCTTACTGTGAAAGATGTATATCTTGTAACTTTAAGCTCTATGTACCCCGTACTCATTTGATCATGATTTCATTTATTGTCCGATATAATTGACCGTTGGCGTGTCCCCTTACTGTGAAAGATGAATATCTTGTAACTTTAAGCTCTATGTACCCCGTACTCATTTGATCATAATTTCATTTATTGTCCGAAGTAATTGAACGTTGGAGTGTCCCCTTACTGTGAAAGATGAATATCTTGTAACTTTAAGCTCTATGTACCCGTACTCATTTGATCATGATTTCATTTATTGTCGGATATAATTGAACGTTGGCATGTCCCCTTACTGTGAAAGGTGAATATCTTGTAACTTTGAGCTCTATGTACCCGTACTCATTTGATCATGATTTCATTTATTGTCGGATATAATGAACGTTGGGAGTGTCCCCTTACTGTGAAAGATGAATATCTGGTAACTTTAGGCTCTATGCACCCCGTACCGATTTGATCATGATTTCATTTATTTTTTGATAAAATTGAACGTTGGAGTGTCCCCTTACTGTGAAAGATGAATATCTTGTAACTTTAGGCTCTATGCACCCCGTACTCATTTGATCATGATTTCATTTATTGTCGGATATAATTGAACGTTGGGAGTGTCCCCTTACTGTGAAAGATGAATATCTTGTAACTTTGAGCTCTATGTACCCGTACTCATTTGATCATGATTTCATTTATTGTCGGATATAATTGAACGTTGGGAGTGTCCCCTTACTGTGAAAGATGAATATCTGGTAACTTTAGGCTCTATGCACCCCGTACTGATTTGATCATGATTTCATTTATTTTTTGATAAAATTGAACGTTGGAGTGTCCCCTTACTGTGAAAGATGAATATCTTGTAACTTTAGGCTCTATGCACCCCGTACTCATTTGATCATGATTTCATTTATTTTTTGATAAAATTGAACGTTGGGAGTGTCCCCTTACTGTTAAAGATGAATATCTTGTAACATTAGGCTCTATGCACCCCGTACTCATTTGATCATGATTTCATTTATTTTTTGATAAAATTGAACGTTGGAGTGTCCCCTTACTGTTAAAGATGAATATCTTGTAACATTAGGCTCTATGCACCCCGTACTCATTTGATCATGATTTCATTTATTTTTTGATAAAATTGAACGTTGGAGTGTCCCCTTACTGTTAAAGATGAATATCTTGTAACATTAGGCTCTATGCACCCCGTACTCATTTGATCATGATTTCATTTATTTTTTGATAAAATTGAACGTTGGAGTGTCCCCTTACTGTTAAAGATGAATATCTTGTAACATTAGGCTCTATGCACCCCGTACTCATTTGATCATGATTTCATTTATTTTTTGATAAAATTGAACGTTGGAGTGTCCCCTTACTGTGAAAGATGAATATCTGGTAACTTTAAGCTCTATGTACCCGTACTCATTTGATCATGATTTCATTCATCGTCCGATGTAATTGACCGTTGGGATTGTCCCCTTACTGAGAAAAATGAATGTCTGGTAAATTTAAGCTCTATGTAGCCGTACTCATTTGATCATAATTTCATTTATTGTCCGATATAATTGAACGTTGGGAGTGTCACCTTACTGTTAAAGATGAATATCTTGTAACTTTAGACCCTATGTACCACGTACTCATTTGATCATGATTTCATTTATTTTCCGATATAATTGAACGTTGGCGTGTCCCTTTACTGTGAAAGATGAATATCTTGTAAATTTAAGCTCTATGTAGCTTTACTCATTTGATCATGATTCCATTTATTGTCCGATATAATTGAACGTTGGCGTGTCCCCTTACTGTGAAAGATGAATATCTTGTAACTTTAAGCTCTATGTAGCTTTACTCATTTGATCATGATTTCATTTATTTTCCGATATAATTGAACGTTGGCGTGTCCCCTTACTGTGAAAGATGAATATCTTGTAACTTTAAGCTCTATGTAGCTTTACTCATTTGATCATGATTTCATTTATTTTCCGATATAATTGAACGTTGGCGTGTCCCCTTACTGTGAAAGATGAAAATCTTGTAACTTTAAGCTCTATGTAGCTTTACTCATTTGATCATGATTCCATTTATTGTCCGATATAATTGAACGTTGGTGTGTCCCCATACTGTGAAAGATGAATATCTTGTAACTTTAAGCTCTATGTATCCCGTACTAATTTGATCATGATTTCATTCATCGTCCGATATAATTGAACGTTGGCGTGTCCCCTTACTGTGAAAGATGAATATCTTGTAACTTTAGACCCTATGTACCCCGTACTCATTTGATCATGGTTTCATTTATTGTCCGATATAATTGAACGTTGGGTTTGTCCCCTTACTGGTAAAGATGAATATCTTGTAACTTTAGACCCTATGTACCCCGTACTCATTTGATCATGATTTCATTTATTTTCCGATATAAATGAACGTTGGCGTGTCCCCTTACTGTGAAAGATGAATATCTTGTAACTTTAAGCTCTATATACCCCGTACTCACTTGATCATAATTTCATTTATTGTCTGATGTAATTGAACGTTGGCGTGTCCCCTTACTGTGAAAGATGAATATCTTGTAACTTTAAACTCTATGTAGCTTTACTCATTTGATCATGATTCCATTTATTGTCCGATATAATTGAACGTTGGTGTGTCCCCATACTGTGAAAGATGAATATCTTGTAACTTTAAGCTCTATGTAGCTTTACTCATTTGATCATGATTTCATTTATGGTCCGATATAATTGAACGTTGGCGTGTCCCCTTACTGTGAAAGATGAATATCTTGTAGCTTTAAGCTCTATGTAGCCCGTACTCATTTGATCATGATTTCATTCATCGTCCGATATAATTGAACGTTGGCGTGTCCCCTTACTGTGAAAGATGAATATCTGGTAACTTTAAGCTCTATGTACCCGTACTCATTTACCATGATTCCATTTATTGTCCGATATAATTGAACGATGGTGTGTCCCTTTACTGTGAAAGATGAATATCTTGTAACTTTCAGCTCTATGTACTCGTACTCATTTGATCGTGATTTCATTTATTGTCCGATATAATTGAATGTTGGCGTGTCCCCTAACTGTGAAAGATGAATATCTGGTAAATTTAAGCTCTATGTACCCGTACTCATTTGATCATGAATTCATTCATCGTCCGATATAATTGAACGTTGGCGTGTCCTCTTACTGTGAAAGATGAATATCCGGTAACTTTAAGCTGTATGTACCCGTACTCATTTGATCATGATTCTATTCATCATCCGATATAATTGAACCTTGGCGTGTGCCCTTACTGTGAAAGATGAATATCTGGTAACTTTAAGCTCTATGTACGCGTACTCATTTGGTCATGATTTTAATCATCGTCCAATATAATTGAACGTTGGCGTGTCCCCTTATTGTGAAAGATGAATGTCTGGTAACTTTATGCTCTATGTGCCCGTACTCATTTGGTAATGATTTTATTCATCATCCGATATAATTGAACGTTGGCGTGACCCCTTACTGTGAAAGATGAATGTCTGGTAACTTTAAGCTCTATATACCCATACTCATTTGATCATGATTTCATTCATCGTCCGGTATAATTGAACGTTGGCGGGTCCCCTTACTGTGAAAGATGAATATATTGTAACTTTAAGCTCTATGTACCCATACTCATTTGGTCATGATTTCATTTGTTGTCCGATATAATTGAACGTTGGGAGTGTCCCCTTACTGTGAAAGGTGAATATCAAGTAACTTTGAGCTCTATGTACCCGTACTCATTTGATCATGATTTCATTTATTGTCCGATATAATTGAACGTTGGGAGTGTCCCCTTACTGTTAAAGATGAATATCTTGTAACTTTGAGCTCTATGTACCCGTACTCATTTGATCATGATTTCATTTATTGTCCGATATAATGGAACGTTGGGAGTGTCCCCTTACTGTTAAAGATGAATATCTTGTAACCTTAGGCTCTATGTACCCCGTACTCATTTGATCATGATTTCATTCATCGTCCGATGTAATTGACCGTTGGGATTGTCCCCTTACTGTGAAAGATGAATGTCTGGTAACTTTAAGCTCTATGGAGCCGTACTCACTTGACCATGATTTCATTTATTGTCCGATATAATTGAACGTTGGGAGTGTCCCCTTACTGGTAAATATGAATATCTTGTAACTTTAGACTCTATGTACCCCGTACTCATTTGATCATGATTTCATTTATTTTCCGATATAATTGAACGTTGGCGTGTCCCCTTACTGTGAAAGATGTATGTGTGTTAAATTTAAGCTCTATGTACCCGTACTCATTTGACCATGATCCCATTTATTGTCGGATATAATTGAACGTTGGTGTGTCCCCTTACTGTGAAAGATGAATATCTTGTAACTTTAAGCTCTATGTACCCGTACTCATTTGACCATGATCTTATTCATCATCCGATATAATTGAACGTTGGCGTGTCCCCTTACTGTGAAAGATGTATGTGTGTTAAATTTAAGCTCTATGTACCCGTACTCATTTGACCATGATCCCATTTATTGTCGGATATAATTGAACGTTGGTGTGTCCCCTTACTGTGAAAGATGAATATCTTGTAACTTTAAGCTCTATGTACCCCGTACTCATTTGTTCATAATTTCATTTATTGTCCGATGGAATTTAACGTTGGCGTGTCCCCTTACTGTGAAAAATGAATATCTTGTAACTTTAAGCTCTATGTACCCGTACTCCTTTGATTATGATTCCATTTATTGTCCGATATAATTGAACGTTGGTGTGTCCCCATACTGTGACAGATGAATATCTTGTAACTTTAAGCTCTATGTACCCGTACTCATTTGATCATGATTTCATTTATTGTCCGATATAATTGAACGTTGGCGTGTCCCCTTACTGTGAAAGATGAATATCTTGTAGCTTTAAGCTCTATGTAGCCCGTACTCATTTGATCATGATTTCATTCGTCGTCCGATATAATTGAACGTTGGCGTGTCCCCTTACTATGAAATATGAATATCTGGTAACTTTAAGCTTTATGTACCCGTACTCATTTCCCATGATTCCATTTATAGTCCGATATAATTGAACAATGGTGTGGCCCCTTACTGTGAAAGATGAATATCTTGTAACTTTAAGCTCTATGTACCCCATACTCATTTGATCATGATTTCATTTATTGTCCGAGATAATTGAATGTTGGCGTGTAACCCTACTGTGAAAGATGAATATCTGGTAAATTTAAGCTCTATGTACCCGGACTCATTTGATCATGATTTCATTCATCGTCCGATATAATTCAAGGTAGGCGTGTCCCCTTACTGTGAAAGATGAATGTCTGGTAACATTAAGCTCTATGTGCCCGTACTCATTTGGTCATGATTTTATTCATCATCCGATATAATTAAACGTTCGCGTGTCCCCTTACTGTGAAAGATGAATGTCTGGTATTTTAAGCTCTATGTACCCGTACTCATTTGATCATGATTTCATTTATTGTCCGATATAATTGAACGTTGGGAGTGTCCCCTTACTGTGAAAGGTGAATATCTTGTAACTTTAAGCTCTATGTACCCGTACTCATTTGATCATGATTTCATTTATTGTCCGATATAATTGAACGTTGGGAGCGTCCCCTTACTGTGAAAGATGAATATCTTGTAACTTTAGGCTCTATGTACCCCGTACTCATTTGATCATGATTTCATTTATTGTCCGATATACTTGAACGTTGGCGTGTCCCCTTACTGTTAAAGATGAATATCTTGCAACTTTAGGCTCTATGTACCCCTTACTCATTTGATCGTAATTTCATTTATTTTTTGATAAAATTGAATGTTGGAGTGTCCCCTTACTGTGAAAGATGAATATCTTGTAACTTTAAGCTCAATGTACCCGTACTCATTTGATCATGATTTCATTCATCGTCCGATGTAATTGACCGTTGGCGTGTCCCCTTACTGTGAAAGATGAATATCTGGTAACTTTAAGCTCTATGTACCCGTACTCATTTGATCATGATTTCATTTATTGTCCGATATAATTGAACGTTGGGAGTGTCCCCTTACTCTGAAAGATGAATATCTGGTAACATTAAGCTCTATGTAGCCGTACTCATTTGATCATGATTTCATTTATTGTCTGATATAATTGAACGTTGGGAGTGTCCCCTTACGGTTAAAGATGAATATCTTGTAACTTTAGACTCTATGTACCCCGTAATCATTTGATCATGATTTCATTTATTTTCCGATATAATTGAACGTTGGCGTGTCCCCTTACTGTGAAAGATGAATATATTCTAACTTTAAGCTCTATGCCCCCGTACTCATTTGATCATAATTTCATTTATTGTCCGATGTAATTGAACGTTGGCGTGTCCCCTTACTGTGAAAGATGAATATATTGTAACTTTAAGCTCTATGTACCCGTACTCATTTGATCATGATTTCATTTATGGTCCGATATAATTGAACGTTGGCGTGTCCCCTTACTGTGAAAGATGAATATCTTGTAACTTTAAGCTGTATGGACCCGTACTCATTTGGTCATGATTTTATTCATCGTTTAATATAATTGAACGTCGGCGTGTACCCTTACTGTGAAAAATGAATATCTTGTAACTTTAAGCCTTATGTACCCGTATTCATTTGATCATGATTTCATTCATCGTCTGATATAATTGAACGTTGTTGTGTCCCCTTACTGTGAAAGGTGAATATTTTGTAACTTTAAGCTCTATGTACCCGTACTCATTTGATCATGATTTCATTTATTGTCCGATGTAATTGAACGTTGGCGTGTCCCCTTACTGTGAAAGATGAATGTCTGCTAACTTTAGGCTCTATGTACCCGTACTCATTAGAAAATGATTTCATTCATCGTCCGATATAATTGAACGTCGGCGTGTCCCCTTACTGTGAAAAATGAATATCTTGTAACTTTAAGCCTTATGTACCCGTATTCATTTGATCATGATTTCATTCATCGTCTGATATAATTGAACGTTGTTGTGTCCCCTTACTGTGAAAGGTGAATATCTTGTAACCTTAAGCTCTATGTACCCGTACTCATTTGATCATGATTTCATTTATTGTCCGATGTAATTGAACGTTGTTGTGTCCCCTTACTGTGAAAGGTGAATATCTTGTAACTTTAAGCTCTATGTACCCGTACTCATTAGAAAATGATTTCATTCATCGTCCTTTATAATTGAACGTGGGTGTGTCCCCTTACTGTGAAAGATGAATATCTGGTAAGTTTAAGCTCTATGTACCCGTACTCATTTGACCATAATTTTATTCATCATCCGATATAATTGAACGTTGGCGTGTCCCCTTACTGTGAAAGATGAATATCTGGTAAATTTAAGCTCTATGTACCCCGTACTCATTTGATCATTATTTCATTTATTGTCCGATGTAATTGAACGTTGGCGTGTCCCCTTGCTGTGAAAGATGAATACCTTGAAAATTTAAGCTCTATGTACCCGTATTCATTTGATCATGATTTCAGTCATCGTCCGATATAATTGAACGTTGTTGTGTCCACTTACTGTGAAAGATGAATACCTTGAAACTTTAAGCTCTATGTACCCGTATTCATTTGATCATGATTTCAGTCATCGTCCGATATAATTGAACGTTGTTGTGTCCACTTACTGTGAAAGATGAATATCCTGTAACTTTGAGCTCTATGTACCCGTATTCATTTGATCATGATTCAGTCATCGTCCGATATAATTGAACGTTGTTGTGTCCCCTTACTGTGAAAGATGAATATCTTGTAACTTTAAGCTCTATGTACCCGTACTCATTTGATCATGATTTCATTCATCGTCCGATGTAATTGAACGTTGGCGTCTCCCCTTATTGTGAAAGATGAATGTCTGGTAACTTTAAGCTCTATGTACCCGTACTCATTTGATCATGATTTCATTCATCGTCAAGTATAATTGAACGTTGGCGGGTCCCCTTACTGTGAAAGATGAATATCTTGTAAATTTAAGCTCAATGTACCCGTACTCATTTGATCATGATTTCATTTATTGTCAAATATAATTAAACGTTGGGAGTGTCCCCTTACTGTGAAAGGTGTATATCTTGTAATTTTGAGCTCTATGTACCCGTACTCATTTGATCATGATTTCATTTATTGTCGGATATAATTGAACGTTGGGAGTGTCCCCTTACTGTTAAAGATGAATATCTTGTAACTTTAGGCTCTAAGTACCCCGTACTCATTTGATCATGATTTCATTCATCGTCCGATGTAATTCACCGTTGGGATTGTCACCTTACTGTGAAAGATGTATATCTGGTAACTTTAAGCTCTATGTACCCGTACTCATTTGATTATGATTTCATTCATCGTCCGATGTAATTCACCGTTGGGATTGTCACCTTACTGTGAAAGATGAATGTCTGGTAACTTTAAGCTCTTTGTAGCCGTACTCATTTGATCATGATTTCATTTATTAACCGATATAATTGAACGTTGGGAGTGTCCCCTTACTGTTAAAGACGAATATCTTGTAACTTTAGACTCTATGTACCCCGTACTCATTTGATCATGATTCCGTTTAAGGTCCGATATAATTGAACGCTGGGTTTGTCCCCTTACTGGTAAAGATGAATATCTTGTAACCTTAGACTCTATGTACCCCGTACTCATTTGATCATGATTTCATTTATTTTCCGATATAATTGAACGTTGGCGTGTCCCCTTACTGTGAAAGATGAATATCTTCTAACTTTAAGCTCTATGCTCCCGTACTCATTTGATCATAATTTCATTTATTGTCCGATGTAATTGACCGTTGGCGTGTCCCCTTACTGTGAAAGATGAATATCTTGTAACTTTAAGCTCTATGTCCCCCGTACTCATTTGAAAATGATTTCATTCATCGTCCTTTATAATTGAACGTTGGTGTGTCCCCTTACTGTGAAAGATGAATGTCTGGTAACTTTTAGCTCTATGAACCCGTAATCATTTGAAAATGATTTCATTCATCGTCCTTTATAATTGAACGTTGGTGTGTCCCCTTACTGTGAAAGATGAATGTCTGGTAACTTTAAGCTCTATGTACCCGTACTCATTTGATCATGATTTTATTCATCGTCCGATGTAATTGACCGTTGGCGTGTCCCCTTACTGTGAAAGATGAATATCTTGTAACTTTAAGCTCTATGTACCCCGTACTCTTTTGATCATTATTTCATTTACTGTCCGATGTAATTGAACGTTGGCGTGTCCCCTTACTGTGAAAGATGAATATCTTGTAACTTTAAGCTCTATGTACCCGTATTCATTTGATCATGATTTCAGTCATCGTCCGATATAATTGAACGTTGTTGTGACCCCTTACTGTGAAAGATGAATATCTGGTAACTTTAAGCTCCATGTACCCGTATTCATTTGATCATGAGTTCAGTCATCGTCCGATGTAATTGAACGTTGGCGTGTCCCCTTACTGTGAAAGATGAATATCTGGTAACTTTAAGCTCTATGTACCCGTATTCATTTCCCATGATTCCATTTATTGTCCGATATAATTGAACAATGGTGTGGCCCCTTACTGTGAAAGATGAATATCTTGTAACTTTAAGCTCTATGTACCCCATACTCATTTGATCATGATTTCATTTATTGTCCGAGATAATTGAATGTTGGCGTGTAACCCTACTGTGAAAGATGAATATCTGGTAAATTTAAGCTCTATGTACCCGGACTCATTTGATCATGATTTCATTCATCGTCCGATATAATTCAAGGTAGGCGTGTCCCCTTACTGTGAAAGATGAATGTCTGGTAACATTAAGCTCTATGTGCCCGTACTCATTTGGTCATGATTTTATTCATCATCCGATATAATTAAACGTTGGCGTGTCCCCTTACTGTGAAAGATGAATGTCTGGTATTTTAAGCTCTATGTACCCGTACTCATTTGATCATGATTTCATTTATTGTCCGATATAATTGAACGTTGGGAGTGTCCCCTTACTGTGAAAGGTGAATATCTTGTAACTTTAAGCTCTATGTACCCGTACTCATTTGATCATGATTTCATTTATTGTCCGATATAATTGAACGTTGGGAGCGTCCCCTTACTGTGAAAGATGAATATCTTGTAACTTTAGGCTCTATGTACCCCGTACTCATTTGATCATGATTTCATTTATTGTCCGATATACTTGAACGTTGGCGTGTCCCCTTACTGTTAAAGATGAATATCTTGCAACTTTAGGCTCTATGTACCCCTTACTCATTTGATCGTAATTTCATTTATTTTTTGATAAAATTGAATGTTGGAGTGTCCCCTTACTGTGAAAGATGAATATCTTGTAACTTTAAGCTCAATGTACCCGTACTCATTTGATCATGATTTCATTCATCGTCCGATGTAATTGACCGTTGGCGTGTCCCCTTACTGTGAAAGATGAATATCTGGTAACTTTAAGCTCTATGTACCCGTACTCATTTGATCATGATTTCATTTATTGTCCGATATAATTGAACGTTGGGAGTGTCCCCTTACTCTGAAAGATGAATATCTGGTAACATTAAGCTCTATGTAGCCGTACTCATTTGATCATGATTTCATTTATTGTCTGATATAATTGAACGTTGGGAGTGTCCCCTTACGGTTAAAGATGAATATCTTGTAACTTTAGACTCTATGTACCCCGTAATCATTTGATCATGATTTCATTTATTTTCCGATATAATTGAACGTTGGCGTGTCCCCTTACTGTGAAAGATGAATATATTCTAACTTTAAGCTCTATGCCCCCGTACTCATTTGATCATAATTTCATTTATTGTCCGATGTAATTGAACGTTGGCGTGTCCCCTTACTGTGAAAGATGAATATATTGTAACTTTAAGCTCTATGTACCCGTACTCATTTGATCATGATTTCATTTATGGTCCGATATAATTGAACGTTGGCGTGTCCCCTTACTGTGAAAGATGAATATCTTGTAACTTTAAGCTGTATGGACCCGTACTCATTTGGTCATGATTTTATTCATCGTTTAATATAATTGAACGTCGGCGTGTACCCTTACTGTGAAAAATGAATATCTTGTAACTTTAAGCCTTATGTACCCGTATTCATTTGATCATGATTTCATTCATCGTCTGATATAATTGAACGTTGTTGTGTCCCCTTACTGTGAAAGGTGAATATTTTGTAACTTTAAGCTCTATGTACCCGTACTCATTTGATCATGATTTCATTTATTGTCCGATGTAATTGAACGTTGGCGTGTCCCCTTACTGTGAAAGATGAATGTCTGCTAACTTTAGGCTCTATGTACCCGTACTCATTAGAAAATGATTTCATTCATCGTCCGATATAATTGAACGTCGGCGTGTCCCCTTACTGTGAAAAATGAATATCTTGTAACTTTAAGCCTTATGTACCCGTATTCATTTGATCATGATTTCATTCATCGTCTGATATAATTGAACGTTGTTGTGTCCCCTTACTGTGAAAGGTGAATATCTTGTAACCTTAAGCTCTATGTACCCGTACTCATTTGATCATGATTTCATTTATTGTCCGATGTAATTGAACGTTGTTGTGTCCCCTTACTGTGAAAGGTGAATATCTTGTAACTTTAAGCTCTATGTACCCGTACTCATTAGAAAATGATTTCATTCATCGTCCTTTATAATTGAACGTGGGTGTGTCCCCTTACTGTGAAAGATGAATATCTGGTAAGTTTAAGCTCTATGTACCCGTACTCATTTGACCATAATTTTATTCATCATCCGATATAATTGAACGTTGGCGTGTCCCCTTACTGTGAAAGATGAATATCTGGTAAATTTAAGCTCTATGTACCCCGTACTCATTTGATCATTATTTCATTTATTGTCCGATGTAATTGAACGTTGGCGTGTCCCCTTGCTGTGAAAGATGAATACCTTGAAAATTTAAGCTCTATGTACCCGTATTCATTTGATCATGATTTCAGTCATCGTCCGATATAATTGAACGTTGTTGTGTCCACTTACTGTGAAAGATGAATACCTTGAAACTTTAAGCTCTATGTACCCGTATTCATTTGATCATGATTTCAGTCATCGTCCGATATAATTGAACGTTGTTGTGTCCACTTACTGTGAAAGATGAATATCCTGTAACTTTAAGCTCTATGTACCCGTATTCATTTGATCATGATTCAGTCATCGTCCGATATAATTGAACGTTGTTGTGTCCCCTTACTGTGAAAGATGAATATCTTGTAACTTTAAGCTCTATGTACCCGTACTCATTTGATCATGATTTCATTCATCGTCCGATGTAATTGAACGTTGGCGTCTCCCCTTATTGTGAAAGATGAATGTCTGGTAACTTTAAGCTCTATGTACCCGTACTCATTTGATCATGATTTCATTCATCGTCAAGTATAATTGAACGTTGGCGGGTCCCCTTACTGTGAAAGATGAATATCTTGTAAATTTAAGCTCAATGTACCCGTACTCATTTGATCATGATTTCATTTATTGTCAAATATAATTAAACGTTGGGAGTGTCCCCTTACTGTGAAAGGTGTATATCTTGTAATTTTGAGCTCTATGTACCCGTACTCATTTGATCATGATTTCATTTATTGTCGGATATAATTGAACGTTGGGAGTGTCCCCTTACTGTTAAAGATGAATATCTTGTAACTTTAGGCTCTAAGTACCCCGTACTCATTTGATCATGATTTCATTCATCGTCCGATGTAATTCACCGTTGGGATTGTCACCTTACTGTGAAAGATGTATATCTGGTAACTTTAAGCTCTATGTACCCGTACTCATTTGATTATGATTTCATTCATCGTCCGATGTAATTCACCGTTGGGATTGTCACCTTACTGTGAAAGATGAATGTCTGGTAACTTTAAGCTCTTTGTAGCCGTACTCATTTGATCATGATTTCATTTATTAACCGATATAATTGAACGTTGGGAGTGTCCCCTTACTGTTAAAGACGAATATCTTGTAACTTTAGACTCTATGTACCCCGTACTCATTTGATCATGATTCCGTTTAAGGTCCGATATAATTGAACGCTGGGTTTGTCCCCTTACTGGTAAAGATGAATATCTTGTAACCTTAGACTCTATGTACCCCGTACTCATTTGATCATGATTTCATTTATTTTCCGATATAATTGAACGTTGGCGTGTCCCCTTACTGTGAAAGATGAATATCTTCTAACTTTAAGCTCTATGCTCCCGTACTCATTTGATCATAATTTCATTTATTGTCCGATGTAATTGACCGTTGGCGTGTCCCCTTACTGTGAAAGATGAATATCTTGTAACTTTAAGCTCTATGTCCCCCGTACTCATTTGAAAATGATTTCATTCATCGTCCTTTATAATTGAACGTTGGTGTGTCCCCTTACTGTGAAAGATGAATGTCTGGTAACTTTTAGCTCTATGAACCCGTAATCATTTGAAAATGATTTCATTCATCGTCCTTTATAATTGAACGTTGGTGTGTCCCCTTACTGTGAAAGATGAATGTCTGGTAACTTTAAGCTCTATGTACCCGTACTCATTTGATCATGATTTTATTCATCGTCCGATGTAATTGACCGTTGGCGTGTCCCCTTACTGTGAAAGATGAATATCTTGTAACTTTAAGCTCTATGTACCCCGTACTCTTTTGATCATTATTTCATTTACTGTCCGATGTAATTGAACGTTGGCGTGTCCCCTTACTGTGAAAGATGAATATCTTGTAACTTTAAGCTCTATGTACCCGTATTCATTTGATCATGATTTCAGTCATCGTCCGATATAATTGAACGTTGTTGTGACCCCTTACTGTGAAAGATGAATATCTGGTAACTTTAAGCTCTATGTACCCGTATTCATTTGATCATGAGTTCAGTCATCGTCCGATGTAATTGAACGTTGGCGTGTCCCCTTACTGTGAAAGATGAATATCTGGTAACTTTAAGCTCTATGTACCCGTATTCATTTGATCATGATTTCAGTCATCGTCCGATATAATTGAACGTTGGCGTGTCCCCTTACTGTGAAAGATGAATATCTGATAACTTTAAGCTCTATGTACCCGTATTCATTTGATCATGATTTCAGTCATCGTCCGATATAATTGAACGTTGTTGTGTCCCCTTACTGTGAAAGATGAATATCTTGTAACTTTAAGCTCTATGTACCCCGTACTCTTTTGATCATTATTTCATTTACTGTCCGATGTAATTGAACGTTGGCGTGTCCCCTTACTGTGAAAGATGAATATCTTGTAACTTTAAGCTCTATGTACCCGTATTCATTTGATCATGATTTCAGTCATCGTCCGATATAATTGAACGTTGTTGTGTCCCCTTACTGTGAAAGATGAATATCTTGTAACTTTAAGCTCTATGTACCCGTACTCATTTGATCATGCTTTCATTCATCGTCCTATGTAATTGAACGTTGGCGTGTTCCCTTACTGTGAAAGATGAATATCTGGTACCTTTGAGCTTTATGTACCCGTACTCATTTGATCATGATTTCATTCATGGTCCGATATAATTGAACGTTGTTGTGTCCCCTTACTGTGAAAGATGAATATCTTGTAACTTTAAGCTCTATGTACCCCGTACTCATTTGATCATGATTTCATTCATCATCCGATGTAATTGAACGTTGTTGTGTCCCCTTAATGTGAAAGATGAATATCTTGTAACTTTAAGCTCTATGTACCCCGTACTCATTTGATCATGATTTCATTCATCGTCCGATATAATTGAACGTTGTTGTGTCCCCTTACTGTGAAAGATGAATATCTTGTAACTTTAAGCTCTATGTACCCGTACTCATTTGATCACGATTTCATTCATCATCCGATGTAATTGAACGTTGGCCTGTCCCCTTACTGTGAAAGATGAATATCTCGTAACTTTAAGCTCTATGTACCCGTACTCATTTGATCATGATTTCATTCATGGTCCGATATAATTGAACGTTGGCGTGTCCCCTTACTGTGAAAGATGAATATCTGGTAACTTTAAGCTCTATGTACCCGTACTCATTTGATCATGATTTCATTCATCATCCGATGTAATTGAACGTTGTTGTGTCCCCTTACTGTGAAAGATGAATATCTGGTAACTTTGAGCTTTATGTACCCGTACTCATTTGATCATGATTTCATTCATCGTCCGATATAATTGAACGTTGTTGTTTCCCCTTACTGTGAAAGATGAATATCTCGTAACTTTAAGCTCTATGTACCCGTATTCATTTGATCATAATTTTATTCACCGTCCGATATAATTGAACGTTGGCATGTCCCCTTACTGTGAAAGATGAATATCTTGTAACTTTAAGCTCTATGTACCCTACTCATTTGATCATGATTTCATTCATCGTCCGATGTAATTGAACGTTGGCGTGTCCCCTTACTGTGAAAGATGAATATCTTGTAACTTTAAGCTCTATGTACCCGTACTCACTTGATCATGATTTCATTCATCGTCAAGTATAATTGAACGTTGGCGTGTCCCCTAACTGTGAAAGATGAATATCTTGTAACTTTAAGCTCTATGTACCCTACTCATTTGATCATGATTTCATTCATCGTCCGATGTAATTGAACGTTGGCGTGTCCCCTTACTGTGAAAGATGAATATCTTGTAACTTTAAGCTCAATGTACCCGTGCTCATTTGATCATGATTTCATTTATTGTCAAATATAATTAAACGTTGGGAGTGTCCCCTTACTGTGAAAGATGAATATCTTGTAACTTTAGGCTCTATGTAACCCGTACTCATTTGATCATGATTTCATTCATCGTCCGATGTAATTGACCGTTGGCGTATCCCCTTATTGTGAAAGATGAATGTCTGGTAACTTTAAGCTCTATGTACCCGTACTCATTTGATCATGATTTCATTCATCGTCAAGTATAATTGAACGTTGGTATGTCCCCTTACTGGTAAAGATGAATATCTTGTAACCTTAGACTCTATGTACCCCGTACTCATTTGATCATGATTTCATTTATTTTCCGATATAATTGAACGTTGGCGTGTCCCCTTACTGTGAAAGATGAATATCTTCTAACTTTAAGCTCTATGTACCCGTACTCATTTGATCATGATTTCATTTATTGTCCGATGTAATTGAACGTTGTTGTGTGCCCTTACTGTGAAAGATGAATATCTTGTAACTTTAAGCTCTATGTACCCGTATTCATTTGATCATGATTTCAGTCAACGTCCGATGTAATTGAACGTTGTTGTGTGCCCTTACTGTGAAAGATGAATATCTTGTAACTTTAAGCTCTATGTACCCGTACTCATTTGATCATGATTTCATTCATCGTCCGATATAATTGAAAGTTGTTGTGTCCCCTTACTGTGAAAGATGAATATCTTGTAACTTTAAGCTCTATGTACCCCGTACTCATTTGATCATGATTTCATTTATTGTCCGATGTAATTGAACGTTGTTGTGTGCCCTTACTGTGAAAGATGAATATCTTGTAACTTTAAGCTCTATGTACCCGTATTCATTTGATCATGATTTCAGTCAACGTCCGATGTAATTGAACGTTGTTGTGTGCCCTTACTGTGAAAGATGAATATCTTGTAACTTTAAGCTCTATGTACCCGTACTCATTTGATCATGATTTCATTCATCGTCCGATATAATTGAAAGTTGTTGTGTCCCCTTACTGTGAAAGATGAATATCTTGTAACTTTAAGCTCTATGTACCCCGTACTCATTTGATCATGATTTCATTTATTGTCCGATGTAATTGAACCTTGGCGTGTCCCCTTACTGTGAAAGATGAATATCTTGTAACTTTAAGCTCTATGTACCCGTATTCATTTGATCATGATTTCAGTCAACGTCCGATGTAATTGAACGTTGTTGTGTGCCCTTACTGTGAAAGATGAATATCTTGTAACTTTAAGCTCTATGTACCCGTACTCATTTGATCATGATTTCATTCATCGTCCGATATAATTGAAAGTTGTTGTGTCCCCTTACTGTGAAAGATGAATATCTTGTAACTTTAAGCTCTATGTACCCCGTACTCATTTGATCATGATTTCATTTATTGTCCGATGTAATTGAACGTTGTTGTGTGCCCTTACTGTGAAAGATGAATATCTTGTAACTTTAAGCTCTATGTACCCGTATTCATTTGATCATGATTTCAGTCAACGTCCGATATAATTGAACGTTGTTGTGTGCCCTTACTGTGAAAGATAAATATCTTGTAACTTTAAGCTCTATGTACCCGTACTCATTTGATCATGATTTCATTCATCGTCCGATATAATTGAAAGTTGTTGTGTCCCCTTACTGTGAAAGATGAATATCTTGTAACTTTAAGCTCTATGTACCCGTACTCATTTGATCATGATTTCATTCATCGTCCGATATAATTGAACGTTGGCGTGTCCCCTTACTGAGAAAGATGAATATCTTGTAACTTTAAGCTCTATGTACCCGTACTCATTTGACCATGATCTTATTCATCATCCGATATAATTGAACGTTGGCGTGTCCCCTTACTGTGAAAGATGTATGTGTGTTAAATTTAAGCTCTATGTACCCGTACTCATTTGACCATGATCCCATTTATTGTCGGATATAATTGAACGTTGGTGTGTCCCCTTACTGTGAAAGATGTATGTGTGTTAAATTTAAGCTCTATGTACCCGTACTCATTTGACCATGATCCCATTTATTGTCGGATATAATTGAACGTTGGTGTGTCCCCTTACTGTGAAAGATGAATATCTTGTAACTTTAAGCTCTATGTACCCGTACTCATTTGACCATGATCTTATTCATCATCCGATATAATTGAACGTTGGCGTGTCCCCTTACTGTGAAAGATGTATGTGTGTTAAATTTAAGCTCTATGTACCCGTACTCATTTGACCATGATCCCATTTATTGTCGGATATAATTGAACGTTGGTGTGTCCCCTTACTGTGAAAGATGAATATCGTGTAACTTTAAGCTCTATGTACCCCGTACTCATTTGTTCATAATTTCATTTATTGTCCGATGGAATTTAACGTTGGCGTGTCCCCTTACTGTGAAAAATGAATATCTTGTAACTTTAAGCTCTATGTACCCGTACTCCTTTGATTATGATTCCATTTATTGTCCGATATAATTGAACGTTGGTGTGTCCCCATACTGTGACAGATGAATATCTTGTAACTTTAAGCTCTATGTACCCGTACTCATTTGATCATGATTTCATTTATTGTCCGATATAATTGAATGTTGGCGTGTCCCCTTACTGTGAAAGATGAATATCTTGTAGCTTTAAGCTCTATGTAGCCCGTACTCATTTGATCATGATTTCATTCGTCGTCCGATATAATTGAACGTTGGCGTGTCCCCTTACTATGAAATATGAATATCTGGTAACTTTAAGCTTTATGTACCCGTACTCATTTCCCATGATTCCATTTATTGTCCGATATAATTGAACAATGGTGTGGCCCCTTACTGTGAAAGATGAATATCTTGTAACTTTAAGCTCTATGTACCCCATACTCATTTGATCATGATTTCATTTATTGTCCGAGATAATTGAATGTTGGCGTGTAACCCTACTGTGAAAGATGAATATCTGGTAAATTTAAGCTCTATGTACCCGGACTCATTTGATCATGATTTCATTCATCGTCCGATATAATTCAAGGTAGGCGTGTCCCCTTACTGTGAAAGATGAATGTCTGGTAACATTAAGCTCTATGTGCCCGTACTCATTTGGTCATGATTTTATTCATCATCCGATATAATTAAACGTTGGCGTGTCCCCTTACTGTGAAAGATGAATGTCTGGTATTTTAAGCTCTATGTACCCGTACTCATTTGATCATGATTTCGTTTATTGTCCGATATAATTGAACGTTGGGAGTGTCCCCTTACTGTGAAAGGTGAATAACTTGTAACTTTAAGCTCTATGTACCCGTACTCATTTGATCATGATTTCATTTATTGTCCGATATAATTGAACGTTGGGAGCGTCCCCTTACTGTGAAAGATGAATATCTTGTAACTTTAGGCTCTATGTACCCCGTACTCATTTGATCATGATTTCATTTATTGTCCGATATACTTGAACGTTGGCGTGTCCCCTTACTGTTAAAGATGAATATCTTGCAACTTTAGGCTCTATGTACCCCTTACTCATTTGATCGTAATTTCATTTATTTTTTGATAAAATTGAATGTTGGAGTGTCCCCTTACTGTGAAAGATGAATATCTTGTAACTTTAAGCTCAATGTACCCGTACTCATTTGATCATGATTTCATTCATCGTCCGATGTAATTGACCGTTGGCGTGTCCCCTTACTGTGAAAGATGAATATCTGGTAACTTTAAGCTCTATGTACCCGTACTCATTTGATCATGATTTCATTTATTGTCCGATATAATTGAACGTTGGGAGTGTCCCCTTACTCTGAAAGATGAATATCTGGTAACATTAAGCTCTATGTAGCCGTACTCATTTGATCATGATTTCATTTATTGTCTGATATAATTGAACGTTGGGAGTGTCCCCTTACGGTTAAAGATGAATATCTTGTAACTTTAGACTCTATGTACCCCGTAATCATTTGATCATGATTTCATTTATTTTCCGATATAATTGAACGTTGGCGTGTCCCCTTACTGTGAAAGATGAATATATTCTAACTTTAAGCTCTATGCCCCCGTACTCATTTGATCATAATTTCATTTATTGTCCGATGTAATTGAACGTTGGCGTGTCCCCTTACTGTGAAAGATGAATATATTGTAACTTTAAGCTCTATGTACCCGTACTCATTTGATCATGATTTCATTTATGGTCCGATATAATTGAACGTTGGCGTGTCCCCTTACTGTGAAAGATGAATATCTTGTAACTTTAAGCTGTATGGACCCGTACTCATTTGGTCATGATTTTATTCATCGTTTAATATAATTGAACGTCGGCGTGTCCCCTTACTGTGAAAAATGAATATCTTGTAACTTTAAGCCTTATGTACCCGTATTCATTTGATCATGATTTCATTCATCGTCTGATATAATTGAACGTTGTTGTGTCCCCTTACTGTGAAAGGTGAATATTTTGTAACTTTAAGCTCTATGTACCCGTACTCATTTGATCATGATTTCATTTATTGTCCGATGTAATTGAACGTTGGCGTGTCCCCTTACTGTGAAAGATGAATGTCTGCTAACTTTAGGCTCTATGTACCCGTACTCATTAGAAAATGATTTCATTCATCGTCCGATATAATTGAACGTCGGCGTGTCCCCTTACTGTGAAAAATGAATATCTTGTAACTTTAAGCCTTATGTACCCGTATTCATTTGATCATGATTTCATTCATCGTCTGATATAATTGAACGTTGTTGTGTCCCCTTACTGTGAAAGGTGAATATCTTGTAACTTTAAGCTCTATGTACCCGTACTCATTTGATCATGATTTCATTTATTGTCCGATGTAATTGAACGTTGTTGTGTCCCCTTACTGTGAAAGGTGAATATCTTGTAACTTTAAGCTCTATGTACCCGTACTCATTAGAAAATGATTTCATTCATCGTCCTTTATAATTGAACGTGGGTGTGTCCCCTTACTGTGAAAGATGAATATCTGGTAAGTTTAAGCTCTATGTACCCGTACTCATTTGACCATAATTTTATTCATCATCCGATATAATTGAACGTTGGCGTGTCCCCTTACTGTGAAAGATGAATATCTGGTAAATTTAAGCTCTATGTACCCCGTACTCATTTGATCATTATTTCATTTATTGTCCGATGTAATTGAACGTTGGCGTGTCCCCTTGCTGTGAAAGATGAATACCTTGAAAATTTAAGCTCTATGTACCCGTATTCATTTGATCATGATTTCAGTCATCGTCCGATATAATTGAACGTTGTTGTGTCCACTTACTGTGAAAGATGAATACCTTGAAACTTTAAGCTCTATGTACCCGTATTCATTTGATCATGATTTCAGTCATCGTCCGATATAATTGAACGTTGTTGTGTCCACTTACTGTGAAAGATGAATATCCTGTAACTTTAAGCTCTATGTACCCGTATTCATTTGATCATGATTCAGTCATCGTCCGATATAATTGAACGTTGTTGTGTCCCCTTACTGTGAAAGATGAATATCTTGTAACTTTAAGCTCTATGTACCCGTACTCATTTGATCATGATTTCATTCATCGTCCGATGTAATTGAACGTTGGCGTCTCCCCTTATTGTGAAAGATGAATGTCTGGTAACTTTAAGCTCTATGTACCCGTACTCATTTGATCATGATTTCATTCATCGTCAAGTATAATTGAACGTTGGCGGGTCCCCTTACTGTGAAAGATGAATATCTTGTAACTTTAAGCTCAATGTACCCGTACTCATTTGATCATGATTTCATTTATTGTCAAATATAATTAAACGTTGGGAGTGTCCCCTTACTGTGAAAGGTGTATATCTTGTAATTTTGAGCTCTATGTACCCGTACTCATTTGATCATGATTTCATTTATTGTCGGATATAATTGAACGTTGGGAGTGTCCCCTTACTGTTAAAGATGAATATCTTGTAACTTTAGGCTCTAAGTACCCCGTACTCATTTGATCATGATTTCATTCATCGTCCGATGTAATTCACCGTTGGGATTGTCACCTTACTGTGAAAGATGTATATCTGGTAACTTTAAGCTCTATGTACCCGTACTCATTTGATTATGATTTCATTCATCGTCCGATGTAATTCACCGTTGGGATTGTCACCTTACTGTGAAAGATGAATGTCTGGTAACTTTAAGCTCTTTGTAGCCGTACTCATTTGATCATGATTTCATTTATTAACCGATATAATTGAACGTTGGGAGTGTCCCCTTACTGTTAAAGACGAATATCTTGTAACTTTAGACTCTATGTACCCCGTACTCATTTGATCATGATTCCGTTTAAGGTCCGATATAATTGAACGCTGGGTTTGTCCCCTTACTGGTAAAGATGAATATCTTGTAACCTTAGACTCTATGTACCCCGTACTCATTTGATCATGATTTCATTTATTTTCCGATATAATTGAACGTTGGCGTGTCCCCTTACTGTGAAGGATGAATATCTTCTAACTTTAAGCTCTATGCTCCCGTACTCATTTGATCATAATTTCATTTATTGTCCGATGTAATTGACCGTTGGCGTGTCCCCTTACTGTGAAAGATGAATATCTTGTAACTTTAAGCTCTATGTCCCCCGTACTCATTTGAAAATGATTTCATTCATCGTCCTTTATAATTGAACGTTGGTGTGTCCCCTTACTGTGAAAGATGAATGTCTGGTAACTTTTAGCTCTATGAACCCGTAATCATTTGAAAATGATTTCATTCATCGTCCTTTATAATTGAACGTTGGTGTGTCCCCTTACTGTGAAAGATGAATGTCTGGTAACTTTAAGCTCTATGTACCCGTACTCATTTGATCATGATTTTATTCATCGTCCGATGTAATTGACCGTTGGCGTGTCCCCTTACTGTGAAAGATGAATATCTTGTAACTTTAAGCTCTATGTACCCCGTACTCTTTTGATCATTATTTCATTTACTGTCCGATGTAATTGAACGTTGGCGTGTCCCCTTACTGTGAAAGATGAATATCTTGTAACTTTAAGCTCTATGTACCCGTATTCATTTGATCATGATTTCAGTCATCGTCCGATATAATTGAACGTTGTTGTGTCCCCTTACTGTGAAAGATGAATATCTGGTAACTTTAAGCTCTATGTACCCGTATTCATTTGATCATGATTTCAGTCATCGTCCGATGTAATTGAACGTTGGCGTGTCCCCTTACTGTGAAAGATGAATATCTGGTAACTTTAAGCTCTATGTACCCGTATTCATTTGATCATGATTTCAGTCATCGTCCGATATAATTGAACGTTGGCGTGTCCCCTTACTGTGAAAGATGAATATCTGGTAACTTTAAGCTCTATGTACCCGTATTCATTTGATCATGATTTCAGTCATCGTCCGATATAATTGAACGTTGTTGTGTCCCCTTACTGTGAAAGATGAATATCTTGTAACTTTAAGCTCTATGTACCCCGTACTCTTTTGATCATTATTTCATTTACTGTCCGATGTAATTGAACGTTGGCGTGTCCCCTTACTGTGAAAGATGAATATCTTGTAACTTTAAGCTCTATGTACCCGTATTCATTTGATCATGATTTCAGTCATCGTCCGATATAATTGAACGTTGTTGTGTCCCCTTACTGTGAAAGATGAATATCTTGTAACTTTAAGCTCTATGTACCCGTACTCATTTGATCATGCTTTCATTCATCGTCCGATGTAATTGAACGTTGGCGTGTCCCCTTACTGTGAAAGATGAATATCTGGTACCTTTGAGCTTTATGTACCCGTACTCATTTGATCATGATTTCATTCATGGTCCGATATAACTGAACGTTGTTGTGTCCCCTTACTGTGAAAGATGAATATCTTGTAACTTTAAGCTCTATGTACCCCGTACTCATTTGATCATGATTTCATTCATCATCCGATGTAATTGAACGTTGTTGTGTCCCCTTAATGTGAAAGATGAATATCTTGTAACTTTAAGCTCTATGTACCCCGTACTCATTTGATCATTATTTCATTCATCGTCCGATATAATTGAACGTTGTTGTGTCCCCTTACTGTGAAAGATGAATATCTTGTAACTTTAAGCTCTATGTACCCGTACTCATTTGATCACGATTTCATTCATCATCCGATGTAATTGAACGTTGGCCTGTCCCCTTACTGTGAAAGATGAATATCTCGTAACTTTAAGCTCTATGTACCCGTACTCATTTGATCATGATTTCATTCATGGTCCGATATAATTGAACGTTGGCGTGTCCCCTTACTGTGAAAGATGAATATCTGGTAACTTTAAGCTCTATGTACCCGTACTCATTTGATCATGATTTCATTCATCATCCGATGTAATTGAACGTTGTTGTGTCCCCTTACTGTGAAAGATGAATATCTGGTAACTTTGAGCTTTATGTACCCGTACTCATTTGATCATGATTTCATTCATCGTCCGATATAATTGAACGTTGTTGTGTCCCCTTACTGTGAAAGATGAATATCTCGTAACTTTAAGCTCTATGTACCCGTATTCATTTGATCATAATTTTATTCACCGTCCGATATAATTGAACGTTGGCATGTCCCCTTACTGTGAAAGATGAATATCTTGTAACTTTAAGCTCTATGTACCCTACTCATTTGATCATGATTTCATTCATCGTCCGATGTAATTGAACGTTGGCGTGTCCCCTTACTGTGAAAGATGAATATCTTGTAACTTTAAGCTCTATGTACCCGTACTCACTTGATCATGATTTCATTCATCGTCAAGTATAATTGAACGTTGGCGTGTCCCCTAACTGTGAAAGATGAATATCTTGTAACTTTAAGCTCTATGTACCCTACTCATTTGATCATGATTTCATTCATCGTCCGATGTAATTCAACGTTGGCGTGTCCCCTTACTGTGAAAGATGAATATCTTGAAACTTTAAGCTCAATGTACCCGTGCTCATTTGATCATGATTTCATTTATTGTCAAATATAATTAAACGTTGGGAGTGTCCCCTTACTGTGAAAGATGAATATCTTGTAACTTTAGGCTCTATGTAACCCGTACTCATTTGATCATGATTTCATTCATCGTCCGATGTAATTGACCGTTGGCGTATCCCCTTATTGTGAAAGATGAATGTCTGGTAACTTTAAGCTCTATGTACCCGTACTCATTTGATCATGATTTCATTCATCGTCAAGTATAATTGAACGTTGGTATGTCCCCTTACTGGTAAAGATGAATATCTTGTAACCTTAGACTCTATGTACCCCGTACTCATTTGATCATGATTTCATTTATTTTCCGATATAATTGAACGTTGGCGTGTCCCCTTACTGTGAAAGATGAATATCTTCTAACTTTAAGCTCTATGTACCCCGTACTCATTTGATCATGATTTCATTTATTGTCCGATGTAATTGAACCTTGGCGTGTCCCCTTACTGTGAAAGATGAATATCTTGTAACTTTAAGCTCTATGTACCCGTATTCATTTGATCATGATTTCAGTCACCGTCCGATGTAATTGAACGTTGTTGTGTGCCCTTACTGTGAAAGATGAATATCTTGTAACTTTAAGCTCTATGTACCCGTACTCATTTGATCATGATTTCATTCATCGTCCGATATAATTGAAAGTTGTTGTGTCCCCTTACTGTGAAAGATGAATATCTTGTAACTTTAAGCTCTATGTACCCCGTACTCATTTGATCATGATTTCATTTATTGTCCGATGTAATTGAACGTTGTTGTGTGCCCTTACTGTGAAAGATGAATATCTTGTAAATTTAAGCTCTATGTACCCGTATTCATTTGATCATGATTTCAGTCAACGTCCGATATAATTGAACGTTGTTGTGTGCCCTTACTGTGAAAGATAAATATCTTGTAACTTTAAGCTCTATGTACCCGTACTCATTTGATCATGATTTCATTCATCGTCCGATATAATTGAAAGTTGTTGTGTCCCCTTACTGTGAAAGATGAATATCTTGTAACTTTAAGCTCTATGTACCCGTACTCATTTGATCATGATTTCATTCATCGTCCGATATAATTGAACGTTGGCGTGTCCCCTTACTGAGAAAGATGAATATCTTGTAACTTTAAGCTCTATGTACCCGTACTCATTTGATCATGATTTCATTCATCGTCCGATATAATTGAACGCTGGGAGTGTCCCCTTACTGTGAAAGATGAATATCTGTTAAATTTACCCTCTATGTACCCTACTCATTTGATCATGATTCCATTTATTGTCCGATATAATTGAACGTTGGTGTGTCCCAATACTGTGAAAGATAAATATCTTGTAACTTTAAGCTCTATGTACCCGTACTCATTTGATCATGATTTCATTCATCGTCCGATATAATTGAAAGTTGTTGTGTCCCCTTACTGTGAAAGATGAATATCTTGTAACTTTAAGCTCTATGTACCCGTACTCATTTGATCATGATTTCATTCATCGTCCGATATAATTGAAAGTTGTTGTGTCCCCTTACTGTGAAAGATGAATATCTTGTAACTTTAAGCTCTATGTACCCCGTACTCATTTGATCATGATTTCATTTATTGTCCGATGTAATTGAACGTTGTTGTGTGCCCTTACTGTGAAAGATGAATATCTTGTAACTTTAAGCTCTATGTACCCGTACTCATTTGATCATTATTTCATTTATTGTCCGATGTAATTGAACGTTGGCGTGTCCCCTTACTGTGAAAGATGAATATCTTGTAACTTTAAGCTCTATGTACCCGTATTCATTTGATCATGATTTCAGTCATCGTCCGATATAATTGAACGTTGTTGTGTCCCCTTACTGTGAAAGATGAATATCTTGTAACTTTAAGCTCTATGTACCCGTACTCATTTGATCATGATTTCATTCACCGTCCGATGTGATTGAACGTTGGCGTGTCCCCATACTGTGAAAGATGAATATCTTGTAACTTTAAGCTCTATGTACCCGTACTCATTTGATCATGATTCCATTTATTGTCCGATATAATTGAACGTTGGTGTGTCCCAATACTGTGAAAGATGAATATCTTGTAACTTTAAGCTCTATGTACCCGTACTCATTTGATCATTATTTCATTTATTGTCCGATGTAATTGAACGTTGGCGTGTCCCCTTACTGTGAAAGATGAATATCTTGTAACTTTAAGCTCTATGTACCCGTATTCATTTGATCATGATTTCAGTCATCGTCCGATATAATTGAACGTTGTTGTGTCCCCTTACTGTGATGATGAATATCTTGTAACTTTAAGCTCTATGTACCCGTACTCATTTGATCACGATTTCATTCATCGTCCCATGTAATTGACCGTTGGCGTGTCCCCTTACTGTGAAAGATGAAAATCTGGTAACTTTTAGCTCTATGTACCCGTACTCATTTGATCATAATTTTATTCATCGTCCGATATAATTGAACGTTGGCATGTCCCCTTACTGTGAAAGATGAATATCTTGTAACTTTAAGCTCTATGTACCCTACTCATTTGATCATGATTTCATTCATCGTCCGATATAATTGAACGTTGGCATGTCCCCTTACTGTGAAAGATGAATATCTTGCAACTTTAAGCTCTATGTACCCGTACTCATTTGATCATGATTTCATTCATCGTCCTATGTAATTGACCGTTGGCGTGTCCCGTTACTGTGAAAGATGAAAATCTGGTAACTTTGAGCTTTATGTACCCGTACTCATTTGATCATAATTTTATTCATCGTCCGATATAATTGAACGTTGGCATGTCCCCTTACTGTGAAAGATGAATATCTTGTAACTTTAAGCTCTATGTACCCGTACTCATTTGATCATGATTCCATTTATTGTCCGATATAATTGAACGTTGGTGTGTCCCCATACTGTGAAAGATGAACATATTGTAACTGTAAGCTCTATGTACCCGTACTCATATACCATGATTCCATTTATTGTCCGATATAATTGCGCGATGGTGTGTCCCCTTACTGTGAAAGATGAATATCTTGTAACTTTAAGCTCTATGTACCCGTTCTCATTTGATCATGATTTCATTTATTGTCCGATATAATTGAATGTTGGTGTGTCCCCTTACTGTGAAAGATGAATATCTGGTAAATTTAAGCTCTATGTACCCGTACTCATTTGATCATGATTTTATTAATCATCCGATATAATTGAACGTTGGGATTGTCCCCTTACTGTGAAAGATGAATGTCTGGTAACTTTAAGCTCTATGTAGCCGTACTCATTTGATCATGTTTTCATTTATTGTCCGATATAATTGAACGTTGGGAGTGTCCCCTTACTGTTAAAGATGAATATCTTGTAACTTTAGACTCTATGTACCCCGTACTCATTTGATCATGATTTCATTTATTGTCCGATATAATTGAACGTTGGGAGTGTCCCCTTACTGTTAAAGATGAATATCTTGTAACTTTAGACTCTATGTACCCCGTACTCATTTGATCATGATTTAATTTATTTTCCGATATAATTGACGGTTGGCGTGTCCCCTTACTGTGAAAGATGAATATCTGTTAAATTTAACCTCTATGTACCCTACTCATTTGATCATGATTTCATTCATCATCCGATGTAATTGAACGTTGGCGTGTCCCCTTACTGTGAAAGATGAATATCTTGTAACTTTAAGCTCTATGTACCCGTACTCATTTGATCATGATTCCATTCATCGTCCGATGTAATTGACCGTTGGCGTGTCCCCTTACTGTGAAAGATGAATATCTGGTAACTTTGAGCTTTATGTACCCGTACTCATTTGATCATGATTTCACTCATCGTCCGATATAATTGAACGTTGTTGTGTCCCCTTACTGTGAAAGATGAATATCTTGTAACTTTAAGCTCTATGTACCCGTATTCATTTGATCATGATTTCAGTCATCGTCCGATATAATAGAACGTTGTTGTGTCCCCTTACTGTGACAGATGAATATCTTGTAACTTTAAGCTCTATGTACCCGTACTCATTTGATCATGATTCCATTTATTGTCCGATATAATTGAACGTTGGTGTGTCCCCATACTGTGAAAGATGAATATCTTGTCACTTTAAACTCTATGTACCCGTACTCATTTGATCATTCTTTCATTTATGGTCCGATATAATTGAACGTTGGCATGTCCCCTTACTGTGAAAGATGAATATCTTGTAACTTTAAGCTCTATGTACCCGTACTCATTTGATCATGCTTTCATTTATGGTCCGATATAATTGAACGTTGGCATGTCCCCTTACTGTGAAAGATGAATATCTTGTAGCTTTAAGCTCTATGTAGCCCGTACTCATTTGATCATGATTTCAATCATCGTCCGATATAATTGAACTTTGGCGTGTCCGCTTACACTGAAAGATGAATATCTGGTAACTTTAAGCTCTATGTACCCGTACTCATTTACCATGATTCCATTTATTGTCGGATATAATTGCGCGATGGTGTGTCCCCTTACTTTGAAAGATGAATATCTTGTAACTTTAAGCTCTATGTACCCGTACTCATTTGATCATGATTTCATTTATTGTCCGATATAATTGAATGTTGGAGTGTCCCCTTACTGTGAAAGATGAATATCTGGTAAATTTAAGCTCTATGTACGCGTACTCATTTGATCATGATTTCATTCATCGTCCGGTGTAATTTAACGTTGGCGTGTCCCCTTACTGTGAAAGATGAATATCTGGTAACTTTAAGCTGTATGTACCCGTACTCATTTGATCATGATTTTATTCATCATCCGATATAATTGAACGTTGGCGGGTCCCCTTACTGTGAAAGATGTATATCTGGTAACTTTAAGCTCTATGTACCCGTACTCATTTGATTATGATTTCATTCGTCGTCCGATGTAATTCACCGTTGGGATTGTCGCCTTACTGTGAAAGATGAATGTCTGGTAACTTTAAGCTCTATGTACCCGTACTCATTTGATCATGATTTCATTTATTGTCCGATATAATTGAACGTTGGGAGTGTCCCCTTACTGTTAAAGATGAATATCTTGTAACTTTAGACTCTATGTACCCCGTACTCATTTGATCACGATTTCGTTTATTGTCCGATATAATTGAACGTTGGGTTTGTCCCCTTACTGGTAAAGATGAACATCTTTTAACCTTAGACTCTATGTACCCCATACTCATTTGATCATGATTTCATTTATTGTCCGATATAATTGAACGTTGGGAGTGTCCCCTTACTGTTAAAGATGAATATCTTGTAACTTTAGACTCTATGTACCCCGTACTCATTTGATCACGATTTCGTTTATTTTCCGATATAATTGAACGTTGGCGTGTCCCCTTACTGTGGAAGATGAATATCTTCTAACTTTAAGCTCTATGCCCCCGTACTCATTTGATCATAATTTCATTTATTGTCCGATGTAATTGAACGTTGGCGTGTCCCCTTGCTGTGAAAGATGAAAATCTTGTAACTTTAAGCTCTATGTACCCGTACTCATTTGATCATGATTCCATTTATTGTCCGATATAATTGAACGTTGGTGTGTCCCCATACTGTGAAAGATGAATATCTTGTAACTTTAAGCTCTATGTACCCGTACTCTATTGATCATGATTTCATTTATGGTCCGATATAATTGAACGTTGGCGTGTCCCCTTACTATGAAAGGTGAATATCTTGTAGCATTAAGCTCTATGTAGCCCGTACTCATTTGATCATGATTTTATTCATCATCCGATATAATTGAACGTGGGCGTGTCCCCTTACTGTGAAAGATGAATATCTGGTAACTTTAAGCTCTATGTACCCGTACTCATTTGGTCATGATTTTATTCATCGTCCAATATAATTGAACGTCGGCGTGTCCCCTTACTGTGAAAGATGAATGTCTGCTAACTTTAAGCTCTATGTACCCGTAATCATTTGAAAATGATTTCATTCATCGTCCTTTATAATTGAACGTTGGTGTGTCCCCTTACTGTGAAAGATGAATATCTGGTTAGTTTAAGCTCTATGTACCCGTACTCATTTGATCATGATTTTATTCATCGTCCGATGTAATTGACCGTTGGCGTGTCCCGTTACTGTGAAAGATGAATATCTTGTAACCTTAAGCTCTATGTACCCCGTACTCATTTGATCTTTATTTCATAGACTGTCCGATGTAATTGAACGTTGGCGTGTCCCCTTACTGTGAAAGATGAATATCTTGTAACTTTATGCTCTATGTACCCGTATTCATTTGATCATGATTTCAGTCATCGTCCGATATAATTGAACGTTGTTGTGTCCCCTTACTGTGAAAGATGAATATCTTGTAACTTTAAGCTCTATGTACCCGTACTCATTTGATCATGATTTCATTCATCGTCCGATGTAATTGACCGTTGGCGTGTCCCCTTA
Source organism: Mantis religiosa (assembly GCA_030765055.1). Classification (NCBI taxonomy): domain Eukaryota; kingdom Metazoa; phylum Arthropoda; class Insecta; order Mantodea; family Mantidae; genus Mantis; species Mantis religiosa. Next base: position 8,177,371 of record JAUKNK010000016.1, read on the forward strand.
CTGTGAAAGATGAATATCTTGTAACTTTAAGCTCTATGTACCCGTACTCATTTGATCATGATTTCATTCATCGTCCGATATAATTGAACGTTGGCGTGTCCCCTTACTGTGAAAGATGAATATCTGGTAACTTTGAGCTTTATGTACCCGTACTCATTTGATCATGATTTCATTCATCGTCCGATATAATTGAACGTTGGCATGTCCCCTTACTGTGAAAGATGAATATCTGTTAAATTTAACCTCTATGTACCCTACTCATTTGATCATGGTTTCATTCATCGTCCGATATAATTGACCGTTGGCGTGTCCCCTTACTGTGAAAGATGAATATCTGGTAACTTTAAGCTCTATGTACCCGTACTCATTTGATTATGATTTCATTCATCGTCCGATGTAATTGAACGTTGGTGTGTCCCCTTACTGTGAAAGATGAATGTCTGCTAACTTTAAGCTCTATGTACCCGTACTCATTTGAAAATGATTTCATTCAACGTCCTTTATAATTGAACGTTGGTGTGTCTCCTGACTGTGAAAGATGAATATCTGGTAAGTTTAAGCTCAATGTACCCGTACTCATTTGATCATGATTTCAATCATCGTCCGATATAACTGAACGTTGGCGTGTCCGCTTACTCTGAAAGATGAATATCTGGTAACTTTAAGCTCTATGTACCCCGTACTCATTTGATCATTATTTCATTTACTGTCCGATATAATTGAACGTTGGCGTGTCCCCTTACTGTGAAAGATGAATATCTTGTAACTTTAAGCTCTATGTACCCGTTCTCATTTGATCATGATTTCATTTATTGTCCGATATAATTGAATGTCGGTGTGTCCCCTTACTGTGAAAGATGAATATCTTGTAACTTTAAGCTCTATGTACCCGTTCTCATTTGATCATGATTTCATTTATTGTCCGATATAATTGAATGTCGGCTTGTCCCCTTACTGTGAAAGATGAATATCTGGTAACTTTAAGCTGTATGTACCCGTACTCATTTGATCATGATTTTATTAATCATCCGATATAATTGAACGTTGGCGTGTCCCCTTACTGTGAAAGATGAATATCTGGTAACTTTAAGCTGTATGTACCCGTACTCATTTGATCATGATTTCATTCTTCGTCCGATATAATTGAACGTTGGCGTGTCCCCTTACTGTGAAAGATGAATGTCTGGTAACTTTAAGCTCTATATACCAGTACTCATTTGATCATGATTTTATTAATCATCCGATATAATTGAACGTTGGCGTGTCCCCTTAGTGTGAAAGATGAATATCTGGTAACTTTAAGCTGTATGTACCCGTACTCATTTGATCATGATTTTATTAATCATCCGATATAATTGAACGTTGGCGTGTCCCCTTACTGTGAAAGATGAATATCTGGTAACTTTAAGCTGTATGTACCCGTACTCATTTGATCATGATTTTATTAATCATCCGATATAATTGAACGTTGGCGTGTCCCCTTAGTGTGAAAGATGAATGTCTGGTAACTTTAAGCTCTATATACCAGTACTCATTTGATCGTGATTTCATTCATCGTCCGGTATAATTGACCGTTGGCGTGTCCCCTTACTGTGAAAGATGAAAATCTGGTAACTTTTAGCTCTATGTACCCGTACTCATTTGATCATAATTTTATTCATCGTCCGATATAATTGAACGTTGGCATGTCCCCTTACTGTGAAAGATGAATATCTTGTAACTTTAAGCTCTATGTACCCTACTCATTTGATCATGATTTCATTCTTCGTCCGATATAATTGAACGTTGGCGTCTCCCCTTACTGTGAAAGATGAATATCTGGTAACTTTAAGCTGTATGTACCCGTACTCATTTGATCTTGATTTTATTAATCATCCGATATAATTGAACCTTGGCGTGTACCCTTACTGTGAAAGATGAATATCTGGTAATTTAAGCTCTATGTAAGCGTACTAATTTGATCGTGATTTCATTCATCGTCCGGTATAATTGGACGTTGGCGGGTCCCCTTACTGTGAAAGATGAATATCTTGTAACTTTAAGCTCAATGTACACGTACTCATTTGATCATGATTGCATTTATTGTCCGATATAATTGAACGTTGGGAGTGTCCCCTTGCTGTGAAAGGTGTATATCTTGTAACTTTGAGCTCTATGTACCCGTACTCATTTGATCATGATTTCATTTATTGTCGGATATAATTGAACGTTGGGAGTGTCCCCTTACTGTGAAAGGTGTATATCTTGTAACTTTGAGCTCTATGTACCCGTACTCATTTGATCATGATTTCATTTATTGTCGGATATAATTGAACGTTGGGAGTGTCCCCTTACTGTTAAAGATGAATATCTTGTAACTTTAGACTCTATGTACCCCGTACTCATTTGATCATGATTTCATTTATTGTCCGATATAATTGAACGTTGGGAGTGTCCCCTTACTGTTAAAGATGAATATCTTGTAACTTTAGACTCTATGTACCCCGTACTCATTTGATCATGATTTAATTTATTTTCCGATACAATTGACGGTTGGCGTGTCCCCTTACTGTGAAAGATGAATATCTGTTAAATTTAACCTCTATGTACCCTACTCATTTGATCATGATTTCATTCAACATCCGATGTAATTGAACGTTGGCGTGTCCCCTTACTGTGAAAGATGAATATCTTGTAACTTTAAGCTCTATGTACCCGTACTCATTTGATCATGATTCCATTCATCGTCCGATGTAATTGACCGTTGGCGTGTCCCCTTACTGTGAAAGATGAATATCTGGTAACTTTGAGCTTTATGTACCCGTACTCATTTGATCATGATTTCACTCATCGTCCGATATAATTGAACGTTGTTGTGTCCCCTTACTGTGAAAGATGAATATCTTGTAACTTTAAGCTCTATGTACCCGTATTCATTTGATCATGATTTCAGTCATCGTCCGATATAATAGAACGTTGTTGTGTCCCCTTACTGTGACAGATGAATATCTTGTAACTTTAAGCTCTATGTACCCGTACTCATTTGATCATGATTCCATTTATTCTCCGATATAATTGAACGTTGGTGTGTCCCCATACTGTGAAAGATGAATATCTTGTCACTTTAAACTCTATGTACCCGTACTCATTTGATCATGCTTTCATTTATGGTCCGATATAATTGAACGTTGGCATGTCCCCTTACTGTGAAAGATGAATATCTTGTAGCTTTAAGCTCTATGTAGCCCGTACTCATTTGATCATGATTTCAATCATCGTCCGATATAATTGAACTTTGGCGTGTCCGCTTACACTGAAAGATGAATATCTGGTAACTTTAAGCTCTATGTACCCGTACTCATTTACCATGATTCCATTTATTGTCGGATATAATTGCGCGATGGTGTGTCCCCTTACTTTGAAAGATGAATATCTTGTAACTTTAAGCTCTATGTACCCGTACTCATTTGATCATGATTTCATTTATTGTCCGATATAATTGAATGTTGGAGTGTCCCCTTACTGTGAAAGATGAATATCTGGTAAATTTAAGCTCTATGTACGCGTACTCATTTGATCATGATTTCATTCATCGTCCGGTGTAATTTAACGTTGGCGTGTCCCCTTACTGTGAAAGATGAATATCTGGTAACTTTAAGCTGTATGTACCCGTACTCATTTGATCATGATTTTATTCATCATCCGATATAATTGAACGTTGGCGGGTCCCCTTACTGTGAAAGATGTATATCTGGTAACTTTAAGCTCTATGTACCCGTACTCATTTGATTATGATTTCATTCGTCGTCCGATGTAATTCACCGTTGGGATTGTCGCCTTACTGTGAAAGATGAATGTCTGGTAACTTTAAGCTCTATGTACCCGTACTCATTTGATCATGATTTCATTTATTGTCCGATATAATTGAACGTTGGGAGTGTCCCCTTACTGTTAAAGATGAATATCTTGTAACTTTAGACTCTATGTACCCCGTACTCATTTGATCACGATTTCGTTTATTGTCCGATATAATTGAACGTTGGGTTTGTCCCCTTACTGGTAAAGATGAACATCTTTTAACCTTAGACTCTATGTACCCCATACTCATTTGATCATGATTTCATTTATTGTCCGATATAATTGAACGTTGGGAGTGTCCCCTTACTGTTAAAGATGAATATCTTGTAACTTTAGACTCTATGTACCCCGTACTCATTTGGTCACGATTTCGTTTATTGTCCGATATAATTGAACGTTGGGTTTGTCCCCTTACTGGTAAAGATGAACATCTTTTAACCTTAGACTCTATGTACCCCGTACTCATTTGATCATGATTTCATTTATTTTCCGATATAATTGAACGTTGGCGTGTCCCCTTACTGTGGAAGATGAATATCTTCTAAATTTAAGCTCTATGCCCCCGTACTCATTTGATCATAATTTCATTTATTGTCCGATGTAATTGAACGTTGGCGTGTCCCCTTGCTGTGAAAGATGAAAATCTTGTAACTTTAAGCTCTATGTACCCGTACTCATTTGATCATGATTCCATTTATTGTCCGATATAATTGAACGTTGGTGTGTCCCCATACTGTGAAAGATGAATATCTTGTAACTTTAAGCTCTATGTACCCGTACTCTATTGATCATGATTTCATTTATGGTCCGATATAATTGAACGTTGGCGTGTCCCCTTACTATGAAAGGTGAATATCTTGTAGCTTTAAGCTCTATGTAGCCCGTACTCATTTGATCATGATTTTATTCATCATCCGATATAATTGAACGTGGGCGTGTCCCCTTACTGTGAAAGATGAATATCTGGTAACTTTAAGCTCTATGTACCCGTACTCATTTGGTCATGATTTTATTCATCGTCCAATATAATTGAACGTCGGCGTGTCCCCTTACTGTGAAAGATGAATGTCTGCTAACTTTAAGCTCTATGTACCCGTAATCATTTGAAAATGATTTCATTCATCGTCCTTTATAATTGAACGTTGGTGTGTCCCCTTACTGTGAAAGATGAATATCTGGTTAGTTTAAGCTCTATGTACCCGTACTCATTTGATCATGATTTTATTCATCGTCCGATGTAATTGACCGTTGGCGTGTCCCGTTACTGTGAAAGATGAATATCTTGTAACCTTAAGCTCTATGTACCCCGTACTCATTTGATCATTATTTCATAGACTGTCCGATGTAATTGAACGTTGGCGTGTCCCCTTACTGTGAAAGATGAATATCTTGTAACTTTAAGCTCTATGTACCCGTATTCATTTGATCATGATTTCAGTCATCGTCCGATATAATTGATCGTTGTTGTGTCCCCTTACTGTGAAAGATGAATATCTTGTAACTTTAAGCTCTATGTACCCGTACTCATTTGATCATGATTTCATTCATCGTCCGATGTAATTGACCGTTGGCGTGTCCCCTTACTGTGAAAGATGAATATCTTGTAACTTTAAGCTCTATGTACCCGTACTCATTTGATCATGATTTCATTCATCGTCCGATATAATTGAACGTTGGCGTGTCCCCTTACTGTGAAAGATGAATATCTGGTAACTTTGAGCTTTATGTACCCGTACTCATTTGATCATGATTTCATTCATCGTCCGATATAATTGAACGTTGGCATGTCCCCTTACTGTGAAAGATGAATATCTGTTAAATTTAACCTCTATGTACCCTACTCATTTGATCATGATTTCATTCATCGTCCGATATAATTGACCGTTGGCGTGTCCCCTTACTGTGAAAGATGAATATCTGGTAACTTTAAGCTCTATGTACCCGTACTCATTTGATTATGATTTCATTCATCGTCCGATGTAATTGAACGTTGGTGTGTCCCCTTACTGTGAAAGATGAATGTCTGCTAACTTTAAGCTCTATGTACCCGTACTCATTTGAAAATGATTTCATTCAACGTCCTTTATAATTGAACGTTGGTGTGTCTCCTGACTGTGATAGATGAATATCTGGTAAGTTTAAGCTCAATGTACCCGTACTCATTTGATCATGATTTCAATCATCGTCCGATATAACTGAACGTTGGCGTGTCCGCTTACTCTGAAAGATGAATATCTGGTAACTTTAAGCTCTATGTACCCCGTACTCATTTGATCATTATTTCATTTACTGTCCGATATAATTGAACGTTGGCGTGTCCCCTTACTGTGAAAGATGAATATCTTGTAACTTTAAGCTCTATGTACCCGTTCTCATTTGATCATGATTTCATTTATTGTCCGATATAATTGAATGTCGGTGTGTCCCCTTACTGTGAAAGATGAATATCTTGTAACTTTAAGCTCTATGTACCCGTTCTCATTTGATCATGATTTCATTTATTGTCCGATATAATTGAATGTCGGCTTGTCCCCTTACTGTGAAAGATGAATATCTGGTAAATTTAAGCTGAATGTACCCGTACTCATTTGATCATGATTTTATTAATCATCCGATATAATTGAACGTTGGCGTGTCCCCTTACTGTGAAAGATGAATATCTGGTAACTTTAAGCTGAATGTACCCGTACTCATTTGATCATGATTTCATTCTTCGTCCGATATAATTGAACGTTGGCGTGTCCCCTTACTGTGAAAGATGAATGTCTGGTAACTTTAAGCTCTATATACCAGTACTCATTTGATCATGATTTTATTAATCATACGATATAATTGAACGTTGGCGTGTCCCCTTAGTGTGAAAGATGAATATCTGGTAACTTTAAGCTGTATGTACCCGTACTCATTTGATCATGATTTTATTAATCATCCGATATAATTGAACGTTGGCGTGTCCCCTTACTGTGAAAGATGAATATCTGGTAACTTTAAGCTGTATGTACCCGTACTCATTTGATCATGATTTTATTAATCATCCGATATAATTGAACGTTGGCGTGTCCCCTTAGTGTGAAAGATGAATGTCTGGTAACTTTAAGCTCTATATACCAGTACTCATTTGATCGTGATTTCATTCATCGTCCGGTATAATTGACCGTTGGCGTGTCCCCTTACTGTGAAAGATGAAAATCTGGTAACCTTTAGCTCTATGTACCCGTACTCATTTGATCATAATTTTATTCATCGTCAATATATTTGAACGTTGGCATGTCCCCTTACTGTGAAAGATGAATATCTTGTAACTTTAAGCTCTATGTACCCTACTCATTTGATCATGATTTCATTCATCGTCCGATGTAATTGACCGTTGGCGTGTCCCCTTACTGTGAAAGATGAATATCTGGTAACTTTGAGCTTTATGTACCCGTACTCATTTGATCATGATTTCACTCATCGTCCGATATAATTGAACGTTGTTGTGTCCCCTTACTGTGAAAGATGAATATCTTGTAACTTTAAGCTCTATGTACCCGTATTCATTTGATCATGATTTCAGTCATCGTCCGATATAATAGAACGTTGTTGTGTCCCCTTACTGTGACAGATGAATATCTTGTAACTTTAAGCTCTATGTACCCGTACTCATTTGATCATGATTCCATTTATTGTCCGATATAATTGAACGTTGGTGTGTCCCCATACTGTGAAAGATGAATATCTTGTCACTTTAAACTCTATGTACCCGTACTCATTTGATCATGCTTTCATTTATGGTCCGATATAATTGAACGTTGGCATGTCCCCTTACTGTGAAAGATGAATATCTTGTAGCTTTAAGCTCTATGTAGCCCGTACTCATTTGATCATGATTTCAATCATCGTCCGATATAATTGAACTTTGGCGTGTCCGCTTACACTGAAAGATGAATATCTGGTAACTTTAAGCTCTATGTACCCGTACTCATTTACCATGATTCCATTTATTGTCGGATATAATTGCGCGATGGTGTGTCCCCTTACTTTGAAAGATGAATATCTTGTAACTTTAAGCTCTATGTACCCGTACTCATTTGATCATGATTTCATTTATTGTCCGATATAATTGAATGTTGGAGTGTCCCCTTACTGTGAAAGATGAATATCTGGTAAATTTAAGCTCTATGTACGCGTACTCATTTGATCATGATTTCATTCATCGTCCGGTGTAATTTAACGTTGGCGTGTCCCCTTACTGTGAAAGATGAATATCTGGTAACTTTAAGCTGTATGTACCCGTACTCATTTGATCATGATTTTATTCATCATCCGATATAATTGAACGTTGGCGGGTCCCCTTACTGTGAAAGATGTATATCTGGTAACTTTAAGCTCTATGTACCCGTACTCATTTGATTATGATTTCATTCGTCGTCCGATGTAATTCACCGTTGGGATTGTCGCCTTACTGTGAAAGATGAATGTCTGGTAACTTTAAGCTCTATGTACCCGTACTCATTTGATCATGATTTCATTTATTGTCCGATATAATTGAACGTTGGGAGTGTCCCCTTACTGTTAAAGATGAATATCTTGTAACTTTAGACTCTATGTACCCCGTACTCATTTGATCACGATTTCGTTTATTGTCCGATATAATTGAACGTTGGGTTTGTCCCCTTACTGGTAAAGATGAACATCTTTTAACCTTAGACTCTATGTACCCCATACTCATTTGATCATGATTTCATTTATTGTCCGATATAATTGAACGTTGGGAGTGTCCCCTTACTGTTAAAGATGAATATCTTGTAACTTTAGACTCTATGTACCCCGTACTCATTTGATCACGATTTCGTTTATTGTCCGATATAATTGAACGTTGGGTTTGTCCCCTTACTGGTAAAGATGAACATCTTTTAACCTTAGACTCTATGTACCCCGTACTCATTTGATCATGATTTCATTTATTTTCCGATATAATTGAACGTTGGCGTGTCCCCTTACTGTGGAAGATGAATATCTTCTAACTTTAAGCTCTATGCCCCCGTACTCATTTGATCATAATTTCATTTATTGTCCGATGTAATTGAACGTTGGCGTGTCCCCTTGCTGTGAAAGATGAAAATCTTGTAACTTTAAGCTCTATGTACCCGTACTCATTTGATCATGATTCCATTTATTGTCCGATATAATTGAACGTTGGTGTGTCCCCATACTGTGAAAGATGAATATCTTGTAGCTTTAAGCTCTATGTAGCCCGTACTCTATTGATCATGATTTCATTTATGGTCCGATATAATTGAACGTTGGCGTGTCCCCTTACTATGAAAGGTGAATATCTTGTAGCTTTAAGCTCTATGTAGCCCGTACTCATTTGATCATGATTTTATTCATCATCCGATATAATTGAACGTGGGCGTGTCCCCTTACTGTGAAAGATGAATATCTGGTAACTTTAAGCTCTATGTACCCGTACTCATTTGGTCATGATTTTATTCATCGTCCAATATAATTGAACGTCGGCGTGTCCCCTTACTGTGAAAGATGAATGTCTGCTAACTTTAAGCTCTATGTACCCGTAATCATTTGAAAATGATTTCATTCATCGTCCTTTATAATTGAACGTTGGTGTGTCCCCTTACTGTGAAAGATGAATATCTGGTTAGTTTAAGCTCTATGTACCCGTACTCTTTTGATCATGATTTTATTCATCGACCGATGTAATTGACCGTTGGCGTGTCCCGTTACTGTGAAAGATGAATATCTTGTAACCTTAAGCTCTATGTACCCCGTACTCATTTGATCATTATTTCATAGACTGTCCGATGTAATTGAACGTTGGCGTGTCCCCTTACTGTGAAAGATGAATATCTTGTAACTTTAAGCTCTATGTACCCGTATTCATTTGATCATGATTTCAGTCATCGTCCGATATAATTGAACGTTGTTGTGTCCCCTTACTGTGAAAGATGAATATCTTGTAACTTTAAGCTCTATGTACCCGTACTCATTTGATCATGATTTCATTCATCGTCCGATGTAATTGACCGTTGGCGTGTCCCCTTACTGTGAAAGATGAATATCTTGTAACTTTAAGCTCTATGTACCCGTACTCATTTGATCATGATTTCATTCATCGTCCGATATAATTGAACGTTGGCGTGTCCCCTTACTGTGAAAGATGAATATCTGGTAACTTTGAGCTTTATGTACCCGTACTCATTTGATCATGATTTCATTCATCGTCCGATATAATTGAACGTTGGCATGTCCCCTTACTGTGAAAGATGAATATCTGTTAAATTTAACCTCTATGTACCCTACTCATTTGATCATGATTTCATTCATCGTCCGATATAATTGACCGTTGGCGTGTCCCCTTACTGTGAAAGATGAATATCTGGTAACTTTAAGCTCTATGTACCCGTACTCATTTGATTATGATTTCATTCATCGTCCGATGTAATTGAACGTTGGTGTGTCCCCTTACTGTGAAAGATGAATGTCTGCTAACTTTAAGCTCTATGTACCCGTACTCATTTGAAAATGATTTCATTCAACGTCCTTTATAATTGAACGTTGGTGTGTCTCCTGACTGTGAAAGATGAATATCTGGTAAGTTTAAGCTCAATGTACCCGTACTCATTTGATCATGATTTCAATCATCGTCCGATATAACTGAACGTTGGCGTGTCCGCTTACTCTGAAAGATGAATATCTGGTAACTTTAAGCTCTATGTACCCCGTACTCATTTGATCATTATTTCATTTACTGTCCGATATAATTGAACGTTGGCGTGTCCCCTTACTGTGAAAGATGAATATCTTGTAACTTTAAGCTCTATGTACCCGTTCTCATTTGATCATGATTTCATTTATTGTCCGATATAATTGAATGTCGGTGTGTCCCCTTACTGTGAAAGATGAATATCTTGTAACTTTAAGCTCTATGTACCCGTTCTCATTTGATCATGATTTCATTTATTGTCCGATATAATTGAATGTCGGCTTGTCCCCTTACTGTGAAAGATGAATATCTGGTAAATTTAAGCTGAATGTACCCGTACTCATTTGATCATGATTTTATTAATCATCCGATATAATTGAACGTTGGCGTGTCCCCTTACTGTGAAAGATGAATATCTGGTAACTTTAAGCTGTATGTACCCGTACTCATTTGATCATGATTTCATTCTTCGTCCGATATAATTGAACGTTGGCGTGTCCCCTTACTGTGAAAGATGAATGTCTGGTAACTTTAAGCTCTATATACCAGTACTCATTTGATCATGATTTTATTAATCATCCGATATAATTGAACGTTGGCGTGTCCCCTTAGTGTGAAAGATGAATATCTGGTAACTTTAAGCTGTATGTACCCGTACTCATTTGATCATGATTTTATTAATCATCCGATATAATTGAACGTTGGCGTGTCCCCTTACTGTGAAAGATGAATATCTGGTAACTTTAAGCTGTATGTACCCGTACTCATTTGATCATGATTTTATTAATCATCCGATATAATTGAACGTTGGCGTGTCCCCTTAGTGTGAAAGATGAATGTCTGGTAACTTTAAGCTCTATATACCAGTACTCATTTGATCGTGATTTCATTCATCGTCCGGTATAATTGACCGTTGGCGTGTCCCCTTACTGTGAAAGATGAAAATCTGGTAACTTTTAGCTCTATGTACCCGTACTCATTTGATCATAATTTTATTCATCGTCCGATATAATTGAACGTTGGCATGTCCCCTTACTGTGAAAGATGAATATCTTGTAACTTTAAGCTCTATGTACCCTACTCATTTGATCATGATTTCATTCATCGTCCGATGTAATTGACCGTTGGCGTGTCCCCTTACTGTGAAAGATGAAAATCTGGTAACTTTGAGCTTTATGTACCCGTACTCATTTGATCATAATTTTATTCATCGTCCGATATAATTGAACGTTGGTGTGTCCCCATACTGTGAAAGATGAATATCTTGTAACTTTAGGCTCTATGTACCCCATACTCATTTGATCATGATTTCATTCATCGTCCCATGTAATTGACCGTTGGCGTGTCCCCTTACTGTGAAAGATGAAAATCTGGTAACTTTGAGCTTTATGTACCCGTACTCATTTGATCATAATTTTATTCATCGTCCGATATAATTGAACGTTGGCATGTCCCCTTACTGTGAAAGATGAATATCTTGTAACTTTAAGCTCTATGTACCCGTACTCATTTGATCATGATTCCATTTATTGTCCGATATAATTGAACGTTGGTGTGTCCCCATACTGTGAAAGATAAATATCTTGTAACTTTAGGCTCTATGTACCCCATACTCATTTGATCATGATTTCATTCATCGTCCGATGTAATTGACCGTTGGCGTGTCCCCTTACTGTGAAAGATGAATATCTTCTAGCTTTAAGCTCTATGCCCCCGTACTCATTTGATCATAATTCCATTTATTGTCCGATATAATTGAACGTTGGTGTATCCCATACTGTGAAAGATGAATATCTTGTAACTTTAAGCTCTATGTACCCGTACTCTATTGATCATGATTTCATTTATGGTCCGATATAATTGAACGTTGGCGTGTCCCCTTACTATGAAAGATGAATATCTTGTAACTTTAAGCTCTATGTACCCGTACTCATTTGATCGTGATTTTATTCATCATCCGATATAATTGAACGTGAGCGTGTCCCCTTACTGTGAAAGATGAATATCTGCTAACTTTAAGCTCTATGTACCCGTACTCATTTGAAAATGATTTCATTCATCGTCCTTTATAATTGAACGTTGGTGTGTCCCCTTACTGTGGAAGATGAATATCTGGTAAGTTTAAGCTCTATGTACCCGTACTCATTTGAAAATGATTTCATTCATCGTCCTTTATAATTGAACGTAGGCGTGTCCCCTTACTGTGAAAGATGAATATCTTGTAAATTTAAGCTCTATGTACCCGTATTCATTTGATCATGATTTCATTTATTGTCCGATGTAATTGACCGTTGGCGTGTCCCCTTACTCTGAAAATGAATATCTTGTAAGCTTAAGCTCTATGTACCCGTACTCATTTGATCATGATTTCATTCATCGTCCGATATAATTGAACATTGGCATGTCCCCTTAGTGTGAAAGATGAATATCTGGTAAGCTTAAGCTCTATGTACCCGTACTCATTTGATCATGATTTCATTCATCGTCCGATATAATTGAACATTGGCATGTCCCCTTACTGTGAAAGATGAATATCTGGTAACTTTAAGCTCTATGTACCCGTACTCATTTGATCATGATTTCATTCATCGTCCGATATAATTGAACATTGGCATGTCCCCTTACTGTGAAAGATGAATATCTGGTAACTTTAAGCTCTATGTACCCGTACTCATTTGATCATGATTTCATTCATCGTCCGATACAATTGAACGTTGTTGTGTCCCCTTACTGTGAAAGATGAATATCTTGTAACTTTAAGCTCTATGTCCCCCGTACTCATGTCATCATAATTTCATTTATTGTCCGATGTAATTGAACGTTGGCATGTCGCCTTACTGTGAAAGATGAATATCTTGTAGCGTTAAGCTCTATGTACCCGTACTCATTTGATCATGATTTCATTCATCGTCCGATATTATTGAACGTTGGCGTGTCCCCTTACTGTGAAAGATGAATATCTTGTAACTTTAAGCTCTATGTACCTGTTCTCATTTGATCATGATTTCATTTATGGTCCGATATAATTGAACGTTGGCGTGTCCCCTTACTGTGAAAGATGAATATCTTGTAACTTTAAGCTCTATGTACCTGTTCTCATTTGATCATGATTTCATTTATTGTCCGATATAATTGAATGTTGGCGTGTCCCCTTACTGTGAAAGGTGAATAACTTGTAACTTTAAGCTCTATGTACCCGTACTCATTTACCATGATTCCATTTATTGTCCGATATAATTGAACGTTGGCGTGTCCCCTTACTGTTAAAGGTGAATATCTGGTAAATTTAAGCTCTATGTACCCGTACTCATTTGATCATGATTTCATTCATCGTCCGATATAATTGAACGTTGGCGTGTCCCCTTACTGTGAAAGATGAATATCTTGTAAATTTAAGCTCTATGTACCTGTTCTCATTTAATCATGATTTCATTTATTGTCCGATATAATTGAATGTTGGCGTGTCCCCTTACTGTGAAAGGTGAATATCTGGTAAATTTAAGCTCTATGTACCCGTACTCATTTGATCATGATTTCATTCATCGTCCGATATAATTGAATGTTGGCGTGTCCCCTTACTGTGAATGATGAATATCTGGTAACTTTAAGCTGTATGTACCCGTACTCATTTGATCATGATTTCATTTATGGTCCGATATAATTGAACGTTGGCGTGTCCCCTTACTGTGAAAGATGAATATCTGGTAATTTTAAGCTCTATGTACGCGTACTCATTTGGTCATGATTTTATTCATCGTCCAATATAATTGAACGTTGGCGTGTCCCCTTATTGTGAAAGATGAATGTCTGGTAACCTGAAGCGCTATATACCCGTACTCATTTGATCATGATTTCATTCATCGTCCGGTATAATTGAACGTTGGCGGGTCCCCTTACTGTGAAAGATGAATATCTTGTAACTTTAAGCTCTAAGTACCCGGACTCATTTGATCATGAATTCATTTATTGTCCGATAAAATTGAACGTTGGGAGTGTCCCCTTACTGTGAAAGGTGAATATCTTGTAACTTTGAGCTCTATGTACCCGTACTCATTTGATCATGATTTCATTTATTGTCGGATATAATTGAACGTTGGGAGTGTCGCCTTACTGTTAAAGATGAATATCTTGTAACTTTAGGCTCTATGCACCCCGTAGCCATTTGATCATGATTTCATTTATTTTTTGATAAAATTGAATGCTGGAGTGTCCCCTTACTGTGAAAGATGAATATCTTGTAACTTTAGGCTCTATGTACCCCATACTCATTTGATCATGATGTCATTCATCGTCCGATGTAATTGACCGTTGGCGTGTCCCCTTACTGTGAAAGATGAATATCTGGTAACTTTAAGCTCTATGTACCCGTACTCATTTGATCATGATTTCATTCATCTTCCGATGTAATTGACCGTTGGAATTGTCCCCTTACTGTGAAAGATGAATGTCTGGTAAATTTAAGCTCTATGTACCCGTACTCATTTGATCATGATTTCATTAATTGTCCGATATAATTGAACGTTGGGAATGTCCCCTTACTGTTAAAGATGAATATTTTGTAACTTTAGACTCTATGTACCCCGTACTCATTTGATCATGATTTCATTTATTGTCCGATATAATTGAACGTTGGGTTTGTCCCCTTACTGGTAAAGATGAATATCTTGTAACCTTAGACCCTATGTACCCCGTAATCATTTGATCATGATTTCATTTATTTTCCGATATAATTGAACGTTGGCGTGTCCCCTTACTGAGAAAGATGAATATTTTCTAACTTTAAGCTCTATGTCCCCCGTACTCATTTGATCATAATTTCATTTATTGTCCGATGTAATTGAACGTTGGCGTGTCCCCTTACTGTGAAAGATGAATATCTTGTAACCTTAAGCTCTATGTAGCTGTACTCATTTGATCATGATTTCATTTATGGACCGATATAATTGAACGTTGGCGTGTCCCCTTACTGTGAAAGATGAATATCTGGTAACTTTAAGCTCTATGTACCCGTACTCATTTACCATGACTCCATTTATTGTCCGATATGATTGAACGATGGTGTGTCCCTTACAGTGAAAGATGAATATCTTGTAACTTTAAGCTCTATGTACTCGTACTCATTTGATCATGATTTCATTTATTGTCCGATATAATTGAATGTTGGCGTGTCCCCTTACTGCGAAAGATGAATATCTGGTAAATTTAAGCTCTATGTACCCGTACTCATTTGGTCATGATTTTATTCATCATCCGATATAATTGAACCTTGGCGTGTCCCCTTACTGTGAAAGATGAATATCTGGTAACTTTAAGCTCTATGTACGCGTACTCATTTGGTCATGATTTTAATCATCGTCCAATATAATTGAACGTTGGCGTGTCCCCTTATTGTGAAAGATGAATGTCTGGTAACTTTAAGCTCTATGTGCCCGTACTCATTTGGTCATGATTTCATTCATCATCCGATATAATTGAACGTTGGCGTGTCACCTTACTGTGAAAGATGAATGTCTGGTAACTTTAAGCTCTATATACCCGTACTCATTTGATCATGATTTCCTTCATCGTCCGGTATAATTGAACGTTGGCGGGTCCCCTTACTGTGAAAGATGAATATCTTGTAAGTATAAGCTCTATGTACCCGTACTCATTTGATCATGATTTCATTTGTTGTCCGATATAATTGAACGTTGGGAGTGTTCCCTTACTGTGAAAGGTGAATATCTTGAAACTTGGAGCTCTATGTACCCGTACTCGTTTGATCATAATTTCATTTATTGGCCGATGTAATTTAACGTTGGCGTGTCCCCTTGCCGTGAAAGATGAATATCTTGTAACTTTAAGCTCTATGTACCCGTACTCATTTGATCATGATTCCATTTATTGTCCGATATAATTGAACGTTGGTGTGTCCCCATACTGTGAAAGATGAATATCTTGTAACTTTAAGCTCTATGTACCCGTACTCATTTGGCCATGATTTCATTTATGGTCCGATATAATTGAACGTTGGCGTGTCCCCATACTGTGAAAGATGAATATCTTGTAACTTTAAGCTCTATGTACCCGTACTCATTTGGCCATGATTTCATTTATGGTCCGATATAATTGAACGTTGGTGTGTCCCCATACTGTGAAAGATGAATATCTTGTAACTTTAAGCTCTATGTACCCCGTACTCATTTGATCATGATTTCAGTCATCGTCCAATATAATTGAACGTTGTTGTGTCCCCTTACTGTGAAAGATGAATATCTTGTAACTTTAAGCTCTATGTACCCGTACTCATTTGATCATGATTTCATTCATCGTCCGATGTAATTGACCGTTGGCGTGTCCCCTTACTGTGAAAGATGAATATCTGGTAACTTTGAGCTTTATGTACCCGTACTCATTTGATCATGATTTCATTCATCGTCCGATATAATTGAACGTTGTTGTGTCCCCTTACTGTGAAAGATGAATATCTTGTAACTTTAAGCTCTATGTACCCGTATTCATTTGATCATGATTTTATTCATCGTCCGATATAATTGAACGTTGCCATGTCCCCTTACTGTGAAAGATGAATATCTGTTTAATTTAACCTCTATGTACCCTACTCATTTGATCATGGTTTCATTCATCGTCCGATGTAATTGAAAGTTGGCGTGTCCCCTTACTGTGAAAGATGAATATCTTGTAACTTTAAGCTCTATGTACCCGTACTCATTTGATCATGATTCCATTTATTGTCCGATATAATTGAACGTTGGTGTGTCTCCATACTGTAAAAGATGAATATCTTGTAACTTTAAGCTCTATGTACCCGTACTCATTTGATCATGATTTCACTTATGGTCCGATATAATTGAACGTTGGCATGTCCCCTTACTGTGAAAGATGAATATCTTGTAGCTTTAAGCTGTATGTACCCGTACTCATTTGATCATGATTTCATTTATTGTCCGATATAATTGAATGTTGGAGTGTCCCCTTACTGTGAAAGATGAATATCTGGTAACTTTAAGCTGTATGTACCCGTACTCATTTGATCATGATTTTATTCATCATCCGATATAATTGAACCTTGGCGTGTCCCCTTACTGTGAAAGATGAATATCTGGTAACTTTAATCTCTATGTACGCCTACTAATTTGGTCATGATTTTATTCATCGTCCAATATAATTGAACGTTGGCGTGTCCCCTTACTGTGAAAGATGTATATCTGGTAACTTTAAGCTCTATGTATGCGTAGTCATTTGGTCATGATTTTATTCATCGTCCAATATAATTGAACCTTGGCGTGTCCCCTTACTGTGAAAGATGAATGTCTGGTAACTTTAAGCTCTATGTACGCGTACTCATTTGGTCATGATTTTATTCATCGTCCAATATAATTGAACGTTGGCGTGTCCCCTTATTGTGAAAGATGAATGTCTGGTAACTTTAAGCTCTATGTACCCGTTCTCATTTGATCATGATTTCATTTATTGTCCGATATAATTGAATGTTGGAGTGTCCCCTTACTGTGAAAGATGAATATCTGGTAACTTTAAGCTGTATGTACCCGTACTCATTTGATCATGATTTTATTCATCATCCGATATAATTGAACCTTGGCGTGTCCCCTTACTGTGAAAGATGAATATCTGGTAACTTTAAGCTCTATGTACGCGTACTCATTTGGTCATGATTTCATTCATCGTCCGGTATAATTGAACGTTGGCGGGTCCCCTTACTGTGAAAGATGAATATCTGGTAACTTTAAGCTCTATGTACCCGTACTCATTTGATCTTGATTTCACTCATGGTCCGACATAATTGAACTTTGGCGTGTCCCCTTACTGTGAAAGATGAATGTCTGGTATCTTTAAGCTGTATGTACCCTCACTCATTAGATCATGATTTCATTCATCGTCCGATACAATTGAACGTTGTTGTGTCCCCTTACTGTGAAAGGTGAATGTCTGTTAAATTTAACTTCTATGTACTCGTAATCATTTGACCATGATTCCATTTATTATCCGATATAATTGAACGTTGGTGTGTCCCCTTACTGTGAAAGATGAATATCTTGTAACTTTAAGCTCTATGTCCCCCGTACTCATGTCATCATAATTTCATTTATTTTCCGATGTAATTGAACGTTGGCATGTCCCCTTACTGTGAAAGATGAATATCTTGTAGCCTTAAGCTCTATGTAGCCCGTACTCATTTGATCATGATTTCATTCATCGCCCAATTAAATTGAACGTTGGCGTGTCCGCTTACTGTGAAAGATGAATATCAGGTAACTTTAAGCTCTATGTACCCGTACTCATTTACCATGATTCCATTTATTGTCCGATATAATTGAACGACGGTGTGTCCCCTTACTGTGAAAGATGAATATCTTGTAACTTTAAGCTCTATGTACCTGTTCTCATTTGATCATGATTTCATTTATTGTCCGATATAATTGAATGTTGGCGTGTCCCCTTACTGTGAAAGGTAAATATCTTGTAACTTTAAGCTCTATATACCCGTACTCATTTACAATGATTCCATTTATTGTCCGATATAATTGAACGTTGGCGTGTCCCCTTACTGTGAAAGGTGAATATCTGGTAAATTTAAGCTCTATGTACCCGTACTCATTTGATCATGATTTCATTCATCGTCCGATATTATTGAACGTTGGCGTGTCCCCTTACTGTGAAAGATGAATATCTTGTAACTTTAAGCTCTATGTACCTGTTCTCATTTGATCATGATTTCATTTATTGTCCGATATAATTGAATGTTGGCGTGTCCCCTTACTGTGAAAGGTGAATAACTTGTAACTTTAAGCTCTATGTACCCGTACTCATTTACCATGATTCCATTTATTGTCCGATATAATTGAACGTTGGCGTGTCCCCTTACTGTTAAAGGTGAATATCTGGTAAATTTAAGCTCTATGTACCCGTACTCATTTGATCATGATTTCATTCTTCGTCCGATATAATTGAACGTTGGCGTGTCCCCTTACTGTGAAAGATGAATATCTTGTAAATTTAAGCTCTATGTACCTGTTCTCATTTAATCATGATTTCATTTATTGTCCGATATAATTGAATTTTGGCGTGTCCCCTTACTGTGAAAGGTGAATATCTGGTAAATTTAAGCTCTATGTACCCGTACTCATTTGATCATGATTTCATTCATCGTCCGATATAATTGAACGTTAGCGTGTCCCCTTACTGTGAATGATGAATATCTGGTAACTTTAAGCTGTATGTACCCGTACTCATTTGATCATGATTTCATTTATGGTCCGATATAATTGAACGTTGGCGTGGCCCCTTACTGTGAAAGATGAATATCTGGTAATTTTAAGCTCTATGTACGCGTACTCATTTGGTCATGATTTTATTCATCGTCCAATATAATTGAACGTTGGCGTGTCCCCTTATTGTGAAAGATGAATGTCTGGTAACCTGAAGCGCTATATACCCGTACTCATTTGATCATGATTTCATTCATCGTCCGGTATAATTGAACGTTGGCGGGTCCCCTTACTGTGAAAAATGAATATATTGTAACTTTAAGCTCTAAGTACCCGGACTCATTTGATCATGAATTCATTTATTGTCCGATAAAATTGAACGTTGGGAGTGTCCCCTTACTGTGAAAGGTGAATATCTTGTAACTTTGAGCTCTATGTACCCGTACTCATTTGATCATGATTTCATTTATTGTATGATATAATTGAACGCTGGGAGTGTCGCCTTACTGGTAAAGATGAATATCTTGTAACTTTAGGCTCTATGTACCCCGTAGTCATTTGATCATGATTTCATTTATTTTTTGATAAAATTGAATGCTGGAGTGTCCCCTTACTGTGAAAGATGAATATCTTGTAACTTTAGGCTCTATGTACCCCATACTCATTTGATCATGATGTCATTCATCGTCCGATGTAATTGACCGTTGGCGTGTCCCCTTACTGTGAAAGATGAATATCTGGTAACTTTAAGCTCTATGTACCCGTACTCATTTGATCATGATTTCATTCATCTTCCGATGTAATTGACCGTTGGAATTGTCCCCTTACTGTGAAAGATGAATGTCTTTTAAATTTAAGCTCTATGTAGCCGTACTCATTTGATCATGATTTCATTTATTGTCCGATATAATTGAACGTTGGGAATGTCCCCTTACTGTTAAAGATGAATATTTTGTAACTTTAGACTCTATGTACCCCGTACTCATTTGACCATGATTTCATTTATTGTCCGATATAATTGAACGTTGGGTTTGTCCCCTTACTGGTAAAGATGAATATCTTGTAACCTTAGACCCTATGTACCCCGTAATCATTTGATGATGATTTCATTTATTTTACGATATAATTGAACGTTGGCGTGTCCCCTTACTGAGAAAGATGAATATTTTCTAACTTTAAGCTCTATGTCCCCCGTACTCATTTGATCATAATTTCATTTATTGTCCGATGTAATTGAACGTTGGCGTGTCCCCTTACTGTGAAAGATGAATATCTTGTAAGTATAAGCTCTATGCAGCTGTACTCATTTGATCATGATTCCATTTATTGTCTGATATAATTGGACGTTGGTGTGTCCCCATACTGTGAAAGATGAATATCTTGTAACTTTAAGCTCTATGTACCCGTACTCATTTGATCATGATTTCATTTATGGACCGATATAATTGAACGTTGGCGTGTCCCCTTACTGTGGAAGATGAATATCTGGTAACTTTAAGCTCTATGTACCCGTACTCATTTACCATGACTCCATTTATTGTCCGATATAATTGAACGATGGTGTGTCCCTTACAGTGAAAGATGAATATCTTGTAACTTTAAGCTCTATGTACTCGTACTCATTTGATCATGATTTCATTTATTGTCCGATATAATTGAATGTTGGCGTGTCCCCTTACTGTGAAAGATGAATATCTGGTAAATTTAAGCTCTATGTACCCGTACTCATTTGGTCATGATTTTATTCATCATCCGATATAATTGAACCTTGGCGTGTCCCCTTACTGTGAAAGATGAATATCTGGTAACTTTAAGCTCTATGTACGCGTACTCATTTGGTCATGATTTTAATCATCGTCCAATATAATTGAACGTTGGCGTGTCCCCTTATTGTGAAAGATGATTGTCTGGTAACTTTAAGCTCTATGTGCCCGTACTCATTTGGTCATGATTTTATTCATCATCCGATATAATTGAACGTTGGCGTGTCACCTTACTGTGAAAGATGAATGTCTGGTAACTTTAAGCTCTATATACCCGTACTCATTTGATCATGATTTCCTTCATCGTCCGGTATAACTGAACGTTGGCGGGTCCCCTTACTGTGAAAGATGAATATCTTGTAAGTATAAGCTCTATGTACCCGTACTCATTTGATCATGATTTCATTTGTTGTCCGATATAATTGAACGTTGGGAGTGTCCCCTTACTGTGAAAGGTGAATATCTTGAAACTTTGAGCTCTATGTACCCGTACTCGTTTGATCATAATTTCATTTATTGGCCGATGTAATTTAACGTTGGCGTGTCCCCTTGCTGTGAAAGATGAATATCTTGTAACTTTAAGATCTATGTACCCGTACTCATTTGATCATGATTCCATTTATTGTCCGATATAATTGAACGTAGGTGTGTCCCCATACTGTGAAAGATGAATATCTTGTAACTTTAAGCTCTATGTACCCGTACTCATTTGGCCATGATTTCATTTATGGTCCGATATAATTGAACGTTGGCGTGTCCCCATTCTGTGAAAGATGAATATCTTGTAACTTTAAGCTCTATGTACCCGTACTCATGTGGCCATGATTTCATTTATGGTCCGATATAATTGAACGTTGGTGTGTCCCCATACTGTGAAAGATGAATATCTTGTAACTTTAAGCTCTATGTACCCCGTACTCATTTGATCATGATTTCAGTCATCGTCCAATATAATTGAACGTTGTTGTGTCCCCTTACTGTGAAAGATGAATATCTTGTAACTTTAAGCTCTATGTACCCGTACTCATTTGATCATGATTTCATTCATCGTCCGATGTAATTGACCGTTGGCGTGTCCCCTTACAGTGAAAGATGAATATCTGGTAACTTTGAGCTTTATGTACCCGTACTCATTTGATCATGATTTCATTCATCGTCCGATATAATTGAACGTTGTTGTGTCCCCTTGCTGTGAAAGATGAATATCTTGTAACTTTAAGCTCTATGTACCCGTATTCATTTGATCATGATTTTATTCATCGTCCGATATAATTGAACGTTGCCATGTCCCCTTACTGTGAAAGATGAATATCTGTTTAATTTAACCTCTATGTACCCTACTCATTTGATCATGGTTTCATTCATCGTCCGATGAAATTGAACGTTGGCGTGTCCCCTTACTGTGAAAGATGAATATCTTGTAACTTTAAGCTCTATGTACCCGTACTCATTTGATCATGATTCCATTTATTGTCCGATATAATTGAACGTTGGTGTGTCCCCATACTGTAAAAGATGAATATCTTGTAACTTTAAGCTCTATGTACCCGTACTCATTTGATCATGATTTCACTTATGGTCCGATATAATTGAACGTTGGCATGTCCCCTTACTGTGAAAGATGAATATCTTGTAGCTTTAAGCTGTATGTACCCGTACTCATTTACCATGATTCCATTTATTGTCCGATATAATTGCGCGATGGTGTGTCCCCTTACCGTGAAAGATGAATATCTTGTAACTTTAAGCTCTATGTACCCGTTCTCATTTGATCATGATTTCATTTATTGTCCGATATAATTGAATGTTGGAGTGTCCCCTTACTGTGAAAGATGAATATCTGGTAACTTTAAGCTGTATGTACCCGTACTCATTTGATCATGATTTTATTCATCATCCGATATAATTGAACCTTGGCGTGTCCCCTTACTGTGAAAGACAATATCTGGTAACTTTAATCTCTATGTACGCCTACTAATTTGGTCATGATTTTATTCATCGTCCAATATAATTGAACGTTGGCGTGTCCCCTTACTGTGAAAGATGAATATCTGGTAACTTTAAGCTCTATGTATGCGTAGTCATTTGGTCATGATTTTATTCATCGTCCAATATAATTGAACCTTGGCGTGTCCCCTTACTGTGAAAGATGAATGTCTGGTAACTTTAAGCTCTATGTACGCGTACTCATTTGGTCATGATTTTATTCATCGTCCAATATAATTGAACGTTGGCGTGTCCCCTTATTGTGAAAGATGAATGTCTGGTAACTTTAAGCTCTATGTACCCGTTCTCATTTGATCATGATTTCATTAATTGTCCGATATAATTGAATGCTGGAGTGTCCCCTTACTGTGAAAGATGAATATCTGGTAACTTTAAGCTGTATGTACCCGTACTCATTTGATCATGATTTTATTCATCATCCGATATAATTGAACCTTGGCGTGTCCCCTTACTGTGAAAGATGAATATCTGGTAACTTTAAGCTCTATGTACGCGTACTCATTTGGTCATGATTTCATTCATCGTCCGGTATAATTGAACGTTGGCGGGTCCCCTTACTGTGAAAGATGAATATCTGGTAAATTTAAGCTCTATGTACCCGTACTCATTTGATCTTGATTTCACTCATGGTCCGATATAATTGAACTTTGGCGTGTCCCCTTACTGTGAAAGATGAATGTCTGGTAACTTTAAGCTGTATGTACCCTCACTCATTAGATCATGATTTCATTCATCGTCCGATACAATTGAACGTTGTTGTGTCCCCTTACTGTGAAAGGTGAATGTCTGTTAAATTTAACCTCTATGTACTCGTACTCATTTGACCATGATTCCATTTATTATCCGATATAATTGAACGTTGGTGTGTCCCCTTACTGTGAAAGATGAATATCTTGTAACTTTAAGCTCTATGTCCCCCGTACTCATGTCATCATAATTTCATTTATTTTCCGATGTAATTGAACGTCGGCATGTCCCCTTACTGTGAAAGATGAATATCTTGTAGCTTTAAGCTCTATGTAGCCCGTACTCATTTGATCATGATTTCATTCATCGTCCGATTACATTGAACGTTGGCGTGTCCGCTTACTGTGAAAGATGAATATCAGGTAACTTTAAGCTCTATGTACCCGTACTCATTTACCATGATTCCATTTATTGTCCGATATAATTGAACGACGGTGTGTCCCCTTACTGTGAAAGATGAATATCTTGTAACTTTAAGCTCTATGTACCTGTTCTCATTTGATCATGATTTCATTGATTGTCCGATATAATTGAACGTTGGCGTGTCCCCTTACTGTGAAAGATGAATATCTTGTAACCTTAAGCTCTATGTAGCTGTACTCATTTGATCATGATTCCATTTATTGTCTGATATAATTGGACGTTGGTGTGTCCCCATACTGTGAAAGATGAATATCTTGTAACTTTAAGCTCTATGTGCCCGTACTCATTTGATCATGATTTCATTTATGGTCCGATATAATTGAACGTTGGCGTGTCCCCTTACTGTGAAAGATGAATATCTGGTAACTTTAAGCTCTATGTACCCGTATTCATTTACCATGACTCCATTTATTGTCCGATATAATTGAACGATGGTGTGTCCCTTACTGTGAAAGATGAATATCTTGTAACTTTAAGCTCTATGTACTCGTACTCATTTGATCATGATTTCATTTATTGTCCGATATAATTGAATGTTGGCGTGTCCCCTTACTGTGAAAGATTAATATGTTGTAACTTTAAGCTCTATGTACCCGTACTCATTTGGTCATGATTTTATTCATCATCCGATATAATTGAACCTTGGCGTGTCCCCTTACTGTGAAAGATGAATATCTGGTAACTTTAAGCTCTATGTACGCGTACTCATTTGATCATGCTTTCCTTCATCGTCCGGTATAATTGAACGTTGGCGGGTCCCCTTACTGTGAAAGATGAATATCTTGTAAGTTTAAGCTCTATGTACCCGTACTCATTTGATCATGATTTCATTTGTTGTCCGATATAATTGAACGTTGGGAGTGTCCCCTTACTGTGAAAGGTGAATATCTTGTAACTTTGAGCTCTATGTACCCGTACTCATTTGATCATAATTTCATTTATTGGCCGATGTAATTTAACGTTGGCGTGTCCCCTTACTGTGAAAGATGAATATCTTGTAACTTTAAGCTCTATGTACCCGTACTCATTTGATGATGATTCCATTTATTGTCCGATATAATTGAACGTTGGTGTGTCCCCATACTGTGAAAGATGAATATCTTGTAACTTTAAGCTCTATGTACCCGTACTCATTTGGCCATGATTTCATTTATGGTCCGATATAATTGAACGTTGGCGTGTCCCCATACTGTGAAAGATGAATATCTTGTAACTTTAAGCTCTATGTACCCGTACTCATTTGGCCATGATTTCATTTATGGTCCGATATAATTGAACGTTGGTGTGTCCCCATACTGTGAAAGATGAATATCTTGTAACTTTAGGCTCTATGTACCCCGTACTCATTTGATCATGATTTCAGTCATCGTCCAATATAATTGAACGTTGTTGTGTCCCCTTACTGTGAAAGATGAATATCTGGTAACTTTAAGCTCTATGTACGCGTACTCATTTGGTCATGATTTTAATCATCGTCCAATATAATTGAACGTTGGCGTGTCCCCTTATTGTGAAAGATGAATGTCTGGTAACTTTAAGCTCTATGTGCCCGTACTCATTTGGTCATGATTTCATTCATCATCCGATATAATTGAACGTTGGCGTGTCACCTTACTGTGAAAGATGAATGTCTGGTAACTTTAAGCTCTATATACCCGTACTCATTTGATCATGATTTCCTTCATCGTCCGGTATAATTGAACGTTGGCGGGTCCCCTTACTGTGAAAGATGAATATCTTGTAAGTATAAGCTCTATGTACCCGTACTCATTTGATCATGATTTCATTTGTTGTCCGATATAATTGAACGTTGGGAGTGTTCCCTTACTGTGAAAGGTGAATATCTTGAAACTTGGAGCTCTATGTACCCGTACTCGTTTGATCATAATTTCATTTATTGGCCGATGTAATTTAACGTTGGCGTGTCCCCTTGCTGTGAAAGATGAATATCTTGTAACTTTAAGCTCTATGTACCCGTACTCATTTGATCATGATTCCATTTATTGTCCGATATAATTGAACGTTGGTGTGTCCCCATACTGTGAAAGATGAATATCTTGTAACTTTAAGCTCTATGTACCCGTACTCATTTGGCCATGATTTCATTTATGGTCCGATATAATTGAACGTTGGCGTGTCCCCATACTGTGAAAGATGAATATCTTGTAACTTTAAGCTCTATGTACCCGTACTCATTTGGCCATGATTTCATTTATGGTCCGATATAATTGAACGTTGGTGTGTCCCCATACTGTGAAAGATGAATATCTTGTAACTTTAAGCTCTATGTACCCCGTACTCATTTGATCATGATTTCAGTCATCGTCCAATATAATTGAACGTTGTTGTGTCCCCTTACTGTGAAAGATGAATATCTTGTAACTTTAAGCTCTATGTACCCGTACTCATTTGATCATGATTTCATTCATCGTCCGATGTAATTGACCGTTGGCGTGTCCCCTTACTGTGAAAGATGAATATCTGGTAACTTTGAGCTTTATGTACCCGTACTCATTTGATCATGATTTCATTCATCGTCCGATATAATTGAACGTTGTTGTGTCCCCTTACTGTGAAAGATGAATATCTTGTAACTTTAAGCTCTATGTACCCGTATTCATTTGATCATGATTTTATTCATCGTCCGATATAATTGAACGTTGCCATGTCCCCTTACTGTGAAAGATGAATATCTGTTTAATTTAACCTCTATGTACCCTACTCATTTGATCATGGTTTCATTCATCGTCCGATGTAATTGAAAGTTGGCGTGTCCCCTTACTGTGAAAGATGAATATCTTGTAACTTTAAGCTCTATGTACCCGTACTCATTTGATCATGATTCCATTTATTGTCCGATATAATTGAACGTTGGTGTGTCCCCATACTGTAAAAAATGAATATCTTGTAACTTTAAGCTCTATGTACCCGTACTCATTTGATCATGATTTCACTTATGGTCCGATATAATTGAACGTTGGCATGTCCCCTTACTGTGAAAGATGAATATCTTGTAGCTTTAAGCTGTATGTACCCGTACTCATTTGATCATGATTTCATTTATTGTCCGATATAATTGAATGCTGGAGTGTCCCCTTACTGTGAAAGATGAATATCTGGTAACTTTAAGCTGTATGTACCCGTACTCATTTGATCATGATTTTATTCATCATCCGATATAATTGAACCTTGGCGTGTCCCCTTACTGTGAAAGATGAATATCTGGTAACTTTAATCTCTATGTACGCCTACTAATTTGGTCATGATTTTATTCATCGTCCAATATAATTGAACGTTGGCGTGTCCCCTTACTGTGAAAGATGTATATCTGGTAACTTTAAGCTCTATGTATGCGTAGTCATTTGGTCATGATTTTATTCATCGTCCAATATAATTGAACCTTGGCGTGTCCCCTTACTGTGAAAGATGAATGTCTGGTAACTTTAAGCTCTATGTACGCGTACTCATTTGGTCATGATTTTATTCATCGTCCAATATAATTGAACGTTGGCGTGTCCCCTTATTGTGAAAGATGAATGTCTGGTAACTTTAAGCTCTATGTACCCGTTCTCATTTGATCATGATTTCATTTATTGTCCGATATAATTGAATGTTGGAGTGTCCCCTTACTGTGAAAGATGAATATCTGGTAACTTTAAGCTGTATGTACCCGTACTCATTTGATCATGATTTTATTCATCATCCGATATAATTGAACCTTGGCGTGTCCCCTTACTGTGAAAGATGAATATCTGGTAACTTTAAGCTCTATGTACGCGTACTCATTTGGTCATGATTTCATTCATCGTCCGGTATAATTGAACGTTGGCGGGTCCCCTTACTGTGAAAGATGAATATCTGGTAACTTTAAGCTCTATGTACCCGTACTCATTTGATCTTGATTTCACTCATGGTCCGACATAATTGAACTTTGGCGTGTCCCCTTACTGTGAAAGATGAATGTCTGGTATCTTTAAGCTGTATGTACCCTCACTCATTAGATCATGATTTCATTCATCGTCCGATACAATTGAACGTTGTTGTGTCCCCTTACTGTGAAAGGTGAATGTCTGTTAAATTTAACTTCTATGTACTCGTAATCATTTGACCATGATTCCATTTATTATCCGATATAATTGAACGTTGGTGTGTCCCCTTACTGTGAAAGATGAATATCTTGTAACTTTAAGCTCTATGTCCCCCGTACTCATGTCATCATAATTTCATTTATTTTCCGATGTAATTGAACGTTGGCATGTCCCCTTACTGTGAAAGATGAATATCTTGTAGCCTTAAGCTCTATGTAGCCCGTACTCATTTGATCATGATTTCATTCATCGCCCAATTAAATTGAACGTTGGCGTGTCCGCTTACTGTGAAAGATGAATATCAGGTAACTTTAAGCTCTATGTACCCGTACTCATTTACCATGATTCCATTTATTGTCCGATATAATTGAACGACGGTGTGTCCCCTTACTGTGAAAGATGAATATCTTGTAACTTTAAGCTCTATGTACCTGTTCTCATTTGATCATGATTTCATTTATTGTCCGATATAATTGAATGTTGGCGTGTCCCCTTACTGTGAAAGGTAAATATCTTGTAACTTTAAGCTCTATATACCCGTACTCATTTACAATGATTCCATTTATTGTCCGATATAATTGAACGTTGGCGTGTCCCTTTCTGTGAAAGGTGAATATCTGGTAAATTTAAGCTCTATGTACCCGTACTCATTTGATCATGATTTCATTCATCGTCCGATATTATTGAACGTTGGCGTGTCCCCTTACTGTGAAAGATGAATATCTTGTAACTTTAAGCTCTATGTACCTGTTCTCATTTGATCATGATTTCATTTATTGTCCGATATAATTGAATGTTGGCGTGTCCCCTTACTGTGAAAGGTGAATAACTTGTAACTTTAAGCTCTATGTACCCGTACTCATTTACCATGATTCCATTTATTGTCCGATATAATTGAACGTTGGCGTGTCCCCTTACTGTTAAAGGTGAATATCTGGTAAATTTAAGCTCTATGTACCCGTACTCATTTGATCATGATTTCATTCTTCGTCCGATATAATTGAACGTTGGCGTGTCCCCTTACTGTGAAAGATGAATATCTTGTAAATTTAAGCTCTATGTACCTGTTCTCATTTAATCATGATTTCATTTATTGTCCGATATAATTGAATGTTGGCGTGTCCCCTTACTGTGAAAGGTGAATATCTGGTAAATTTAAGCTCTATGTACCCGTACTCATTTGATCATGATTTCATTCATCGTCCGATATAATTGAACGTTAGCGTGTCCCCTTACTGTGAATGATGAATATCTGGTAACTTTAAGCTGTATGTACCCGTACTCATTTGATCATGATTTCATTTATGGTCCGATATAATTGAACGTTGGCGTGGCCCCTTACTGTGAAAGATGAATATCTGGTAATTTTAAGCTCTATGTACGCGTACTCATTTGGTCATGATTTTATTCATCGTCCAATATAATTGAACGTTGGCGTGTCCCCTTATTGTGAAAGATGAATGTCTGGTAACCTGAAGCGCTATATACCCGTACTCATTTGATCATGATTTCATTCATCGTCCGGTATAATTGAACGTTGGCGGGTCCCCTTACTGTGAAAAATGAATATATTGTAACTTTAAGCTCTAAGTACCCGGACTCATTTGATCATGAATTCATTTATTGTCCGATAAAATTGAACGTTGGGAGTGTCCCCTTACTGTGAAAGGTGAATATCTTGTAACTTTGAGCTCTATGTACCCGTACTCATTTGATCATGATTTCATTTATTGTATGATATAATTGAACGCTGGGAGTGTCGCCTTACTGGTAAAGATGAATATCTTGTAACTTTAGGCTCTATGTACCCCGTAGTCATTTGATCATGATTTCATTTATTTTTTGATAAAATTGAATGCTGGAGTGTCCCCTTACTGTGAAAGATGAATATCTTGTAACTTTAGGCTCTATGTACCCCATACTCATTTGATCATGATGTCATTCATCGTCCGATGTAATTGACCGTTGGCGTGTCCCCTTACTGTGAAAGATGAATATCTGGTAACTTTAAGCTCTATGTACCCGTACTCATTTGATCATGATTTCATTCATCTTCCGATGTAATTGACCGTTGGAATTGTCCCCTTACTGTGAAAGATGAATGTCTTTTAAATTTAAGCTCTATGTAGCCGTACTCATTTGATCATGATTTCATTTATTGTCCGATATATTTGAACGTTGGGAATGTCCCCTTACTGTTAAAGATGAATATTTTGTAACTTTAGACTCTATGTACCCCGTACTCATTTGACCATGATTTCATTTATTGTCCGATATAATTGAACGTTGGGTTTGTCCCCTTACTGGTAAAGATGAATATCTTGTAACCTTAGACCCTATGTACCCCGTAATCATTTGATGATGATTTCATTTATTTTACGATATAATTGAACGTTGGCGTGTCCCCTTACTGAGAAAGATGAATATTTTCTAACTTTAAGCTCTATGTCCCCCGTACTCATTTGATCATAATTTCATTTATTGTCCGATGTAATTGAACGTTGGCGTGTCCCCTTACTGTGAAAGATGAATATCTTGTAAGTATAAGCTCTATGTAGCTGTACTCATTTGATCATGATTCCATTTATTGTCTGATATAATTGGACGTTGGTGTGTCCCCATACTGTGAAAGATGAATATCTTGTAACTTTAAGCTCTATGTACCCGTACTCATTTGATCATGATTTCATTTATGGACCGATATAATTGAACGTTGGCGTGTCCCCTTACTGTGAAAGATGAATATCTGGTAACTTTAAGCTCTATGTACCCGTACTCATTTACCATGACTCCATTTATTGTCCGATATAATTGAACGATGGTGTGTCCCTTACAGTGAAAGATGAATATCTTGTAACTTTAAGCTCTATGTACTCGTACTCATTTGATCATGATTTCATTTATTGTCCGATATAATTGAATGTTGGCGTGTCCCCTTACTGTGAAAGATGAATATCTGGTAAATTTAAGCTCTATGTACCCGTACTCATTTGGTCATGATTTTATTCATCATCCGATATAATTGAACCTTGGCGTGTCCCCTTACTGTGAAAGATGAATATCTGGTAACTTTAAGCTCTATGTACGCGTACTCATTTGGTCATGATTTTAATCATCGTCCAATATAATTGAACGTTGGCGTGTCCCCTTATTGTGAAAGATGATTGTCTGGTAACTTTAAGCTCTATGTGCCCGTACTCATTTGGTCATGATTTTATTCATCATCCGATATAATTGAACGTTGGCGTGTCACCTTACTGTGAAAGATGAATGTCTGGTAACTTTAAGCTCTATATACCCGTACTCATTTGATCATGATTTCCTTCATCGTCCGGTATAACTGAACGTTGGCGGGTCCCCTTACTGTGAAAGATGAATATCTTGTAAGTATAAGCTCTATGTACCCGTACTCATTTGATCATGATTTCATTTGTTGTCCGATATAATTGAACGTTGGGAGTGTCCCCTTACTGTGAAAGGTCAATATCTTGAAACTTTGAGCTCTATGTACCCGTACTCGTTTGATCATAATTTCATTTATTGGCCGATGTAATTTAACGTTGGCGTGTCCCCTTGCTGTGAAAGATGAATATCTTGTAACTTTAAGATCTATGTACCCGTACTCATTTGATCATGATTCCATTTATTGTCCGATATAATTGAACGTAGGTGTGTCCCCATACTGTGAAAGATGAATATCTTGTAACTTTAAGCTCTATGTACCCGTACTCATTTGGCCATGATTTCATTTATGGTCCGATATAATTGAACGTTGGCGTGTCCCCATTCTGTGAAAGATGAATATCTTGTAACTTTAAGCTCTATGTACCCGTACTCATGTGGCCATGATTTCATTTATGGTCCGATATAATTGAACGTTGGTGTGTCCCCATACTGTGAAAGATGAATATCTTGTAACTTTAAGCTCTATGTACCCCGTACTCATTTGATCATGATTTCAGTCATCGTCCAATATAATTGAACGTTGTTGTGTCCCCTTACTGTGAAAGATGAATATCTTGTAACTTTAAGCTCTATGTACCCGTACTCATTTGATCATGATTTCATTCATCGTCCGATGTAATTGACCGTTGGCGTGTCCCCTTACAGTGAAAGATGAATATCTGGTAACTTTGAGCTTTATGTACCCGTACTCATTTGATCATGATTTCATTCATCGTCCGATATAATTGAACGTTGTTGTGTCCCCTTGCTGTGAAAGATGAATATCTTGTAACTTTAAGCTCTATGTACCCGTATTCATTTGATCATGATTTTATTCATCGTCCGATATAATTGAACGTTGCCATGTCCCCTTACTGTGAAAGATGAATATCTGTTTAATTTAACCTCTATGTACCCTACTCATTTGATCATGGTTTCATTCATCGTCCGATGAAATTGAACGTTGGCGTGTCCCCTTACTGTGAAAGATGAATATCTTGTAACTTTAAGCTCTATGTACCCGTACTCATTTGATCATGATTCCATTTATTGTCCGATATAATTGAACGTTGGTGTGTCCCCATACTGTAAAAGATGAATATCTTGTAACTTTAAGCTCTATGTACCCGTACTCATTTGATCATGATTTCACTTATGGTCCGATATAATTGAACGTTGGCATGTCCCCTTACTGTGAAAGATGAATATCTTGTAGCTTTAAGCTGTATGTACCCGTACTCATTTACCATGATTCCATTTATTGTCCGATATAATTGCGCGATGGTGTGTCCCCTTACCGTGAAAGATGAATATCTTGTAACTTTAAGCTCTATGTACCCGTTCTCATTTGATCATGATTTCATTTATTGTCCGATATAATTGAATGTTGGAGTGTCCCCTTACTGTGAAAGATGAATATCTGGTAACTTTAAGCTGTATGTACCCGTACTCATTTGATCATGATTTTATTCATCATCCGATATAATTGAACCTTGGCGTGTCCCCTTACTGTGAAAGACAATATCTGGTAACTTTAATCTCTATGTACGCCTACTAATTTGGTCATGATTTTATTCATCGTCCAATATAATTGAACGTTGGCGTGTCCCCTTACTGTGAAAGATGAATATCTGGTAACTTTAAGCTCTATGTATGCGTAGTCATTTGGTCATGATTTTATTCATCGTCCAATATAATTGAACCTTGGCGTGTCCCCTTACTGTGAAAGATGAATGTCTGGTAACTTTAAGCTCTATGTACGCGTACTCATTTGGTCATGATTTTATTCATCGTCCAATATAATTGAACGTTGGCGTGTCCCCTTATTGTGAAAGATGAATGTCTGGTAACTTTAAGCTCTATGTACCCGTTCTCATTTGATCATGATTTCATTAATTGTCCGATATAATTGAATGCTGGAGTGTCCCCTTACTGTGAAAGATGAATATCTGGTAACTTTAAGCTGTATGTACCCGTACTCATTTGATCATGATTTTATTCATCATCCGATATAATTGAACCTTGGCGTGTCCCCTTACTGTGAAAGATGAATATCTGGTAACTTTAAGCTCTATGTACGCGTACTCATTTGGTCATGATTTCATTCATCGTCCGGTATAATTGAACGTTGGCGGGTCCCCTTACTGTGAAAGATGAATATCTGGTAAATTTAAGCTCTATGTACCCGTACTCATTTGATCTTGATTTCACTCATGGTCCGATATAATTGAACTTTGGCGTGTCCCCTTACTGTGAAAGATGAATGTCTGGTAACTTTAAGCTGTATGTACCCTCACTCATTAGATCATGATTTCATTCATCGTCCGATACAATTGAACGTTGTTGTGTCCCCTTACTGTGAAAGGTGAATGTCTGTTAAATTTAACCTCTATGTACTCGTACTCATTTGACCATGATTCCATTTATTATCCGATATAATTGAACGTTGGTGTGTCCCCTTACTGTGAAAGATGAATATCTTGTAACTTTAAGCTCTATGTCCCCCGTACTCATGTCATCATAATTTCATTTATTTTCCGATGTAATTGAACGTCGGCATGTCCCCTTACTGTGAAAGATGAATATCTTGTAGCTTTAAGCTCTATGTAGCCCGTACTCATTTGATCATGATTTCATTCATCGTCCGATTACATTGAACGTTGGCGTGTCCGCTTACTGTGAAAGATGAATATCAGGTAACTTTAAGCTCTATGTACCCGTACTCATTTACCATGATTCCATTTATTGTCCGATATAATTGAACGACGGTGTGTCCCCTTACTGTGAAAGATGAATATCTTGTAACTTTAAGCTCTATGTACCTGTTCTCATTTGATCATGATTTCATTGATTGTCCGATATAATTGAACGTTGGCGTGTCCCCTTACTGTGAAAGATGAATATCTTGTAACCTTAAGCTCTATGTAGCTGTACTCATTTGATCATGATTCCATTTATTGTCTGATATAATTGGACGTTGGTGTGTCCCCATACTGTGAAAGATGAATATCTTGTAACTTTAAGCTCTATGTGCCCGTACTCATTTGATCATGATTTCATTTATGGTCCGATATAATTGAACGTTGGCGTGTCCCCTTACTGTGAAAGATGAATATCTGGTAACTTTAAGCTCTATGTACCCGTATTCATTTACCATGACTCCATTTATTGTCCGATATAATTGAACGATGGTGTGTCCCTTACTGTGAAAGATGAATATCTTGTAACTTTAAGCTCTATGTACTCGTACTCATTTGATCATGATTTCATTTATTGTCCGATATAATTGAATGTTGGCGTGTCCCCTTACTGTGAAAGATTAATATGTTGTAACTTTAAGCTCTATGTACCCGTACTCATTTGGTCATGATTTTATTCATCATCCGATATAATTGAACCTTGGCGTGTCCCCTTACTGTGAAAGATGAATATCTGGTAACTTTAAGCTCTATGTACGCGTACTCATTTGATCATGCTTTCCTTCATCGTCCGGTATAATTGAACGTTGGCGGGTCCCCTTACTGTGAAAGATGAATATCTTGTAAGTTTAAGCTCTATGTACCCGTACTCATTTGATCATGATTTCATTTGTTGTCCGATATAATTGAACGTTGGGAGTGTCCCCTTACTGTGAAAGGTGAATATCTTGTAACTTTGAGCTCTATGTACCCGTACTCATTTGATCATAATTTCATTTATTGGCCGATGTAATTTAACGTTGGCGTGTCCCCTTACTGTGAAAGATGAATATCTTGTAACTTTAAGCTCTATGTACCCGTACTCATTTGATGATGATTCCATTTATTGTCCGATATAATTGAACGTTGGTGTGTCCCCATACTGTGAAAGATGAATATCTTGTAACTTTAAGCTCTATGTACCCGTACTCATTTGGCCATGATTTCATTTATGGTCCGATATAATTGAACGTTGGCGTGTCCCCATACTGTGAAAGATGAATATCTTGTAACTTTAAGCTCTATGTACCCGTACTCATTTGGCCATGATTTCATTTATGGTCCGATATAATTGAACGTTGGTGTGTCCCCATACTGTGAAAGATGAATATCTTGTAACTTTAGGCTCTATGTACCCCGTACTCATTTGATCATGATTTCAGTCATCGTCCAATATAATTGAACGTTGTTGTGTCCCCTTACTGTGAAAGATGAATATCTTGTAACTTTAAGCTCTATGTACCCGTACTCATTTGATCATGATTTCATTTATTGTCCGATATAATTGAATGTTGGAGTGTCCCTTTACTGTGAAAGATGAATATCTGGTAACTTTAAGCTGTATGTACCCGTACTCATTTGATCATGATTTTATTCATCATCCGATATTATTGAACCTTGGCGTGTCCCCTTACTGTGAAAGATGAATATCTGGTAACTTTAATCTCTATGTACGCCTACTCATTTGGTCATGATTTTATTCATCGTCCAATATAATTGAACGTTGGCGTGTCCCCTTACTGTGAAAGATGAATATCTGGTAACTTTAAGCTCTATGTATGCGTAGTCATTTGGTCATGATTTTATTCATCGTCCAATATAATTGAACCTTGGCGTGTCCCCTTACTGTGAAAGATGAATGTCTGGTAACTTTAAGCTCTATGTATGCGTAGTCATTTGGTCATGATTTTATTCATCGTCCAATATAATTGAACGTTGGCGGGTCCCCTTACTGTGAAAGATGAATATCTTGTAACTTAGGCTCTATGTACCCGTACTCATTTGATCATGATTTCATTTATTGTCGGATATAATTGAACGTTGGGAGTGTCGCCTTACTGTTAAAGATGAATATCTTGTAACTTTAGGCTCTATGTACCCCGTAGTCATTTGATCATGATTTCATTTATTTTTTTATAAAATTGAACGTTGGAGTGTCCCCTTACTGTGAAAGGTGAATATCTTGTAACTTAGGCTCTATGTACCCCATACTCATTTGATCATGATGTCATTCATCGTCCGATGTAATTGACCGTTGGCGTGTCCCCTTACTGTGAAAGATGAATATCTGGTAACTTATGCTCTATGTACCCGTACTCATTTGATCATGATTTCATTCATCTTCCGATGTAATTGACCGTTGGAATTGTCCCCTTACTGTGAAAGATGAATGTCTGGTAAATTTAAGCTCTATGTAGCCGTACTCATTTGATCATGATTTCATTTATTGTCCGATATAGTTGAAAGTTGGGAGTGTCCCCTTACTGTTAAAGATGAATATCTTGTAACTTTAGACTCTATGTACCACGTACTCATTTGGTCATGATTTTATTCATCGTCCAATATAATTGAACGTTGGCATGTCCCCTTATTGTGAAAGATGAATGTCTGGTAACTTTAAGCTCTATGTACCCGTTCTCATTTGATCATGATTTCATTTATTGTCCGATATAATTGAATGTTGGAGTGTCCCCTTACTGTGAAAGATGAATATCTGGTAACTTTAAGCTGTATGTACCCGTACTCATTTGATCATGATTTTATTCATCATCCGATATAATTGAACCTTGGCGTGTCCCCTTACTGTGAAAGATGAATATCTGGTAACTTTAAGCTCTATGTACGCGTACTCATTTGGTCATGATTTCATTCATCGTCCGGTATAATTGAACGTTGGCGGGTCCCCTTACTGTTAAAGATGAATATCTTGTAACTTTAAGCTCTATGTACGCGTACTCATTTGGTCATGATTTTATTCATCGTCCAATATAATTGAACGTTGGCGTGTCCCCTTATTGTGAAAGATGAATGTCTGGTAACTTTAAGCTCTATATACCCGTACTCATTTGATCATGATTTCATTCATCCTCCGGTATAATTGAACGTTGGCGGGTCCCCTTACTGTGAAAGTTGAATATCTTGTAACTTTAAGCTCTATGTACCCGTACTCATTTGATCATGAATTCATTTATTGTCCGATATAATTGAACGTTGGGAGTGTCCCCTTACTGTGAAAGGTGAATATCTTGTAACTTTGAGCTCTATGTACCCGGACTCATTTGATCATGATTTCATTTATTGTCCGATATAGTTGAACGTTGTTGTGTCCCCATACTGTGAAAGATGAATATCTTGTAGCTTTAAGCTCTATGTATCCGTACTCATTTGATCATGATTTCATTTATGGTCCGATATAATTGAACTTTGGCGTGTCCCCTTACTTTGAAAGATGAATATATTGTAACTTTAAGCTCTATGTACCCGTACTCATTTGATCATGATTTCATTTATGGTCCGATGTAATTGAACGTTGGTGTGTCCCCATACTGTGAAAGATGAATATCTTGTAACTTTATGCTCTATGTAGCTGTACTCATTTGATCATAATTTCATTTATTGTCCGATCTAATTGAACGTTGGTGTGTCCCCATACTGTGAAAGATGAATATCTGGTAACTTTAAGCTCTATGTACCCGTACTCATTTACCATGATTCCATTTATTGTCCGATATAATTGAACGATGGTGTGTCCCTTACTGTGAAAGATGAATATCTTGTAACTTTAAGCTCTATGTACTCGTACTCATTTGATCATGATTTCATTTATTGTCCGATATAATTGAATGTTGGCGTGTCCCCTTACTGTGAAAGATGAATATCTGGTAAATTTAAGCTCTATGTACCCGTACTCATTTGATCATGATTTCATTCATCGTCCGATATAATTGAACGTTGGCGTGTCCCCTTACTGTGAAAGATGAATATCCGGTAACTTTAAGCTGTATATACCTGTACTCATTTGATCAGGATTTCATTTATTTTTTGATAAAATTGAATGTTGGAGTGTCCCCTTACTGTGAAAGATGAATATCTTGTAACTTTAAGCTCTATGTACCCGTACTCATTTGATCATGATTTCATTCATCGTCCGATGTAATTGACCGTTGGCGTGTCCCCTTACTGTGAAAGATGAATATCTGGTAACTTTAAGCTCTATGTACCCGTACTCATTTGATCATGATTTCATTTATTGTCCGATATAATTGAACGTTGGCGTGTCCCCTTACTGTGAAAGATGAATATCTTGTAACTTTAAGCTCTATGTACCCGTACTCATTTGATCATAATTCTATTTATTGTCCGATATAATTGAACGTTGGTGTGTCCCCTTGCTGTGAAAGATTAATATCTTGTAACTTTAAGCTCTATGTACCCGTATTCATTTGATCATGATTTCATTTATTGTCCGATATAATTGAGCGTTGGCGTGTCCCCTTACTGTGAAATATGAATATCTTGTTGCTTTAAGCTCTATGTAGCCCGTACTCATTTGATCATGATTTCATTCATCGTCCGATATAATTGAACGTTGGCGTGTCCCCTTACTGTGAAAGATGAATATTTGGTAACTTAAAGCTCTATGTACCCGTACTCATTTACCATGATTCCCTTTATTGTCCGATATAATTGAACGATGGTGTGTCCCCTTACTGTGAAAGATGAATATTTTGTAACTTTAAGCTCTATGTACTCGTACTCATTTGATCATGATTTCATTTATTGTCCGATATAATTGAATGTT
Source organism: Mantis religiosa (assembly GCA_030765055.1). Lineage (NCBI taxonomy): Eukaryota > Metazoa > Arthropoda > Insecta > Mantodea > Mantidae > Mantis > Mantis religiosa. Next base: position 8,217,155 of record JAUKNK010000016.1, read on the forward strand.
GGCGTGTTCCCTTACTGCGAAAGATGAATATCTTGTAGCTTTAAGCTCTATGTAGCCCGTACTCATTTGATCATGATTTCATTCATCGTCCGATATAATTGAACGATGGTGTGTCCCCTTACTGTGAAAGATGAATATTTTGTAACTTTAAGCTCTATGTACTCGTACTCATTTGATCATAATTTCATTTATTGTCCGATATAATTGAACGTTGGTGTGTCCCCATACTGTGAAAGATGAATATCTTGTAGCTTTAAGCTCTATGTAGCCCGTACTCATTTGATCATGATTTCATTCATCGTCCGATATAATTGAATGTTGGCATGTCCCCTTAATGTGAAAAATGAATACCTGTTAAATTTGAGCTCTATGTACCCGTACTCATTTGATCATGATTTCATTCATCGTCCGATATAATTGAACGTTGGCGTGTCCCCTTACTGTGAAAGATGAATATCCGGTTACTTTAAGCTGTATGTACCTGTACTCATTTGATAATGATCTCATTTATTTTTTGATATATTTGAATGTTGGAGTGTCCCCTTACTGTGAAAGATGAATATCTTGTAACTTTAAGCTCTATGTACCCGTACTCATTTGATCATGATTTCATTCATCATCCGATATAATTGAACGTTGGCGTGTCCCCTTACTGTGAAAGATGAATGTCTGGTAACTTTAAGCTCTATGTACCCGTACTCATTTGATCATGATTTCATTCATCGTCCGGTATAATTGAACGTTGGCGGGTCCCCTTACTGTGAAAGATGAATATCTTGTAACTTGAACCTCTATGTACCCGTACTCATTTGATCATGATTTCTTTTATTGTCCGATATAATTGAACGTTGGGAGTGTCCCCTTACTGTGAAAGGTGAATATCTTGTAACTTTGAGCTCTATGTACCCGTACTCATTTGATCATGATTTCATTTATTGTCCGATATAATTGAACGTTGGGAGTGTCCCCTTACTGTGAAAGATGAATACCTTGTAACTTTAGGCTCTATGTACCCCGTACTCGTTTCATCATGATTTCATTTATTGTCCGATATAATTGAACGTTGGGAGTGTCCCCTTACTGTGAAAGATGAATATCTTGCAACTTTAGGCTCTATGTAACCCGTACTCATTTGAGCATGATTTCGTTTATTTTTTGATAAAATTGAATGTTGGAGTGTCCCCTTACTGTAAAAGATGAATATCTTGTAACTTTAAGCTCTATGTACCCGTACTCATTTGATCATGATTTCATTCATCGTTCGACACACCGTTGGTGTGTCCCCTTACTGTGAAAGATGAATATCTGGTTACTTTAAGCTCTATGTACCCGTACTCATTTGATCATGATTTCATTCATCGTCCGATGTAATTGACCGTTGGGTTTGTCCCCTTACTGTGAAAGATGAATGTCTGGTAACCTTAAGCTCTATGTAGCCGTACTCATTATATCATGATTTCATTTACTGTCCGATATAATTGACCGTTGGGAGTGTCCCCTTACTGGTTAAGATGAATATCTTGTAACTTGAGACTCTATGTACCCCGTACTCATTTGATCATGATTTCATTTATTTTCCGATATAATTAAACGTTGGCGGGTCCCCTTACTGTGAAAGATGAATATCTTGTAACTTTAAGCTCTATGTACCCGTACTCATTTGACCATGATTTTATTCATCATCCGATATAAATGAACGTTGGCGTGTCCCATTATTGTGAAAGATGAATATCTGTTAACTTTAAGCTCTATGTATCTGTACTCATTTGACCATGATTCCATTTATTTTCCGATATAATTGAACGTTGGTGTGTCCCCTTACTGTGAAAGATGAATATCTTGTAACTTTAAGCTCTATGTACCCCGTACTCTTTTGATCATGATTTCATGTAATGTCCGATGTAATTGATAGTTGGCGTGTCCCCTTACTGTGAAAGAAGAATATCTTGTAACTTTAAGCTCTATGTACCCCGTACTCATTTGATCATGATTCCATTTATTGTCCGATATAATTGAACGTTGGCGTGTCCCCTTACTGTGAAAGATTAATATTTTGTAACTTTAAGCTCTATGTACCCCGTACTCTTTTGACCATGATTCCATTTATTGTCCGATGTAATTGATAGTTGGCGTGTCCCCTTACTGTGAAAGAAGAATATCTTGTAACTTTAAGCTCTATGTACCCGTACTCATTTGATCATGATTCCATTTATTGTCCGATATAATTGAACGTTGGCGTGTCCCCTTACTGTGAAAGATTAATATCTTGTAACTTTAAGCTCTATGTACCCCGTACTCTTTTGATCATGATTTCATGTAATGTCCGATGTAATTGATAGTTGGCGTGTCCCCTTACTGTGAAAGATGAATATCTTGTAACTTTAAGCTCTATGTACCCGTACTCATTTGATCATAATTCTATTTATTGTCCGATGTAATTGATAGTTGGCGTGTCCCCTTACTGCTAAAGATGAATATCTTGTAACTTTAAGCTCTATGTACCCGTACTCATTTGATCATAATTCTATTTATTGTCCGATATAATTGAACGTTGGTGTGTCCCCTTACTGTGAAAGATGAATATCTGGTAACTTTGGGCTCTATGTACCCCATACTCATTTGATCATGATTTCATTCATCGTCCGATGTAATTGAACGTTGTTGTGTCCCCTTACTGTGAAAGATGAATATCTTGTAGCTTTAAGCTCTATGTACCCCGTACTCATTTGATTATGATTTCATTCATCGTCCGATGTAATTGAACGTTGTTGTGTCCCCTTACTGTGAAAGATGAATATCTGGTAACTTTGGGCTCTATGTACCCCATACTCATTTGATCATGATTTCAGTCATCGTCCGATGTAATTGACCGTTGGCGTGTCCCCTTACTGTGAAAGATGAATATCTTGTAGCTTTAAGCTCTATGTACCCCGTACTCATTTGATTATGATTTCATTCATCGTCCGATGTAATTGAACGTTGTTGTGTCCCCTTACTGTGAAAGATGAATGTCTGCTAACTTTAAGCTCTATGTACCCGTACTCATTTGAAAATGATTTCATTCATCGTCCGATGTAATTGAACTTTGGCGTGTCCCCTTACTGTGAAAGATAAATATCTTGTAACTTTAAGCTCTATGTACCCGTATTCATTTGATCATGATTTCAGTCATCGTCCGATATAATTGAACGCTGTTGTGTCCCCATACTGTGAAAGATGAATATCTTGTAACTTTAAGCTCTATGTACCCGTATTCATTTGATCATGACTTCAGTCATCGTCCGATATAATTGAACGTTGTTGTGTCCCCTTACTGTGAAAGATGAATATCTTGTAACTTTAAGCTCTATGTACCCGTACTCATTTGATCATGATTTCATTCATCGTCCGATGTAATTGACCGTTGGCGTGTCCCCTTACTGTGAAAGATGAATATCTGGTAACTTTAAGCTCTATGTACCCGTACTCATTTGATCATGATTTCATTCATCGTCCGATATAATTGAACGTTGTTGTGTCCCCTTACTGTGAAAGATGAATATCTGGTAACTTTAAGCTCTATGTACCCGTACTCATTTGATCATGATTTCATTCATCGTCCGATATAATTGAACGTTGGCATGTCCCCTTAATGCGAACGATGAATATCTGTTAAATTTGAGCTCTATGTACCCGTACTCATTTGATCATGATTTCATTCATCGTCCGATGTAATTGACCGTTGGTGTGTCCCCTTACTGTGAAAGATGAATATCTTGTAACTTTAAGCTCTATGTACCCGTACTCATTTGATCATGATTTCATTCATCGTCCGACATAATTGAACATTGGCATGTCCCCTTACTGTGAAAGATGAATATATGGTAACTTTAAGCTCTATGTACCCGTACTCATTTGATCTTGATTTCATTCATGGTCCGATATAATTTAACTTTGGCGTGTCCCCTTACTGTGAAAGATGAATGTCTGGTTACTTTAAGCTGTATGTACCCTCACTCATTAGATCATGATTTTATTCATCATACGATATAATTGAACGTTGGCGTGTCCCCTTACTGTGAAAGATGAATGTCTGTTAAATTTAACCTCTATGTACTCGTACTCATTTGACCATGATTCCATTTATTGTCCGATATAATTGAGCGTTGGTGTGTCCCCTTACTGTGAAAGATGAATATATTGTAACTTTAAGCTCTATGTACCCGTACTCATTTACCATGATTCCATTTATTGTCCGATATAATTGAACGTTGGCATGTCCCCTTACTGTGAAAGATGAATATCTTGTAACTTTAAACTCTATGTACCTGTTCTCATTTGATGATGATTTCATTTATTGTCCGATATAATTGAATCTTGGCGTATCCCCTTACTGTGAAAGGTGAATATCTGGTAAATTTAAGCTCTATGTACCCGTACTCATTTGATCATGATTTCATTCATCATCCGATATAATTGAACGTTGGCGTGTCCCCTTATTGTGAAAGATGAATGTCTGGTAACTTTAAGCTGTATGTACCCGTACTCATTTGATCATGATTTCATTTATGGTCCGATATAATTGAACGTTGGCGTGTATCCTTTATGTGAAAGATGAATATCTGGTAATTTTAAGCTCTATGTACGCGTACTCATTTGGTCATGATTTTATTCATCGTCCAATATAATTGAACGTTGGCGTGTCCCCTTATTGTGAAAGATGAATGTCTGGTAACTTTAAGCTCTATATACCCGTACTCATTTGATCATGATTTCATTCATCGTCCGGTATAATTGAACGTTGGCGGGTCCCCTTACTGTGAAAGATGAATATCTTGTAACTTAGGCTCTATGTACCCGTACTCATTTGATCATGATTTCATTTATTGTCGGATATAATTGAACGTTGGGAGTGTCGCCTTACTGTGAAAGTTGAATATCTTGTAACTTTAAGCTCTATGTACCCGTACTCATTTGATCATGAATTCATTTATTGTCCGATATAATTGAACGTTGGGAGTGTCCCCTTACTGTGAAAGGTGAATATCTTGTAACTTTGAGCTCTATGTACCCGGACTCATTTGATCATGATTTCATTTATTGTCCGATATAGTTGAACGTTGTTGTGTCCCCATACTGTGAAAGATGAATATCTTGTAGCTTTAAGCTCTATGTATCCGTACTCATTTGATCATGATTTCATTTATGGTCCGATATAATTGAACTTTGGCGTGTCCCCTTACTTTGAAAGATGAATATATTGTAACTTTAAGCTCTATGTACCCGTACTCATTTGATCATGATTTCATTTATGGTCCGATGTAATTGAACGTTGGTGTGTCCCCATACTGTGAAAGATGAATATCTTGTAACTTTATGCTCTATGTAGCTGTACTCATTTGATCATAATTTCATTTATTGTCCGATCTAATTGAACGTTGGCGTGTCCCCTTATTGTGAAAGATGAATGTCTGGTAACTTTAAGCTCTATATACCCGTACTCATTTGATCATGATTTCATTCATCCTCCGGTATAATTGAACGTTGGCGGGTCCCCTTACTGTGAAAGTTGAATATCTTGTAACTTTAAGCTCTATGTACCCGTACTCATTTGATCATGAATTCATTTATTGTCCGATATAATTGAACGTTGGGAGTGTCCCCTTACTGTGAAAGGTGAATATCTTGTAACTTTGAGCTCTATGTACCCGGACTCATTTGATCATGATTTCATTTATTGTCCGATATAGTTGAACGTTGTTGTGTCCCCATACTGTGAAAGATGAATATCTTGTAGCTTTAAGCTCTATGTATCCGTACTCATTTGATCATGATTTCATTTATGGTCCGATATAATTGAACTTTGGCGTGTCCCCTTACTTTGAAAGATGAATATATTGTAACTTTAAGCTCTATGTACCCGTACTCATTTGATCATGATTTCATTTATGGTCCGATGTAATTGAACGTTGGTGTGTCCCCATACTGTGAAAGATGAATATCTTGTAACTTTATGCTCTATGTAGCTGTACTCATTTGATCATAATTTCATTTATTGTCCGATCTAATTGAACGTTGGTGTGTCCCCATACTGTGAAAGATGAATATCTGGTAACTTTAAGCTCTATGTACCCGTACTCATTTACCATGATTCCATTTATTGTCCGATATAATTGAACGATGGTGTGTCCCTTACTGTGAAAGATGAATATCTTGTAACTTTAAGCTCTATGTACTCGTACTCATTTGATCATGATTTCATTTATTGTCCGATATAATTGAATGTTGGCGTGTCCCCTTACTGTGAAAGATGAATATCTGGTAAATTTAAGCTCTATGTACCCGTACTCATTTGATCATGATTTCATTCATCGTCCGATATAATTGAACGTTGGCGTGTCCCCTTACTGTGAAAGATGAATATCCGGTAACTTTAAGCTGTATATACCTGTACTCATTTGATCAGGATTTCATTTATTTTTTGATAAAATTGAATGTTGGAGTGTCCCCTTACTGTGAAAGATGAATATCTTGTAACTTTAAGCTCTATGTACCCGTACTCATTTGATCATGATTTCATTCATCGTCCGATGTAATTGACCGTTGGCGTGTCCCCTTACTGTGAAAGATGAATATCTGGTAACTTTAAGCTCTATGTACCCGTACTCATTTGATCATGATTTCATTTATTGTCCGATATAATTGAACGTTGGCGTGTCCCCTTACTGTGAAAGATGAATATCTTGTAACTTTAAGCTCTATGTACCCGTACTCATTTGATCATAATTCTATTTATTGTCCGATATAATTGAACGTTGGTGTGTCCCCTTGCTGTGAAAGATTAATATCTTGTAACTTTAAGCTCTATGTACCCGTATTCATTTGATCATGATTTCATTTATTGTCCGATATAATTGAGCGTTGGCGTGTCCCCTTACTGTGAAATATGAATATCTTGTTGCTTTAAGCTCTATGTAGCCCGTACTCATTTGATCATGATTTCATTCATCGTCCGATATAATTGAACGTTGGCGTGTCCCCTTACTGTGAAAGATGAATATTTGGTAACTTAAAGCTCTATGTACCCGTACTCATTTACCATGATTCCCTTTATTGTCCGATATAATTGAACGTTGGTGTGTCCCCATACTGTGAAAGATGAATATCTTGTAGCTTTAAGCTCTATGTAGCCCGTACTCATTTGATCATGATTTCATTCATCGTCCGATATAATTGAATGTTGGCATGTCCCCTTAATGTGAAAAATGAATACCTGTTAAATTTGAGCTCTATGTACCCGTACTCATTTGATCATGATTTCATTCATCGTCCGATATAATTGAACGTTGGCGTGTCCCCTTACTGTGAAAGATGAATATCCGGTTACTTTAAGCTGTATGTACCTGTACTCATTTGATAATGATCTCATTTATTTTTTGATATATTTGAATGTTGGAGTGTCCCCTTACTGTGAAAGATGAATATCTTGTAACTTTAAGCTCTATGTACCCGTACTCATTTGATCATGATTTCATTCATCATCCGATATAATTGAACGTTGGCGTGTCCCCTTACTGTGAAAGATGAATGTCTGGTAACTTTAAGCTCTATGTACCCGTACTCATTTGATCATGATTTCATTCATCGTCCGGTATAATTGAACGTTGGCGGGTCCCCTTACTGTGAAAGATGAATATCTTGTAACTTGAACCTCTATGTACCCGTACTCATTTGATCATGATTTCTTTTATTGTCCGATATAATTGAACGTTGGGAGTGTCCCCTTACTGTGAAAGGTGAATATCTTGTAACTTTGAGCTCTATGTACCCGTACTCATTTGATCATGATTTCATTTATTGTCCGATATAATTGAACGTTGGGAGTGTCCCCTTACTGTGAAAGATGAATACCTTGTAACTTTAGGCTCTATGTACCCCGTACTCGTTTCATCATGATTTCATTTATTGTCCGATATAATTGAACGTTGGGAGTGTCCCCTTACTGTGAAAGATGAATATCTTGCAACTTTAGGCTCTATGTAACCCGTACTCATTTGAGCATGATTTCGTTTATTTTTTGATAAAATTGAATGTTGGAGTGTCCCCTTACTGTAAAAGATGAATATCTTGTAACTTTAAGCTCTATGTACCCGTACTCATTTGATCATGATTTCATTCATCGTCCGATGTAATTGACCGTTGGTGTGTCCCCTTACTGTGAAAGATGAATGTCTGTTAAATTTAACCTCTATGTACTCGTACTCATTTGACCATGATTCCATTTATTGTCCGATATAATTGAGCGTTGGTGTGTCCCCTTACTGTGAAAGATGAATATATTGTAACTTTAAGCTCTATGTACCCGTACTCATTTACCATGATTCCATTTATTGTCCGATATAATTGAACGTTGGCATGTCCCCTTACTGTGAAAGATGAATATCTTGTAACTTTAAACTCTATGTACCTGTTCTCATTTGATGATGATTTCATTTATTGTCCGATATAATTGAATCTTGGCGTATCCCCTTACTGTGAAAGGTGAATATCTGGTAAATTTAAGCTCTATGTACCCGTACTCATTTGATCATGATTTCATTCATCATCCGATATAATTGAACGTTGGCGTGTCCCCTTATTGTGAAAGATGAATGTCTGGTAACTTTAAGCTGTATGTACCCGTACTCATTTGATCATGATTTCATTTATGGTCCGATATAATTGAACGTTGGCGTGTATCCTTTATGTGAAAGATGAATATCTGGTAATTTTAAGCTCTATGTACGCGTACTCATTTGGTCATGATTTTATTCATCGTCCAATATAATTGAACGTTGGCGTGTCCCCTTATTGTGAAAGATGAATGTCTGGTAACTTTAAGCTCTATATACCCGTACTCATTTGATCATGATTTCATTCATCGTCCGGTATAATTGAACGTTGGCGGGTCCCCTTACTGTGAAAGATGAATATCTTGTAACTTAGGCTCTATGTACCCGTACTCATTTGATCATGATTTCATTTATTGTCGGATATAATTGAACGTTGGGAGTGTCGCCTTACTGTTAAAGATGAATATCTTGTAACTTTAGGCTCTATGTACCCCGTAGTCATTTGATCATGATTTCATTTATTTTTTTATAAAATTGAACGTTGGAGTGTCCCCTTACTGTGAAAGGTGAATATCTTGTAACTTAGGCTCTATGTACCCCATACTCATTTGATCATGATGTCATTCATCGTCCGATGTAATTGACCGTTGGCGTGTCCCCTTACTGTGAAAGATGAATATCTGGTAACTTATGCTCTATGTACCCGTACTCATTTGATCATGATTTCATTCATCTTCCGATGTAATTGACCGTTGGAATTGTCCCCTTACTGTGAAAGATGAATGTCTGGTAAATTTAAGCTCTATGTAGCCGTACTCATTTGATCATGATTTCATTTATTGTCCGATATAGTTGAAAGTTGGGAGTGTCCCCTTACTGTTAAAGATGAATATCTTGTAACTTTAGACTCTATGTACCACGTACTCATTTGATCATGATTTCATTTATTGTCCGATATAATTGAACGTTGGGTTTGTCCCCTTACTGGTAAAGATGAATATCTTGTAACTTTAAGCTCTATGTACCCGTACTCATTTGATCATGATTTCATTCATCGTCCGATGTAATTCACCGTTGGGATTGTCCCCTTACTGTGAAAGATGAATGTCTGGTAACTTTAAGCTCTATGTACCACGTACTCATTTGATCATGATTTCATTTATTGTCCGATATAATTGAACGTTGGGTTTGTCCCCTTACTTTGAAAGATGAATATCTGGTAACTTTAAGCTCTATGTACCCGTACTCATTTGATTATGATTTCATTCATCGTCCGATGTAATTCACCGTTGGGATTGTCCCCTTACTGTGAAAGATGAATGTCTGGTAACTTTAAGCTCTATGTAGCTGTACTTAATTGATCATGATTCCATTTATTGTCCGATATAATTGAACGTTGGTGTGTCCCCTTACTGTGAAAGATGAATATCTTGTAACTTTAAGCTCCATGTAGCTGTACTTAATTGATCATGATTCCATTTATTGTCCGATGTAATTGAACGTTGGTGTGTCCCCATACTGTGAAAGATGAATATCTTGTAACTTTAAGCTCCATGTAGCTGTACTTAATTGATCATGATTCCATTTATTGTCCGATATAATTGAACGTTGGTGTGTCCCCATACTGTGAAAGATGAATATCTTGTAACTTTAAGCTCTATGTACCCGTATTCATTTGATCATGATTTCAGTCATCGTCCGATATAATTGAACGCTGTTGTGTCCCCATACTGTGAAAGGTGAATATCTTGTAACTTTAAGCTCTATGTACCCGTATTCATTTGATCATGATTTCAGTCATCGTCCGATATAATTGAACGTTGTTGTGTCCCCTTACTGTGAAAGATGAATATCTTGTAACTTTAAGCTCTATGTACCCGTACTCATTTGATCATGATTTCATTCATCGTCCCATGTAATTGACCGTTGGTGTGTCCCCATACTGTGAAAGATGAATATCTGGTAACTTTAAGCTCTATGTACCCGTACTCATTTGATCATGATTTCATTCATCGTCCCATGTAATTGACCGTTGGTGTGTCCCCATACTGTGAAAGATGAATATCTGGTAACTTTAAGCTCTATGTACCCGTACTCATTTGATAATGATTTCATTCATCGTCCGATATAATTGAACGTTGTTGTGTCCCCTTACTGTGAAAGATGAATATCTTGTAACTTTAAGCTCTATGTACCCGTATTCATTTGATCATGATTTCATTCATCGTCCGATATAATTGAACGTTGGCATGTCCCCTTAATGCGAAAGATGAATATCTGTTAAATTTGAGCTCTATGTACCCGTACTCATTTGATCATGATTTCATTCATCGTCCGATGTAATTGACCGTTGGTGTGTCCCCTTACTGTGAAAGATGAATATCTTGTAACTTTAAGCTCTATGTACCCGTACTCATTTGATCATGATTTCATTCATCGTCCGATATAATTAAACGTTGGCATGTCCCCTTACTGTGAAAGATGAATATCTTGTAGTTTTAAGCTCTATGTACCCGTACTCATTTGATCATGATTTCATTCATCGTCTGATATAATTGAACATTGGCATGTCCCCTTACTGTGAAAGATGAATATCTTGTAACTTTAAGCTCTATGTACCCATATTCATTTGATCATGATTTCATTCATCGTCCGATATAATTGAACGTTGGCATGTCCCCTTAATGCGAAAGATGAATATCTGTTAAATTTGAGCTCTATGTACCCGTACTCATTAGATCATGATTTTATTCATCATACGATATAATTGAACGTTGGCGTGTCCCCTTACTGTGAAAGATGAATGTCTGTTAAATTTAACCTCTATGTACTCGTACTCATTTGACCAAGATTCCATTTATTGTCCGATATAATTGAACGTTGGTGTGTCCCCTTACTGTGAAAGATGAATATCTTGTAACTTTAAGCTCTATGTCCCCCGTACACATTTGATCATAATTTCATTTATTGTCCGATGTAATTGAACGTTGGCGTGTCCCCTTACTGTGAAAGATGAATATCTTGTAACTTTAAGCTCTATGTACCCGTACTCATTTGATCATGATTCCATTTATTGTCCGATATAATTGAATGTTGGTGTGTCCCCATACTGTGAAAGATGAATATCTTGTAACTTTAAGCTCTATGTACCCGTACTCATTTGATCATGATTTCATTTATGGTACGATATAATTGAACGTTGGCATGTCCTCTTACTGTGAAAGATTAATATCTTGTAACTTTAAGCTCTATGTACCCGTACTCATTTACCATGATTCCATTTATTGTCCGATATAATTGAACGACGGTGTTACCCTTACTGTGAAAGATGAATATCTTGTAACTTTAAGCTCTATGTACCTGTTCTCATTTGATCATGATTTCATTTATTGTCCGATATAATTGAATCTTGGCGTATCCCCTTACTGTGAAAGGTGAATATCTTGTAAATTTAAGCTCTATGTACCCGTACTAATTTGATCATGATTTCATTCATCGTCCGATATAATTGAACGTTGGCGTGTCCCCTTACTGTGAAAAATGAATATCTGGTAATTTTAAGCTCTATGTACGCGTACTCATTTGGTCATGATTTTATTCATCGTCCAATATCATTGAACGTTGGCGTGTCCCCTTATTGTGAAAGATGAATGTGTGGTAACTTTAAGCTCTATATACCCGTACTCATTTGATTATGATTTCATTCATCGTCCGGTATAATTGAACGTTGGCGGGTCCCCTTACTGTGAAAGATGAATATCTTGTAACTTTAAGCTCTATGTACCCGTACTCATTTGATCATGATTTCATTTATTGTCGGATATAATTGAACGTTGGGAGTGTCGCCTTACTGTTAAAGATGAATATCTTGTAACTTTAGGCTCTATGTACCCCGTAGTCATTTGATCATGATTTCATTTATTTTTTGATAAAATTGATCGTTGGAGTGTCCCCTTACTGTGAAAGATGAATATCTTGTAACTTTAAGCTGTATGTACCCCATACTCATTTGATCATGATTTCATTTATTGTCGGATATAATTGAACGTTGGGAGTGTCGCCTTACTGTTAAAGATGAATATCTTGTAACTTTAGGCTCTATGTACCCCGTAGTCATTTGATCATGATTTTATTTATTTTTTGATAAAATTGATCGTTGGAGTGTCCCCTTACTGTGAAAGATGAATATCTTGTAACTTTAAGCTCTATGTACCCGTACTCATTTGATCATGATTTCATTTATTGTCGGATATAATTGAACGTTGGGAGTGTCGCCTTACTGTGAAAGATGAATATCTTGTAACTTTAGACTCTGTGTACCCCGTACTCATTTGATCATGATTTCATTCATCGTCCGATGTAATTGACCGTTGGCGTGTCCCCATACTGTGAAAGATGAATATCTGGTAACTTTAAGCTCGATGTACCCGTACTCATTTGATTATGATTTCATGCATCGTCCGATGTAATTCACCGTTGGGATTGTCCCCTTCCTGTGAAAGATGAATGTCTGGTAACTTTAAGCTCTATGTAGCTGTACATATTTGATCATGATTCCATTTATTGTCCGATATAATTGAACGTTGGTGTGTCCCCATACTGTGAAAGATGAATATCTTGTAACTTTAAGCTCTATGTAGCTGTACTCATTTGATCATATTTTCCTTTATTGTCCGATGTAATTGAACGTTGGCGTGTCCCCTTACTGTGAAAGATGAATATCTTGTAACTTTAAGCTCTATGTTGCTGTACATATTTGATCATGATTCCATTTATTGTCCGATATAATTGAACGTTGGTGTGTCCCCATACTGTGAAAGATGAATATCTTGTAACTTTAAGCTCTATGTACCCGTACTCATTTGATCATGATTTCATTTATGGTCCGATATAATTGAACGTTGGCGTGTCCCCTTACTATGAAAGATGAATATCTTGTAACTTTAAGCTCTATGTACCCGTACTCATTTGATCATGATTTCATTTATGGTCCGATGTAATTGAACGTTGGTGTGTCCCCATACTGTGAAAGATGAATATCTTGTAACTTTATGCTCTATGTAGCTGTACTCATTTGATCATAATTTCATTTATTGTCCGATATAATTGAACGTTGGTGTGTCCCCATACTGTGAAAGATGAATATCTTGTAGCTTTAAGCTCTATGTAGCCCGTACTCATTTGATCATGATTTCATTCATCGTCCGATATAATTGAACGTTGGCGTGTCCCCTTACTGTGAAAGATGAATATCTGGTAACTTTAAGCTCTATGTACCCGTACTCATTTACCATGGTTCCATTTATTGTCCGATATAATTGAACGATGGTGTGTCCCCATACTGTGAAAGATGAATATCTTGTAGCTTTAAGCTCTATGTAGCCCGTACTCATTTGATCATGATTTCATTCATCGTCCGATATAATTGAACGTTGGCGTGTCCCCTTACTGTGAAAGATGAATATCTTGTAACTTTAAGCTCTATGTACCCGTACTCATTTGATCATGATTTCATTTATGGTCCGATGTAATTGAACGTTGGTGTGTCCCCATACTGTGAAAGATGAATATCTTGTAGCTTTAAGCTCTATGTAGCTGTACTCATTTGATCATAATTTCATTTATTGTCCGATATAATTGAACGTTGGTGTGTCCCCATACTGTGAAAGATGAATATCTTGTAGCTTTAAGCTCTATGTAGCCCGTACTCATTTGATCATGATTTCATTCATCGTCCGATATAATTGAACGTTGGCGTGTCCCCTTACTGTGAAAGATGAATATCTTGTAACTTTAAGCTCTATGTACCCGTACTCATTTGATCATGATTTCATTCATCGTCCGATGTAATTGACCGTTGGCGTGTCCCCTTACTGTGAAAGATGAATATCTGGTAACTTTAAGCTCTATGTACCCGTACTCATTTGATCATGATTTCATTCATCGTCCGATGTAATTGACCGTTGGGTTTGTCCCCTTCCTGTGAAAGATGAATGTCTGGTAACCTTAAGCTCTATGTACCCGTACTCATTTGATCATGATTTCATTTGTTGTCCGATATAATTGAACGTTGGGAGTGTCCCCTTACTGTGAAAAATGAATGTCTGGTAACTTTAAGCTCTATGTACCCGTACTCATTTGATCATGATTTCATTTATTGTCCGATATAATTGAACGTTGGGAGCGTCCCCTTACAGTGAAAGATGAATAACTTGTAACTTTAGGCTCTATGTACCCCGTACTCATTTGATCATGATTACATTCATCGTCCGATGTAATTGACCGTTGGGATTGTCCCCTTACTGTGAAAGATGAATGTCTGGTAACTTTAGACTCTATGTACCCCGTACTCATTTGATCATGATTTCATTTATTGTCCGATATAATTGAACGTTGGCGTGTCCCCTTACTGTGAAAAATGAATATGTTGTAACTTTAAGCTCTATGTACCCGTACTCATTTGACCATGATCTTATTCATCATCCGATATAATTGAACGCTGGCGTGTCCCCTTACTGTGAAAAATGAATATCTTGTAACTTTAAGCTCTATGTACCCGTACTCATTTGATCATGATTTCATTTGTTGTCCGCTATAATTGAACGCTGGGAGTGTCCCCTTACTGGTTAAGATGAATATCTTGTAACTTGAGACTCTATGTACCCCGTACTCATTTGATCATGATTTCATTTATTTTCCGATATAATTAAACGTTGGCGTGTCCCCTTGCTGTGAAAAATGAATATCATGTAAATTTAAGCTCTATGTACCCGTATTCATTTGATCATGATTTCATTCATCGTCCGATATAATTGAACGTTGTTGTGTCCCCTTACTGTGAAAGATGAATATCTTGTAACTTTAAGCTCTAGGTACTCGTATTCATTTGATCATGATTTCATTCATCGTCCGATATAATTGAACGTTGGCATGTCCCCTTACTGCGAAAGATGAATATCTGGTAACTTTAAGCTCTATATACCCGTACTCATTTGATCATGATTTTATCCATCATCCGGAATAATTGAACGTTGGCGTGTCCTCTTACTGTGAAAGATGAATATCTTGTAACTTTAAGCTCTATGTACCCGTACTCATTTGATCATTATTTCATTTATTGTCCGATATAATTGAACGTTGGCGTGTCCCCTTACTGTGAAAGATGAATATCTTGTAACTTTAAGCTCTATGTACCCGTACTCATTTGAACATGATTTCATTTATTGTCCGATATAATTGAATGTTGGCGTGTCCCCTTACAGTGAAAGATGAATATCTGGTAAATTTAAGCTCTATGTACCCGTATTCATTTGATCATGATTTCATTCATCGTCCGATATAATTGAACCTTGGCGTGTCCCCTTACTGTGAAAGATTAATATCTGGTAACTTTTAGCTCTATGTACGCGTACTCATTTCGTCATGATTTTATTCATCGTCCAATATAGTTGAGCGTTAGCGTGTCGCCTTACTGTGAAAGATGAATATCTTGTAACTTTAAGCTCTATGTACCCGTACTCATTTGATCATGATTTCATTCATCGTCCGGTATAATTGAACGTTGGCGGGTCCCCTTACTGTGAAAGATGAATATCTTGTAACTTTAAGCTCTATGTACCCGTACTCTTTTGATCATGATTTCATTTATTTTTTGATAAAATTGAACGTTGGAGTGTCCCCTTACTGTGAAAGATGAATATATTGTAACTTTAAGCTCTATGTATCCGTATTCATTTGATCATTATTTCATTTATTGTCCGATATAATTGAACGTGGGGAGTGTCCCCTTACTGTGAAAGATGAATATCTTGTAACTTTAAGCTCTATGTACCCTTACTCATTTGATCATGATTTCATTTATTTTCCGATATGATTGAACGTTGGCGTGTCCCCTTACTGTGAAAGATGAATATCTTGTAACTTTAAGCTCTATGTACCCGAAATCATTTGACCATGATTTTATTCATCATCCGATATAATTGAACGTTGGCGTGTCTCATTACTGTGAAAGATGTATGTGTGTTAAATTTAAGCTCTATGTACCCGTACTCATTTGACCATGATTCCATTTATTGTCCGATATAATTGAACGTTGGGAGTGTCCCCTTACTGTGAAAGATGAATATCTTGTAACTTTAAGCTCTATGTACCCCGTACTCATTTGATCATAATTTCATTTATTGTCCGATGTAATTGAACGTTGGCGTGTCCCCTTACTGTGAAAGATGAATATCTTGTAACTTTAAGCTCTATGTTGCTGTACTTATTTGATCATGATTCCATTTATTGTCCGATATAAGTGAACGTGGGTGTGTCCCCATACTGTGAAAGATGAATATCTTGTAACTTTAAGCTCTATGTACCCGTACTCATTTGATCATGATTTCATTTATGGTCCGATATAATTGAACGTTGGCGTGTCCCCTTACTATGAAAGATGAATATCTTGTAACTTTAAGCTCTATGTACCCGTACTCATTTGATCATGATTTCATTTATGGTCCGATGTAATTGAACGCTGGTGTGTCCCCATACTGTGAAAGATGAATATCTTGTAACTTTATGCTCTATGTAGCTGTACTCATTTGATCATAATTTCATTTATTGTCCGATATAATTGAACGTTGGTGTGTCCCCATACTGTGAAAGATGAATATCTTGTAGCTTTAAGCTCTATGTAGCCCGTACTCATTTGATCATGATTTCATTCATCGTCCGATATAATTGAACGTTGGCGTGTCCCCTTACTGTGAAAGATGAATATCTGGTAACTTTAAGCTCTATGTACCCGTACTCATTTACCATGGTTCCATTTATTGTCCGATATAATTGAACGATGGTGTGTCCCTTACTGTGAAAGATGAATATCTTGTAACTTTAAGCTCTATGTACCCGTACTCATTTGATCATGATTTCATTCATCGTCCGATGTAATTGACCGTTGGCGTGTCCCCTTACTGTGAAAGATGAATATCTGGTAACTTTAAGCTCTATGTACCCGTACTCATTTGATTATGATTTCATTCATCGTCCGATGTAATTGACCGTTGGGTTTGTCCCCTTACTGTGAAAGATGAATGTCTGGTAACCTTAAGCTCTATATACCCGTACTCATTTGATCATGATTTCATTTGTTGTCCGATATAATTGGACGTTGGGAGTGTCCCCTTACTGTTAAAAATGAATATCTTGTAACTTTGGGCTCTATGTACCCGTACTCATTTGATCATGATTTCATTTATTGCCCGATATAATTGAACGTTGGGAGTGTCCCCTTACAGTGAAAGATGAATAACTTGTAACTTTAGGCTCTATGTACCCCGTACTCATTTGATCATGATTACATTCATCGTCCGATGTAATTGACCGTTGGGATTGTCCCCTTACTGTGAAAGATGAATGTCTGGTAACTTTAAGCTCTATGTAGCTGTACTCATTTGATCATGATTTCATTTATTGTCCGATATAATTGAACGTTGGGAGTGTCCCCTTACTGGTAAAGATGAATATCTTGTAACTTTAGACTCTATGTACCCCGTACTCATTTGATCATGATTTCATTTATTTTCCGATATAATTGAACGTTGGCGTGTCCCCTTACTGTGAAAGATGAATATCTTGTAGCTTTAAGCTCTATGTACCCGTACTCATTTGACCATGATCTTATTCATCATTCGATATAATTGAACGCTGGCGTGTCCCATTACTGTGAAAGATGTATGTGTGTTAAATTTAAGCTCTATGTACCCGTACTCATTTGACCATGATTCTATTTATTGTCCGATATAATTGAACCTTGGTGTGTCCCCTTACTGTGAAAGATGAATATCTTGTAACTTTAAGCTCTATGTACCCCGTACTCATTTGATCATAATTTCATTTATTGTCCGATGTAATTGAACGTTGGTGTGTCCCCTTACTGTGACAGATGAATATCTTGTAAATTTAAGCTCTATGTACCCGTACTCATTTGATCATGATTCCATTTATTGTCCGATATAATTGAACGTTGGTGTGTCCCCATACTGTGAAAGATGAATATCTTGTAACATTAAGTTCTATGTACCCGTACTCATTTGATCATGATTTCATTTGTTGTCCGATATAATTGAACGTTGGCGTGTCCCCTTACTGTGAAAGATGAATATCTTGTAGCTTTAAGCTCTATGTAGCCCGTACTCATTTGATCATGATTTCATTCATCGTCCGATATAATTGAACGTTGGCGTGTCCCCTTACTGTGAAAGATGAATATCTTGTAGCTTTAAGCTCTATGTAGCCCGTACTCATTTGATCATGATTTCATTCATCGTCCGATATAATTGAACGTTGGCGTGTACCCTTACTGTGAAAGATGAATATCTTGTAACATTAAGCTCTATGTACCCCATACTCATTTGATCATGATTTCATTTATTGTCCGATATAATTTAAAGTTGGCGTGTAGCCTTACTGTGAAAGATGAATATCTGGTAAATTTAAGCTCTATGTACCCGGACTCATTTGACCATGATTTCATTCATCGTCCGATATAATTCAAGGTTGGCGTCTCCCCTTACTGTGAAAGATGAATATCTGGTAACTTTAAGCTCTATGTACCCGTACTCATTTGATCATGATTTTATTCATCATCCGATATGATTGAACCTTGGCGTGTCCCCTTACTGTGAAAGATGAATATCTGGTAACTTTAAACTCTATGTACGCGTACTCATTTGGTCATGGTTTTATTCATCGTCCAATATAATTAAACGCTGTTGTCTCCCCTTACTGTGAAAGATGAATGTCTGGTAACTTTAAGCTGTATGTACCCGTACTCATTTGATCATGATTTCATTTATGGTCCGATATAATTGAACGTTGGCGTGTCCCCTTACTGTGAAAGATGAATGTCTGGTAACTTTAAGCTCTATGTACCCGTACTCATTTGATCATGATTTCATTCATCGTCCGGTATAATTGAACGTTGGCGGGTCCCCTTACTGTGAAAGATGAATATCTTGTAAATTGAACCTCTATGTACCCGTACTCATTTGATCATGATTTCTTTTATTGTCCGATATAATTGAACGTTGGGAGTGTCCCCTTACTGTGAAAGGTGAATATCTTGTAACTTTGAGCTCTATGTACCCGTACTCATTTGATCATGATTTCATTTATTGTCCGATATAATTGAACCTTGGGAGTGTCCCCTTACTGTGAAAGATGAATATCTTGTAACTTTAGGCTCTATGTACCCCGTACTCGTTTGATCATGATTTCATTTATTGTCCGATATAATTGAACGTTGGGAGTGTCCCCTTACTGTGAAAGATGAATATCTTGCAACTTTAGGCTCTATGTAACCCGTACTCATTTGATCATGATTTCATTTATTTTTTGATAAAATTGAATGTTGGAGTGTCCCCTTACTGTGAAAGGTGAATATCTTGTAACTTTAAGCTCTATGTACCCGTACTCATTTGATCATGATTTCATTCATCGTCCGATGTAATTGACCGTTGGCGTGTCCGCTTACTGTGAAAGATGAATATCTGGTAACTTTAAGCTCTATGTACCCGTACTCATTTGATCATGATTTCATTCATCGTCCGATGTAATTGACCGTTGGGTTTGTCCCCTTACTGTGAACGATGAATGTCTGGTAACCTTAAGCTCTATGTAGCCGTACTCATTTGATCATGATTTCAATTTATTGTCCGATATAATTGAACGCTGGGAGTGTCCCCTTACTGGTTAAGATGAATATCTTGTAACATGAGACTCTATGTACCCCGTACTCATTTGATCATGATTTCATTTATTTTCCGATATAATTAAACGTTGGCGTGTCCCCTTACTGTGAAAAATGAATATCATGTAACTTTAAGCTCTATGTACCCGTATTCATTTGATCATGATTTCATTCATCGTCCGATATAATTGAACGTTGTTGTGTCCCCTTACTGTGAAAGATGAATATCTTGTAACTTTAAGCTCTACGTACCCGTATTCATTTGATCATGATTTCATTCATCGTCCGATATAATTGAACGTTGGCATGTCCCCTTACTGCGAAAGATGAATATCTGGTAACTTTAAGCTCTATGTACCCGTACTCATTTGAAAATGATTTCATTCATCGTCCAATATAATTGAATGTCGGCGTGTACCCTTACTGTGAAAGATGAATATCTTGTAACTTTAAGCTCTATGTACCCGTACTCATTTGATCATGATTTCATTCATCGTCCGATATATTTGAACGTTGGTGTGTCCCCTTACTGTGAAAGATGAATATCTTGTAACTTTAAGCTCTATGTACCCCGTACTCATTTGATCATGATTTCATGTAATGTCCGATGTAATTGATAGTTGGCGTGTCCCCTTACTGTGAAAGAAGAATATCTTGTAACTTTAAGCTCTATGTACCCGTACTCATTTGATCATTATTTCATTTATTGTCCGATATAATTGAACGTTGGCGTGTCCCCTTACTGTGAAAGATTAATATGTTGTAACTTTAAGCTCTATGTACCCGTACTCATTTGATCATGATTTCATTTATTGTCCGATATAATTGAACGTTGGCGTGTCCCCTTACTGTGAAAGATTAATATGTTGTAACTTTAAGCTCTATGTACCCGTAGTCATTTGATCATGATTTCATTTATTGTCCGATATAATTGAACGTTGGAGTGTCCCCTTACTGTGAAAGAAGAATATCTTGTAACTTTAAGCTCTATGTACCCGTACTCATTTGATCATTATTTCATTTATTGTCCGATATAATTGAACGTTGGCGTGACCCCTTACTGTGAAAGATTAATATGTTGTAACTTTAAGCTCTATGTACCCGTACTCATTTGATCATGATTTCATTTATTGTCCGATATAATTGAACGTTGGCGTGTCCCCTTACTGTGAAAGATTAATATGTTGTAACTTTAAGCTCTATGTACCCGTACTCATTTGATCATGATTTCATGTAATGTCCGATGTAATTGATAGTTGGCGTGTCCCCTTACTGTGAAAGAAGAATATCTTGTAACTTTAAGCTCTATGTACCCGTACTCATTTGATCATTATTTCATTTATTGTCCGATATAATTGAACGTTGGCGTGTCCCCTTACTGTGAAAGATTAATATGTTGTAACTTTAAGCTCTATGTACCCGTACTCATTTGATCATGATTTCATTTATTGTCCGATATAATTGAACGTTGGCGTGTCCCCTTACTGTGAAAGAAGAATATCTTGTAACTTTAAGCTCTATGTACCCGTACTCATTTGATCATGATTTCATTTATTGTCCGATAAAATTGAACGTTAGCGTGTCCCCTTAGTGTGAAAGATGAATATCTTGTTGCTTTAAGCTCTATGTAGCCCGTACTCATTTGATCATGATTTCATTTATTGTCGGATATAATTGAACGTTAGCTTGTCCCCTTACTGTGAAAGATGAATATTTGGTAACGTAAAGCTCTATGTACCCGTACTCATTTACCATGATTCCAATTTATTGTCCGATATAATTGAACGATGGTGTGTCCCCTTACTGTGAAAGATGAATATCTTGTAACTTTAAGCTCTATGTACTCGTACTCATTTGATCATGATTTCATTTATTGTCCGATATAATTGAATGTTGGCGTGTCCCCTTACAGTGAAAGATGAATATCTGGTAAATTTAAGCTCTATGTACCCGTATTCATTTGATCATGATTTCATTCATCGTCCGATATAATTGAACCTTGGCGTGTCCCCTTACTGTGAAAGATGAATATCTGGTAACTTTTAGCTCTATGTACGCGTACTCATTTGGTCATGATTTTATTCATCGTCCAATATAGATGAACGTTAGCGTGTCGCCTTACTGTGATAGATGAATATCTTGTAACTTTAAGCTCTATGTACCCGTACTCATTTGATCATGATTTCATTCATCGTCCGGTATAATTGAACGTTGGCGGGTCCCCTTACTGTGAAAGACGAATATCTTGTAACTTTAAGCTCTATGTACCCGTATTCATTTGATCATGATTTCATTTATTTTTTGATAAAATTGAACGTTGGAGTGTCCCCTTACTGTGAAAGGTGAATATCTTGTAACTTTGATCTCTATGTACCCGTACTCATTTGATCATGACTTCATTTATTGTCCGATATAATTCAACGTTGGGAGTGTCCCCTTACTGTTAAAGATGAATATCTTGTAACTTTAGGCTCTATGTACAACGTACTCTTTTGATCATGATTTCATTTATTTTTTGATAAAATTGAACGTTGGAGTGTCCCCTTACTGTGAAAGATGAATATATTGTAACTTTAAGCTCTATGTATCCGTATTCATTTGATCATTATTTCATTTATTGTCCGATATAATTGAACGTGGGGAGTGTCCCCTTACTGTGAAAGATTAATATGTTGTAACTTTAAGCTCTATGTACCCGTATTCATTTGATCATGATTTCATTTATTTTCCGATATGATTGAACGTTGGCGTGTCCCCTTACTGTGAAAGATGAATATCTTGTACCTTTAAGCTCTATGTACCCGAAATCATTTGACCATGATTTTATTCATCATCCGATATAATTGAACGTTGGCGTGTCTCATTACTGTGAAAGATGTATGTGTGTTAAATTTAAGCTCTATGTACCCGTACTCATTTGACCATGATTCCATTTATTGTCCGATATAATTGAACGTTGGGAGTGTCCCCTTACTGTGAAAGATGAATATCTTGTAACTTTAAGCTCTATGTACCCCGTACTCATTTGATCATAATTTCATTTATTGTCCGATGTAATTGAACGTTGGTGTGTCCCCTTACTGTGAAAGATGAATATCTTGTAACTTTAAGCTCTATGTACCCCGTACTCATTTGATCATTATTTCATTTATTGTCCGATGTAATTGAACGTTGGCGTGTCCCCTTACTGTGAAAGATGAATATCTTGTAACTTTAAGCTCTATGTACCCGTATTCATTTGATCATGATTTCAGTCATCGTCCGATATAATTGAACGTTGTTGTGTCCCCTTACTGTGAAAGATGAATATCTTGTAACTTTAAGGTCTATGTACCCGTAGTCATTTGATCATGATTTCATTCATCGTCGATGTAATTGACCGTTGGCGTGTCCCCTTACTGTGAAAGATGAATATCTGGTAACTTTGAGCTTTATGTACCCGTAATCATTTGATCATGATTTCATTCATCGTCCGATATAATTGAACGTTGTTGTGTCCCCTTACTGTGAAAGATGAATATCTTGTAACTTTAAGCTCTATGTACCCGTATTCATTTGATCATGATTTTATTCATCGTCCGATATAATTGAACGTTGGCATGTCCCCTTACTGTGAAAGATGAATATCTGTTAAATTTAACCTATATGTACCCTCCTCATTTGATCATGGTTTCATTCATCGTCCGATGTAATTCAAAGTTGGCGTGTCCCCTTACTGTGAAAGATGAATATCTTGTAACTTTAAGCTCTATGTACCCGTACTCATTTGATCATGATTCCATTTATTGTCCGATATAATTGAACGTTGGTGTGTCCCCATACTGTGAAAGATGAATATCTTGTAACTTTAAGCTCTATGTACCCGTACTCATTTGATCATGATTTCATTTATGGTCCGATATAATTGAACGTTGGCATGTCCCCTTACTGTGAAAGATGAATATCTTGTAGCTTTAAGCTCTATGTAGCCCGTACTCATTTGATCATGATTTCAATCATCGTCCGATATAACTGAACGTTGGCGTGTCCCCTTACTGTGAAAGATGAATATCTGGTAACTTTAAGCTGTATGTACCCTTACTCATTTGATCATGATTTTATTCATCATCCGATGTAATTGAACCTTGGCGTGTCCCCTTACTGTGAAAGATGAATATCTGGTAACTTTAAGCTCTATGTACGCGTACTCATTTGGTCATGATTTTATTCATCGTCCAATATAATTGAACGTTGGCGTGTCCCCTTACTGTGAAAGATGAATATCTGGTAACCTTAAGCTCTATGTACGCGTACTCATTTGGTCATGATTTTATTCATCGTCTAATATAATTGAACCTTAGCGTGTCCCCTTACTGTGAAAGATGTATGTCTGGTAACTTTAAGCTCTATGTACGCGTACTCATTTGGTCATGTTTTTATTCATCGTCCAATATAATTGAACGTTGGCGTGTCCCCTTACTGTGAAAGATGAATATCTGGTAACTTTAAGCTCTATGTACGCGTACTCATTTGGTCATGATTTTATTCATCGTCCAATATAATTGAACCTTAGCGTGTCCCCTTACTGTGAAAGATGAATGTCTGGTAACTTTAAGCTCTATGTACGCGTACTCATTTGGTCATGATTTTATTCATCGTCCAATATAATTGAACGTTGGCGTGTCCCCTTATTGTGAAAGATGAATGTCTGGTAACTTTAAGCCGTATGTACCCGTTCTCATTTGATGATGATTTCATTTATTGCCCAATATATTTGAATGTTGGAGTGTCCCCTTACTGGGAAAGATGAATATCTGGTAACTTTAAGCTGTATGTACCCGTACTCATTTGATCATGATTTTATTCATCATCCGATATAATTGAACCTTGGCGTGTCCCCTTACTGTGAAAGATGAATATCTTGTAGCTTTAAGCTCTATGTACCCGTACTCATTTGATTATGATTTCATTCATCGTCCGATGTAATTGAACGCTGTTGTGTCCCCATACTGTGAAAGATGAATATCTTGTAACTTTAAGCTCTATGTACCCGTATTCATTTGATAATTATTTCATTTATTGTTCGATGTAATTGAACGTTGGCGTGTCCCGTTACTGTGAAAGATAAATATCTTGTAACTTTAAGCTCTATGTACCCGTATTCATTTGATCATGATTTCAGTCATCGTCCGATATAATTGAACGCTGTTGTGTCCCCATACTGTGAAAGATGAATATCTTGTAACTTTAAGCTCTATGTACCCGTATTCATTTGATCATGACTTCAGTCATCGTCCGATGTAATTGACCGTTGGCGCGTCCCCTTACTGTGAAAGATGAATATCTGTTAAATTTGAGCTCTATGTACCCGTACTCATTAGATCATGATTTTATTCATCATACGATATAATTGAACGTTGGCGTGCCCCCTTACTGTGAAAGATGAATGTCTGTTAAATTTAACCTCTATGTACTCGTACTCATTTGACCATGATTCCATTAATTGTCCGATATAATTGTACGTTGGTGTGTCCCCTTACTGTGAAAGATGAATATCTTGTAACTTTAAGCTCTATGTCCCCCGTACACATTTGATCATAATTTCATTTATTGTCCGATGAAATTGAACGTTGGCGTGTCCCCTTACTGTGAAAGATGAATATCTTGTAACTTTAAGCTCTATGTACCCGTACTCATTTGATCATGATTCCATTTATTGTCCGATATAATTGAACGTTGGTGTGTCCCCATACTGTGAAAGATGAATATCTTGTAACTTTAAGCTCTATGTACCCGTACTCATTTGATCATGATTTCATTTATGGTACGATATAATTGAACGTTGGCATGTCCTCTTACTGTGAAAGATGAATATCTTGTAACTTTAAGCTCTATGTACCCGTACTCATTTACCATGATTCCATTTATTGTCCGATATAATTGAACGAAGGTGTTACCCTTACTGTGAAAGATGAATATCTTGTAACTTTAAGCTCTATGTACCTGTTCTCATTTGATCATGATTTCATTTATTGTCCGATATAATTGAATCTTGGCGTATCCCCTTACTGTGAAAGGTGAATATCTGGTAAATTTAAGCTCTATGTACCCGTACTCATTTGATCATGATTTCATTCATCGTCCGATATAATTGAACGTTGGCGTGTCCCCTTACTGTGAAAGATGAATATCTGGTAACTTTAAGCTGTATGTACCCGTACTCATTTGATCATGATTTCATTTATTGTCGGATATAATTGAACGTTGGGAGTGTCGCCTTACTGTTAAAGATGAATATCTTGTAGCTTTAGGCTCTATGTACCCCGTAGTCATTTGATCATGATTTCATTTATTTTTTGATAAAATTGAACGTTGGAGTGTCCCCTTACTGTGAAAGATGAATATCTTGTAACTTAGGTCTATGTACCCCATACTCATTTGATCATGATGTCATTCATCGTCCGATGTAATTGACCGTTGGCGTGTCCCCTTACTGTGAAAGATGAATATCTGGTAACTTTAAGCTCTATGTACCCGTACTCATTTCATCATGATTTCATTCATCTTCCGATGTAATTGACCGTTGGAATTGTCCCCTTACTGTGAAAGATGAATGTCTGGTAAATTTAAGCTCTATGTACCCGTACTCATTTGATCATGATTTCATTTATTGTCCGATATAGTTGAACGTTGGGAGTGTCCCCTTACTGTTAAAGATGAATATCTTGTAACTTTAGACTCTATGTACCCCGTACTCATTTGATCATGATTTCATTTATTGTCCGATATAATTGAACGTTGGGTTTGTCCCCTTACTGGTAAAGATGAATATCTTGTAACTTTAGCCTCTATGTACCCGTACTCATATGATCATGATTTCATTCATCATCCGATATAATTGAACGTTGGCATGTCCCCTTACTGTGAAAGATGAATATCTTGTAGCTTTAAGCTCTATGTACCCGTACTCATTTGATCATGATTTCATTCATCGTCTGATATAATTGAACATTGGCATGTCCCCTTACTGTGAAAGATGAATATATGGTAACTTTAAGCTCTATGGACCCGTACTCATTTGATCTTGATTTCATTCATGGTCCGATAT
Organism: Mantis religiosa; assembly: GCA_030765055.1. Classification (NCBI taxonomy): domain Eukaryota; kingdom Metazoa; phylum Arthropoda; class Insecta; order Mantodea; family Mantidae; genus Mantis; species Mantis religiosa. Next base: position 8,244,567 of record JAUKNK010000016.1, read on the forward strand.
AGTTGAACATTGGCGTGTCCCCTTACTGTGAAAGATGAATGTCTGGTTACTTTAAGCTGTATGTACCCTCACTCATTAGATCATGATTTTATTCATCATACGATATAATTGAACGTTGGCGTGTCCCCTTACTGTGAAAGATGAATGTCTGTTAAATTTAACCTCTATGTACTCGTACTCATTTGACCAAAATTCCATTTATTGTCCGATATAATTGAACGTTGGTGTGTCCCCTTACTGTGAAAGATGAATATCTTGTAACTTTAAGCTCTATGTCCCCCGTACACATTTGATCATAATTTCATTTATTGTCCGATGTAATTGAACGTTGGCGTGTCCCCTTACTGTGAAAGATGAATATCTTGTAACTTTAAGCTCTATGTACCCGTACTCATTTGATCATGATTCCATTTATTGTCCGATATAATTGAACGTTGGTGTGTCCCCATACTGTGAAAGATGAATATCTTGTAACTTTAAGCTCTATGTACCCGTACTCATTTGATCATGATTTCATTTATGGTACGATATAATTGAACGTTGGCATGTCCTCTTACTGTGAAAGATTAATATCTTGTAACTTTAAGCTCTATGTACCCGTACTCATTTACCACGATTCCATTTATTGTCCGATATAATTGAACGACAGTGTTACCCTTACTGTGAAAGATGAATATCTTGTAACTTTAAGCTCTATGTACCTGTTCTCATTTGATCATGATTTCATTTATTGTCCGATATAATTGAATCTTGGCGTATCCCCTTACTGTGAAAGGTGAATATCTGGTAAATTTAAGCTCTATATACCCGTACTCATTTGATCATGATTTCATTCATCGTCCGATATAATTGAACGTTGGCGTGTCCCCTTACTGTGAAAGATGAATATGTGGTAACTTTAAGCTGTATGTACCCGTACTCATTTGATCATGACTTCATTTATGGTCCGATATAATTGAACGATGGTGTGTCCCCATACTGTGAAAGATGAATATCTTGTAACTTTAAGCTCTATGTACCCGTACTCATTTGATCATGATTTCATTTATGGTACGATATAATTGAACGTTGGCATGTCCTCTTACTGTGAAAGATGAATATCTTGTAACTTTAAGCTCTATGTACCCGTACTCGTTTACCATGATTCCATTTATTGTCCGATATAATTGAACGAAGGTGTTACCCTTACTGTGAAAGATGAATATCTTGTAACTTTAAGCTCTATGTACCTGTTCTCATTTGATCATGATTTCATTTATTGTCCGATATAATTGAATCTTGGCGTATCCCCTTACTGTGAAAGGTGAATATCTGGTAAATTTAAGCTCTATGTACCCGTACTCATTTGATCATGATTTCATTCATCGTCCGATATAATTGAACGTTGGCGTGTCCCCTTACTGTGAAAGATGAATATGTGGTAACTTTAAGCTGTATGTACCCGTACTCATTTGATCATGACTTCATTTATGGTCCGATATAATTGAACGTTGGCGTGTCCCCTTACTGTGAAAGATGAATATCTGGCAATTGTAAGCTCTATGTACGCGTACTCATTTGGTCATGATTTTATTCATCGTCCAATATAATTGAACGTTGGCGTGTCCCCTTATTGTGAAAGATGAATGTGTGGTAACTTTAAGCTCTATATACCCGTACTCATTTGATCATGATTTCATTCATCGTCCGGTATAATTGAACGTTGGCGGGTCCCCTTACTGTGAAAGATGAATATCTTGTAACTTTAAGCACTGTGTACCCGTACTCATTTGATCATGATTTCATTTATTGTCGGATTAAATTGAACGTTGGGAGTGTCGCCTTACTGTTAAAGATGAATATCTTGTAACTTTAGGCTCTATGTACCCCGTAGTCATTTGATCATGATTTCATTTATTTTTTGATAAAATTGAACGTTGGAGTGTCCCCTTAATGTGAAAGATGAATATCTTGTAACTTAGGCTCTATGTACCCGTACTCATTTGATCATGATGTCATTCATCGTCCGATGTACTTGACCGTTGGCGTGTCCCCTTACTGTGAAAGATGAATATCTGATAAATTTAAGCTCTATCTACCCGTACTCATTTGATCATGATTCCATTTATTGTCCGATATAATTGAACGATGGTGTGTCCCCATACTGTGAAAGATGAATATCTTGTAACTTTAAGCTCTATGTACCCGTACTCATTTGATCATGATTTCATTTATGGTACGATATAATTGAACGTTGGCATGTCCTCTTACTGTGAAAGATGAATATCTTGTAACTTTAAGCTCTATGTACCCGTACTCATTTACCATGGTTCCATTTATTGTCCGATATAATTGAACGAAGGTGTTACCCTTACTGTGAAAGATGAATATCTTGTAACTTTAAGCTCTATGTACCTGTTCTCATTTGATCATGATTCCATTTATTGTCCGATATAATTGAACGTTGGTGTGTCCCCATACTGTGAAAGATGAATATCTTGTAACATTAAGCTCTATGTACCCGTATTCATTTGATCATGATTTCAGTCATCGTCCGATATAATTGAACACTGCTGTGTCCCCTTACTGTGAAAGATGAATATCTTGTAACTTTAAGCTCTATGTACCCGTACTCATTTGATCATGATTTCATTCATCGTCGATGTAATTGACCGTTGGCGTGTCCCCTTACTGTGAAAGATGAATATCTGGTAACTTTAAGCTCTATGTACCCGTACTCATTTGATCATGATTTCATTCATCGTCCGATATAATTGAACGTTGGCGTGTCCCCATACTGTGAAAGATGAATATCTGGTAACTTTAAGCTCTATGTACCCGTACTCATTTGATCATGATTTCATTCATCGTCCGATATAATTGAACGTTGTTGTGTCCCCTTACTGTGAAAGATGAATATCTTGTAACTTTAAGCTCTATGTAACCGTATTCATTTGATTATGATTTCATTCATCGTCCGATATAATTGAACGTTGGGAGTGTCCCCTTAATGCGAAAGATGAATATCTGTTAAATTTGAGCTCTATGTACCCGTACTCATTTGATCATGATTTCATTCATCGTCCGATGTAATTGACCGTTGGTGTGTCCCCTTACTGTGAAAGATGAATATCTTGTAACTTTAAGCTCTATGTACCCGTACTCATATGATCATGATTTCATTCATCGTCCGATATAATTGAACGTTGGCATGTCCCCTTAATGCGAAAGATGAATATCTGTTAAATTTGAGCTCTATGTACCCGTACTCATTTGATCATGATTTCATTCATCGTCCGATGTAATTGACCGTTGGTGTGTCCCCTTACTGTGAAAGATGAATATCTTGTAACTTTAAGCTCTATGTACCCGTACTCATATGATCATGATTTCATTCATCGTCCGATATAATTGAACGTTGGCACGTCCCCTTACTGTGAAAGATGAATATCTTGTAGCTTTAAGCTCTATGTACCGGTACTCATTTGATCATGATTTCATTCATCGTCTGATATAATTGAACATTGGCATGTCCCCTTACTGTGAAAGATGAATATATGGTAACTTTAAGCTCTATGTACCCGTACTCATTTGATCCTGATTTCATTCATGGTCCGATATAATTGAAATTTGGCGTGTCCCCTTACTGTGAAAGATGAATGTCTGGTTACTTTAAGCTGTATGTACCCTCACTCATTAGATCATGATTTTATTCATCATACGATATAATTGAACGTTGGCATGTCCCCTTACTGTGAAAGATGAATATCTTGTAGCTTTAAGCTCTATGTACCGGTACTCATTTGATCATGATTTCATTCATCGTCTGATATAATTGAACATTGGCATGTCCCCTTACTGTGAAAGATGAATATATGGTAACTTTAAGCTCTATGTACCCGTACTCATTTGATCTTGATTTCATTCATGCTCCGATATAATTGAACTTTGGCGTGTCCCCTTACTGTGAAAGATGAATGTCTGGTTACTTTAAGCTGTATGTACCCTCACTCATTAGATCATGATTTTATTCATCATACGATATAATTGAACGTTGGCGTGTCCCCTTACTGTGAAAGATGAATGTCTGTTAAATTTAACCTCTATGTACTCGTACTCATTTGACCAAGATTCCATTTATTGTCCGATATAATTGAACGTTGGTGTGTCCCCTTACTGTGAAAGATGAATATCTTGTAACTTTAAGCTCTATGTCCCCCGTACACATTTGATCATAATTTCATTTATTGTCCGATGTAATTGAACGTTGGCGTGTCCCCTTACTGTGAAAGATGAATATCTTGTAAATTTAAGCTCTATGTACCCGTACTCATTTGATCATGATTCCATTTATTGTCCGATATAATTGAACGTTGGTGTGTCCCCATACTGTGAAAGATGAATATCTTGTAACATTAAGTTCTATGTACCCGTACTCATTTGATCATGATTTCATTTGTTGTCCGATATAATTGAACGTTGGCGTGTCCCCTTACTGTGAAAGATGAATATCTTGTAGCTTTAAGCTCTATGTAGCCCGTACTCATTTGATCATGATTTCATTCCTCGTCCGATATAATTGAACGTTGGCGTGTCCCCTTACTGTGAAAGATGAATATCTTGTAGCTTTAAGCTCTATGTAGCCCGTACTCATTTGATCATGATTTCATTCATCGTCCGATATAATTGAACGTTGGCGTGTACCCTTACTGTGAAAGATGAATATCTTGTAACATTAAGCTCTATGTACCCCATACTCATTTGATCATGATTTCATTTATTGTCCGATATAATTTAAAGTTGGCGTGTAGCCTTACTGTGAAAGATGAATATCTGGTAAATTTAAGCTCTATGTACCCGGACTCATTTGACCATGATTTCATTCATCGTCCGATATAATTCAAGGTTGGCGTCTCCCCTTACTGTGAAAGATGAATATCTGGTAACTTTAAGCTCTATGTACCCGTACTCATTTGATCATGATTTTATTCATCATCCGATATGATTGAACCTTGGCGTGTCCCCTTACTGTGAAAGATGAATATCTGGTAACTTTAAACTCTATGTACGCGTACTCATTTGGTCATGGTTTTATTCATCGTCCAATATAATTGAACGCTGTTGTCTCCCCTTACTGTGAAAGATGAATGTCTGGTAACTTTAAGCTGTATGTACCCGTACTCATTTGATCATGATTTCATTTATGGTCCGATATAATTGAACGTTGGCGTGTCCCCTTACTGTGAAAGATGAATGTCTGGTAACTTTAAGCTCTATGTACCCGTACTCATTTGATCATGATTTCATTCATCGTCCGGTATAATTGAACGTTGGCGGGTCCCCTTACTGTGAAAGATGAATATCTTGTAACTTGAACCTCTATGTACCCGTACTCATTTGATCATGATTTCTTTTATTGTCCGATATAATTGAACGTTGGGAGTGTCCCCTTACTGTGAAAGGTGAATATCTTGTAACTTTGAGCTCTATGTACCCGTACTCATTTGATCATGATTTCATTTATTGTCCGATATAATTGAACCTTGGGAGTGTCCCCTTACTGTGAAAGATGAATATCTTGTAACTTTAGGCTCTATGAACCCCGTACTCGTTTGATCATGATTTCATTTATTGTCCGATATAATTGAACGTTGGGAGTGTCCCCTTACTGTGAAAGATGAATATCTTGCAACTTTAGGCTCTATGTAACCCGTACTCATTTGATCATGATTTCATTTATTTTTTGATAAAATTGAATGTTGGAGTGTCCCCTTACTGTGAAAGGTGAATATCTTGTAACTTTAAGCTCTATGTACCCGTACTCATTTGATCATGATTTCATTCATCGTCCGATGTAATTGACCGTTGGCGTGTCCGCTTACTGTGAAAGATGAATATCTGGTAACTTTAAGCTCTATGTACCCGTACTCATTTGATCATGATTTCATTCATCGTCCGATGTAATTGACCGTTGGGTTTGTCCCCTTACTGTGAACGATGAATGTCTGGTAACCTTAAGCTCTATGTAGCCGTACTCATTTGATCATGATTTCAATTTATTGTCCGATATAATTGAACGCTGGGAGTGTCCCCTTACTGGTTAAGATGAATATCTTGTAACATGAGACTCTATGTACCCCGTACTCATTTGATCATGATTTCATTTATTTTCCGATATAATTAAACGTTGGCGTGTCCCCTTACTGTGAAAAATGAATATCATGTAACTTTAAGCTCTATGTACCCGTATTCATTTGATCATGATTTCATTCATCGTCCGATATAATTGAACGTTGTTGTGTCCCCTTACTGTGAAAGATGAATATCTTGTAACTTTAAGCTCTACGTACCCGTATTCATTTGATCATGATTTCATTCATCGTCCGATATAATTGAACGTTGGCATGTCCCCTTACTGCGAAAGATGAATATCTGGTAACTTTAAGCTCTATGTACCCGTACTCATTTGAAAATGATTTCATTCATCGTCCAATATAATTGAATGTCGGCGTGTACCCTTACTGTGAAAGATGAATATCTTGTAACTTTAAGCTCTATGTACCCGTACTCATTTGATCATGATTTCATTCATCGTCCGATATATTTGAACGTTGGTGTGTCCCCTTACTGTGAAAGATGAATATCTTGTAACTTTAAGCTCTATGTACCCCGTACTCATTTGATCATGATTTCATGTAATGTCCGATGTAATTGATAGTTGGCGTGTCCCCTTACTGTGAAAGAAGAATATCTTGTAACTTTAAGCTCTATGTACCCGTACTCATTTGATCATTATTTCATTTATTGTCCGATATAATTGAACCTTGGGAGTGTCCCCTTACTGTGAAAGATGAATATCTTGTAACTTTAGGCTCTATGTACCCCGTACTCGTTTGATCATGATTTCATTTATTGTCCGATATAATTGAACGTTGGGAGTGTCCCCTTACTGTGAAAGATGAATATCTTGCAACTTTAGGCTCTATGTAACCCGTACTCATTTGATCATGATTTCATTTATTTTTTGATAAAATTGAATGTTGGAGTGTCCCCTTACTGTGAAAGGTGAATATCTTGTAACTTTAAGCTCTATGTACCCGTACTCATTTGATCATGATTTCATTCATCGTCCGATGTAATTGACCGTTGGCGTGTCCGCTTACTGTGAAAGATGAATATCTGGTAACTTTAAGCTCTATGTACCCGTACTCATTTGATCATGATTTCATTCATCGTCCGATGTAATTGACCGTTGGGTTTGTCCCCTTACTGTGAACGATGAATGTCTGGTAACCTTAAGCTCTATGTAGCCGTACTCATTTGATCATGATTTCAATTTATTGTCCGATATAATTGAACGCTGGGAGTGTCCCCTTACTGGTTAAGATGAATATCTTGTAACATGAGACTCTATGTACCCCGTACTCATTTGATCATGATTTCATTTATTTTCCGATATAATTAAACGTTGGCGTGTCCCCTTACTGTGAAAAATGAATATCATGTAACTTTAAGCTCTATGTACCCGTATTCATTTGATCATGATTTCATTCATCGTCCGATATAATTGAACGTTGTTGTGTCCCCTTACTGTGAAAGATGAATATCTTGTAACTTTAAGCTCTACGTACCCGTATTCATTTGATCATGATTTCATTCATCGTCCGATATAATTGAACGTTGGCATGTCCCCTTACTGCGAAAGATGAATATCTGGTAACTTTAAGCTCTATGTACCCGTACTCATTTGAAAATGATTTCATTCATCGTCCAATATAATTGAATGTCGGCGTGTACCCTTACTGTGAAAGATGAATATCTTGTAACTTTAAGCTCTATGTACCCGTACTCATTTGATCATGATTTCATTCATCGTCCGATATATTTGAACGTTGGTGTGTCCCCTTACTGTGAAAGATGAATATCTTGTAACTTTAAGCTCTATGTACCCCGTACTCATTTGATCATGATTTCATGTAATGTCCGATGTAATTGATAGTTGGCGTGTCCCCTTACTGTGAAAGAAGAATATCTTGTAACTTTAAGCTCTATGTACCCGTACTCATTTGATCATTATTTCATTTATTGTCCGATATAATTGAACGTTGGCGTGTCCCCTTACTGTGAAAGATTAATATGTTGTAACTTTAAGCTCTATGTACCCGTACTCATTTGATCATGATTTCATTTATTGTCCGATATAATTGAACGTTGGCGTGTCCCCTTACTGTGAAAGATTAATATGTTGTAACTTTAAGCTCTATGTACCCGTAGTCATTTGATCATGATTTCATTTATTGTCCGATATAATTGAACGTTGGAGTGTCCCCTTACTGTGAAAGAAGAATATCTTGTAACTTTAAGCTCTATGTACCCGTACTCATTTGATCATTATTTCATTTATTGTCCGATATAATTGAACGTTGGCGTGACCCCTTACTGTGAAAGATTAATATGTTGTAACTTTAAGCTCTATGTACCCGTACTCATTTGATCATGATTTCATTTATTGTCCGATATAATTGAACGTTGGCGTGTCCCCTTACTGTGAAAGATTAATATGTTGTAACTTTAAGCTCTATGTACCCGTACTCATTTGATCATGATTTCATGTAATGTCCGATGTAATTGATAGTTGGCGTGTCCCCTTACTGTGAAAGAAGAATATCTTGTAACTTTAAGCTCTATGTACCCGTACTCATTTGATCATTATTTCATTTATTGTCCGATATAATTGAACGTTGGCGTGTCCCCTTACTGTGAAAGATTAATATGTTGTAACTTTAAGCTCTATGTACCCGTACTCATTTGATCATGATTTCATTTATTGTCCGATATAATTGAACGTTGGCGTGTCCCCTTACTGTGAAAGAAGAATATCTTGTAACTTTAAGCTCTATGTACCCGTACTCATTTGATCATGATTTCATTTATTGTCCGATAAAATTGAACGTTAGCGTGTCCCCTTAGTGTGAAAGATGAATATTTTGTTGCTTTAAGCTCTATGTAGCCCGTACTCATTTGATCATGATTTCATTTATTGTCGGATATAATTGAACGTTGGCTTGTCCCCTTACTGTGAAAGATGAATATTTGGTAACGTAAAGCTCTATGTACCCTTACTCATTTACCATGATTCCAATTTATTGTCCGATATAATTGAACGATGGTGTGTCCCCTTACTGTGAAAGATGAATATCTTGTAACTTTAAGCTCTATGTACTCGTACTCATTTGATCATGATTTCATTTATTGTCCGATATAATTGAATGTTGGCGTGTCCCCTTACAGTGAAAGATGAATATCTGGTAAATTTAAGCTCTATGTACCCGTATTCATTTGATCATGATTTCATTCATCGTCCGATATAATTGAACCTTGGCGTGTCCCCTTACTGTGAAAGATGAATATCTGGTAACTTTTAGCTCTATGTACGCGTACTCATTTGGTCATGATTTTATTCATCGTCCAATATAGATGAACGTTAGCGTGTCGCCTTACTGTGATAGATGAATATCTTGTAACTTTAAGCTCTATGTACCCGTACTCATTTGATCATGATTTCATTCATCGTCCGGTATAATTGAACGTTGGCGGGTCCCCTTACTGTGAAAGACGAATATCTTGTAACTTTAAGCTCTATGTACCCGTATTCATTTGATCATGATTTCATTTATTTTTTGATAAAATTGAACGTTGGAGTGTCCCCTTACTGTGAAAGGTGAATATCTTGTAACTTTGATCTCTATGTACCCGTACTCATTTGATCATGACTTCATTTATTGTCCGATATAATTCAACGTTGGGAGTGTCCCCTTACTGTTAAAGATGAATATCTTGTAACTTTAGGCTCTATGTACAACGTACTCTTTTGATCATGATTTCATTTATTTTTTGATAAAATTGAACGTTGGAGTGTCCCCTTACTGTGAAAGATGAATATATTGTAACTTTAAGCTCTATGTATCCGTATTCATTTGATCATTATTTCATTTATTGTCCGATATAATTGAACGTGGGGAGTGTCCCCTTACTGTGAAAGATTAATATGTTGTAACTTTAAGCTCTATGTACCCGTATTCATTTGATCATGATTTCATTTATTTTCCGATATGATTGAACGTTGGCGTGTCCCCTTACTGTGAAAGATGAATATCTTGTACCTTTAAGCTCTATGTACCCGAAATCATTTGACCATGATTTTATTCATCATCCGATATAATTGAACGTTGGCGTGTCTCATTACTGTGAAAGATGTATGTGTGTTAAATTTAAGCTCTATGTACCCGTACTCATTTGACCATGATTCCATTTATTGTCCGATATAATTGAACGTTGGGAGTGTCCCCTTACTGTGAAAGATGAATATCTTGTAACTTTAAGCTCTATGTACCCCGTACTCATTTGATCATAATTTCATTTATTGTCCGATGTAATTGAACGTTGGTGTGTCCCCTTACTGTGAAAGATGAATATCTTGTAACTTTAAGCTCTATGTACCCCGTACTCATTTGATCATTATTTCATTTATTGTCCGATGTAATTGAACGTTGGCGTGTCCCCTTACTGTGAAAGATGAATATCTTGTAACTTTAAGCTCTATGTACCCGTATTCATTTGATCATGATTTCAGTCATCGTCCGATATAATTGAACGTTGTTGTGTCCCCTTACTGTGAAAGATGAATATCTTGTAACTTTAAGCTCTATGTACCCGTAGTCATTTGATCATGATTTCATTCATCGTCGATGTAATTGACCGTTGGCGTGTCCCCTTACTGTGAAAGATGAATATCTGGTAACTTTGAGCTTTATGTACCCGTACTCATTTGATCATGATTTCATTCATCGTCCGATATAATTGAACGTTGTTGTGTCCCCTTACTGTGAAAGATGAATATCTTGTAACTTTAAGCTCTATGTACCCGTATTCATTTGATCATGATTTTATTCATCGTCCGATATAATTGAACGTTGGCATGTCCCCTTACTGTGAAAGATGAATATCTGTTAAATTTAACCTATATGTACCCTCCTCATTTGATCATGGTTTCATTCATCGTCCGATGTAATTCAAAGTTGGCGTGTCCCCTTACTGTGAAAGATGAATATCTTGTAACTTTAAGCTCTATGTACCCGTACTCATTTGATCATGATTCCATTTATTGTCCGATATAATTGAACGTTGGTGTGTCCCCATACTGTGAAAGATGAATATCTTGTAAATTTAAGCTCTATGTACCCGTACTCATTTGATCATGATTTCATTTATGGTCCGATATAATTGAACGTTGGCATGTCCCCTTACTGTGAAAGATGAATATCTTGTAGCTTTAAGCTCTATGTAGCCCGTACTCATTTGATCATGATTTCAATCATCGTCCGATATAACTGAACGTTGGCGTGTCCCCTTACTGTGAAAGATGAATATCTGGTAACTTTAAGCTGTATGTACCCTTACTCATTTGATCATGATTTTATTCATCATCCGATGTAATTGAACCTTGGCGTGTCCCCTTACTGTGAAAGATGAATATCTGGTAACTTTAAGCTCTATGTACGCGTACTCATTTGGTCATGATTTTATTCATCGTCCAATATAATTGAACGTTGGCGTGTCCCCTTACTGTGAAAGATGAATATCTGGTAACCTTAAGCTCTATGTACGCGTACTCATTTGGTCATGATTTTATTCATCGTCTAATATAATTGAACCTTAGCGTGTCCCCTTACTGTGAAAGATGTATGTCTGGTAACTTTAAGCTCTATGTACGCGTACTCATTTGGTCATGTTTTTATTCATCGTCCAATATAATTGAACGTTGGCGTGTCCCCTTACTGTGAAAGATGAATATCTGGTAACTTTAAGCTCTATGTACGCGTACTCATTTGGTCATGATTTTATTCATCGTCCAATATAATTGAACCTTAGCGTGTCCCCTTACTGTGAAAGATGAATGTCTGGTAACTTTAAGCTCTATGTACGCGTACTCATTTGGTCATGATTTTATTCATCGTCCAATATAATTGAACGTTGGCGTGTCCCCTTATTGTGAAAGATGAATGTCTGGTAACTTTAAGCCGTATGTACCCGTTCTCATTTGATGATGATTTCATTTATTGCCCAATATATTTGAATGTTGGAGTGTCCCCTTACTGGGAAAGATGAATATCTGGTAACTTTAAGCTGTATGTACCCGTACTCATTTGATCATGATTTTATTCATCATCCGATATAATTGAACCTTGGCGTGTCCCCTTACTGTGAAAGATGAATATCTTGTAGCTTTAAGCTCTATGTACCCGTACTCATTTGATTATGATTTCATTCATCGTCCGATGTAATTGAACGCTGTTGTGTCCCCATACTGTGAAAGATGAATATCTTGTAACTTTAAGCTCTATGTACCCGTATTCATTTGATAATTATTTCATTTATTGTTCGATGTAATTGAACGTTGGCGTGTCCCGTTACTGTGAAAGATAAATATCTTGTAACTTTAAGCTCTATGTACCCGTATTCATTTGATCATGATTTCAGTCATCGTCCGATATAATTGAACGCTGTTGTGTCCCCATACTGTGAAAGATGAATATCTTGTAACTTTAAGCTCTATGTACCCGTATTCATTTGATCATGACTTCAGTCATCGTCCGATGTAATTGACCGTTGGCGCGTCCCCTTACTGTGAAAGATGAATATCTGTTAAATTTGAGCTCTATGTACCCGTACTCATTAGATCATGATTTTATTCATCATACGATATAATTGAACGTTGGCGTGCCCCCTTACTGTGAAAGATGAATGTCTGTTAAATTTAACCTCTATGTACTCGTACTCATTTGACCATGATTCCATTAATTGTCCGATATAATTGTACGTTGGTGTGTCCCCTTACTGTGAAAGATGAATATCTTGTAACTTTAAGCTCTATGTCCCCCGTACACATTTGATCATAATTTCATTTATTGTCCGATGAAATTGAACGTTGGCGTGTCCCCTTACTGTGAAAGATGAATATCTTGTAACTTTAAGCTCTATGTACCCGTACTCATTTGATCATGATTCCATTTATTGTCCGATATAATTGAACGTTGGTGTGTCCCCATACTGTGAAAGATGAATATCTTGTAACTTTAAGCTCTATGTACCCGTACTCATTTGATCATGATTTCATTTATGGTACGATATAATTGAACGTTGGCATGTCCTCTTACTGTGAAAGATGAATATCTTGTAACTTTAAGCTCTATGTACCCGTACTCGTTTACCATGATTCCATTTATTGTCCGATATAATTGAACGAAGGTGTTACCCTTACTGTGAAAGATGAATATCTTGTAACTTTAAGCTCTATGTACCTGTTCTCATTTGATCATGATTTCATTTATTGTCCGATATAATTGAATCTTGGCGTATCCCCTTACTGTGAAAGGTGAATATCTGGTAAATTTAAGCTCTATGTACCCGTACTCATTTGATCATGATTTCTTTCATCGTCCGATATAATTGAACGTTGGCGTGTCCCCTTACTGTGAAAGATGAATATCTGGTAACTTTAAGCTGTATGTACCCGTACTCATTTGATCATGACTTCATTTATGGTCCGATATAATTGAACGTTGGCGTGTCCCCTTACTGTGAAAGATGAATATCTGGCAATTTTAAGCTCTATGTACGCGTACTCATTTGGTCATGATTTTATTCATCGTCCAATATAATTGAACGTTGGCGTGTCCCCTTATTGTGAAAGATGAATGTGTGGTAACTTTAAGCTCTATATACCCGTACTCATTTGATCATGATTTCATTCATCGTCCGGTATAATTGAACGTTGGCGGGTCCCCTTACTGTGAAAGATGAATATCTTGTAACTTTAAGCACTATGTACCCGTACTCATTTGATCATGATTTCATTTATTGTCGGATTAAATTGAACGTTGGGAGTGTCGCCTTACTGTTAAAGATGAATATCTTGTAACTTTAGGCTCTATGTACCCCGTAGTCATTTGATCATGATTTCATTTATTTTTTGATAAAATTGAACGTTGGAGTGTCCCCTTAATGTGAAAGATGAATATCTTGTAACTTAGGCTCTATGTACCCGTACTCATTTGATCATGATGTCATTCATCGTCCGATGTACTTGACCGTTGGCGTGTCCCCTTACTGTGAAAGATGAATATCTGATAAATTTAAGCTCTATCTACCCGTACTCATTTGATCATGATTCCATTTATTGTCCGATATAATTGAACGATGGTGTGTCCCCATACTGTGAAAGATGAATATCTTGTAACTTTAAGCTCTATGTACCCGTACTCATTTGATCATGATTTCATTTATGGTACGATATAATTGAACGTTGGCATGTCCTCTTACTGTGAAAGATGAATATCTTGTAACTTTAAGCTCTATGTACCCGTACTCATTTACCATGGTTCCATTTATTGTCCGATATAATTGAACGAAGGTGTTACCCTTACTGTGAAAGATGAATATCTTGTAACTTTAAGCTCTATGTACCTGTTCTCATTTGATCATGATTCCATTTATTGTCCGATATAATTGAACGTTGGTGTGTCCCCATACTGTGAAAGATGAATATCTTGTAACTTTAAGCTCTATGTACCCGTATTCATTTGATCATGATTTCAGTCATCGTCCGATATAATTGAACACTGCTGTGTCCCCTTACTGTGAAAGATGAATATCTTGTAACTTTAAGCTCTATGTACCCGTACTCATTTGATCATGATTTCATTCATCGTCGATGTAATTGACCGTTGGCGTGTCCCCTTACTGTGAAAGATGAATATCTGGTAACTTTAAGCTCTATGTACCCGTACTCATTTGATCATGATTTCATTCATCGTCCGATATAATTGAACGTTGGCGTGTCCCCATACTGTGAAAGATGAATATCTGGTAACTTTAAGCTCTATGTACCCGTACTCATTTGATCATGATTTCATTCATCGTCCGATATAATTGAACGTTGTTGTGTCCCCTTACTGTGAAAGATGAATATCTTGTAACTTTAAGCTCTATGTAACCGTATTCATTTGATTATGATTTCATTCATCGTCCGATATAATTGAACGTTGGGAGTGTCCCCTTAATGCGAAAGATGAATATCTGTTAAATTTGAGCTCTATGTACCCGTACTCATTTGATCATGATTTCATTCATCGTCCGATGTAATTGACCGTTGGTGTGTCCCCTTACTGTGAAAGATGAATATCTTGTAACTTTAAGCTCTATGTACCCGTACTCATATGATCATGATTTCATTCATCGTCCGATATAATTGAACGTTGGCATGTCCCCTTAATGCGAAAGATGAATATCTGTTAAATTTGAGCTCTATGTACCCGTACTCATTTGATCATGATTTCATTCATCGTCCGATGTAATTGACCGTTGGTGTGTCCCCTTACTGTGAAAGATGAATATCTTGTAACTTTAAGCTCTATGTACCCGTACTCATATGATCATGATTTCATTCATCGTCCGATATAATTGAACGTTGGCATGTCCCCTTACTGTGAAAGATGAATATCTTGTAGCTTTAAGCTCTATGTACCGGTACTCATTTGATCATGATTTCATTCATCGTCTGATATAATTGAACATTGGCATGTCCCCTTACTGTGAAAGATGAATATATGGTAACTTTAAGCTCTATGTACCCGTACTCATTTGATCCTGATTTCATTCATGGTCCGATATAATTGAACTTTGGCGTGTCCCCTTACTGTGAAAGATGAATGTCTGGTTACTTTAAGCTGTATGTACCCTCACTCATTAGATCATGATTTTATTCATCATACGATATAATTGAACGTTGGCGTGTCCCCTTACTGTGAAAGATGAATGTCTGTTAAATTTAACCTCTATGTACTCGTACTCATTTGACCAAGATTCCATTTATTGTCCGATATAATTGAACGTTGGTGTGTCCCCTTACTGTGAAAGATGAATATCTTGTAACTTTAAGCTCTATGTCCCCCGTACACATTTGATCATAATTTCATTTATTGTCCGATGTAATTGAACGTTGGCGTGTCCCCTTACTGTGAAAGATGAATATCTTGTAACTTTAAGCTCTATGTACCCGTACTCATTTGATCATGATTCCATTTATTGTCCGATATAATTGAACGTTGGTGTGTCCCCATACTGTGAAAGATGAATAACTTGTAACTTTAAGCTCTATGTACCCGTACTCATTTGATCATGATTTCATTTATGGTACGATATAATTGAACGTTGGCATGTCCTCTTACTGTGAAAGATTAATATCTTGTAACTTTAAGCTTTATGTACCCGTACTCATTTACCATGGTTCCATTTATTGTCCGATATAATTGAACGACGGTGTTACCCTTACTGTGAAAGATGAATATCTTGTAACTTTAAGCTCTATGTACCTGTTCTCATTTGATCATGATTTCATTTATTGTCCGATATAATTGAATCTTGGCGTATCCCCTTACTGTGAAAGGTGAATATCTGGTAAATTTAAGCTCTATGTACCCGTACTCATTTGATCATGATTTCATTCATCGTCCGATATAATTGAACGTTGGCGTGTCCCCTTACTGTGAAAGATGAATATCTGGTAACTTTAAGCTGTATGTACCCGTACTCATTTGATCATGACTTCATTTATGGTCCGATATAATTGAACGTTGGCGTGTCCCCTTACTGTGAAAGGTGAATATCTGGTAAATTTAAGCTCTATGTACCCGTACTCATTTGATCATGACTTCATTTATGGTCCGATATAATTGAACGTTGGCGTGTCCCCTTACTGTGAAATATGAATATCTGGCAATTTTAAGCTCTATGTACGCGTACTCATTTGGTCATGATTTTATTCATCGTCCAATATAATTGAACGTTGGCGTGTCCCCTTATTGTGAAAGATGAATGTGTGGTAACTTTAAGCTCTATATACCCGTACTCATTTGATCATGATTTCATTCATCGTCCGGTATAATTGAACGTTGGCGGGTCCCCTTACTGTGAAAGATGAATATCTTGTAACTTTAAGCTCTATGTACCCGTACTCATTTGATCATGATTTCATTTATTGTCGGATTAAATTGAACGTTGGGAGTGTCGCCTTACTGTTAAAGATGAATATCTTGTAACTTTAGGCTCTATGTACCCCGTAGTCATTTGATCATGATTTCATTTATTTTTTGATAAAATTGAACGTTGGAGTGTCCCCTTAATGTGAAAGATGAATATCTTGTAACTTAGGCTCTATGTACCCCATACTCATTTGATCATGATGTCATTCATCGTCCGATGTAATTGACCGTTGGCGTGTCCCCTTACTGTGAAAGATGAATGTCTGGTAACTTTCAGCTCTATGTAGCTGTACTCATTTGATCATATTTTCATTTATTGTCCGATGTAATTGAACGTTGGCGTGTCCCCTTACTGTGAAAGATAAATATCTTGTAACTTTAAGCTCTATGCTGCTGTACTTATTTGATCATGATGCCATTTATTGTCCGATATAATTGAACGTTGGTGTGTCCCCATACTGTGAAAGATGAATATCTTGTAACTTTAAGCTCTATGTACCCGTACTCATTTGATCATGATTTCATTTATGGTCCGATATAATTGAACGTTGGCGTGTCCCCTTACTATGAAAGATGAATATCTTGTAACTTTAAGCTCTATGTACCCGTACTCATTTGATCATGATTTCATTTATGGTCCGATGTAATTGAACGTTGGTGTGTCCCCTTACTGTGAAAGATGAATATCTTGTAGCTTTAAGCTCTATGTAGCCCGTACTCATTTGATCATGATTTCATTCATCGTCCGATATAATTGAACGTTGTTGTGTCCCCTTACTGTGAAAGATGAATATCTGGTAACTTTAAGCTCTATGTACTCGTACTCATTTGATCATGATTTCATTTTTCGTCCGATATAATTGAACGTTGGTGTGTCCCCATACTGTGAAAGATGAATATCTGGTAACTTTAAGCTCTATGTACTCGTACTCATTTGATCATAATTTCATTTATTGTCCGATATAATTGAACGTTGGTGTGTCCCCATACTGTGAAAGATGAATATCTTGTAGCTTTAAGCTCTATGTAGCCCGTACTCATTTGATCATGATTTCATTCATCGTCCGATATAATTGAACGTTGTTGTGTCCCCTTACTGTGAAAGATGAATATCTGGTAACTTTAAGCTCTATGTACTCGTACTCATTTGATCATGATTTCATTTTTCGTCCGATGTAATTAACCGTTGGCGTGTCCCCTTACTGTGAAAGATGAATATCTGGTAGCTTTAAGCTCTATGTACCCCGTACTCATTTGATCATGATTTCATTCATCGTCCGATGTAATTGACCGTTGGCGTGTCCCCTTACTGTGAAAGATGAATATCTTGTAACTTTAAGCTCTATGTACCCGTACTCATTTGATCATGATTTCATTCATCGTCCGATGTAATTGACCGTTGGGTTTGTCCCCTTACTGTGAAAGATGAATGTCTGGTAACCTTAAGCTCTATGTACCCGTACTCATTTGATCATGATTTCATTTGTTGTCCGATATAATTGAACGTTGGGAGTGTCCCCTTACTGTTAAAAATGAATATCTTGTAACTTTGGGCTCTATGTACCCGTACTCATTTGATCATGGTTTCATTTATTGCCCCATATAATTGAACGTTGGGAGTGTCCCCTTACAGTGAAAGATGAATAACTTGTAACTTTAGGCTCTATGTACCCCGTACTCATTTGATCATGATTACATTCATCGTCCGATGTAATTGACCGTTGGGATTGTCCCCTTCCTGTGAAAGATGAATGTCTGGTAACTTTAAGCTCTATGTAGCCGTACTCATTTGATCATGATTTCATTTATTGTCCGATATAATTGAACGTTGGGAGTGTCCCCTTACTGTGAAAGATGAATATCTTGTAACTTTAAGCTCTATGTACCCGTACTCATTTGACCATGATCTTATTCATCATCCGATATATTTGAACGCTGGCGTGTCCCATTACTGTGAAAGATGTATGTGTGTTAAGCTCTATGTACCCGTACTCATTTGACCATGATTCCATTTATTGTCCGATATAATTGAACGTTGGTGTGTCCCCTTACTGTGAAAGATGAATATCTTGTAACTTTAAGCTCTATGTACCCCGTACTCATTTGATCATAATTTCATTTATTGTCCGATGTAATTGAACGTTGGTGTGTCCCCTTACTGTGACAGATGAATATCTTGTAACTTTAAGCTCTATGTACCCGTACTCATTTGATCATGATTCCATTTATTGTCCGATATAATTGAACGCTGGTGTGTCCCCATACTGTGAAAGATGAATATCTTGTAACATTAAGCTCTATGTCCCCGTACTCATTTGATCATGATTCCATTTATTGTCCGATGTAATTGAACGTTGGTGTGTCCCCATACTGTGAAAGATGAATATCTTGTAACTTTAAGCTCTATGTACCCGTACTCATTTGATCATGATTCCATTTATTGTCCGATGTAATTGAACGTTGGTGTGTCCCCTTACTGTGACAGATGAATATCTTGTAACATTAAGCTCTATGTACCCGTACTCATTTGATCATGATTTCATTTGTTGTCCGATATAATTGAACGTTGGCGTGTCCCCTTACTGTGAAAGATGAATATCTTGTAGCTTTAAGCTCTATGTAGCCCGTATTCATTTGATCATGATTTCATTCATCGTCCGATATAATTGAACGTTGGCGTGTCCCCTTACTGTGAAAGATGAATATCTTGTAGCTTTAGGCTCTATGTAGCCCGTACTCATTTGATCACGATTTCATTTATTGTCCGATATAATTGAACGTTGGCGTGTCCCCTTACTGTGAAAATGACTATCTGGTAACTTTAAGCTCTATGTACGCGTACTCATTTGGTCATGGTTTTATTCATCGTCCAATATAATTGAACGCTGTTGTCTCCCCTTACTGTGAAAGATGAATATCTTGTAACTAGAACCTCTATGTACCCGTACTCATTTGATCATGATTTCTTTTATTGTCCGATAGGATTGAACGTTGGGAGTGTCCCCTTACTGTGAAAGGTGAATATCTTGTAACTTTGAGCTCTATGTACCCCATACTCATTTGATCACGATTTCATTTATTGTCCGATATAATTGAACGTTGGCGTGTCCCCTTACTGTGAAAATGACTATCTGGTAACTTTAAGCTCTATGTACGCGTACTCATTTGGTCATGGTTTTATTCATCGTCCAATATAATTGAACGCTGTTGTCTCCCCTTACTGTGAAAGATGAATGTCTGGTAACTTTAAGCTCTATGTACCCGTACTCATTTGATCATGATTTCATTCATCGTCCGGTATAATTGAACGTTGGCGGGTCCCCTTACTGTGAAAGATGAATATCTTGTAACTAGAACCTCTATGTACCCGTACTCATTTGATCATGATTTCTTTTATTGTCCGATAGGATTGAACGTTGGGAGTGTCCCCTTACTGTGAAAGGTGAATATCTTGTAACTTTGAGCTCTATGTACCCGTACTCATTTGATCATGATTTCATTTATTGTCCGATATAATCGAACGTTGGGAGTGTCCCCTTACTGTGAAAGATGAATATCTTGTAACTTTAGGCTCTATGTACCCCGAACTCGTTTGATCATGATTTCATTTATTGTCCGATATAATTGAACGTTGGGAGTGTCCCCTTACTGTGAAAGATAAATATCTTGCAACTTTAGGCTCTATGTAACCCGTACTCATTTGATCATGATTTCATTTATTTTTTGATAAAATTGAATGTTGGAGTGTCCCCTTACTGTGAAAGATGAACATCTTGTAACTTTAAGCTCTATGTACCCGTACTCATTTGATCATGATTTCATTCATCGTCCGATGTAATTGACCGTTGGCGTGTCCCCTTACTGTGAAAGATGAATATCTGGTAACTTTAAGCTCTATGTACTCGTACTCATTTGTTCATGATTTCATTTATTGTCCGATATAATTGAACGCTGGGAGTGTCGCCTTACTGGTTAAGATGAATATCTTGTAACTTGAGACTCTATGTACCCCGTACTCATTTGATCATGATTTCATTTATTTTCCGATATAATTAAACGTTGGCGTGTCCCCTTACGGTGAAAAATGAATATCTTGTAACTTTAAGCTCTATGTACCCGTATTCATTTGATCATGATTTCATTCATCGTCCGATATAATTGAACGTTGTTGTGTCCCCTTACTGTTAAAGATGAATATCTTGTAAATTTAAGCTCTACGTACCCGTATTCATTTGATCATGATTTCATTCATCGTCCGATATAATTGAACGTTGTTGTGTCCCCTTACTGTGAAAGATGAATATCTTGTAACTTTAAGCTCTACGTACCCGTATTCATTTGATCATGATTTCATTCATCGTCCGATATAATTGAACGTTGGCATGTCCCCTTACTGCGAAAGATGAATATCTGGTAACTTTAAGCTCTATATACCAGTACTCATTTGATCATGATTTTATCCATCATCCAAAATAATTGAACGTTGGCGTGTCCTTTTACTGTGAAGGATGAATGTCTGGTAACTTTAAGCTCTATGTACCCGTACTCATTTGATCATGATTTCATTCATCGTCCGATATAATTGGACGTTGGTGTGTCCCCTTACTGTGAAAGATGAATATCTGGTAAGTTTAAGCTCTATGTACCCGTACTCATTTGACCATGATTTTATTCATCATCCGATATAAATGAACGTTGGAGTGTCCCCTTCCTGTGAAAGATGAAGGTTTGTTAACTTTAAGCTCTATGTATCCGTACTCATTTGATCATAATTCCAGTTATTGTCCAATATAATTGAACGTTGGTGTGTCGCCTTACTGTGAAAGATGAATATCTTGTAACTTTAAGCTCTATGTACCCCGTACTCATTTGATCATGATTTCATGTAATGTCCGATGTAATTGATAGTTGGCGTGTCCCCTTACTGTGAAAGAAGAATATCTTGTAACTTTAAGCTCTATGTACCCGTACTCATTTGATCATAATTCCATTTATTGTCCGATATAATTGAACGTTGGTGTGTCCCCTTACTGTGAAAGATTAATATCTTGTAACTTTAAGCTCTATGTACCCGTACTCATTTGATCATAATTCCAGTTATTGTCCGATATAATTGAACGTTGGTGTGTCGCCTTACTGTGAAAGATTAATATGTTGTAACTTTAAGCTCTATGTACCCGTACTCATTTGATCATGATTTCATTTATTGTCCGATATAATTGAACGTTGGCGTGTCCCCTTAGTGTGAAAGATGAATATCTTGTTGCTTTAAGCTCTATGTAGCCCGTACTCATTTGATCATGATTTCATTTATTGTCGGATATAATTGAACGTTGGCGTGTCCCCTTACTGTGAAAGATGAATATTTGGTAACTTAAAGCTCTATGTACCCGTACTCATTTACCATAATTCCAATTTATTGTCCGATATAATTGAACGATGGTGTGTCCCCTTACTGTGAAAGATGAATATCTTGTAACTTTAAGCTCTATGTACTCGTACTCATTTGATCATGATTTCATTTATTGTCCGATATAATTGAATGTTGGCGTGTCCCCTTACAGTGAAAGATGAATATCTGGTAAATTTAAGCTCTATGTACCCGTATTCATTTGATCATGATTTCATTCATCGTCCGATATAATTGAACCTTGGCATGTCCCCTTACTGTGAAAGATGAATATCTGGTAACTTTTAGCTCTATGTACGCGTACTCATTTGGTCATGATCTTATTCATCGTCCAATATAGTTGAACGTTAGCTTGTCGCCTTACTGTGAAAGATGAATATCTTGTAACTTTAAGCTCTATGTACCCGTACTCATTTGATCATGATTTCATTCATCGTCCGGTATAATTGAACGTTGGCGGGTCCCCTTACTGTGAAAGATGAATATCTTGTAACTTTAAGCTCTATGTACCCGTATTCATTTGATCATGATTTCATTTATTTTTTGATAAAATTGAACGTTGGAGTGTCCCCTTACTGTGAAAGGTGAATATCTTGTAACTTTGATCTCTATGTACCCGTACTCATTTGATCATGATTTCATTTATTGTCCGATATAATTGAACGTTGGGAGTGTCCCCTTACTGTTAAAGATGAATATCTTGTAACTTTAGGCTCTATGTACACCGTACTCTTTCGATCATGATTTCATTTATTTTTTGATAAAATTGAACGTTGGAGTGTCCCCTACTGTGAAAGATGAATATATTGTAACTTTAAGCTCTATGTGTCCGTATTCATTTGATCATTATTTCATTTATTGTCCGATATAATTGAACGTGGGGAGTGTCCCCTTACTGTGAAAGATGAATATCTTGTAACTTTAAGCTCTATGTACCCTTACTCATTTGATCATGATTTCATTTATTTTCCGATATGATTGAACGTTGGCGTGTCCCCTTACTGTGAAAGATGAATATCTTGTAACTTTAAGCTCTATGTACCCGAAATCATTTGACCATGATTTTATTCATCATCCGATATAATTGAACGTTGGCGTGTCTCATTACTGTGAAAGATGTATGTGTGTTAAATTTAAGCTCTATGTACCCGTACTCATTTGACCATGATTCCATTTATTGTCCGATATAATTGAACGTTGGGAGTGTCCCCTTACTGTGAATGATGAATATCTTGTAACTTTAAGCTCTATGTACCCCGTACTCATTTGATCATAATTTCATTTATTGTCCGATGTAATTGAACGTTGGTGTGTCCCCTTACTGTGAAAGATGAATATCTTGTAACTTTAAGCTCTATGTACCCCGTACTCATTTGATCATAATTCCATTTATTGTCCGATATAATTGAACGTTGGCGTGTCCCCTTACTGTGAAAGATGAATATCTTGTTGCTTTAAGGTCTATGTACCCCATACTCATTTGATCATGATTTCATTTATTGTCCGATATAATTGAATGTTGGCGTGTACCCTTTCTGTGAAAGATGAATATCTGGTAAATTTAAGCTCTATGTACGCGTACTCATTTGGTCATGGTTTTATTCATCGTCCAATATAATTGAACGCTGTTGTCACCCCTTACTGTGAAAGATGAATGTCTGGTAACCTTAAGCTCTATGTACCCGGACTCATTTGATCATGATTTCATTCTTCGTCCGATATAATTGAACCTTGGCGTGTCCCCTTACTGTGAAAGATGAATATCTGGTAACTTTAAGCTCTATGTACGCGTACTCATTTGGTCATGGTTTTATTCATCGTCCAATATAATTGAACGCTGTTGTCTCCCCTTACTGTGAAAGATGAATGTCTGGTAACCTTAAGCTCTATGTGCCCGTACTCATTTGGTCATGATTTTATTCATCATCCGATATAATTGAACGTTGGCGTGTCCCCTTACTGTGAAAGATGAATGTCTGGTAACTTTAAGCTCTATGTACCCGTACTCATTTGATCATGATTTCATTCATCGTCCGCTGTAATTGAACGTTGGCGGGTCCCCTTACTGTGAAAGATGAATATCTTGTAACTTGAACCTCTATGTACCCGTACTCATTTGATCATGATTTCTTTTATTGTCCGATATAATTGAACGTTGGGAGTGTCCCCTTACTGTGAAAGGTGAATATCTTGTAACTTTGAGCTCTATGTACCCGTACTCATTTGATCATGATTTCATTTATTGTCTGATATAATTGAACGTTGGGAGTGTCCCCTTACTGTGAAAGATGAATATCTTGCAACTTTAGGCTCTATGTAACCCGTACTCGTTTGATCATGATTTCATTTATTTTTTGATAAAATTGAATGTTGGAGTGTCCCCTTACTGTGAAAGATGAATATCTTGTAACTTTAAGCTCTATGTACCCGTACTCATTTGATCTAGATTTCATTCATCGTCCGATGTAATTGACCGTTGGGTTTGTCCCCTTACTGTGAAAGATGAATGTCTTGTAAATTTAAGCTCTACGTACCCGTATTCATTTGATCATGATTTCATTCATCGTCCGATATAATTGAACGTTGTTGTGTCCCCTTACTGTGAAAGATGAATATCTTGTAACTTTAAGCTCTACGTACCCGTATTCATTTGATCAAGATTTCATTCATCGTCCGATATAATTGAACGTTGGCATGTCCCCTTACTGCGAAAGATGAATATCTGGTAACTTTAAGCTCTATATACCCGTACTCATTTGATCATGATTTTATCCATCATCCAAAATAATTGAACGTTGGCGTGTCCTTTTACTGTGAAGGATGAATGTCTGGTAACTTTAAGCTCTATGTACCCGTACTCATTTGATCATGATTTCATTCATCGTCCGATATAATTGGACGTTGGTGTGTCCCCTTACTGTGAAAGATGAATATCTGGTAAGTTTAAGCTCTATGTACCCGTACTCATTTGACCATGATTTTATTCATCATCCGATATAAATGAACGTTGGAGTGTCCCCTTACTGTGAAAGATGAAGGTTTGTTAACTTTAAGCTCTATGTATCCGTACTCATTTGATCATAATTCCAGTTATTGTCCGATATAATTGAACGTTGGTGTGTCGCCTTACTGTGAAAGATGAATATCTTGTAACTTTAAGCTCTATGTACCCCGTACTCATTTGATCATGATTTCATGTAATGTCCGATGTAATTGATAGTTGGCGTGTCCCCTTACTGTGAAAGAAGAATATCTTGTAATTTTAAGCTCTATGTACCCGTACTCATTTGATCATAATTCCATTTATTGTCCGATATAATTGAACGTTGGTGTGTCCCCTTACTGTGAAAGATTAATATCTTGTAACTTTAAGCTCTATGTACCCGTACTCATTTGATCATAATTCCAGTTATTGTCCGATATAATTGAACGTTGGTGTGTCGCCTTACTGTGAAAGATTAATATGTTGTAACTTTAAGCTCTATGTACCCGTACTCATTTGATCATGATTTCATTTATTGTCCGATATAATTGAACGTTGGCGTGTCCCCTTAGTGTGAAAGATGAATATCTTGTTGCTTTAAGCTCTATGTAGCCCGTACTCATTTGATCATGATTTCATTTATTGTCGGATATAATTGAACGTTGGCGTGTCCCCTTACTGTGAAAGATGAATATTTGGTAACTTAAAGCTCTATGTACCCGTACTCATTTACCATAATTCCAATTTATTGTCCGATATAATTGAACGATGGTGTGTCCCCTTACTGTGAAAGATGAATATCTTGTAACTTTAAGCTCTATGTACTCGTACTCATTTGATCATGATTTCATTTATTGTCCGATATAATTGAATGTTGGCGTGTCCCCTTACAGTGAAAGATGAATATCTGGTAAATTTAAGCTCTATGTACCCGTATTCATTTGATCATGATTTCATTCATCGTCCGATATAATTGAACCTTGGCGTGTCCCCTTACTGTGAAAGATGAATATCTGGTAACTTTTAGCTCTATGTACGCGTACTCATTTGGTCATGATCTTATTCATCGTCCAATATAGTTGAACGTTAGCTTGTCGCCTTACTGTGAAAGATGAATATCTTGTAACTTTAAGCTCTATGTACCCGTACTCATTTGATCATGATTTCATTCATCGTCCGGTATAATTGAACGTTGGCGGGTCCCCTTACTGTGAAAGATGAATATCTTGTAACTTTAAGCTCTATGTACCCGTATTCATTTGATCATGATTTCATTTATTTTTTGATAAAATTGAACGTTGGAGTGTCCCCTTACTGTGAAAGGTGAATATCTTGTAACTTTGATCTCTATGTACCCGTACTCATTTGATCATGATTTCATTTATTGTCCGATATAATTGAACGTTGGGAGTGTCCCCTTACTGTTAAAGATGAATATCTTGTAACTTTAGGCTCTATGTACACCGTACTCTTTCGATCATGATTTCATTTATTTTTTGATAAAATTGAACGTTGGAGTGTCCCCTACTGTGAAAGATGAATATATTGTAACTTTAAGCTCTATGTGTCCGTATTCATTTGATCATTATTTCATT
The DNA here is from genome assembly GCA_030765055.1 of Mantis religiosa. Classification (NCBI taxonomy): domain Eukaryota; kingdom Metazoa; phylum Arthropoda; class Insecta; order Mantodea; family Mantidae; genus Mantis; species Mantis religiosa. The sequence continues at coordinate 8,271,636 of JAUKNK010000016.1, forward strand.
TATTGTCCGATATAATTGAACGTGGGGAGTGTCCCCTTACTGTGAAAGATGAATATCTTGTAACTTTAAGCTCTATGTACCCTTACTCATTTGATCATGATTTCATTTATTTTCCGATATGATTGAACGTTGGCGTGTCCCCTTACTGTGAAAGATGAATATCTTGTAACTTTAAGCTCTATGTACCCGAAATCATTTGACCATGATTTTATTCATCATCCGATATAATTGAACGTTGGCGTGTCTCATTACTGTGAAAGATGTATGTGTGTTAAATTTAAGCTCTATGTACCCGTACTCATTTGACCATGATTCCATTTATTGTCCGATATAATTGAACGTTGGGAGTGTCCCCTTACTGTGAATGATGAATATCTTGTAACTTTAAGCTCTATGTACCCCGTACTCATTTGATCATAATTTCATTTATTGTCCGATGTAATTGAACGTTGGTGTGTCCCCTTACTGTGAAAGATGAATATCTTGTAACTTTAAGCTCTATGTACCCCGTACTCATTTGATCATAATTCCATTTATTGTCCGATATAATTGAACGTTGGCGTGTCCCCTTACTGTGAAAGATGAATATCTTGTTGCTTTAAGGTCTATGTACCCCATACTCATTTGATCATGATTTCATTTATTGTCCGATATAATTGAATGTTGGCGTGTACCCTTTCTGTGAAAGATGAATATCTGGTAAATTTAAGCTCTATGTACGCGTACTCATTTGGTCATGGTTTTATTCATCGTCCAATATAATTGAACGCTGTTGTCACCCCTTACTGTGAAAGATGAATGTCTGGTAACCTTAAGCTCTATGTACCCGGACTCATTTGATCATGATTTCATTCTTCGTCCGATATAATTGAACCTTGGCGTGTCCCCTTACTGTGAAAGATGAATATCTGGTAACTTTAAGCTCTATGTACGCGTACTCATTTGGTCATGGTTTTATTCATCGTCCAATATAATTGAACGCTGTTGTCTCCCCTTACTGTGAAAGATGAATGTCTGGTAACCTTAAGCTCTATGTGCCCGTACTCATTTGGTCATGATTTTATTCATCATCCGATATAATTGAACGTTGGCGTGTCCCCTTACTGTGAAAGATGAATGTCTGGTAACTTTAAGCTCTATGTACCCGTACTCATTTGATCATGATTTCATTCATCGTCCGCTGTAATTGAACGTTGGCGGGTCCCCTTACTGTGAAAGATGAATATCTTGTAACTTGAACCTCTATGTACCCGTACTCATTTGATCATGATTTCTTTTATTGTCCGATATAATTGAACGTTGGGAGTGTCCCCTTACTGTGAAAGGTGAATATCTTGTAACTTTGAGCTCTATGTACCCGTACTCATGTGATCATGATTTCATTTATTGTCTGATATAATTGAACGTTGGGAGTGTCCCCTTACTGTGAAAGATGAATATCTTGCAACTTTAGGCTCTATGTAACCCGTACTCGTTTGATCATGATTTCATTTATTTTTTGATAAAATTGAATGTTGGAGTGTCCCCTTACTGTGAAATATGAATATCTTGTAACTTTAAGCTCTATGTACCCGTACTCATTTGATCTAGATTTCATTCATCGTCCGATGTAATTGACCGTTGGGTTTGTCCCCTTACTGTGAAAGATGAATGTCTGGTAACCTTAGGCTCTATGTAGCCGTACTCATTTGATCATGATTTCATTTATTGTCCGATATAATTGAACGTTTGGAGTGTCCCCTTACTGGTTAAGATGAATATCTTGTAACTTGAGACTCTATGTACCCCGTACTCATTTGATCATGATTTCATTTATTTTCCGATATAATTAAACGTTGGCGTGTCCCCTTACTGTGAAAAATGAATATCTTGTACTTTAAGCTCTATGTACCCGTATTCATTTGATCATGATTTCATTCATCGTCCGATATAATTGAACGTTGTTGTGTCCCCTTACTGTGAAAGATGAATATCTTGTAACTTTAAGCTCCACGTACCCGTATTCATTTGATCATGATTTCATTCATCCTCCGATATAATTGAAGGTTGGCATGTCCCCTTACTGCGAAAGATGAATATCTGGTAACTTTAAGCTCTATATACCCGTACTCATTTGATCATGATTTTATTCATCAGCCGATATAATTGAATGTAGGCGTGTCCTCTTACTGTGAAAGATGAGTATCTGGTAACTTTAAGCTCTATGTACCCGTACTCATTTGAAAATGATTTCATTCATCATCCGATATAGTTGAACGTGGGCATGTCCCCTTAATGTGAAAGATGAATATCTGTTAAATTTGAGCTCTATGTACCCGTACTCATTTGATCATGATTTCATTCATCGTCCGATGTAATTGACCGTTGGTGTGTCCCCTTACTGTGAAAGATGAATAGCTTGTAACTTTAAGCTCTATGTACCCGTACTCATTTGATCATGATTTCATTCATCGTCCGATATAATTGAACGTTGGCATGTCCCCTTACTGTGAAAGATGAATATCTTGTAGCTTTAAGCTCTATGTACCCGTACTCATTTGATCATGATTTCATTCATCGTCCGATATAATTGAACATTGGCATGTCCCCTTACTGTGAAAGCTGAATATATGGTAACTTTAAGCTCTATGTACCCGTACTCATTTGATCTTGATTTCATTCATGGTCCGATATAATTGAACTTTGGCGTGTCCCCTTACTGTGAAAGATGAATGTCTGGTTACTTTAAGCTGTATGTACCCTCACTCATTAGATCATGATTTTATTCATCATACGATATAATTGAACGTTGGCGTGTCCCCTTACTGTGAAAGATGTATTGTCTGTTAAATTTAACCTCTATGTACTCGTACTCATTTGACCATGATTCCATTTATTGTCCGATATAATTGAACGTTGGTGTGTCCCCTTACTGTGAAAGATGAATATCTTGTAACTTTAAGCTCTATGTCCCCCGTAAACATTTGATCATAATTTCATTTATTGTCCGATGTAATTGAACGTTGGCGTGTCCCCTTACTGTGAAAGATGAATATCTTGTAACTTTGATCTCTATACCCGTACTCATTTGATCATGATTTCATTTATTGTCCGATATAATTGAACGCTGGGAGTGTCCCCTTACTGTTAAAGATGAATATCTTGTAACTTTAGGCTCTATGTACACCGTACTCTTTTGATCATGATTTCATTTATTTTTTGATAAAATTGAACGTTGGAGTGTACCCTTACTGTGAAAGATGAATATCAGGTAACTTTAAGCTCTATGTACCCCGTACTCATTTGATAATAATTTCATTTATTGTCCGATGTAATTGAACGTTGGTGTGTCCCCTTACTGTGAAAGATGAATATCTTGTAACTTTAAGCTCTATGTCCCCCGTACTCATTTGATAATAGTTTCATTTATAGTCCGATGTAATTGAACGTTGGCGTGTCCCCTTACTGTGAAAGATGAATATCTTGTAACTTTGATCTCTATGTACCCGTACTCATTTGATCATGATTCTATTTATTGTCCGATATAATTGAACGTTGGTGTGTCCCCATACTGTGAAAGATGAATATCTTGTAACTTTAAGCTCTATGTACCCGTACTCATTTGTTCATGATTTCATTTATGGTACGATATAATTGAACGTTGGCATGTCCCCTTACTGTGAAAGATGAATATCTTGTAACTTTAAGCTCTATGTACCCGTACTCATTTACCATGATTCCAATTATTGTCCGATATAATTGAATCTTGGCGTATCCCCTTACTGTGAAAGATGAATATCTGGTAACTTTAAGCTGTATGTACCCGTACTCATTTGATCATGATTTCATATATGGTCCGATATAATTGAATGTTGGCATGTCCCCTTACTGTGAAAGATGAACATCTTGTAAGTTTAAGCTCTATGTACCCGTACTCATTTGATCATGATTTCATATATGGTCCGATATAATTGAACGTTGGCGTGTCCCCTTACTGTGAAATATGAATATCTGGTAATTTTAAGCTCTATGTACGCGTACTCATTTGGTCATGATTTTATTCATCGTCCAATATAATTGAACGTTGGCGTGTCCCCTTATTGTGAAAGATGAATATCTTGTAACTTTAAGCTCTATGTACCCGTACTCATTTGATCATGATTTCATTTATTGTCCGATATAATTGACCGTTGGCGTGTCCTCTTACTGTGAAAGATGAATATCTTGTAACTTAGGCTCTATGTACCCCATACTCATTTGATCATGATGTCATTCATCGTCCGATGTAATTGACCGTTGGCGTGTCCCCTTATTGTGAAAGATGAATATCTGGTAACTTTAAGCTCTATGTACCCGTACTCATTTGATCATGATTTCATTCATCGTCCGATGTAATTGACCGTTGGTGTGTCCCCTTACTGTGAAAGATGAATATCTGGTAACTTTAAGCTCTATGTACCCGTACTCATTTGATCATGATTTCATTCATCGTCCGATGTAATTGACCGTTGGCGTGTCCCCTTACTGTGAAAGATGAATATCTGGTAACTTTAAGCTCTATGTACCCGTACTCATTGGATCATGATTTCATTCATCGTCCGATGTAATTGACCGTTGGGTTTGTCCCCTTACTGTGAAAGATGAATGTCTGGTAACCTTAAGCTCTATGTACCCGTACTCATTTGATCATGATTTCATTCATCGTCCGATGTAATTGACCGTTGGCGTGTCCCCTTACTGTGAAAGATGAATATCTGGTAACTTTAAGCTCTATGTACCCGTACTCATTTGATCATGATTTCATTCATCGTCCGATGTAATTGACCGTTGGGTTTGTCCCCTTACTGTGAAAGATGAATGTCTGGTAACCTTAAGCTCTATGTACCCGTACTCATTTGATCATGATTTCATTCATCGTCCGATGTAATTGACCGTTGGCGTGTCCCCTTACTGTGAAAGATGAATATCTGGTAACTTTAAGCTCTATGTACCCGTACTCATTTGATCATGATTTCATTCATCGTCCGATGTAATTGACCGTTGGGTTTGTCCCCTTACTGTGAAAGATGAATGTCTGGTAACCTTAAGCTCTATGTACCCGTACTCATTTGATCATGATTTCATTTGTTGTCCGATATAATAGAACGTTGGGAGTGTCCCCTTACTGTTAAAAATGAATATCTTGTAACTTTGGGCTCTATGTACCCGTACTCATTTGATCATGATTCCATTTATTGCCCGATATAATTGAACGTTGGGAGTGTCCCCTTACAGTGAAAGATGAATAACCTGTAACTTTAGGCTCTATGTACCCCGTACTCATTTGATCATGATTTCATTTATTGCCCGATATAATTGAACGTTGGGAGTGTCCCCTTACAGTGAAAGATGAATAACTTGTAACTTTGGGCTCTATGTACCCTACTCATTTGATCATGATTACATTCATCGTCCGATGTAATTGACCGTTGGTGTGTCCCCTTACTGTGAAAGATGAATATCTTGTAACTTTAAGCTCTATGTACCCGTACTCATTTGACCATGATCTTATTCATCATCCGATATAATTGAACGTAGGCGTGTCCCATTACTGTGAAAGATGTATGTGTGTTAAATTTAAGCTCTATGTACCCGTACTCATTTGACCATGATTCCATTTATTGTCCGATATAATTGAACGTTGGTGTGTCCCCTTACTGTGAAAGATGAATATCTTGTAACTTTAAGCTGTATGTACCCGTACTCATTTGATCATGATTTTATTCATCATCCGATATAATTGAACCTTGGCGTGTCCCCTTACTGTGAAGGATGAGTATCTGGTAACTTTAAGCTCTATGTACGCGTACTCATTTGGTAATGGTTTTATTCATCGTCCAATATAATTGAACGCTGTTGTCTCCCCTTACTGTGAAAGATGAATGTCTGGTAACTTTAAGCTGTATGTACCCGTACTCATTTGATCATGATGTCATTTATGGTCCGATATAATTGAACGTTGGCGTGTCCCCTTACTGTGTAAGATGAATGTCTGGTAACTTTAAGCTCTATGTACCCGTACTCATTTGATCATGGTTTCATTCATCGTCCGGTATAATTGAACGTTGGCGGGTCCCCTTACTGTGAAAGATGAATATCTTGTAACTTGAACCTCTATGTACCCGTACTCATTTGATCATGATTTCTTTTATTGTCCGATATAATTGAACGTTGGGAGTGTCCCCTTACTGTGAAAGGTGAATATCCTTAACTTTGAGCTCTATGTACCCGTACTCATTTGATCATGATTTCATTTATTGTCCGATATAATTGAACGTTGGGAGTGTCCCCTTACTGTGAAAGATGAATATCTTGTAACTTTAGGCTCTATGTACCCCGTACTCGTTTGATCATGATTTCATTTATTGTCCGATATAATTGAACGTTGGAAGTGTCCCCTTACTGTGAAAGATGAATATCTTGCAACTTTAGGCTCTATGTACACCGTACTCATTTGATCATGATTCCATTTATTTTTTGATAAAATTGAATGTTGGAGTGTCCCCTTACTGTGAATGATGAATATCTTGTAACTTTAGGCTCTATGTACCCGTACTCATTTGATCATGATTTCATTTATTTTTTGATAAAATTGAATGTTGGAGTGTCCCCTTACTGTGAATGATGAATATCTTGCAACTTTAGGCTCTATGTAACCCGTACTCATTTGATCATGATTTCATTTATTTTTTGATAAAATTGAATGTTGGAGTGTCCCCTTACTGTGAATGATGAATATCTTGTAACTTTAGGCTCTATGTACCCGTACTCATTTGATCATAATTTCATTTATTGTCCGATATAATTGACCGTAGGCGTGTCCCCTTACTGTGAAAGATGAATGTCTGGTAACTTTAAGCTCTATGTACCCGTACTCATTTGATCATAATTTCATTTATTGTCCGATGTAATTGACCGCTGGCGTGTCCCCTTACTGTGAAAGATGAATATCTGGTAACTTTAAGCTCTATGTACCCGTACTCATTGGATCATGATTTCATTCATCGTCCGATGTAATTGACCGTTGGCGTGTCCCCTTACTGTGAAAGATGAATGTCTGGTAACCTTAAGCTCTATGTAGCCGTACTCTTTTGATCATGATTTCATTTATTGTCCGATATAATTGAACGCTGGGAGTGTCCCCTTACTGGTTAAGATGAATATCTTGTAACTTGAGACTCTATGTACCCCGTACTCATTTGATCATGATTTCATTTATTTTCCGATATAATTGAACGTTGTTGTGTCCCCTTACTGTGAAAGATGAACATCTTGTATCTCTAAGCTCTACGTACCCCGTACTCATTTGATCATGATTTTATTCATCATCCGAAATAATTGAACGTTGGTGTGTCCCCTTACTGTGAAGGATGAATGTCTGGTAAGTTTAAGCTCTATGTACCCGTACTCATTTGACCATGATTTTATTCATCGTCCAATATAAATGAACGTTGGCGTGTCCCCTTACTGTGAAAGATGAATGTCTGTTAACTTGAAGCTCTATGTACCCCGTACTCATTTGATCATGATTTCATGTAATGTCCGATGTAATTGATAGTTGGCGTGTCCCCTTACTGTGAAAGAAGAATATCTTGTAACTTTAAGCTCTATGTACCCGTACTCATTTGATCATTATTTCATTTATTGTCCGATATAATTGAACGCTGGCGTGTCCCCTTACTGTGAAAGATGAATATCATGTAACTTTAAGCTCTATGTACCCCGTACTCATTTGATCATTATTTCATTTATTGTCCGATATAATTGAACGTTGGTGTGTCCCCTTACTGTGAAAGATGAATATCTTGTAACTTTAAGCTCTATGTACCCGTACTCATTTGATCATAATTCCAGTTATTGTCCGATATAATTGAACGTTGGTGTGTCCCCTTACTGTGAAAGATGAATATTTGGTAACTTAAAGCTCTATGTACACGTACTCATTTACCATGATTCCATTTATTGTCCGATATAATTGAACGATGGTGTGTCCCCTTACTGTGAAAGATGAATATCTTGTAAGTTTAAGCTCAATGTACTCGTACTCATTTGATCATGATTTCATTTATTGTCCGATATAATTGAATGTTGGCGTGTCCCCTTACTGTGAAAGATGAATATTTGGTAACTTAAAGCTCTATGTACCCGTACTCATTTACCATGATTCCATTTATTGTCCGATATAATTGAACGATGGTGTGTCCCCTTACTGTGAAAGATGAATATCTTGTAAGTTTAAGCTCTATGTACTCGTACTCATTTGATCATGATTTCATTTATTGTCCGATATAATTGAATGTTGGCGTGTCCCCTTACTGTGAAAGATGAATATTTGGTAACTTAAAGCTCTATGTACCCGTACTCATTTACCATGATTCCATTTATTGTCCGATATAATTGAACGATGGTGTGTCCCCTTACTGTGAAAGATGAATATCTTGTAAGTTTAAGCTCTATGTACTCGTACTCATTTGATCATGATTTCATTTATTGTCCGATATAATTGAATGTTGGCTTGTCCCCTTACAGTGAAAGATGAATATCTGGTAAATTTAAGCTCTATGTACCCGTATTCATTTGATCATGATTTCATTCATCGTCCGATATAATTGAACCTTGGCGTGTCCCCTTACTGTGAATGATGAATATCTGGTAACTTTTAGCTCTATGTACGCGTACTCATTTGGTCATGATTTTATTCATCGTCCAATATAGTTGAACGTTAGCGTGTCGCCTTACTGTGAAAGATGAATGTCTGGTAACTTTAGGCTCTATATACCCGTACTCATTTGATCATGATTTCATTCATCGTCCGGTATAATTGAACGTTGGCGGGTCCCCTTACTGTGAAAGATGAATATCTTGTAACTTTAAGCTCTATGTACCCGTATTCATTTGATCATGATTTCATTTATTTTTTGATAAAATTGAACGTTGGAGTGTCCCCTTACTGTGAAAGGTGAATATCTTGTAACTTTGAGCTCTATGTACCCGTACTCATTTGATCATGATTTCATTTATTGTCCGATATAATTGAACGTTTGGAGTGTCCCCTTACCGTTAAAGATGAATATCTTGTAACTTTAGGCTCTATGTACACCGTACTCTTTTGATCATGATTTCATTTATTTTTTGATAAAATTGAACGTTGGAGTGTCCCCTTACTGTGAAAGATGAATATCTTGTAACTTTAAGCTCTATGTACCCTTACTCATTTGATCATGATTTCATTTATTTTCCGATATGATTGAACGTTGGCGTGTCCTCTTACTGTGAAAGATGAATATCTTTTAACTTTAAGCTCTATGTACCCGAAATCATTTGACCATGATTTTATTCATCATCCGATATAATTGAACGTTGGCGTGTCTCATTACTGTGAAAGATGTATGAGTGTTAAATTTAAGCTCTATGTACCCGTACTCATTTGACCATGATTCCATTTATTGTCCGATAAAATTGAACGTTGGTGTGTCCCCTTACTGTGAAAGATGAATATCTTGTAACTTTAAGCTCTATGACCCCGTACTCATTTGATCATAATTTCATTTATTGTCCGATGTAATTGAACGTTGGTGTGTCCCCTTACTGTGAAAGATGAGTATCTTGTAACTTTAAGCTCTATGTACCCCGTACTCATTTGATCATAATTCCATTTATTGTCCGATGTAATTGAACGTTGGTGTGCCCCATACTGTGAAAGATTAATATCTTGTAACTTTATGCTCTATGTAGCTGTACTCATTTGATCATAATTTCATTTATTGTCCGATATAATTGAACGTTGGTGTGTCCCCATACTGTGAAAGTTGAATATCTTGTAGCTTTAAGCTCTATGTAGCCCGTACTCATTTGATCATGATTTCATTCATTGTCCGATATAATTGAACGTTGGCGTGTCCCCTTACTGTGAAAGATGAATATCTGGTAACTTTAAGCTCTATGTACCCGTACTCATTTACCATGGTTCCATTTATTGTCCGATATAATTGAACGCTGGTGTGTCCCTTACTGTGAAAGATGAATATCTTGTAACTTTAAGCTCTATGTACCCGTACTCATTTGATCATGATTTCATTCATCGTCCGATGTAATTGACCGTTGGCGTGTCCCCTTACTGTGAAAGATGAATATCTGGTAACTTTAAGCTCTATGTACCCGTACTCATTTGATCATGATTTCATTCATCGTCCGATGTAATTGACCGTTGGGTTTGTCCCCTTACTGTGAAAGATGAATGTCTGGTAACCTTAAGCTCTATGTACCCGTACTCATTTGATCATGATTTCATTTGTTGTCCGATATAATTGAGCGTTGGGAGTGTCCCCTTACTGTTAAAAATGAATATCTTGTAACTTTGGGCTCTATGTACCCGTACTCATTTGATCATGATTTCATTTATTGCCCGATATAATTGAACGTTGGGAGTGTCCCCTTACAGTGAAAGATGAATAACTTGTAACTTTAGGCTCTATGTACCCCGTACTCATTTGATCATGATTACATTCATCGTCCGATGTAAATGACCGTTGGGATTGTCCCCTTACTGTGAAAGATGAATGTCTGGTAACTTTAAGCTCTATGTAGCCGTACTCATTTGATCATGATTTCATTTATTGTCCGATATAATTGAACTTTGGGAGTGTCCCCTTACTGGTAAAGATGAATATCTTGTAACTTTAGACTCTATGTACCCCGTACTCATTTGATCATGATTTCATTTATTTTCCGATATAATTGAACGTTGGCGTGTCCCCTTACTGTGAAAGATGAATATCTTGTAACTTTAAGCTCTATGTACCCGTACTCATTTGACCATGATCTTATTCATCATCCGATATAATTGAACGTAGGCGTGTCCCATTACTGTGAAAGATGTATGTGTGTTAAATTTAAGATCTATGTACCCGTACTCATTTGACCATGATTCCATTTATTGTCCGATATAATTGAACGTTGGTGTGTCCCCTTACTGTGATAGATGAATATCTTGTAACTTTAAGCTCTATGTACCCGTACTCATTTGACCATGATTCCATTTATTGTCCGATATAATTGAACGTTGGTGTGTCCCCTTACTGTGAAAGATGAATATCTTGTAACTTTAAGCTCTATGTACCCCGTACTCATTTGATCATAATTTCATTTATTGCCCGATGTAATTGAACGTTGGTGTGTCCCCTTACTGTGAAAGATGAATATCTTGTAACTTTAAGCTCTATGTACCCGTACTCATTTGATCATAATTCCAGTTATTGTCCGATATAATTGAACGTTGGTGTGTCCCCATACTGTGAAAGATGAATGTCTTGTAACATTAAGCTCTATGTACCCGTACTCATTTGATCATGATTTCATTTGTTGTCCGATATAATTGAACGTTGGCGTGTCCCCTTACTGTGAAAGATGAATATCTTGTAGCTTTAAGCTCTATGTAGCCCGTACTCATTTGATCATGATTTCATTTATTGTCCGATATAATTGAATGTTGGCGTGTAAGCTTACTGTGAAAGATGAATATCTGGTAAATTTAAGCTCTATGTACCCGGACTCATTTGATCATGATTTCATTCATCGTCCGATATAATTCAAGGTTGGCGTGTCCCCTTACTGTGAAAGATGAATATCTGGTTTACTTTAAGCTGTATGTACCCGTACTCATTTGATCATGATTTTATTCATCATCCGATATAATTGAACCTTGGCGTGTCCCCTTACTGTGAAGGATGAGTATCTGGTAACTTTAAGCTCTATGTACGCGTACTCATTTGGTCATGGTTTTATTCATCGTCCAATATAATTGAACGCTGTTGTCTCCCCTAACTGTGAAAGATGAATGTCTGGTAACTTTAAGCTGTATGTACCCGTACTCATTTGATCATGATTTCATTTATGGTCCGATATAATTGAACGTTGGCGTGTCCCCTTACTGTGAAAGATGAATGTCTGGTAACTTTAAGCTCTATGTACCCGTACTCATTTGATCATGGTTTCATTCATCGTCCGGTATAATTGAACGTTGGCGGGTCCCCTCACTGTGAAAGATGAATATCTTGTAACTTGAACCTCTATGTACCCGTACTCATTTGATCATGATTTCTTTTATTGTCCTATATAATTGAACGTTGGGAGTGTCCCCTTACTGTGAAAGGTGAATATCTTGTAACTTTGAGCTCTATGTACCCGTACTCATTTGATCATGATTTCATTTATTGTCCGATATAATTGAACGTTGGGAGTGTCCCCTTACTGTGAAAGATGAATATCTTGTAACTTTAGGCTCTATGTACCCCGTACTCGTTTGATCATGATTTCATTTATTGTCCGATATAATTGAACGTTGGGAGTGTCCCCTTACTGTGAAAGATGAATATCTTGCAACTTTAGGCTCTATGTAACCCGTACTCATTTGATCATGATTTCATTTATTTTTTGATAAAATTGAATGTTGGAGTGTCCCCTTACTGTGAGTGATGAATATCTTGTAACTTTAAGCTCTATGTACCCGTACTCATTTGATCATGATTTCATTCATCGTCCGATGTAATTGACCGTTGGCGTGTCCCCTTACTGTGAAAGATGGATAACTGGTAACTTTAAGCTCTATGTACCCGTACTCATTGGATCATGATTTCATTCATCGTCCGATGTAATTGACCGTTGGGTTTGTCCCCTTACTGTGAAAGATGAATGTCTGGTAACCTTAAGCTCTATGTAGCCGTACTCATTTGATCATGATTTCATTTATTGTCCGATATAATTGAACGCTGGGAGTGTCCCCTTACTGGTTAAGATGAATATCTTGTAACTTTAGGCTCTATGTACTCCGTACTCATTTGATCATGATTTCATTCATCGTCCGATATAATTGAACGTTGTTGTGTCCCCTTACTGTGAAAGATGAATATCTTGTAACTTTAAGCTCTACGTACCCGTATTCATTTGATCATGATTTCATTCATCGTCCGAAATAATTGAACCTTGGCGTGTCCCCTTACTGTGAAGGATGAGTATCTGGTAACTTTAAGCTCTATGTACGCGTACTCATTTGGTAATGGTTTTATTCATCGTCCAATATAATTGAACGCTGTTGTCTCCCCTTACTGTGAAAGATGAATGTCTGGTAACTTTAAGCTGTATGTACCCGTACTCATTTGATCATGATGTCATTTATGGTCCGATATAATTGAACGTTGGTGTGTCCCCTTACTGTGTAAGATGAATGTCTGGTAACTTTAATCTCTATGTACCCGTACTCATTTGATCATGGTTTCATTCATCGTCCGGTATAATTGAACGTTGGCGGGTCCCCTTACTGTGAAAGATGAATATCTTGTAACTTGAACCTCTATGTACCCGTACTCATTTGATCATGATTTCTTTTATTGTCCGATATAATTGAACGTTGGGAGTGTCCCCTTACTGTGAAAGGTGAATATCCTTAACTTTGAGCTCTATGTACCCGTACTCATTTGATCATGATTTCATTTATTGTCCGATATAATTGAACGTTGGGAGTGTCCCCTTACTGTGAAAGATGAATATCTTGTAACTTTAGGCTCTATGTACCCCGTACTCGTTTGATCATGATTTCATTTATTGTCCGATATAATTGAACGTTGGAAGTGTCCCCTTACTGTGAAAGATGAATATCTTGCAACTTTAGGCTCTATGTACACCGTACTCATTTGATCATGATTCCATTTATTTTTTGATAAAATTGAATGTTGGAGTGTCCCCTTACTGTGAATGATGAATATCTTGTAACTTTAGGCTCTATGTACCCGTACTCATTTGATCATGATTTCATTTATTTTTTGATAAAATTGAATGTTGGAGTGTCCCCTTACTGTGAATGATGAATATCTTGTAACTTTAGACTCTATGTACCCGTACTCATTTGATCATGATTTCATTTATTTTTTGATAAAATTGAATGTTGGAGTGTCCCCTTACTGTGAATGATGAATATCTTGTAACTTTAGGCTCTATGTACCCGTACTCATTTGATCATAATTTCATTTATTGTCCGATATAATTGACCGTAGGCGTGTCCCCTTACTGTGAAAGATGAATGTCTGGTAACTTTAAGCTCTATGTACCCGTACTCATTTGATCATAATTTCATTTATTGTCCGATGTAATTGACCGTTGGCGTGTCCCCTTACTGTGAAAGATGAATGTCTGGTAACCTTAAGCTCTATGTAGCCGTACTCATTTGATCATGATTTCATTTATTGTCCGATATAATTGAACGCTGGGAGTGTCCCCTTACTGGTTAAGATGAATATCTTGTAACTTGAGACTCTATGTACCCCGTACTCATTTGATCATGATTTCATTTATTTTCCGATATAATTGAACGTTGTTGTGTCCCCTTACTGTGAAAGATGAACATCTTGTATCTTTAAGCTCTACGTACCCCGTACTCATTTGATCATGATTTTATTCATCATCCGAAATAATTGAACGTTGGTGTGTCCCCTTACTGTGAAGGATGAATGTCTGGTAAGTTTAAGCTCTATGTACCCGTACTCATTTGACCATGATTTTATTCATCGTCCAATATAAATGAACGTTGGCGTGTCCCCTTACTGTGAAAGATGAATGTCTGTTAACTTGAAGCTCTATGTACCCCGTACTCATTTGATCATGATTTCATGTAATGTCCGATGTAATTGATAGTTGGCGTGTCCCCTTACTGTGAAAGAAGAATATCTTGTAACTTTAAGCTCTATGTACCCGTACTCATTTGATCATTATTTCATTTATTGTCCGATATAATTCAACGTTGGCGTGTCCCCTTACTGTGAAAGATGAATATCATGTAACTTTAAGCTCTATGTACCCCGTACTCATTTGATCATTATTTCATTTATTGTCCGATATAATTGAACGTTGGTGTGTCCCCTTACTGTGAAAGATGAATATCTTGTAACTTTAAGCTCTATGTACCCGTACTCATTTGATCATAATTCCAGTTATTGTCCGATATAATTGAACGTTGGTGTGTCCCCTTACTGTGAAAGATGAATATTTGGTAACTTAAAGCTCTATGTACCCGTACTCATTTACCATGATTCCATTTATTGTCCGATATAATTGAACGATGGTGTGTCCCCTTACTGTGAAAGATGAATATCTTGTAAGTTTAAGCTCAATGTACTCGTACTCATTTGATCATGATTTCATTTATTGTCCGATATAATTGAATGTTGGCGTGTCCCCTTACTGTGAAAGATGAATATTTGGTAACTTAAAGCTCTATGTACCCGTACTCATTTACCATGATTCCATTTATTGTCCGATATAATTGAACGATGGTGTGTCCCCTTACTGTGAAAGATGAATATCTTGTAAGTTTAAGCTCTATGTACTCGTACTCATTTGATCATGATTTCATTTATTGTCCGATATAATTGAAAGTTGGCGTGTCCCCTTACTGTGAAAGATGAATATTTGGTAACTTAAAGCTCTATGTACCCGTACTCATTTACCATGATTCCATTTATTGTCCGATATAATTGAACGATGGTGTGTCCCCTTACTGTGAAAGATGAATATCTTGTAAGTTTAAGCTCTATGTACTCGTACTCATTTGATCATGATTTCATTTATTGTCCGATATAATTGAATGTTGGCTTGTCCCCTTACAGTGAAAGATGAATATCTGGTAAATTTAAGCTCTATGTACCCGTATTCATTTGATCATGATTTCATTCATCGTCCGATATAATTGAACCTTGGCGTGTCCCCTTACTGTGAATGATGAATATCTGGTAACTTTTAGCTCTATGTACGCGTACTCATTTGGTCATGATTTTATTCATCGTCCAATATAGTTGAACGTTAGCGTGTCGCCTTACTGTGAAAGATGAATGTCTGGTAACTTTAGGCTCTATATACCCGTACTCATTTGATCATGATTTCATTCATCGTCCGGTATAATTGAACGTTGGCGGGTCCCCTTACTGTGAAAGATGAATATCTTGTAACTTTAAGCTCTATGTACCCCTATTCATTTGATCATGATTTCATTTATTTTTTGATAAAATTGAACGTTGGAGTGTCCCCTTACTGTGAAAGGTGAATATCTTGTAACTTTGAGCTCTATGTACCCGTACTCATTTGATCATGATTTCATTTATTGTCCGATATAATTGAACGTTTGGAGTGTCCCCTTACCGTTAAAGATGAATATCTTGTAACTTTAGGCTCTATGTACACCGTACTCTTTTGATCATGATTTCATTTATTTTTTGATAAAATTGAACGTTGGAGTGTCCCCTTACTGTGAAAGATGAATATCTTGTAACTTTAAGCTCTATGTACCCTTACTCATTTGATCATGATTTCATTTATTTTCCGATATGATTGAACGTTGGCGTGTCCTCTTACTGTGAAAGATGAATATCTTGTAACTTTAAGCTCTATGTACCCGAAATCATTTGACCATGATTTTATTCATCATCCGATATAATTGAACGTTGGCGTGTCTCATTACTGTGAAAGATGTATGAGTGTTAAATTTAAGCTCTATGTACCCGTACTCATTTGACCATGATTCCATTTATTGTCCGATATAATTGAACGTTGGTGTGTCCCCTTACTGTGAAAGATGAATATCCTGTAACTTTAAGCTCTATGACCCCGTACTCATTTGATCATAATTTCATTTATTGTCCGATGTAATTGAACGTTGGTGTGTCCCCTTACTGTGAAAGATGAGTATCTTGTAACTTTAAGCTCTATGTACCCCGTACTCATTTGATCATAATTCCATTTATTGTCCGATGTAATTGAACGTTGGTGTGCCCCATACTGTGAAAGATTAATATCTTGTAACTTTATGCTCTATGTAGCTGTACTCATTTGATCATAATTTCATTTATTGTCCGATATAATTGAACGTTGGTGTGTCCCCATACTGTGAAAGTTGAATATCTTGTAGCTTTAAGCTCTATGTAGCCCGTACTCATTTGATCATGATTTCATTCATTGTCCGATATAATTGAACGTTGGCGTGTCCCCTTACTGTGAAAGATGAATATCTGGTAACTTTAAGCTCTATGTACCCGTACTCATTTACCATGGTTCCATTTATTGTCCGATATAATTGAACGATGGTGTGTCCCTTACTGTGAAAGATGAATATCTTGTAACTTTAAGCTCTATGTACCCGTACTCATTTGATCATGATTTCATTCATCGTCCGATGTAATTGACCGTTGGCGTGTCCCCTTACTGTGAAAGATGAATATCTGGTAACTTTAAGCTCTATGTACCCGTACTCATTTAATCATGATTTCATTCATCGTCCGATGTAATTGACCGTTGGGTTTGTCCCCTTACTGTGAAAGATGAATGTCTGGTAACCTTAAGCTCTATGTACCCGTACTCATTTGATCATGATTTCATTTGTTGTCCGATATAATTGAGCGTTGGGAGTGTCCCCTTACTGTTAAAAATGAATATCTTGTAACTTTGGGCTCTATGTACCCGTACTCATTTGATCATGATTTCATTTATTGCCCGATATAATTGAACGTTGGGAGTGTCCCCTTACAGTGAAAGATGAATAACTTGTAACTTTAGGCTCTATGTACCCCGTACTCATTTGATCATGATTACATTCATCGTCCGATGTAAATGACCGTTGGGATTGTCCCCTTACTGTGAAAGATGAATGTCTGGTAACTTTAAGCTCTATGTAGCCGTACTCATTTGATCATGATTTCATTTATTGTCCGATATAATTGAACTTTGGGAGTGTCCCCTTACTGGTAAAGATGAATATCTTGTAACTTTAGACTCTATGTACCCCGTACTCATTTGATCATGATTTCATTTATTTTCCGATATAATTGAACGTTGGCGTGTCCCCTTACTGTGAAAGATGAATATCTTGTAACTTTAAGCTCTATGTACCCGTACTCATTTGACCATGATCTTATTCATCATCCGATATAATTGAACGTAGGCGTGTCCCATTACTGTGAAAGATGTATGTGTGTTAAATTTAAGATCTATGTACCCGTACTCATTTGACCATGATTCCATTTATTGTCCGATATAATTGAACGTTGGTGTGTCCCCTTACTGTGAAAGATGAATATCTTGTAACTTTAAGCTCTATGTACCCGTACTCATTTGACCATGATTCCATTTATTGTCCGATATAATTGAACGTTGGTGTGTCCCCTTACTGTGAAAGATGAATATCTTGTAACTTTAAGCTCTATGTACCCCGTACTCATTTGATCATAATTTCATTTATTGCCCGATGTAATTGAACGTTGGTGTGTCCCCTTACTGTGAAAGATGAATATCTTGTAACTTTAAGCTCTATGTACCCGTACTCATTTGATCATAATTCCAGTTATTGTCCGATATAATTGAACGTTGGTGTGTCCCCATACTGTGAAAGGTGAATGTCTTGTAACATTAAGCTCTATGTACCCGTACTCATTTGATCATGATTTCATTTGTTGTCCGATATAATTGAACGTTGGCGTGTCCCCTTACTGTGAAAGATGAATATCTTGTAGCTTTAAGCTCTATGTAGCCCGTACTCATTTGATCATGATTTCATATTTTGTCCGATATAATTGAATGTTGGCGTGTAAGCTTACTGTGAAAGATGAATATCTGGTAAATTTAAGCTCTATGTACCCGGACTCATTTGATCATGATTTCATTCATCGTCCGATATAATTCAAGGTTGGCGTGTCCCCTTACTGTGAAAGATGAATATCTGGTTTACTTTAAGCTGTATGTACCCGTACTCATTTGATCATGATTTTATTCATCATCCGATATAATTGAACCTTGGCGTGTCCCCTTACTGTGAAGGATGAGTATCTGGTAACTTTAAGCTCTATGTACGCGTACTCATTTGGTCATGGTTTTATTCATCGTCCAATATAATTGAACGCTGTTGTCTCCCCTAACTGTGAAAGATGAATGTCTGGTAACTTTAAGCTGTATGTACCCGTACTCATTTGACCATGATTTTATTCATCGTCCAATATAAATGAACGTTGGCGTGTCCCCTTACTGTGAAAGATGAATGTCTGTTAACTTGAAGCTCTATGTACCCCGTACTCATTTGATCATGATTTCATGTAATGTCCGATGTAATTGATAGTTGGCGTGTCCCCTTACTGTGAAAGAAGAATATCTTGTAACTTTAAGCTCTATGTACCCGTACTCATTTGATCATTATTTCATTTATTGTCCGATATAATTCAACGTTGGCGTGTCCCCTTACTGTGAAAGATGAATATCATGTAACTTTAAGCTCTATGTACCCCGTACTCATTTGATCATTATTTCATTTATTGTCCGATATAATTGAACGTTGGTGTGTCCCCTTACTGTGAAAGATGAATATCTTGTAACTTTAAGCTCTATGTACCCGTACTCATTTGATCATAATTCCAGTTATTGTCCGATATAATTGAACGTTGGTGTGTCCCCTTACTGTGAAAGATGAATATTTGGTAACTTAAAGCTCTATGTACCCGTACTCATTTACCATGATTCCATTTATTGTCCGATATAATTGAACGATGGTGTGTCCCCTTACTGTGAAAGATGAATATCTTGTAAGTTTAAGCTCAATGTACTCGTACTCATTTGATCATGATTTCATTTATTGTCCGATATAATTGAATGTTGGCGTGTCCCCTTACTGTGAAAGATGAATATTTGGTAACTTAAAGCTCTATGTACCCGTACTCATTTACCATGATTCCATTTATTGTCCGATATAATTGAACGATGGTGTGTCCCCTTACTGTGAAAGATGAATATCTTGTAAGTTTAAGCTCTATGTACTCGTACTCATTTGATCATGATTTCATTTATTGTCCGATATAATTGAATGTTGGCGTGTCCCCTTACTGTGAAAGATGAATATTTGGTAACTTAAAGCTCTATGTACCCGTACTCATTTACCATGATTCCATTTATTGTCCGATATAATTGAACGATGGTGTGTCCCCTTACTGTGAAAGATGAATATCTTGTAAGTTTAAGCTCTATGTACTCGTACTCATTTGATCATGATTTCATTTATTGTCCGATATAATTGAATGTTGGCTTGTCCCCTTACAGTGAAAGATGAATATCTGGTAAATTTAAGCTCTATGTACCCGTATTCATTTGATCATGATTTCATTCATCGTCCGATATAATTGAACCTTGGCGTGTCCCCTTACTGTGAATGATGAATATCTGGTAACTTTTAGCTCTATGTACGCGTACTCATTTGGTCATGATTTTATTCATCGTCCAATATAGTTGAACGTTAGCGTGTCGCCTTACTGTGAAAGATGAATGTCTGGTAACTTTAGGCTCTATATACCCGTACTCATTTGATCATGATTTCATTCATCGTCCGGTATAATTGAACGTTGGCGGGTCCCCTTACTGTGAAAGATGAATATCTTGTAACTTTAAGCTCTATGTACCCCTATTCATTTGATCATGATTTCATTTATTTTTTGATAAAATTGAACGTTGGAGTGTCCCCTTACTGTGAAAGGTGAATATCTTGTAACTTTGAGCTCTATGTACCCGTACTCATTTGATCATGATTTCATTTATTGTCCGATATAATTGAACGTTTGGAGTGTCCCCTTACCGTTAAAGATGAATATCTTGTAACTTTAGGCTCTATGTACACCGTACTCTTTTGATCATGATTTCATTTATTTTTTGATAAAATTGAACGTTGGAGTGTCCCCTTACTGTGAAAGATGAATATCTTGTAACTTTAAGCTCTATGTACCCTTACTCATTTGATCATGATTTCATTTATTTTCCGATATGATTGAACGTTGGCGTGTCCTCTTACTGTGAAAGATGAATATCTTGTAACTTTAAGCTCTATGTACCCGAAATCATTTGACCATGATTTTATTCATCATCCGATATAATTGAACGTTGGCGTGTCTCATTACTGTGAAAGATGTATGAGTGTTAAATTTAAGCTCTATGTACCCGTACTCATTTGACCATGATTCCATTTATTGTCCGATATAATTGAACGTTGGTGTGTCCCCTTACTGTGAAAGATGAATATCCTGTAACTTTAAGCTCTATGACCCCGTACTCATTTGATCATAATTTCATTTATTGTCCGATGTAATTGAACGTTGGTGTGTCCCCTTACTGTGAAAGATGAGTATCTTGTAACTTTAAGCTCTATGTACCCCGTACTCATTTGATCATAATTCCATTTATTGTCCGATGTAATTGAACGTTGGTGTGCCCCATACTGTGAAAGATTAATATCTTGTAACTTTATGCTCTATGTAGCTGTACTCATTTGATCATAATTTCATTTATTGTCCGATATAATTGAACGTTGGTGTGTCCCCATACTGTGAAAGTTGAATATCTTGTAGCTTTAAGCTCTATGTAGCCCGTACTCATTTGATCATGATTTCATTCATTGTCCGATATAATTGAACGTTGGCGTGTCCCCTTACTGTGAAAGATGAATATCTGGTAACTTTAAGCTCTATGTACCCGTACTCATTTACCATGGTTCCATTTATTGTCCGATATAATTGAACGATGGTGTGTCCCTTACTGTGAAAGATGAATATCTTGTAACTTTAAGCTCTATGTACCCGTACTCATTTGATCATGATTTCATTCATCGTCCGATGTAATTGACCGTTGGCGTGTCCCCTTACTGTGAAAGATGAATATCTGGTAACTTTAAGCTCTATGTACCCGTACTCATTTAATCATGATTTCATTCATCGTCCGATGTAATTGACCGTTGGGTTTGTCCCCTTACTGTGAAAGATGAATGTCTGGTAACCTTAAGCTCTATGTACCCGTACTCATTTGATCATGATTTCATTTGTTGTCCGATATAATTGAGCGTTGGGAGTGTCCCCTTACTGTTAAAAATGAATATCTTGTAACTTTGGGCTCTATGTACCCGTACTCATTTGATCATGATTTCATTTATTGCCCGATATAATTGAACGTTGGGAGTGTCCCCTTACAGTGAAAGATGAATAACTTGTAACTTTAGGCTCTATGTACCCCGTACTCATTTGATCATGATTACATTCATCGTCCGATGTAAATGACCGTTGGGATTGTCCCCTTACTGTGAAAGATGAATGTCTGGTAACTTTAAGCTCTATGTAGCCGTACTCATTTGATCATGATTTCATTTATTGTCCGATATAATTGAACTTTGGGAGTGTCCCCTTACTGGTAAAGATGAATATCTTGTAACTTTAGACTCTATGTACCCCGTACTCATTTGATCATGATTTCATTTATTTTCCGATATAATTGAACGTTGGCGTGTCCCCTTACTGTGAAAGATGAATATCTTGTAACTTTAAGCTCTATGTACCCGTACTCATTTGACCATGATCTTATTCATCATCCGATATAATTGAACGTAGGCGTGTCCCATTACTGTGAAAGATGTATGTGTGTTAAATTTAAGATCTATGTACCCGTACTCATTTGACCATGATTCCATTTATTGTCCGATATAATTGAACGTTGGTGTGTCCCCTTACTGTGAAAGATGAATATCTTGTAACTTTAAGCTCTATGTACCCGTACTCATTTGACCATGATTCCATTTATTGTCCGATATAATTGAACGTTGGTGTGTCCCCTTACTGTGAAAGATGAATATCTTGTAACTTTAAGCTCTATGTACCCCGTACTCATTTGATCATAATTTCATTTATTGCCCGATGTAATTGAACGTTGGTGTGTCCCCTTACTGTGAAAGATGAATATCTTGTAACTTTAAGCTCTATGTACCCGTACTCATTTGATCATAATTCCAGTTATTGTCCGATATAATTGAACGTTGGTGTGTCCCCATACTGTGAAAGGTGAATGTCTTGTAACATTAAGCTCTATGTACCCGTACTCATTTGATCATGATTTCATTTGTTGTCCGATATAATTGAACGTTGGCGTGTCCCCTTACTGTGAAAGATGAATATCTTGTAGCTTTAAGCTCTATGTAGCCCGTACTCATTTGATCATGATTTCATATTTTGTCCGATATAATTGAATGTTGGCGTGTAAGCTTACTGTGAAAGATGAATATCTGGTAAATTTAAGCTCTATGTACCCGGACTCATTTGATCATGATTTCATTCATCGTCCGATATAATTCAAGGTTGGCGTGTCCCCTTACTGTGAAAGATGAATATCTGGTTTACTTTAAGCTGTATGTACCCGTACTCATTTGATCATGATTTTATTCATCATCCGATATAATTGAACCTTGGCGTGTCCCCTTACTGTGAAGGATGAGTATCTGGTAACTTTAAGCTCTATGTACGCGTACTCATTTGGTCATGGTTTTATTCATCGTCCAATATAATTGAACGCTGTTGTCTCCCCTAACTGTGAAAGATGAATGTCTGGTAACTTTAAGCTGTATGTACCCGTACTCATTTGATCATGATTTCATTTATGGTCCGATATAATTGAACGTTGGCGTGTCCCCTTACTGTGAAAGATGAATGTCTGGTAACTTTAAGCTCTATGTACCCGTACTCATTTGATCATGGTTTCATTCATCGTCCGGTATAATTGAACGTTGGCGGGTCCCCTCACTGTGAAAGATGAATATCTTGTAACTTGAACCTCTATGTACCCGTACTCATTTGATCATGATTTCTTTTATTGTCCTATATAATTGAACGTTGGGAGTGTCCCCTTACTGTGAAAGGTGAATATCTTGTAACTTTGAGCTCTATGTACCCGTACTCATTTGATCATGATTTCATTTATTGTCCGATATAATTGAACGTTGGGAGTGTCCCCTTACTGTGAAAGATGAATATCTTGTAACTTTAGGCTCTATGTACCCCGTACTCGTTTGATCATGATTTCATTTATTGTCCGATATAATTGAACGTTGGGAGTGTCCCCTTACTGTGAAAGATGAATATCTTGCAACCTTAGGCTCTATGTAACCCGTACTCATTTGATCATGATTTCATTTATTTTTTGATAAAATTGAATGTTGGAGTGTCCCCTTACTGTGAATGATGAATATCTTGTAACTTTAAGCTCTATGTACCCGTACTCATTTGATCATGATTTCATTCATCGTCCGATGTAATTGACCGTTGGCGTGTCCCCTTACTGTGAAAGATGGATAACTGGTAACTTTAAGCTCTATGTACCCGTACTCATTTGATCATGATTTCATTCATCGTCCGATGTAATTGACCGTTGGCGTGTCCCCATACTGTGAAAGATGGATAACTGGTAACTTTAAGCTCTATGTACCCGTACTCATTGGATCATGATTTCATTCATCGTCCGATGTAATTGACCGTTGGGTTTGTCCCCTTACTGTGAAAGATGAATGTCTGGTAACCTTAAGCTCTATGTAGCCGTACTCATTTGATCATGATTTCATTTATTGTCCGATATAATTGAACGCTGGGAGTGTCCCCTTACTGGTTAAGATGAGTATCTTGTAACTTGAGACTCTATGTACTCCGTACTCATTTGATCATGATTTCATTTATTTTCCGATATAATTAAACGTTGGCGTGTCCCCTTACTGTGAAAAATGAATATCTTGTAACTTTAAGCTCTATGTACCCGTATTCATTTGATCATGATTTAATTCATCGTCCGATATAATTGAACGTTGTTGTGTCCCCTTACTGTGAAAGATGAATATCTTGTAACTTTAAGCTCTACGTACCCGTATTCATTTGATCATGATTTCATTCATCGTCCGAAATAATTGAACGTTGGCGTGTCCTCTTACTGTGAAAGATGAATATCTGGTAACTTTAAGCTCTATGTACCCGTATTCATTTGATCATGATTTCATTCATCGTCCGATATTATTGAACGTTGTTGTGTCCCCTTACTGTGAAAGATGAATATCTTGTAACTTTAAGCTCTACGTACCCGTATTCATTTGATCATGATTTCATTCATCGTCCGAAATAATTGAACGTTGGCGTGTCCTCTTACTGTGAAAGATGAATATCTTGTAACTTTAAGCTCTATGTACCCGTATTCATTTGATCATGATTTCATTCATCGTCCGATATAATTGAACGTTGTTGTGTCCCCTTACTGTGAAAGATGAATATCTTGTAACTTTAAGCTCTACGTACCCGTATTCATTTGATCATGATTTCATTCATCGTCCGAAATAATTGAACGTTGGCGTGTCCTCTTACTGTGAAAGATGAATATCTGGTAACTTTAAGCTCTATGTACCCGTACTCATTTGATCATGATTTTATTCATCATCCGAAATAATTGAACGTTGGCGTGTCCTCTTACTGTGAAAGATGAATATCTGGTTACTTTAAGCTCTACGTACCCGTATTCATTTGATCATGATTTTATTCATCGTCCGATATAATTGATTGTTGGCATGTCCACTTACTGCGAAAGATGAATATCTGGTAACTTTAAGCTCTATATACCCGTACTCATTTGATCATGATTTTATTCATCATCCGAAATAATTGAACGTTGGCGTGTCCTCTTACTGTGAAAGATGAATATCTGGTAACCTTAAGCTCTATGTACCCGTACTCATTTGAAAATAATTTCATTCATCGTCCAATATAATTGAATGTCGGCGTGTCCCCTTACTGTGAAGGATGAATGGTTGGTAACTTTAAGCTCTATGTACCCGTACTCATTTGATCATGATTTCATTCATCGTCCGATATAAATGAACGTTGGCGTGTCCCCTTACTGTGAAAGATGAATGTCTGTTAACTTGAAGCTCTATGTATCCGTACTCATTTGACCATGATTCCATTTATTGTCCGATATAATTGAACGTTGGTGTGTCCCCTTACTGTGAAAGATGAATATCTTGTAACTTTAAGCTCTATGTACCCCGTACTCATTTGATCATTATTTCATTTATTGTCCGATATAATTGAACGTTGGTGTGTCCCCTTACTGTGAAAGAAGAATATCTGGTAACTTTAAGCTCTATGTACCCGTACTCATTTGACCATGATTTTATTCATCATCCGATATAAATGAACGTTGGCGTGTCCCCTTACTGTGAAAGATGAATGTCTGTTAACTTGAAGCTCTATGTATCCGTACTCATTTGACCATGATTCCATTTATTGTCCGATATAATTGAACGTTGGTGTGTCCCCTTACTGTGAAAGATGAATATCTTGTAACTTTAAGCTCTATGTACCCCGTACTCATTTGATCATGATTTCATGTAATGTCCGATGTAATTGATAGTTGGTGTGTCCCCTTACTGTGAAAGATGAATATCTTGTAACTTTAAGCTCTATGTACCCCGTACTCATTTGATCATTATTTCATTTATTGTCCGATATAATTGAACGTTGGTGTGTCCCCTTACTGTGAAAGATGAATATCTTGTAACTTTAAGCTCTATGTACCCGTACTCATTTGATCATTATTTCATTTATTGTCCGATATAATTGAACGTTGGTGTGTCCCCTTACTGTGAAAGATGAATATCTTGTAACTTTAAGCTCTATGTACCCCGTACTCATTTGATAATAATTTCATTTATTGTCCGATATAATTGAATGTCGGCGTATCCCCTTACTGTGAAAGAAGAATATCTTGTAACTTTAAGCTCTATGTACCCCGTACTCATTTGATCATGATTTCATGTAATGTCCGATATAATTGAACGTTGGTGTGTCCCCTTACTGTGAAAGAAGAATATCTTGTAACATTAAGCTCTATGTACCCCGTACTCATTTGATCATGATTTCATGCAATGTCCGATATAATTGAACGTTGGTGTGTCCCCTTACTGTGAAAGATGAATATCTTGTAACTTTAAGCTCTATGTACCCCGTACTCATTTAATCATGATTTCATGTAATGACCGATATAATTGAACGTTGGTGTGTCCCCTTACTGTGAAAGATGAATATCTTGTAACTTTAAGCTCTATGTACCCCGTACTCATTTGATCATGATTTCATGTAATGAGCGATATAATTGAACGTTGGTGTGTCCCCTTACTGTGAAAGAAGAATATCTTGTAACTTTAAGCTCTATGTACCCCGTACTCATTTGATCATGATTTCATTTATTGTCCGATGTAATTGAACGTTGGTGTGTCCCCTTACTGTGAAAGATGAATATCTTGTAACTTTAAGCTCTATGTACCCCGTACTCATTTAATCATGATTTCATTTATTGTTCCATATAATTGAACGTTGGTGTGTCCCCTTACTGTGAAAGAAGAATATCTTGTAACTTTAAGCTCTATGTACCCCGTACTCATTTGATCATGATTTCATTTATTGTCCGATGTAATTGAACGTTGGTGTGTCCCCTTACTGTGAAAGATGAATATCTTGTAACTTTAAGCTCTATGTACCCCGTACTCATTTGATCATGATTTCATGTAATGACCGATATAATTGAACGTTGGTGTGTCCCCTTACTGTGAAAGAAGAATATCTTGTAACTTTAAGCTCTATGTACCCCGTACTCATTTGATCATTATTTCATGTAATGTCCGATGTAATTGATAGTTGGCGTGTCCCCTTACTGTGAAAGATGAATATCTTGTAACTTTAAGCTCTATGTACCCGTACTCATTTAATCATGATTTCATTTATTGTTCCATATAATTGAACGTTGGCGTGTCCCCTTACTGTGAAAGAAGAATAACTGGTAACTTTAAGCTCTATGTACCCCGTACTCATTTGAAAATGATTTCATTCATCGTCCGATATAATTGAATGTCGGCGTGTCCCCTTACTGTGAAAGATGAATATCTGGTAACTTTAAGCTCTATGTACCCCGTACTCATTTGAAAATGATTTCATTCATCGTCCGATATAATTGAATGTCGGCGTGTCCCCTTACTGTGAAAGATGAATATCTGGTAACTTTAAGCTCTATGTACCCGTACTCATTTGAAAATGATTTCATTCATCGTCCAATATAATTGAATGTCGGCGTATCCCCTTACTGTGAAAGATGAATATCTTGTAACTTTAAGCTCTATGTACCCGTACTCATTTGAAAATGATTTCATTCATCGTCCAATATAATTGAACGTTGGTGTGTCCCCTTACTGTGAAAGATGAATATCTGGTAACTTTAAGCTCTATGTACCCGTGCTCATTTGAAAATGATTTCATTCATCGTCCAATATAATTGAACGTTGGTGTGTCCCCTTACTGTGAAGGATGAATGTCTGGTAACTTTAAGCTCTATGTACCCGTACTCATTTGATCATGATTTCATTTATTGTCCCATATAATTGAACGTTGGCGTGTCCCCTCACTGTGAAAGATTAATATCTTGTAACTTTAAGCTCTATGTACCCGTACTCATTTGATCATGATTTCATTTATTGTCCCATATAATTGAACGTTGGTGTGTCCCCTTACTGTGAACGATTAATATCTTGTAACTTTAAGCTCTATGTACCCGTGCTCATTTGATCATGATTTCATTCATCGTCCGATATAATTGAACGTTGGTGTGTCCCCTTACTGTGAAAGATGAATATCTGGTAACTTTAAGCTCTATGTACCCGTACTCATTTGACCATGATTTTATTCATCATCCGATATAAATGAACGTTGGCGTGTCCCCTTACTGTGAAAGATGAATGTCTGTTAACTTGAAGCTCTATGTATCCGTACTCATTTGACCATGATTCTATTTATTGTCCGATATAATTGAACGTTGGTGTGTCCCCTTACTGTGAAAGATGAATATCTTGTAACTTTAAGCTCTATGTACCCCGTACTCATTTGAAAATGATTTCATTCATCGTCCAATATAATTGAATGTCGGCGTGTCCCCTTACTGTGAAAGATGAATATCTGGTAACTTTAAGCTCTATGTACCCGTACTCATTTGATCATGATTTCATTTATTGTCCGATATCATTGAACGTTGGCATTTCCCCTTACTGTGAAAGATGAATATTTGGTAACTTAAAGCTCTATGTACCCGTACTCATTTACCATGATTCCATTTATTGTCCGATATAATTGAACGATGGTGTGTCCCCTTACTGAGAAAGATGAATATCTTGTAACTTTAAGCTCTATGTACTCGTACTCATTTGATCATGATTTCATTTATTGTCCGATATAATTGAATGTTGGCGTGTCCCCTTACAGTGAAAGATGAATGTCTGGTAAATTTAAGCTCTATGTACCCGTATTCATTTGATCATGATTTCATTCATCGCCCGATATAATTGAACCTTGGCGTGTCCCCTTACTGTGAAAGATGAATATCTGGTAACTTTTAGCTCTATGTACGCGTACTCATTTGGTCATGATTTTATTCATTGTCCAATATAGTTGAACGTTAGCGTGTCGCCTTACTGTGAAAGATGAATGTCTGGTAACTTTAGGCTCTATATCCCCTTACTCATTTGATCATGATTTCATTTATTTTTTGATAAAATTGAACGTTGGAGTGTCCCCTTACTGTGAAAGGTGAATATCTTGTAACTTTGAGCTCTATGTACCCGTACTCATTTGATCATGATTTCATTTATTGTCCGATATAATTGAACGTTTGGAGTGTCCCCTTACTGTTAAAGATGAATATCTTGTAACCTTAGGCTCTATGTACACCGTACTCTTTTGAACATGATTTCATTTATTTTTTGATAAAATTGAACGTTGGAGTGTCCCCTTACTGTGAAAGATGAATATATTGTAACTTTAAGCTCTATGTACCCGTACTCATTTGATCATTATTTCATTTATTGTCCGATATAATTGAACGTGGGGAGTGTCCCCTTACTGTGAAAGATGAATATCTTGTAACTTTAAGCTCTATGTACCCTTACTCATTTGATCATGATTTCATTTATTTTCCGATATGATTGAACGTTGGCGTGTCCTCTTACTGTGAAAGATCAATATCTTGTAACTTTAAGCTCTATGTACCCGAAATCATTTGACCATAATTTTATTCATCATCCGATATAATTGAGCGTTGGCGTGTCTCATTACTGTGAAAGATGTATGTGTGTTAAATTTAAGCTCTATGTACCCGTACTCATTTGACCATGATTCCATTTATTGTCCGATATAATTGAACGTTGGTGTATCCCCTTACTGTGAAAGATGAATATCTTGTTGCTTTTAGGTCTATGTACCCGGACTCATTTGATCATGATTTCATTCTTCGTCCGATATAATTGAACCTTGGCGTGTCCCCTTACTGTGAAAGATGAATATCTGGTAACTTTAAGCTCTATGTACGCGTACTCATTTGGTCATGGTTTTATTCATCGTCCAATATAATTGAACGCTGTTGTCTCCCCTTACTGTGAAAGATGAATGTCTGGTAATTTTAAGCTCTATGTACCCGTACTCATTTGAAAATGATTTCATTCATCGTCCAATATAATTGAATGTCGGCGTTTCCCCTTACTGTGAAAGATCAATATCTGGTAACTTTAAGCTCTATGTTCCCGTGCTCATTTGAAAATGATTTCATTCATCGTCCAATATAATTGAACGTTGGTGTGTCCCCTTACTGTGAAGGATGAATGTCTGGTAAATTTAAGCTCTATGTACCCGTACTCATTTGATCATGATTTCATTTATTGTCCCATATAATTGAACGTTGGCGTGTCCCCTTACTGTGAAAGATTAATATCTTGTAACTTTAAGCTCTATGTACCCGTACTCATTTGATCATGATTTCATTTATTGTCCCATATAATTGAACGTTGGTGTGTCCCCTTACTGTGAAAGATTAATATCTTGTAACTTTAAGCTCTATGTACCCGTGCTCATTTGATCATGATTTCATTCATCGTCCGATATAATTGAACGTTGGTGTGTCCCCTTACTGTGAAAGATGAATATCTGGTAACTTTAAGCTCTATGTACCCGTACTCATTTGACCATGATTTTATTCATCATCCGATATAAATGAACGTTGGCGTGTCCCCTTACTGTGAAAGATGAATGTCTGTTAACTTGAAGCTCTATGTATCCGTACTCATTTGACCATGATTCTATTTATTGTCCGATATAATTGAACGTTGGTGTGTCCCCTTACTGTGAAAGATGAATATCTTGTAACTTTAAGCTCTATGTACCCCGTACTCATTTGAAAATGATTTCATTCATCGTCCAATATAATTGAATGTCGGCGTGTCCCCTTACTGTGAAAGATGAATATCTTGTAACTTTAAGCTCTATGTACCCGTACTCATTTGATCATGATTTCATTTATTGTCCGATATAATTGAACGTTGGCATTTCCCCTTACTGTGAAAGATGAATATTTGGTAACTTAAAGCTCTATGTACCCGTACTCATTTACCATGATTCCATTTATTGTCCGATATAATTGAACGATGGTGTGTCCCCTTACTGAGAAAGATGAATATCTTGTAACTTTAAGCTCTATGTACTCGTACTCATTTGATCATAATTCCATTTGTTGTCCGATTAATTGAACGTTGGTGTGTCCCCTTACTGTGAAAGATTAATATCTTGTAACTTTAAGCTCTATGTACCCGTACTCATTTGATCATGATTTCATTTATTGTCCGATATAATTGAACGTTGGCGTGTCCCCTTACTGTGAATGAAGAATATCTTGTAAATTTAAGCTCTATGTACCCGTACTCATTGGATCATGATTTCATTCATCGTCCGATGTAATTGACCGTTGGGTTTGTCCCCTTACTGTGAAAGATGAATGTCTGGTAACCTTAAGCTCTATGTAGCCGTACTCATTTGATCATGATTTCATTTATTGTCCGATATAATTGAACGCTGGGAGTGTCCCCTTACTGGTTAAGATGAATATCTTGTAACTTGAGACTCTATGTACTCCGTACTCATTTGATCATGATTTCATTTATTTTCCGATATAATTAAACGTTGGCGTGTCCCCTTACTGTGAAAAATGAATATCTTGTAACTTTAAGCTCTATGTACCCGTATTCATTTGATCATGATTTCATTCATCGTCCGATATAATTGAACGTTGTTGTGTCCCCTTACTGTGAAAGATGAATATCTTGTAACTTTAAGCTCTACGTACCCGTATTCATTTGATCATGATTTCATTCATCGTCCGAAATAATTGAACGTTGGCGTGTCCTCTTACTGTGAAAGATGAATATCTGGTAACTTTAAGCTCTATGTACCCGTATTCATTTGATCATGATTTCATTCATCGTCCGATATTATTGAACGTTGTTGTGTCCCCTTACTGTGAAAGATGAATATCTTGTAACTTTAAGCTCTACGTACCCGTATTCATTTGATCATGATTTCATTCATCGTCCGAAATAATTGAACGTTGGCGTGTCCTCTTACTGTGAAAGATGAATATCTTGTAACTTTAAGCTCTATGTACCCGTATTCATTTGATCATGATTTCATTCATCGTCCGATATAATTGAACGTTGTTGTGTCCCCTTACTGTGAAAGATGAATATCTTGTAACTTTAAGCTCTACGTACCCGTATTCATTTGATCATGATTTCATTCATCGTCCGAAATAATTGAACGTTGGCGTGTCCTCTTACTGTGAAAGATGAATATCTGGTAACTTTAAGCTCTATGTACCCGTACTCATTTGATCATGATTTTATTCATCATCCGAAATAATTGAACGTTGGCGTGTCCTCTTACTGTGAAAGATGAATATCTGGTTACTTTAAGCTCTACGTACCCGTATTCATTTGATCATGATTTTATTCATCGTCCGATATAATTGATTGTTGGCATGTCCACTTACTGCGAAAGATGTATATCTGGTAACTTTAAGCTCTATATACCCGTACTCATTTGATCATGATTTTATTCATCATCCGAAATAATTGAACGTTGGCGTGTCCTCTTACTGTGAAAGATGAATATCTGGTAACCTTAAGCTCTATGTACCCGTACTCATTTGAAAATAATTTCATTCATCGTCCAATATAATTGAATGTCGGCGTGTCCCCTTACTGTGAAGGATGAATGGTTGGTAACTTTAAGCTCTATGTACCCGTACTCATTTGATCATGATTTCATTCATCGTCCGATATAAATGAACGTTGGCGTGTCCCCTTACTGTGAAAGATGAATGTCTGTTAACTTGAAGCTCTATGTATCCGTACTCATTTGACCATGATTCCATTTATTGTCCGATATAATTGAACGTTGGTGTGTCCCCTTACTGTGAAAGATGAATATCTTGTAACTTTAAGCTCTATGTACCCCGTACTCATTTGATCATTATTTCATTTATTGTCCGATATAATTGAACGTTGGTGTGTCCCCTTACTGTGAAAGAAGAATATCTGGTAACTTTAAGCTCTATGTACCCGTACTCATTTGACCATGATTTTATTCATCATCCGATATAAATGAACGTTGGCGTGTCCCCTTACTGTGAAAGATGAATGTCTGTTAACTTGAAGCTCTATGTATCCGTACTCATTTGACCATGATTCCATTTATTGTCCGATATAATTGAACGTTGGTGTGTCCCCTTACTGTGAAAGATGAATATCTTGTAACTTTAAGCTCTATGTACCCCGTACTCAATT
Organism: Mantis religiosa; assembly: GCA_030765055.1. NCBI lineage: Eukaryota > Metazoa > Arthropoda > Insecta > Mantodea > Mantidae > Mantis > Mantis religiosa. The sequence goes on from JAUKNK010000016.1 coordinate 8,305,219, forward strand.
AATCATGATTTCATGTAATGTCCGATGTAATTGATAGTTGGTGTGTCCCCTTACTGTGAAAGATGAATATCTTGTAACTTTAAGCTCTATGTACCCCGTACTCATTTGATCATTATTTCATTTATTGTTCGATATAATTGAACGTTGGTGTGTCCCCTTACTGTGAAAGATGAATATCTTGTAACTTTAAGCTCTATGTACCCGTACTCATTTGATCATTATTTCATTTATTGTCCGATATAATTGAACGTTGGTGTGTCCCCTTACTGTGAAAGATGAATATCTTGTAACTTTAAGCTCTATGTACCCCGTACTCATTTGATAATAATTTCATTTATTGTCCGATATAATTGAATGTCGGCGTATCCCCTTACTGTGAAAGAAGAATATCTTGTAACTTTAAGCTCTATGTACCCCGTACTCATTTGATCATGATTTCATGTAATGTCCGATATAATTGAACGTTGGTGTGTCCCCTTACTGTGAAAGAAGAATATCTTGTAACATTAAGCTCTATGTACCCCGTACTCATTTGATCATGATTTCATGTAATGTCCGATATAATTGAACGTTGGTGTGTCCCCTTACTGTGAAAGATGAATATCTTGTAACTTTAAGCTCTATGTACCCCGTACTCATTTAATCATGATTTCATGTAATGACCGATATAATTGAACGTTGGTGTGTCCCCTTACTGTGAAAGATGAATATCTTGTAACTTTAAGCTCTATGTACCCCGTACTCATTTGATCATGATTTCATGTAATGAGCGATATAATTGAACGTTGGTGTGTCCCCTTACTGTGAAAGAAGAATATCTTGTAACTTTAAGCTCTATGTACCCCGTACTCATTTGATCATGATTCCATTTATTGTCCGATATAATTGAACGTTGGTGTGTCCCCTTACTGTGAAAGATGAATATCTTGTAACTTTAAGCTCTATGTACCCCGTACTCATTTAATCATGATTTCATTTATTGTTCCATATAATTGAACGTTGGTGTGTCCCCTTACTGTGAAAGAAGAATATCTTGTAACTTTAAGCTCTATGTACCCCGTACTCATTTGATCATGATTTCATTTATTGTCCGATGTAATTGAACGTTGGTGTGTCCCCTTACTGTGAAAGATGAATATCTTGTAACTTTAAGCTCTATGTACCCCGTACTCATTTGATCATGATTTCATGTAATGACCGATATAATTGAACGTTGGTGTGTCCCCTTACTGTGAAAGAAGAATATCTTGTAACTTTAAGCTCTATGTACCCCGTACTCATTTGATCATTATTTCATGTAATGTCCGATGTAATTGATAGTTGGCGTGTCCCCTTACTGTGAAAGATGAATATCTTGTAACTTTAAGCTCTATGTACCCGTACTCATTTAATCATGATTTCATTTATTGTTCCATATAATTGAACGTTGGCGTGTCCCCTTACTGTGAAAGAAGAATAACTGGTAACTTTAAGCTCTATGTACCCCGTACTCATTTGAAAATGATTTCATTCATCGTCCGATATAATTGAATGTCGGCGTGTCCCCTTACTGTGAAAGATGAATATCTGGTAACTTTAAGCTCTATGTACCCCGTACTCATTTGAAAATGATTTCATTCATCGTCCGATATAATTGAATGTCGGCGTGTCCCCTTACTGTGAAAGATGAATATCTGGTAACTTTAAGCTCTATGTACCCGTACTCATTTGAAAATGATTTCATTCATCGTCCAATATAATTGAATGTCGGCGTATCCCCTTACTGTGAAAGATGAATATCTTGTAACTTTAAGCTCTATGTACCCGTACTCATTTGAAAATGATTTCATTCATCGTCCAATATAATTGAACGTTGGTGTGTCCCCTTACTGTGAAAGATGAATATCTGGTAACTTTAAGCTCTATGTACCCGTGCTCATTTGAAAATGATTTCATTCATCGTCCAATATAATTGAACGTTGGTGTGTCCCCTTACTGTGAAGGATGAATGTCTGGTAACTTTAAGCTCTATGTACCCGTACTCATTTGATCATGATTTCATTTATTGTCCCATATAATTGAACGTTGGCGTGTCCCCTCACTGTGAAAGATTAATATCTTGTAACTTTAAGCTCTATGTACCCGTACTCATTTGATCATGATTTCATTTATTGTCCCATATAATTGAACGTTGGTGTGTCCCCTTACTGTGAACGATTAATATCTTGTAACTTTAAGCTCTATGTACCCGTGCTCATTTGATCATGATTTCATTCATCGTCCGATATAATTGAACGTTGGTGTGTCCCCTTACTGTGAAAGATGAATATCTGGTAACTTTAAGCTCTATGTACCCGTACTCATTTGACCATGATTTTATTCATCATCCGATAAATGAACGTTGGCGTGTCCCCTTACTGTGAAAGATGAATGTCTGTTAACTTGAAGCTCTATGTATCCGTACTCATTTGACCATGATTCTATTTATTGTCCGATATAATTGAACGTTGGTGTGTCCCCTTACTGTGAAAGATGAATATCTTGTAACTTTAAGCTCTATGTACCCCGTACTCATTTGAAAATGATTTCATTCATCGTCCAATATAATTGAATGTCGGCGTGTCCCCTTACTGTGAAAGATGAATATCTGGTAACTTTAAGCTCTATGTACCCGTACTCATTTGATCATGATTTCATTTATTGTCCGATATCATTGAACGTTGGCATTTCCCCTTACTGTGAAAGATGAATATTTGGTAACTTAAAGCTCTATGTACCCGTACTCATTTACCATGATTCCATTTATTGTCCGATATAATTGAACGATGGTGTGTCCCCTTACTGAGAAAGATGAATATCTTGTAACTTTAAGCTCTATGTACTCGTACTCATTTGATCATGATTTCATTTATTGTCCGATATAATTGAACGTTGGCGTGTCCCCTTACAGTGAAAGATGAATGTCTGGTAAATTTAAGCTCTATGTACCCGTATTCATTTGATCATGATTTCATTCATCGCCCGATATAATTGAACCTTGGCGTGTCCCCTTACTGTGAAAGATGAATATCTGGTAACTTTTAGCTCTATGTACGCGTACTCATTTGGTCATGATTTTATTCATTGTCCAATATAGTTGAACGTTAGCGTGTCGCCTTACTGTGAAAGATGAATGTCTGGTAACTTTAGGCTCTATATCCCCTTACTCATTTGATCATGATTTCATTTATTTTTTGATAAAATTGAACGTTGGAGTGTCCCCTTACTGTGAAAGGTGAATATCTTGTAACTTTGAGCTCTATGTACCCGTACTCATTTGATCATGATTTCATTTATTGTCCGATATAATTGAACGTTTGGAGTGTCCCCTTACTGTTAAAGATGAATATCTTGTAACCTTAGGCTCTATGTACACCGTACTCTTTTGAACATGATTTCATTTATTTTTTGATAAAATTGAACGTTGGAGTGTCCCCTTACTGTGAAAGATGAATATATTGTAACTTTAAGCTCTATGTACCCGTACTCATTTGATCATTATTTCATTTATTGTCCGATATAATTGAACGTGGGGAGTGTCCCCTTACTGTGAAAGATGAATATCTTGTAACTTTAAGCTCTATGTACCCTTACTCATTTGATCATGATTTCATTTATTTTCCGATATGATTGAACGTTGGCGTGTCCTCTTACTGTGAAAGATCAATATCTTGTAACTTTAAGCTCTATGTACCCGAAATCATTTGACCATGATTTTATTCATCATCCGATATAATTGAGCGTTGGCGTGTCTCATTACTGTGAAAGATGTATGTGTGTTAAATTTAAGCTCTATGTACCCGTACTCATTTGACCATGATTCCATTTATTGTCCGATATAATTGAACGTTGGTGTATCCCCTTACTGTGAAAGATGAATATCTTGTAACTTTAAGCTCTATGAACCCCGTACTCATTTGATCATAATTTCATTTATTGTCCGATGTAATTGATCGTTGGTGTGTCCCCTTACTGTGAAAGATGAATATCTTGTAACTTTAAGCTCTATGTACCCCGTACTCATTTGATCATAATTCCATTTATTGTCCGATGTAATTGAACGTTGGTGTGCCCCATACTGTGAAAGATGAATATCTTGTAACTTTAAGCTCTATGTACCCGTTCTCATTTGATCATGATTTCATTTATTGTCCGATATAATTGAACGTTGGCGTGTCCCCTTACTGTGAAAGATGAATATCTTGTTGCTTTTAGGTCTATGTACCCGGACTCATTTGATCATGATTTCATTCTTCGTCCGATATAATTGAACCTTGGCGTGTCCCCTTACTGTGAAAGATGAATATCTGGTAACTTTAAGCTCTATGTACGCGTACTCATTTGGTCATGGTTTTATTCATCGTCCAATATAATTGAACGCTGTTGTCTCCCCTTACTGTGAAAGATGAATGTCTGGTAATTTTAAGCTCTATGTACCCGTACTCATTTGAAAATGATTTCATTCATCGTCCAATATAATTGAATGTCGGCGTTTCCCCTTACTGTGAAAGATCAATATCTGGTAACTTTAAGCTCTATGTACCCGTGCTCATTTGAAAATGATTTCATTCATCGTCCAATATAATTGAACGTTGGTGTGTCCCCTTACTGTGAAGGATGAATGTCTGGTAACTTTAAGCTCTATGTACCCGTACTCATTTGATCATGATTTCATTTATTGTCCCATATAATTGAACGTTGGCGTGTCCCCTTACTGTGAAAGATTAATATCTTGTAACTTTAAGCTCTATGTACCCGTACTCATTTGATCATGATTTCATTTATTGTCCCATATAATTGAACGTTGGTGTGTCCCCTTACTGTGAAAGATTAATATCTTGTAACTTTAAGCTCTATGTACCCGTGCTCATTTGATCATGATTTCATTCATCGTCCGATATAATTGAACGTTGGTGTGTCCCCTTACTGTGAAAGATGAATATCTGGTAACTTTAAGCTCTATGTACCCGTACTCATTTGACCATGATTTTATTCATCATCCGATATAAATGAACGTTGGCGTGTCCCCTTACTGTGAAAGATGAATGTCTGTTAACTTGAAGCTCTATGTATCCGTACTCATTTGACCATGATTCTATTTATTGTCCGATATAATTGAACGTTGGTGTGTCCCCTTACTGTGAAAGATGAATATCTTGTAACTTTAAGCTCTATGTACCCCGTACTCATTTGAAAATGATTTCATTCATCGTCCAATATAATTGAATGTCGGCGTGTCCCCTTACTGTGAAAGATGAATATCTGGTAACTTTAAGCTCTATGTACCCGTACTCATTTGATCATGATTTCATTTATTGTCCGATATAATTGAACGTTGGCATTTCCCCTTACTGTGAAAGATGAATATTTGGTAACTTAAAGCTCTATGTACCCGTACTCATTTACCATGATTCCATTTATTGTCCGATATAATTGAACGATGGTGTGTCCCCTTACTGAGAAAGATGAATATCTTGTAACTTTAAGCTCTATGTACTCGTACTCATTTGATCATGATTTCATTTATTGTCCGATATAATTGAATGTTGGCGTGTCCCCTTACAGTGAAAGATGAATGTCTGGTAAATTTAAGCTCTATGTACCCGTATTCATTTGATCATGATTTCATTCATCGCCCGATATAATTGAACCTTGGCGTGTCCCCTTACTGTGAAAGATGAATATCTGGTAACCTTTAGCTCTATGTACGCGTACTCATTTGGTCATGATTTTATTCATTGTCCGATATAATTGAACGTTGGTGTGTCCCCTTACTGTGAAAGATGAATATCTTGTAACTTTAAGCTCTATGAACCCCGTACTCATTTGATCATAATTTCATTTATTGTCCGATATAATTGAACGTTTGGAGTGTCCCCTTACTGTTAAAGATGAATATCTTGTAACCTTAGGCTCTATGTACACCGTACTCTTTTGAACATGATTTCATTTATTTTTTGATAAAATTGAACGTTGGAGTGTCCCCTTACTGTGAAAGATGAATATATTGTAACTTTAAGCTCTATGTACCCGTATTCATTTGATCATTATTTCATTTATTGTCCGATATAATTGAACGTGGGGAGTGTCCCCTTACTGTGAAAGATGAATATCTTGTAACTTTAAGCTCTATGTACCCTTACTCATTTGATCATGATTTCATTTATTTTCCGATATGATTGAACGTTGGCGTGTCCTCTTACTGTGAAAGATCAATATCTTGTAACTTTAAGCTCTATGTACCCGAAATCATTTGACCATGATTTTATTCATCATCCGATATAATTGAGCGTTGGCGTGTCTCATTACTGTGAAAGATGTATGTGTGTTAAATTTAAGCTCTATGTACCCGTACTCATTTGACCATGATTCCATTTATTGTCCGATATAATTGAACGTTGGTGTGTCCCCTTACTGTGAAAGATGAATATCTTGTAACTTTAAGCTCTATGAACCCCGTACTCATTTGATCATAATTTCATTTATTGTCCGATGTAATTGATCGTTGGTGTGTCCCCTTACTGTGAAAGATGAATATCTTGTAACTTTAAGCTCTATGTACCCCGTACTCATTTGATCATAATTCCATTTATTGTCCGATGTAATTGAACGTTGGTGTGCCCCATACTGTGAAAGATGAATATCTTGTAACTTTAAGCTCTATGTACCCGTTCTCATTTGATCATGATTTCATTTATTGTCCGATATAATTGAACGTTGGCGTGTCCCCTTACTGTGAAAGATGAATATCTTGTTGCTTTTAGGTTTATGTACCCGGACTCATTTGATCATGATTTCATTCTTCGTCCGATATAATTGAACCTTGGCGTGTCCCCTTACTGTGAAAGATGAATATCTGGTAACTTTAAGCTCTATGTACGCGTACTCATTTGGTCATGGTTTTATTCATCGTCCAATATAATTGAACGCTGTTGTCTCCCCTTACTGTGAAAGATGAATGTCTGGTAATTTTAAGCTCTATGTACCCGTACTCATTTGTCCATGGTTTTATTCATCATCCGATATAAATGAACGTTGGCGTGTCCCCTTACTGTGAAAGATGAATGTCTGGTAACTTTAAGCTCTATGTACCCCGTACTCATTTGATCATGATTTCATGTAATGTCCGATGTAATTGATAGTTGGCGTGTCCCCTTACTGTGAAAGATTAATATCTTGTAAATTTAAGCTCTATGTACCCCGTACTCATTTGATCATAATTCCATTTGTTGTCCGATTAATTGAACGTTGGTGTGTCCCCTTACTGTGAAAGATTAATATCTTGTAACTTTAAGCTCTATGTACCCGTACTCATTTGATCATGATTTCATTTATTGTCCGATATAATTGAACGTTGGCGTGTCCCCTTACTGTGAATGAAGAATATCTTGTAAATTTAAGCTCTATGTACCCGTACTCATTTGATCATGATTTCATTTATTGTCCGATATAATTGAACGTTGGAGTGTCCCCTTACTGTGAATGAAGAATATCTTGTAACTTTAAGCTCTATATACCCGTATTCATTTGATCATGATTTTATTTATTGTCCGATATAATTGAACGTTGGAGTGTCCCCTTACTGTGAATGAAGAATATCTTGTAACTTTAAGCTCTATGTACCCCGTACTCATTTGATCATGATTTCATTTATTGTCCGATATAATTGAACGTTGGAGTGTCCCCTTACTGTGAATGAAGAATATCTTGTAACTTTAGGCTCTATGTACCCCGTACTCATTTGATCATGATTTCATTTATTGTCCGATATAATTGAACGTTGGAGTGTCCCCTTACTGTGAATGAAGAATATCTTGTAACTTTAAGCTCTATGTACCCGTACTCATTTGATCATGATTTCATTTATTGTCCGATATAATTGAACGTTGGAGTGTCCCCTTACTGTGAATGAAGAATATCTTGTAACTTTAAGCTCTATGTACCCGTACTCATTTGATCATGATTTCATTTATTGTCCGATATAATTGAACGTTGGAGTGTCCCCTTACTGTGAATGAAGAATATCTTGTAAATTTAAGCTCTATGTACCAGTACTCATTTGATCATAATTCCATTTGTTGTCCGATATAATTGAACGTTGGTGTGTCCCCTTACTGTGAAAGATTAATATCTTGTAACTTTAAGCTCTATGTACCCGTACTCATTTGATCATAATTCCATTTATTGTCCGATATAATTGAACGTTGGCGTGTCCCCTTACTGTGAAAGATGAATATCTTGTAACTTTAAGCTCTATGTACCCGTACTCATTTGATCGTGATTTTATTTATTGTCCGATATAATTGAACGTTGGCGTGTCCCCTTACTGTGAAAGATGAATATCTTGTAGCTTTAAGCTCTATGTAGCCCGTACTCATTTGATCATGATTTCATTCATCGTCCGATATAATTGAACGTTGGCGTGACCCCTTACTGTGAAAGATGAATATCTGGTAACTTTAAGCTGTATGTACCCGTACTCATTTGATCATGATTTTATTCATCATCCGATATAATCGAACCTTGGCGTGTCCCCTTACTGTGAAAGATGAATATCTGGTAACTTTTAGCTCTATGTACGCGTACTCATTTGGTCATGATATTCATCGTCCAATATAGTTGAACGTTAGCGTGTCACCTTCCTGTGAAAGATGAATGTCTGGTAACTTTAGGCTCTATATACCCGTACTCATTTGATCATGATTTCATTCATCGTCCGGTATAATTGAACGTTGGCGGGTCCCCTTACTGTGAAAGATGAATATCTTGTAACTTTAAGCTCTATGTACCCGTATTCATTTGATCATGATTTCATCTATTGTCCGATATAATTGAACGTTGGGAGCGTCCCCTTACAGTTAAAGATGAATATCTTGTAACTTTAGGCTCTATGTACACCGTACTCTTTTGATCATGATTTCATTTATTTTTTGTTAAAATTGAACGTTGGAGTGTCCCCTTACTGTGAAAGATGAATATATTGTAACTTTAAGCTCTATGTACCCGTATTCATTTGATCATGATTTCATTTATTGTCCGATATAATTGAACGTGGGGAGTGTCCCCTTACTGTGAAAGATGAACATCTTGTAACTTTAAGCTCTATGTACCCTTACTCATTTGATCATGATTTCATTTATTTTCCGATATGATTGAACGTTGGCGTGTCCCCTTACTGTGAAAGATGAATATCTTGTAGTTTTAAGCTCTATGTACCCGTACTCATTTGACCATGATTTTATTCATCATCCGATATAATTGAACGTTGGCGTGTCCCCTTACTGTGAAAGCTGCATGTCTGTTAAATTTAATCTCTATGTACCCGTACTCATTTGACCATGATTACATTTATTGTCCGATATAATTGAACGTTGGTGTATCCCCTTACTGTGAAAGATGAATATCTTGCAACTTTAAGCTCTATGTACCCCGTACTCATTTGATCATAATTTCATTTATTGTCCGATGTAATTGAACGTTGGCGTGTACCTTTACTGTGAAAGTTGAATATCTTGTAACTTTAAGCTCTATGTACCCGTACTCATTTGATCATGATTCCATTTATTGTCCGATATAATTGAACGCTGGTGTGTCCCCATACTGCGAAAGATGAATATCTTGTAACTTTAAGCTCTATGTACCCGTACTCATTTGATCATGATTTCATTTATTGTCCGGTATAATTGAACGTTGGGAGTGTCTTCTTACTGCTAAAGATGAATATCTTGCAACCTTAGGCTCAATGTACTCCGTACTCATTTGATCATGATTTCACTTATTTCTTGATAAAATTGAACGTTGGAGTGTCCCCTTACTGTGAAAGACGAATATCTGGTAACTTTAAGCTCTATGTACCCGTACTCATTTGATCATAGTTTCCTTGATTGTCGATATAATTGAACGTTGGTGTGTCCCCTTACTGTGAAAGATGAATATCTTGTAGCTTTAAGCTCTATGTAGCCCGTACTCATTTGATCATGATTTTATTCATCGTCCGATATAATTGAACGTTGGCGTGTCCCCTTACTGTGAAAGATGAATATCTGGTAACTTTAAGCTTTATGTACCCGTACTCATTTACCATGATTCCATTTATTGTCCGATATAATTGAACAATGTTGTGGTCCCTTACTGTGAAAGATGAATATCTCGTAACCTTAAGGTCTATGTACCCGTATTCATTTGATCATGATTTTATTCATCATCCGATATAATTGAACGTTGGCGTGTCCCCTTACTGTGAAAGATGAATATCTGGTAACTTTAAGCTCTATGTACCCGTACTCATTTGGTCATGATTTTATTCATCGTCCAATATAATTGAACGTCGGCGTGTCCCCTTACTGTGAAGGATGAATGTCTGGTAACTTTAAGGTCTATGTACCCGTACTCATTTGATCATGGTTTCATTCATCGTCCGATATAATTGAACGTTGGTGTGTCCCCTTACTGTGAAAGATGAATATCTTGTAACTTTAAGCTCTATGTACCCCGTACTCATTTAATCATGATTTCATTTATTGTTCCATATAATTGAACGTTGGTGTGTCCCCTTACTGTGAAAGAAGAATATCTTGTAACTTTAAGCTCTATGTACCCCGTACTCATTTGATCATGATTTCATTTATTGTCCGATGTAATTGAACGTTGGTGTGTCCCCTTACTGTGAAAGATGAATATCTTGTAACTTTAAGCTCTATGTACCCCGTACTCATTTGATCATGATTTCATGTAATGACCGATATAATTGAACGTTGGTGTGTCCCCTTACTGTGAAAGAAGAATATCTTGTAACTTTAAGCTCTATGTACCCCGTACTCATTTGATCATTATTTCATGTAATGTCCGATGTAATTGATAGTTGGCGTGTCCCCTTACTGTGAAAGATGAATATCTTGTAACTTTAAGCTCTATGTACCCGTACTCATTTAATCATGATTTCATTTATTGTTCCATATAATTGAACGTTGGCGTGTCCCCTTACTGTGAAAGAAGAATAACTGGTAACTTTAAGCTCTATGTACCCCGTACTCATTTGAAAATGATTTCATTCATCGTCCGATATAATTGAATGTCGGCGTGTCCCCTTACTGTGAAAGATGAATATCTGGTAACTTTAAGCTCTATGTACCCCGTACTCATTTGAAAATGATTTCATTCATCGTCCGATATAATTGAATGTCGGCGTGTCCCCTTACTGTGAAAGATGAATATCTGGTAACTTTAAGCTCTATGTACCCGTACTCATTTGAAAATGATTTCATTCATCGTCCAATATAATTGAATGTCGGCGTATCCCCTTACTGTGAAAGATGAATATCTTGTAACTTTAAGCTCTATGTACCCGTACTCATTTGAAAATGATTTCATTCATCGTCCAATATAATTGAACGTTGGTGTGTCCCCTTACTGTGAAAGATGAATATCTGGTAACTTTAAGCTCTATGTACCCGTGCTCATTTGAAAATGATTTCATTCATCGTCCAATATAATTGAACGTTGGTGTGTCCCCTTACTGTGAAGGATGAATGTCTGGTAACTTTAAGCTCTATGTACCCGTACTCATTTGATCATGATTTCATTTATTGTCCCATATAATTGAACGTTGGCGTGTCCCCTCACTGTGAAAGATTAATATCTTGTAACTTTAAGCTCTATGTACCCGTACTCATTTGATCATGATTTCATTTATTGTCCCATATAATTGAACGTTGGTGTGTCCCCTTACTGTGAACGATTAATATCTTGTAACTTTAAGCTCTATGTACCCGTGCTCATTTGATCATGAATTCATTCATCGTCCGATATAATTGAACGTTGGTGTGTCCCCTTACTGTGAAAGATGAATATCTGGTAACTTTAAGCTCTATGTACCCGTACTCATTTGACCATGATTTTATTCATCATCCGATATAAATGAACGTTGGCGTGTCCCCTTACTGTGAAAGATGAATGTCTGTTAACTTGAAGCTCTATGTATCCGTACTCATTTGACCATGATTCTATTTATTGTCCGATATAATTGAACGTTGGTGTGTCCCCTTACTGTGAAAGATGAATATCTTGTAACTTTAAGCTCTATGTACCCCGTACTCATTTGAAAATGATTTCATTCATCGTCCAATATAATTGAATGTCGGCGTGTCCCCTTACTGTGAAAGATGAATATCTGGTAACTTTAAGCTCTATGTACCCGTACTCATTTGATCATGATTTCATTTATTGTCCGATATCATTGAACGTTGGCATTTCCCCTTACTGTGAAAGATGAATATTTGGTAACTTAAAGCTCTATGTACCCGTACTCATTTACCATGATTCCATTTATTGTCCGATATAATTGAACGATGGTGTGTCCCCTTACTGAGAAAGATGAATATCTTGTAACTTTAAGCTCTATGTACTCGTACTCATTTGATCATGATTTCATTTATTGTCCGATATAATTGAATGTTGGCGTGTCCCCTTACAGTGAAAGATGAATGTCTGGTAAATTTAAGCTCTATGTACCCGTATTCATTTGATCATGATTTCATTCATCGCCCGATATAATTGAACCTTGGCGTGTCCCCTTACTGTGAAAGATGAATATCTGGTAACTTTTAGCTCTATGTACGCGTACTCATTTGGTCATGATTTTATTCATTGTCCAATATAGTTGAACGTTAGCGTGTCGCCTTACTGTGAAAGATGAATGTCTGGTAACTTTAGGCTCTATATCCCCTTACTCATTTGATCATGATTTCATTTATTTTTTGATAAAATTGAACGTTGGAGTGTCCCCTTACTGTGAAAGGTGAATATCTTGTAACTTTGAGCTCTATGAACCCGTACTCATTTGATCATGATTTCATTTATTGTCCGATATAATTGAACGTTTGGAGTGTCCCCTTACTGTTAAAGATGAATATCTTGTAACCTTAGGCTCTATGTACACCGTACTCTTTTGAACATGATTTCATTTATTTTTTGATAAAATTGAACGTTGGAGTGTCCCCTTACTGTGAAAGATGAATATATTGTAACTTTAAGCTCTATGTACCCGTACTCATTTGATCATTATTTCATTTATTGTCCGATATAATTGAACGTGGGGAGTGTCCCCTTACTGTGAAAGATGAATATCTTGTAACTTTAAGCTCTATGTACCCTTACTCATTTGATCATGATTTCATTTATTTTCCGATATGATTGAACGTTGGCGTGTCCTCTTACTGTGAAAGATCAATATCTTGTAACTTTAAGCTCTATGTACCCGAAATCATTTGACCATAATTTTATTCATCATCCGATATAATTGAGCGTTGGCGTGTCTCATTACTGTGAAAGATGTATGTGTGTTAAATTTAAGCTCTATGTACCCGTACTCATTTGACCATGATTCCATTTATTGTCCGATATAATTGAACGTTGGTGTATCCCCTTACTGTGAAAGATGAATATCTTGTTGCTTTTAGGTCTATGTACCCGGACTCATTTGATCATGATTTCATTCTTCGTCCGATATAATTGAACCTTGGCGTGTCCCCTTACTGTGAAAGATGAATATCTGGTAACTTTAAGCTCTATGTACGCGTACTCATTTGGTCATGGTTTTATTCATCGTCCAATATAATTGAACGCTGTTGTCTCCCCTTACTGTGAAAGATGAATGTCTGGTAATTTTAAGCTCTATGTACCCGTACTCATTTGAAAATGATTTCATTCATCGTCCAATATAATTGAATGTCGGCGTTTCCCCTTACTGTGAAAGATCAATATCTGGTAACTTTAAGCTCTATGTTCCCGTGCTCATTTGAAAATGATTTCATTCATCGTCCAATATAATTGAACGTTGGTGTGTCCCCTTACTGTGAAGGATGAATGTCTGGTAACTTTAAGCTCTATGTACCCGTACTCATTTGATCATGATTTCATTTATTGTCCCATATAATTGAACGTTGGCGTGTCCCCTTACTGTGAAAGATTAATATCTTGTAACTTTAAGCTCTATGTACCCGTACTCATTTGATCATGATTTCATTTATTGTCCCATATAATTGAACGTTGGTGTGTCCCCTTACTGTGAAAGATTAATATCTTGTAACTTTAAGCTCTATGTACCCGTGCTCATTTGATCATGATTTCATTCATCGTCCGATATAATTGAACGTTGGTGTGTCCCCTTACTGTGAAAGATGAATATCTGGTAACTTTAAGCTCTATGTACCCGTACTCATTTGACCATGATTTTATTCATCATCCGATATAAATGAACGTTGGCGTGTCCCCTTACTGTGAAAGATGAATGTCTGTTAACTTGAAGCTCTATGTATCCGTACTCATTTGACCATGATTCTATTTATTGTCCGATATAATTGAACGTTGGTGTGTCCCCTTACTGTGAAAGATGAATATCTTGTAACTTTAAGCTCTATGTACCCCGTACTCATTTGAAAATGATTTCATTCATCGTCCAATATAATTGAATGTCGGCGTGTCCCCTTACTGTGAAAGATGAATATCTGGTAACTTTAAGCTCTATGTACCCGTACTCATTTGATCATGATTTCATTTATTGTCCGATATAATTGAACGTTGGCATTTCCCCTTACTGTGAAAGATGAATATTTGGTAACTTAAAGCTCTATGTACCCGTACTCATTTACCATGATTCCATTTATTGTCCGATATAATTGAACGATGGTGTGTCCCCTTACTGAGAAAGATGAATATCTTGTAACTTTAAGCTCTATGTACTCGTACTCATTTGATCATAATTCCATTTGTTGTCCGATTAATTGAACGTTGGTGTGTCCCCTTACTGTGAAAGATTAATATCTTGTAACTTTAAGCTCTATGTACCCGTACTCATTTGATCATGATTTCATTTATTGTCCGATATAATTGAACGTTGGCGTGTCCCCTTACTGTGAATGAAGAATATCTTGTAAATTTAAGCTCTATGTACCCGTACTCATTGGATCATGATTTCATTCATCGTCCGATGTAATTGACCGTTGGGTTTGTCCCCTTACTGTGAAAGATGAATGTCTGGTAACCTTAAGCTCTATGTAGCCGTACTCATTTGATCATGATTTCATTTATTGTCCGATATAATTGAACGCTGGGAGTGTCCCCTTACTGGTTAAGATGAATATCTTGTAACTTGAGACTCTATGTACTCCGTACTCATTTGATCATGATTTCATTTATTTTCCGATATAATTAAACGTTGGCGTGTCCCCTTACTGTGAAAAATGAATATCTTGTAACTTTAAGCTCTATGTACCCGTATTCATTTGATCATGATTTCATTCATCGTCCGATATAATTGAACGTTGTTGTGTCCCCTTACTGTGAAAGATGAATATCTTGTAACTTTAAGCTCTACGTACCCGTATTCATTTGATCATGATTTCATTCATCGTCCGAAATAATTGAACGTTGGCGTGTCCTCTTACTGTGAAAGATGAATATCTGGTAACTTTAAGCTCTATGTACCCGTATTCATTTGATCATGATTTCATTCATCGTCCGATATTATTGAACGTTGTTGTGTCCCCTTACTGTGAAAGATGAATATCTTGTAACTTTAAGCTCTACGTACCCGTATTCATTTGATCATGATTTCATTCATCGTCCGAAATAATTGAACGTTGGCGTGTCCTCTTACTGTGAAAGATGAATATCTTGTAACTTTAAGCTCTATGTACCCGTATTCATTTGATCATGATTTCATTCATCGTCCGATATAATTGAACGTTGTTGTGTCCCCTTACTGTGAAAGATGAATATCTTGTAACTTTAAGCTCTACGTACCCGTATTCATTTGATCATGATTTCATTCATCGTCCGAAATAATTGAACGTTGGCGTGTCCTCTTACTGTGAAAGATGAATATCTGGTAACTTTAAGCTCTATGTACCCGTACTCATTTGATCATGATTTTATTCATCATCCGAAATAATTGAACGTTGGCGTGTCCTCTTACTGTGAAAGATGAATATCTGGTTACTTTAAGCTCTACGTACCCGTATTCATTTGATCATGATTTTATTCATCGTCCGATATAATTGATTGTTGGCATGTCCACTTACTGCGAAAGATGTATATCTGGTAACTTTAAGCTCTATATACCCGTACTCATTTGATCATGATTTTATTCATCATCCGAAATAATTGAACGTTGGCGTGTCCTCTTACTGTGAAAGATGAATATCTGGTAACCTTAAGCTCTATGTACCCGTACTCATTTGAAAATAATTTCATTCATCGTCCAATATAATTGAATGTCGGCGTGTCCCCTTACTGTGAAGGATGAATGGTTGGTAACTTTAAGCTCTATGTACCCGTACTCATTTGATCATGATTTCATTCATCGTCCGATATAAATGAACGTTGGCGTGTCCCCTTACTGTGAAAGATGAATGTCTGTTAACTTGAAGCTCTATGTATCCGTACTCATTTGACCATGATTCCATTTATTGTCCGATATAATTGAACGTTGGTGTGTCCCCTTACTGTGAAAGATGAATATCTTGTAACTTTAAGCTCTATGTACCCCGTACTCATTTGATCATTATTTCATTTATTGTCCGATATAATTGAACGTTGGTGTGTCCCCTTACTGTGAAAGAAGAATATCTGGTAACTTTAAGCTCTATGTACCCGTACTCATTTGACCATGATTTTATTCATCATCCGATATAAATGAACGTTGGCGTGTCCCCTTACTGTGAAAGATGAATGTCTGTTAACTTGAAGCTCTATGTATCCGTACTCATTTGACCATGATTCCATTTATTGTCCGATATAATTGAACGTTGGTGTGTCCCCTTACTGTGAAAGATGAATATCTTGTAACTTTAAGCTCTATGTACCCCGTACTCAATTAATCATGATTTCATGTAATGTCCGATGTAATTGATAGTTGGTGTGTCCCCTTACTGTGAAAGATGAATATCTTGTAACTTTAAGCTCTATGTACCCCGTACTCATTTGATCATTATTTCATTTATTGTTCGATATAATTGAACGTTGGTGTGTCCCCTTACTGTGAAAGATGAATATCTTGTAACTTTAAGCTCTATGTACCCGTACTCATTTGATCATTATTTCATTTATTGTCCGATATAATTGAACGTTGGTGTGTCCCCTTACTGTGAAAGATGAATATCTTGTAACTTTAAGCTCTATGTACCCCGTACTCATTTGATAATAATTTCATTTATTGTCCGATATAATTGAATGTCGGCGTATCCCCTTACTGTGAAAGAAGAATATCTTGTAACTTTAAGCTCTATGTACCCCGTACTCATTTGATCATGATTTCATGTAATGTCCGATATAATTGAACGTTGGTGTGTCCCCTTACTGTGAAAGAAGAATATCTTGTAACATTAAGCTCTATGTACCCCGTACTCATTTGATCATGATTTCATGTAATGTCCGATATAATTGAACGTTGGTGTGTCCCCTTACTGTGAAAGATGAATATCTTGTAACTTTAAGCTCTATGTACCCCGTACTCATTTAATCATGATTTCATGTAATGACCGATATAATTGAACGTTGGTGTGTCCCCTTACTGTGAAAGATGAATATCTTGTAACTTTAAGCTCTATGTACCCCGTACTCATTTGATCATGATTTCATGTAATGAGCGATATAATTGAACGTTGGTGTGTCCCCTTACTGTGAAAGAAGAATATCTTGTAACTTTAAGCTCTATGTACCCCGTACTCATTTGATCATGATTCCATTTATTGTCCGATATAATTGAACGTTGGTGTGTCCCCTTACTGTGAAAGATGAATATCTTGTAACTTTAAGCTCTATGTACCCCGTACTCATTTAATCATGATTTCATTTATTGTTCCATATAATTGAACGTTGGTGTGTCCCCTTACTGTGAAAGAAGAATATCTTGTAACTTTAAGCTCTATGTACCCCGTACTCATTTGATCATGATTTCATTTATTGTCCGATGTAATTGAACGTTGGTGTGTCCCCTTACTGTGAAAGATGAATATCTTGTAACTTTAAGCTCTATGTACCCCGTACTCATTTGATCATGATTTCATGTAATGACCGATATAATTGAACGTTGGTGTGTCCCCTTACTGTGAAAGAAGAATATCTTGTAACTTTAAGCTCTATGTACCCCGTACTCATTTGATCATTATTTCATGTAATGTCCGATGTAATTGATAGTTGGCGTGTCCCCTTACTGTGAAAGATGAATATCTTGTAACTTTAAGCTCTATGTACCCGTACTCATTTAATCATGATTTCATTTATTGTTCCATATAATTGAACGTTGGCGTGTCCCCTTACTGTGAAAGAAGAATAACTGGTAACTTTAAGCTCTATGTACCCCGTACTCATTTGAAAATGATTTCATTCATCGTCCGATATAATTGAATGTCGGCGTGTCCCCTTACTGTGAAAGATGAATATCTGGTAACTTTAAGCTCTATGTACCCCGTACTCATTTGAAAATGATTTCATTCATCGTCCGATATAATTGAATGTCGGCGTGTCCCCTTACTGTGAAAGATGAATATCTGGTAACTTTAAGCTCTATGTACCCGTACTCATTTGAAAATGATTTCATTCATCGTCCAATATAATTGAATGTCGGCGTATCCCCTTACTGTGAAAGATGAATATCTTGTAACTTTAAGCTCTATGTACCCGTACTCATTTGAAAATGATTTCATTCATCGTCCAATATAATTGAACGTTGGTGTGTCCCCTTACTGTGAAAGATGAATATCTGGTAACTTTAAGCTCTATGTACCCGTGCTCATTTGAAAATGATTTCATTCATCGTCCAATATAATTGAACGTTGGTGTGTCCCCTTACTGTGAAGGATGAATGTCTGGTAACTTTAAGCTCTATGTACCCGTACTCATTTGATCATGATTTCATTTATTGTCCCATATAATTGAACGTTGGCGTGTCCCCTCACTGTGAAAGATTAATATCTTGTAACTTTAAGCTCTATGTACCCGTACTCATTTGATCATGATTTCATTTATTGTCCCATATAATTGAACGTTGGTGTGTCCCCTTACTGTGAACGATTAATATCTTGTAACTTTAAGCTCTATGTACCCGTGCTCATTTGATCATGATTTCATTCATCGTCCGATATAATTGAACGTTGGTGTGTCCCCTTACTGTGAAAGATGAATATCTGGTAACTTTAAGCTCTATGTACCCGTACTCATTTGACCATGATTTTATTCATCATCCGATAAATGAACGTTGGCGTGTCCCCTTACTGTGAAAGATGAATGTCTGTTAACTTGAAGCTCTATGTATCCGTACTCATTTGACCATGATTCTATTTATTGTCCGATATAATTGAACGTTGGTGTGTCCCCTTACTGTGAAAGATGAATATCTTGTAACTTTAAGCTCTATGTACCCCGTACTCATTTGAAAATGATTTCATTCATCGTCCAATATAATTGAATGTCGGCGTGTCCCCTTACTGTGAAAGATGAATATCTGGTAACTTTAAGCTCTATGTACCCGTACTCATTTGATCATGATTTCATTTATTGTCCGATATCTTTGAACGTTGGCATTTCCCCTTACTGTGAAAGATGAATATTTGGTAACTTAAAGCTCTATGTACCCGTACTCATTTACCATGATTCCATTTATTGTCCGATATAATTGAACGATGGTGTGTCCCCTTACTGAGAAAGATGAATATCTTGTAACTTTAAGCTCTATGTACTCGTACTCATTTGATCATGATTTCATTTATTGTCCGATATAATTGAACGTTGGCGTGTCCCCTTACAGTGAAAGATGAATGTCTGGTAAATTTAAGCTCTATGTACCCGTATTCATTTGATCATGATTTCATTCATCGCCCGATATAATTGAACCTTGGCGTGTCCCCTTACTGTGAAAGATGAATATCTGGTAACTTTTAGCTCTATGTACGCGTACTCATTTGGTCATGATTTTATTCATTGTCCAATATAGTTGAACGTTAGCGTGTCGCCTTACTGTGAAAGATGAATGTCTGGTAACTTTAGGCTCTATATCCCCTTACTCATTTGATCATGATTTCATTTATTTTTTGATAAAATTGAACGTTGGAGTGTCCCCTTACTGTGAAAGGTGAATATCTTGTAACTTTGAGCTCTATGTACCCGTACTCATTTGATCATGATTTCATTTATTGTCCGATATAATTGAACGTTTGGAGTGTCCCCTTACTGTTAAAGATGAATATCTTGTAACCTTAGGCTCTATGTACACCGTACTCTTTTGAACATGATTTCATTTATTTTTTGATAAAATTGAACGTTGGAGTGTCCCCTTACTGTGAAAGATGAATATATTGTAACTTTAAGCTCTATGTACCCGTACTCATTTGATCATTATTTCATTTATTGTCCGATATAATTGAACGTGGGGAGTGTCCCCTTACTGTGAAAGATGAATATCTTGTAACTTTAAGCTCTATGTACCCTTACTCATTTGATCATGATTTCATTTATTTTCCGATATGATTGAACGTTGGCGTGTCCTCTTACTGTGAAAGATCAATATCTTGTAACTTTAAGCTCTATGTACCCGAAATCATTTGACCATGATTTTATTCATCATCCGATATAATTGAGCGTTGGCGTGTCTCATTACTGTGAAAGATGTATGTGTGTTAAATTTAAGCTCTATGTACCCGTACTCATTTGACCATGATTCCATTTATTGTCCGATATAATTGAACGTTGGTGTATCCCCTTACTGTGAAAGATGAATATCTTGTAACTTTAAGCTCTATGAACCCCGTACTCATTTGATCATAATTTCATTTATTGTCCGATGTAATTGATCGTTGGTGTGTCCCCTTACTGTGAAAGATGAATATCTTGTAACTTTAAGCTCTATGTACCCCGTACTCATTTGATCATAATTCCATTTATTGTCCGATGTAATTGAACGTTGGTGTGCCCCATACTGTGAAAGATGAATATCTTGTAACTTTAAGCTCTATGTACCCGTTCTCATTTGATCATGATTTCATTTATTGTCCGATATAATTGAACGTTGGCGTGTCCCCTTACTGTGAAAGATGAATATCTTGTTGCTTTTAGGTCTATGTACCCGGACTCATTTGATCATGATTTCATTCTTCGTCCGATATAATTGAACCTTGGCGTGTCCCCTTACTGTGAAAGATGAATATCTGGTAACTTTAAGCTCTATGTACGCGTACTCATTTGGTCATGGTTTTATTCATCGTCCAATATAATTGAACGCTGTTGTCTCCCCTTACTGTGAAAGATGAATGTCTGGTAATTTTAAGCTCTATGTACCCGTACTCATTTGAAAATGATTTCATTCATCGTCCAATATAATTGAATGTCGGCGTTTCCCCTTACTGTGAAAGATCAATATCTGGTAACTTTAAGCTCTATGTACCCGTGCTCATTTGAAAATGATTTCATTCATCGTCCAATATAATTGAACGTTGGTGTGTCCCCTTACTGTGAAGGATGAATGTCTGGTAACTTTAAGCTCTATGTACCCGTACTCATTTGATCATGATTTCATTTATTGTCCCATATAATTGAACGTTGGCGTGTCCCCTTACTGTGAAAGATTAATATCTTGTAACTTTAAGCTCTATGTACCCGTACTCATTTGATCATGATTTCATTTATTGTCCCATATAATTGAACGTTGGTGTGTCCCCTTACTGTGAAAGATTAATATCTTGTAACTTTAAGCTCTATGTACCCGTGCTCATTTGATCATGATTTCATTCATCGTCCGATATAATTGAACGTTGGTGTGTCCCCTTACTGTGAAAGATGAATATCTGGTAACTTTAAGCTCTATGTACCCGTACTCATTTGACCATGATTTTATTCATCATCCGATATAAATGAACGTTGGCGTGTCCCCTTACTGTGAAAGATGAATGTCTGTTAACTTGAAGCTCTATGTATCCGTACTCATTTGACCATGATTCTATTTATTGTCCGATATAATTGAACGTTGGTGTGTCCCCTTACTGTGAAAATAATATCTTGTAACTTTAAGCTCTATGTACCCCGTACTCATTTGAAAATGATTTCATTCATCGTCCAATATAATTGAATGTCGGCGTGTCCCCTTACTGTGAAAGATGAATATCTGGTAACTTTAAGCTCTATGTACCCGTACTCATTTGATCATGATTTCATTTATTGTCCGATATAATTGAACGTTGGCATTTCCCCTTACTGTGAAAGATGAATATTTGGTAACTTAAAGCTCTATGTACCCGTACTCATTTACCATGATTCCATTTATTGTCCGATATAATTGAACGATGGTGTGTCCCCTTACTGAGAAAGATGAATATCTTGTAACTTTAAGCTCTATGTACTCGTACTCATTTGATCATGATTTCATTTATTGTCCGATATAATTGAATGTTGGCGTGTCCCCTTACAGTGAAAGATGAATGTCTGGTAAATTTAAGCTCTATGTACCCGTATTCATTTGATCATGATTTCATTCATCGCCCGATATAATTGAACCTTGGCGTGTCCCCTTACTGTGAAAGATGAATATCTGGTAACCTTTAGCTCTATGTACGCGTACTCATTTGGTCATGATTTTATTCATTGTCCGATATAATTGAACGTTGGTGTGTCCCCTTACTGTGAAAGATGAATATCTTGTAACTTTAAGCTCTATGAACCCCGTACTCATTTGATCATAATTTCATTTATTGTCCGATATAATTGAACGTTTGGAGTGTCCCCTTACTGTTAAAGATGAATATCTTGTAACCTTAGGCTCTATGTACACCGTACTCTTTTGAACATGATTTCATTTATTTTTTGATAAAATTGAACGTTGGAGTGTCCCCTTACTGTGAAAGATGAATATATTGTAACTTTAAGCTCTATGTACCCGTATTCATTTGATCATTATTTCATTTATTGTCCGATATAATTGAACGTGGGGAGTGTCCCCTTACTGTGAAAGATGAATATCTTGTAACTTTAAGCTCTATGTACCCTTACTCATTTGATCATGATTTCATTTATTTTCCGATATGATTGAACGTTGGCGTGTCCTCTTACTGTGAAAGATCAATATCTTGTAACTTTAAGCTCTATGTACCCGAAATCATTTGACCATGATTTTATTCATCATCCGATATAATTGAGCGTTGGCGTGTCTCATTACTGTGAAAGATGTATGTGTGTTAAATTTAAGCTCTATGTACCCGTACTCATTTGACCATGATTCCATTTATTGTCCGATATAATTGAACGTTGGTGTATCCCCTTACTGTGAAAGATGAATATCTTGTAACTTTAAGCTCTATGAACCCCGTACTCATTTGATCATAATTTCATTTATTGTCCGATGTAATTGATCGTTGGTGTGTCCCCTTACTGTGAAAGATGAATATCTTGTAACTTTAAGCTCTATGTACCCCGTACTCATTTGATCATAATTCCATTTATTGTCCGATGTAATTGAACGTTGGTGTGCCCCATACTGTGAAAGATGAATATCTTGTAACTTTAAGCTCTATGTACCCGTTCTCATTTGATCATGATTTCATTTATTGTCCGATATAATTGAACGTTGGCGTGTCCCCTTACTGTGAAAGATGAATATCTTGTTGCTTTTAGGTCTATGTACCCGGACTCATTTGATCATGATTTCATTCTTCGTCCGATATAATTGAACCTTGGCGTGTCCCCTTACTGTGAAAGATGAATATCTGGTAACTTTAAGCTCTATGTACGCGTACTCATTTGGTCATGGTTTTATTCATCGTCCAATATAATTGAACGCTGTTGTCTCCCCTTACTGTGAAAGATGAATGTCTGGTAATTTTAAGCTCTATGTACCCGTACTCATTTGAAAATGATTTCATTCATCGTCCAATATAATTGAATGTCGGCGTTTCCCCTTACTGTGAAAGATCAATATCTGGTAACTTTAAGCTCTATGTACCCGTGCTCATTTGAAAATGATTTCATTCATCGTCCAATATAATTGAACGTTGGTGTGTCCCCTTACTGTGAAGGATGAATGTCTGGTAACTTTAAGCTCTATGTACCCGTACTCATTTGATCATGATTTCATTTATTGTCCCATATAATTGAACGTTGGCGTGTCCCCTTACTGTGAAAGATTAATATCTTGTAACTTTAAGCTCTATGTACCCGTACTCATTTGATCATGATTTCATTTATTGTCCCATATAATTGAACGTTGGTGTGTCCCCTTACTGTGAAAGATTAATATCTTGTAACTTTAAGCTCTATGTACCCGTGCTCATTTGATCATGATTTCATTCATCGTCCGATATAATTGAACGTTGGTGTGTCCCCTTACTGTGAAAGATGAATATCTGGTAACTTTAAGCTCTATGTACCCGTACTCATTTGACCATGATTTTATTCATCATCCGATATAAATGAACGTTGGCGTGTCCCCTTACTGTGAAAGATGAATGTCTGTTAACTTGAAGCTCTATGTATCCGTACTCATTTGACCATGATTCTATTTATTGTCCGATATAATTGAACGTTGGTGTGTCCCCTTACTGTGAAAATAATATCTTGTAACTTTAAGCTCTATGTACCCCGTACTCATTTGAAAATGATTTCATTCATCGTCCAATATAATTGAATGTCGGCGTGTCCCCTTACTGTGAAAGATGAATATCTGGTAACTTTAAGCTCTATGTACCCGTACTCATTTGATCATGATTTCATTTATTGTCCGATATAATTGAACGTTGGCATTTCCCCTTACTGTGAAAGATGAATATTTGGTAACTTAAAGCTCTATGTACCCGTACTCATTTACCATGATTCCATTTATTGTCCGATATAATTGAACGATGGTGTGTCCCCTTACTGAGAAAGATGAATATCTTGTAACTTTAAGCTCTATGTACTCGTACTCATTTGATCATGATTTCATTTATTGTCCGATATAATTGAATGTTGGCGTGTCCCCTTACAGTGAAAGATGAATGTCTGGTAAATTTAAGCTCTATGTACCCGTATTCATTTGATCATGATTTCATTCATCGCCCGATATAATTGAACCTTGGCGTGTCCCCTTACTGTGAAAGATGAATATCTGGTAACCTTTAGCTCTATGTACGCGTACTCATTTGGTCATGATTTTATTCATTGTCCGATATAATTGAACGTTGGTGTGTCCCCTTACTGTGAAAGATGAATATCTTGTAACTTTAAGCTCTATGAACCCCGTACTCATTTGATCATAATTTCATTTATTGTCCGATATAATTGAACGTTTGGAGTGTCCCCTTACTGTTAAAGATGAATATCTTGTAACCTTAGGCTCTATGTACACCGTACTCTTTTGAACATGATTTCATTTATTTTTTGATAAAATTGAACGTTGGAGTGTCCCCTTACTGTGAAAGATGAATATATTGTAACTTTAAGCTCTATGTACCCGTATTCATTTGATCATTATTTCATTTATTGTCCGATATAATTGAACGTGGGGAGTGTCCCCTTACTGTGAAAGATGAATATCTTGTAACTTTAAGCTCTATGTACCCTTACTCATTTGATCATGATTTCATTTATTTTCCGATATGATTGAACGTTGGCGTGTCCTCTTACTGTGAAAGATCAATATCTTGTAACTTTAAGCTCTATGTACCCGAAATCATTTGACCATGATTTTATTCATCATCCGATATAATTGAGCGTTGGCGTGTCTCATTACTGTGAAAGATGTATGTGTGTTAAATTTAAGCTCTATGTACCCGTACTCATTTGACCATGATTCCATTTATTGTCCGATATAATTGAACGTTGGTGTGTCCCCTTACTGTGAAAGATGAATATCTTGTAACTTTAAGCTCTATGAACCCCGTACTCATTTGATCATAATTTCATTTATTGTCCGATGTAATTGATCGTTGGTGTGTCCCCTTACTGTGAAAGATGAATATCTTGTAACTTTAAGCTCTATGTACCCCGTACTCATTTGATCATAATTCCATTTATTGTCCGATGTAATTGAACGTTGGTGTGCCCCATACTGTGAAAGATGAATATCTTGTAACTTTAAGCTCTATGTACCCGTTCTCATTTGATCATGATTTCATTTA
This sequence comes from Mantis religiosa, assembly GCA_030765055.1. Taxonomy (NCBI): domain Eukaryota; kingdom Metazoa; phylum Arthropoda; class Insecta; order Mantodea; family Mantidae; genus Mantis; species Mantis religiosa. The sequence continues at coordinate 8,331,372 of JAUKNK010000016.1, forward strand.
TTGTCCGATATAATTGAACGTTGGCGTGTCCCCTTACTGTGAAAGATGAATATCTTGTTGCTTTTAGGTTTATGTACCCGGACTCATTTGATCATGATTTCATTCTTCGTCCGATATAATTGAACCTTGGCGTGTCCCCTTACTGTGAAAGATGAATATCTGGTAACTTTAAGCTCTATGTACGCGTACTCATTTGGTCATGGTTTTATTCATCGTCCAATATAATTGAACGCTGTTGTCTCCCCTTACTGTGAAAGATGAATGTCTGGTAATTTTAAGCTCTATGTACCCGTACTCATTTGTCCATGGTTTTATTCATCATCCGATATAAATGAACGTTGGCGTGTCCCCTTACTGTGAAAGATGAATGTCTGGTAACTTTAAGCTCTATGTACCCCGTACTCATTTGATCATGATTTCATGTAATGTCCGATGTAATTGATAGTTGGCGTGTCCCCTTACTGTGAAAGATTAATATCTTGTAAATTTAAGCTCTATGTACCCCGTACTCATTTGATCATAATTCCATTTGTTGTCCGATTAATTGAACGTTGGTGTGTCCCCTTACTGTGAAAGATTAATATCTTGTAACTTTAAGCTCTATGTACCCGTACTCATTTGATCATGATTTCATTTATTGTCCGATATAATTGAACGTTGGCGTGTCCCCTTACTGTGAATGAAGAATATCTTGTAAATTTAAGCTCTATGTACCCGTACTCATTTGATCATGATTTCATTTATTGTCCGATATAATTGAACGTTGGAGTGTCCCCTTACTGTGAATGAAGAATATCTTGTAACTTTAAGCTCTATATACCCGTATTCATTTGATCATGATTTTATTTATTGTCCGATATAATTGAACGTTGGAGTGTCCCCTTACTGTGAATGAAGAATATCTTGTAACTTTAAGCTCTATGTACCCCGTACTCATTTGATCATGATTTCATTTATTGTCCGATATAATTGAACGTTGGAGTGTCCCCTTACTGTGAATGAAGAATATCTTGTAACTTTAGGCTCTATGTACCCCGTACTCATTTGATCATGATTTCATTTATTGTCCGATATAATTGAACGTTGGAGTGTCCCCTTACTGTGAATGAAGAATATCTTGTAACTTTAAGCTCTATGTACCCGTACTCATTTGATCATGATTTCATTTATTGTCCGATATAATTGAACGTTGGAGTGTCCCCTTACTGTGAATGAAGAATATCTTGTAACTTTAAGCTCTATGTACCCGTACTCATTTGATCATGATTTCATTTATTGTCCGATATAATTGAACGTTGGAGTGTCCCCTTACTGTGAATGAAGAATATCTTGTAAATTTAAGCTCTATGTACCAGTACTCATTTGATCATAATTCCATTTGTTGTCCGATATAATTGAACGTTGGTGTGTCCCCTTACTGTGAAAGATTAATATCTTGTAACTTTAAGCTCTATGTACCCGTACTCATTTGATCATAATTCCATTTATTGTCCGATATAATTGAACGTTGGCGTGTCCCCTTACTGTGAAAGATGAATATCTTGTAACTTTAAGCTCTATGTACCCGTACTCATTTGATCGTGATTTTATTTATTGTCCGATATAATTGAACGTTGGCGTGTCCCCTTACTGTGAAAGATGAATATCTTGTAGCTTTAAGCTCTATGTAGCCCGTACTCATTTGATCATGATTTCATTCATCGTCCGATATAATTGAACGTTGGCGTGACCCCTTACTGTGAAAGATGAATATCTGGTAACTTTAAGCTGTATGTACCCGTACTCATTTGATCATGATTTTATTCATCATCCGATATAATCGAACCTTGGCGTGTCCCCTTACTGTGAAAGATGAATATCTGGTAACTTTTAGCTCTATGTACGCGTACTCATTTGGTCATGATATTCATCGTCCAATATAGTTGAACGTTAGCGTGTCACCTTCCTGTGAAAGATGAATGTCTGGTAACTTTAGGCTCTATATACCCGTACTCATTTGATCATGATTTCATTCATCGTCCGGTATAATTGAACGTTGGCGGGTCCCCTTACTGTGAAAGATGAATATCTTGTAACTTTAAGCTCTATGTACCCGTATTCATTTGATCATGATTTCATCTATTGTCCGATATAATTGAACGTTGGGAGCGTCCCCTTACAGTTAAAGATGAATATCTTGTAACTTTAGGCTCTATGTACACCGTACTCTTTTGATCATGATTTCATTTATTTTTTGTTAAAATTGAACGTTGGAGTGTCCCCTTACTGTGAAAGATGAATATATTGTAACTTTAAGCTCTATGTACCCGTATTCATTTGATCATGATTTCATTTATTGTCCGATATAATTGAACGTGGGGAGTGTCCCCTTACTGTGAAAGATGAACATCTTGTAACTTTAAGCTCTATGTACCCTTACTCATTTGATCATGATTTCATTTATTTTCCGATATGATTGAACGTTGGCGTGTCCCCTTACTGTGAAAGATGAATATCTTGTAGTTTTAAGCTCTATGTACCCGTACTCATTTGACCATGATTTTATTCATCATCCGATATAATTGAACGTTGGCGTGTCCCCTTACTGTGAAAGCTGCATGTCTGTTAAATTTAATCTCTATGTACCCGTACTCATTTGACCATGATTACATTTATTGTCCGATATAATTGAACGTTGGTGTATCCCCTTACTGTGAAAGATGAATATCTTGCAACTTTAAGCTCTATGTACCCCGTACTCATTTGATCATAATTTCATTTATTGTCCGATGTAATTGAACGTTGGCGTGTACCTTTACTGTGAAAGTTGAATATCTTGTAACTTTAAGCTCTATGTACCCGTACTCATTTGATCATGATTCCATTTATTGTCCGATATAATTGAACGCTGGTGTGTCCCCATACTGCGAAAGATGAATATCTTGTAACTTTAAGCTCTATGTACCCGTACTCATTTGATCATGATTTCATTTATTGTCCGGTATAATTGAACGTTGGGAGTGTCTTCTTACTGCTAAAGATGAATATCTTGCAACCTTAGGCTCAATGTACTCCGTACTCATTTGATCATGATTTCACTTATTTCTTGATAAAATTGAACGTTGGAGTGTCCCCTTACTGTGAAAGACGAATATCTGGTAACTTTAAGCTCTATGTACCCGTACTCATTTGATCATAGTTTCCTTGATTGTCGATATAATTGAACGTTGGTGTGTCCCCTTACTGTGAAAGATGAATATCTTGTAGCTTTAAGCTCTATGTAGCCCGTACTCATTTGATCATGATTTTATTCATCGTCCGATATAATTGAACGTTGGCGTGTCCCCTTACTGTGAAAGATGAATATCTGGTAACTTTAAGCTTTATGTACCCGTACTCATTTACCATGATTCCATTTATTGTCCGATATAATTGAACAATGTTGTGGTCCCTTACTGTGAAAGATGAATATCTCGTAACCTTAAGGTCTATGTACCCGTATTCATTTGATCATGATTTTATTCATCATCCGATATAATTGAACGTTGGCGTGTCCCCTTACTGTGAAAGATGAATATCTGGTAACTTTAAGCTCTATGTACCCGTACTCATTTGGTCATGATTTTATTCATCGTCCAATATAATTGAACGTCGGCGTGTCCCCTTACTGTGAAGGATGAATGTCTGGTAACTTTAAGGTCTATGTACCCGTACTCATTTGATCATGGTTTCATTCATCGTCCGATATAATTGAACGTTGGTGTGTCCCCTTACTGTGAAAGATGAATATCTGGTAAGTTTAAGCTCTATGTACCCGTACTCATTTGACCATGATTTTATTCATCATCCGATATAATTGAACGTTGGCGTGTCCCCTTACTGTGAAAGATGAATGTCTCTTAACTTTAAGCTCTATGTACCCGTACTCATTTGACCATGATTCCATTTATTGTCCGATATAATTGAACGTTGGCGTGTCCCCTTCCTGTGAAAGATGAATATCTTGTAACTTTAAGCTCTATGTACCCGTACTCATTTGATCATAATTCCATTTATTGTCCGATATAATTGAACGTTGGTGTGTCCCCTTACTGTGAAAGATTAATATCTTGTAACTTTAAGCTCTATGTATCCGTACTCATTTGATCATGATTTCATTTATTGTCCGATATAATTGAACGTTGGCGTGTCCCCTTACTGTGAAAGATGAATATCTTGTAACTTTAAGCTCTATGTGCCCCGTACTCATTTGGTCATGATTTCATTTATTGTCCGATATAATTGAACGTTGGCGTGTCCCCTTACTGTGAAAGATGAATATCTGGTAACTTTAAGCTCTATGCACCCGTACTCATTTGATCATGATTTCATTCATCGTCCGATATAATTGAACGTTGGCGTGCTCCCTTACTGTGAAAGATGAATATCTGGCAACCTTAAGCTGTAGGTACCCGTACTCATTTGATCATTATTTTATTCATCATCCGATATAATTGAACGTTGGCGTGTCCCCTTACTGTGAAAGATGAATATCTGGTAACTTTAAGCTGTATGTACCAGAAGGGGATAAATGTCTTTTCAAACACAGATTTAAGGTCATCTATGAAGTAAACAATCATGTGCAGGTCAAGGTCAAGGTCATCCGCAGATCGTCTATATATTTTCAATACAATTTCAAGGTCATCTAGGAAGGAAACAATCCTCTAAGGCCAATTTTAAAGCCATCTACGGACATATATATATATATATATATATATATATATATATATATATATATATATATATATATATATATTCAAACACAGATCCAAGGTCATCTAGGATGTAAACAGACGTTAAGACCAATATTAGGGCATCCAGTCCTCTCTAACAGGCGTCGGGACGCCCGGGTGTGGATGATGAACTGATTTTAAACAAAGGTGGGGGGAGTGGGGAGGTTATCTCAGCGGTGCTTGCATCACTGTAATTTTAAAAACAAATGACAAATGGTGCTGGGTGGAGGGGCTATGGCTTTTGCGAAGATATAAGAAATAAACTGCTTCACATAATAAGTATTAATCGTTCTCAAGAGGGTAAATTTTGTGCTATTTAACACTTCCAGCATTTTAAAATTAGCGTACGGCACTCACCGTGACTCTGTAAACATGTTTTTGTATTCGGCAATGCTTAGGTTTTAATATTAGCATTCAGCATTGAGCCTGGCTCTGGAAACAGAGAAGTTAATGCAGACGGTAATGTGAAAGCTTCTCAAAGGTCCTGAAATCGACTGCTGGTCTTGCGACACCTCTAGTGAATGCTCAGTAGGTTTTAAAATTAGCAGTCCGTAAATGTGTACTGGCTCGGAAGACACATCACAGTTTCCAAAATCCAGCGTGTTTCCTGGAAATGTCAATTCATGATGGCAGGAGAAAATGTATTTATATAGATGAATAAAGATTCCGGGATAGAAAAAATAATTGCTTGATTTTCTTGCGTTTGTGATCTGCGAGTGTCTGATAACTTTATATCCCTCACATACAATGTATTTGCATTACTAGTCTTCCGGACTAAAGATGAAAACAGACGATGCGGCTCATATAGAAGCAAACCGCGATTTCTTCAATCCAACCTTAGCAAGCCACCGCTTAAGCACAATGTTAATGCCGCAAATTGGTTTACAAAGTAATCTAATTATCACCCCCCCCCCCCCAACACTACTTTGACTATACTGATGCCGCCGCTTAGGAACAAAGGGACAGGGTCTCCATATATTTTACTTAGATCTACTCTCCAGGAGGGGGTACCTGCGGGAAGAATGGCGACGCGAGAGGTTGCAAAGACTGATGCTTCAAGGAACCACGACAGTGCACAGCGCAAGATCTCTATATATTTTACTTGGATAGAGACATCTACTGGCAGACTGGGAAAAAACCCTAAAAAGCCAATGTGCGAGGAAGTTCAGACATGGGAATCGAATCAGGACCTCCTGAATGCGTATCGCAGGCCAAACTGCCGGAGCCATCCCGCTCAGTTTCCGATATATGTTATTCTGAATCATTTGCAGGCGTTGGAGCGTTAATGTTTAAACATGAGCAAATAATTACTATTCCAGTGCGATACAGGCGCTATGTTGATGCCAAATACAATGTCATAAATAAAATGTGAATATCATTTGCCAGAACGCTGAAATAACATGCCACTTAAAACCTTTAATGGCAATAACAACTCTATAGGTATTCTTGGACAATACGTATTCTTGGAACACTAAGAGGGAAACAACTGATGGCAATCTAGCGAAGAGGGTGAAAGTGTTTGACCTGAAGCAACAGGTTTGTTGTTTGGCCTCTTAAGTAGACATTTCCTAACAAGAAAGTGAAAACATCATGTTATACTTTTAAAATAGCAAACCGCTTTAAAATCTGCATTGGCAATAACAAATATTCCCGGCGACTCCCTCTCCTGAAGGTTTATATCCAACCTCCGAGGTAGAAAGAAACATCGAAATTTTCTTGACAATGCAATATGACCTGAATGAACTGAATAACTATTTCAAGTTTAATAAGTTAACGCTAAATGATTCTAAAACAAAATGTATGTTTTTTTTCCATAGAAGGGTTAAATCCATTACAAATTAAAGAAAAGATGACAATGAAAGCTAATTACTCTTTTTTAAAACAAAAAGGCGCATATGCTTTAAGGTGCGATTGAAATGTACCCATGATCCCGGGATGGAACCCGCGTGCAAATGAGTGCATTTACTATCATAACTCCGAAACTGCTTAAGATAGCGACTTCGAACAGATATTATAAATTTCAAGTATTTAATAGCATCTACTGGCTTTATGTAATATACCAGGAGTCCCTAGAGCAAATCCCATTGCCATCGGAGTTCTGAAATTTTGATCTATTTCCTGATTTAGACAAGCATAGGTATTTTCATTTAACATGTGCTCAAAAGGCTTTATGTTTCCTTATCCTAGAGATCTTGTTTCGATTACCGGTTCTGGTGCGATAACTGTAATGCTGAATATTGATAATACAATGAAATAAAGTGTATATACGCACCTAGGACCTTGGTTGGTATCTCGGAGAGAGGTATTTTTAAAATAAATCTCAAAATATACATATAATGGCGTCTAACTGAAATTGTTTTTAATATTAGAAAAATTAATTAGTAATTTAAAAGCAGAACGTTATGTGAATTAATTCTACAAACTTAAATTTTGAAGCTCTCTAACAGTAAACGTTGAAAATGTATTATTCAAAGGAAAATACTGAAATTTCTCTAAAGATTATGCTAAAAGAGTAATTAAATACACATGCTCGCATGATGGTCTGATAAAATAAACATAAGCTTCTTCATCTAAACAACTTTTTTCCTTTCTTTTCTAAATATCAGAATTCTATACTTCGTCAAAGCGAAATATATACGTATTTGTTCAGTTCTTGCATATTAATTTCAGTTAAATCTTCATATAAGTAAAACATGATCCAACCTTATTATTCCTGTTTTTATTTATAAAAAAAAGGAAAAAATGAGACAAAGGAAAGAATATCTCCTTGAATGGTTGCCGATGCGTGTTGGTGGAGGCGATTTCTGAAACTGGCAAAAATAGCCTCCTAGACTGTAGTGGGGGGGGGGGGGCCGTCCTACACCAGGAGTGGGAGAGGAGTTTGAAGCCGCTATAAAAACGCTTGTCTGAAACAATCCTTACGTCATTATGGCTGGGGATTTGAATGCTAAACACCCGCGTTGGCACTCGGGTCCCCGGACAGACGCAAGAGGTAGAGAAATCATCCGCATCATAGACGGAGATCCTCAACTGAGAGTAGAGGGTCCCTGGCAACCCACTCATTTCCCGCGAAGACAAGGCCGTCCTTCGGTCATTGACTTCGCAATCATCAAACATTTTCCATTTCACTTATCACTCAATTCACAAAGCGCCTTACATTCCGACCACAACCCAGTTGTGGCTGAGGTAAACTTACGGGTTGTCAGTCATGAATTCACGGTTCAAAACCGTGAAGTCGATTGGGATTGCGTACGGGTCTGCTTAAATGACTCCATACCTCCTAACCCTCACATCACAGACATACCGACCTTGGAGACGGCGATCTCCTCCTTCACCTCCATCGTAGGACGAACAGTTCGCAACCTCACCGTCCACACTCCAGCACCTCTACACCCTCACGTCATCCCGCTAGACATCCATCTTCTCATTCGTCGCTCTTGGGCGGCTCGCAGACTATATCAGCGACACCGCACTCGTCATAATCAGGTTCTGCTCGCGCGCTTGCGCCGAGAGGTTCGACTTCGACTACGCGAGCACCGTGTGCGCGCGTGTGAGGAGTTGATGTCTCGAGTGAATTTTGAGAATGGCGAGGCGTGGAGGCTTGCAAAAGGACTCCGGAACCGTGGAGGAGCACCAAACACCCCTATCCAAGGCACCCAAGACCTGGTGTACGAACCCCAAGCTAAAGCAAATGTGTTTGCCGACTACCTAGAGAGGACCATGAGGCCACGAGATGACCCCCAGGACCTAGACTTCACTGGCCGCGTCAAGCGGGAGGTTCGTCAGTACCTTCGACGCCCTCTTGCTGAGGCGGACCGACTACCTGTCATTAGACCCAGTGAGCTCCAGGGCGCACTCCGGCGTCTAAATCCCAAAAAAGCGTCGGGACCTGATGGGTTGACACCTATCATGCTCCGCCATCTTCCATTCAAAGCCGTTCTTTTTCTTACTCGGGTTTTTATTATGTGTCTCGCCCTGGGCTACTTTCCACGGCAGTGGAGGGAGGCTCGGGTGATTTGCATTTTGAAGCCCGGTAAAAATCCGGCTCTCCCCGCCAGTTACCGCTCCATTAGCCTCCTGTCAGTCCTCTCGAAAGTTTTCGAGAGGCTTGTTTTAGCCCGCTTGTCGCCCCTTCTGGGGGACATTCAAGCTATTCCTCCCCATCAGTTTGGTTTTCGTCCTGGGCACTCGACATCACAGCAGTTGCTCCGTCTGGTGGAGGCCGCTGCCCTGGGTTTCCAGGAAAGGGCATTCACTGTGGCGGTATCTCTGGATGTCGAGAAGGCCTTCTCTACCACCTGGCATGCAGGCCTCCTACACAAACTAATCACCCTGGGGCTTCCTGCACACATGATACACATCTTACACTCATTCCTAAAACACAGACATTTCACAGTTGTCGTGGCGGGAAAGCTTTCTACCAGACGACCCATCAGAGGAGGCGTCCCAGAAGGCTCTGTCTTATCCCCTACTCTCTTTAACGTGTACGTGGCGGATCTCCCCACGGAGCAACACGTCAACATTGCCCAATACGCGGACGACGTGTTATTATATAACACAAACAGAAACGCACGCAGAGCCTTCAACCCAATACAGCGACACCTAAGCCTCATTCATGATTGGTGTAGGCTTTTGCGATTGTCTATCAACCCAGAGAAAAGCCAAGCCATACTCTTCACTAAGCGTCACTTTCCCGCCAACCTCCCCGCCTTTAATTATTCTGGCAGAAGGATAGAGTGGACAAATTCTCTCAAATACTTAGGTGTAAAGCTGGACAAGGGCCTAACTTTTCGGGGTCACATCCAGGAGGTGACTCATCGGGCATGCGGAGCTTCGGCTTCGTTATACCCCATGATGCGCTCAGGAATGCCGACACCCCTTAAGTTGCGCCTTTTTCAGGCTTTAATTCTTCCCATCATGCTTTATGCTTGTGAGATCTGGGGCATGGCCGCAGGATCCAATCTGCGTCAAATTCAGCGTGTACAAAATAGATGTCTCAGGGCCATCTATTCTGTTTGCTGGAGGTTTCCCGTGAGATACCTTCATGAAGCCTCATCTCTCCACTATGTGGAAGATGTCATTAGGCGCCGGGCCACAAAATTCTACGCGAGTTTGCCTCAACATCAGAGCGCCCTGGTTAGGTCTCTAGGGAACTACAGAACAACCGAAAGACGCTACAAGCTATACCGGCTTCCCCGCATGGCGTGCGGGCACACGCGGTAACAATAGAGTACTTATTTCAACCTAAAATTACTACTGTTTGAATTTAATAGACATTCTAAATTAAACTCTTCCTGAAAATTATCACACCAGCGGTGCTAACATAGCGTTGCACCCGAGTTGGCTACCATGAGGAGCTACGGCTACCTCCCTTCTTTTCATCTACATTATCTTAAACCACCAACCTGCAAAACCCCACATTTCCTGTCATTAAGTGGTTAAGTCCGTGTAGGACAGGTACACGAATGACACACATCGTGCTGACCCTCAGTCAGCCGCCAGCTACTTGAATGAATGAATGAATGAATCCTTACACACGGAGGGAGGCCAGAGTGATCTGTATATTGAAGCCAAGAAAGGACCCGGTGCACCCTTCCAACTACCGCTCCATTAGTCTGCTATCCACGCTCTCGAAGGTCCTCGAGAGGATAATTCTCACCCGTTTGTCCCCAGTATTGGGTGACATTCAAGCCATACCTGCCTATCAATTTGGATTTCGTCCGGGGCACTCGACAGTCCAACAGCTGCTGCGAGTCGTGGAGACGGCTGCCCTGGGTTTCCAGGAACAGGCGTTCACGGCAGCAGTGTCTTTGGACGTCGAGAAGGCTTTCTCTACAACCTGGCACACCGGACTCCTTCACAAGCTTATTCACCTGGGCCTACCAAACCAATTAATCAACATCTTACACAGCTTTCTAAAACATCGCACTTTTAAAGTCACAGTTGCGGGGAAAACATCTACTCTCAGACCCGTGAGAGGCGGAGTCCCAGAAGGCTCCGTATTATCTCCCACACTATTTAGTGTATACATGGCAGACTTCCCAACCGAGCCGCGCGTCGAAATGGCACAATATGCTGACGACGTGCTGCTCTTCTGCAAAGACAGACATATTCGCAGAGCCTTCAACCCAATACAAAGACACCTCCGTCTCACACAAGAGTGGTGCAGGCGTTGGCGGATGTCCGTTAACCCGGACAAAAGCCACGCTATTCTATTCACCAAGCGCCACACCCCCGCAGACTGCCCGGATTTCCATTTTAGAGGCCGAAGGATAGAATGGGTACCCTCTATCAAATACCTGGGAGTAGAGCTAGACAAGGGTCTGACTTTCCGTCGACACATCAGGGAACTCTCGGCGAGGGTTCAGGGAGCTATTGCTTCCCTGTATCCTATGCTGGGTTCTCGATCGATGCCAGTCCGCGTAAAGCTATACCTTTTTCGAGCTCTTATAGTCCCGTTGATGCTATATGCCTGCGAGGTCTGGGGCATGGCCGCAGATTCCTGGCTGGCATATCTTCAACGCGCTCAGAATAGAGGACTTAGGTCCATCTATTCAGTAGGCCGATTCTTCCCAGTAAGGTTCCTCCACGAAGCCTCGGGTCTTCCATACGTGGAAGATGAAATTAGACGCCGGGCTACCAAATTATACGCACAGTTACCCTTGCACAGAAGTGCCCTGGTTCGGTCTCTTGGTGATTATGATCCCACAAGACGTCGTCGCCGACCATTCCGGGTCCCCCGCATGGCATGCGGGCACCGAGGTAACCACGGAGCATTTCCAGCAGCAGCAAAAGCTGAGCTCCCATAATCTACCAAGAGTTGTTGGTCTCAAAATTAAACAAAAATTCAGTCAAAATTCATTTCAAACTAAAATAAAATAAAATAATTCTTTCTACGCCAGGGTGCTAGTGATAGCATTCTATCCTTTTAGAGGAGTCAATAGACTACCTCATATGCATTCCACCATCCTCAAAGAAAAACAGTCATCCTAACCCATCCCGAAAGGAAAATCCTATCTGTGGTTAAACCCTATCCTGGGTGGCCACACAGCAACAACCTTCAGGCTAACACAAGCCTACCAGTATCTGCGAGCGAGCGAGCGATCCTTACACAGTTTGTCGCATTCAACAGAAGACTATCCTCCGAGACCAGAGCAATCTTATTTCAGGAAATTCATCCTGGTTTCATTTATAAAAAAGGTAAGCTCATTCATTTTATAATTACAAAGAACAATCGCAAAGAGTGTTTATTTTAGATGAAAAAATATTGAAATGAATTATCAGAGTTATCCGAAAAAAGAAGCATAGGAAATCTTTATATAGCGTATTATTATTATTATTATTATTATTATTATTATTATTATTATTATTATTATTATTATTATTATTATTATTATTATTATTATTATTATTATTATTATTATTATTATTATTATTATTATTATTATTATTATTATTATTATTATTATTATTATTATTATTATTATTATTATTATTATTATTATTATTATTATTATTATTATTATTATTATTATTATTATTATTATTATTATTATTATTATTATTATTATTATTATTATTATTATTATTATTATTATTATTATTATTATTATTATTATTATTATTATTATTATTATTATTATTATTATTATTATTATTATTATTATTATTATTATTATTATTATTATTATTATTATTATTATTATTATTATTATTATTATTATTATTATTATTATTATTATTATTATTATTATTATTATTATTATTATTATTATCATTATTATTATTATTATTATTATTATTATTATTATTATTATTATTATTATTATTATTATTATTATTATTATTATTATTATTATTATTATTATTATTATTATTATTATTATTATTATTATTATCATTATTATTATTATTATTATTATTATTATTATTATTATTATTATTATTATTATTATTATTATTATTATTATTATTATCATCATCATCATCATCATCATCATCATCATCATCATCATCATCATCATCATCATCATCATTATTATTATTATTATTATTATTATTATTATTATTATTATTATTATTATTATTATTATTATTATTATTATTATTATTATTATTATTATTATTATTATTATTATTATTATTATTATTATTATTATTATTATTATTATTATTATTATTATTATTATTATTATTATTATTATTATTATTATTATTATTATTATTATTATTATTATTATTATTATTATTATTATTATTATTATTATTATTATTATTATTATTATTATTATTATTATTATTATTATTATTATTATTATTATTATTATTATTATTATTATTATTATTATTATTATTATTATTATTATTATTATTATTATTATTATTATTATTATTATTATTATTATTATTATTATTATTATTATTATTATTATTATTATTATTATTATTATTATTATTATTATTATTATTATTATTATTATTATTATTATCATTATCATCATTATTATCATTATTATCATTATTATCATTATTATCATTATTATCATTATTATCATTATTATTATCATTATTATCATTATTATTATTATTATTATTATTATTATTATTATTATTATTATTATTATTATTATTATTATTATTATTATTATTATTATTATTATTATTATTATTATTATTATTATTATTATTATTATTATTATTATTATTATTATTATTATTATTATTATTATTATTATTATTATTATTATTATTATTATTATTATTATTATTATTATTATCATTATTATCATTATCATCATTATTATCATTATTATCATTATTATCATTATTATTATCATTATTATTATCATTATTATTATTATTATTATTATTATTATTATTATTATTATTATTATTATTATTATTATTATTATTATTATTATTATTATTATTATTATTATTATTATTATTATTATTATTATTATTATTATTATTATTATTATTATTATTATTATTATTATTATTATTATTATTATTATTATTATTATTATTATTATTATTATTATTATTATTATTATTATTATTATTATTATTATTATTATTATTATTATTATTATTATTATTATTATTATTATTATTATTATTATTATTATTATTATTATTATTATTATTATTATTATTAAAGGCATTGGATGTCTTATTATTTTGCGGATATCAGGGATCAAGATGATTGGTTTTCTTTACAAGTGTGTAATGGTTGACTGTTTCTTGTATTAAAGATGCTGAACCTCTCTCCGTGCAGCAGGAGCTTCAGCGCTCAGCAATACCTGAGGTTTCAGCCCGAGACTCCAAGAGGCCCCGTCACACCGCTGGTGAGGATGAGAACCTCCCTCCTGCAACTGTCAGGAAAAGTAGAAGCCTAAGGGAGGAGGAAGCAGTGGCGGGGCCTTCAGGCCTTTGCAGGCCATCCCCTTCATCATCATCACAGGCAATAGGGGTATGTAGAAGTGATCATGTTGACCTAGAGTGCAAACCTATAGAGTCGGCATTCAAGGGTCGTATTTTCAATAGTAAAATTGAAAATACGGCTGGAATAATGGACCCCATCGAGTTTCTGGATGAATGCAAGAGCCTTGTTATTAGAGAAATTGAGTCCACCTTAAAGAGAAGCATGTCTGGATTAAAGATGAGTTGCTCATTGAACGCCTCGTATTTAATTCAAACACCTGACCATGAAAAGATGGAATCGGTTTATTCTAATTCTAAGACGAATGAGATCCAACAATCATCTAACGTGGATGACATCTTCCTTGCAATGAAAAATGAAATTTTAGAAAATCTATCCTGTTTTGAAGGCGAAGCAAGCTCAAAGACTTTGTTCGCAATCCACTCGCTGGTGAACAGCCCAGCAGAATACAACCCTCTTCACGCTTCTGGGTATATTGAGTTGCCTGCATGCATCAAGCGGAAGAAAGCTGTTGTCAACATCATGAATGATGATGATTTTTGTTTCGCTTGGTGTATGTTGGCTTCAAAATTTCCCGCTACACAAAATAGATTCCGTCCTTCATCGTACCCAGCGGATATGTTATTCAAAGCATTCAATTATGAGGGAATTACGTTCCCGTTTCCACTAGATCAAATTGTGCGCTTTGAGAAGCAAAATCCAGATGTATCTATAGCTGTATTTGCTCTGAATCCCAACAACTTGGTGGAGTCTATTCGCAAAACATCTGAGAGGAAGGCTAGCCAGGTTAACCTGCTAATTATCTATGATGGTGACAAGTCTCATTACTGTCTCATTACGAACATATCAAGGCTTATTAGAAGTCAGATAACTAAGAACAGCAGGAAAATGTGTCTATGCGAGGCGTGCATGACAAGGTGTCCAAATGAGGATGCCTTGAGATTGCATAAACTGAAATGCAATAAATGTCAGACACTCAAAATGCCTGCGCAAGGTGAGCGCTTGTCATTTAATGCATATTCTAAGTCTGCTTCTGTACCTTTTGTTATTTATGCAGATATCGAATCTGTTTTGAGGAAGGTTCACTCATGCGAGCCCTCAGACGCAGAGAGCTGGACCCGACCCGTACAAGAGCATGAGGTGATATCTATAGCGCTGAAAGTTATATGTAGGCATGATCAGTCTTTGTCGAGATTTAAACTCTTCAGAGCTGCCAGTGCACTCGACGATTTCTTCAGCGAGCTCAGGAAGATTGGTGATGAAGTCATTGAAGTATACAATCACATTGTACCACTGCAAAAGACGCCCCTGAATGAGATGGATTTCAACAAGGCTAATCAATGCCACATATGTAGGAAAGGTTTTGTTATAAATGATATCAGGGTGAGGGACCATTGCCATATCACTGGAGCGTATATTGGAACGGCGCATAATGCTTACAATCTGAATAGAAAATTGCCGAGATTTATCCCAATTTTTTTTTCATTGCTTAAGCAATTATGATAGCCACTTCTTGATTAGGCACATGGCTTATGATAATGGGAACATTTCATGTATAGCACAATCTTCGGAGCGCTATATTGCATTCAGTAAAAGGTACAAGGGCATACAATTCAGGTTCCTCGACAGCTACAAGTTTCTCGATGACAAGTTGTCCAGCTTTGCTGATATGCTAGACGATGATGACTTCAAGGTCACTAATGCCGAGTATTCGAACCCAGAACATCTAAAGCTAATGAAGAGCAAGGGGATATTCCCCTATACTTATCTGGATGCTATCGAAAAACTCAAAGAAGAGCAGCTCCCACCCATCGAGCTATTCGATGACATTTCGGAAGAGGAATATGCCCATGCACTTAAGGTATGGAACACCTTCCACATAAAGAATCTCGGAGAATATAGTGACCTTTATTTGAAGACTGATACACTTCTTTTAGCGGACGCCTTCGAAAAGTTTAGAGACTTGTCGCTGGAGATGTACCATCTGGACCCTGCATGGTACTTTATCTTACCTTCGCTAGCCTTCGATGCCATGTTGAAAACAACTGGAGCCAAGCTCGGGCTACTAACGGATCCGAGTATGCTAGAATTTTTCGAGAAAGGTATTCGTGGGGGGCTTTGCACCGCATCAAAACGCTACTCCAAAGCCAACCACGAGTATATGACAGATTATAAACCCGATGAAAAAAGGAACTTTCTAGCATATTTGGATGCTAATAACTTATATGGAAGCTCGATGGTATCCGCTTTACCGTATGGCAATCTGAGATGGCTTGAGAGGAGTGAAATAGAGAGCATAAACTTCGCCAGGATCCCTGAAGACTCCAAGACAGGATATGTTATAGAAGCGGATCTAGAGTATTCTGACCATCTCCACGACGCCCATTGTGATCTTCCTCTCTGTCCCCAGAGCGAGATACCGCCCGGCAGCCAATACAAGAAACTGATTGCAAGTCTCACGAGCAAAAGCAAATATGTCTTGCATTATAAAACCTTGCAGCAGTGCTTAGAATTAGGGCTGATATTGAGACATATTCATCGGGTCGTATCGTATGACCAAGCTAAGTGGCTTAAGGCTTATATTGACCTAAATGCCGAAAAGCGAGCCAGGGAACCTTTTAAGTTTGGTCAAAACCTCTGGAAGAAAATGAATAATGCTGTGTACGGCAAGTTCATGGAAAATTTGCGTAAATACCGTGATTTCCGTATAGTAACTACCTGGAAACATGCGAGGAAATATACGGCACGTCCAACATATATAAGAAGTCTTATTTTCGATGAAAACTTGACTGGAATAGAGCTGTCTAGAGAGGAGATCTTCATGAACAAACCAATCTATATTGGCCAGGCAATTTTAGACATCTCAAAATTTATTATGAATGATTTTTTATAATGTAATGAATCCCCAGCCGAATGATCTTGTCCTGGATTACATGGTTACAGATTCATTCATTTTGGAAACTAGTTCTGATATATATCAGTTCATGAAAATGCATCCCCACCTTTTCGATACTTCAAATTATCCACCCGATAATGTATACGGTATAATACCCGCTAATAAGAAAAAGATTGGGTTGTTTAAAGATGAAATGGGCGGAAGAGTGATGACCGAGTGTGTTGGTCTCAGAGCAAAGCTCTACAGTTATAAATACGATCAGCAAACAGTGATGAAGGCCAAAGGGACTACCAAAGGTGGAATGCGAACAATCACCTTTGAGAAATATTTCGAGTGTCTGCTGGATTTGAATAAAAAAATTGTGGCTAAACAAATTTGCTTCAGAATCATCAAACATAAAGTTTCGGCAGTCGAAATTAATAAAACTGTATTGCACGGAGGAGACACCAAGCGTAAGCTTCTTGATGGCTCTCATGCAACACTCGCTTGGGGTCATTATTCTCTAAGGTCTTCATGAGACATTTCGTGATAACCTGGATGCCTCATCCAGTTTTGTTTATTGATTAATTTAATTCAAAATTAAATATTTGTAAATACTTGTGTTTAATTAATATTTTATTTTCAAAGATATTTTATGTTATAATAGTTCAAACTTAATTTTTATGGGCAAGGATTTTTAAAAAAAATAAACACACACACACACACATATATATATATAATTTGAAATACAGTGTTCTATATTTCAATGTTATTGTTTTACAATAAATCCTTTCTATCAATCCATTGGTTATTAGGGAATCCATACCACTTCACTAGAATCCTGTTTCCTTGACGCCTAAGAATCTTCTCAACTAAATAAGTGTTAGGAAATATTGAAGAGTGAAGTTCATGCCCGTAGAAGGCTCCCTTTATTTCCTCGCCATCCTTGTCCTTTAGAATATAGGTAGTAGGTTTGATTTGATTCACCTTAGCAACTTGGAAGATTTCAACACTCCAGTTAGGTTCAAACCCCTTTTCAAAATGTCCTTTATATTTAGATATCCTCACATAGTCACCAACACCAAACTTTCTGGCACTCCTCTTCTCTCTTGATGGCTTATCATAGTTGTAAACAGACAAAAGAAGATCGCTGTTCTGCACTTCACGAGGCTTCATCCGTATCGTGGTGTGGTAATTATCATTGTATTTTGCAATGATTCTAGGTAAGAGATCTAACCACTTGTAGGATCCTTGAGCTAGAAACTCTCGATACATCATATTCTTTAAAGTTCTTATTAACCGTTCCGCAGCTGCAGCCTTCACATTGGTATAGGTGCTGTAGTGATTGATATTATACTTTGCCATTAACTTCTTAAAGTGTTTGTTATAAAATTCTTTCCCGTTATCACTCTGTATATTCCTAGGAGGTGTTTTCATGTCTTGTAGTATATCCTCCATTGCCTTTGAAACTTGAAGCCCCGACTTGGTCTTTAATGGTTCGGCATACGCCATTTTAGAGTAGAAGTTGACTGCAATAAGGATGTACTTGAAATTCTTGTTGATTCTTGCATGTGGTATCATCTCCACCAGGTCAATTTGCACCAAATCATGTATTCCTTTACTGATAATTTTGCGTCGTAGAAAGTTTCTCCGTGCAGGAGCATGAAGTTCACTAGCTATGTTTTGCTTTACTAGGGTCATGCTATAATCTTAGTAGATTTCAGTTCTTGAATTATCTCCTCAATTTCTTGGGTATGATTGTTATTCCCTGCGTCCCTAGAGGCAACGAGAAGCCTTAGGCGATTTACCAGCTCGTTGGGTTCGTTCCAATAGATGTAGTCTTGCTCTATACCAGGACGATGCTCCTTCCACTGCAATCCTAAGCCCTTATGTTTCTTAATTAAAGGTCGTATAACACTTTTATACTTGTAGGAATTGCCTGCTCTCAGCTGCCCATGCTTGCTGTAGTTCCGCCGGTGCACCTGAGTGGTTTTAAGTATTTTGCTATAAGTATCCAAGTCCTCTTCTGTATAGACATGCATCTCAGGGATCCTCTTACAGATGAGTTATCTTAATCCAGGTGTAACATCATACGCTTCTTCGCCCACTCGAATCCGATCATTAATAAAATCAATGACCTTGTTTCCTATCATGTAGCTGCCATCTTCGTATGTTACGCCATATGACGCATCTAATTCATGTCTATCCTTCTTTCGAACTTTCCGAAGATAGCTGATTATTTTCTCATTTTTCTCATCCTCAATTGGCTCATTCCTTTTTATCTGACTTTCCTCCTTTGTTATATTGTTCTTTTGGACTTTCAAAATATCTTGCAGAGGTTTTGTTACAGGTTGAAGAGCCTCGCTCATTACTCTATGGGTCTCGAACTGATGACCTTTTAATACCCTCAATTTTGCTCGTATAGCCTTGGAATGCTTGGCTACGGATTCTTTTAGTCTTATGCTTTCACTATCCATTTTGCAAATGGAGTCATAGGAAGAGATTGCATTCAATTTATAGCATAGGGGCAGTGAATAGTATATACAAAAGCACTAACATTATATCCAAAGTGACTCGATCCAATGCGCGATTTGAAGGTGGAGCGAATGATATGCGATCTCCCTTTTTAATGATTACAGGAAAGGCCTTAATGATATCATTATTTATCATAATTGTAATATCAGTTTTGTGATGAGGAAGTAAACGATCCCCACTCAATTCTTGCTCGGGCACCGTAATAGCACATGATAAGAGGCTTCTATCTACTGTAAATGAATAGTACCTGCCAGCTGTAGAGAGTACGTATACATTGTCACCAGGTCTGACTGGAAAGGCTTGTAGTTGAATAATAAGTTGCCCACTCATTAATGATATTTCTGTTCTCAATGTATCCACTGCTTTAGCGATGCGCTCGGTAACTGCTTTTGTCCGATCAAAATTGATAATAATATCTTTCGTCTGATTGTTCATTTCACTCGATAACGTATTAAATCTATTTTCAAGGTTTTGATGGGCTTCTTTAACTTGTGTAATAGAATTCCTTAGTGGATCCTTAGTTTCTTTTGAAGAATGCGATAGTGCATCCACTACGCTGTTAGTTCTATTTAAGTTTTCTCGGATTGTTTTCAGGTTCTTGTCTATCTGTGTCTCAATTTCCTTTGTAGCAAATTTGTTTAACTGAGCGCGAGTCTCATTCTTCTGTTCTCGAGTGCATCCACATAGCGTTTAGTGCTCGCATCATTATCTTCTTCAGGATATTGAACATTGCATAGCCTCTTGTTCTTGAATTGATAGTTTCCTTTCCCATCCCTGTTTATAATAAAATGATGAAGGGATCTTTTGGCTGTTGGAGCTCTCCGTGCTCCGAACCGATCAATACTCATGATGAACCTCAAATGGCATTTTCCTCCTTTTCTACTTTAATATATACATCAAAGCCGTTCCTATATCGTCCGCCATTCATAGAAAATTCGGGAACTATTGTCACGAAAGGTCTTCCTTCTGTTCCACTCTCCCAGACCGTTTTACATAAGTCTTTAAACTCTATGTACGACATGTCGGTGTTTACATAATCTTCATATATATGTTTCAAGTTTAAATTGTCTTGTCTGAAGAGAATAATCATGTTCGCATTATCGCGAATTAAATGTTTCGGGACTTTGGCATAGGACTGTGCTAAATAAATAGAGTCGACGTTGCGATGTCTGCCCATGCTGTAAAAGGATGCAATCTTTCCCTGCTTTTCAGTGATGACACCATCAAATATAAATATCGAGTTTTCTTTAACATCAGCTGGTTCTAATACGGTTTTTCCATCCTCATAGGTATTTACTTCAATGCCATCAATGCCTGCAAGCAGATTGATGAGATATTGATACTTTGATTGATAAAGGGACCTTGCGTATATGTACACATTCTCAAAGCGCAGCCCATTCTCATGAAGCAGCCAGTTCAGTAGTACATTGGTTTTTCCAGCACTGGAGCTCCCTAAAATAAGAGCTCTGACGTTAAAAGGAAATAGCTTCCCGTGACGTTCGCGCCTGGAGTCTTTTTCAAAGTCTAGCACCTGAATAGGCAGAGAGCAATCTTGCTTCACAAGCTCCATCTTAACGACTGCCTTTTAAGTGCATTTCTAATGCTTATATGTTCACTCTCGAAAAATGGGGATCTTAAGATTTGTCAAATTGCTCAAAAGGAGAGGTTAGATTCGTCTAAGGTATAAAAGATGATGGTAAATCATAAAACACATTAGTTTATGATGGGACCTAGGAGGAATAAGACCTCTAGAGGATCAGGGATACTTAACTTTTTTATTAACCGTCTACCGTTTGAAGTACATTTACCTGGCTACAGATATTGTGGCCCTGGGACAAAATTAGAAAAACGCCTGAAGAGAGGAGATTCCGGAATTAATCCCTTAGACGAGGCTTGTAAGTTCACGACATAGCCTACGCAGAGCACAAGGACTCCGCCTCGAGAAATATTGCTGATAAAATCTTAGTAGAGAAGGCTTGGAAAAGAGTTCAATCATCGGACTCTAGCCTGGGGGAAAAATTGGCTGCAAGGCTGGTAACATCAATTATGAAGGGCAAGGTAGCTGTTGGTGCAGGATCCCAGAAGAATAAGAAGAAGAAGCATGGCGGATTCCTGCCTCTCATGCCAATTATTGCTGCCTTAGGGGCCGCAGCCGGAGGTGCAGCTCAAATTGCAGCGGCAGTGAATAAGAAGAAAGCTGCAGATAAACAGCTTGCTGAAATGTCTCGCCATAATAGAGAGATGGAAGTGAAAGGAAAGGGACTCCGAGCGAGAAAAAAAGGTAACAAAAAACTGGAAAAGAATAAAAGTGGCGGTTTCATCCCAATGTTACCACTGGCCACATCTTTAGCAGTTGCCTCTAAAATTGCCGAAGCCATAAAAGGAAATAAAACTACTAAAGGAAATGGTCTGAAGAGGAGGCATGCCCAGAACAAGAAACAGACCTCAAAAAACTCTGGTCGGGGGCTATTCTTGTCCCGGAAAAAGCCTTAAGTAACATAGAGCTTGCATTATATGCTCGTCGTTTAAAAATTCCTCATTTTAGAGGTGTATATATGCTCGTTAGGCTCCCTTCAAAGCCGTATCATCAAGAGAGGATTATTGTGAACCTTGATTCCTCTGATAATGAAGGAACGCATTGGGTAGCTATAAAGAAGGAGGGCAATATTACATTTTATTTCGATAGCTTTGGAAACTTGAAACCTCCAATAGAAGTAGAAAGCTATCTCACAGGGTTTAAGTTGATGTATAATACAAGGAGATATCAGAGTTTCAGCTCAGTCATCTGCGGACACTTATGCTTGCAATTTCTATCACAATGAGCTACACTATTGCTGTTAGCGGGAATGATTCTGATCTTACCACCTACCTGAATCCCCCTCTAAGAATTGATCCTAAAGGCTATTATGAAATTGCTCTTTTGAATTTTGAAACGTTCTATTCCATTCCGAATGTAGACGAAAGCAATAACCTCTTCCATTACATATACAATGACACGCACAAGGTCATTGATATTGCATCTGGGACTTATGAAATTGCTGATATTAATACTTACCTTAAAGATAAGCTTGAATTGGATGAAAACGTCTTCTTTATCCGACCTAATAATAATACAATGAAAGCTGAAATCATGTGCCCCTTTCCGATTGATTTTTCTAAGGAGCGTTCTATTGGTTCTCTTTTAGGATTTAGTGAAAAGTCAGTTATTGCTCCTAGTCAAGTGACTGAATCCGATTTTCTAGTAAACACATTTAAGGTGAGCATCATTCGAATCGAGTGCAGTATAGCTACAGGCTCTTTCATCGATGGTAAAAGAGGTCACTCCATCTACGATTTTTTCCCTTCTGTCCCTCCCGGATATCACATTTCGCAAGAGCCTCCAAACCCTGTTTACCTGCCTATCATAGACACCAACTTTATCGATCAAATCACGCTTCGCGTGGTCGATCAGAACGGGGATAGTATTAATTTTAGAAACGAGGATATAAGCATACGTCTCCACATCCGCCGAAATGGGGATAGATTTTAAAAGAAAAAGAATCCATCGGAAAGGATATAATAAGACAGCACCAGCACGTATTAAGCGTACTCGCCCTTTGGTGCTCAGAGTGTTAACATCAAGCAACAAGAAGTTCCTCGAAGCTTTGGGCTGCAGTATTCTGTAGTGGATATCTTTAATGTAACAGAAACACCTTCGTTTGATGACAAGATTGCTAAAGAAGAGGAACATGTATTTCTTCCGTATAATACATCGGCTCTGGACGCTAATGATGAGATTAGGATCCCTTGTCAAGCTGAAGATTTATATACTCTACCTAACCGGAGTTATCTCTACATCGAGGGGGGCCCAAATGACCTTGTTGTCGACGGGCCCTTAAACACCACACTCACTCACACTCTACATCGAGGGATCTATTTCTAGACCTCATGCAACACCTACGCTAGCGAAGCTAACTAATAATGCTTTGGCATTTATGTTTGATGAGATTCGTCTAGAACTGAATGGAACTTCTATAGATAGAACAAGAAATCCTGGTATTTCAACGACTATGCGCAACTATGCTGCTCTCAACCCTATGGAATCGAATCGTCTGCTCAATGCTGGATGGTGCTACCCTGGAGAAGATTTGGAAATTGTGCATTCAACAAGTGGAGCATTCAACGCCATAGTGCCCCTATCAATGCTTCTGGGATTTGCAGATGACCACAAGGACCTCGTTCTTAATAGCAAGTTTGAGCTGGTGCTCATTTGATCTAAGGACTCTAAGAACTGCATTCTGGCACCTGAAGGAGAAGGAACTGCTAGCGTTAAGTTAACTCGCATTGAATGGAGGATGCCTGTAATTCGCCTTTCTGATGCTGAAAAGGTAGAAAACCTCAAGATCGTCAAGTCAGATAGACCGCTGCACCTTGCATTTAGAACCATGGACCTACATACTCAACCTGCTGTTCCACAAACAAGATCCTTTACATGGAACGTTGCAACAACCTCGAAACCGGAGAAACCGAGATTTGTTATTGTGGGCGCCCAGACGTCAAGAGCAAATAATGCAATGAAGGACTGTTCTGAGTTTGATCATTGTAACATAACTATTTTGAGGCTTTATCTCAATAGTGAGTGTTATCCCTATCATGACATGAACTTGGACTTTGAGAACACAAGGTTTGCAACTTTATACGAAATGTATTCAAAGTTTCAAAATTCTTATTATGGGAAAGAAAATTACCCTCTGTTGAAGAGAAAAGATTTTCTTAAACATGCGCCATTATTTGTCATAGACTGCTCGCATCAGCCTGAGGAGATTGTAAATGGTGCTGTCAACATTAGACTTGAAATTCAAGCTAGTGCAAACATACCTGCACAAACTACTTTGTACTGTCTGATAATACATGACAGAGTTTTCACATACAAGCCCCTGACTCATGTGATGCAGTCCTTAATTTAATTCCAGGAAGGATTCTTGTAATGAAGGATAATAGGAATTTAATTAAATAAAAGATATATAAGATGAAAATCATTTTCTGTTTTTAATAAATATCATTGTACATTTCCAGTGCCATCCTTCTCCATTTCCTTGTCCCTACATATGCTTTTTTATTATAATGAATCAGATTGATTAAATGTCTTTGAATATAAAATTCTAACCTTTTTAACCGAGAAAATTCAGAAAAATCTAAAAGTATTTCACCGCTATTTAGAACTGTATTCAACAATCTGACTCTTTCATCTTCCATAAACACAATGACATTAAAGGCATATACAATGTTCTCACTGTAATCACTACACTTACAGTTTCTTCCTTTGAAGAATGCTTCCAGTTCATGAAGGCTATTTCTAATTATTTCCCAGTCTTGTGCTGTCATATACACAAAATTGTCACTGTCTCTGTTCTTTATGATCAGAGATGGGATATGATATATTAGTCCTATGTTGACACTATAACGTTCGGAAATGTAAACATCGCGGAGCATGGTTGCTGGTGAGATGCTTCTCGGTTTTTTTTTTCCTAAGGACGGTGTGAAGGTTTATACTGAGTTGTTCCCTGTAATGCTTTCAGAGGTTGAGGCGTCTTGGCACACGGGAGCTACTCGCATGACTCATGGGTGTAGCTGTCGACGTCATTCGATCTTCTAGGAGTGTCAGCCTCCTTTGGAGATCAGCAAAGTTATTTTTGGTTCCCTTTTTTCGTGGTTTCCTTATAGAGGACCTGAAACAGAACACATTGCATGTGTTAAATAGAACAAAATTCGAACTCTTGAACAAGAATAACGCCCGATAAGTGAAACAGTTTCTTTCTCTAAGGTATATGACGAGAATACTTACATTGATGTTTTGGGAGCGTCCGCTTTTATGCTCGGATTCCGCTCTGGAGTAGCATTCTCAATAATTTCATGATACCGATCTGGCAGAAAGTCATCTAAAGGTTGGCTAGATCTCTCTGCAATAGGCACACACTTTTCATCCTCATCACTAGTAATGTCGTCATCACTAACAGGCCTAGGATCTCGAACTGTCCTTCGAATCCTGTAACAAGAAGTAGTTTTCCATGAAATTAGATATTTCAATGTTTCGATGTGAAAAGAGCCACGAACTTATTTTTTCACTTCCACTTACTTTGATTGTCTCTGCCTGCGCTGATTCACGCTGCATTTCTCATTGCAGAGGAAGTAGGAGTACATGTGGTCATGAGCCTCGGGTTGCGTGCACAGGGTGGCATGAGTATCACCGTTGCAGAATTCAGAGTTATGTATGGCCTCATGGCTCGAAGTGCATCCATCAAGCTCATCAACTCCGCTATGTTCTTGCTCATGAACCGACTCTTGCCTAGAATAATAAATATTTTTCAGACTCCTTTTTCTAGTTAAATGAAATTGGAAATGAATCATCTAGAAAGACTAATAATTATTTTACTTACATGTATCGCTTTCTGTAGACTGAACAGTTCTCTGTGCATACTTCGCGAGAAGACATCTGATCATGGTATGAAGGCCTTTTGCACACAATTGAATGCATAAGGCCATTGCATAACTCTTTGTGGAAATTTGCGTAATGATACGCCTCCTCTCCACACTCACTCCACAGATCTGACATATCAGACATAGAAAATACATACACTGAAAGAATCTGCAAACTAATATGACAGTCCGAGCTGCGGAGTCATATACTCTTACAATAGTGGTGGGGATTTTAGGAGCGGGAGCGATGCATGGCCATAGCCAGAGCTAAAATATTGTAGAACGGGGGGAGGGGTTTTCCCCAGAGCCAGGCTCAATGCTGAATGCTAATATTAAAACCTAAGCATTGCCGAATACAAAAAGATGTTTACAGAGTCACAGTGAGTGCCGTACGCTAATTTTAAAATGCTGGAAGTGTTAAATAGCACAAAATTTACCCCCTTGAGAAAGATTAATACTTGTTATGTGAAGCAGTTTATTTCTTATAATATCTTCGCAAAAGCCATAACCCCTCCACCCAACACCATTTGTCATTTGTTTTTAAAATTACAGTGATACAAGCACCGCTGAGATTACCTCCCCACTCCCCCTCTCCTTTGTTTAAAATCAGTTCATCAAACACACCCGGGCGTCCCGACGCCTGTTAGAGAGGACTGGATGCCCTAAATATTGGTCTTAACGTCTGTTTACATCCTAGATGACCTTGGATTTGTGTTTGAAAAAAAATATATATATATATGTTCGTAGATGGCTTTAAAATTGGTCTTAGACGATTGTTTCCTTCCTAGATGACCTTGAAATTGTTTTGAAAATATATAGACGATCTGCGGATGACCTTGACCTTGACCTGCACATACTTGTTTACTTCATAGATGACCTTGAATCTGTGTTTGAAAAGACATTTATCCCCTACTTGTACCCGTACTCATTTGATCATGATTTTATTCATCATCCGATATAATTGAACGTTGGCGTGTCCCCTTACTGTGAAAGATGAATATCTGGTAACTTTAAGCTCTATGTACCCGTACTCATTTGGTCATGATTTTATTCATCGTCCAATATAATTGAACGTTGGCCTGTTCCCTTATTGTGAAAGATGAATGTCTGGTAACTTTAAGCTCTATGTACCCGTACTCATTTGATCACGATTTCATTCATCGTCCGATATAATTGAACGTTGGCGTGTCCCCTTACTGTGAAAGATGAATATCTGGTAAGTTTAAGCTCTATGTACCCGTACTCATTTGACCATGATTTTATTCATCATCCGATATAATTGAACGTTGGCGTGTCCCCTTACTGTGAAAGATGAATGTCTGTTAACTTTAAGCTCTATGTACCCGTACTCATTTGATCATGATTTCATTTATTGTCCGATATAATTGAACGTTCGCATGTCCCCTTACTGTGAAAGATGAATATCTTGTAACTTCAAGCTCTATGTACCCCGTACTCATTTGATCATGATTTCATTCATCGTCCCATATAATTGAACGTTGGCGTGTCCCCTTACTGTGAAAGATGAATTTCTTGTAACTTTAAGCTCTATGTACCCATACTCATTTGACCATGATTCCATTCATCGTCCGATATAATTAAACGTCGGTGTGTCCCCTTACTGTGAAAGGTGAATATCTTGTAACTTTGAGCTCTATGTACCCGTACTCATTTGATCATGATTTCATTTATTGTCCGATATAATTGAACGTTGGGAGTGTCCCCTTACTGTGAAAGGTGAATATCTTGTAACTTTGAGCTCTATGTACCCGTACTCATTTGATCATGATTTCATTTATTGTCCGATATAATTGAACGTTGGGAGTGTCCCCTTACTGTTAAAGATGAATATCTTGTAACTGTAGGCTCTATGTACCCCGTACTCATTTGATCATGATTTCATTTATTTTTTGATAAAATTGAACGTTGGAGTGTCCCCTTACTGTGAAAGATGAATATCTTGTAACTTTAGGCTCTATGTACCCCGTACTCATTTGACCATGATTTCATTCATCGTCCGATATAATTGATCGTTAGAAGTTCCCCCTTACTGTGAAAGATGAATATCTGATAACTTTAAGCTCTATGTACCCTGGGCTCCCTTTATCATTTGTTCCTAAAATATTTTAATTAAATGTAGTCTGGGAGTAATAATACTGAACCTAAGTACTAAATTTAGTAAAATTTGGAATAAAGCTCTTCACACGTTCTCATGGAGTCCGTTTAATAAAACTTAATGCTGTGGATAGATCTAAATTTTTAATCGATTAGCTATTTTACTTCAATCGATTGATGTATCGTTTAATCGATATATTTGTTCGAAAAAGGTGTAAGCATTACATAAAATACTGATATACTCTGTATATTTGGTTATTTATAAAATTTTTAAATATTTAGATTCAATTTGTTTGCATCAAGTGCACATGCTGTAGATTGAATTAGATGTACAATATTTTTGTAAGTAATCATTTAGTAACGTATTATATCAATATCTACTATGATTTGTGATACTGAGATGCACGTGAAGACTCGCCTAGTCACTGTTTTATACATGTAAGTGCATTCACATGCTTCTCTTCGTTTGGTGACGTCACAGGGAACCGATGTAACTTCTTCGCTATGACAACTGAAGAGGATTTGTGAAGTGGTCATCCAGTAGACGTCAATAGCAGGTTTTCCTCTTCAAATTTACTTCAGTCGTATTTTTCGCGCCTGCCGCAGATTTTTCTAAAGTACCTAGCCATAGGTACTGTGACTTTGAGTTCGTAAAATGAAAAGTCCAAGTTGCAGAAATTCCAAATGTTCTGTATTTCCGTAGAAATACACTTAGAGTGCGTCACATACACAAGGTCGCCGTCCACAAACAAAAGCGTTTACACAATTCAGTTCTGATGACACTCCCTTGGCGAGTCGCCGCTTTCTTAAATACCTCTACTCATATTACTAGATATTTCCGGAATACTGAGTAACAAGAAATGGAATGTTCTGTAAGACAACCAAGATTTCACTAGAATATACTAACTTTATCTGTTTTGGCACGCGTTTTATCTGCTTATGCAAGCTCTTTATCTCCGTGATACACTATCCGTCCGTTATCTCTCTGCGCCAAACAATTACACAGCACAGTGGTGTCGTTGAAGGTGAACCTCCTCCTCAGAGGAGGGGCCTTCGACGTTTTGCCATTTCGGGACATTGTCCCTTACTGGCATGGTGGTGGTTTTTAATGATATGACGGTGGGTGCATGGTGGTGGATATGATTTAATTGTTGTTTGGTTTGTTGGTAGGGGTTGAAATGTAATGAATATCTGGGGGGGATTGTATGGGCCTATGGTGGTGCAAACACTTGTCTGGGTCGCTTGTAGGTTTCACCGGGGTCTAGGTCATATTCTCCCAGACCGCGGATTAGAATGTTGAAGCTTGAAGGGAGCTTGTTATAAAAATTATGAGATAAGTTAAGGATGTATCCTGTGATTTTTGGGAAGGAGAGATCTGCATGGATATTGTCGTTAGGAATGTACCAATCGGAAGCTGTTGCTATCCGAAGGTAGCGGTTCTGAAGGACTTGTAGCTTGTAGAGATGCGATTTTGCTGCAACTCCCCAGACTGTGCAAGCATAAGTTAGTGCAGGGCGGAGTATTTGCTTGTAAATGAGCAATTTGTTGTGCAGGCTCATTGTAGATTTCCTATTTAGCATAGGATATAGCATGGCCATCCTTCTGGACACTTTGTTAGCCACAGTGGTGATGTGTTGTTTCCACGTCAGACGCCATTCCAGGGTTATTCCAAGGTATGTAGCCTCCGAGGACCATTGTACTTCCTCTCCAGCCAGGCGGAGATTGGGTACATCTTGTGGAGTACGGCGGGTGAATGTGACTGTTTGAGATTTAGTTACATTTATCTTCAAGCGCCAAGTGATGAACCAGGCAGATAGCATATCAGCGTAACGCTGCGCCTTGGTTACGGCATGAACGTGTCGTTTAGATGAGACCGTTAATGCGGTGTCAGCAGCGTCGCCGCGACAATAGTAATTGCGTTGTGCCTCTTGGAAAACATTTCAAGGATTTGAATCTCTGATCGAGAACTGTAACTTCTTTGTACATTTCGTATTTAGGCTAGTTATTCATTTTGTTAAATGTCCGACAAGAGTAGTTTTGAACCTGATGACATACAGAGTGTCTGAATCAGACAACACTTGCTGTGACGTATTTACTTGCTCCAAGAAAATCACAAATACTCAAGCAAGGTTTCAGACATTGAAGCATTCTTTGTGTCATTTGTCATCCAATATCAGTTAATGGAATAACATTTGAAGGTTAGATGTCTGATGTATCAATAACTGGTCTCGTAGCTTTGAGGAGACTTTCAAACATAACACAAGTACTGTTCCATCGGTTTGATTTTATCTGTGGAATATTAAGACCTTTCAGCTGTTTAGACATTTCATTTTCCAGGTATGGACTGTGTTTAAAGTGGCCCACTACTTTTCTGCATTTACGGAGAACGATATCTGTAGAAACACTTTTAATCGCCTTACTGAGACTTAAAGCACCTAACATTGTCATATATTGATTTCTGAATATTCCCTAGCATTGTCTGTACAAATTGCAAAGACTTTATTATGCCAGTACCAATCATGTACAACCTGTTCGAACTCACTAGTACAAGTGATTGCGCTATGCTTTTCACTTGTCAATTGTCAATACGTCTACTTATTCATCTTTTGATGCAAGATCACACCAACTGTTACCAACGGCTTCTCTTAAAACTTCTTTTGGCCCTTTATCCGAAATGATATTGATAGGTCGGCTATCCTTTATTATCCATTTTGCGATTTTATTTGTTAATTCCTCCTTCTTGATGGAAGAAATCGCTTTGGCTATGAAATTATTTAGATTGGACTGCGATGCCTGAGGAATAGTTGGAGATAATTCGTTAGCACTTTGAAATGGATGGGTTTCAAATGATAATCCAAACTACAAGCACTATAACTAAATGATTTCCCACGAATTTTACAAAATACCTTTTTTATTTTCTGTCAGATACTTTACCAGAATCATTTAGCTTAAAGCCAAAATGTACATACAGTTCTCCTCGCAAATTTTTGTATGCCATAAATTTAATTCCACTCAGCATAAAACGATTTCCTTTATTTTAAGTTTTTTTAACACAAAACAATCACTCAGTGTCACGAACCCAGACTCGCCGTGTATGTGCGATAAGCTGACGTAAACATTTGTGTTGCGAATTTTTCCCGATACCTTTCTCGCTTTGCCATGTAGTATACGATATGTTCTCACACAGAAGCTGTAAGGAAAGAAACCTCTGTAGCTGTGTACCTCTGACAATATTAGACTCGCACGGGGTTTAGACAGATTTCTTTTAGCTATCATGAGTTATATTATCTCAAAGCTCAAAGAACATGACGTGTCTAGTGAAAGCTTGATGCGCTGGAAAGGCTGTTTAGGTTGGAAGCAATACATCAAAACAAAGAGGGCCAAATTTGTCTCAGAATTTTGATTAATATTTATTGTAATCGATTAATTTTAATTGGCTCGATTATTCGATTAACATTTTTAATCTTTAATCTAAAATAAAAAATTAACGGATTAATCTTTTCGGTTAATCGATTAAATCACACAGCACTAATAAAAATGCTATTATATCTTTTGGTGTATTCAGTAGACATCGGATGGTACTTGTACCTGGCAGAGGAAGTGCTGTTTAATGTGTAATGTTGACAATTTTAATACAGTTTGACTTATATGGTCTAAGTTTGTATAGAGATATACACTTTCGACGTCGTTGGTCCGAGTAATTTTTTTCCAATTGTGAGTTTGGCCTTTTGTGATGAATAACTTGCTTCTTGACGTCTCAATAACTAGTATCCGTGTGGGGCGACTGGCCGTAAGGTTTTCTTTGTACATTGTAAGGAGCAGTTTTAATGCTAACCTGTCACAACAGGACACCAGATCACAAAGTGCAGCAAATTGGTTTGTCCTTGGGCATGGGTAAGGGTTGGGTTGTCCTTTTGTAGTTGTGAGAATTCCTAAAGCCTGTTTGACCTTGTCGTGAGGGATGTCAGTGCAGTTTCTTGTTTTTTCTTGCCTTTCTTAAAACGCAGTAGAAACCAGAAACGTAATATCCGTAATCGATACATGTGAACCGAATGTGAATGCGATGGTTAATTTTCCTGGAATACAGTGGCCAGTGTCAACGGCAGATCTTCTCTTTGCAGAATGTTTTTTCTGAACTCGGCAAATAAAGAAATACATTAAAATAATTAACTACAGTATACTTTAACGGGGACGTAATTTTATTCGCTTTACACCTGAATTGGCGCTATTTCGGATTTCTACTGTAATACCAATGTCGTCTAGTTAGGCTGTCAAAAGTAAATTGTGGCAGGCAATATTAATTCGTCTGTGTTTTGTATAATTATATTCTATTTTAACTTTATGTAAGACGTACTTAAAATACATAGGGAAGATATTGCATTCCACCCAGATTTGGGTGCCTAGATTTGGGTGGAAATAAGTAGTTTTAGGAACGGAATGTATAGAGAAAGCCATCGTGTGAGAGAGGGAAGGGAATAAAAACGACAAGTCTGGTATGTTAAGTTGAGCGACAGATTAGCCAGAGCCTGCAGCTTGTAGTGTTTGACATTGTTTCATTGGTTTGTCAACCGTACACAAATTTCGCTACACATAGACATTTAACCCTTTCAGAGACTTGCGGCAATTTGAATTTAACAAAATTTAATGAGTTAACCTACTGTTCTGCAGAAATAATCATTCGAAGTGTTAAAGAGAGGTACGTCTATGACGGAAGCTGCCACTCACTTGCCAACGTTTGCACTACATACCAAAGGTCTGTTTTGCAGATGTTGGAAACTTAATAGGTGCACAGCAGATGTGCCATTGTTAGCAATATAGTACGGTCCCGGCGTTTACTGAATAAAGCTATTAGGTGGAAGTTGTATCTGAAAGTAACAGGTCGCTTTATGAGGTAGGTACATTGATGTTACGTCTGTATGCGCAGACGAGAAAACGTGCATGCAGTTTCTGTTAACCCTCGAGAAGTCGTGTAGCCCGTATAACCTTCTGGGATATTCCTTTATTTCTTTATAGTGTTTACATACATTCAAATTATTTTATGAACTGTTTAAATATAATTTGATATTAAGTTAAAATACAACTGTTGTGTAAAATACATGGTAAACTCGTTTATAGTGTTCCTTTACATTCCTAAATCATAATAAAGTTAATAGTAGTGAAAACATCTCATACAGAATGTATTAAATATTTACATTGCTCCAACAATCACCATATGTGTCTTTGTGGGTTCGTAAAATGAAGTCTTGCTTGCGGAAATTTCAAAAACTGCTCTTTATTTCTGTAGAAAGACAGTTTGTACCAAGACAATCTCTGGCGCGTAAACAAGTGTTCACTACGACTGTTCCCTGACAAGAGGTCTAGAGGTAGTCCTGGTCGGGCGGGGCAATTCTTCTTTTTCCCCGTCCGGGTGTCTTTGCCGCAGTACCTAGCCGCTTTGCGGCTTAACCTGCCAAGTGAGTCAAGTGTGATTGCATTTTGATCTGCTGGCGGTAGGTTTTTTTGCTTCAAATTAGGTTTTAACTGGTTGCCCTTGAGTGTCCTCTGAAGGCGGGTTTGTTGTTACTTTCTCCCGTTGGGGGAGGATCTGTTTTAGAGCTTTTACCCCGTTTTGAGTACGGGTGTCCTGACGCTCGAGCCATCAGGCGTTATGTAGATTGAGTACTTTTGGGGTTTTCCTTGGGTTACTCAAGGGGCCCCAAGACGTCTCTGGGGAGTTTGTATGATGGCAAGCGTCTTTGCTCCCTCTGGTCATACCTGCCCAGTGAGTTCACCAAAGGGTTGCCATGGGTTTGAATTTTGTCGTACATTGAACGAGCCCTCTCTCGAATGACGTCGACAATGTACGGAATGTTCGAATGTTCGTGAAGGATATGGGCGGGAAATCTCCAGTCAGTATCGTAGATGACCCGTAGCGCCCTGTTCTGCAGCGTCTGGAGTCTGACGAAAGTGGTATTCGCCACTGTTCCCCAGATCTCACAGCCGTACAGGATCATGGGCGGGATGATCGCCCGATACAGCTGGAGTTTGAGACGGAGTGGCATGGTTGAGCGGAATATGGGATATAGGTTCCTGAGCGCGACGTGCCCAAGCTGTACCTTGCCCTTGACGTGCGGAGCGTAAGTTAATTTGCGGTCCAGCGTCACTCCGAGATATTTCGCCGTTTGAACCCATGGGATTCCACGACGCCGTAAAACGAAGTTCTGCTGCAACCGATTGGCTCTGGTTTTTGCCAGGAGAATCGCAGAGCTTTTCTCCGGGTTAATCGCCATTCGCCATTTTGCGCTCCATTCGCGAATGGCCCGGAGCTGCGTTTGGATCTGCCGAAAGCTATACCTTGGGTTTCGGTTGACTGCGAAGTTCATTAGATCGTCCGCGTATTGACAGGTGTGGGTATTGTGGTGTGTAGGTATGTCAGCCATGTAAGCTGCAAAGAGTGCCGGCGACAGCACGCTGCCTTCCGGCACCCCAGCGCCAATGGGCCGCTCTGTGGACAGCTTCCCCTCCATCATTACTCGGAAGCTTCGGTTTCCGAGGAAACCGGCCACCAACGAAATGTATGGACGGGGAATTTCATGCTCCAGGAGTTTGTAAATTAGTCCTTCATGCCAGGTAGTGGCGAATGCCTTCTCCATGTCCAGCAACACTGCTACGGTTTTAGACCGTTCCTGGAATCCCAGGGAGGCCTTCTCGGCAACCCGCAGTAGTTGCTGTGTCGTGGAGTGGCCAGAACGGAAGCCAAACTGATGTTCCGGGATTAAGCCCCTTTCCTCTAGGTGAGGAAGGAGCCGGGATAGGAGCAGTTTTTCGAAGACCTTCGATAAAACTGGGAGAAGGCTGATTGAGCGGTAACTGGAAGGAAAAACCGGATTTTTCCCCGGCTTTAAAACGCACACCACGCGCGCCTCCTTCCAGATAGCTGGAAAGTGGCGCATGTATAGGCACGCATTATAAATCCGGGTTAGGTGAATCACGGCTCTTCGTGGAAGGTGCTTGAGCATTTCCGCTGTCACACGGTCCTGCCCGGGTGCTTTGTTGTTTCTTAGAGAGTTAAGCGTGGTCGCTAACTCTCTAGGGGTAACGATGGGGATATGGAACTCCTCGTGGTCAGGGGGCGGGGCTTCTAGGAAGTCCTCCACCACCTGTTCCACGAGGTCAGCATGGTCATCTTCCATTGGCTCTACCCTGGGTTGGAATTGAGCCTCCAGATAATCTGCTAGTGCATCTGCCTTTTCTTTCGACTCGTAGACGAGTCGACCTATAGGGCTATGTAAGGGGTGCTGGTGTACGGTTTTGTCTTTCCGCAGGCTACGGACTGTTCGCCACGGTTTTCTCTCCTGGAGGTTGGTGTGCCTTAGTAGTTTTTCCCAGGCCTCTTGGCGGTGTGCTCTTAGGAGCCGTCTTACCAGGGACTTGAACCTCTGGTGTACTTCTCCTATCCTGGGGTGGCGAAATCTCTGCCACAGCTTTCTCACAGCATTTTTAGCCCTGATTAGCTGCTTAATGGGTCCTGGAATATCTGTAGGGTTTGGAGCGTCTATTGGGATGCGGTGTGTATGAGCACGGACCGCATTGAGGATAGATGTGGAGAACTCCCTGGCTGCCGCCTCGAGTGACTCCACGGAGTCGATCCGGGGACTGGCTACACTGTCACTGCTGACTGAGGGGCGTGACGTCACTGAGAATACAAGGCAGGAGCGCTTACACGTGAATGTGCGTAATGCAATATTGTGATTGCACATTATAAGATAAGATAAGGCGCTGATGCATGCAAATTCCACAATCCTTCTGATGAAATAAACGAGATGCATTTGCTTATGAGCTATTGTAGTTATTGGCTGTGTTTTTTGTCGTAACATTATGAAAACCATTGCGCTGTTGCTGAAAGCAAACATGCTGCGTATTAAACTACGAATGTGATTTTCCATTGTTTGCCTAAAGATCGAGAACTACAGCGCAAGTGGGTTTTACGCTGTAAAATGGCTGATCCGGTTAATGTGAATAATGCAAGGATTTGTTCCGATCACTTCCTGCCCGAAAACTATGAACGGGATTTAAAAAACGAGCTGTTAGGTTTGCCCCTGAAAAGAAAATTAAAGGGCGACGCTGTACCGTCATAGAAAATTCCTAATTGGCATGGGGATGTATTTGAGGCGGTGGTAGCAAGTAGCAGGAAGCCAATTTGCAGGTAATTATCATATACACATGCTATTTATGTATTTGTTTCTATGTGTACATTGAGTTTATTCGCTCCTTTTTTATAAGAAAAGTTTGATGCGTCGAATAATAATAATTACTACTACTACTACTACTACTACTACTACTACTACTACTACTACTACTACTACTACTACTACTACTACTACTACTACTACTACTACTACTACTACTACTACTACTACTAATAATAATAATAATAATAATAATAATAATAATAATAATAATAATAATAATAATAATAATAATAATAATAATAATAATAATAATAATAATAATAATAATAATAATAATAATAATAATAATAATAATAATAATAATAATAATAATAATAATAATAATAATAATAATAATAATAATAATAATAATAATAATAATAATAATAATAATAATAATAATAATAATAATAATAATAATAATAATAATAATAATAATAATAATAATAATAATAATAATAATAATAAAACTGTTTTTATTAATAGACAATATCAGCAAGAGATCGCCGGTACGAAGTTAGGACCGTGCGAAAGAGGGCGCTGTGTACTATAGTATGTTTATCTCCCCAAAAAAAAAAACAAAATTTGACCCGTGGACCAGCACGGAGGTAGCTCCTGGCCACTCTGTTGTTGCTGAAGAGGAAATAATTAGACTAAAGACTCAGGTGCAAGCCCTGAAGAAAGAAAACGGTGTTTTGTAACGGCAGAGCAAGGTACAGAAGTAATATTTTGTAGATTCCATGGACAAAGTGCTGCGAAGTGTAATGGAGTGATGCAAAACTTAATTTCTATAATAAGTTCCAAGTTTCCCGAAATTCATCACAAAGTGATCTCTCTTAATAAGAGGACAAGAACCTTCATTAGAATTAGGCACCTAAGCAAAAGAGCGAAGGCAGAAATGATCAGGAAACTTGCAACAAAGAAAAATCTTCAATGGGTTGCTTCGTCATTTTCTTGACCTACACTGATTAAATACATATGAATAGTAACATGTTTTAAACTCTTAATACAACTGCTAGAAAGAACCTTCATTATAATACACAAGTGGATGTTTATTCCTTCCGATTTTACACGTAGCAGAGCTTAAATAACACATGGCTGAGGCTCCAAGAAGATGCTGAGAGATGGTGCCGTCAGTGTCACGTGTGCGCGGCGTGTCGTGGCCCCCAGACTTGGAGCCGGGGTCGCATGCAGCAGGACAACGTCGGAGCGCCATTCGAACAGATCGCCGTTGACATTGCTGGACCGTTCCCAGTTTCCGACCGAGGCAAAAAGTACCTAATGGTGGTCGTGGACTACTTCAGCAAGTGGCCGGAGGTGTATGCCATCCCAAACCAAGAGGCAAACACAATCACAGACTGCATCGTGGAGCAAGTATTCCGTCGATTTGGGGTGCCGTTGGAGCTACACAGTGACCAGGGTACCAACTTTGAGTCCAACCTAATGAAGGAGGCACTACAAGGACTTGGGGTGAACAAGACCCGCACGACGCCTCTACATCCCCAGTCGGATGGCATGGTCGAAAGATACATCAAGACCTTAGAGGAACACCTGAGGAAGGTCGTGGCCAGCCACCAGCGAGACTGGGACGTCAAGGTGCCACTGTTCTTGCTGGTCTACCGCTCGTGTACTCACGACACAACTGGGCTGACGCCAGCCAGCTTAATGTTCGGCCGAGAGTTACGCCTCCCTTGTGACCTGGCTTTTGGAAGCCCTCCGGAAGTGAAACAGCCAGCGACCGAGTATGTGGAGAACCTGGTCAACCATCTCCAAGACATGCATGAGATGGCACGCCAGAACATCCAGAAGGCATGAAGACCAGGTATGACAGGCAAGTCGACAGCCAAGAGTTCCAGCAAGGTGACCTGGTCTGGTTGTACCGTCCCACCCGGACAAAGGGACGCTGCCCGAAGCTCCAGAAGCCATGGCAAGGACCGTACCGGGTGGTAAAGAGGATTAATGAAGTGGTCTACCGCATCCAGAAGGTTCCGCGAGGGAAGATGTTGGTGGTACACCTGGATCGCCTGGCACGCTACGATGGTGCTGTTCGGAACGATCAGCTTTGAGGAGGGAGCAGTGTCACCCAATTATCGGAAAGCCCGACCAACGACAGCTGAGAAGGGACCAGAGGCATCCGGGGCACACCCACTCATTTATTTTAGTCACTAACTGAGGGGATGATTAGGGAAGTGTCACTTGTCGCTGGCCGCCTCTTCCCCCTTCCCCTGCCGTCTGGAACCTTCGCGGTGATTCACTGAAACGAGAGACTTCGAGAAAACGGTGATATTCCTATAAAAAAGGGCTGCAGTGAGTGAATTGTGTCAGTTCTTGGCGAGCTGTGAGGAGCGCCCAGTGAGGAGACGGACTGCGTACGTGCGTCGGAGGAGTTTACGTAATTGCGAGTGCAAGTGGAACTGTAACGGACAAACTGGTGAATCGTAATTGTGTGCATTACGTAATTCTGTGTAATTGGCAAGTGTTCAACTGTAAGTCGGTGGAAATAAAGAACATTTTTGAGTGGTGCAATTGGACTTTTCATTTCACGAACCCACAAAGTCACAATACCAACGGAAATTCCACCTTACTATTCTCAACGGCTGCATTGGGAGACACTGTGGCCAACTTGCCGCCAGGTTCGTATTACTGCCTTACGCGCATGCGCATTACAGTTCGCATTTCAAGACACTGTTTCTTCGACCAGTAATCTGAGAGCACCGCCTTCTGACCCCTGACATAACATATAAACTGTGGCGTTCCCGCTACTTATAGGCTTAGCTTTCCTCCCACTTTGCGAAAGTATATGAACAGTCATTTCCGTTAAAAAAAAGAACTACGCCGTATTTTAGCAGAACCTCATCCCACCCCACGGTTGGCAACTGTTGGCACCGAAACCTCCCGCTCAGGACACCATTCTAATATTACGCGCATTTTAAATATCCTTTTATATTCTTATTTAGGTAAATACATTACCAATTAAACGACTTCAAATGACTTGATGTGTAACTAATGTAATTATATCTTCTTATTCTAACAAAAGATGTTAAAGTTGTAATTATTTACAAATTTGTGCCGGTCGTGTTACAAACAAAAGCTAAATATTTCCTTCAATTACTCTCCTGCAAAACTTAACCCGTTTTACTGAAAATACTACTTATGTGGACGCAAACGAGCCGATTTCAAAAATGGTAACACCTACCGCGTAAGACGTGCCGTTTTATGAAAATCGATGCTTTATGTATTGGACAATATATCTAATTGCAGAATTTTCACAATTTATCTTCTGATTAAATCTTACGTAGTAGCAAAAATTAAAAGTGCGATTCAAATTAGCATATCCAAGTTAGTCAATATAACCTCTCAGATAGTAAACCAATAAATATTTTATTTTACAAAGAAGTGTTGTCAGTTGTTTACGTCCTATAAACTAGACCAAAATTATACAATATTACAGTTGCTTTGTCTCCTATGTATAACGAAGGTAAGTTTATAAAAATTCACTGAGATATTACCCAACTGCCCAACCACAAGTATTTTTACAAAAAGCTGCGAGCCTCAAATACTACAAGGATGCAACATAAACATTATCAACGTGACTAACTTTCATATCAACTTCAGTTTCTCAAAAAACCTTTAACGATGTTAAGCCGAAAACTAGAAATGGCTCGATAGTCGATACCTTCTGTTCTACTTCTAGTTTCAGTATAAAACACAATATAGGAAGAACAGTGTAGAGCCAATTCTTTAGTTGCACATTGTCTAATGAAACAAAATTTAAAACCATCAGTGTACTCATTTCTAAACTATACATTACACATTTGAAAGCGAAACAGTCAAATCGTCGTTGAGATATGCAGCGATTTCTGCTTGGAGACTCGTAACTGACAGTAAATCTGACACACGATTACTTTCTTACTTAATGTTACTGTTCACTTACCACATTCCTGGCAATTTGTCGGGATTTGTGATCTTCTACTTGTACTGACCATATTTTGCGATTTTAAAATAAAATAAAAATTGCAGAATCACCACCGAGGTATCAGAGAAGTATCAAGCGAATTCTTCATTTCGATACCAAGATAGTATCGTCAGTATCGTAGACGCATCACTACCAAATCCCGTACGTATACTTAAGGAAGTATCATAACAAATGAACGTATCGTTTACACTTTCTGGTAATGCCTTCCATTATAGTAACAGATGACAAATTATTGCAACAAAAACTACATTACATAAATTGCCCGTTTTAAGGCAACTTCAATCTAACTTCCATAGTCAATTACCTGTTAGTTCTGTCATAGAAGAGACCGCTGTTCTCCATTTAAAATCATTAACTTAGTGCTGGGATATAAACCGAGTGTACCCAACGGCACTTCTATCCTTGTGAGAAACATTACACCGAGCCAAAGGTCCATAGAGACCAGAGCTAAGAGACATTCACCCTTCACGTTCACGGAAATTCTCCAAAGCTGTCACATGAAACTCAACCAGGCTACACAGAGCTTAGAGTTAGGAGACATTATGTCAGCATAAGGTAAAACCTCCAACGATAGGTAGTATCGGACGATGAGACATTAGGCTCAATTGAACCAAGAGAGCAAAACGCTTGGAGTTACCAGACATTCACCTTTCTGAGTGGGGTAAAACTTACGAAAAGTGGTATCGGTCGGTGAGTGAATTGATGCTCAATTGAGCCAAAGGAACATAACGCTTTGAGTTACCAGACATTCAAATAGCAGGATAAAGTAAAACCTCCAACGATAAGTAATATCGAACGATGAATGAAATGAGCCTCAATTAAGCCAAGAGAGCAAGACGCCTGAAGTTACTAGACATTCAAAGGTCAGGATAAGGTAAAACCTCCAACGATAAGTGATATCGAATGGTGAGTGAAATGAGGCTCCATTGCGCTAGCAGAGCAAAACGCTTGGAGTAACCAGACATTCAAAGTTCAGGATAAGGTAAA
Organism: Mantis religiosa; assembly: GCA_030765055.1. Lineage (NCBI taxonomy): Eukaryota > Metazoa > Arthropoda > Insecta > Mantodea > Mantidae > Mantis > Mantis religiosa. The sequence goes on from JAUKNK010000016.1 coordinate 8,372,722, forward strand.
ACCTCCAACGATAAGTGATATCGAATGGTGAGTGAAATGAGGCTCCATTGCGCTAGCAGAGCAAAACGCTTGGAGTTACCAGACATTCACATACAGGGTAAGGTAAAACCTCCAACGTTAAGTGGTATCGGTCGATGAGTGAAATGAGGCTCCATTGCGCCAGCAGAGCAAAACGCTTGGAGTTACCAGACATTCACATACAGGATAAGGCAAAACCTCCAACGTTAAGTGGTATCGGTCGATGAGTGAAATGAGGCTCAATTGCGCCAGCAGAGCAAAACGCTTGGAGTTACCAGACATTCACATACAGGATAAGGTAAAACCTCCAACGTTAAGTGGTATCGGTCGATGAGTGAAATGAGGCTCCATTGCGCCAGCAGAGCAAAACGCTTGGAGTTACCAGACATTCACATGTAGGATAAGGTAAAAACTCCAACGCAAAGTGATATCGGACGATGAGTGAAATGAGGCTCTATTGGGCCAAGAGAGCAAAACGCCTGGAGATACCAGAAGTTAACATTTCAGAGTAAGTTAAAACCTCCAACGCGAACTGGTATCGGTCGATGAGTGAAATGAGGCTCTATTGAGCCAAGAGAGCAAAACGTTTGGAGTTACCAGACATTCACATTTCAGGATAAGGTAAAAGCTCCAACGCTAAGTGATATCGGATGATGAGTGAAATGAGGCTCAATTGAGCCAAGAGACCATAACGCTTGGAGTTGGACATTCAAATGTCAGGATAAGATGAAACGTTCAACGATAAGTGATATCGAATGGTGAGTGAAATGAGGCCCAATTGAGCCACATTTCACTCATCGTCCGATATCACTTATCGTTGGAGGTTTTACCTTATCCTCAACTTTGAGTGTCTGGTAACTCCAAGCGTTTTGCTCTCTTGGCTCAATCGAGCCTCATTTCACTCACCGACCGATACCACTTAGAGTTAGCAGACATTCAAATGTCAGGATTAGGTAAAACCTCCAACGATAATTAGTATCGGTCGATAAGTGAAATGAGGTTCATTTGAGCCAAGAGAGCAAAATGCTTGGAGTTACCAGACACTGAAATGTCAGGTTAAGGTGAAACCTCCACCGATAGGTAGTTTCGGACGATGAGTGACATGAGGTTCAATTGATCCAAGAGATTATGTCGGTTGGAGTTACTAGACACTCAAACGTCAGGATAAGATAAAACTTAAAACGATATGTAGTATCGGACGATGAGTGACATGAGGCTCAATTGAGCCATGAGAACAAGGCGCTTGGAGTTACCAACGTTAGGTAGTATCGGATGATGAGTGAAATGAGGCTTTATTGAGCCAAGAGAGCAAAACGCTTGGAGGTACCAGACATTCACATTTCAGAGTAGGGCAAAACCTAAAACGATAGGTAGTATCGGACGATGGGTGAAATGAGCCTCAATTGAGTCAAGAGCCTATAACGCCTGGAGTTAGCATACATTCAAACGTCAGGATAAGTTAAAACCACCATTGATAAGTAGTATGGGACGATGAGTGAAATGAGCCTCAATTGAGCAAAGAGACCATAACGCTTAGAGTTAACAGACATTCAAATGTCAGGATAAGGTAAAACCTCCAACGATAAGTGGTTTCAGACGATGAGTGAAATGAGGCTCAATTGATCCAAGACAACATAACGCCTGGGGTTTGGACATTCAAATGACAGCGTAAGGAAAACGTCCAAAGAAAAGTGAGATCGGATCATGAGTGACATGAGGCTCAATTGCGCCAGGAGAGCAAAACGCTAGGAGTTACCAGACATTCATGTTTCAGAGTTTAGAAAACCTCCAACGATTAGTAGTATCGTACGATGAGTGAAATGAGCCTCAATTGAGCAAAGAGACCATCTCGCTTAGAGTTAGCAGATATTCAAATGTCAGGATAAAGTAAAACCTCCAACGCTAGGTAATATCGGGCGATGAGTGAAATGAGGTTCAATTGAGCCATGGGCACAAGGCGCTTGGAGTTACCAGACATTCACCTTTCAGTGTAGGGTAAAACTTACGATGAGTGGTACCGGTCGATAAGTGAAATGAGGCTCAATTGAGCTAAGAAACCAAACGCTTCGAGTTACCAGACATTCACATACAGGATAAGGTAAAACCTCCAACGATAAGTGATATCGGATGGTGAGTGAAATGAGGCTCAATTGCGCTAGCAGAGCAAAACGCTTGGAGTTACCAGACATTCACATACAGGATAAGGTAAAACCTCCAAAGTTAAGTGGTATCGGTCGATGAGTGAAATGAGGCTCCATTGCGCCAGCAGAGCAAAACGTTTGGAGTTACCAGACATTCACATGCAGGATAAGGTAAAACCTACAAAGATAAGTGGTATCGCATGGTGAGTGAAATGAGGCTCCATTGCGCTAGCAGAGCAAAACGTTTGGAGTTACCAGACATTCACATGCAGGATAAGGTAAAACCTACAAAGATAAGTGGTATCGCATGGTGAGTGAAATGAGGCTCCATTGCGCTAGCAGAGCAAAACGTTTGGAGTTACCAGACATTCACATGCAGGATAAGGTAAAACCTACAAAGATAATTGATATCGCATGGTGAGTGAAATGAGGCTCCATTGCGCTAGCAGAGCAAAACGCTTGGAGTTACCAGACATTCACATACAGGGTAAGGCAAAACCTCCAACGATAAGTGGTATCGGTCGATGAGTGAAATGAGGCTCCATTGGGCCAAGAGAGCAAAACGCTTGGAGTTACCAGACATTCACATACAGGATAAGGTAAAACCTCCAAAGATAAGTGGTATCGCATGGTGAGTGAAATGAGGCTCCATTGCGCCAGCAGAGCAAAACGCTTGGAGTTACCAGACATTCACATACAGGATAAGGTAAAACCTACAAAGATAAGTGGTATCGCATGGTGAGTGAAATGAGGCTCCATTGCGCCAGCAGAGCAAAACGCTTGGAGTTACCAGACATTCACATACAGGATAAGGTAAAACCTACAAAGATAAGTGGTATCGCATGGTGAGTGAAATGAGGCTCCATTGCGCCAGCAGAGCAAAACGCTTGGAGTTACCAGACATTCACATACAGGATAAGGTAAAACCTCCAAAGATAAGTGGTATCGCATGGTGAGTGAAATGAGGCTCCATTGCGCCAGCAGAGCAAAACGCTTGGAGTTACCAGACATTCACATACAGGATAAGGTAAAACCTACAAAGATAAGTGGTATCGCATGGTGAGTGAAATGAGGCTCCATTGCGCCAGCAGAGCAAAACGCTTGGAGTTACCAGACATTCACATACAGGATAAGGTAAAACCTCCAAAGATAAGTGGTATCGCATGGTGAGTGAAATGAGGCTCCATTGCGCTAGCAGAGCAGAACGCTTGGAGTTACCAGACATTCACATACAGGATAAGGTAAAACCTCCAACGATAAGTGATATCGGACGATGGGTGAAATGAGGCTCAGTGGAGCAAAGAGATCATAACGCTTGGAGTTACTGCACATTCTAAGGTCAGGATAAGGTAACACTTCCAACGATAGGTGATATAGGAGGGTGAGTGAAATGACTAAGACTTTCGGGACCTTATTCCGGGTAAGCATCAACTCTCTGCGACTTTCCATCGGGTGATTCCCATACCCGGAACAGTAAGGCCTCTCTGATCTTCAGCGAATTCCACTGGTCCCAGTGCGACTTATATGCGGTGCTCCTTGGTGCGATATCCTCCCAGGTTGGTCTTGTCCTGGCCTCCACTTCTTTCAAGTGTGGCCCTAAGTCGGTGTCCGCCAACTGCTCCCTCCTCAGGCCTGCGCTATTCCAGCCGTCCGCAGGCACTGCCATGAACACTCTGACAGCTGCGGCACATTCCTTCTCTTCCACTCTTGTGCACAGGCCGCACTCTTATGGGCAGGGTCTCCGGGACATGGCGTCTGTGTTACCGATGCTCTTCCCTCTACGATGTTCAGAGGTGAAGTCGTACTCCTGCAGCCTCTGGACCTAACGTGCTGTCTGGCCTTACAGATTTATAAAGCTCAGTAACCAGACAACGACGGAGTGGTCAGTCATCCGGTGGAATGGCTGACCGCACAGGTACTTGTGGAAGTGCTCCAAGTTCTTCACTGCCGCCAGCAACTCTCGCCGGTTGACGCAGTAGTTCTTCTCTGCCTTGGATGGGGTCTTGCTGTAGTAAACTATCACCCGCTCATGGCAGTCGTGGATTTGCGATAGGATGCCTCCAATGAAGTAGTCGCTGGAGTCGGTGTACACAGTGAAGGCGCCACCTGGTTATAGGAATCCCAAAATAGGAGCATTGCAAAGTGTCTTCTTCAGCTGCTCGAAAGCGGCTTCGGCGTCCTCCGTCAACGCATAAGACCGGTGTTCTTCTGTCAGGCGGGTTAGGGCTTTGGCGATCTTGGAGAAGCCCCTTATGAAGGGGCGGCAGTAACTTCACAGCCCCAGGAAACTGCGCAAATCTCGCTCATCTTTTGGGCGAGGGCAATCTCTCACGATCTGTGGCTTCTCCGGGTCTGTGGCCACTCCGTTTGGTGAGACTATGTGGCCCAAGTAGTTGACTTCCTTTCGGAAGTGCTGCCACTTCTTCGCATTTAGCTTCAGGTTGGTTGCCTGCAGTCTCTGTAGCACCTTGCTCAGGTTGTCGCGATCGTCTTCGAATGTCTTACCGACGATGATGATGTCCAGGTATAGCAGGCAGGCGTCATACGTCAGTCCTCTCATCATTGATTCCATGAGGCGTCGGAAGATAGATGGTGCATTGCAGAGACCAAAGGGCATAACCGTTAACTGTCAAAGTCCTTGGCCTGTCGAAAATGCGGTCTTCTCCTCGTCTGTCGGGTCCAGTGCTACCTTTCAGTATACCCATTTCGGGTCCAGGGTCGAGAACCACTGTGCACCAGCTAGCGTGTCCAGGGTGTCGTCAATCCGGGGTAAGGGGAAGCAATCTTTCCTGATGACAGCATTCAGCTTCCTGTAGTCCACGCAGAAGAGTAGCTCGCCGTTCTTCTTCATCACCAGCACTACAGGGGAACACCAAGGGCTGTCGAACTCTTCAATTACTCCCCTGGATTTCATGCCCTCCAGCATGTCCCGTACCGCCGCTTGTTTCGCAAGCGAAACGCGTCTAGGTAGTTGCCAAATAGGCCGGGCGTCTCTTATGTCGATGTGATGGAGCCCTCGGTTCTCCAGCATGTCCCGTACTGTCACTTTTTTCGCCAGCGAAACGCGTTTAGGTAGTTGCCGCATAGGCTGGGCGTCTCTTGTGTCGATATGATGGAGCGCTCGGTCCGTGCGGCCGTATCGCTGTCGCCTTGGCTGAAGACGCGCTGGTATCGTCTCAGCAGTTGTTGAACCTTCTCGAGCTGTTCTGCGGTCAGTTGATCGGCCGCCTTCTCCAATAAGCCTTCCAGCCGGGGTTCCAGGTGTTGCGTCACCACCGGCTCCTGGAATTCGTCGATTGGTGTTACGCTGACCACGGACTCGCACGTCCCCAACTCCTTGGTGTAGGCAGTCTCTCTCCAGGTATCTGGGCTCTCCGTACCCCCAACATACGCCACTAGGTGTTCGCCGGCGTCCCTCTACTGGTCTTCGGTCTCCATTATAGCGGATGCTTCTTGTTCTGGAAGTCGGGGTAGCTGTGACCTTGGCAGCCTCCGTCCTCAATCCTGCCGTTAGCGGCTCGTGGATGGTTTTGTAGTCGCCGAGCATTAGGCGCTGACGTATCTCGGTGTCTCGTACCCAATCAACGAATGTGTAGGCAGCCTCTCGGAATACGGAACTTGGGCGAGAGGTCGACTAAGGTTTTGCTGGCCAGCTGCTCAATTGCCAAGGCGAACTCCTGCAGCGTCTCCCCTGGCTGCTGCGATCTTAACGTCAGTTGGTTGCGGTAGGCTGCGGCTAAACGGTGGTTTCCGAAGCGGTTTTCCAGGGCTTCCCAGATGTCCTTGGGCGCCGCCTCTGTCTGGACCGCGTTTAGAACTTCTGCGGCCCGTCCGGAGGCTGGCTATTAGCTGTGCGGCCTCTTCCTCTAGTGACCACTTGTGCTTGGCCACTGTGTCGAATGGACGGCGTAAGACTTCGAACGTTGACGTGCCATCGTACTTCGGCAGTTTGACGCGTGCAGAGGTCGTGTCGCGTCCCGGCACGTCGGCCTTCAAGTCCTTCAACCTCCTGCCAAATGTCCTCAACCTAGGCGTTCAGGGACTTGGTGTTGCTGTCGGCATTTCCCTTCAGGTCGTTAACGCGGTTTGCCATGTCTTCGACGCGCTCGTCCACTTGACCTATCCGCTTGCCCTGCTCCATGACGTCCTCCTTCACGACGGTCAACTGCTCTTCAAACTTTAGGGCGAGGGCTTCTTTCGCAGTCAAGTTGCTATATGCAGCTTCCGTCTTAGTTGCTAATTCGGTCTTTATTTCTTCCGTCTTCTCGGTGATGTCGTTAGCCTTCTTCATTTCTTTCATTTGCGCTAAAATCTCCTCTAATGCAGCCTACATTGTGGTATATCGCACTCCTGACACCAGGTTCTGACTTTGTGGGTTCGTAGAATTAAAAGTCCAAGTTGCAGATATACAAAAAGATCTTTATTTGCGTAGAAATACACTCTGTCCACTAGCAGAATTACGTAACGTACAAATACAATCTTGCAAGGTCGTTCAGCACAACACACCAGTTCCAAATACCACTGTCTCATTACCAATCTGTTTACGACTGCTCCTTGGCGAGTTGCGATCTCTTATATACATAATTGATAGTTCGAAACTGTTCTGTAACAAACAAGAAATCGAATGTTCTGTGAGACGTCACCAGATAAAACACGAACGTTCCAGACGTCATATTTTATTTGTTTCGGCAGACCTTTATATCCGTGTTCGCGATAACGGGTTCGCGACAATAATAATAATAATAATAATAATAACAATAATAATAATAATAATAATAATAATAATAATAATAATAATAATAATAATAATAATAATAATAATAATAATAATAATAATAATAATAATAATAATAATAATAATAATAATAATAATAATAATAATAATAATAATAATAATAATAATAATAATAATAATAATAATAATAATAATAATAATAATAATAATAATAATAATAATAATAATAATAATAATAATAATAATAATAATAATAATAATAATAATAATAATAATAATAATAATAATAATAATAATAATAATAATAATAATAATAATAATAATAATAATAATAATAATAATAATAATAACAACAACAACAACAATAACAATAACAACAACAATAAGAATAACAACAACAATAACAACAATAACAATAACAACAACAATAACAACAATAACAATAACTATAACAATAACAATAACAATAATAATAATAATAATAATAATAATAATAATAATAATAATAATAATAATAATAATAATAATAATAATAATAATAATAATAATAATAATAATAATAATAATAATAATAATAATAATAATAATAATAACAATAATAATAATAACAATAGCAATAACAATAACAACAACAATAACAATAACAATAACAACAATAACAACAATAACAACAACAACAATAACAATAACAACAACAATAACAATAACAACAATAACAATAACAATAACTATAACAATAATAATAATAATAATAATAATAATAATAATAATAATAATAATAATAATAATAATAATAATAATAATAATAATAATAATAATAATAATCATAATAATAATAATAATAATAATAATAATAATAATAATAATAATAATAATAATAATAGTAATAATAATAGTAATAATAATAATAATAATAATAATAATAATAATAATAATAATAATAATAATAATAATAATAATAATAATAATAATAATAATAATAATAATAATAATAATAATAATAATAATAATAATAATAATAGTAATAGTAATAGTAATAGTAATAATAATAATAATAATAATAATAATAATAATAATAATAATAATAATAATAATAATAATAATAATAATAATAATAATAATAATATTAATAATAATAATAATAATAATAATAATAATAATAATAATAATAATAATAATAATAATAATAATAATAATAATAATAATAATAATAATAATAATAATAATAATAATAATAATAATAATAATAATAATAGTAATAGTAATAGTAATAGTAATAATAATAATAATAATAATAATAATAATAATAATAATAATAATAATAATAATAATAATAATAATAATAATAATAATAATAATAATAATAATAATAATAATAATAATAATAATAATAATAATAATAATAATAATAATATTAATAATAATAATAATAATAATAATAATAATAATAATAATAATAATAATAATAATAATAATAATAATAATAATAATAATAATAATAATAATAATAATAATAATAATAATAATAATAATAATAATAATAATAATAATAATAATAATAATAATAATAATAATAATAATAATAATAATAATAATAATAATAATAATAATAATAATAATAATAATAATAATAATAATAATAATAATAATAATAATAATAATAATAATAATAATAATAATAATAATAATAATAATAATAATAATAATAATAATAATAATAATAATAATAATAATAATAATAATAATAATAATAATAATAATAATAATAATAATAATAATAATAATAATAATAATAATAATAATAATAATAATAATAATAATAATAATAATAATAATAATAATAATAATAATAATAATAATAATAATAATAATAATAATAATAATAATAATTCATGCCTTATTTTGTCTGTCTGCTCCATTTTGTTTGTTAATTTCCAGGAACATATCAGAGTGGCCGGTATACCGTAATTTCGTCGTGTCGTTACTTAGAGACATCGGCGTAGTCGGGATTTGAGCGTACCCACTCCCAGTAAACCGGCTGAGCATTTAGTAGTATTGAGTTTGACGTAGAGTATCCCAACAACCCCATCACGCAGTTGGTACTGGAGTTACACAAAACAAAATAGAACTATCGAAGATAGATGTAAGATGTAGTCAAGAAGTTTTGGAAAGGATAGATCAGAGTGAATATTATCATTTGGGATGTACCAATCGGCAGCGACTGCTGACCGACGGTAACGATTTTGAAGGATCTGAAGTTTGTAGAGATGGGATTTGGCTGCTGCACCCCAGACTTGGCAGGCATAAGTGATTGCAGGCCTAAGTACCTGCTTATATAGCAAAAGTTTGTTGCTAAGCGTCATAGTAGACTTTTTACTATACAGGGGAGAGCATGGCCATCCTTCTATTAATTCTATTTGCCACAGTTGTAATATGCTCCTTCCATGTCAAATGCATGTCTAAAACTACACCTAGGTAGCTGGCATGTGTGGACCAGGGAATGTCTGCTCCTGCTAAATGCAGATTTGGAACATCTTGAAGGGGTCTTCTAGAGAAGGTGACGGCTTAGGATTTGGTGGCGTTTAGTTTCAACCGCCATGTGGTGAACCAGACATGTAGCATATTTGCGAAGATTTGGGCTCACTGGACTGCATTTAACATTTTTTAGGATCCACCTTAGCTGACCACCCCACTGGTGAACCTAAAGGAAGACAGTTTATTTTTCATGGTTTAACACAGCACAGTGGTGTCGTTGAAGGTGAACCTCCTCCTCAGAGGAGGGGCCTTCGACATTTTGCCATTTCGTGAAATGGTCCCTTACTGGCATGGTAGTGGTTGTTTAATGACATGACGGTGGGTGGATGGTGGTGGGTATGATTTAATTGTTGTTTGGTTTGTTGGTAGGAGTTGAAATGTAATGAATATCTGGGGGGGATTGTATGGGCCTATGGTGGTTCTAGCACTAGTCTGGGTCGCTTGTAGGTTTCGCCGGGGTCTAGGTCATATTCACCCAGACCGCGGATTAGACTGTTGAAGCTTGAAGGGAGCTTGTTATAAAAATTATGAGATAAGTTAAGGATGTATCCTGTGATTTTTGGGAAGGAGAGATCTGCATGGATATTGTCGTTTGGAATGTACCAATCGGAAGCTGTTGCTATCCGAAGGTAGCGGTTCTGTAGGACTTGTAGCTTGTAGAGATGCGATTTTGCTGCAACTCCCCAGACTGTGCAAGCATAAGTTAGTGCAGGGCGGAGTATTTGCTTGTAAATGACCAATTTGTTGTGCAGGCTCATTGTAGATTTCCTATTTAACATAGGATATAGTATGGCCATCCTTCTGGACACTTTGTTAGCCACAGTGGTGATGTGCTGTTTCCACGTCAGACGCCAATCCAGGGTTACTCCAAGGTATGTAGCCTCCGAGGACCATTGTACTTCCTCTCCAGCCAGGCGGAGATTGGGTACATCTTGCGGTGTACGGCGGGTGAATGTGACTGTTTGAGATTTAGTTACATTAATCTTCAAGCGCCAAGTGATGAACCAGGCAGATAGCATATCAGCGTAACGCAGCGCCTTGGTTACGGCATTAGCGTGTCGTTTACAAAATAGGACTACTGTATATACAGCTGATAACCTAAAGGAAGACGGTTTATTTTTCATGGTTTCCACAAAATATGACTACTGTGTATACAGTTGATAACACTATATCAATTCTGAAAAACTTTTTTCAATTCTTCTGGTCCCATTGCTCGCCAGACCTTCCTCCACCTGACTTTTTTTTAGGAGCAGCAAATTCGTGTAGCACAGTTGCTAATGGTTGTTTTGTGAGAACTGAAATAACTCTCTACATAAGAAGCTTCACCACAAAGATATCTACAAAAATAATTTTCCAATACAAATAAGCAGGTTCAGGTCTGTATATCCACCCGTGGACATTTCCACAGAGATTTTCTGAAATACCTGACATAATTAAATTCTTATTATAAATATGATAATCAGGAGCACATTAACATTGAAGTATTGTTCCTTTATTTACACTATCTACTGTTCCCAGCTTGCTTTCAGCTCCAGGAAACTGAAATAATAACAAATTGTTACACATTATTTATTTGTTATTTCATAGAGGTCCCAAGGAGTCGAAGCTCGCATTGGGAACAGTGCAACGTATTGCACATGTTGCAGTGAGTGTGTTGAGAGCGCCCAGCAGCAGCCCAGCTTTGAGAGAGACAAATGTCTACCAAGAGGAATGTGAGGAAACTGTAAGTAGACAGATGACAGAGCAGCGGGGGAGAACAAAACAAAAACTTCTGTCCAAGATGTAGCAGAATTGCAGTTAGAAATGAAACGAAGTCCAAGTACAATGGTACTATTCACCTATTGTATGAAACTGTATTAGTATATAATTTTGAATGCTCCATATATTGCGTTTCATTAGGACCTTCATAAGATCCTCAGCTGATGTTGACTGTTGGACTGAGGATGTTAGGAAACGTATTCTAGGTAAAGACTAGCAATATATGGAGCATTGAGTACTAGTTAGATTCAGAATTGTTGAATCCAAAGATCCGCAGGGCTGTATCTCCCTTTGGAACAAATTATCAGCAAATCACACCTTTAACATTCTACCAGACACCTATCATTTTGGGGCAAACTAATATTGTTCTAATGACAATGTTTGTAGCATTACAGGTATTGAATCACTGTTTAAAAATGTCAGGGTTGCAGTAATAATTTGCTTTTCATCACATTTTAATTCCTCCTGATAAATCTATCATCTCAAGGATTGGCAATAAGCTGATGACAGATATCCACTCTACGATAAGCTGGGTTTGATGAAGTGGTACAAATTTACATTTTCTGAATGATTTTTTAAGTGACTCAATATGGCAATGTACTATACTGAAGTATTTAGTTCTTGTGACAACCTCCAAGAGCTTATCTGTAGATTTCCTTACATAACCCTGAGTATATTCCAGGGCGGTGGTTATTAAGGCATGAAGGCTTGCGGTCCCATAAGAAATGAACCATGGCCTTGCAACAGTTAAGGACAATTTATTTTTAAAATATGAGAAAGCTTCATAGGGTGGTAAAAGAGATGTCGTCTTACCTATAGCATATGGCTCAGTGTGGTAGGTATAGCACCGCTCTGCTGCATTCCTATGTAACGGAAAGCATGCAGTGTGAAGGTGGTGGGGGAAGTCTTGCACGTGTGCTGTCTGGCAGGATTCTGTTCTCTCCTAGTGCAGTCCACAGAGTAGTTTTACAGGTTTCATAGTTTAGTGTTCTTTGTGTAGTTAGGAACATAAACAGAGTGTTACAGGTGACTTTATAAAGTCCAGTGATTAAAGAATGATGAATAACTGTGTAAAATTACTTATAAAAGTGTGGTTTTCAAGGTTGAGTCTTGAAGAAAAAGTACATTTGAAATTTTTGGGTAGACCAACATCCAAATTCTTGATAGAAAAAATAGAAACTAAGAAAACTAAAAGCCAGTTGTTTAAGAGGCATCTTAATCATACGGTCATATATGAGAAATGTGACTCGATATATGGCTGTGAAGTTAAGTCCTTTTTCTGCTATTCGTGTGTTTTGTTTGCTCCTAAATGTGCAGTGGTTTGTGGACAGTTAAGCAAGTGAGTGATATAACACATTTGACAGAAAAAAAAATATGGATTCAGTGCATCATATGAATAGTGTCACTCCTAGGAAAAGAAAACATTGCATCATGTCTTGACTCCGTGTTTAAAGAAAATGTTAACAAACAACATTCATGTGGGTAAAAATTGACATTCATGTGTCAAGTTTTGCACTTTGTTTGAACTGGCTTTACGAGGACACGAGAAATTTGTTACTTCTTCCAATCCATGGGTGTACAGGGACCTCATTGACTACAACTGAACTGGATACAGCAATGGACCAACCACATTATTTAGACAAACAGTGCAGAATGAACTGTTAGAGGGCATTTTGGGAGAAACTAGAGTAACAGATACGAGCTTCTGACATTGTTGCCATTCAGTGTGTTGAGACAACTGGCATTTCAAATCATTGTCAGATGGTTTTGGTGTTCAGTTATGTATATGAGGAATCCATGTATGGGAGATTAAAGGCTTTTGTGAATCATGAAGGAAGAGAAGCAGAATCTTTGACGAAGTGCATAAGGAATGAAACCTATCCGCTTCTTGGAAATAGCAAAGAGAAGCTTATTGCTCAAAACTTGGACGGGGCCAGTATTATGAATGTAAGGACTGGGGAGTACAGGCCAAAATTAGGGTATACTTTGCCCATTGCTATGCACACCAGTTGACTTTAATCATACAAAAGGCAAACACTAATTCCCAGGTAAGTGTGTTCTTTTCAAATATGTCTGAGATTCCAGCATTCTTTTGCAATTCCTGTTTGCAGTCTGATATTGTAGAGTAAGTGCAGGCAAGATTGCCCAGGGTTGCATTAATAACATGGAATTATAATATTCGTACTGTCAATGTGTGCAAATTTAATTCAGAACAAAAGTAAAAGCTTACCCTTTACATCCATAAAAAGATTAATCAAAAGCAAATACAAAGACAAACATAAGCAATCAATATCTAACAAAGCCAAAGATAAAAAATGGAACATTTTAATTAAAAATCCAGAAATTATTTCAGAAAGCCCATGTAAAGCTGCAGTAGCAAATTTTAGATTACTTACGGAACATGATTTGGCCAAACACTTACACAGAATAGGAATTTATACAAGTCCAAACTGTCCTCTGTGCAACAAATAAGAGGAAGTGACTGAAGAACATCTTCTAACCTGTGAATCCGTACCTGCCGGACCCACTACACAGAAATATTGGAGAGCAAGAGAGCTAATGGCTTCATTGCCAAAGTCTAGCATTTGACAACAAAGAAGAGGAAATGACTGAAGAACATCTTCTAACCTGTGAAGCCCTACCTGCCGGACCCAGTACACAGAAATATTGGAGAGCAAGAGAGCTAACGGCTTCATTGCCAAAGTCTAGCATTTGACAACAAAGAAGAGGAAATGACTGAAGAACATCTTCTAACCTGCCGGACCCACTACACAGGAATATTGGAGAGCAAGAGAGCTAATGGCGTCATTGCCAAAGTCTAGCATTTGACAACAAAGAAGAGGAAATGACTGAAGAACATCTTCTAACCTGTGAAGCCCTACCTGCCGGACCCAGTACACAGAAATATTGGAGAGCAAGAGAGCTAATGGCTTCATTGCCAAAGTCTAGCATTTGACAACAAAGAAGAGGAAATGACTGAAGAACATCTTCTAACCTGCCAGACCCACTACACAGAAATATTGGAGAGCAAGAGAGCTAATGGCTTCATTGCCAAAGTCTAGCACTTGACAACAAAGAAGAGGAAATGACTGAAGAACATCTTCTAACCTGCCGGACCCACTACACAGAAATATTGGAGAGCAAGACAGCTAATGGCTTCATGGCCAAAGTCTAGCACTTGACAACAAAAGAGGAAATGACTGAAGAACATCTTTTAACCTGCCGGACCCACTACACAGAAATATTGGAGAGCAAGAGAGCTAATGGCTTCATTGCCAAAGTCTAGCACTTGACAACAAAAGAGGAAATGACTGAAGAACATCTTTTAACCTGCCGCACCCACTACACAGAAATATTGGAGAGCAAGAGAGCTAATGGCTTCATTGCCGAAGTCTAGCACTTGACAACAAACAAGAGGAAATGACTGAAGAACATCTTCACACCTGCCGGACCCACTACACAGAAATATTGGAGAGCAAGAGAGCTAATGGCTTCATTGCCAAAGCCTAGCATTTGACAACAAAGAGGAGGAAATGACTGAAGAACATCTTCTCACCTGCCGGACCCACTACACAGAAATATTGGAGAGCAAGAGAGCTAATGGCTTCATTGCCGAAGCCTAGCATTTGACAACAAAGAAGAGGAAATGACTGAAGAACATCTTCTTACCTGCCGGACCCACTACACAGAAATATTGGAGAGCAAGAGAGCTAATGGCTTCATTGCCGAAGCCTAGCATTTGACAACAAAGAAGAGGAAATGACTGAAGAACATCTTCTCACCTGCCGGACCCACTACACAGAAATATTGGAGAGCAAGAGAGCTAATGGCTTCATTGCCGAAGCCTAGCATTTGACAACAAACAAGAGGAAATGACTGAAGAACATCTTCTTACCTGCCGGACCCACTACACAGAAATATTGGAGAGCAAGAGAGCTAATGGCTTCATTGCCAAAGCCTAGCATTTGACAACAAAGAAGAGGAAATGACTGAAGAACATCTTCTAACCTGCCGGATCCACTACACAGAAATATTGGAGAGCAAGAGAGCTGATGGCTTCATTGCCAAAGTCTAGCATTTGACAACAAAGAAGAGGAAATGACTGAAGAACATCTTCTCACCTGCCGGACCCACTACACAGAAATATTGGAGAGCAAGAGAGCTGATGGCTTCATTGCCAAAGTCTAGCACTTGACAACAAAGAAGAGGAAGAACATCTTCTAACCTGCCGGATCCACTACACAGAAATATTGGAGAGCAAGAGAGCTAATGGCTTCATTGCCAAAGTCTAGCACTTGACAACAAAGAAGAGGAAATGACTGAAGAACATCTTCTCACCTGCCGGACCCACTACACAGAAATATTGGAGAGCAAGAGAGCTAATGGCTTCATTGCCAAAGTCTAGCATTTGAAAACAACATGTTGGGTACAAAAGCATAGAAAACCTGAAAGATTCCTTCAGAATTATTGAAGAGAACTGCATTAATATAACCACAGCAAATGAAGCCAGTAGCTATTGAAGAGTTGTTGTAGATCTTAATTTTTTGGTTAACAGATTTCCATAAAATCATTCCTTATGTAGACATTTTGTACCAGCAACTTCAAAAGAAGAGCAAAAATAGTGCAACATTACAGAAAACAGCAAATGGAAAAGGAAATACTGAATATTGGTGAAGTACACAAAAACGTAATCAAAGAATTTCCGCAGTCGCCAAAGAAAAGAAAAGTATGGAAGTGCAAGGGTTGGAGATGCCAAGAGGTGTGAGATATCAACATCTAGTAGCGACATCTTTGCTGTGCAACAACTTATTTAAGGATTTCTGTGTATTTGAAAGTAATGAGTCGGTAATTCAAACACAACATCACTTAAATAATCTAAATTCTAGCTACACCAAACGAAGCATACTTTCTGTCATATCATCTATTTTTGATCCTTTAGGCCTAGTGAGTCATATTGTGATAAATGCGAAGATGTTTCTACAATCTCTTTGGTTGGAAAAACTCGGTTGGGCTGAATTGATACCACCTCACCTCATCCAACAATGGCTAAATTTCTGCGAGACATTGTCCATCATTCATGCTATACGTATTCCAAGACACGTCCTAATCACAGGTACATTAAGGGACATACAAATACATGGGTTTTGCGATGCCTCAGAAAAGGCTTATGGTGCCTGTATTTATCTTCGTTCTATGAACAGCTGCAATGAGGTAAAAACCAGACTTCTTTGCTCCAAATCCATGGTTGCACCATTAAAGAAACGAACCATTCCTCGGCTCGAACTTTGTCATGCTTTACTACTCGCTAAAATTTACAAGGTTGTAGCTAACCTTAAGCTGCACACTTCACAGAACTATCTATGGATGGACTCTATGATTGTTCTAGCATGGATTAAATCCAACCCACACAAATGGATGACTTCTGTAGCCAACAGAGTTTCACAAATACAAGAGTTATCAGAAACTGCTGCTTGGCGATATGTAGCTACTCAAAATAATCCAGCAGATCTCATTTCGAGAGGAGTTTCGACTGAACCTCTTGCCTCAAATGACTTGTGGTGGAAAGGTCCTGATTGGATCTCACAACCCTTTGCATCTTGGCCAGAACAACCCAAACGATTAGATATTCAAGATGCTACTGAGCAACGCAGTACTGCATGCTCGATGGTCACTACAGAAAGTCAATATCATTTCTCGTTTTTCAAAATCGTTACGCTTGCAGCGAATGACAGCATACATGCTGAGATTTTCATTCAACTGTAGAAACAGCAACACGAGATGGCAAGGTCCTCTCTCAGCACTTGAGCTTCAACAGTCATTGCACTGCTGCATTAAAATTGCTCAACAATCAGCTTATATCACAGAGTTAACAGAACTTAGTGATAAAGGACATGTTCCTACTTAAAGCTCATTGAAATCTTTGCATCCATTTGTCGACAATGAAGGTTTACTCCAAGTAGGGGGAAGAATTGACAAGGCTGAAATTTCCTTCCAGTCAAGACATCAGCTCATCTTACCTCCTAAGCCTCATCTTACCAAGCTAATTATTGAAAGTGAACATGTTAAACTTTTGCATGCTTCCAATCAGCTACTTATCTCTTCTCTTCGACAACGGTATTGGATACAGAGAATAGGAGAAACTCTTAAGTCAGTCATACACAAGTGCCTGCCGTGCTTCAAACTCAAGGCCAAGGGAGCTCAACAATTAATGGGCAATCTACCTACCTACAGAGTGACTCCAGCAAGACCTTTCCTACGAGTTGCAGTTGATTACGCTGGTCCATTCTTCCTACGTTATGGCTCGCCTCGCAGCAAGAGTCAGGTGAAGGCCTACATAGCTATCTTTGTCTGTTTATCCACAAAGGCAATTTACATTGAGTTGGTTTCATACATGACTTCTGATACTTTTGTTGCTGCCTTACGAAGGTTTACAGCTAGACAAGGATTGTGTAAAGAGATCCTAAGTGACAATGGCACAAATTTTGTAGGTGCTAACAACAAACTTAGAGAACTGAGACTACTTTTGCAATCTCGCAAGCGCCAAGAGATTGTACAAGACTATGCTTCATCTAATGAATGCACATGGTATTTTATACCACCCAGCTCACCCCACTTTGGAAGATTACATTAGGCTGCAGTGAAATCTATGAAATATCATCTTCGCAGAGTAATGGGTACACAAGTACTGACCTATGAAGAATTTACCACATTACTAATTCAAATTAAGGCTTGCTTGAACTCCAGTCCATTGCTACGCCTTACTGATGATCCTTTTGATACTTCCTACCTTTCTCCAGGTCATTTCCTCATCGGAGAACCATTGACTTCCATTCCATCACCTTGTTCTGACAATCTGAATCAGTTACATAAATGGCAACAGCTCCAAGATCGTCTACAACATCTGTGGCAACGGTGGTCAACCGACTATCTACATTCACTCCAGCAGAGGCAAAAGTAGTCCAGTTCCAGTGAAAATCTTAAGGCAGACACCATGGTCCTGCTAATGGAAGACAATTCATCTCCTCTGCATTGGGAACTTGGAATCATCACTGAGACTCATCCTGGTGGTGATGGTTTAGTGCGGGTAGCTACAGTGCGAACTTCTAAGGGTGAATATAGGCATCCCATTGTGAAACTGTGTCCTCTCCCAGTTCAAGAACAACAGTGATATTTTTCAAAGTGTGTTTATGTTAAATTAAAAAACTGTTCAGTTTTTTGGGCCCCAGAATGTGTGCGCCATTGTCATTTGTTCCGGCGGGCGCATGAATATTTCACTTGGCACCAGTTATGCGGCCAGCCAATCATGTGACTCGCCAGCGCGCAAAAAGAGGCTTCTTCCTTTAGAGTTACAGACATGTTGAGACATGTGATGTACTTCGTTGTGTGGCTGCGTGCAGCTTGTTGTTGCAATGAAAGAACCGTTTTAGTTTATCTCCAATATTAAATGTATTGTTGTCTTCATGATTATTCACATAAGAAATGTAGCATGTACAATAAATTTATCTAGTGATATGAATACAGCTCTATCGAGTACAGTCCACAAAATCAGTTTCCTTGGTTACTGCTAAATTCAAGGTGGTCCTCTGCATTAAATTAAGCATGACACGAACACCGACCAAATGTCAGAAGTTAACACAGCAGTACGTAAACCACAGAACATATACTTATTAGAAGTGAACCTCCCATGTTAATCGTTGGCAACATGAGGTGATCGCAGCGCCCCTATTTTTGGGTGGCAAACTAAATTTTGAAAAATTGTATGTGCAAAAAGTATACGTTGCCATTAGCTGTATTTTTCATACCTGCTTAGCTTTGAGAGTTGTGACTGCAGTTTCCAAGTTGTTCCATTTTCTAAAAGCTCAGATAATTATCTTATATAATCTGTAGCAATACAGCATTGGAACATAATTAGCTGAATCTTTAAGTGAATTTTCTGCATGGCACCTGTATTATTTTCCACTTTAATTACCTCAAAATTTTGTATGAACTTTCAAGGAAATAACAATAGGATGTGGTATTTGACAGGAAAATTTGAATAATAACACTGTTTTGACAGTTACTGCTTCCTTTTATTATTCTGTCTCATTAATATAACAAATTAATTTGACATTTACTTAAATAACATGGCTAATTCAACTAAATAAAGTACAAAGAATCCATAGAACAATAGTAGCTATAACCCAAAACACTTAAACGTGATGCAACATGGCTAATTCATTTAATTAAAAAGAAACTTTAGCAAAGCATTCTATGTAATATTACACAAATTTATAAATCATATGAATAACACAGTAACCCTTTTCATTTAAAACAAAGACACTAACATAAAACTGCAGCTGTTGCACAAAGTGATATAAATAACAGAAATGATAAACTTGAATATTTTACAAATAAGCTTTAACGTAATGTTCTGTAATAACACTGTAGTGATTGCTGAAGGGTTTAAAGTGATGAATAACATGAGTATTAGGTACATGGAAAGTTTAGCATAACATTATAACACTTTAATTATGTATTAAGCATAATACATGTTTCAAGAAATAATAATGTTTGAAGAAATGAATTTAATTATGCAATTTACTGCTTCTATAACTGTCTAAATAAATTTGGAAAATTTAAAAATCTGGAAAACAATATCTAAACAACTACCACTTATTTGATTTTGATTTATGAGTCACTATGTTTACACTCAAACTTCACTTACTTGTTGTATAATTGAAACGTTTTCAAGATCATTCGATCTCATCCTCAGCTGTTTGGTGACTAAATGAACATTCCTCTTCTTCCACTACTACGGAGCTCCGATCACTCTGCCATCTAGTGTTAGGGACACTAAGTTTTAATACTTCATTTAATGCCGGGATTTCAAAATTTATAACTTTATCACGGTTTTCGTTTATGAATATTTTTTCCCAAATATCCAATTCTATGGGTGTACTTAAAGATTTTAACAGTTTAATGTTGTGGCCAATGTTGTGGTTTTGTGTCCAAAAATGGTGTGAAACTGCAGATTGTTCTGTTTGTTTCAACTTAATGTTCCTCTGGTGTTCTTTTTGCCTGGTTAACAAGTTTCTCTTAGTTTTTCCTATGTAGCTTTTTTCACAGGTTTCACAATTAATCTGATAAATTCCTGATTTCAAATTGTTGGGATTGAATTTTTTAGTGGTTTATTTAGCAGGTTCCTCAGACTAACTACCACTTAATTGGTCAAGAAAAACAAACATGAAAAACGACTGAAATTATACTGATCTCAATATTTTCATCTTTTTTGCATGGCGTGTGGTAGCTTTTCTTTTTTAAAAAATGCTAATTTTTTTATCTTTAATGTACTTCTAAATTAAGAATGGGACACATGTCTTAATTATATCTATGTGCATTCCATGTTCTGCACATAGTCTAATGCTATCTGGTACCTTGAAAATTGAAATAAAATGATCCTCCAGAGAACTAGTGTGGCCAAAATCATCCAGAAATTTATACAACTGATTGTGGAGGTTTTGTAATAGTAGCATCAGATTTTCACTGGCATATGTTAACTTGGAGGTTTCAGTACCTCTGTCCTTAAATGTCGTAAACAAATGACAAGGCAAGAAGTCTGTGGAAAACCAGATGTTTGTACATTCACTGCATTCGGTGGCTGCATCAAGACCAATCTTTTTCAAGAGATATCCAGCCACATATGCCAAAGCCTGTTCATCAGTCGAGAGATTGCAATCAGGAATAGAATACATATCACAAGTAACTGTTTCCCTGGAACTTTCAGCACCATCATTGTTAAGAACTGCGGTCTGAATTGAAGTAATATCTGACACCAACAGTGACAAATTATTTAAAACAGTGCAGTTATCATCCTCACAATTACCTGTGTTTTTTAAGGGTAAGGTGATGTTATTTAAAATAACATGAACTGAAAACAAGTAGGGTTAGTATTGCCAACACCATGCTGTCGAATGCAACAGAATAGATTTTCCAAAAGATCTTGATTGAAGGCCCTTGTATTAAGATATTCAAATCCTTCTCTTCGTAAACTATTCCATATGAACATAATTGATCTTATTGTAATCTGCCATCCATTTAAGAAGCTTAACACTGATGTCTTGTCTGTTGCCAGTTCTATAATCTTCCAATTTGCCATCTCCTTCAAAATGTCATACAACATTTTAATGTGTGGTGATTTCTCTGAGAGAGCACATCTATACCTTTTATAAGTTTGTGGGAAGCGCCCATAGCTGTTTAGCGAACCAAAGAGATTGTCTATCTTTCCCACAAACTCAGCTGTATAGATTGCTTCAGAGGGCAATCGTTGTGATGCACTGTTAGCTTCGATAGCCCACCCAACACTGCTGCTTTGAACATGTGTGTCTTATCCATGTCAAACACTTGTTGAATATACTGAAATCTGGCCTCCTTACATTGTCCAAATTCAATTTTGTGGCCAATAAGTGTATTTCTGATATTTTTAAGCAGATGTGGCACATCAAAGATAAACAGCAACTTGTTCTCCATTTGCAGTAAAAAAGAAGTTTGATGGCTTATTAACATTTTCTTTGCACAGTGCTTTTAATGCCCTTTGATTTGCAGCACCCTGATCACACAGTGCAAAGAATCTTCAGTCATACTTTCTGAATTTCACTTATTATATGGCAAATCAATACTTTAAAATTACCACTGGATATAGCACCAGCAGTAAAGTAATATGCAATAACCTGCTTCAAGCTTTTACGGATGCCCGTAACATGAATATCAGTGCATGCCATGCTTTCTTCTTGGATCGACCCAAATGTCCTAGAACTTCATAGGCACAAATCATCTGTTTATCTGATTCATAATGCAACCCATTATCGAGAGACATTTCATCGAGCAACAAACAACAGTTTTTGTTTGCTTCCTTCATATTTACACTTTCTGATTCTAATACTTTAATTACAGCAGGATTGAGGCCTGGTTCTAAAGAAATCTTAGACAGCATAAGCTTAAGGAGCCTTACTGATGGTAGTATAAATTGTACGCTTAAGTATCTGTATAAGCGTGGACTTCGCTTGTAAATTGATAATGCAAATACTTTATCATCAATGGTCCATCTTCGGGAACTAGGTGGCTTTTGGGGATTCCGCAACTGACAATTAACAAATGTTTTGGTTATGTAATTAAGATTTTGTTCATTAACATTACTGTCACTAGCATTTAAAACTTTTTTCAGAATCTTAACATTATGTCTTTCTTTAGCCAGTAATTTTTTAAATTTAGCCAATCTTGTCACCGCGTTTCTTTGTATTTTGTACATATGACACTTTTTCGGAGACAAAGATAATCTAGAAACCCCAGTACCCAAAACACCCTTTTTCTTACTTACTGAAGTGAAAGGCACTGTTTTATTTGGGGACATACTTGAAGCAGCTACACCTTCAAGAAAAGGTTCAAACTCCACACTATGTTCACAACTGTCAGTATTGTTTGGAAGTACTTGTTGAGCTGGTTCATTGTTGACGTTAACACTTCCATGTTGACAGCACTGCATGGGGCCATTTCCAATTGTTTTGGTACCACTCCATGCTTTAACATACGTCTTGAACCAACTATGAAGTCTTCTTCCAAAAAATGGTAGTCACACATATGAAAAGAAGCACAACTTTCACTGTCAACTGTACAAATATCTTTCCACTTCTGTAGTACTGCTGGCTCCCGGGGAAATTTGTAGAAGTGCACATTAGTGTACGTGGTGCACAGTCCTACGGGTTCCTCCAACACTGTGGTAATTTGCAGGAATACTTCAGTCGAATTCTGGCAGTGTGAAGATCCTGTTAAGAATAAACAAACAAACATGTTGAAATATCCTAAACATCATCCTAAGCAAGAGAAATGTCCAATATGGCATAACTCTTAGCTGGTAGCTCTTAGCTATATGGACCTTGGGCTGATTTCAACATTATTTCATCATTCTGTTGAGATCAAGTACTCCTAGAAAAATTTGCTTCTTGAAGTAATTGCTTCAGATCTGCATAAACTGACAAGTTACAGCTATGCAATTTCCAAAATTAACATCTACTATTTCATTTAAAGAGGCAGAAACAGAAAATACTCGAGAAATTACATCTTGTATTAGATGCAAATGAAATGACATGAAATATGGCATGATTTAGTTGGTGGTATTCTAACCTTTCTGCTGTAAAATATTCTCATGGGCACTTTAGAAAGTCCATATTGCTGTAAGTGTTTATCCTATTGCACGTTTCAATGTTTTTATGACTACAACCACTCCTTTATTAGGTATGGCATTCATAAATTCCAAATACAACAACAAGCTATTCCAAATACAATTAACATTGATTTTATACCTGGAAGTGATAATGATTGTGATCTCCAACGAAGTTCAGCTTCAATATTGAAACACTCACCCCTTGATTTTTGTATCTGAAAATAAAATCAAAGTAATGTAATGCCAATAAGCTTTTATTTTTCCGCGAATGGTTTTCACAGCAATCCATTAAATAACGTGTTATAGCAACTTACAGTAGACATCCAATAATAATGACAAAGTTAAATACAAATGTCTTATTATTCTCTGTACCTGGAATAAGCAGCTAAGCTCAGGCGAGCTCTTCTTTCTTCCACAGGAACTTAGAGCGATTGGAACAATCCTTCAGAACATCAAACCTGTACAAATTTAAAAGTTGTAGCAGAACCTGAATCAGCCAATCACCTTCGTGATCCCCTACGCCAGCGCCTCTATTTCCGGGTGGCGAAATCTCTTGTTGCCATTTCCCCTATCTCGGCTTCACCGTGGCTTCACCCCTGTGACCTAAACAAAGAATAAAGATGGCGTCTGTGTCTGGTGTGGTAACCCAAGACGCTAGTCAAGTTTTAGGTGCAAATAGTGATAAAAAGTGGAAAATACTCGATCAAAGGACATATCCGTAATTAACAATAATCAAGCAATTACTGTAAATGAAGGTGGTGAAAATAAACAAGTGGATGAGTCTAAGTGAATCTGAAGCACATGCTTCGTCATCTGCGATTGCATCGTTGCTAGTAGTTGGTGTGACGACGTGAGCAGTCAGCCAAGTTTTAAAAGCAAATTGTGATAAAAAAAAGTGGACAATATTCTATGAAAGGACATATCCGTAATTGAAAACCAAGTGCTTACTGTAAATGAAGGAGAAAATAAAGAGGTGGATGAGTTAAAAGTTTCAGGTGAATCAGGAACACGTGCTTCGTTATCGACAAATGAAACGATCGCTTCTCTTCAATTGGCGAATTCGTTATTAAGTAAAGATGTACCAAAGGCCCAAAACAAGATAATTACGTTGAAGAAAGAAAATGAAAGGTCGAGAACTATGATTAACGAAAACTATGAAAGTTATTCGGTTGTAACAAAGAAACGCTCCACGGGACATCTACAACAGGCAGAGGGCAGTGTTTCAAACATTGTAACAACACTCTATAGGTTTGAAATTTTGGAAGAAGAGGATGATGACGTCTGAAGTGGTGCAAAACCGAGCTCAAAGGAATTCGATTGATGCTGGAAAGAGGACAAATGTGCTAGTGGTTGGAGATTCTTTGCTAAAATTCGCGGGAGAATAGTACAAAGAAATGGGATATAAGGTATGCTGTTTTCCAGGTATTTAAGTTAGGGAACTTCAACATCGAGTGGAAGAGATGAAATTGCAGCAAACATGGTGTAGTTGTTTCTTTGTTAGCACCGGTTTGGGGAAAAGTGCAGAATGAGTGCGAAAGAATATCATGAATCTGACGTAATAGCTCGGGCGTTGCCAACTTCCGGAGCATGCTACCGCGGAAATTACTAACATTACGCAAGAAATTCAGCGATACTGTAATACCCGACGTAAGGATCAGTAGAACATTGTCAGAGTTATTATCATCATTACACATTATATTCGTACTATTATTATCATCATAATTATTTAAAAACTTACGTAAGCGAACCAGGGATACTACAACACAAACTGACGTAAAGATCAGTGGATCATTTTCGGTTTTATTATTATCGTTATTATATATTCTAATATTCTCACTATTATCATAATTATTTAACAAGTTAAACGAATTTAGCACACATTTTTGGGATGGTCAACATTACGTAGGTAATCCAGCAATACTGTAATATCCAAATAAACTGACGTAAAGATCAGTGGATCATTGCCAGTTTTTTTTATTATATTAATATAATTAGAGTATATAAGTATAATAAACAAAGCTTACGACGCACTACCATTACTATCGCTAGTTTATAATAAAAAGAAAATGTGTTGGCAATGCACCACTTTTTTATCGGAGCGCCGCAGTTGGTAAGAAGTTGTTTCCGTGACGTCATTCTGTACGAACATAACTGTGCGCACCCATTCTACACTTTTACCTCGTTGTGTTTTATTTTCGTTGTTGGCTTATTTTTATTGATGGGTGGTATTCAGGATGGCATCTAAGTGTTTTTGTGTTTCCTCTTTGTCTGGGTCTGGGTAGGGGGATTCTGGGTCTACTTACACCCAAGGCTGCTTTAGGGCTTATTTCGCCCGCTTCAGCCAGAATTTTTATTTGTTTGGGAGAGGCAGATGGCTTTTTTTTATTTATTCATTTTTTCATTTAATTTTTTTTATTTTTTTAATTAGTATTATTTTTTGATATATTTCATTATTATTATTATTATTATTATTATTTTTACATGTTCTATGATATTCTACATAGTGAGAAATGTATCCGTAGGTCGTCAGATGAGTTTTCCTAGGTTAGAAGTTGTCGTAGGTGCTGTTGTATTTTCTGTTCTTCTTTTTCTTGTTCGTACTGTTTAATGATGGTTGTTAGAGGAGGGTCGCTTAAATTCTTACTCTGATGCATCTGGCTTTGCTTATAATTCCTTGCGGCGTCAATGATGTTCTGTCTATGGGTTCGGTCCTTTGCGTTGTCCATGTATTTGGTGGTATTCTTTCTTATCGTTTCTTCTATACTTGTAGATTTTGCTATTTCATAGACTTCGTTGCTCCTGGACCATGGTGGTAGCTTCATTGCTATGCGTAGGCATTTCCGTTCATATCCGGATATTCTGTCTTTTATGTTTTGCGTGGTGATGGGCCATAAGGTGATTGCAGCGTAGGTAAGTGTTGGTCTAATTATGGTTTTGTAGATCTGTGTTAGGGTGCTTGGGGCTAGTCCTTCTTTTCCTATTTTCGCCAAGAGCCTTAGGCATGATGTTGCTGCTTTTGCCTCGTTAAGTTTGTTTTGGTAATGCGTACAGGTTGATAGCTTTTCGGTTAATGTCACTCCAAGGTATTTAACGTTCCTCTGGGTTGGTATGTCGTGATTGTTGTAGCAAATGGTGGAAGCTCTGTAGGTTTCATTGGCTTGTATACGGAAAATTATGTATTGGGTTTTTGCCGGGTTTATGGTTATTCTCCACTTGTTCGCCCATTTGTTGAAGATTGCGAGCTGTTTCTCAAGTCGTGATTTGCAGCTCCGTAGTTTTGGTGCTGAGCACCAGTATGCGGTATCGTCCGCGTACTGTGCCAGTTGGATTGTTGGGTGGATCGGTTGGGGAGTATCAGAAGTGTATATTATATACAGTATGCCGGATATGGCACTACCCTGAGGGGTTCCTGCTTCAAGTTGGATGGGTGCTGATAGTTGTCCATTTATCTTGATCCGGGCTGTTCTGTGGGATAGAAAACTTGAAGTCCATCTCGTCAGCCTTTCAGGTAGTTCTAGGTTCGCCATTTTGTGCAGCAATCCACGTGTCCAGCATCGATCGAAGGCTCCTTGGATGTCCAGGAATGTGGCTGCAGTTGTGAAACCTCTATTTGTTTTTTCCTTGATCTTTTTGCTGTTTCTTATAAACTTGGATTGATGTGTTTAGTGGTGGATTTTTTTCCATTGTTTGCTGTATAGTTTGCATCTGTTGGGGTATGTTTTTAATTTTTTTCTGTAATTTCTTGTATGTACATTTTGGATATATTTTAACATTTGGCCGGCTATATGTTTATTGATGGGCTCTATTTTGGCGTTTTCATAAATTAGGTAAATTTTCATAAATTTTTCTAGGTAGGTAGGAGTTTGTGGGCAGTTCCCAGACACTTCCGTTCGAAGAACTTTATTTTGTCTATGGTTTGAGTGGTTATTAAAGGCATTAAGGAGATTGTATAATCTACAGAGAATTCTTGGCAAAAGGCCTTTCCTGTTTAGTTTAGCCAGATAGGCTAGCGTGGAGTGGATAGGTCTGGTTTTCTTTAAAACTTCCTTTTAGTGAGCTGTGACTGTTAAGTTTGGTTGGATTTTTACACAGAGATACTTGGTGGATTGTTGACTTTTGACCTGCGTTTTGTTAATCTCAGTGGTATGTTTAGATGTTTGAACTTCAGTATTTTTCGGATAAGCAGTACCTGTGTTTTCTGCGTGTTGGTCGCTATTCTCCACTTCCTGTTCCACAGTAGGAATCTTTCTAACTGTTCCAGTTGTTTCCTTGCTGAGTTAGGTCTGATGTGTGTGCACCAGTATGCAGTATCGTCTGCATACTGGGCTAGCTGTATGTTTGGATATATTGGTTGTGGTGTGTCAGAGGTGTAGATGATGTAAAGGAGGCCTGAGATGGCACTTCCTTGTAGTGTTCCAGCTTGTAGGGTGCTTGGGGTGGATGTTTTGTTTATTTGTGTGCAAGATGTTCTGTTGGTGAGGAAGCTTGCGATCCAATGTGTTATTTTCAGAGGTATGTGGTATTGGGTGAGTTTATACAGGAGGACATTGGTCCAACATTTATTAGATGCGTTCTTAATATCCAGGAAGGTGGCAATTGTGGTGCACTTTTTGTTGTCCTGAAAATTTGATGTTACCTTCACCAATTGATCTTGTAGTGTGATGTCGCTCCTGTAGGCGGCTTGGTTGTCTGGTAAGATGTTCAGATTCTTGCATGCTAACGTTAGTTGTTTTACCATTATTTCGAAAAGAGTATCATGTTGGCCTGTTTCCATACTTTTGGGTGGTAACCAAATTTCAAGATGGCATTGTACGTTTTCCTGATTTCGTTTATTGTTTCTGTAGGCAGATGTTTTAACATTTGATAGTTTATTCCATTGGGTCCAGGGGCTGTGTTTTTAACTTTTTGTATGTTGTTGAGGTCCTGTGTTGTATAGGGGCTTCATATTCATATGTTGGATCTAGGTCTAAGCAGTGTGTTTGAGGGTTGTACAGGTGTTGGAATTTCTGGATATGGTTGTTGACTTGTCGAAAGTGTAGTTGATTGAATGATTGGTACTCTGGTGGTTGAAAGAGTTTCTGGAAATGCTCTTTGAAAATTCCTAGTTTCTCTGTTGTAGTCAAAATGTATGTGTTATCCGTTTTGATTAGATATTGGGACATGGCTTTTCCTCTAACATTCTTAATTAACCCGCAGAATTGGGCTGGTTCTTTGGTGTAGCAGTCTGTTATGCTATCTTTTAAGTTATTCCATTTCTGACAGTTATAAATGTAGATTTCACATTTTATTTGTTCTTGTAGTTTGAATATTGTTTTATCCTGAGGATCACGTGTTCTGATGTATTGTCGTTGGGCTTTGCGTTTTTGTTTTAAGTTTATGATGTGCCTTGGTAATGGTCTACTATATGAATTTGTGTTGTTAAGTTTCTGCGGGATGGCAGCTCTTCTAGCCTGTTGAATTATGTTGAGTTCATGGACATGGTCTTCTATTGGTTAGCATGTTGTAATGTGTTTCCCTGTGAGACTTGCGGTTATACTGGTCGCCAATCTAGAAAGTGATTGACATTTCGTATCGAGTGAGAGGGGTTGTCGCTTATTGCTGCCACGTTGAGAGCACGATAGGATTACGCGTGCGCAGGTGATTCAGTTGCGATTGCAATTGGTATTTTATTTATTTTTATTATTATAATTATTATTATCATCATTATTACTATTATGATGGTGATAATGATTATTTATAATGCTGTACAAAAGACAATACTACAGTCGTGGATCTACATGCAAACACTAGAACATGCAAGAATACATCAATGTAAAGATCATCGTAACAAAAGAGGCATACATGTGACATTTTGATGCTTATTGAAGTGGGAAAATGCCGCTGAATTTTTTCCGGGATTTTCTAATTTATACACCTATGTCTAACTTTCTTCTTTAAAATACTTTTCTTTCCCAATCTTAATCTTAATGCCCTTATTGATTCCTACAGCACGGGAAGTCCTATCAAGCACTTAGAGAATGGAATACTAGACTCCCCTTTAATTTCTCCTCTTTGAAGTATTCTCTCACACAGCATATTATTTCCCGTGTATGTCCTTTAATTGGAATACCTTTACCAAATTGTTTTATTTGGTTCCCGAGCACATTCAGGTTTTCGTTTGTCACTATATTTAGACATAATTAAACATTCATTAAACACAACTGCAAAAGATCACAACACACGCACAGATACACAAACTCTCACACACATAAACCAAGGCAAATTGCCACAAATAAAATGTAAAGTAACTTGTCAGTACAGGATCTGTAACTGTTGTATACATGATGCATTTTATTTATGCAGCATTATCAGAAGAGAAATAAAAACCTAGGTATTGTATTTACTGCAGTATTTGCATAACTTGCTCGCCCGGGTCATGCTAAGCATGTGTTAGAATATCGGCAACCAAGGTTTAGCATCTAACATTGTCATGGAAACGTCTCTAATTGGTCCCTCTAATCGTTACCATGACAACCATTATGATGTACTCATCTCCTCCCATTTATTTAGAGCGTTCTTCCATGTGGTTACTGTCAATCACATTCTAGTTTGGCGACCAGTATAGTTTGGCTGTGTTTGTGTATATTTTCCAGTTTGCCTTCTCATAATCGTAAGTTTTGGTAGTTTTTGTTCCTATCCTCCATGGGTTTGTTCTGATGGTGATGATTATCGGCAGGTGATCTGAGCATGGTGCACCATCCTGTGCGAAGTTGTATCTTGGGTCGGTAATCCAGTATGCCGTGTCATCGGCATATTGTGCTACTTGGATTGCGTTGCGGATTGGTTGTGATGTGTCTGCCGTGTGTAGAATATATTAGTCCTGAGATTGCACTTCCTTGAGGTGTTCCTGCCTTTAATGGGAAGGTTTCGGAGAGGGTGTCATTGATCTTAATTTTTGCTGTGCAGTCCGTCAGAAAGCTGGTGATTCATTCTGTCAGTCTGGGAGGGAAGTTGAATTTTGAAAGTTTATATAGTATGCTATTTGTCCAACACTGGTTGAACGCATTTTGAATGTCCAGGAAGGTTGTATGTCCTCTACTGTAGGTATCTGTAAAGTTCAATATGACTCTTCATTAGTTGATCCTATATGGTGATGTTACTGCAGTAGGCTGCCTGTGTGTTCAGTAGGATTTTTTGTTTACAAATTTTGTGTATACCGTATACCATGAGTTTGTCAAGGGTTTTTGAGAGTGTTGATGTGAGGGAGATGGGCCTGTAGTTTCTGTGATCTGTTTTATCTTTGCATGAATTATCGAAAAGTAGGATGTGTGTGCAAACTTCCAGTGTGTTGGGTGGTGGCCATGTTGTAGGATTTTATTGTACAGTGGTGAAAGTTTTCTGACAGTTTCTATTGGCAGTTGGTATATGAGTTTATACATTATTTGATCAGGTCCTAGTTCCGTGTTTGGTACTCTTTGGGTCGCCATGAATATATCGTTTGTTGTGATTGGCCTCTCAGCTGGGTCCGTGCCATCTTGAGGGGGCGTATCTAGTTGTGAAGTGTATAGTGCCGGGTTATTGTTAATTTCTGTATTTACTTTTTGGTAATGTTTGCTGTCAAAATTTGGGTTTTCTGGAGTTGTGAATAGATTGATGCAATGTTGTTTAAATATTTTTAGTTTTTCTTTGATGTCCCATATTGTGGTGTCATTCTTTTTTAATGGGTAAGTCGCTCCTGTTCTTGGTTTCATGCTTTTCTCTAATCCTTGTTTCACATAAGCTTGCCCCGTATATCTTAACGGTCACGTGACCTTATCACCTCTCATTGGCTGTTGTTGTGTATAGACTGTTGTGCGGTAAAAATTATTTTGTTATGACCCACATACCAATTGCTGGTGTGAAAACTCCTGCAGGAGTCGTTGTGGATCCGTTGGTCGTGGCTAACACCCTCGGCAGTGCTTTTGCTCACGTGTCTAGCTCCGATCATTATGCACCTGAGTTCCTGGCACTTAAGAATCAGGTGGAAACTCAAGGTTTGGTCTTCCGTTCTGGAAACCTTGAGTACAATTGCCTGTTCACCATGGCAGAGCTAGAACACGCACTTTCATCTTCGCGACCATCTGCACCAGGACCAGACGGTATCCACGTGCGCTTCTCACAACATCTCTCCCGAGGGGAAAGCGTTCCTACTCGAGGTCTATAACCGTGTCTGGGTTGAGGGCAGTTTTCCTGAGAAGTGGCGGGAAGCCACCGTCATCCCAATTTTGAAGGCTGGGAAAGATCGACAGCTGCCTTCCAGCTATCGGCCTATCTCTCTCACCAGTTCCATTTGCAACGTAATGGAGCGCATGATTAATGGCCGTTTAACGTGGTGGCTTGAATCTCGGAATCTCCTGTCGAACGCCCAGTGCGGCTTTCGTCGTCGCCGTTCCACGGTCGACCATTTAGTTTCCCTCTCTACCCAGATCATGAATGCCTTTCTCAGAAGGTGCCAAACCGTTGCTGTATTTTTTGATCTGGCTAAGGCATATGACACTTGCTGGAGGTATGGTATTCTCCGTACCCTCCACGGATGGAATTTTCGTGGCCGTCTCCCTATTTTTCTTCGGGAGTTTATGAAGGACCGCATCTTTCGGGTTGCAGAGGTTGTGGACTAAGGAATGGCTTGGGTTACCCTGGCTAGGTGTACGCGCGCGTCAATGGCGTTGGTGTTTTCTGTGAGTGTTCTTTCGAAGAGGTATAGGGGACGTTTGTACTTTCCGGGAATGTCAGCATAAGAGCCGAGGCTGCTGATGAGTGGGTTCGAGTTGGGGGGTAGTTTGTCATACATGTCGGCGGCTAATTTCTTTATGAACTGCTCTACAGTGAGGATCTTTAGCTCAGAGTGTAGTCTGGTTTCAGGGCTGTGCGAGGTACTTTGGCAATGTGGCGGAGAATTCTGTTCTGCAGTTGCTGGAGTCGGGTGATATATGTGGGGTGTGGGTAGCCCCAGACAGGGGCTGCATACGTGATTATGGGTCGTATAAGTGTTTTGTAAATGGCAAGTCCAGCACGTAATTGTAGCCTGTTATGGTTTAGTAGAGGGTATAGTTTACGGAACTGTGCAGCTGCTTTGTTTCGTGTTGTGCGGATGTGTTGTTGCCAGTAAAGTCCCTGGTCGAGCGTGAGTCCTAGGTATACTATTGTGGGTTGCCAATGGATGTTTTGACCGAACATGGTTAGTGGTGGGAGCTGATGATCGGGGTGCCGGT
Source organism: Mantis religiosa (assembly GCA_030765055.1). NCBI lineage: Eukaryota > Metazoa > Arthropoda > Insecta > Mantodea > Mantidae > Mantis > Mantis religiosa. Next base: position 8,405,335 of record JAUKNK010000016.1, read on the forward strand.
GGGATTTCCTACGAGTGAAGATGGTGGCTTGTGTTTTTACGGGGTTGACCTTGATGCGCCAGTTAGTAAGCCAGGGCGTGAGGGTGTCCAAGGTTCTCTGAAGGTATCGGTGGATCAATTGGGGCTTGGCCGAGTGGGCCATGTAGGCGGTGTCGTCTTTGTATAGTAGTTTGATGGTGTATGGGGAGCTGGGTATGTCATTCATGTATAAGTTACGAGTACGGGCCCAATCAAGCTCCCTTGGAGCACTCCTGCATGAATGGGTCGTGTTATGGAGCGGCTGTAGTTGACTACTGATCTGAAGGTACGGTCCGAGAGGTAGTTAGCTATGAGTTTGATAAGTTTGTCCGGGAAGTGTAGCTCGATTAGCTTGCGTAAAATCCTGGGTGCCAGACACGGTCGAAGGCACGCTCAATATCAAGGAAGACGGCCCCGGTGGATCTCTTTATGTTAAAGCCGTGTGTGATGAACTCGGAGGCGCGGAGGAGTTGGAGGGTGATAGAGTGGTTGCGTCTAAACCCGAACTGTTCATTGATGAGAATGCTATTGCGAGTGATGTCTGTTTATGCGTTTAAGAATGACCTTTTCTAATACCTTACTGATGGGGGTTCAAGAGGCTGATCGGTCTACAGTTACAGGGATTCGTGATGTCCTTGCGTGGTTTAGGAAAGGGGCGGACAAGTGCCACCTTCCAGGCGGTGGGGAAGGTAGAGTGTTGAAGTACGTAGTTAAAGATGTGTGAGATGTACCGAATGGCTGTGGGTGGGAGGTGTTTTAGCGCAATATTCGGGATTCTGTCCGGTCCAGGGGCCTTGCGATTGGGTATGTGGCGGATGAGCCATTGAATTTCATGAGGGCTGGTGCGGCGGATTTGAACGTTTTGGTTGCGATTTGAGAACTGGCTGGACAGTCGTTCGGTTTCGGCGGTGAAGGCCGGGGAGGAGGGTTCCTCGTTGGGTTGCAGGATGGCTTGTAGTGCATCGGCTAAGGCCTCGGCTTTTTCTATATCGCTTGAGGCGGTAGTCTGGTTGTGTTTCAGAGGAGGGAACGTCTGTGGTTCGCGGACTAGGCTTTTGGCAGTGCGCCAGAGGGACTGGTGTTCGGGTTTAATGTCTTGCAGCGTCTGTTCCCATTGCTGGTTCAGGGCTGCGGAGGTGGCGGTATGGAGGAGGTGGTTTTGCCTGCGGTAATGGTCGAGGTCGGCTGGATGGCGGGATCTTTGCCACTTGCGGCGGGCCTGGTTACGTAGGCGCCTTAGTTGCTGTATGTCGGCTGGTAAAGGTTGGTGGTGAGGGCGTGCCTGTATCAAGGGGACTGATTCAGTTATGCCGTGTTTTATGGCAGTCTCGAGGGTACTAACCGCTCGTTCTAAGTCTGCAGTGGAAACCAAGTTAGGTTCGTCCAGATGTGAAGTGATTGTTTCTTGGAATCGGTCCCAGTTTGTTTAGTTGTAATTATGGCGAAGTGGTGGTTGGGTTGAAGTAAGGGATCCTTGGAGGGTGATTAGCAGTGGAAGGTGGCCTGAGCTGAGGTCGTTGATGACCTTTAGCGAGGTTCGAAGTGTGAGTTTGCGGATGAGGGCCAGGTCAAGAATACTGGGGGAAGCGTTACGTCGGGGGGGGGGGGGGTATGTACGTAGGGGTTTCGGGAGGGCAGATGTAGTCGGAGTTGTTCTCATGGGCCAGGAGCTTAGTGCCTGCTGTGTTGGTGTCGCAGTTCCAAATGGTGTGCCTAGCATTAAGGTCGCCAGCGATCAGTACCCGGTAGTCCAGTTGGAGAAGAGTCTAGGTCTGAGGGGTCTAAGTCATCAGGAGGGTTGTATACTGCTATGATCGTTGCATTAAGGTTAAGTTGACGCGAAGGGCAGTGGCTTCAATGCGCGTGAGTGGGGGTGTCTGTACCTGGTGATGGGCTATTTGGGACCTGATGACTGTCGGTGCCTCCGCCTCGGCCGATGCGATTGGTGCGGTAAACAACATACCCTGGGATTTTAAAGCGGTGAGATTGGTGTAGGTGCGTTTCGCTGAGGAGGGCTATGTCAATGCTGTGTGAGTAGAGGAATTCTGAGTTCGGACTTTCGTCGACGTACCCCGTTCGCATTCCATGTCATTAACCTTATCTTGCCGTTGTCCATTTTGTTTGGTTGAGATGTGACGAGTGGTGGTGTAATCGCAGCGTTTAGCGACGGTGCCACGATTCCTCAGATAGAGAGAATCCAGGCGCTGTGAATAGGGCCAGGAAGTCCCCATGTTCCTCAATTATCTGTGGGGAATCAAGGGGCCATACGAGAAGAGAACGGAGACAGGCAAGGGCCTGCTCCCGGACCATGTGCCATGTCACTTGAGTTGTCTGCGATAGCCTTAGTAAGGGCTTAAGAAGGGGTTGGTGAGGGAGAGCAGCATGAGGTGGGACAGGGTGGAAGATGCTATTGGGACATATGCTGGGGATCCTGAAAGGAGCCGCCACAGGGGCAGGGGGGTTTAAGGGCACCGAGGAGGGGCCCGGGAAGGATGGGGGCTCCGCTGTGGTCGTTGAGGACCCAAAGCGGAACGCTTCAGGCTGGCGTGAAGTCCTAGAGCTGGGTAGCGGATTTGCTGAGGGTGTGTTCGGAGGGGTGCCCGGGCTGCGGCATTATCTCGAAGGGCGGCCGGCTGTCGCCGGTACTCAGGGCAGGCTCTCCAGTGGGCGCCGTGTCCTCGCATCTTGCAGAGTAGGCAATAGCGGTCTGGCGGTGGGAGCTGGCAGGTAGATGATGAATGCGGGCCCGCGCATTTGGAGCCAGCCTCATTGGGTGCCCGGCACTCAGTAGATTTGTGTCCCTGCCTCTGGCACCGGTTGCACTGCACGGGGTACATTGGGGGCTCAAAGTCCACCTTGACCTTGCAGTGCAGCAACGCGTCCAGCGCCAGCAGCCGGGAGCGTTCTTCATCGGAGCGGACCTCCACTTTGTACATGGGCAGTGGTGTCCGCTGTCGGTCGAAGCGTCGCAACTGCTGAACACCTTCGGCGTGGATGTCCTTGTCCCGTAGCAAAGACCGGATGCTATCCTCGGCACCATTCATAATATGTTTGATTACTAGCCGGTGGGTGCAGCTGGTACCAGTGGCCGTCATGTTGAATGGAACATCGTGGGTCTCCAGGTACCGCACCAGGTGCGCGTAGTCGCGTGGGTTCCTGGTACGAACGAGGAAGTCGGCGCTTACTGGAGCGTTTGCAATGTTATACCCTGCGTTTGGGAACTCGGTGTCAAATGCCACTCACCTTCAATTCATCCCCTCGATTTCCATCAACTGTGCCACGTTGAGCTACTGCTTATCAGTAAGCAACACATTCTTCCTATTCTAGTTTTTTACTATTATTAGCACGTAAGGTCTTAGGTTTATAACTTCTGTCTCACCAGCAGGGATCTCTTCTATCTCCGTGGTTCTGTCCGTAGTAAATGTGAAAAACCCATCCCGACCACAACATAGATCGCGAAGTCGCTCGCCTTCTATTAGATCCCGGTCTCGTTCTACGAGCCGTAGGAGTTCTGACTCCCGAACATCTGCGGAGTCACAGGAGGCTAACGATTTTCGAATCGTAGGGCCCAAGTCAGCCAAGGTCAAGAAAAAGGTTAAAACGGCCCGTTAAAAACTCTATGGAAATAATCCAGTGGAATGTCAATGGTTTTCGAGCTCATGCTCAAGACCTACAACATTTAGTTTCTCAACGGTCACCGTCAATTATTTGTCTCCAGGAAACCCACTTACATCCCAATCGCTCGATACACCTTCACTCTTTTTCGGCATTTAGAAGCGATTCTCTTGCAGGTATGCGTGCAAGCGGTGGCGTTGCTACCTTAGTGGCGCCTAACATCTCCGCCGCCAATGTTCCTCTCACCACACCATTGCAAGCTGTGGCCGTTCGGATACAGCTGGAGAGCATCAGTTTTACCATCTGCAACATGTACCTGCCGCCGCTCAGTATAGTTCCAGAGCGTGATCTTCTAGCGCTATTGGCTCAGCTCCCCTCACCACTACTCCTTGTAGGAGATTTGAATGCCAAGCACACGCTCTGGGGATCAGACACTGATGACGCCCGTGGATGGCTCCTCGCAGACGTCTTCGATTAGTCTGACCTGCTTCTGCTAAATACTGGTGACCCGACATTCCTATCATCCGCTTATGGTACACATTCCGTACTGGACCTTTCTGCAGTCCGTCATTAGTACCACTCCTTGAGTGGTCAGTACTTTCCGACCTTTTTGGCAATGATCATTATCCCATTAACATTCATTTTTCTGGCCGCCAATGTGTACCTTCTCGACATCCTCGCTGGATTATTTCCAAAGATAACTGGGGAAAATTCCAATCCCTCATACACCTCATCGACGATGGTTTCGACACCATCGATGCAATGGTCGAATATTTTACTTGCTCGCAGCAGAATCCAGCATTCGAGGTTCAACTACACCACGTCGTATCCCTGTACCGTGGTGGACCGAGGAATGCAGTTTGGCTGTCAAAGCACGTAAACGTGCTTTGCGCGTTTTTCATCGGCACCCGATGGAAGGGAACTTCGTCGCCTTCAAATATTCTCGCGCTAGGGCACGCTTTATACTGCGCAACGCAAAGCGTAAATCTTGGGAAGCCTATGTGTCTTCGCTTTCCCGGCGCAGCTCTACCCAACAAGTATGGTCAGCTGTACGGCGGATGTATGGCAAGTATCGCCGGACGGTAATCCCCGGCCTTGCCATCAACGGTTCCATGTGCACTACCGAGCAGGACATAGCTGAAGCCACCACATTTGCTGCTACTAGCCAAACTGCCCGCTATGACGCTCTCTTCCTGCCTATTAAGGAGAAGGCGGAGCTGGTGCCACTTTATTTTAATAGTGACTGCACCGTGCCGTACAATCAACCTTTTACCGGTGCCGAGCTGGCCCATTCTCTAGCGTCAGCAAAGGATTCTTCTCCAGGTCCCGATGACGTACACCGACAGATGCTGCTATATCTTCCATCTGAGGTGCTATGTTTCCTTTTAAACATCTATAACCGCATTTGGCATGAGCGGGTTTTCCATTCCTCCTGGCGAGTGGGTATTGTCATCCCCATCCTTCGACCCGGAGAGGACCGCACACTTCCATCTAGCGAATGATAAACGCTCGGTTAAATTGGTGGCTAGAAAAACATAACCATCTGTCCAACTTGCAATGCAGTGTCGATAATCTAACACGCCTTGAGGGGTATATTTCCGATGCGTTTATACTGAAACAGCACGCCGTGGGCGTGTTCCTCGACCTGAGAAGGCCGATGACACCACCTGGCGGTACGGCATACTCCGTAACCTACATGGTTACGGTATGCGTGGTCATCTAACCGAATTCCTATGCAATATTTTAAAACTTCGCCGTTTTCGTGTGCGCATAGGAAACACCGTATCCCGGGAGCGGATACAGGAGAACGGCGCATCTCAAGGGTCCATGTAGGTTACGGTATGCGTGGTCATCTAACCGAATTCCTATGCAATTTTTTAAAACTTCGCCGTTTTCGTGTGCGCATAGGAAACACGGTATCCCAGGAGCGGATACAGGAGAACAGCGTATCTCAAGGATCGATTTTGAGCGTCACCCTTTTTGCCGTAGCGATTAACGGCATCACTAGTGCCGTTCGAAGTGGTATTCCACCATCCGTCTATGTTGACGACTTCGCAGTTTATTATAGGTCTGCCAACATAGATCACATTGAGCGCCTACTGCAGCTGACCATTACCCAGCTAGCAGCTTGGGCGCTTCAAACCGGCTTCCGTTTTTCAGCTGCGAAGACGCAGTGTATCCACTTTCACCGCCTACGAGGTATTCACCCGCCTCTTGATCTTCATTTGAACGGCACACCCCTGTCATTTGTCTCGCACCTGAAGTTCTTGGGCCTCTACTTGGACCGACAACTCAATTGGGAGCACCACATTCGTCACCTTCGAGCCTCTTGCGATCGTTCTCTGCGGGGGCTGAAGGTATTATCTGGAGCATCTTGGGGGGGGGGGGGGCGATCCAACGGCAATGTTGAGGCTGTACCGCTCTCTGGTTCGGTCCAAGCTGGACTATGGCAGTATTATTTGTGGCGCAACGACCGCCTCTAAACTTTGCCTTTTAGACACCGTGCATCAGACTGGCATCCGCCTTGCCACAGGAGCTTTCCGCACCAGTCGAGTCGACTGCATATATGCAGACTCAGGCGAATCTCCACTCCATATTCGTCGCTCGCTGTTACTCTGCTTGGACGTCTCGAAGTTGGCAAGTTATCCCAATCATCCTTGTTTTAAACCAGTTCTGTGTCCAGATTTAGTCCACCGTTATATGCGCCCTGGTTCTCGAACACGCCCCATGGGAATAAGATTTCGGGATCTCCTACATTCCCATGGCCTCCGAATGCCTCACGTGGGGAGGTCGTCCATCTGCCCTTATCCTGCTTGGCAACTCGATCTCGCTCTTTCAAGCAACTTTAGACTCGCTACTCCACATCCGGTGTTCCAACAACTTTTTGCCGAACTATTGGGCCGTTACCCTATGTTCCGGTCTTTACAGACGGTTCTCAGTTGGATGGCACTACGGGTTGCGCATTCTTCATTAACGGCGAGGCTCATAAATTTCGCCTTCTGGACTCCACTTCAGTTTTTTCCGCAGAGCTGTATGCAATCTTCTTTTTGCTCCTTTTTATTTGCAATTTAGCTCCTGGTTCTTTTATTGTCTGCACTGACTGAGTGCTCTTCGGGCCTTGCAACAGCACACTGCCGCTCACACCCTCGTTTTAAATATACAGGCCCAGATCTCGCAAATGCTCAGGCGCGGGTACAATTTTGTTTTTACTTGGACCCCAGGCCATGTGGGGATTTCCGGGAACGAGGAGGCGGACGCGGCTGCAAAGTCCGCTTGCCGTTTGTCCCGGAGTTTAACAACTACTCTGCCATACCAGGATGTGCAACGTTTTTGCGTCGCCAACTCCTATCTGCTTGGCAGCACTCCTGGACAGCTTTGGAAGGCACAACTCCGGGCAATAAAGGAGAGCGTACAACCCTGGCTAACTTCCTGCAGGGATAACCGGCGAGCCGAGGTGATACTCACCCGGCTGAGAATTGGGCACGCACGAGCGACTAATGGTCATTTGTTAAGAGGGGAACCGGCCCCTGTGTGTGCTCCGTCTGCCGTACGCCTCACTGTGCGGCATATAGTACTGGATTGCCCGCAGTATGCCCGCGTTCGCCAGTCTTTGGGCTTGGGAGCTAACTTGCTGGGTGTTTTAGGGGACGACCCAGTGGCCGTGATTAAGGCACTGCGTTTTGTTGCCCATATCGGTTTTAATAAACAAGTGTGACTTTTATTTTATATTTATTTTTAACTTGCATTTTATATTCATTAATTTTAGAGATTTTAAATTATTAGTTCCTAAATGGTTTTTTATGTCCTTTTAACAGTTGAGGGTTTTTCTTATATTTTACTTTTATAGCTAATTTTTTATAGCTTTTAGGTTTTAGTGTTGACTTCGGGCCCAAATGACCTTGTTGTCGACGGGCCCTAAAACACCACACTCCTCAATGGTGACACTGAAAGTCCTGTTGTGTAGATAAGGATTGATTAGATGAATGAGATAAGGAATGTTGTACTGTACGAGACGGAAAAGGAGGCCTGCATGCCAGACAGAATCAAATGCACGAGTAAGATCAAGAAGCAGAGCTACGACAAAGTGGCGGTTTTTGAAGCCAGTGATAATGTGATCCACTAAGCGTAGGAGTTGATGGACCGTGGAATGTTCAGGCCTGAAACCAAACTGTTCGGGCCGTAGTATTTGGAGTGTCTAATGATTGGTTAAGGCGATATTGGATGACCTCAAAGATCTTGCTCAAACTGGGGAGCAAGCTAATGGGGCGATAACCCTCTGGAGTGGAGGAATCCTTGCCAGGTTTCGGGAGGGTGATCACTTTGGCGTGCTTCCAGATGGTCGGGAAGTACGCAAGCCGGGGCAGATCATTGAAGAGGTTGACCAGGGCTTCCTTCCAGCAGATTGGTAGTTGCTGCAGTGCAGCATAGGGAATATTGTCGTAGCCTGCGGCCTTATAGGGTTTTACGGAGCATAGGTATTGCTGCAGCTGCGTGACGTTTGTAGGTGGAGGTTCTTCTGGATCATGTGTCCGAGAGAGGTATGCCCGAACTGCTTCATTTGTTTGGTGGATGTGGTCCCCATTACAGGTGTCTGTGGATGGAAGGTGCTTTCAAGATAAGTACCCATGAGTCCCACTTTTTCTCTTGTAGATTGGGCTGTGATTAAGCCATGGCGAAGAGGTTTATCCTGAACTGGGAGCCGTAATAGAGCCTTTGACATTCTCCAAAGTGACATCTTCTGTGTCTAGTGACGAGAGTCGACGTTCCCAATCCGCATTAGCATGATCTTGGAGCTCAATTTTGAGATTTTGCCGGAGTCTGTTGTACACCCTGCGATCCGTGTGACAGCCTGTGTATTGTGCTCGACGCCGAGCCTTGTTCTTTGCCGCAATTAGATCGCGCAGGTGACGAGGGAGTTTCCGGACTTAACTATAAGTGTTACGAGCAGGTGGTGTAGCCCTTGATATAGCATTTGTAATAGATGACGAAATGCTCATGAAGACTGCATCGGCCTCGTTGGTAGCACATCTATCAAAGGTCGGAGGATCAGCTGCCATAATCTTGGTGTATTCCTCCCAGTTGGTACGCCGGGGGTTTGGCAACAGGCGTTTAGCCTTGAAATTTGGGTTGGATTGAAATAGTAGTAGCACAGGGTAGTGGTCAGAAGACAGCTCTGGAAGAGTAAATAGCCTGGGATGTGAACGGACATTTTTGACTAAGGCTATATCTAGCCAGTCCGGTTGTTTCAACATAACGTTCCAAGGTTGTTCCTCGTGCATTCAGAATAGTGGAGTTCCAAGCTGGGCTTTTGGCATTATTATCGCCCATGGCCAGTGTGGCAGTATTTGCATCAAATAAGGTATCAAGTTCTCCAGCAACTATAGGTTTATTTGGGGGGATGTAGACTGAAAAAAGTCGAAGTGGTCCTTTGGTAGTTTCCACCTGTACGCCTGTTGCTTCCAAGTTTGGTGTCTGACCGGTGATTCGCGGATGGTGAGCTATGTTACGGCGCACATAGATGGCAGTGCCACCATAGCCGTCGGCTGTCAATACGATAGCATACCATGCCAGGTAGCCGGGCTTTACTATTGCAAGACAGGTGTGTTTCCTGCACCAATAGGATATGCACCCCTTTGTTTGCTATGAAGTTGGAGGTTTCTTGTAACTTCTGCCTGAGTCCATTAGCATTCCAGTAGCACACTTTCAGGGAGAGATCTGTAACATTGCCACCTCTAACAGCCATTGTTGATCATGAAAGTGAGGAGGGCGTGCACACAGATGGTGTAGGGATGAACTGTAGAGGGGCGAGTTTTCAGTGCCTCAGCCAGATAGGCGGCAAATAGCGGCTGCAGATTTATTGGAATCTGCCCCATGGTGTTGAGGAACGCCTCGTCTGGGATGGTGGGATGAGAGGCTGAGTCTCTGGTGACTGTATAAAACCGCTTGATGTAGAATCATCTGGCTTGGGCTTCCTGGGCGCCGAATACAGTTTTGGCCTGTTTTGTTTGGGTCGTGTTTGCCTGGGAGGTGGTTGGGGTGTCACAGGTTGTGCTATGGAAGTAGAGGATTGCGACGGCTGCGTGTGTTGTGGTTCTATCGTTACCTTCTCTGTTGGTGCTGGACTCACAGAGTTGGTCACTGCTGCTGCATAGCTGGGATATTGGATAGGATTGCGTGGTGGCAGTCCTGGGTAACGTGCTCCAGAGAACGCTTCCTTGGGTAGGTCGGTGTTATGATGAACTCTAGGTTTGGCGTTATATTTAGACATTTGCCCGTCTTTGGAAGTCATCAGTTCTATGCGTGCCTCTTGCTACACTGGACACTTAGCATAGCGACAGGAATGGGAGTCTCCGCAGTTGTAGCATCGAGGAGTAGCCCCTTGGATGCCGAGTCGCTGGCTGTTGGCACGTTTGTCTCCAACCTCTCCGCAGAAAGCACAAACTGGCAGGAGTAAGCATCCAGCAGAATTGTGCGTAAACTGCTGGCAGTTTGTGCACTGCTGTGGTCTGGGTGGTGGTTTGTATGATTCCACTCTTAGTGTGGCGTGGAACATGTGGGTTTCTTTGTAGACATCCCTCACATTTGGAGTCATTTTGAGGGCCACACGGAAGTGTGGAAGAGGTTGAGGTTTGGGACCTCGGGTCGTTAGCTGAGCGACCCTTTCTACACTGTAGCCTTTTGCAACGAGATAGTCTCGCACTTCTTCCTCCGTGACAAAGGAAGGCACATCTTTAATGTTCACGTGGAGGTGTCGATCCTCTGAGAGCAGAGTGGTTACTCCTATGTTGTGCTCCTCTACATGGCGCCGAAGCAGACGATGGTCATTGGCTGTGGCAGGTAGTAGTGCTACAGTACCACGGAGGATTTTTATTTTGTACTCAGCAGAAACACCTGAAGAGAGTACTTTCCTGGCATCTGCTGTATTGCGCAGGAAAATAGGCGTGGGGCGACTGGCCCGTGCGTTGGAAACTGGCTGATTGCTAGTTGAAGTTGTAGCAGCAGGAGCTTGGTTATCCTGCTCCATTATCTCTGGTTGAGGTGGAGGCGTTGAGCATTTACGCCTTTTTTGGGTTGTAACTGCAGATGCGGGTTCGTTGTTGAGTTCCGCTTCAAGAGCAGAAATCTGTTGCTAGTGCTGTTGGTGGGAGCAGTTTGCGGCGGTAAGATTTTGGGCGATGGTTTCTTTACCGTGTCCCAGGACGTGGAGGCACTGCTTGCATCATGCTTCGCTAGCAGGCTTTGGATAGCTTCTATCCTGGATCTATGCGCCACATACACTCTGAAGTCAGAGATGGCTACTGTGTCCTTTGTATTGTTTTTCATAATGCTTACGTCTGCTTGGTTTAGATGTTTCCTCCTCGCATTAAGCTCTAGCTGCAGTAGGTCGTAGATGGCTTTGTTAAGGGCTAATTGGGGGTTAATTATTAACTCTTTTCCCAGAAAAGAGCGTATATCTCCACCCACGAGATAGTAATCTGAATGGGGCAGTGATTTTGCTATTGCTGGCTGAGTTCATGTTGACCAATAAGAGTAGTCAATGCAAGGACCAATCAGGAGTCAGTGAGGTTCCGCTGTTAATAAGCGAGTAGGTGTCAGTGTGGGGAGATGACTGAAAGAATAGAGGAAATAAGAGTATAAGAAAGTGACAGTATAGGGCGCTAAGAAGCGCGAAAACCAGGGGGCCTACCCTTTCAGGCGCCTAGAAACCAGTCCTAGGACTGTTGGCTTCGGCCTTGGTCTTCTACCCAGTTACTGTGCTGTCTGCTGTGCTGTGGCTTCTTGAAGTATCGCACAATGATGTCCCTGCGCTGCAGCTAGCTCACGGCGTGGATTCTTCCTGCGAGGAACGCTGGAAGACAAGGACCAAGCCCTGAAAAGGGCTGCTTTGGCCTTGCTACGGTGCTCCCTTGTAGGTGTTTTCTCTGAGATGTCTCGAAGAGAAGTCCGTGACTTAGGGCTGGTTGGCTCGCTCGTGCTGGCTGGCTATATACAGCCAGAAGGTTTTTGCTGCGTGCCCACCCATTAAGGGATTTACCGTAGGATTTTTTATTGATGTAGGATGAAGGTGATGTAGGTTTTTTGATTGGGAGTTAATTTTGAGGTTACCAAAGTACCTTCAGGTTGAAGGGGAGGATGCAGTAATTAGCACTCAATTTTTGTTTTAATTTTTTTGTATTTTAGTTGGGGAGAAATTTAGATGCCAAACAGCTTGGAAGAATTATGAGATGCTCCTGTCATTAGAATTCTGCGTTGGAGCTTGCGTAGTGCTGTACTGGCGGTTTTCAGGTGCAGTCTATGTGCCCAGGCACTGGCAGCGTGTCCAACGATTGAGCTAAGCAGATTGTTGTATAGCACGAGGGTTTTGAATGGCATGATGCCGTAGTTTTTGCTTAACCTTGCAATTTTGGCAAGGACGTTGTGCGCCTTTTGCGTGACGTAATCGACGTGTGTTTTGAACAAAAGCCCTTTTTGTAACATTACGCCGAGGTAGTTTACACATGTTGATCTTTGGATTCTGGCGGCACCAAGTTTTATGCAAGGCTCACTGAGGAGCTTTCCTTTCAAAAGGATGTATTGTGACTTTCTGGTGGATATTGTCAGTTTGGCTTTCGTTAGCTCCTCTTGTAGAATGGTCAACGTGTTTGTAGCCTTTCTCTCTAAGTCCTTTCTGTTGTTTCCGCAGAAGAGGAGTATAATGTCATCTGCGTATGCCGCATGTGCAAGAAGGTCTTCCTGGGCTCCGAGCTTGCGCAGAGTTGGCTCAAGACCTATGTCCCAGAACATAGGCCCGCACACCGATCCTTGCGGGCGACCCTTGGTTAGCTTTCTTGTGATGCAGTCATTCCCATTGCTGTAGCGGATTACTCTATTTCGGCAGTAGTCATCAATTGTGTGGTAGATGTTGTTTGGGCATTTTATGTGTTGAAGTTCTACGAATAAGGCCGGCCACCCTAAGTTGTTGAATGCTCCTTCGATATCGACGAGGACGCCTAGGACATATTTATTTTGCGTTTCCTCAGTTATGTCGAGGATATAGTTCAGAGCATCTGCACACGATCTGTTCTTTCTGAAGCCGAATTGCGTATTCGTCAAGCCGAATTGCTCCCTGACGAGTTCTAGTCGGCTGCATATTAGCATTTCTTGCACTTTTGCCAAGGTGTTGAGTAGTGCAATCGGCCTGTAAGACTTTGGATCAGCTGGATCTCGATCTGTGCCTTTTTTCAGGATGAATAGGTTGCCTTCCTTCCAGATGTTGGGCACTCGCCCTTGTCTCAATGATTCGTTGAGTATATTTGTCAGGCAAGGTGTAATTTGATTGCAGAGTGCCTGTACCACTTCGTTTTTGATTTTGTCTGGTCCTGGGGCTCTACGCCGTTTTAGTCGAGATATTGCTGCTGACATTTCTGATGCAGTGAAGGTCTCTGCGTTTCCGCTGTCATGGTTCAAATGGTGTGCGGCGGCTCTTGTATGTTTATGTTCATCTAGGTCATCTGTAGGCCTGTCCTGCGGGATGGGGGTGTCCAGCAATAGCTGTACCGTGTCTTCCCAGGTGGTTGTTGTTGTCCCGTCTGGATTTTTGAGTGTTGATGTTGGGTGGTATTTCATTTTTTCCCTCATGATTCTGTAGGGCAAGCCCCATGCGTCTTTTTCGAGGCAGTTCTCCGTAAAAGCTTTCCAACATGAGCATCGTGTTTTGCCTAATAGTTTAGCAAAGGCTTCTTTTCTTCTGTATATGATTAGGCGGACATCTCTTTCCTCTGCAGTTTTCGCACGTTGGTATGCTTTACGGGCCTGACGTGTATTTCTTCTAAATCTTTGAAGCTTAATGCTCCAGATGTCGTTTGTAGGCCTTGCACTCTCGGCTGTTATAGGTATTGACGCTTTCATGCAGGTTACGATTGCGTGTGTCAGTGTGTCTTCCAGAGGTGGTGGACAGATGAAGGAATCCCGTAGTCCCTGCCAGTTGGCCTTGCGGTAGTTGAATCTCGAGTGTTTATTCCTTCCGCTAGTTTGTGCGCTCTGTTTTCCTTCCAGTCTAAAGAAGATGGCATTGTGATCACTGGTAGTTGGCTGGTCTGTTACTCTCCAGTCCTTAATGAGCTGTGCATGACCTCTGGTGATCGCTGTAATGTCTATGTTGACAGATACATTTACGCGGCCTATGTATGTTGGGGGTTATTTGGTTCATTTATCACCTGAAGATTCAACTCCGTCAGCATGTCTTCCAGAAGCCTTCCTCTTTCGTCAGTGATTTTGCTGTGCCAGGTGTAAGATTTTGCATTGGCGTCTACTGTTAGTAGCACTGGTTTCCGTGTATCTAGGTGTAGTCTGATTTTGCATGTGTCCGATGTCTTGGCTGGGCTGAAAGTAAGCGTTTGCGAGCACGATGTTCAGTGTGTCGTATCTTATTTCCACGCAACTTAGATGGGTGTTGTGCTCGTGAAGGACGGTGGCATGTATGTTTCTGCTCAGGATCACAGTGGCACTCATAGCATTGTTGTTGGCCATGACGGTGATAGCTGATGCGGGGAGGTTTGGAATAAAGTGGTTTTGTACGTAGGATTCTTGTATGCATAAGATATCGATATGCCAGTCAGCTATTAGTTTGCGCAGTTCCTGCATCACGAGTCTACTTCTGGCTGCGTTTATTTGTAGCACGTTGAGATGGCGTGGTCCTGGTTGACGTATATGTCTTCCATCGGTTGCTAGTGCCCTATGTTCCATAGTCGGTTTTCATAATGGCTCTGCAACAGTGCTTTAATGTACCGCAGTCCTGGCTCTTAGGACTTCTGCAGCCATGCTTGTTCCTGTTGGTGCAGGCTATGCAAGTAGCTGGTTGGTTCTTTCTTTGGCATTCGTGGCGTAGGTGGTCTTCGCCGCATTGGCCGCATACATTGTTTTCAGTGGCGCATCCTCTAGATATGTGTCCTAGATCCTGGCATCGGTGGCATCTTTGCACTACCAGGAAAGGGAAATAACGTCCCACAGAATAGACCGCAGTCCATTATTCTGCGCACGTTGATGCCATGCTAAACAGCTGTCTGCTGCCATGCCCCGGATCTCGCAGGCATATAGCATCACCGGGATTACCAGCGCTCGGAAGAGGTACAACTTCATGCGGACTGGCATCGAGGTCGACCCCAGCATTGGGTACAGGGAAGCATTTGCTCCCTGTACCTTCGACGAAAGGTCCCTGATGTGCCGACGAAAAGTTAGACCTCTGTCCAAGTTTACTCCTAGGTACTGGACAGTTAGACCACTATCCTTCGATCTCGGTAGCTGAAGTTGGGGCAGTCTGCGGGGGTGTGGCGCTTTGTGAAAAGTATGGCGTGGCTTTTGTCCGGATTTACGGACATCCGCCAACGCCGGCACCACTGTTGTGTTAGGCGATGTCTTTGAATGGGGTTGGAGGCTCTGAGGATGTAATTGTCATTGCAGAACAGGAACACGTCGTCAGCGTATTGTGCCATTACGACTCGTGGTTCTGTGGGAAAATCTGCCATAAAGACGTTGAAGAGGGTGGGGGATAGCACAGAGCCTTCGGGGATGCCGCCTCTCACTGGTCTTGGTCTTGATGTTTTTCACGCGACTGAGACTTTAAATGTGCGATGTCGCAAGAAGCTGTGTAGAATCATGATCATTTGTGTTGGGAGCCGCAGATGCATCATTTTGTATAGGAGGGCGGCATGCCGTGTCGTAGAGAAGGCCTTCTCGACATCCAGCGGAACTGCGGCCTTGAAGGCGCCTTCCTGGAACCCCAGGGCGGCGGTCTCCACCACACGCAGCAACTGCTGAACTGTAGAGTGCCCAGGACGAAAACCAAACTTGTGGTCAGGAATGGCTTGAATGTCTACCAATATTGGGGACAAGCGAGCAAGAATTAGCCTCTCGAGAACTTTCGAAAGTGTGGAGAGGAGGCTAATGAATCTGTAGCTGGAAGGGTGTACGGGATTCTTCCCAGGTTTCAATATTCAAATCACCGGGGCCTCTCTCCACTCTCGTGGAAAGTACCCAAGGGAGAGGCACATATTGAAAATCCTAGTCAGGAAGAGAACCGCATTGAAGAAAAGATGACGGAGCTTTAGGGGAGTCTTCTTTGGTTCAACTTCTTTGGTTTGAGACGTTGGAGTGCGCCTCGGACTTCGCTAGGTCGGATGGTAGGGAGTCTCTCCGCATCCTCAGGAGGGTGACGTAGTCAAGGACGCACCTCCCGACGGACGCGTTCAGAAAAGTTGTCGTCCTGGGGGTCATCTCTCGGACACATAGTGCGCTCAAGATAGCGAAAGCGTTAGCTTTGGCTTGGGGTTCATAGGCCAGGCCCTGGGTTCTCTAAATGGGTAAGGTGTACTGACCTCTTTGTTTTCTGAGGGCTTTGCTATCCTCCACACGTCGCCATCCTCGACGCGCAACCTGGCCATTTTGTCCTCCCACGCTTGCACCTTGTGCTCGCGCAGACGTACACTGACCTCTCGACGTAAACGTCTTAGGAGCGCTCGATTATGTGGCGTGCGGTGACGGTATAATCTCCGTGCTGCCCAGGATCGCCGGATTAGGATGTCCAAAGGGAGGACATCGGGATGAAGAGGAGCCGGAGCATTGACTGTCAGATTATAGGCGGTCCGCTTCACGATGGAAGTGAAGGATGAGACGGCGTTCTCCAGGGTAGGGATATTTGTGATTCTGGGATATGGCGGGATGGAAGTGCGGAGGCAGTTCCTGACGCCTTCCCAGTCCCCCCCAGGGGCCTACTTCGGTAGGTACGTGTTTGGCGAACCTGGGGTCCCGAGCCAACAGTCTCCCACGTGTGGGCTCCTCTTCGTGGTTGAGGGATGCGGTCAACAGGCCCACCCACGTGTAGGCCGTGCGTGGAGACCCGTGTCGGTGGAAAGGTTAGTCCTGGTGTTTGAGGGATGCGTATCTGAGCTCGTAACTGTTTCTGAATTCGGGGAGGGTACGCATTACTAATACGCTACTTTGGCTTCTGCTTCGCCTAAACGGGAGGTTAGGGACTAAGCCACCCCTAATCAATCGGCCAGGACTAGGTATTGTACCGAACTCCAGGGTGAGTGGGACGGCGAGCTCGCTATATCCCCTGTGTAGCCCTGTCATCCCAGTGGGATGACCCCTTGTTGGGCTCCGTGGTGGGTGGGGAGCACTGGGGGATGAATCTTTCGCCAACTTTCATGGTAAACATTAAAAACAACCATAATTAATCATTTAACCAAGCTGGAAAGGAACTAGTCGAGTCCTGTGGTCCTCGCTACTTAGTTGTAACAAGAAAGGAGGAAGCTAAGAACTTTTTCACAGTGAACCCTTTCGTCATCCAAAAGGGATTAGATAAGATTGCCGGTCCAGTCAAGTCCTGTACGCGCTCCAGAAACGGCACGCTCCTTGTGGAAGCACACTCTACTTCTCAGGCGGCAACATTATTTAAAGCCACGTTATTGGGCAGCTATCCCGTCACAATTGCGGTGCACAAGACCGTGAACTCCCGTTGGGTCGTCACCACTCGTGCGTTGGACGGGATGTCAAATGAGGAAATAAAGGAGAACCTACAAGACCAGGGTGTCACCGCTGTATACCGAGTGCAACGCAGAGAGCGAGGGGAACTGGTGCCTACCCGTACCCTGTTCCTGACCTTTGATCGGGTAGACCTCCCGCAAAGGCTTAGGGCAGGGTATGAGTCCATAGAGGTTAGGCCATATATACCAAACCCACTCAGGTGCTTTAAATGTCAACGCTTCGGTCATACGAGTGATATTTGTAGCGGTGTGCCAACATGCGTGCAGTGTGGTCTGTCTAAGCACGAGGATGCCTGCACATCCCCAGCAAAATGTGTCAACTGTGCTGGTGAACATCCATCCAGCCACAGAGAGTGGCCACGTTCCTTAGAGGAAAAGGAGATACAGGCGATCCGAGTAAGGGAGAAGTTATCCTTGGAGGCCCGTAAACTCCTACGTACTCGTCAACCCTCGGCCCAAGATCTGCTACTTACAGCTCCAAAGCTGCTAAGGTGGCACCGAGGAAAGAAATCGCAATTCAGACCAGCGGTTATGAGGCCTCACCTAAGCCGTCAACCTCATCGACCGTCAAGCCCGTTATAGTGTACGATGCACCGCCCAAAAAGTTTAAGACCACTTACACAAAGTCAGACTTCCTCAAAGTTACTAACAAAGGGACCGGCAAGAAAAGTTCTAGGGCATATAGAAGTTCATCTTCTGAGGGGTCTTCTGGTGAAGACACGGATCGACAACTGTCATCGTCCATCTCTGTGTCCAACCGGTTTGAGGTCATCGAACCTAAGTTTTCAATAGGAAAAGGGGCCTCATCCGTAGAAGAAATGGACCAGGAAGACACGGACCACACTGCAAGAACGGCAATGAAAAAGTGCCAGGACAAACCCGATGAAAAGGAAACAGGTGTTAGCCCTGCACCGAAGAAACAGGGTAAGCTGATTCGGCCGCCGTTAAAGTCGTCTTAATGTAGACCAATCTTTACAACCTATCTCCATAGTTCCAATGGCTATCCTCCAATGGAACTTGCGGGGTTTAAGAGCGCATCGACAAGAATTGGAGCTTTTGCTCAGTAAGCATAACCCCTTGGTGGTATGCTTTCAAGAGTCTAAGCTACGACCGCAAGACAAGTTTAAAATCCGACGCTACACACCACTGGGGTGTGATATTGACACAGAAGACGGCATTCCTGCTCACGGGGGCACTATGATGCTCCTCAGGGATGACATATTTGTAGACCCGATACAGCTGCAATCTGATATACAATCTGTAGCTGTAAGGATTAAGCTGCCATCCATCGAATTTTGCATTTGCAATGTAAATCTCCCGCCATCAGGTGACCTCTCGCTAATGGACCTTGAAGATCTGGTTTCCCAACTTTCAACACAATTTCTAATAGTTGGAGACTTTAATGCCCATCACCCACTATGGGGCTCAACTCGGGCATGTTCGAGAGGCCACCTCATTGCAAAATTCTTGGAGAGCAATAACTTGGTTCTCCTGAATTCCGGAGAGCCAACGTTCCTTTCAGACGCCTATAACACCTATTCGCACATCGATTTGGCAGTATGTGCATCCCAGTTAGCAGTCTCAGTGTGGAATGTCATCTACGATTTACACTCCAGCGACCACTTCCCATGTCTTCTTAGTCTCTTAGCACACGACGTGTCTCCCTCACGTATCCCTAGATGGCGGTTTGATCGTGCCAACTGGAACCTTTACACCCAGTTGGCTGTCTTTGATTACAACGAGCACGATTCTGTGAATGATCTAGTCGATCATCTCACAGAGAAAATTCTTTTCCGCTGCAGATCAGTCTATCCCACGTTCGGCTACCCAACCCGGTCGATTTGCTGTCCCATGGTGGAACAACGACTGCCGGAATGCTATTCGTGCTCGTAGACGTGCTCTACGGGTATTTCAACGACACCCTACCCTATGTAATCTAATTGAGTACAAGAAAGCGCGTGCACAGTCTAGGCAAATAATTAAGGATAGCAAAAAGATCTCATGGAACAACTTTGTGTCATCTTTTAACATATGGACATCTGCCTGACCAACCGGGGCTGAATGCCCTGGCGGTTAAGGTCGTCAATTGTCACCCACCGGTGTGTCCACTGGTAGGCCTCTGATCCTCTTAACGTCACGGCTCTTGTCTAGGCCGAAGGTGAAGTAAGGGAATGGCTTCCTGTCCATTGCCCTTAGAATCAGCTGATAGTCTTCGGCGTTACTCGCCTGGAAGACATTTGGGCTCTTCCTCCTGGTGACCCTGCATGACACCGACAGGGTTGGCATGACCTACTTTAGAAAGCCTACCAAGCCCCGGAAGTCATCCACGATCACAGGAGGAATATGCCTCCTGGGTGGCCAAGAACGACTGGACGTGCCAGTTGTCTCCAGGTGAGGGGCTTTTCTCTCCCTTCGCCGGTTGGTCACGGTGTGAAACTCAGCCTCATCAACATCTGTAGAGATGTTCGATGGGCTGTGTTCCCCATCGGAGTCATCCATCCTGGAGGATGAATTCCTTGGAACCGCAGTTCCGTCGGTGAAATACTCCTCGTCAGAGGAGGAGTTGTATGACGGCTCGCCCTCTAAAATTTTGCCTACCCACTGTGGTATTTCGCGGGAAGGGCCCTTGTCAGTTTGCTGTTTGGCGACAGCTATCCTTTTGGCCTTGCCATTTACGCCCTCTCCTGGCTTTCGGCGAGGCCGTTTGCTTCCTGCAGTCAGGGTTGGAGCCCCGACAGCAGTGCTAGTGCTGGGGATGACTTCCATTTCTGGAAGACTGGTTGGTGTGGAAGGGTGGAGTGCGTCACCTAATTTGGGCAGTTTGCCCTGCACGAAAGTGCAGTGCACAGCTAACCTTGACTGTATACTTACCAGTCAGCTCAGGTTTGCTAAAAAGCGTGAGGTACAGAGGGCCGTACCCGAAGGCGCCTTGTAAAACCGTCTTTTATCACGTTGGCTTAGGCCGTGTACCTCGCCTGGCTGATGTGGAGCTGGCCGGCTGTTTTCTTGGAGGTTGTTGACGCTCGCACGCTGCTGCTGCCTTCTACTGGAGATTTAGCGAAATTGCCGGGAGCTTCCCTAAGGTCCCTCCCGATGGTGGCAATTCGCTCGCTCGCTCGCTCGCTCGCAGGTACTGGTAGGCTTGTGTTAGCCTGAAAATTGTTGCTGTGTGCCCACCCAGGATAGGGTTTAACCACGGATAGGATTTTCTTTTTGGGATGGGTTAGGATGGCTGTTTTTCTTTGAGGATGGTGGATTGAATATGAGGTAGTTTATTGACTCCTCTAGAAGGATATAATGCTATCACTAGCACCCTGGCGTTGAAAGATTTATTTTGATTTGAATTGAATTTTGACTGAAATTTTGTTTAATTTTGAGACCAACTCTTGGTAGATTATGGGAGCTCAGCTTTTGCTGCTGCTGGAAATGCTCCGTGGTTACCTCGGATGCCCGCAATCCATGCGGGGGACCCGGAATAGTCGGCGACGACGTCTGGTGGGATCATAATCACCAAGAGACCGAACTAGGGCACTTCTGTGCAAAGGTAACTGTGCGTATAATTTTGTAGCCCGGCGTCTAATTTCATCTTCCACCTATGGAAGACCCGAGGCTTCATGGAGGAACCTTACTGGGAAGAATCGGCTTACTGAATAGATGGACCTAAGTCCTCTATTCTGAGCGCGTTGAAGATATGCCAGCCAGTAATTTGCGGCCATGCCCCAGGCCTCGCAGGCATATAGCATCAGCGGGACTATAAGAGCCCAAAAAAGGTATAGCTTTACCGCTGGGAGACGAGACGAGCGAAATTGTTGGAAGGGAATCCCACCAGAGGTGGTGGGGCCTTCCGACAGATACCATTCCAGGACTAGGTCCTTTACTGGTTGAAAGATAAAGATGAAATAAAGACTGCGGTAGACGGTGGAATTATGGTAGGTAGGTTATGATTTAATTACTTTGAGTAGGTGGGAGTATTGAAGAAATTAGAGAGATGAATAAGTTAAATGAGAATATATTTTGTTTTCAATGGATGATATTAGGGTCGATGTAGGAGGAGCCTGGGATGCTTGTAACGCTCCCCGGGGTGAATAGCGTACTCCCCGAGGCCGTGGATGAAGGCGCTGAAATTATGTGGAAGAGAGTCGAAAAATTTTTGTGAAAGGGAGAGCATGTAGTCAGTGAGGAATGGAAAGGTAAGGTCACGATGGATGTTCATGTTAGGAATGTACCAGTCGGCATCGACAGCGGTACGAAGAAAGCGGTTTTGAAGAATTTGGAGGTGATACATATGAGTTTTTGCGGCAGTGGCCCAGACTGGACAGGCATAGGTGAGGACAGGACGAACAACTTGTTTATAGAGAGGTAGTTTGTTGGAGAGTGACATGGCAGTTTCGGTGGCATAAGGGGTTGAGAAGTGCCATCTTGTGAGCAACCTTGCTGTATATGGTGTCGATGTGGGCCTTCCAGGTGAGCTTCTGGACCGTGGTGGACCAGTGGACAGACCCGCCAGCAATTCGAAGGTCAGGAACATCAGCCTCCAAGCGCCTTGTGAAGGTGATAGCCTGTAACTTGATGGGGTTCATAGTAAGGCGCCAAGTATTGAACCATGTTGTGCGGTTATCTGCGTATCGTTGTAGTCTATCTGCAGCTACTTGATGACGTGTGGAGGCGGTTGTTATGGCAGTATCGTCAGCGAACTGGTACAGCGTACAGCCTTGATAGGAGGGCAAGGTGTTGATGTAAATGAGGAAAAGCAGAGGGCCAAGGACACTCCCTTGGGGGACCCTGCGTGAATGGGGTGTGAAGTGGAAGAGATGTCTTCTTTGGTGACACTGAAGGTGCGTTTTTGAAGGTAGGAATGAATGAGATGGATAATATACGGAGGGAAGTAGTAGTGGATAAGGCGGTTGAGGAGACCTTCGTGCCATACGGAGTCGAAGGCACGGGTGAGGTCTAGGAATAAGGCAACAACAAAGTGACGGTTGTTAAACCCTTTGATGATTTCGTCCACCAGACGGAGTTGATGTACCGTGGAATGTTGCTGACGAAAACCAAATTGCTCCTGTCGAAGTATTGGCCGCGCAGAGAGGGTTTGTGGAAGCCTGGCTTGGATGACCTCGAACAGCTTACTCATGTGGGCAGCAAGCTGATGGGACGATGTCCTTTTGCGTGGAGGTATCTTTACCAGGTTTAGGGAGGGTGATAATTTTGGCGTGCCTCCAGGCTCTGGGAAAGTATGCTAAACAGAGTAGTCTATTGAAGAGGTGGACGAGGAGCTCAAGCCAGTTGTGTGGAAGGGCTTTAAGTGCGGCATACGGAATGTTGTCGCAGCCCATGGCTTTGTATGGTGGCACAGAGGAGAGAAGTGATGTGACCTCCACTAAAGATGTCTGGAATATCAGTAGGGTCTAATGGTCTGCACAGGAATTTGGTGACCTCGGTTGTAACCAGCTGCACATGATCTTGATTGCAGGTGGCAGCAGGGTGGAAGGTGCTTTCTAGATATGTACCCATTAATTCCACTTTCTCTCGGACTGATTGCGCGAGGATGGGTCCTTGAAGTAGGGGCTTATCCTGAGTGGGAAGGCGCAGCAGGGCCTTGGATAGTCGCCGGAGGGATTGGCCCTCTTGTGTTGAGGGAGGCAAGGCGGGTTTCCCAATCCTCGTTGAGGTGTTCTGCCAGTTCAAGTTTGAGGCGGTGACAGAGTTGATTGTAGGTCCGTTTGTCATAGGGGAACCAGAATGTTGAGCTCTGCGTCTGGCCGTGTTCTTTGCTGCGATGAGTTCCCTTAGATGTCGTGGGAGCTTGCGAGCCGTTTGAGTGTGTGCACGGGCAGAGGGTGTTGAATGTTTGATTGCCGTAGTGATAGTTGTTCTCTGGCAGATGAGTGCATCGGCGTCTGCAGTAGTTGAGCATGGAGCCGAGACTATGGGTTGGACAGCCATGTGCTGTGTATATGCCTGCCAGTTGGTGCGGTGAGGGCTGGGAATAAGGCGTTTGGCCTTGAGTAGGTCGGGGTTGGAAGAGTAGTAGAAGAGGATAGTGGTCTGATGATAATTCCGGTAGGGAATAGAGATAGGGGTGATGTCTGATGTGCTTGACAATGGCTATGTCTAGCCAATCAGGTGGGTGACGGTCGCCGTGGCAGATGGTAGGTGAGGAAGAAGAGAGGACAGACAAGTTTTTGCTTTGGATATAGCGCTCGAGGAGGGCACCACGATGATTGAGTGTGGTTGAGTTCCAAGCCGGGCTGTTGGTGTTAGTCTCCCATGGCAATGGTGGCCTGTTGGAATGTGAACAGACAGTCGCGTGTATTGGCTGGCAGCAGGCGTCCAGCGGGGATGTAGACAGAAAAGAGCCGTAGGGGCCCCCTGTTGGTCTCAATCTGAATACCGGTGGCTTCCAGAGGTGGAGCAGCAGTGATGAGCAGAGTGATGCTGTAGGCTGCGACTCACGTAGATGACGGTGCCACCATGGCCGTCGGCCCGGTCAGTACGATAGCACACCATGACTGGTATCGTTGCTTTGATGGAAGGGGTCAGATGTGTTTCTGTACTAGGAGGATGTGTATGCCCTTAACAGCCACGAAGTTAGAAAGCTCCGCCAGCTTTTGGCGCAATCCATTGGCATTCCAACTGCAAATTTTGAGGGAGTTGAAGTTTGTAGGGGTTAAGAGCCATGATACAGCATGAAGTTCAGGACTGCGTGCACTAACATGGTGTAGGGGTGGATGTCGCTTGAACGAGTATGGATAGACTCGGCTAAGTAGGCAGCGAATGCAGGCTGCAGGGGTATAGAAATTTGTTGCATAGTAGAAGGAAAAGATTCACTGGGAATAGTGGATAGTGTTCTAGTGGTGACGGGTTCAGCTGGTGACTGCAGAGGTGTTGAGGGGGTCACGTTTGGTGGCGTTCTGTTGGCCAGGTTGCTGTTGCCGTAGTGGTTGAGGGTGTGGTTGTCTGGTCTTGACAGTGGAGGCCTGCCGAGAAGATGGTTGGGTCCGTGAAGCCTGCTTGGGAGATGTTGGCGTTATTTGATATTGCTTTTTTGTTGGGAGAGCAGTAGCAGAGTGCTGCTCAGCATCAGGAGAGTTGGTGACCGCAGCTGCGTAGCTGGGATACTTGATGGGCTGTCTTGGAGGGAGACCAGGGTACCGAGCACCAGTGAAGGCTTCGCGTGGTAGCTCGGCATTGTGAGGCACTCTAGGTCTGGCATTATGCTTGGACATCTGCCCATTTTTGGAGGTGAGAAGCTCCAGTCTGGCCTCCTGCCACACCGGACATAGCGACAAGAGTGGGCATCTCCACAGTTGTAGCAGCGGGGTTTAGCTCCAGGGATACCCAGCTGTGTACAGTTGGCACGTTTGTTGCCAGTGGTGCCGCAGAAGGTGCAGACAGGTTGAAGTACGCAGCCAGCAGCGTTGTGTGTGAACTCCTGGCAATTCGTACACTGATGATGGCGTGGTGTTGGGCGGTAGGGCTCTACCCGCACTGTAGCATGGAACATCAATGTCTCCTTGTAGATGTCCCTGACGTTGTCTTCTGTAAGGCTACCCTGAAGTGTGGCAGCGGCTGAGGATTTGGACCCCTGGTAGTCAATTGGGCGACACGTGTAACGGTGAAGCCTTTGCTGCAGAGGTGTGGCGTAACCTCTTCCTCTGTGACAAAAGAGGGATCGTCCTTCACGGTGACGTGAACGTAACGTTCCTGTGGTAGGAGGGTAGTGACGCCCTCAATCTTCTGTTCCTCCAGGTGTTTGCGGAGGCTTCGGTGATCGTTGGCAATGGCAGGAAGTAGGGCCACCGTGCCACGCAAATTCTTAATGGAGAAGTTTGCTATGTTGCCCGGCGGGGCAGTGGACAATAGTTTCCTGGCGTCGGTTGGGTTGCGCAGGAAGATGGGAGTCGGGCGACCTGACCTAGGTGCAGAGGCTGGTGCTTGTGGTGCAGCAGTTTCTGGGCAATCTTCCTCCATAGCTGTATCTGAGTCTGTGTTGCATTTACGCCGCTTTGAATTTGCTCCAGGCGTAATGTTTTTGGACTCCTCTGTGGTAAGGACAGCATAGGTGTTGGAGATGGTGGTGCTGCTGCTGGAGGGGGTTGGCTCAGAAGATCTGGCAGAACGTTTAGTGACTGTGCCAAGATGCTGAGTCTATCGTCTTCATATGATTGCGCAGCATTTCCATGATGGCGCTGACGCGGTTGCGGTGTGCCATATATATTTGAAACTGTGCGATGGCGATAGTTTCACTTTCCCCTACAAATGACTGCATAGTTTCATCTGCCTTGTTCAGCTACAGATTGCTGGTGTCCAGTTCTTGAAGCAGAAGAGTGTGCACGTCACTGGCCAATGGTTGTGTTGGGTTACACGTTAAAGGTTTGCCCAAGAAGGTGCGCAGATCACCTCCATTCACATAATACAAGACGGGATTTGTTGTGGGAGTTTTGGGACCACATGCCGGGTTTGTGGATTGTGCCATGATATGATATGAAGAAAAGATAGAGGAAATAAGATGATAAAAGAGCACGTCTAGGGCGCTATGAGCTCGGATAGCAGAGGACCTACCCCGAAAGGCGCCTGAGCTACCAGTCCAAAGGACTGTTGGCTGCGGCCTTGCTATCCTAGCCAATCACAGTGCTGTCTGCTGTTGCTGCTTCTGCTCGCAGGCTTGTATCCAGAAAGCTGCAGCTAGCTGTTAGCGCTGATGATATTCCGAAGGTCGCTGGTAGGCAAGAGCCAAGCCCTGAAAAGGGCCGCTTTGGCCTTGCTACGGTGCTCCCTTGTAGGTGTTTTCTCTCCGATGTCTGGAAGAGAAGTCTACCACGGGTACGCGTCGCTGGAAAGTGGAGCCGCCTTGCAGGCGGTGCTTTCCTGACTGTTACCGTGCCAGGACTAGGTCCTTTGCTGGTAGAAAGGTGGTGGTTAATATCAGTTGGTGGAAAAATGGTGGGATAGTGTTTGTGAATTTTTTTTATTTATTAGAAGGTAGAGTGTGATATTGAGAAAGGGGATGGTTTTGTAAGTTTTAAAGATGGGATGATTTCAGTTTGTGAGGAGAAGTCTGGGTCGTTTGTAGCTTTCGCCAGGGTCTGTCATAGTCTCCGAGACCTTGTATGAGAGTATTGAAGCTTTGCGGGAGAGAGTCAAAGAATTTTTGTGATAGAGAGAGAATATAGTCACGTAGAGTGGGCATGGATGTGTCACGGTGAATATTCACGTTGGGAATATACCAGCCAGCATTAACCGATATCCTGAGGAAGCGGTTTTGGACGACTTGTAGTCTGTTGAAGTGTCTTTTTGCAGCAATGCCCCATACTTGACAAGCATAGGTAATGGCGGGACGAAGGACTTGCTTGTAGAGCAAGAGTTTATTGTGAACGGACATGCACGAATTGCGAAGATAGGGGGGATATAGTAGGGCCATCCTACGGGAGATCCTGTTGTGCACATATTCTATGTGCGGTTGCCAGGTAAGCCTGTTGTCAAGAATGGCACCGAGATATTTGACTTGTGTTGCCCAGTGAACAGAACTGCCAGCAATGCGTAGTTCCGGGACGTTGTCTTCCTTTCTCCTGGTGAAGGTTATGGCTTGTGATTTTGTGGGATTGACACTAAGCCGCCAGGTGTTGAACCAGGTTGTCAGTTGGTCCTCATATTTTTGTAGCCTACGCACTGCAAGTTCATGGCGTACAGAGCTGGTGGCGATCGCAGTGTCATCCGCAAACTGGTAAAGCGTGCAACTGAGGTAGGATGGTAGGGTGTTTATGTATATGAGAAAAAGAACGGGTCCAAGTACACTGCCTTGGGGTACACCGGCGTGAATAGGAAAGGTGTCACAGGTGACTTCCTCAATACTGACACTGAAGGTTCTGTACTGGAGATAGGTGAATCAGGTAAGAAGGAATGTTGTATTGTATAAGGCGATAGAGAAGGCCTGCATGCCAGAGTCGAAGGCGTGTATTAGATCAAGGAGCAGGGCTACGACGAAGTGGCGGTTGTTGAAGCCAGTGATATGATCTAGGCGGAGAAGCTGGTGGACTGTGGAATGTTGCCTCCTAAAACCAAACTACTCTGGTCTTAGAATCTCAAGTGTCTCCAATGATTCATTAAGTCGAGATTGGATGACTCTCGAAGATCTTGCTCAAGCTGGGGAGCAAGCTAATAGGTCGATAACCCTCCGGAGTGGAGGAATCCTTTCCTGGTTTCGGGAGGGTGATCACCTTGGCATGTTTCCAGATGGTCGGATAGTATGCCAGTCGTAGCAGATCATTGAAGAGGTTTACTAAGGCTTTCTTCCAGCAGTTTCGTAGTTGTAGCGCCTTGTATGGAATGTCGTAGCCTGCTGCTTTGAAAGGTTGGACAGAAGACAGACATTGTTGCAGTTCAATCAGGTTTGTAGGTGGCGGCTGTTCGTGATCATGTGGTCGGAAGAGGTATGCCCTAACTGCCTCGTTAGTTTGTTGGATGTGGTGCTGATTGCAGGTGTTAGCTGGATGGAAAGTGGTTTCCAGATAGCTGGCCATGAGTCCCACTTTTTCTCTGGCAGACTGCTGTGATGTGGCCATGGCGAAGAGGTTTGTCCTGAGCCGGGAGGCGTAAAAGAGCTTTGGACATTCTCCAGAGAGACTGGTCTTCTGTGTCCATGGTAGAGAGCCGGCGTTCCCAATCTGCATTGGCATGCTCTTGAAGCTCTAGTTTGAGATTACGCCTCAATCTATTGTACTCCCTACGATCCAGGGGACAACCTGAGTGCTGTGCTCGACGCCGATCCTTGTTTTTTGCTGCGATTAGATCGCGCAGGTGGCGTGGGAGCTTCCGGACTGTATCATGGGTGTTGCGGGTAGGTGGTGTAGCCCTGGTAATGGCATTCGTGATGGTGGATAAAATGTTCATGAGCACAGCGTCATTGGTGGTCTCACATCTATTGAAGGCCGGTGGATTTGCTGCCATTATCTCGCTGAACACCTCCCAGTTGGTG
Source organism: Mantis religiosa (assembly GCA_030765055.1). Taxonomy (NCBI): domain Eukaryota; kingdom Metazoa; phylum Arthropoda; class Insecta; order Mantodea; family Mantidae; genus Mantis; species Mantis religiosa. Next base: position 8,433,466 of record JAUKNK010000016.1, read on the forward strand.
CGCCGGGGGTTTGGTAAGAGGCGTTTTGCCTTGAAATTTGGTCGAGATTGGAATAAGAGGACAGGATAGTGGTCAGAAGATAGTTCGGGAAGGGTGAAAAGCCGTGGATGGTATCGGACATTTTTAGCTAAGGCTATATCTAGCCAGTCCGGCGGGTTGCGATCACCATGGTGAATTGTAGGAGATGAGGGTGAGAGTACCACAAGGCTTCTGTTGACGTAGTGCTCCAGTTACTCCTCGCGCGTTTCGGATGTTGGACTTCCAGGCTGGACTTTTGGCATTATAGTCACCCATGGCCAGGGTGGCAGCAGTGGAAGTGAGTAGTTGATCCAGTTTGCCAGCAACAATGGGTTTGCCGGCAGGGATGTAGACGGAATAAAGATGAAGAGGCCCTCTGTGTCCACCTGTACACCTGTAGCTTCCAAGTTGGGGTCTGTGGGGTGACCAATGGGTGATGAGCAATGTTGCGGCGCACATAGATGGCAGTGCCACCATAACCATCTGCTCTGTCAGTGCGATAACATGTCATGCCAGGTATTCGGGCTTTGATATTCGCAGACAAATGTTTTCACAAGTATAATCTGCACCCCTTTGTCTGCTATAAAGTTGGAGGTTTCATGCAACTTCTAAGTCCATTAGCGTTCCAATAGCAAACTTTGAGGATAGAAGATCTGTAGTATTGCCCCCTCTAACAGCCATTATTGATCATGAAGGTGAGGACGGCATGTACGAAGATGGTGTAGGGATGAACTTGGGAGGGGCGAGTTCTCAGGGCCTCAGCCAGATATGAGGCAAACAGAGGTTGAAGGTTAATGGGGATCTGCCCCATGGCATTGAGGAACGCCTCATCTGGAATGGTAGGATGAGACGTTGACTTGGCGGTAGGAACAGGCCGAAGCGGTTCCGGGTTTTCTGCCCTAGGTGGTCTGGACGCCGGAGGCTGTCTTGGTTGAGGGAGGCCGTGGGGGCCTGGAAGGCGGTGGGGATATTACAGTTGGAACTGTAGGAAGAGGATTGCGGTGGCTTCAAGTGCTGCTCTTCCGGCACCTTGTCTGCTACTGGAGCTGGACTGAGTGCTAGTCACTGCAGCTGCATAGTTGGGGTCCTGTATTGGTGTACGCGGTGGCAGTAGTAGTAGTAGTAGTAGTGGGGCTTAGGGGCGCACAACAGCTGAGGTCATTAGCGCCCGAGCTCAGACTAGGAAAAGCCCACCTGAAATGTAAACGCTAAAAACAATAAAATCCACTAAGAGGTCCAAAAACACAAAAAACAAGATGCTCAAACTGTTAAAGTAGCTAAAAATGGGAGTGCCGAGATGAATGTAAAATGAGGCACGGCGAGGGATGTTGAAATCATATGGAATGAAGCATTCCGCTGCGCTGTAAAAAGTCGAAGAGGCCCTCCACAGCAGCAATATCATCCCTCAACATTGCGCTGAGGTTGGATGTCAAACACAAGGAGGAGCGCAACGTTGAGTAAAATCGGCACTCCACTAAAAGGTGCTGCACCGTCAAAGGCTCACCGCAGTGAGAACAATGAGGTGCTGAGTCCTGGCGTAACAAGTGTTGATGGCTAAAACGGCAGTGCCCGATGCGAAGTCTAGCGAAAATAACCTCTTCCCTGCGAGAAGTACGTGAAGATGTGGCCCAGGGAAGCGGAAGAGGCTTAACCTCCCGGAGTTTGTTCGCAACGAGCGCGGACCAGTCATCATGCCAGCGAGTGTTGATGGCTCGGCGAAGGGAAGCACTAAGATCCTCGAAAGGAACGGAATTCCTAAAAACAGTGGGGGATAAAATAGCAGACTTCGCGGCGGCATCAGCAGCCTCGTTGCCCGGAGTGCCTACGTGTCCGGGAACACAAACGAACGACACGTGGAACGCTGAATTAGCGAGCGAATGCAGCCGATCCTGTATTCGCTGTACTAGACGATGGCTGGGGTACAGCGAACGAATGCTCTGTAGAGCACTCAGAGAATCGCTACATATGGCAAAGTGGTTAGAGTGCTGCTGGCTGATAAAAAGTAGGGCTTGATAGATACTAAAAAGTTCAGCGGTAAAAATCGAGCACTGTCCGGAAAGACGAAACGTAAAACTCTCCGCAGCAGCTACGAAGGCACAGCCAACACCTCGGTCGGTTTTAGAGCCGTCCGTAAAAATAAAACTGTAGTTCTTAACATGCTGCCGATGTTCTAAAAATGCGGATTGGATGCCAGTGTTCGGAAACGCAGACCTGGGCATCGACGTCAACTCAAGGTGGAATAGGGTGTCATACCGCGACCAAGGAGGAAAAATAGATTCCCTCCGAAGTAATACTGGCGGTAGTGTGACGTCCAGGGCCCGAAGAAGCAGGCGGAAGCGAACACCGGGCGGAAGTAATGCAAGGGGCTGACAGCGTACTGGCGATCAAGAGAAGAGTCAAAGAAAGGCTTGTACGTTGGGTGCGTGGGTAGAGAGGATAGACGGCATGCATAGGTGCCTAAAAGAATATCTCTCCTATAGCACAAGGGAGGTTCAGCTGCTTCAGCGTACAGACTGGGGATGGGGCTGGTTGGAAAGGCACCAGTAGCTAGACGTATACCCCGATTGTGCACAGGATCCAAACGGCTCAAAATGGAAGGCCGTGCCGACGAATATACCACACTCCCATAGTCAAGCTTTGATCGTACCAGGGACCGATTGAGCTGTAAGAGCACGGTCCGATCAGCTCCCCAGGATGTACCTGATAAGACACGTAAGATATTGAGGGACCGGGCACAGCGACCTTTCAGGCAAGCGATATGAGAATCCCAGCTAAGCTTCCTATCGAACACCAATCCTAAAAATTTAGCTTCCTCTGCAAAAGGAAGCGTATGGGGACCGAGGTGGAGTGAGGGTGAATCAAACGCCTTATGGCGCCAAAAGTTCTCGCACACGGTCTTCTCGGTGGAAAAATGGAAGCCGTTGTGGAGGCTCCAAGTGTGAAGGTGATCTAAACAGACCATGGAGCCGACGCTCCAAGATACTCGTCCGCTGAGAGCTACAATTTACGGCGAAGTCATCAACAAATAACGAAGAGGATATTCCAGCGGGAATACTCAGTGATAGGATTGATGGCGATGGCAAAGAGGGTAACGCTGAGGACCGAACCCTGGGGTACCCCGTTTTCCTGATGGAAAACGCGGGATAAATTACACCCCACCCTAACACGAAAGGACCGCTCCATCATGAATTCCCGGAGGAAAATGGGAAGTCGACATCGAAGACCCCACTGATGTATGGTGCGTAGTATGCCAGGCCGCCAACAGGTGTCAGGCTTTCGTAAGGTCAAAAAAGACGGCCACAGTTTGGCAGCGGTGCAGGTAGGCGTTCATGATATGAGTCGAGAGGGAAATCAGGTGATCAGTGCTGGAACGGTAACGGCGAAATCCGCATTGGATGTTGCATAGAGGTTCTCCGACTCAAGCCACCATCCTAAGCGCCCATTAATCATGCGCTCCATCACCTTACACACTGTACTGGTGAGGGAGATGGGGCGGTAACTGGAGGGCAAACGGCGGTCCTTTCCCGGTTTTGGGACCGGAATGATAGTTGCCTCGCGCCAAGCTGTAGGGAAAACTCCGTCACGCCAGATGCGGTTGTACATGCGTAGCAGAAATTCTTTACTAGCAAAGGAGAGGTGTTGAAGCATAGCCACGTGAACACCATCAGGCCCAGGAGCGGATAAGGGAGAGGAGCATAACGCCGAGTCCAACTCCCGAAAGCTAAATTCTGCGTTGTAGCACTCCAGGTTAGCTGAGCGGAATGATAATTCCTGGGCCTCAATCTGAGACCAGAGGACCCGAAACGTCGAAACGTATTTGGCAGAGCTGGAGGCGGCAGCAAAAGTGCTATCCAGGTAGTTAGCAACATCAACCGCATCTACAACAGTGAGCCCCTCAAAATCCAACCTCTGCGGTCCTCGTCCCGAGGGGTGGGCAACAGGAAGTAGGGGACTGACTGATGGGGTGATGTACGGTGGGGACTTGGTGTACCCCACGACCGCTATGGCTGCCGAGAAGGCCCATCAGTAACCCTGAAAACTGGCAGAAGAGGCTCAGGTATTTTTCCCCAGGGACCTACTACGGTAGGTACGGGATTGGCGATCGCGGGGTCCCTAGCCACTCACCCTCATTTCATCCCCTTCACCTCCATCAACTGTGCCACGCTCTGCTACTGCTGGTCAGTATGCATCACCTTCTTCCCCTTCTAGTTTTTTATTATACTTATTACCACGTAAGGTCTTAGGTTTATAACTCCTGTCTCACCAGCAGGGATCTCTCCTATCTCCGTGGTTCTGTCCCACGGTTTTCAGCGCGGCTTCCGACATGTGTGCTCTCCGGAGGTCTCAAAAGTGATGGTTGGGCGGAACCTTCGCACTGCCCCTATGTGTAGCCACGAAGCCATTCTCATACAACTCACCATCAATCGCCAACAACTACACGTCGCCACTATATACGTACCACCTCATGGCACATTTCCAACGGACTTCATCACGTAGCTCCATGATAACTACAAAAACCTCATCATTGCTGGAGACCTAAACGCAAACCACACAAGCCTTCTGGATGAATACACTAACGAATATGGGCGAGACTTGTACAAGATACTCAAGACTACAAGCCTCAGAAATATCTACACTCCCGGACCTACCAGAATAGGAAACGACAACAACCAACCGACCTCGCCAGACAAAATAATCACCTCCAGTCAGACCTACACAATAGTGGAACACATTGAAACAGACGCACCACACAGCACAGATCACCGACCCATAATAGTTAACTGCGCACTGGACCATGGCAATCAGAAACCAGGAACAGCACCGAGAAATTCGAAAGCAGAAATACGGACTGGACAGTTTACAAAGAAACCGCCAAAAACCTTAGACAAAACGCCAACTTCCCCACCATTGACTGCTGCCACGACATCGATCTGTACGCAAAAATTATCACTGATATTCAAAAAGCCAGGAATACCGCAACCCCCAAGATTACCGTAAACTCAAACACATATAGCAAACCTCTACCAAGACACATCCTGCAAACAATCAAAAGAAAACGACAGGCACACCGGACATACATTAAAACGCACGCACCTGAGGACAAGAGAATACTCAACAGACTAAGGGAACAAGTACGGAACGAAATAGCGCAACACGACACTGAACACTGGAACAACAAAATCAAAGAAATCAATGTAAGCAACCACAACGATCCGGCTAAATTCTGGAGACTTATAAAAAGCGTCAGACCAAAAACAGCAACTACATATCCCATAAAGCAAAATGGCACCACAGTATGGGACACGCAAACTAAATTAGAAATTTTCAAAAACCATTATGCCAACTTATTTACCACACCGGAAAACCCACAGTTCGATAACAGACACTTTACAAAAGTCAACGCTGAAATTAGGAACAACCCTGCGCTATACACTCCCCAAATGGACCCCCCAGGGGCCTACTTCGGTAGGTACGGGTATTGGCGATCCCCGGGTCCCGAGCCAACAGTCTCCCTCGTGTGGGCTCCTCTTCGTGGTTGAGGGAGACGGTCAACAGGCCCACCCACGTGTCGGCCGTGCGTGGAGACCCGTGTCGGTGGAAAGGTTAGTCCTGGTGGTTGAGGGATGCGTATCTGAGCTCGTAACAGTTTTTTTCTGAATTCGGGGAGGGTACGCATTTCTAATACACTACTTTGGCTTCTGCTTCGCCTAAACGGGAGGTTAGGGACTAACCCACCCCTAATCAATCGGCCAGGACAAGGTGATACACTGAACTCCAGGGTGAGTGGGACGGCGAGCCCGCTATATCCCCTATGTAGCCCTGTCATCCCAGTGGGATGACCCCTTGTTGGGCTCCGTGGTGGGTGGGGAGCATTGGGGGATGAAATTTATGCCAACACATATGTTAAACCTTCAACAAAAAAACAACCCCAACAATTGTAGAAATGGAAAAGAAGTAGTCGAGTCTAGTGGTCCTCGCTACTTGGTGATAAGCAGAACTGAGACTGATAAGACATTTGCATCAGTGAACCCTTTCGCCATCCAGAAAGGATTAGACAAGATAGCTGGCCCGCTAAAATCATGTACTCGTTCGCCCAATGGCACGCTGCTGGTGGAAGCGCATTCCGTCTCCCAGGCAGCAGCGCTCTTGAAGGCCAACATTCTAGGCAGTTATCCGGTGAGCGTTTCCGTACACAAGACCCTGAACTCCTCGCGCGGTGTGGTGAACACCCGTGCGCTGGACGGAATGACCAACGAGGAGATCCAGCAGAACCTGAAAGACCAAGGCGTGACAGCTGTATATCGTGTCCAGCGAAGAGAGCGAGGGGAATTGGTGCCTACCCGTACCCTGTTCCTGACCTTTGATCGGGTAGATCTCCCACAAAGGCTTAGGGCAGGGTATGAAGTCATCGAGGTACGACCATATATCCGGAATCCCTTACGTTGCTACAGATGTCAGCGCTTCGGCCACACTAAGGACTTCTGTAATGGTGCGCCTACGTGTATGAATTGTGCGATGTCGCTGCACGAAGGTGAGTGCACCTCACCCGTAAAATGTGTGAACTGTGCTGGCGAACACGCTTCCAGCTTCAGAGATTGCCCACGGTTCCGCGAGGAAAAGGAGATTCAGGAGATCCGGGTGAAAGAGAAGCTATCCTTCTCGGAAGCCCGGAAACTCGCACGTACTCGCATGCCCTCCGTTGCGATGTCCGGTACCTATAGCTCAGTAGTAGCTAAGCCGGTCCCGCGAAGGGAGATGGCAACTCAGACCAGCGATATCAGTGAGGCTAGTATCTCTGACAGAATCCTTAGTCCATCAGTAGCTCCGAAGCCTGTCAAGACATCTCAATCTACTTCTACCTCGTCCAAAGCACCCGCAGGGAAGAAAACACCTCCCAGGTCTCCGGTCAGAGCATCGAGCTCTACGAAGCCTACTAAGCCAGTTGTGTACGTGCCACCACCCAAAACTTTTAAGACCAGCTATCAACGGTCTGATTTTCTGAAGGAGACGGATCGGCCGATGCGCAGAAAGAAAAATCCTCGGGCATCTAAAAGTTCCACCTCTGAGGAGTCTTCCGGAGAGGTCTCGGATCGACGACCGTCATCTCCGTCGATCTCTATTTCCAATCGGTTCGAGGCTCTCGAACCGAAGTTCTCAATAGGGAAAGGGACCTCATCCGCTGAAGAAATGGAACAAGAGGATACGGATCACACAGTCCGGACGTCTAGTAAAAAGCGCCCGGATAAACTGGACGTTAAAGGTGTTAGCCCCACACCCAAGAAAAAGGGTAAACTCGTTCGACCACCGCCGAAATCAACATAACGTTGCGTAACTATTACCATCTTATCCCATACCTCCAATGGCTATTCTTCAATGGAACATTCGCGGATTTCGAGCACATCGAGCGGAGCTTGATTTGTTGCTCAATAAGCATAACCCTAAAGTCGTGTGCTTACAAGAGACCAAGCTGCGTCCCCAAGACACCTCTACACTCCGGCGGTACACGCCATTTAGGCATGACCTTGATCCGGAAGAGGGCATTCCAGCGCATGGAGGCACAATGGTGCTCGTCAGAGATGATACATATGTAGATATTATACCTTTACAGACTGCCATACAGTCGGTTGCTGTACGGATTGTTCTCCCGACTGTGCAATTCGCCGTCTGCAGTGTCTATGTCCCGCCATCTGCTGACCTCTCACTTAGTGAGCTACAGGGGTTGGTCTCTCAGCTCCCTACACCCTTTCTGTTGATAGGAGACCTAAATGCCCACCACCATCTCTGAGGCTCAGCTCGATCCTGTGCGAGAGGCAAAGTTATTGCCGAATTCCTTGACAGCAGTAACCTGGTTCTCTTGAACACCGGAGAACCTACGTTTCTATCGGATGCTTTCAACACCTTTTCGCATCTCGACTTGGCAGTTTGTTCACCTCAGCTAGCACTTTCCCTACAATGGAGTGTCATCTCTGACCTGCATTCTAGTGATCACTTTCCGTGCCTTGTTAGTCTCTTAGCACATGACTTTCACTCCGCCCGTTTGCCTACCTGGCGCCTCGATCACGCCAACTGGGCCCTTTACACCCAGCTGGCTGTGTTTAGCTACGACGCGCAAGATTCTGTGGACGCCTTAGTTGAGCACCTTACAGAGCAGATCCTTTCCGCCGCGGACCATTCTATTCCTCGCTCAACCACCAACCCTCGTCGCCCTCCTGTTCCCTGGTGGACGACCGATTGCCGGAATGCTATTCGTGCTCGTAGGCGTGCTCTCAGAGTTTTCCAACGACATCCTACACTGGAGAACCTGATTGAGTACAAGAAAATGCGTGCCAGGTCTAGGTACATAATCAAGAATAGCAAACAGACAACTTGGAAAACATTTGTGTCCTCTTTCAACCGACATACACTCTCCTCTGTTGTATGGGATAAGATAAGGCGCGTGGCCGGCAAATCGACCTACATGCCGATCGCTGGTCTGAGAACTCCTGCGGGCTTCGTCGTGGAACCGTTTGAAGTGGCTAATACCCTTGGCAGTGCTTTCGCCCACGTGTCTAGCTCCGATAATTATGCACCTGAGTTCCTCTCAATAAAAACTCGGGTAGAATCTCGAGGTTTCTGCTTTCGATCTAGAAACCTCGAGGACTATAACCGCCTTTTCACCATGGCAGAGTTGGAACACGCTCTTTCAGCATCGCGACTATCAGCGCCAGGGCCAGATGGTATCCACGTCCGCATGTTACAACAGCTCTCACCTGAAGGCAAGACATTCCTGCTGGATCTCTATAACCGTATATGGGTTGATGGCACTTTCCCTGAAAAGTGGCGGGAGGCCACAATCATACCTATTTTGAAACCCGGAAAGGACCGTCATCTCTGCTCTAGCTACCGTCCTATTTCTCACCAGCTGTGTCTGCAAAGTGCTAGAACGCATGATTAACGCACGGCTGGTGTGGTGGCTGGAACGACACAACCTGCTAACAAATATCCAATGCGGTGTTCGTCGACGTCGTTGCACAGTAGACCACCTTGTGTCGATGTCGACACATATCATGAACGGCTTCCTGAAGGGTTGTCAAACCGTTGGGATATTCTTTGACCTAGAGAGAGCATATGATACCTGTTGGCGGGCAGGATTGCTCCGTACTCTACACAGTTGGAACATTCGTGGCCGCCTACCACTTTTTCTCAAGGAGTTCCTAAAACAGCGCTTCTTCCGAGTACGGGTCGGCTCGGTTCTTTCAAATCCTTTTATACAGGAGAACGGTGTACCTCAGGGTTCGGTCCTTAGCGTCACCCTGTTTGCTATAGCTATTAATCCTATCTCGCAATGTGTTCCTCCAGGCGTGTCGTCCTGTTTATTCGTAGATGACTTTGCGATCTATTGCACTTCTCCGCGCACACCTTTTATCGGGCGGTGCTTACAACAATGCTTGGACCATCTGCATGACTGGAGCCTGAGACACGGCTTTCGGTTCTCTGCGGAGAAAACCATATGTGTGAATTTCTGGCGCCGTCGGAGTCGACCACCTCCTTCACTCCGTTTGGGCCCGCATTTACTTCCTTATGCAGATCACACACGATTCCTGGGATTGGTCTTCGACAGAGCACTTAACTGGTCATCTCACATAGCACAGCTGCGAGCGCGTTGTGACCGTTCCCTACAAATTCTGCGGGTACTAAGTGGCAAATCGTGGGGAGCAGATCGCACAGTGTTGCTGCGACTTTACCGCACACTGATACGATCCAAACTGGATTATGGCTGCATCGTTTTTTCATCAGCACGTCCATCAGTGTTGAAAAAGTTAGATACGGTCCATAATTGCGGCCTACGGATAACTATTGGAGCCTTTCCTACCAGTCCGGTCATCAGTCTGCACGCCGAAGCTGCTGAACCCCCTCTTAGGTACCGGCGTGTTCTTTTATTAGCTAATTATGGCTGCAGACTATTTTGCATGCCTACGCATCCCACGTTCGCGCCATTCTTCAACACCACGCTAGATGCGCGCTATCGGAACACTACTCTCAGTCCAAAGCCACCTGGTTTTCGCCTCCGGGAGCTCCTCCGCAAACACAATATTACAATCCCTAGGTTGTTTTCTATGGGCGAGAGAGTGTACCCTCCTTGGCTGCGTGGACCGCCATCAGTCGATCTGTACATGACCAAATGCGACAAGTCTACGACGGCTCCTTGTACTATCCACAGCTACTTTTTAGAATTTTTATCACGTTATAGTGATCGTGTTTTAATATTTACCGATGGTTCTAAAACCTCAAATGGCGTTGGATGCGCTTATGTTTCTGGATCCGAACAATATACATTCGGATTCCATAGCATCACGTTTATTTTTACCGCAGAGCTTTACGCCCTATACCGAGCCATTCTACGCGTACGCCGACGAAACATGGGTGACTGCTTAATACTCAGCGATTCCCTTAGCGCGCTTCAGAGCCTACGTCAGATGTACAACTTTCATCCCCTTGTACAGCGAATCCAGGACGCCCTCCACGTTATCGACGCCTCCGGGGTTAGCGTGGTGTGTGCTTGGGTCCCCGGACACGTGGGCCTTTCAGGGAATGAGCTAGCAGATTCAGCAGCGAAGACGGCGACCTCACAGCCCATGGTTAACATATCCACGGTGACATCGGAAGACCTACGTCTAGAATTGCGCAGAGCTGTGTTGTCATCCTGGCGAGGGGAGTGGTCCGCCCTGCGCAGAAACAAGCTCCGCTGTGTCAAAGCTCTTCCGATCCCTTGGGTAACGTCCTGCCGTCCGTCCCGTCGGGAGGAAGTGCGATTGGCTCGGTTACGCCTTGGCCACTGCTATTTTACCCATAGTTATTTATTAAACAGGGCTCCAGCTCCGGTTTGCCCGCTTTGCGGAGCAGCGCTAACGGTCCGTCATGTTCTCTGTGCCTGTTCTAGTCTTGAACGTCTCCGCAGTTCTCTCAAGCTGCCAGCCAGCTTGGCGGAGATACTCGCGGATGAAGAGACAGCGGTGGCCAAGGTTTTTAAACTACTCTTAAATGTTAATTTTAGACTTTAGTGTTTACGTTTTTATCCACTTTTAACTGTCCTATGATTTTACGCGTCTTTTAGCCTTTGGCGTACGGGATGTGCTTGTTTTTTACCTACGATGTATGTTCTTTTAGATTTTGTTTTATCTAGATTTTAGAACGCATAGATCCTTTAGGGCGCTGATGACCGCGCTGTTGAGCGCCCCAAAATCCACAAAATCAATCAATCCCCAAATGGACACGCCCCCTCTGGATGCCACAAACCCCCCAGAAAAACCCATCACCATGCAGGACATATACATGGCAACCCAAAAGGCAAAAAAAAACACAGCACCGGGACCAGATGAAATAATATACCAGCACCTACACAGCTTCCAACAGAAACGATTCGGCACCTAGCACATCTCTACAACTACATGCTGCGGTATGGCTACCACCCCAAAAAACTGGAAATTAGCACATGTATTGCTCTTACAAAAACCTGGAAAAGACAAAACTGATCACAAAAATTACCGACCAATATCCCTTACATCAACCCTCTCCAAGACCTTCGAGAAAATCATGGTATATAGAATCCACAAGATATGTACACAACAAAACATTCTACCAGACACACAATCAGCACACCGCAGCAATATAACCATCCAAGATCAAATCATAAGAGTATTATCCAATCACACCGACATATATAACAAGGGGACACACAACAATTGCCGCCTTTCTCGATATTCAAAACGCATTCGACAAATGCTGGACAAACGGCACATTGTACAAATTAACAAAATTCAATTTCCCAACCAGAATAACCAGATGGATCGCCAGCTTCCTCTCAGACAGAACAGCCAAAATCCGCATAAACAGCACACTCTCAGACACCTTCCCACTAACAGCTGGAACACCTCAAGGAAGCGCCGTCTCCGGGCTATTGTACATTATATACACAGCTGACACACCAAAACCATTAAGACCAACAATCCAAGTGGCACAATACGCGGATGACACGGCATACTGGAGCACAGCACCTAGGTACAACTACGCAAAACCTCATCTAGAGCAACAACTGAAAAACTACATAGCCTGGACAAAGAAATGGAGAATAAACATAAACACAAAAAAGACTCAGATAATACTAATTAAGAAACGGCGCAAAGGGAAACACTCAGACGTAGCGGTGACAGTTGGCAACGAACAAGTAGCGGCAAAAACCACAGCAAAGTATCTAGGCATCACAATCCATCAAAATCTAACAATGACGAAACACTACACTGACAAGATTAAAAAAGCCAGGGCAGTACACGCTACACTTAACTTATTAGCACGAATAAACAAACAAGGAATGTCCCTACATCTTAAGAAGATTATACAAAACTCTATCAGACCAATTCTAACATATGCAGCAATAGCAACCTTCCCTTTAAGCCCCTCAAAATCCAACCTCTGTGGTCCTCGTCCCGAGGGGTGGGCAACAGGAAGTAGGGGACCGACTGATGGGGTGATGTACGGTGGGGACTTGGTGTACCCCAGGACCGCTACGGCTGCCGAGAAGGCCCATCAGTAACCCCGAAAACTGGCAGAAGAGGCTCTGGTATTTTCCCCCAGGGACCTACTACGGTAGGTACGGGATTGGCGATCCCGGGGTCCCTAGCCATTCACCCTCAATTCATCCCCTTCATCTCCATCAACTCTGCCACGTGTAGCTACTGCTTGTCAGTAATCATCACATTCTTCCTCTTCTAGTTCTTTATTATTCTTATTAGCACGTAAGGTCTTAGGTTTATAACTCCTGTCTCACGAGCAGGGATCCCTCCTATCTCCGTGGTTCTGTCCCACGGTTTTCAGCGCAGCTTCCGACATGTGTGCTCTCCGGAGGTCTCAAAAGTGAAGGTTGAGCGGACCCTTCGCACTGCTCCTATGTGTAGCCTTAGGTGCGGAGTCCGTCCACACCGTCAAGTACACCCACGTAGCTCCTTGAGGGCCCGGTCTGTGTTAATCTCCCGACGGCCGTGCTGCCGTTGGGTTAGTATCACGCACCGGACGTGTTACCGCTGACGGAACCCCGGTGTAATCAACCACAAGTCCCCTGAATCCGCGTCTGCCCTTTATGCGCAGCGCGGCCTAAAGTGGGGAACCACAGGCGGTTATTCCTGTGGTAGGGGAATAAAGCCGGGGTGTGCGTGGTGAACGGTTTACCCATACGGACAAGCAGTGGATTTTGAAGGGTAGCTTTTCTGAGGTACAAATGAGATCGGTCATGGGTGGGGTCCCCATGACGGCACAGACCGTGAAGATTCGGTGTCTTTCTTTCTTTAACCCCCGGATGGCAGGCTGACGCCGACGGTTCCGGATGGGGGTCTATATCATCATGTCTCCGCGCAAACAATCTTTCATTGACCCTTTTTTTTATAATTACCTTGGCTTGTGATGGGAAAACGTTTAAAGAGAGAGTGAGAGTGGTGTTTAAGGGCCCGTCGACAACAAGGTCATTTGGGCCCCAAGTCAACACTTAAAACCTAAAAACTATAAAAATTCAGTTAAAAAGGTAAAATACAATTAAAACACTCAACTATTACAAACACATTAAAACTCATCCCAGTACTAAAAATTTAAAAACTCTAAAATTAATATATATATAAAACATAAGTCAGACTTGTTTGTTAAAACCTATTTCTGAAACAAACCGCAGTGCCTTAACTACGGCCACTGGGTCGTCCCCTAAAATACTGCACAAGTTAGCTCCCAAGCCCAAAGACTGGCGAACGCTGGCGTACTGCGGGCAATCGATTAATATATGCCGCACAGTGAGGCGTACTGAACACTGAGCACACACAGGGGCCGGTTCCCCTCTTACCAAATGGCCATGAGTAGCTCGTGTGTGCCCAATTCTCAGCCGGGTGAGTATCACCTCGGCTCGCCGGTTATCCCTGCAGGAAGTTGGCCAGGGTTGTACGCTCTCCTTTATCGCCCGGAGTTGTGTGCCCTCCAAAGCTGTTCAGGATTGCTGCCAAGCAGATAGCAGTTGGCGACGGAAAAAACGTTGCACATCCTGGTACGGCACCGTAGTTGTTAAACTCCGGGGCAAACGGCAAGCGGACTTAGCAGCCGCGTCCGCCTCCTCGTTCCCGGCAATCCCAACATGGCCTGGGGTCCAAGTAAAAACAAAATTGTATCCCCGACCGAGCATTTGCGAGATCTGGGTCTGTATTTTTAAAACCAGTGTGTGAGTGGCAGTGTGCTGTTGCAAGGCCTGAAGCGCACTCAGGCAGTCAGTGCAGACGATAAAAGAGCCAGGAGCTAACTTGCAAATAAAAAGGAGCAAATAAAAGATGGCATACAGCTCTGCTGAGAAGACCGAAGTGGAGTCCAGAAGTCGAAATTTATGAGCCCCACCGTTAATGAAGAATGCGCAACCCGTAGCGTTACCTAACTGGGAGCCGTCTGTAAAGACCGGAACGTAGTTAGGGTAACGGCCCAGTAATTCGGCAAAAAGTTGTTGGAACACCGAACGTGGGGTAGCGAGTCTAGGGTTGTTTTAAAGAGTTAGATCGAACCGCGCACGATTGAGCTGCCATGCAGGATAAGGGCAGGTGGACGACCTCTCCACGCGAGGCATTCGGAGGCCATGGGAATGTAGGTGATCCCGAAATCTTATTCCCACGGGGCGTGTCCGAGAACCAGGGCGCATATAACGGTGGACTAAATCTGGACACAGAACTGGTTTGTAACAAGGATGATTGTGATAACTTGCCAGCTTCGACACGTATGAGCACAGTAACAGCGAGCGACGAATATGGAGTGGAGGTTCGCCTGAGTCTGCATACAGGCAGTCGACTCGACTGATGCGGAAAGCTCCTGTGGCAAGGCGGATGCCAGTGTGATGCACGGTGTCCAAAAGGCCTAGTTTAGAGGCGGTCGCTGCGCCATAAATAAAACTGCCATAGTCCAGCTCGGACCGAACCAGCGAGCGGTACAGCCTCAACATTACAGTGCGATCGCCCCCCCCCAAGATGCTCCAGATAATACCTTCAGCACCCGAAGAGAACGATCGCAAGAGGCTCGAAGGTGACGAATGTGGTGCTCCCAATTTAGTTGTCGGTCCAAGTAGAGGCCCAAGAACTTCAGGTGCGAGACAAATGGCAGGGGTGTGCCGTTCAAATAAAGATCAGGAGGCGGGTGAATACCTCGTAGGCGGTGAAAGTGGATACACTGCGTCTTCGCAGCTGAAAAACGGAAGCCGGTTTGAAGCGCCCAAGCTGCTAGCTGGGTAATGGTCAGCTGCAGTTGGCGCTCAATGTGATCTGTTGGCAGACGTATAATAGATAGCGAAGTCGTCAACATAGAGGGATGATGGAATTCCACTTCGAACGGCACTAGTGATGCCGCCCCCCAGGGGCCTTCTTCGGTAGGTACGGGTTTGGCGAACCCGGGGTCCCGAGCCAACAGTCTCCCTCGTGTGGGCTCCTCTTCGTGGCTGAGGGAGACGGCAACAGGCCCACCCACGTGTAGGCCGTGCGTGGAGACCCGTGTCGGTGGAAAGGTTAGTCCTGGTGTTTGAGGGATGCGTATCTGAGCTCGTAACAGTTTTTTTCTGAATTCGGGGAGGGTGCGCATTACTAATACACTACTTTGGCATCTGCTTCGCCTAAACGGGAGGTTAGGGACTAAGCCACCCGTAATCAATCGGCCAGGACTAGGTTATGTACCGACCTCCAGGGTGAGTGGGACGGCGAGCTCGCTATATCCCCTGTGTAGCCCTGTCATCCCAGTGGGATGACCCCGTGGTGGGTGGGGAGCACTGGGGGATGAATTTTTTCGCCAGCTCTCATGTCAAACCTTAACCAAAAAAATTCAAAAACTTGCAGCAATGGAAAAGAAGTAGCTGAGTCTTGTGGTCCTCGCTACTTGGTTATCAGTCGCACTGAAGAAGGCCAAAAGTTTACTACCGTTAACCCCTTTACCATCCAGAGGGGATTAGACAAAATTGCAGGTCCGGTCAAATCTTGCATACGATCCAGAAATGGTACGCTCCTGGTCGAGGCGCATTCTAACGCCCAGGCGGCATCGTTATTGAAGGCAAGCATGCTAGGGAGTTACCCTATATCCGTTACGCTACATAAGACCCTGAACTCCTCACGTGGAGTGGTAACCACCCGTGCGTTGGACGGTATGTCCAACGAGGAGATTCAGGAGAACCTGAGAGACCAGGGAGTCATAAGTGTGTACCGAGTGCAGCGCAGAGAACGTGGGGAATTGTTGCCTACTCGTACCCTGTTCCTTACTTTTGATAGGGTAGATCTTCCTCAAAAGATTAAGGCAGGATACGAGAGTATTGAGGTTAGGCCGTATATACCGAACCCCCTGCGGTGCTACAAATGTCAGCGTTATGGTCACACTAGTCAACTGTGTAACGGATCTCCAGCATGCGTCAACTGTGGTTTGGCTTTACACGAGGGTGAGTGCTCCTCACCCATTAAATGTATAAACTGTGCCGGGGAGCATCCATCTAGCTCCAAAGACTACCCACGTTTTGTGGAAGAAAAGGCAATACAGGAGATCCGGGTTAAGGAGAAGGTTTCCTTCTCGGACGCCCGGAAGCTCCTGCGTACTCGCTTGCCGTCCGTCCTAGGTCCGGTACTTATAGCTCTGTCTTGGCTAAACCCGTTCCTAGGAAGGAAATTGCAACGCAAACCTGCGGTGCAGGGGAGCCTACCATCTCCGATAGAGTTCTTGTCCCGACACAAGTACGGCAGTCCACTACTCCATCACCAACGTCGGCAAATACATCGCCTAAACGGACGAAGGAAGCTAAAACCTCAGCCCCGTCCCAAGCCAAACCGTCGACCTCTAAATGTAAATATGACAAGCCGGTAATATACGATCCGCCGCCTAAAGGATTTAAGACCAGTTACCAGAGGACAGATTTCCTGAAAGATACGACCCGCACCCCCAGGAAGAAGAAAACCTCTAGAGCATCCCGAAGCTCTTCTGAAGAGCATTCTGGTGATGAATCGGATCGACGACTGTCATCTTCGTCGATCCCTGTGTCCAATAAGTTTGAAGCTCTCGAACCTAAGTTCTCTCTAGGGAAAGGGGCTTCCTCCGCCGAAGAGATGGACCTAGAGGATACCGACCCCAGAACGGCAACAAAAAAGCGCCAGGATAAACCGGCAGAAAAAGGTGTTAGCCCTACGCCTAAGAAACAGGGTAAGCTGATTCGGCCACCGTTAAAGTCGTCTTAATGTAGACCAATCTTTACAACCTATCTCCATAGTTCCAATGGCTATCCTCCAATGGAACATGCGGGGTTTAAGAGCACATCGACCAGAACTGGAACTTTTGCTCAGTAAGCATAACCCCTTTGTGGTATGCTTACAAGAGACTAAGCTACGACCACAAGACAAGTTTAGAATCCGACGCTACACACCACTGCGGTGTCACATTGACACAGAAGAGGGCATTCCTGCTCACGGGGGCACTATGATGCTCCTCAGGGATGACTTATTTGTAGACCCGGTACAGCTGCAATCTGATATACAATCTGTGGCTGTAAGGATTAAGCTGCCATCAATCGAATTTTCCATTTGCACTGTATATCTCCCGCCATCAGATGACCTCTCGTTAATGGACCTTGAAGATCTGGTTTCCCAACTTTCAACACCATATCTAATAGTGGGAGACTTTAATGCCCATCACCCACTATGGGGCTCAACTCGGGCATGTTCGAGAGGCCACCTCATTGCAAAATTCTTGGAGAGCAATAGTTTGGTTCTCCTGAATTCCGGAGAGCCAACGTTCCTTTCAGACGCTTATAACACCTATTCGCACATCGATTTGGCAGTATGTTCATCCCAGTTAGCAGTTTCATTGCAGTGGAATGTCATCTCTGATTTATACTCCAGCGACCACTTCCCATGTCTTCTTAGTCTCTTAGCACACGATGTGTCTACCTCACGTAACCCTAGATGGCGCTTTGATCGTGCCAACTGGAACCTTTACACCCAGTTGGCTGTCTTTGATTACAACGAGCACGATTCTGTGAATGATCTAGTCGATCACCTCACAGAGAACATTCTTTCCGCTGCAGAACAGTGCATTCCACGTTCGGCTACCCAACCCGGTCTACTTCCTGTACCATGGTGGAACAACGACTGCCGGAATGCTATTCGTGCCCGTAGACGTGCTCTGCGGGTATTTCAACGACATCCTACCCAAAGTAATCTAATTGAGTACAAGAAAGCGCGTGCACAGTCTAGGCAAATAATTAAGGTTAGCAAAAAGATCTCATGGAACAAGTTTGTCTCATCTTTTAACAGATGGACACCTTCCTCTGTTGTATGGGATAGGTTAAGGCGCGTGGCCGGAAAATCAACCTACTTGCCAATCGCTGGTCTAAAAACACCTGCAGGAGTTGTTGATCCGTTCGTCGTGGCTAACACCTTCGGCTGTGCTTTCGCTCAGGTGTCTAGCTCAAGTAATTATGCTCCTGAGTTTATCTCAATTAAGACTCAGGTAGAATCTCAAGGTTTCGTGTTTAGTTCAAGATACCTTGAAGATTATAACCGCCTTTTCACTTTGGCGGAGTTAGAACACGCTCTATCATCATCGCGACTGACAGCACCAGGACCGGACGGAATCCACGTTCAAATGTTGCAACATCTCTCACCTGAAGGTAAGGCATTCCTGCTCGAGGTCTATAACCGTGTTTGGGTTGATGCCACGTTTCCGGACAAGTGGCGAGAAGCGACCATCATACCTATCTTGAAAGCTGGCAAGGACCGTCATCTCCCTTCTAGCTACCGTCCTATTTCCCTCACCAGTTGCGTCTGCAAGGTGATGGAACGCATGATAAATGGGCGGTTGGTATGGTGGCTGGAAACGCACAACCTACTGAATAACATCCAGTGCGGTTTTCGACGACGCCGTTCAACAATGGATCATCTTGTGTCCATGTCGACACAGATTATGAACGGCTTTCTTAAAAACTGTCAAACAGTCGGAATATTCTTTGACCTCGAAAAGGCTTATGATACGTGTTGGCGTGCAGGGTTGCTACGTACTCTGCACATCTGGAATATACGTGGACGCCTACCACTCTTCCTTCAGGAATTCTTGAAAGACCGCGTATTCCGAGTAAGGGTTGGCTCGGTTTTTTCGAACCTTTTCGTTCAAGAGCACGGTGTACCACAGGGATCGGTGCTAAGTGTTACGCTGTTTGCTATTGCGATTAATTCTATCTCGAAATGTGTACCTCCGGGGGTCTCGTCATGTCTATTTGTAGACGACTTTGCCGTCTACTGTACATCTCAGCGCACTTCGTTTATAGAGCGCCGTCTCCAGACCACCTTGGACAACCTTTAGGTTTGGAGTTTAAAGAACGGCTTCCGATTCTCTGCTGAGAAAACCATCTGTGTTAACTTCTGGCGTCAGCGGAGTCGACTACCTCCAAGGCTCCGGCTAGGCGCTGATCTACTACCTTTTGCAGATGAGACGAGGTTCCTTGGATTGATATTTGATAGAAAACTTGGTTGGTCGTCGCATATAGCACAACTGAAAGCACGATGTGACCGATCTTTAAATATCTTGCGGATACTAAGTGGTAATTCGTGGGGAGCGGATCGTACAGTGTTATTGCGACTGTATCGCACACTCATCCGTTCCAAATTAGATTATGGTAGTATCGTATATGGCTCAGCACGACCATATGTGCTGAAGAGGTTAGACACAGTCCATAATTGTGGCATACGTATAGCAGTTGGGGCATTTCCAACGAGCCGAGTTATAAGCCTGTATGCTGAGTCCGCAGAACCTCCTCTACAGTACAGGCGCAAGATGCTATTAGCAAATTATGGCTGTGGACTTAATTGCATGCCCACACATCCAACGTTTACGCCGTTCTTTAACACCTTCATGGACGTGCGTTATAGGAACACTTCTATAAAACCAAAGCCACCTGGTTTTCGTTTCCGGGAGCTCCTTAGACGTCTTAATAGCGAAATGCCCAAGATGTATCCTAGGGGGGAGAGGACATACCCTCCTTGGTTGTGCAGAGCGCCCCACGTTGATCTGGGCATGACCACACACGATAAATCTACCATGTCTATGTCTAGTATCCGCACATGCTTTTTAGAATTTTTATCGCAATATCAGGACCATATTAAAATTTACACCGACGGGTCCAAGAATTCAGATGGTGTTGGTTGTGCTTACGTGTGTGGAACAGAACCCTATAGATTCGGATTCCACACTAGCACTTCCATTTTTACCGCAGAGCTCTATGCAATATACCGGGCCATTTTACACGTACGTCGACGAAAGTTGGGGAACTGCTTAATCCTGAGTGATTCCCTCAGTGCACTTCAAAGCCTACGGCAGCTGTACAACTACCACCCTATTGTGCAGCGGATACAGGACGCCCTCCACGTTTTACACGCTTCTGGCGTGAGCGTGGTGTGTGCATGGATTCCTGGTCACGTAGGCTTGCGGGGGAATGAAATGGCGGATTCGGCAGCCAAGACGGCTACCATGAAGCCCAGGGTTCGACTACCATGTGTGACATCGGAAGATTTTAGGGCGGTATTACGGAGAGCTGTGCTAACCTGCTGGCAGGAAGAGTGGTCCGCTCTCCGCAATAATAAACTTAGATCTATTAAGGAACTTCCGATTCCCTGGGTTACCTCCTGTCGGTCATCTCGTCGCGAGGAGGTGACTTTGGCTCGGTTGCGCATTGGGCATTGTTACTTTAGCCACAGCTTTTTATTGAATAGAACCCCGGTTCCCGTTTGCCCACTGTGCAGTGGTGACCTGACTGTCCGTCACTTGCTTTTAGATTGTTATAGCTTGGCACGTCTCCGCAGGTCTCTCCAGCTGCCGGCCAGCTTGGCGGATATCCTCGCGGATGACGAAACGGCAGTGGGCAAAGTTTTAGCATTTGTTTCAGCTGTGGATTTTAGAATTTAACCTCAAGTATCTTTTTTTGTTGTTTTTTTTAGTATATATATGTGTGTAGTTTTAACAGGTTTATAGATAATATATATTTTTAGAAATCTTTATATCTGGCTTTTGCCATGACTTGTTTTTTTTAAAGGGCGCTGATGACCGCCGTAGTTGAGCGCCCCTATTCACATCATCGTCATCATCACTAGTGATGCCGTTAATCGCTACGGCGAAAAGGGTGACGCTCAAAATCGACCCTTGAGGTACACCGTTCTCCTGTATCCGCTCCCGTGATATCGTGTTTCCTATGCGAACCCGAAAACGGCGAAGTTTTAAAAAATTGCATAAAAACTCGGGTAGATGACATTCATACCGTAACTATGAAGGTTACGGAGTACGCCGTACCGCCAAGTGGTGTCATAGGCCTTCTCCAGGTCGAGGAACACACCCACGGCGTGCTGTTTCAGTAGAAACGCATCGAAAATATACCCCTCAAGGCGTGTTAGATTGTCGACACTTGAGCGATGGCGACGAAAACCGCATTGCAAGTTGGACAGATGGTTATGTTTTTCTAGCCACCAATTTAACCGAGCGTTTATCATTCACTCGAGAGTCTTACAGAGGACACTCGTCAGGCAAATGGGGCGGTAGCTAGATGGAAGTGTGCCGTCCTTTCCGGGTCGAGGGATGGGGATGACGATACCCTGCGGCTTTAATTTCCGGTCTCACCAGGATCATCACTCCGCCTCACATCTGATTGCGGTCCTTGCGGAAAATGGTTAGGGGTTTCATTGTTAGGTTTCGTTTAGGATTTAGCTTGGTTTCATTAATTGTAACGACTGCTGGTTTGTGGTGTTCAAGTAGGTTCAGTAGTTCTTGTCTTTTGTTTGTTATGCCATTAATGTTAATGTGTAGCAGTCGTATATTATGATGTACGTGTACTGTTACACCTGCCATGTTGGGTTATGTCAATGATCGTGATTTCTGAGTGTGTTTGTTTCTTTTTTGATGTCATGAATCAGGACTGCAATTTGATTTTCCGCATGGAGTGCCCGGATTGTCTTTTTAAGTGTTTTTCTAGCCGTTCCGTTTAGTGTATTTGCAGGCGCTGACGCTGATTTGGTGCTATGTTATCGTACATGCCGTGGATGATGGTGGTGAGAATTTGTTCGGTGGCGTGGTTGATGGCTTCTTTGATGTGTCTTGTTATGTTTTCCTGTAGTGTCTGTACTTGTTGCTGTGTTAATTTAATGTTTTCTTCTGTGTTTGTGATTACGTGCCGAAGAGTACTGACCGTCTCTTTGGTCGTCATGTCCTTTTTGTTCGTTGGAATTTGGGCTATTTCCACGGTCTGGCATTGGCTAACTAGTATTGGCTTAGGTGCTGCTTGGATACATTGAGGGAAAATGCGGGCCTCCGCTATTTGGTGGCTGCTTGTTGATTGTTCCCTTGGATAGGCGGGGCATTTTACCTGGCCTGTATAATGTCCTTGTGTGTCACAGGTGGCACAGAAGGCTGATTGCGTTCCATTTTTGTGGTCGCAGCGTCTTGTCTCGTTCGCGGCGCCACAATGAAAGCATTTTGGCCCATTAGGGCACTGATCTGCATTATGTCCGTATTGCTGGCATCTTCGGCATGGGACATGTCTTGCCGAGTGTCGCGAGGGCTCCGCTAGGAAAATTTGTCCCTCCATTTTTGCTCCTGCCAAAATTTTATTTATTGTGGTGACGTCCGTGCTGAATATGCGAACTAAGCCTGTCGGTCTGCCTTGGCTCAGTATTCTGGAGACTAGCGATTTCCGGGTAGTTTGCGTTTAGTGATTCGAGTAGCTGAGCTTCCTGAATGTTAATGGGAACCGATTTTAAGACTGCGGTGACAGTTTGTTTTGGCCTGTTCGGGTTTGGGTTGTCCTCCTTAGGTAACTGTAGCCTGTATTCTGCTTGGTCTCCAAAATTTATGGGGTTGATTGCCTGTCGGAATGTTTCCAGTGCTACCTGATTTCTAAATGTTAGGGCGTATGTGTTTCTAGGTCTCTCGATCTTGGTTTTGTGAACTATCTTTTCTGGATCGTCTTTCCGGTTTCTCATAAGTTTTGAGAAACGGGTCTCGTTTGTCGGGGTTGCAGTTGATTATGTAAAGAATTTTGTGGCCGTGAAGCAGCGGGGGAACTTGTGAGACTGGGGGCGAAACTATGTTTTGTTGTGGAGGTGAGTGAGGGGTGTCTGAATCAGAGCTGTCGCTGACCGTGTGGCTTGAGTGGTGATTTAGCTACGGTTGAAGATTTTGTCCGGACGCGGTTTGGTCGGCTAGTGCCGGGTTCAGGGGATTTTGAGGTGGAGGTAGATGCCACCTGTGACGAATACTTCGTCATGGTTTAGCGGTTGTAGTTTAGGTAAGAAGGAGTGGCCTGTTAAAAAACGTGATTGCGGAAGTTCTCAGTTCAAAACTGGCGAAGTGTGGTTCCAGGGAACCACAGAACCTGAGTTCTTTTGCAAGCTCAAGTGCTCAGAACAGGCAATCGACTACAAGGATTGGTAGCACGGAATTAAGGTTAGGTAGATTTATGGGTGAGAAGTAGAGCAGGTTGAAGTTCTTGACGTTCTTGAAGCTGCGTAAGGCTGCAAGGAAGCGCCGAGAAGTTCTGGAAGCTCTCGAAGATATGGCCGCTGAGGGTAGTTCTAGTAGTCTCGTAGAAATCTTGCCTTGGCGTGGCGATAGCCTAGACCGTAGAAAGCCTAGAGTTCCTCCGTCGTCGTGTTCCACCGAAGACTCGCTCCCCACTCACACAAAAATGAATGAATGAATAAAAGGAGTTTAGGGACCTGGGTCCCAAGGCTTTTTAGGGAAATTCCCTCTTCAGCCCAGAATAAAGTTTTGAGTGTGGGAGCATGTGGATGGTTGTTTTTTTGTGTGTGTGTGTCAAGATGTCTAGGGGAGTCAGTGAAGAGCAAGTTGTTGTGTTCCATATGGTGGGTTTGGAGTTTTTTTTAATCCAATTCGTTCATCTCGATAGCCCTTAAGACCTATGTGTGATTTGGTTTTGTCGCCTCTTTCCTCGGTCTGTCTTTACGTATAGTTGATTTGTCGCCAATATCTGGGTTTTTAGTGTTGAGTTATCCTATTTGTTGTAGCAATTGCTGGAGGTGTTGTTCTATTTCTTTTCGTTCCTCTTGTTTCCTGTCGTAGAGTTGTATAAGCTTTAGCAAGGGTGTGAGTTTGTCGGTGTTCGCTTTTGGTTGCTTCATTTGTTGTGCGGTTCCAATGAGGTTTCGTCTGTGTATTCTCTGGTGCGCCGCGTCTATATATCTTAGCATGGCTTTCTCTACATGTTTATCTATTGGTTCTGTGTTTGTGGTTTTATGTATTTGGTTGTTCTTGTAATTAGGTTTGAGCTTATAGCACGTACGAAGACATCTTTCGAAGGACTGTAGTCGGCTGAGGGTTTTTGCATTGATTAGTGGGAAGGTTGCTATTGCTGCGTAGGTAAATATGGGTTGGACCAGTGTTTTGTATAGTTTCCTCAGTATATCTGGGTTTATGCCTTGCTTGTTTACTCTTGACGTACACCGCCAGATGCTACTACATCTTCCATCTGAGGCGCTAGGTTTCCTATTAAACATCTATAACCGCATTTGGCATGAGCGGATTTTCCCTTCCTCCTGGCGAGAGGGTATTGTCATCCCCATCCCTCGACCCGGAAAGGACCGCACGCTTCCATCTAGCTACCGCCCCATTTGCCTGACGAGTGTCCTCTGTAAGACCTTCGAGCGAATGACAAACGCTCGGTTAAATTGGTTGCTAGAAAAACATAACCATCTGTCCAACTAGCAATGCGGTTTTCGTCGCCATCGCTCAAGTGTCGATAATTTAACACGCCTTGAGGGGTATATTTCCGATGCGTTTCTACTGAAACAGCACGCCGTGGGCGTCTTCCTCGACCTGGAGAAGGCTTATAACACCACCTGGCGGTACGGCATACTCCGTAACCTACATGGTTACGGTATGCGTGGTCATCTACCGGAATTCCTATGCAACTTTTTAAAACTTCGCCGTTTTCGGGTTCGCATAGGAAACACGATATCACGGGAGCGGATACAAGAGAACGGCGTACCTCAAGGGTGAATTTTGAGCGTCACCCTTTTTGCCGTAGCGATTAACGGCATCACTAGTGCCGTTCGAAGTGGAACTCCATCATCCCTCTATGTTGACTTCGCTATCTATTATAGGTCTGCCAACATAGATCACATTGAGCGCCAACAGCAGCTGACCATTACCCAGCTAGCAGCTTGGGCGCTTCAAACCGGCTTCCGTTTTTCAGCTGCGAAGACGCAGTGTTTCCACTTTCACCGCCTACGAGGTATTCACCCGCCTCCTGATCTTCATTTGAACGGCTCACCCCTGCCCTTTGTCCCGCACCTGAAGTTCTTGGGCCTCTACTTAGACCGACAGCTGAACTGGGAGCACCACATTCGTCACCTTCGAGCCTCTTGCGATCGTTCTCTTCGGGTGCTGAAGGTATTATCTGGAGCATCTTGGGGGGGCGATCGCACGGTAATGTTAAGGCTGTACCGCTCTCTGGTTCGGTCCAAGCTGGACTATGGTAGTTTTATTTATGGCGCAGCGACCGCCTCTAAACTTCGCCTTTTAGACACCGTGCATCATACTGGCATCCGCCTTGCCACAGGAGCTTTCCGCACCAGTCGAGTCGACTGCCTGTATGCAGACTCAGGCGAACCTCCACTCCATATTCGTCGCTCGCTGTTACTCTGCTCGTACGTCTCGAAGTTGGCAAGTTACCCCAATCATCCCTGTTTTAAACCAGTTCTGTGTCCAGATTTAGTCCACCGTTATATGCACCCTGGTTCTCGGACACGCCCCATGGGAATAAGATTTCGGGATCTCCTACATTCCCATGGCCTCCTAATGCCTCGCGTGGAGAGGTCGTCCATCAGCCCTTATCCTGCTTGGCAACTGGATCGTGCGCGCTTCGATCTCGCTCTTTCCAGCAACTCTAAACTCGCTATCCCACATTCCGAACTACTGGGCCGTTACCCTATGTTCCGGTCTTTACAGACGGTTCTCAGTTAGGTAGCACTACGGGTTGCGCATTCTTCATTAACGGTGAGGCTCATAAATTTCGCGTTCTGGACTCCACTTCGGTCTTCTCAGCAGAGTTGTATGCCATCCTCTACTATATGCTCCTTTTTATTTGTAAGTTAGCCCCTGGCTCTTTTATTGTTTGCACCGACTCTCTCAGTGCTCTTCAGGCCTTGAAACAGCACACTGCCGCTCACTCTCTTGTTTTAAAAATAGAGGCCCAGATTTCGCAAATGCTCGGTCGAGGATACCATTTTATTTTTACTTGGACCCCTGGGCATATGTTCATTTCCGGAAACGAGGAGGCGGACGCGGCTGCGAAGCTCGCTTGCCGTTTGCCCCGGAGTTTAACAACTACTGTGCCATACCAGGATGTGCAACGCTTTTTTCGTCGCCAACTCCTCTCTGCTTGGCAGCACTCCTGGACAGCTTTACAAGGCACACAACTCCGGGCAATTAAAGAGAGCGTACGACCCTGGCTGACTTCCTGCAGGGATAACCGGCGAGCCGAGGTGATAGCCGGCTGAGAATTGGGCACACACGAGCTACTCATGGTCATTTGTTGAGAGGGGAACCGGCCGCAGTGTGTGCTCCGTGTGCCGTACGCCTCACTGTGCGGCATATTTTACTCGATTGCCCACAGTACGCCCGCGTTCGCCAGTATTTGGGCTTGGAAGCTAACTTGCTCAGTATTTTAGGTGAGGACCCAGTGGCCGTGGATAAGGCACTGCGGTTTTTTTTTAAATCTGTTTTAATACACAAGTATGACTTGTATTTTATATTTATTACTTTTAGAGTTTTTAAATTTTAGTCTTTAGGTCGTTTTTAATGTCCTTTTATCAGTTGAGTGTTTTTATAATATTTTACTTTGTTTTAGCTAAATTTTATAGCTTTTAAGATTTAGTGTTGACCTAGGGCCCAAATCGCCTTGTTGTCGACGGGCCCTAAAACAGCACACACTCACTCACCCACCCTATGACACCACCTGGCGGTACGGCATACTCCGTAACCTACATGGTTACGGTATGCGTGGTCATCTACCCGAGTTTTTATGCAATTTTTTAAAACTTCGCCTTTTTCGTGTGCGCATAGGGTAAACGATATCCCAGGAGCGGATACAGGAGAACGGTGTACCTCAAGGGTCGATTTTGAGCGTCACCCTGTTTGCCGTAGCGATTAACGGCATCACTAGTGCCGTTAGAAGTGGAATTCCATCATCCCTCTATGTTGACGACTTCGCAGTTTATTATCGGTCTGCCAACATAGATCACATTGAGCGCCAACTGCAGCTGACCAACACCCAGCTGGCAGCTTGGGCGCTTCAAACCGGCTTCCGTTTTTCAGCTGCGAAGACGCAGTGTATCCACTTTCACCGCCTACGAGGTATTCACCCGCCTCCTGATCTTCATTTGAACGGCACACCCCTGCCCTTTGTCCCGCACCTGAAGTTCTTGGGCCTCTACTTAGACCGACAGCTGAACTGGGAGCACCACATTCGTCACCTTCGAGCCTCTTGCGATCGTTCTCTTCGGGTGCTGAAGGTATTATCTGGAGCATCTTGGGGGGGCGATCACACGGTAATATTAAGGCTGTACCGCTCTCTGGTTCGGTCCAAGCTGGACTATGGTAGTTTTATTTATGGCGCAGCGACCGCCTCTAAACTTCGCCTTTTAGACACCGTGCATCATACTGGCATCCGCCTTGCCACAGGAGCTTTCCGCACCAGTCGAGTCGACTGCCTGTATGCAGACTCAGGCGAACCTCCACTCCATATTCGTCGCTCGCTGTTACTCTGCTCGTACGTCTCGAAGTTGGCAAGTTACCCCAATCATCCCTGTTTTAAACCAGTTCTGTGTCCAGATTTAGTCCACCGTTATATGCACCCTGGTTCTCGGACACGCCCCATGGGAATAAGATTTCGGGATCTCCTACATTCCCATGGCCTCCTAATGCCTCGCGTGGAGAGGTCGTCCATCAGCCCTTATCCTGCTTGGCAACTGGATCGTTCTCTTCGGGTGCTGAAGGTATAGTTAGTTACTAACACTCCCCACATGGCAACCTTGGCCTTCGGGGTAACCTCACCCCACCAAGTGATGACCGGACCCATTTCTCAGGTGGAGGCACCCAGAGGGCGGTGTCCATTACCTCCGATGATAGGGTGATAGTGAAGATGGCGGTGTGGTGAGAGGACCTACAGTTTTTACCGTGGACTCCGAACCACGTGCCCCTCAAAACCCAACCTCTGTGGTCCTCGTCCCGAGGGGTGGGCAACAGGAAGTAGGGGACTGACTGATGGGGTGATGTACGGTGGGGACTTGGTGTACCCCAGGACCGCTACGGCTGCCGAGAAGGCCCATCAGTAACCCTGAAAACTGGCAGAAGAGGCTCTGGTATTTTCCCCCAGGGACCTACTACGGTAGGTACGGGATTGGCGATCCCGGGGTCCCTAGCCATTCACCCTCAATTCATCCCCTTCATCTCCATCAACTGTGCCACGTGTAGCTACTGCTTGTCGGTAAGCATCACCTTCTTCCTCTTCTAGTTTTTTATTATAATTATTAGCACTTAAGGTCTTAGGTTTATAACTCCTGTCTCACCAGCAGGGATCTTTCCTATCTCCGTGGTTCTGTCCCACGGTTTTCAGCGCGGCTTCCGACATGTGTGCTCTCCAGAGGTCTCAAAAGTGAAGGTTGAGCGGACCCTTCGCACTGCCCCTATGTGTAGCCTTAGGTGCGGAGCCCGTCCACACCGTCAAGTACACCCACGTAGCTCCTTGAGGACCCGGTCTGTGGTAATCTCCCGACGGCCGCGTTGCCGTTGGCTTAGTATCACGGACCGGACGTGTTACCGCTGACGGAACCCCGGTGTAATCAACCACAAGTCCCCTGAATCCGCGTGTGCCTATTACACGCATGCGCGGCCTAAAGTGGGGAGCCACAGGCGGTTATTCCTGTGGTAGGGGCATAAAGCCGGGGTGTGCGTGGTGAACGGTTTACCCATACGGACAAGCAGTGGATATTGAAGGGTAGCTTTTCTGAGGTACAAATGAGATCGGTCATGGGTGAGGTCCCCATGACGGCACAGACCGTGAAGATTCGGTGTCTTTTTTCTTTAACCCCCGGATGGCAGGCTGACGCCGACGGTTCCGGATGGGGGTCTCTATCATCATGTCTCCGCGCAAAACCTCCTTCATTGACCCTTATTTATTGATGACCTTGGCATGCGATGGAAAAACGTTTAAGGATATTAGCCCATTCTACATAAAGCGTGAAATAGATAAAATCAGTGGCCCTGTCAAAAACGCTACGCGTCTCAGAGACGGCAACCTACTATTAGAGACCGCAACTGCAGAGCAATCTAAAAAACTGCAAAAGGCGACTTTGTTGGGCTCCTACCCGATCCGGGTAGCCCCACACAAAACTCTTAACACCTGCAGAGGAGTAGTCACCACCTCCAGCCTAGATGGTCTAGCGAACGAAGAAATAGTAAGTGGCCTCTCTGATCAACTTGTTTGTTAGGCGTACCGCTTAACACGGAAACAAGATGGCAAGGAGTACCCACTACGTACGGTATTTCTAACTTTTGCTGGGACGAAGTTACCCGAATACATATATTGCGGCTACGAACGTGCTAGCGTCCGCCAGTATGTCCCGAACCCCATGCGCTGCTTCCAATTTCAGCGGTTCGGACATACGAAGGTCACATGTACCAATCCTGCTCTTTGTGAGCAATGTGGCCTACCGAAGCACGACGATCCTAACTGCAGTCGAACACCTTGTTGCGTGAACTGTGGCGGTAGTCATCCCTCCAGCTCGCGACAGTGCCCTAGATTCATGGACGAAAAAAGCATACAGGAGCTACGTGTAAAGGAACGCCTGACTTTTCCAGAGGCACGACGGCGCTTTGAACAACTGAAGCCTGCGACTACTGGATATGCATCAGCAGCTCGCCGTACTCCTAACACCACTGTTGCTGTTCAACACGTCCCTGTCGCCCACGCATCCACGCAGACTGACTTTCTAGCCGTTAAACCTTCGTCTCAGACTTAGTATATCCACCAGCACTACCTCCGCTTCAACCGTACAAACTCCAACCACCAAGCCATCACCGAGTAACAACAATCCAGTAGTGAATGTGAAAAACCGATCCCGGCCACAACATCGATCACGAAGTCGCTCGCCTACTATTAGATCCCGGTCTCGTTCTACGAGCCGTAGGAGTTCTGACTCCCGATCATCAGCGGAGTCACAGGAGGCTAACGATTTTCGAGTCGTAGGGCCCAAGTCAGCCAAGGTCAAGAAAAAAGTTAAAACGGCCCGTTAAAAACTCTTCATGGAAATAATCCAGTGGAATGTCAATGGTTTTCGAGCTCGTGCTCAAGACCTACAATATTTAGTCTCTCAACGGTCACCGTCAATTATTTGCCTCCAGGAAACCCACTTACATCCCAATCACTCGTTACACCTTCACTCTTTCTCTGCCTTTAGAAGCGACTCTCTTGCAGGTATGCGTGCAAGCGGTGGCGTTGCTACCTTAGTGGCGCCTAACATCTCAGCCGCCAACGTTCCTCTCACCACACCATTGCAAGCTTTGGCCGTTCGGATACAGCTGGAGAGCATCAGTTTTACCATCTGCAACATCTACCTGCCGCCGCTCAGTATTGTTCCAGAGCGTGATCTTCAAGCTCTGTTGGCACAGCTCCCCTCACCACTACTCCTTGTGGGAGATTTTAATGCCAAGCACACGCTCTGGGGATCAGACACTGATGACGCCCGTGGATGCCTCCTCGTAGACGTCTTCGATAAGTCTGACCTGCTTCTGCTAAATACTGGTGACCCGACATTCCTATCATCCGCTTATGGTACACATTCCGTACTAGACCTTTCTTTCTGCAGTCCGTCATTAGTACCACTACTTGAGTGGTCAGTACTTTCCGACCTCTTTGGCAGTGATCACTACCCCATTAACATTCATTTTTCTGGCCGCCAATGTGTACCTTCTCGACATCCTCGCTGGATTATTTCCAAAGCTAACTGGGGAAAATACCAATCCCTGATACACCTCATCGACGATGGTTTCGACACTATCGACGAAATGGTCGAATATTTTACTTGCTCGATCCTGCTCGCAGCAGAATCCAGCATTCCTCGAGGTTCACCTACACCACGTCGTATCCCTGTACCGTGGTGGTTTGAGGAATGCAGTTTGGCAGTCAAAGCACGCAAACGTGCTTTGCGCGTTTTTCAGCGGCACCCGACTGAAGGGAACTTTGTCGCCTTCAAACGTTCTCGCGCTAGGGCACGCTTTATACTGCGCAACGCTAAGCGTACATCTTGGGAAGCCTATGTGTCTTCGCTTTCCCGGCGCAGCTCTACCCAACAAGTATGGTCAGCTGTTCGGCGGATGTATGGCAAGTATCGCCGGACGGTAATTCCGGGCCTTGCCATCAACGGTTCCATGTGCACCACCGAGCAGGACATAGCAGAAGCCCTAGCTACACCATTTGCTGCTACTAGCCAAACTGCCCGCTATGACGCTCTCTTCCTGCCTATTAAGGAAAAGGCGGAGCGGGTACAACTAAATTTTAATAGTGACTGCACCGAGCCGTACAACCAACCGTTTACCGCTGCCGAGCTCGCCCATTCTCTAGCGTTAGCAAAGGATTCTGCTCCAGGTCCCGATGACGTACACCGACAGATGCTGCTACATCTTCCATCTGAGGCGCTATGTTTCCTGTTAAACATCTATAACCGCATTTGGCATGAGCGGGTTTTCCCTTCCTCCTGGCGAGAGGGTATTGTCATCCCCATCCCTCGACCCGGAAAGGACCGCATGCTACCATCTAGCTACCGCCCCATTTGCCTGACGAGTGTCATCTGTAAGACCTTCGAGCGGATGATAAATGCTCGGTTAAATTGGTGGCTAGAAAAACATAACCATCTGTCCAACTTGCAATGCGGTTTTCGTCGCCATCGCTCAAGTGTCGATAATCTAACACGCCTTGAGGGATATATTTCCGATGCCTTTCTACTGAAACAGCACGCCGTGGGCGTGTTCCTCGACCTGGAGAAGGCCTATGACACCACTTGGCGGTACGGCATACTCCGTAACCTTCATAGTTACGGTATGCGTGGTCATCTACCCGAATTCCTATGCAACTTTTTAAAACTTCGCCGTTTTCGGGTTCGCATAGGAAACACTCTATCACGGGAGCAGATACAGGAGAACGGCGTACCTCAAGGGTCAATTTTGAGCGTCACCCTTTTTGCCGTAGCGATTAACGGAATCACTAGTGCCGTTCGAAGTGGAATTCCATCATCCCTCTATGTTGACGACTTCGCAATCTATTATAGGTCTGCCAACATAGATCACATTGAGCGCCAACTGCAGCTGACCATTACCCAGCTAGCAGCTTGGGCGCTTCAAACCGGCTTCCGTTTTTCAGCTGCGAAGACGCAGTGTATCCACTTCCACCGCCTGCGAGGTATTCACCCGCCTCCGGATCTTCATTTGAACGGCACACCCCTGCCATTTGTCTCGCACCTGAAGTTCTTGGGCCTCTACTTGGACCGACAACTAAATTGGGAGCACCACATTCGTCACCATCGAGCCTTTTGCGATCGCTCTCTTCGGGTGCTCAAGGTATTATCTGGAGCATCTTGGGGGGGGGCGACCGCATGGTAATGTTGAGGCTGTGCCGCTCTCTGGTTCGGTCCAAGCTTGACTATGGCAGTTTTATTTATGGCGCAGCGACCGTCTCTAAACTTCGCCTTTTAGACACCGTGCATCACACTGGCATCCGCCTTGCCACAGGAGCATTCCGCACCAGTCGAGTCGACTGCCTGTATGCAGACTCAGGCGAACCTCCACTCCATATTCGTCGCTCGCTGTTACTATGCTCATACGTGTCGAAGTTGGCAAGTCATCCCAATCATCCTTGTTTCAAACCAGTTCTGTTGTCAGACTTAGTCCACCGTTATATGCGCCCTGGTTCTCGGACACGCCCCGTGGGAATAAGATTTCGGGATTTCCTACATTCTCATGGCCTCCGAATGCCTCGCGTGGAGAGGTCGTCCATCTGCCCTTATCCAGCATGGCAGCTCGATCGTGCGCGGTTCGATCTAACTCTTGCAAACAACCCTAGACTCGCTACTCCACATTCGGTGTTCCAACAACTTTTTGCCGAATTACTGGGCCGTTACCCTAACTATGTTCCGGTCTTTACAGACGGTTCTCAGTCTGGTAACGCTACCGGTTGCGCATTCTTCGTTAACGGTGAGGCTCACAAATTTCGCCTTATGGACTCCACTTCAGTTTTTTCCGCAGAACTGTATGCCATCTTTTATTTGCTCCTTTTTATTTGCAAGTTAGCTCCTGGCCCTTTTATCGTCTGCACTGACTTCCTAAGTGCGCTTCAGGCCTTGCAACAACACACTGCCACTCATACCCTGGTTTTAAAAATACAGACCGAGATCTCGAAATTGCTCGGTCGGGGATACAATTTTGTTTTTACTTGGACCCCAGGCCATGTTGGGATTTCCGGAAACGAGGAGGCGGATGCGGCCGCTAAGTCTGCTTGCCGTTTGCCCCGGAGTTTAACAACTAAAGTGCCATACCAGGATGTGCAACGTTTTTTCCGTCGCCAGCTCCTATCTTCTTGGCAGCAATCCTGGACAGGTTTGAAAGGCACACAACTCCGGGGAATAAAGGAGAGCGTACAACCCTGGCTAACTTCCTGCAGGGATAACCGGCGAGCCGAGGTGATACTCACCCGGCTGAGAATTGGGCACACACGAGCGACACATGGCCATCTATTAAGAGGGGAACCGGCCCCTGTGTGTGCCCCGTGTGCAGTACGCCTCACGGTGCGGCACGTACTGATTGATTGCCCGCAGTACGCCCGCGTCCGGCAGTCAATAGGCTTGGGAGCTAACTTGCCCAGTATTTTAGGGGATGACCCAGTGGCCGTGAATAAGGCACTGCGGTATGTTACCGCGATTGGTTTTAATATACAAGTGTGACCTGGATTTTATATTTAATTTTAGCGATTTTAAATTATAAATTTTAGATGGTTTTTATGTCCCTTTAACAGTTGAGTGGTTTTATTACATTTTACCTTTTTAACTAAATTTTTATAGTTTTTAGGTTTTAGTGTTGACTTGGGGCCCAAATGACCTTTTTGTCGACGGGCCCTTAAACACCACTCACTCACCCCGAACCACGTTGGGCATAGGGGATACTTCACGTGTGCTAGACAGAGGTGAAGGCGTGGATAGGGCCGACTTAGACTCGCCAACCCCAGAGCCGGGAATTGAACTCGGGACCCTTAGAACGGGAACCGCGAACGAAACCACCGCGCTACCCCGGCCCCTGGTGCTGAAGGTATTATCTGGAGCATCTTGGGGGGGGCGATCGCACGGTGATGTTAAGGCTGTACCGCTCTCTGGTTCGGTCCAAGCTGGACTATGGCAGTTTTATTTATGGCGCAGCGACCGCCTCACTTCGCCTTTTAGACACCGTGCATCATACTGGCATCCGCCTTGCCACAGGAGGTTTCCGCACCAGTCGAGTCGACTGCCTGTATGCAGATTCAGGCGAACCTCCACTCCATATTCGTCGCTCGCTGTTACTCTGCTCATACGTCTCGAAGTTGGCAAGTTATCCCAATCATCCTTGTTTTAAACCAGTTCTGTGTCCAGATTTAGTCCACCGCTATGTGCGCCCTGGTTCTCGGACACGCCCCATGGGAATAAGATTTCGGGATCTCATACATTCCCATGGCCTCCGAATGCCTCGCTTTGAGAGGTCGTCCATCAGCCCTTATCCCGCTTGGCAGCCCAATCGTGCGCGGTTCGATCTCGCTCTTTCCAGCAACTCTAAACTCGCTGCTCCAAATTCGGTGTTCCAACAACTTTTTTTGCCGAACTACTGGGCCGTTACCCTAAATATGTTCCGGTCTTTACGGACGGTTCTCAGCTAGGTAGCACAACGGGTTGCGCGTTTTTCATTAACGGCGAGGCTCATAAATTTCGACTGCTGGACTCCACTTCGGTCTTCTCAGCGGAGCTGTATGCCATCTTTTATTTGCTCCTTTTTATTTGCAAGTTAGCTCCTGGTTCTTTTATTGTTTGCACTGATTCTCTAAGTGCTCTTCAGGCCTTGCAACAGCACACAGCCGCTCACACCCTTGTAAAAATACAGGCCCAGATCTCGCAAATGCTCGGTCGCGGATACCATTTTGTTTTTTACTTGGATCCCAGGCCATGTGGGCATTTCCGGGAACGAGGAGGCGGACGCGGCTGCTAAGTCCACTTGCCGTTTGCCCCGGAGTTTAACAACTACGGTGCCGTACCAGGATGTGCTACGTTTTTTCCGTCGCCAACTCCTATCTGCTTGGCAGCAATCCTGGACAGCTTTGGAGGGCACACAACTCCGGGCGATAAAGGAGAGCGTACAACCCTGGCCAACTTCCTGCAGGGATAACCGGCGAGCCGAGGTGATACTCACCCGGCTGAGAATTGGGCACACACGTGCAACGCATGGCCATCTATTAAGAGGGGAACCGGCCCCTGTGTTTGCTCCGTGTGCAGTACCTCTCACCGTGCGGCATGTATTGCTGGATTGCCCGCAATACACCCGCGTTCGCCAGTCTTTGGGCCTAAGAGCTAACTTGCACGGTATTTTACCCCCCCAGGGGCCTACCACGGTAGGTACGGGTATTGGCGATCCCGGGGTCCCGAGCCAACAGTCTCCCTCGTGTGGGCTCCTCTTCGTGGTTGAGGGAGACGGTCAACAGGCCCACCCACGTGTAGGCCGTGCGTGGAGACCCGTGTCGGTGGAAAGGTTTGTCCTGGTGGTTGAGGGGTGCGCATCTGAGCTCGTTCCAGTATTTTTTCTGAATTCGGGGAGGGTGCGCATTGCTAATACACCACTTTGGCTACTGCTCCACCTAAACGGGAGGCTAGGGACTAACCCACCCCTAGTCAATCGGCCAGGACAAGGTGTTACACTGAACTCCAGGGTGAGTGGGACGGCGCGCCCGCTATATCCCCTGTATAGCCCTGTCATCCCAGTGGGATGACCCCTTGTTGGGCTCCGTGGTGGGTGGAGAGTACTGGGGGATGAAATTTACTTTTAGCTACTTATGGCTACACTCACTCCAAAAAAACGTAAACAGGTAATTGATGAAAAAGAGGTACACGTGTCGTCATCTGCGCGTTACCTAGTAATACACCGTACTGAAGAGGGTCAGTCCTTCCTTAAGGTAAATCCATTTATTATTCAGTCGGGTCTAGATAAAATCGCCGGTCCAGTTAAATCCTGTACTCGCCTACGTTCCGGTTCCCTCTTAGTCGAGAGTTACAGTGCCACGCAGTTCGAGAAGTTAACGAAGGCAAAACTCCTACACGGATACCCCATCCGTGTAGAGAAACACAGGAGCCTCAACTCTTCAAAGGGCGTTATCACCAGCCCCCTGCTAGACGGTATGCCGGAGGAGGAGATACAAGGGTATCTGGCTGACCAGGGTGTCACGGACGTTTACCGTGTTCGAGTCAAGCGTGACGGCGTACTGGTTCCCAGCCGCACGCTCTTCATTACTTTTGATCGGCTCGACCTGCCTCAAAAGATCAAGGCAGGCTATGAAGTTATCCCTGTGCGACCGTATATTCCGCGACCAATGCGTTGTTACCAGTGCCAACGTTATGGCCATACTAAGACCTGTAAGGCTGCTGTCGCGGTGTGTGTTAACTGTGGTAAGGACGGTCATGATGGAGCGTGTACAACTACTCCCAGTTGCGTGAACTGCCAAGGTGAACATCCGGCGAACTCCCGAAATTGTCCGCGATACCAGGACGAGAAGGCCATCCAGGAGCTACGGGTGAAGGAGCGTCTATCCTTCTCTGAAGCCCGCAAACGCCATCAAGCTCGACAGCCTTCTCTCCTGATGTTCGGTACTTTTAGTTCCATCGTATCAAAACCAGTACCGAAGCGCGACGTGGGCACTCAAACTTGCCCTATACCGTCCACCATGACTACTCCTCGCGTCGCTGTGCCTACTACCGATACCATTGGCTCCAAAACCGTAACTGTAAGTACTGAGACCCGCAAATTTAAAACGACACCTAAGAGAGCAGACTTCCTCAAAAACCCTCCGGCGTCTAGCAGTGGCAAGTGTTCAGTTCCGGGCAGTTCTCCTTCACCTCCTCGTCGCTCTCGCTCCCAGGATACTAGGGGGCGCAGTCGCATGAAGGGGCTTTCTCCTCCACCCTTAAGTATCGGAAACAGTTATTTGCCCCTGACCTCGATCTCCAGCGACCCTGACCCTCTTCCAGATGAGGAGCCTATGGAGCACGAGCCAAGTGCTCCCAAAAGCCCGAGTCCCATGCGTAGCCATAAAGGCAAATTGAAGCGTCAGCCGCCAGCCAAGTGAACTAAGCGACCAGCTTTCGCCATCTAAACCTGGATGTCCATCCTCCAGTGGAATACGCGTGGCGTGCGCAGGCGTAAACCTGAACTCCAACTGTTGGCAAATTCGCTGTCCCCCAGTATTTTCTGCCTGCAGGAGACGAAACTTCACCAACAGGATACCTTCACCTTTCCTGGTTTTACTCCGGTGCGATTTGACCTCCCACCGGAGCCCGGTTCTCCTGCACATGGGGGTGTTATGCTTTTAATCCGGGATGACGTTTTCTTTCAACCTCTTCCTCTCGCTAGTACGCTGCAAGCTGTAGCTATTACTCTTAGATTTCCTGGCCTTTCATTTACTCTATGTTCTGTTTATCTACCGCCGTCTTCTCCCTTCGCCATTGCGGACCTCACAGATCTAATGTCCCAGCTCCCGACACCCTTCTTGTTGTTGGGAGACTTCAATGCCCATCACCCTCTTTGGGGATCGCCTAGGGCTTGCGTAAGGGGGAAGCACCTAGCTGAATTCTTTCTTCAGAATCACCTCTCTCTTCTCAACACAGGCGAACCTACATTTATTTCTGATTCAACCAGCACTCTCTCTCACCTGGACCTATCTGTTTGCTCGGCACAGCTTGCTCATCGTTTTGAGTGGAACGTCGTCTCGGACACATTCTCCAGCGATCACCTCCCCTGCCTGATAAGCCTGCTCTCGAACTATACACCATCGTCTCGTGTACCCACCTGGCAGCTACACAAAGCAAACTGGCCTCTTTTTTGTAGCCTGGCTATTTTCGACTCCCGTGTATCGGAAGACGTTGACGAGATGGTAGAGCACGTTACATCTGTGATCACATCTGCCGCCGAACGTGCTATACCTCGCTCGTCAGGCCAACCTCGGCGTTTACCCGTTCCCTGGTGGACCGACGAATGCCGGGTGGCGGTGCGTGCACGCCGGGCAGCACTGCGCGCATTTAAGCGCCATCCTACTCTGGATAACTTGGTCACCTTTAAGCGCTTACGAGCCAAAGCCCGTCGCGTCATTCAGGCTAGCAAGAGGACATCGTGGCAGCGCTTTGTGGAGACATTTAACCGCTTCACACCATCATCAGTGATCTGGAACAAGCTGCGACGCGTGGCCGGCAAAGTTTCTCGTGTTGCCGTGCCTGGCCTGCGGGTTAACAACGACATCGTAGTTTCCCCTAGAGCGGTCGCTGATGCCCTGGGAGGCGCCTTTGCTGAGGTCTCTCGCTCCTCCCATTATTCCGCGGACTTTCTACCCATCAAACACCGGGCTGAGACTCATGAACTCTCCTTCCACTCCTTGAACCGTGAGTGTTATAACGCCTTCTTCACCATGCAAGAGCTGGAGCGGGCCCTGGTCTGTTCCAGGCCCTCCGCACCGGGGCCGGATGGAATACACATCCTAATGCTGCAGCGCCTGTCTTCGCCAGGTAAGCATTTTCTTTTGCAAGTATATAACCTAATCTGGCGCACAGCAACTTTTCCGTCCGCTTGGCGCGAGGCCACCGTTGTCCCTATCTTAAAACCTGGAAAGGATCCCCATCTCCCGTCCAGCTATCGTCCGATCTCCCTCACCAGTTGCCTTTGCAAGGTGATGGAGCGTATGATAAACGGGCGATTGACATGGTGGCTAGAATCACAACACCTTCTATCTAACGTTCAGTGTGGTTTTCGTCGCTACCGTTCAACGGTTGACCACCTAGTCTCGTTGTCAACGCAAATTATGGATGGCTTTCTACGTAAGAGCCAAACGGTAGCTGTGTTCTTTGACCTGGAGAAGGCTTATGACACTTGCTGGAGATACGGAATTCTCCGTACCCTCCATAAATGGGGCATTCGTGGAAGACTGCCGCTTTTTATTCGAGAGTTCATGCGAGATAGGGTGTTTCGGGTACGTGTGGGTTCGGTTTTATCTCGTGCTTTTAGCCAAGAGAACGGAGTACCGCAGGGCTCGGTACTTAGTGTCACACTATTTGCTATTGCCATCGATCCCATTGCGGAGTGCGCCCCGTCGGGCATTTCTTCTTCCTTGTTCGTGGACGACTTCGCCATTTACAGTAGTTCTCGGCGGACTTCTCTCCTACAACGCCGCCTCCAACTGTGCCTTGATCGCCTCTTCACCTGGAGTGTGGAAAACGGCTTTAAGTTCTCCGCCGAGAAGACCGTCTGCGTAAACTTCTGGCGCCGGAAAGTATTTCCGTCACCTCCTCTACATCTCGGAGCCGATGCCCTTCCTTACGCAGACGAGACAAAATTCTTGGGATTGGTCCTCGATAGGAAGCTTAGTTGGTCTTCTCATATCTCGTATTTAAAGGCCAGGTGTGAACGTTCTCTTAGTGTTTTACGTGTTTTATGTGGCACATCCTGGGGAGCAGATCGGACAGTTCTGTTAAGACTCTACCGTTCTTTTATCCGATCCAAACTAGACTACGGCTGTATTGTGTATTCGTCAGCTCGACCTTCGATTTTAAAACGCCTAGACCCTGTTCACCACCGTGGTATCCGTTTGAGTATTGGCGCCTTTCCAACAAGTCCAGTCATGAGCCTTTGTGCGGAAGCCGCTGAACCTCCGCTTCGCTATCGGCGTGATGTCCTCCTGTGTAGTTACGCTTGCCGGCTTCTTAGTTTGCCGGAACATCCGTCGTTTAGCTCGTTCTTTGATGATTCTCTGGACCGGCAATACTCAGCGCGCTCCCTGGCCCTCCCTCCTCCTGGCATTCGGTTTCGCTCTCTGCTTCGGCTGTTGGACGTCCATTTGCCTGTGCCATTCCGCAAAGGAGAAACTCGATTTCCCCCATGGCTCCGCTCCGAGATCCACGTAAATTTAAGCCTGCTGTCCATGCCGAAATTGTCGACGCCAGATTCCATCCTTCGTTCGGGTTTTTTAGAAGTTCAGGCGCAGTACCGACCCTGTAGTTTTATTTACACTGATGGTTCGAAGGATAATACGGGAGTGGGATGTGCTTTTATTCACGGTCGGAAGAGTTTTAGCTTTCGTCTTTTACCGCAGTGCTCGATTTTTACGGCAGAGCTGTTTGGTATTTACCAAGCTCTTTTATATATTCGTCGGCAAGCATTACAGTCTTGGGTTATCTGCTCCGATTCCCTGAGTGCCCTCCAGAGCCTACGGATGCTGTACACCTATCATCCACTCGTACAGCGGATCCAGGACTGCCTTCACACTCTCGCCAGTGCAGGCACTTGCGTATCCTTAGTGTGGGTACCTGGACACGTAGGCATATCTGGAAACGAGGCTGCCGACGCTGCCGCGAAAGCAGCTGTTTTAGCTCCCAGATGTTTTAGGTCTAGTGTTCCCTCAGATGATTTTAACTCCTATTTACGTCTCGCCATCCTGTCAATGTGGAGCAGGCATTGGCAAGCCCGTCGGGGGAACAAACTTAGAGCGGTGAAGCCCCTCCCGATCATCTGGAGCACTTCGTCGCGCACCTCTCGTCGCGAAGAGGTTATTTTAGCAAGACTGCGTATCGGGCACTGCCGTTTTAGCCATGGTCACCTTTTATCTTCTGATGCTGCACCGCTCTGTTCGCATTGTCATGAGCCCATGTCGGTGCGGCATGTTTTAGTTCAGTGCCGGTTCTTAACCCAGCTGCGTGTGTCCTTGGACCTGCCGATGACCCTGCCCGAAGTGCTGGCAGACACTTCACGTGCAGTGGATCGTGTTTTACGTTTTATTGACCGCAGTGGACTGGGCACCAGTGTATGACCTATATAATTGAACTCTTATCTGACTGTTCGCCTTTTAAACGGGTTGTTTTATCAGTTTTATTGTCTCTTTTGTATTAATACAGTATTTGGCACTGTATTGGTGACCTTTTTTACTATTTTAAAGTTTTTAGTCTTTTAGCTGAGAAATCCGTTTTAACCTTTTAACGTTATTGTTTTTTAATGGGCGCTAATGACCATAGCAGTTGTGCGCCCTAAAGCCCCACCACTACTACTACGGTATTTTAGGGAACGACCCAGTGGCCGTGGATAAGGTTCTGCGGTTCGTTTTTAAAATCGGTTTTAGCAAACAAGTCTAACTTGTATTTTATATTTATTAATTTTAGAGATTTTAAATTATAAGTTTTAGATGGTTTTTATGTCCTTTTAACAGTTGAGTGGTTTTATTACATTTTACCTTTTAAGCTAATTTTTTTTTTTAGCTTTTAGGTTTTAGTGTTGACTTGGGGCCCAAATGACCTTGTTGTCGACGGGCCCTTAAACACCACACACTCACTCACTCAAACGCTTTCCATTTCATTTGTCACTCACTTCGCTTAACGCATTACATTCAGATCACAACCCAGTACTTGCTGAGGTTAATACAAGGATTGCCAACCATGACGTCTCGGTTCAAAACCGAGATGTGGGCTGGGATTGCGTCAAAGTCTCCCTGAATGACTCCATTCCCCCCAACCCCAACATAACCGACATTCCCTCCCTCGAGGCTGCGGTCTCGTCCTTCACCTCAGTCGTCAAGCGAACGGTCCGCAACCTTACAGTTATCACCCCAGCCCCTCTTCATCCGGATGTTCTTCCCGTAGACATCCTACTTCTCATTCGCCGTTCATGGGCAGCAAGGCGGCTCTACCAGACACCGCACGCCTCATAATCGAGGGCTTCATCGGCGACTGTGCCGAGAGGTTCGTGCGCGCCTCCGTAAGCACAGAGTGCGCGCGTGGGAGGACACGATGTCTCGTATGAACCTCGAGGACGGAGACGTGTGGGGGTCATTAAAAGACTTCGGAACCGCCAAGGGACACCAAACTCCCCACTCCAGGGTACCCAAGGCCTGTCCTACGAACCACAGGCCAAGGCTACGGTGTTCGCCGACTACCTTGAGAGGACCATGAGGCCTAGGGAAGACCCCCAGGACCCTGCCTTCTCTGACCGCTTTAGGCAGGAGGTTCGTCGATTCCTTCGGCGACCCCCGGCTGAGGCGGACAGACTCCCAGTAATAAGGCCCAGTGAGCTTCAGGGCGTACTCCGGCGCCTCAAACCAAAAAAGGCAGCGGGACCTGATGGCGTAACGCCACTCGTGCTCCGCCACCTTCCTTTCAGTGCCGTGTTATTTCTTACCAGAGTCTTCAATATGTGTCTCTCTCTGAGTCACTTTCCACGTAGTTGGAGAGAGGCTCGGGTGATATGCATCTTGAAGCCAGGGAAAGACCCGGTTAATCCTGCCAACTACCGCTCCATCAGCCTCCTTTCTGTTCTCTCGAAGGTTTTCGAGAGACTTTTCTTAGCCCGCATGTCCCCCCTTCTGGCTGACATACAAGCCATCCCTCCTCACCAGTTTGGCTTTCGTCCTGGGCATTCTACGTCACAGCAGTTGCTGCGCGTGGTGGAGGCTGCAGCCCTGGGTTTCCAGGACAAGGCATTCACCTCGGCGGTTTCTCTGGACGTGGAAAAGGCTTTCTCTACGACCTGGCACGCGGGTCTTCTGTACAAATTCATACAACTGGAGCTACCCACTCAAGTTATACACCTTCTTCACTCTTTTCTAAAGCATATATTCTTCACTGTCACAGTGGCGGGAAAAACATCTACACGAAGGTCTATCCGCGGCGGAGTCCCCGAAGGTTCTGTGTTATCCCCGACGCTGTACAGCGTCTATGTGGCTGACCTTCCCACTGAACAGCACGTCAACATAGCACAGTATGCTGACGACGTGCTGCTAAACTCAACAAATAGACACCCACGCAGAACCTTCAACCCCATCCAAAGATACCTAATCCTCCTCCAGAATTGGTGCACGCTTTGGCGATTGTCCATTAATACGGAGAAAAGCCAAGCGATATTGTTCACCAAGCGCCGCTTTCCCGCCAATTTCCCCCAATTTACCTACTTCGGGCAAGGGATCAGGTGG
The DNA here is from genome assembly GCA_030765055.1 of Mantis religiosa. NCBI lineage: Eukaryota > Metazoa > Arthropoda > Insecta > Mantodea > Mantidae > Mantis > Mantis religiosa. The sequence continues at coordinate 8,476,826 of JAUKNK010000016.1, forward strand.
GAGAAATCAATCAACTACTTGGGAGTCAAGCTGGCCAAGGGCCTAACTTTTCGGGAGCACATCCAGGAGCAAGCTCATCGGTCGTGTGGCGCCGTGGCATCACTATACCCTGTGCTTCGGTCTGCCATGTCTGTTCCCCTAAAGTTGCGCCTCTTTATGGCTCTGGCCCTTCCTATCATGCTCTATGCGTGCGAAGTCTGGGGTATGGCCGCAGGCTCACATCTAGTTCTGCTCCAACGTGCACAGAATAAATGTCTTCGGATTATTTATTCTGTTTGTACAAGGTTCCCCGTGAGATTATTTCACGAGGCTTCATCCCTCCGATATGTGGAGGATGAAATTAGGCGCCGGGCGACAAAACTCTTCGAGGGTTTGCCCCAACATCAGAGCGCCCTCGTCAGATCCCTTGGAGATTATGTTCCTCGTGAGCGTCGCTTAAAGCGATACCGGTTACCCCGCATGTCTTGCGGTCACTACCGGTAACCACATGATCTCCATTCCAGCCTAAATTAAATTTCAGCTAATCCAAAATTGTTATTATGGAATATTCAAAATTATACATACCTTCTTCCTAGTTTATTAACTAACCCACTAGCGGTGCTCGCTGTCCGTAGCACCCGGTTCATCATTCCCTGAGGAGCAAAAAGCTACCTCCCTACACTAACCCCACTTAAAATACACCCGTCATTCTGCAACATCCACATCCCGCCGCTACGTGGTTAAGCTCTTCCCAGAGCAGGTAGACGATTTGACTACCCTTCGGGCTGTTCCAAACAGCCCGCCAGATTTGTGCTGCTGCTGAAGGGTCAGACGCGGTCTCTCACTCTCTCTCTCTCTGGACTCTGCTTCGAGACGTCGTGGACTGCACATCGCCTCGAGAAGTGGAGTTGCCAGCGACCAGAACTTCGGAGTCAGCGAATTGCCACCATCGGGAGGGACCCTTGAGAAGCTCCCGGCAATTTCGCTAAATCTCCAGGATAAGGCAGCAGCGTGCGAGCGACAAGAACAACCTCCAAGAAAACAGCCGGCCAGCTCCACATCAGCCAGGCGAGGTACAAGGCCTAAGCCAACGTCTTAAAAGACGGTATTTTAAGGCGCCTTGGGGTCCGGCCCTCTGTACCTCACGCTTAATAGCAAACCTGTGCTGACTGGTAAGTATACAGTCGAGGTTAGCTGTGCACTGCACTTCGGTGCAGGGCAAAATGCCCAAAGAAAGGGAACCATCCGACATTTCCACTCCAACCCGCCTTCTAGGAATGGAAGCCATCCCCAGTACTAGCACTGGAATCACCCACTCTGCTGTCGGGACTCCAACCCTGACTGCAGGAAGCAAACGGCCTCGCCGAAAGCCATCAAAGGGCGTAAATGGCAAGGCCAAGAGATTAGCTGTCGCCAAACAGCAAACTGGCAAGGGCCCTTCCCGCGAAACACCACAGCGGGTAGGCAAAATTTCAGAGGGTGAGCCCTCAGACAACTCCTCTTACGAGGAGTATTTCACCGAAGGAACTGCGGTTCCAAGGCATTCATCCTCCAGGATGGAAGACTCCGATGGGGAACACAGCTGATCGAACATCTCTACAGATGTTGATGAGGCTGTTTCGCACCGTGACCAACCGGCGAAGGGAGAGAAAAGCCCCTCACCTGGAGACAACTGGCACGTCCAGTCGTTCTGGGCCACCCAGGAGGCACATTCCTCCTGTGATCGTGGATGACTTCCGGGGCTTGGTAGGCTTTTTAAAGGAAGTCATGCCAAACCTGTCGGTGTCATGCAGGGTCACCAGGAGGAAGAGCCGAAATGTCTTCCAGGCGAGTAACGCCGAAGACTACCAGCTTATTCTAAAGGCACTGGACAGGAAGTCCATCCCTTACTTCACCTTCGGCCTAGATAAGAGCCATGACGTCAAGAGGGTCATCAGAGGCCGACCAGTGGACACACCGGTGGGTGACATCATCGACGACCTTAACCGCCAGGGCATTCAGCCCCGCTTGGTCAGGCAGATGACCAAGCCAGCTCCACAGGGTCAGCCAGGCCCTGTCCCAATCCCACTCTTCCTCGTGATAGTGGAACGGGCCAACGATCCGGAGGGGAAGCTAGATGGTGTCTCTACCATCTGCTACCTCCGAGTAAGGATTGAGCCAGTGAGGAGCTCTGGCGGTCCACCTCAATGCCATCGCTGCCTGGGATTCAACCACCCCAGCCAGTTCTGCAAGAGGACACCCCGCTGCCTGAGGTGTAGTGGAGCAGCAAGTTTGTCCAAGGTCACCAACAGATGTGCCCACTTGTGCTAACTGCAAGGGAGCACATGTGGCTTGCTACGGCGGCTGTCCTGCCAGAAAGGCAGTCATAGCAGCGAACAAGCCCCCAGCGAGACAGCAGCAACAGCAGAGGACCTCACCAGCGGGGGCGGACCCAAGACCGGTCCCCTCAACCAGCTCCAGTGTGCCCACGACTCGGCGGGATGCCGATAGGCCAAGAAGTTACGCTCGAGTAGCACAAGGGGCCTCTGATGGACCTAAAACGTCACGGGAGACACTTAACCCTCCCACACTCCCCTCAAAATCCAACCTCTGCGGTCCTCGTCCCGAGGGGTGGGCAAAAGGAGGTAGGGGACTGAATGATGGGGTGATGTACGGTGGGGACTTGATGAACCCCACGAACGCTACGGCAGCCGAGAAGGCCCATCAGTAACCCCGAAAACTGGCAGAAGAGGCTCTGGTATTTTTCCCCAGGGACCTACTACGGTAGGTACGGGATTGACGATCCCGGGGTCCCTAGCCATTCACCCCCAATTCACCCCCTTCATCTCCATCAACTGTGCCACGTGTAGCTACTGGTTGTCAGTAAGCATCACATTCTTCCTCTTCTAGTTCTTTATTATTCTTATTAGCACGTAAGTTCTTAGGTTTATAACTCCTGTCTCACCAGCAGCGATCTCTCCGATCTCCGTGGTTCTGTCCCACGGTTTTCAGCGCGGCTTCCGACATGTGTGCTCTCCGGAGGTCTCAAAAGTGAAGGTTGAGCGGACCCTTCGCACTGCCCCTATGTGTAGCCTTAGGTGCGGAGCCCGTCCACACCGTCAAGTACACCCACGTAGCTCCTTGAGGGCCCGGTCTGTGTTAATCTCCCGACGGCCGCGTTGCCGTTGGGTTAGTATCACAGACCGGACGTGTTACCGCTGACGGAACCTCGGTGTAATGAACCACAAGTCCCCTGAATCTGCGTGTGCCCTTTATGCGCAGCGCGGCCTAAAGTGGGGAGCCACAGGCGGTTATTCCTGTGGTAGGGGCATAAAGCCGGGGTGTGCGTGGTGAACGGTTTACACATACGGACAAGCAGTGGAGATTGAAGGGTAGCTTTTCTGAAGTACAAATGAGATCGGTCATGGGTGAGGTCCCCATGACGGCACAGACCGTGAAGATTCGGTGTCTTTCTTTCTTTAACCCCCGGATGGCAGGCTGACGCCGACGGTTCCGGATGGGGGTCTATATCATCATGTCTCCGCGCAAAACCTCTTTCATTGACCCACATTTATTGATGACCTTGGCATGTGATGGCAAAACGTTTAAGGATATAAGCCCATTTTATATAAAGGGAGAGCTCGATAAGATCAGTGGCCCTGTAAAAAACGCTACGCGTCTGCGCGACGGCAACTTACTATTAGAGACGACAACTGCAGAGCAATCTAAGAAACTTCAAAAAGCGTCTTTGTTGGGCTCCTACCCGATCCGGGTAGCCCCACACAAAACCCTTAACACCTGCAGAGGAGTAGTCACCACCTCCAGCTTGGATGGTCTCGCGAATGAGGAAATAGTAAGTTGCCTCTCCGATCAACTCGTTTGTCAGGCGTACCGGCTAACTAGAAAACAAGATGGCAAGGAGTACCCGCTACGTACGGTTTTTCTTACTTTCGCCGGGACTAAGCTACCTGAGTACATCTATTGCGGCTATGAACGTGCTAATGTCCGCCAGTATGTCCCGAACCCAATGCGCTGTTTCCAATGTCAGCGGTTCGGACATACTAAGGTCACATGTACCAATCCTGCTCTTTGTGAGCAATGTGGCCTACCGAAGCACGACGACCCTAACTGCAGTCGAATACCTTGTTGCGTGAACTGTGGCGGTAGTCATCCCTCCAGCTCGCGACATTGCCCTAAATTCATGGACGAAAAAAGTTTTCAGGAGCTACGTGTAAAGGAACGCCTGACTTTTCCAGAGACACGACGGCGCTTCGAACAACTGAAGCCTGCTACCACTACTACTGGATATGCACTAGCAACTCGCCGTACTCCTAATACCACTGTTGGTGTTCAACACGTCCCTGTCGCCCACGCATCCACGCAGACTGACTTTCTAGCCGTTAAACCTACGTCTCAGACTGTTTGTATATCCACCAGCACTACCTCCGTTTCAACCGTACAGACTCCAGACACCAAGCCATCAGCGGGTAACTCGCTCGCCCTCCATTAGATCCCGATCTCGTTTTACGAGCCGTAGGAGTTCTGACTCCCGAACATCAGCGGAGTCACAGGACGCTAACGATTTTCGAATCGTAGGGCCCAAGTCAGCCAAGGTCAAGAAAAAGGTTAAAACGGCCCGCTAAAAACTCTTTATGGAAATAATGCAGTGGAATGTCAATGGTTTTCGAGCTCGTGCTCAAGACCTACAACATTTAGTTTCTCAACGGTCACCATCAATTATTTGTCTCCAGGAAACCCACTTACATCCCAATCACTCGTTACACCTTCACTCTTTTTCTGCATTTAGAAGCGACTCTCTTGCAGGTATGCGTGCAAGCGGTGGCGTTGCTACCTTAGTGGCGCCTAACATCTCAGCCGCCAACGTTCCTCTCACCACACCATTGCAAGCTGTGGCCGTTCGGATACAGCTGGAGCGCATCAGTTTTAGCATATGCAACATGTACCTGCCGCGGCTCAGTATAGTTTCAGAGCGTGATCTTCAAGCTCTATTGGCTCAGCTCCCCTCACCACTACTCCTTGCGGGAGATTTGAATGCCAAGCACACGCTCTGGGGATCAGACACAGATGACGCCCGTGGATGCCTCCTCGTAGACGTCGTCGATTAGTCTGACCTGCTTCTGCTAAATACTGGTGACCCGACATTCCTATCATCCGCTTATGGTACACATTCCGTACTAGACCTTTCTTTCTGCAGTCCGTCATTAGTACCACTACTTGAGTGGTCAGTACTTTCCGACCTCTTTGGCAGTGATCATTACCCCATTAACATTCATTTTTCTGGCCGCCAATGTGTACCTTCTCGACATCCTCGCTGGATTATTTCCAAAGCTAACTGGGGAAAATTCCAATCCCTCATACACCTGATCGACGATGGTTTCGACACCATCGACGAAATGGTCGAATACAACGTTCCATGACAGCTACACTCGACCTCACGGATGTGTTCAAGCGGCTGCAGCAGTTGTTGCAGACACATGGACAGAAAGTCTGTGAGCTCGTTGTGAAGTTCTTCACAGCAACAGATCCGGCCAGCAAGATGCTGGTGGCAATGGAGGCGATGGCCCTCCTGACCGCAGGCACGCAACAGCTCCGAGATGGCGCATCGAACTAGGTCACGTACCTCGTTTCGATTCGCATTTTGGAATGCGTGCGGCCTAGCAGGTCAGGGGAGTGAGCTGCTTCACTTTGCCCGAGACAATGCCCTAGACGTCATTCTAGTCAGTGAAACGCATCTCCGACCAGGCTTCCGATTCCGTCTTCCGGGCTACATCTGCCATCGTACGGATCCTCAGGGACGCCCAGGGGGCGGAACTGCGATCTTGGTGAGGCAAAATGTGGTCCATCAGCCCATCCAGCTCCCACCTCTACAAACCCTATAGGCCACGGCCATTAGTATGCACCTTGGTGGATTGGAGGTCTTGGTAGTCTGTGTATCATCCACCAAACCGACAGTTTGTACCCAACGACTATCTATCCATCCTGCCCCTCAAAACCCAACCTCTGTGGTCCTCGTCCCGAGGGGTGGGCAACAGGAAGTAGGGAACTGACTGATGGGGTGATGTACGGTGGGGACTTGGTGTACCCCAGGACCGCTACGGCTGCCGAGAAGGCCCATCGGTAACCCCGAAAACTGGCAGAAGAGGCTCTGGTAATTTTCCCCAGGGACCTACTGCGGTAGGTACGGGATTGGCGATCCCGGGGTCCCTAGCCACTCACCCTCATTTCATCCCCTTCATCTCCATCAACTGTGCCACGCTCTGCTACTGTTAATCAGTATGCATCACCTTCTTCCCCTTCTAGTTTTTTTATTATAATTATTAGCACGTAAGGTCTTAGGTTTAGAACTCCTGTCTCACCAGCAGGGATCTCTCCTATCTCCGTGGTTCTGTCCCACGGTTTTCAGCGCGGCTTCCGACATGTGTGCTCTCCGGAGGTCTCAAAAGTGAAGGTTGAGCGGACCCTTCGCACTGCCCCTATGTGTAGCCTTAGGTGCGGAGCCCGTCCACACCGTCAAGTACACCCACGTAGCTCCTTGAGGGCCCGGTCTGTGGTAATCTCCCGACGGCCGCGTTTTGCCGTTGGGTTAGTATCACGGACCGCACGTGTTACCGCTGACGGAACCCCGGTGTAATCAACCACAAGTCCCCTGAATCCGCGTGTGCCCTTTATGCGCAGCGCGGCCTAAAGTGGGGAGCCACAGGCGGTTATTCCTGTGGTAGGGGCATAAAGCCGGGGTGTGCGTGGTGAACGGTTTACCCATACGGACAAGCAGTGGATATTGAAGGGTAGCTTTTGTGAGGTACAAATGAGATCGGTCATGGGTGAGGTCGCCATGACGGCACAGACCGTGAAGATTCGGTGTCTTTCATTTTTAACCCCCGGATGGCAGGCTGACGCCGACGGTTCCGGATGGGGGTCTATATCATCATGTCTCCGCGCAAAACCTCCTTCATTGACCCTTATTTATTGATGACCTTGGCATGTGATGGCAAAACGTTTAAGGATATTAGCCCTTTTTATATAAAACGTGAAATAGATAAGATCAGTGGCCCTGTTAAAAATGCTACACGTCTCCGAGACGGTAGCTTACTGTTAGAGACCTCAACTGCAGACCAATCTAAAAAACTGCAAAAAGCGTCTTTGTTGGGCTCCTACCCTATCCTGGTAGTCCCACACAAAACGCTGAACACCTGTAGAGGAGTAGTCACCACCTCCAGTTTAGATGGTCTTGCAAATGAGGAAATAGTAAGTTACCTCTCTGACCAACTTGTCTGTCAGGCGTACCGGCTTACCCGAAAACAAGATGGCAAGGAATACCCCTTACGTACGGTTTTTCTTACTTTCGCCGGGACTAAGTTACCCGAGTACATCTATTGCGGCTATGAGCGTGCGAGCGTCCGCCAGTATGTCCCGAACCCCATGCGCTGCTTCCAATGTCAGCGGTTCGGACATACTAAGGTCACATGTACGAATCCTGCTCTTTGTGAGCAATGTGGCCTACCGAAGCACGACGATCCAAACTGCAGTCGAACACCTTGTTGCGTGAACTGTGGCGGCAGTCACCCCTCCAGTTCGCGACAGTGCCCTAGATTCATGGACGAAAAGAGCATTCAGGAGCTACGTGTAAAGGAACGCCTGACTTTTCCAGAGGCACGACGGCGCTTCGAACAACTGAAGCCTGCTACCACTACTACTGGATATGCATTAGCAGCTCGCCGTACTCCTAATGCCACTGTTGCTGTTCAACACGTCCCTGTCTCCCACGCATCCACGCAGACTGACTTTCTAGCCGTTAAACCTACGTCTCAGACTGTTTGTATATCCACCAGCACAGCCTCCGTTTCAGCCGTACAGACCCCAGCCACCAAGCCATCACCGAGTTACAACAATCCAGTGGTAAATGTAAAAAACCGATCCCGGCCACAACATAGATCGCGAAGTCGCTCGCCTTCCATTAGATCCCGGTCTCGTTCTACGAGCCGTAGGAGTTCTGACTCCCGAACATCAGCGGAGTCACAGGACGCTAACGATTTTCGAGTCGTAGGGCCCAAGTCAGCCAAGGTCAAGAAAAAAGTTAAAACGGCCCGTTAAAAACTCTTTATGGAAATAATCCAGTAGAATGTCAATGGTTTTCGAGCTCGTGCTCAAGACCTACAACATTTAGTTTCTCAACGGTCTCCGTCAATTATTTGTCTCCAGGAAACACACATCCCAATCACTCGTTACACCTTCACTCTTTCTCTGCATTTAGAAGCGACTCTCTTGCAGGTATGCGTGCAAGCGGTGGCGTTGCTACCTTAGTGGCGCCTAACATCTCAGCCGCCAGCGTTCCTCTCACCACACCATTGCAAGCCGTGGCCGTTCGGATACAGCTGGAGAGCATCAGTTTTAGCATCTGCAACATGTACCTGCCGCCGCTCAGTATAGTTCCAGAGCGTGATCTTCGAGCTCTATTGGCTCAGCTCCCCTCACCACTACTCCTTGTGGGAGCTTTCAATGCCAAGCACACGCTCTGGGGATCAGACACTGATGACGCCCGTGGATGCCTCATCGTAGACGTCTTCGATCAGTCTGACCTGCTTCTGCTAAATACTGGTGACCCGACATTCCTATCATCCGCTTATGGTACACATTCCGTACTAGACCTTTCTTTCTGCAGTCCGTCATTAGTACCACTACTTGAGTGGTCAGTACTTTCCGACCTCTTTGGCAGTGATCATTACCCCATTAACATTCATTTTTCTGGCCGCCTATGTGTACCTTCTCGACATCCTCGCTGGATTATTTCCAAAGCTAACTGGGGAAAATTCCAATCCCTCATACACCTCATCGACGATAATTTCGACACCATCGATGAAATGGTCGAATATTTTACTTGCTCGATCCTGCTCGCAGCAGAATCCAGCATTCCTCGAGGTTCCCCTACACCACGTCGTATCCCTGTACCGTGGTGGTCCGAGGAATGCAGTTTGGCTATTTTTCAGCGGCACCCGACGGAAGGGAACTTCGTCGCCTTCAAACGTTCTCGCGCTAGGGCACGCTTCATACTGCGCAGCGCAAAGCGTAAATCATGGGAAGCCTATGTGTCTTCGCTTTCCCGGCGCAGCTCTACCCAACAAGTATGGTCAGCTCTTCGGCGGATGTATGGCAAGTATCGCCGAACGGTAATTCCCGGCCTTGCCATCAACGGTTCCATGTGCACCGCCGAGCAGGACATAGCTGAAGCCCTAGCTACCACATTTGCTGCCACGAGCCAAACTGCCCGCTATGACGCTCTCTTCCTGCCTATTAAGGAAAAGGCGGAGCGGGTACCTCTTAATTTTAATAGTGACTGCACCGAGCCGTACAACCAACCTTTTACCGCAGCCGAGCTCGCCCAGTCTCTGGCGTTAGCAAAGGATTCTTCCCCAGGTCCCGATGACGTACACCGACAGATGCTGCTACATCTTCCATCTGAGGCGCTATGTTTTCTTTTAAACATCTATAACCGCATTTGGCATGAGCGGGTTTTCCCTTCCTCCTGGCGAGAGGGTATCGTCATCCCCATCCCTCGACCCGGAAAGGACCGCACGCTATCATCAAGCTACCGCCCCATTTGCCTAACGTGTGTCATCTGTAAGACGTTGGAGCGAATGATAAACGCTCGGTTAACTTGGTGGCTAGAAAAACATAACCATCTGTCCAACTTGCAATGCGGTTTTCGTCGCCATCGCTCAAGTGTCGATAATCTAACACGCCTTGAGGGGTATATTTACGTTGCCTTTCTGCTGAAACAGCACGCCGTAGGCGTGTTCCTCGACCTGGAGAAGGCCTATGACACCACCTGGCGGTACGGCATACTCCGTAACCTACATGGTTACGGTATGCGTGGACATCTACCCGAATTCCTGTGCAATTTTTTAAAACTCCGACGTTTTCGTGTGCGCATAGGAAACACGGGATCCCGGGAGCGGATACAAGAGAACGGCGTACCTCAAGGGTCGATTTTAAGCGTCGCACTTTTTGCCGTAGCGATTAACGGCATCACTAGTGCCGTTCGAAGTGGAATTCCATCATCCCTCTATGTTGACGACTTCGCAGTTTATTATAGATCAGCCAACATAGACCACATTGAGCGCCAACTGCAGCTGACCATCACCCAGCTAGCAGCTTGGGCGCTTCAAACCGGCTTCCGCTTTTCAGCTGCGAAGACACAGTGTATCCACTTTCACCGCCTACGAGGTATTCACCCGCCTCCTGATCTTCATTTGAACGGCACACCCCTGCCATTTGTCTCGCACCTGAAGTTCTTGGGCCTCTACTTGGACCGACAACTCAATTGGGAGCACCACATTCGTCACCTTCGAGCCTCTTGCGATCGTTCTCTTCGGGTGCTGAAGGTATTATCTGGAGCATCTTGGGGGGGCGATCGCACGGTAATGTTGAGGCTGTACCGTTCTCTGGTTCGGTCCAAGCTGGACTATGGCAGTTTTATTTATGGCGCAGTGACCGCCTCTAAACTTCGCCTTTTAGACACCGTGCATCACACTGGCATCCGCCTTGCCACAGGAGCATTCCGCACCAGTCGAGTCGACTGCCTGTATGCAGACTCAGGCGAACCTCCACTGCATATTCGTCGCTCGATGTTACTCTGCTCATACGTCTCGAAGCTGGCAAGTCATCCCAATCATCCTTGTTTTAAACCAGTTCTGTGTCCAGATTTAGTCCACCGTTATATGCGCCCTGGTTCTCGGACACGCCCCGTGGGAATAAGATTTCGGGATCACCTACATTCCCATGGCATCCGAATGCCTCGCGTGGAGAGGTCGTCCATCTGCCCATATCCTGCATGGCAGCTCAATCGTGCGCGGTTTGATCTAACTCTTGCAAACAACCCTAGACTCGCTACTCCACATTCGGTGTTCCAACAACTTTTTGCCGAATTACTGGGCCGTTACCCTAACTACGTTCCGGTCTTTACAGACGGTTCCCAGTTAGGTAACGCTACGTGTTGCGCATTCTTCATTAACGGTGAGACTCATAAATTTCGACTTCTGGACTCCACTTCGGTCTTCTCAGCAGAGCTATATGCCATCTTTTATCTGCTCCTTTTTATTTGCAAGTTAGCTCCTGGCTCTTTTATCGTCTGCACTGTCTAAGTGCGCTTCAGGCCTTACAACAGCACACTACCGGTCACACACTGGTTTTAAAAATACAGACCCAGATCTCGCAAATGCTCAGTCGCGGATACAATTTTGTTTTTACTTGGACGCCAGGCCATGTTGGGATTTGCGGGAACGAGGAGGCGGACGCGGCTGCTAAGTCTGCTTGCCGTTTGCCCCGGAGTTTAACTACATTGCCATTCCAGGACGTGCAACGTTTTTTCCGTCGCCAACTCCTCTCTGCTTGGCAGCACTCCTGGACAGCTTTACAAGGCACACAACTCCGGGCAATTAAAGACAGCGTACGACCCTGGCTAACTTCCTGCAGGGATAACCGGCGAGCCGAGGTGATACTCACCCGGCTGAGAATTGGGCACACATGGCCATCTATTAAGAGGGGAACCGGCCCCTGTGTGTGCCCCGTGTGCAGTACGCCTCACGGTGCGGCACGTACTGATTGATTGCCCGCAGTACGCCCGCTTTCGGCAGTCAATAGGCTTGGGAGCTAACTTGCCCAGTATTTTAGGGGATGACCCAGTGGCCGTGATTAAGGCACTGCGGTATGTTACCGAGATTGGTTTTAATATACAAGTGTGACCTGGGTTTTATATTTGTTAATTTTAGCGATTTTAAATTATAAATTTTAGATGGTTTTATATCCTTTTAACAGTTGAGTGGTTTTATTACATTTTACCTTTTTAACGAAATTTTTATAGTTATTAGGTTTTAGTGTTGACTTGGGGCCCAAATGACCTTGTTGTCGACGGGCCCTTAAACACCACTCACTCACTCTATCCATCCTAGCCCTATATCCCTGTGCTATCATGGCCGGCGATTTCAATGCTAAACATCAACGTTGGCATTGCGGTCGTCGGGCGGATGCAAGAGGCAATGAAATCATTCGCCTTATAGATGCGGACCCTCAACTTCAAGTACAGGGTCCCTGGCAACCCACTCATTACCCGCGAGGAGGAGGACTGCCCTCAGTCATAGACTTCGCAATCACAAAACATCTACCATACCATCTCACACTCACATCATTAAATGCATTACATTCAGATCACAATCCAGTGTTGACAGAGATCAACACAAGGGTTGCCAGTCACGACATCTCGCTTCAAACGCGAGAGGTTGACTGGGAAGGCGTCAGGAACTGCCTCCGCACTTCCATCCCGCCAAATCCTAAAATCACAAACATCCCTACCCTGGATAACGCCGTCTCATCCTTCACTTCCATCGTGAAGCGGACCACCTTTAATTTGACAGTCCATGCTCCGGCTCCTGTTCATCCTGATGTCCTCCCTGTGGACATCCTTCTAATCCGGCGATCCTGGGCAGCACGGAGATTATACCAACGTCACCGTACGCCACATAATCGAGCGCTCCTAAGACGTTTACGTCGAGAGGTCAGTGTCCGTCTGCGCGAGCACAAGGTGCAAGCGTGGGAGGACAAAATGGCCAGGTTGCGCGTCGAGGATAGCGACGTGTGGAGGATACCCAAAGCCCTCAGAAAACAGAGGTCAGTACACCTCTCCCATTCATGGCACCCAGGGCCTGGCCTATGAACCCCAAGCCAAAGCCAATGATTTCGCTGACTATCTTGAGCGTACTATGTGTCCGAGAGATGACCCCCAGGACGATAACTTTTCTGAACGCGTCCGTCGGGAGGTGCGTCGTTTCTTACGTCACCCTCCTGAGGATGCGGAGAGACTCCCTACCATCCGACCTAGTGAAGTCCAAGGCGCACTCCAACGTCTCAAACCAAAGAAGGCGGCGGGGCCGGACGGGCTGACTCCCCTAATGCTCCGCCATCTTCCCTTCAATGCGGTTCTCTTCCTGACTAGGATTTTCAATATGTGTCTCGCCCTTGGGTACTTTCCACGAGTGGAGAGAGGCCCGGGTGATTTGCATATTGAAACCTGGGAAGAATCCGGTACACCCTTCCAACTACAGGTCCATTAGCCTTCTCTCCACCCTTTCGAAAGTTCTCGAGAGGCTAATTCTTGCTCGCTTGTCCCCAATATTGGTAGACATTCAAGCCATTCCTGACCACCAATTTGGTTTTCGTCCTGGGCACTCGACAGTTCAGCAGTTGCTGCGTGTGGTGGAGAACGCCGCCCTGGGCTTCCAGGAAGCCGCCTTCACGGCCGCAGTTTCCTTGGATGTCGAGAAGGCCTTCTCTACGACATGGCATGCCGGACTCCTACACAAAATGATCCATCTGGGGCTCCCAACAAAAGTGATCAACATTCTACACAGCTTCTTGCGACATCGCACATTTAAAGTCTCAGTCGCGGGGAACACATCAACACTAAGGGCAGTGAGAGGCGGAGTCCCCGAAGGCTCTGTGCTATCCCCCACCCTCTTCAACGTCTTTATGGCAGATTTCCCCACAGAACCACGAGTCGAAATGGCACAATACGCTGTCGACGTGTTTCTGTTCTGCAAGGACAAACACATTCTCAGAGCCTTCAACCCCATTCAAAGACATCTCCGCCTAACACAACAGTGGTGCCGGCGTTGGCGGATGTCCGTAAATCCGGACAAAAGCCACGCCATACTTTTCACAAAGCGCCACACCCCCGCAGACTGCCCCAACTTCAACTACCGAGGTCGAAAGATAGAGTGGTCTAACTCTGTCCAGTACCTAGGAGTAAACTTGGATAGAGGTTTAACTTTTCGCCGACACATCAGGGACCTTTCGGCGAAGGTACAGGGAGCAATTGCTTCCCTGTACCCAATGCTGGGGTCTACCTCGATGCCAGTCCGCATGAAGTTGTACCTCTTCCGAGCGCTGGTAATCCCGGTGATGCTATATGTCTGCGAGATCTGGGGCATGACAGCAGACAGATGTTTGGCATGGCTTCAACGTGCACAGAATAAGGGACTGCGGTCTATTTATTCTGTGGGACGTTATTTCCCTACCAGGTTGCTCCACGAAGCATCGGGTCTTCCATACGTGGAGGATGAAATTAGGCGCCGGGCTTCAAAATTATACGCAAGTTTACCATCTCACAGAAGCGCCCTTGATAGATCATTGGGAAATTATGACCCCACTAGACGCCGATCTAGACTGCACCCGCCCCTCAAAATCCAACCTCTGCGGTCCTCGTCCCGAGGGGTGGGCAACAGGAAGTAGGGGACTGACTGATGGGGTGATGTACGGTGGGGATGATGATGATGATTGTGTTTTAAGGGCGCTCAACTGCTGGGTCATCAGCGCCCATAAAAATCAGCGGAGCTAAAAATCAATAAAAAGGCTAAAACTCTACAAAACTAAAAGACTAATACTCTAGGAGACTAAAAGGCTCTCAATCAATTAAAAAACAAGATAAAAACGCCCGCACAACAGTAGGAAATGCTAACAAAAAGGAAACTAAAAGCCAATAAAACTATAAAAGAGGTTAGAATGGTTAAAATACCCAGGTTAGTAGGGCCTAAATTCTAAAATTTATAGATAAAACAAACGCTAAAACTTTACCCACTGCCGTCTCGTCATCCGCGAGTATCTCTGCCAAGCTGGCCGGCAGCTGGAGAGACCTCCGGAGACGTACGAATCTAAAGCAGTCTAAAAATACATGGCACACCGACAGGTCGGCACCGCAGAACGGGCAGGCTGGAGCCGGTGTCCGGTTTATTAAAAAGTTATGGCTAAAATAACAGTGTCCACTGCGCAACCGAGCCAAAATGACCTCTTCCCGCCGCGATACGCGACAGGAGGTCACCCAGTGATTCGGATGTTCTTTTACCATTCGGAGCTTGTTGTCACGGAGAGCAGACCACTCGTCGCGCCAGCACGAGAGCGCCGCCCTACGCACAACAAGCCGAAAGTCCTCCGCCGTCACACATGAGATGGTAACACTGGGATCAATGGTTGCCACCTTGGCTGCCGAATCTGCCATTTCGTTCCCGCGCAGGCCCACGTGACCAGGAACCCAGGCACACACCACGCTAACGCCCGAGGCGTGCAATACGTGGAGGGCATCCTGGATCCGCTGTACGAGAGGATGGTGGTTGTACAGCGCACGTAGGCTCTGGAGTGCGCTAAGGGAGTCGCTTAAAATGAGGCAGTCACCCAACCCTCTGCGGCGAACATGTAAGATGGCTCGGTATATTGCATGGAGCTCTGCAGTGTAAATGGAGGTGTTGCCATGGAGACCGAATGTAAAGGGTTCGGCCCCATGGACATACGCGCATCCAACACCAGCAGAGCTCTTGGACCCGTCAGTAAAAATTAAAATAAAGCGTTCATAATTCGATAAAAATTCTAAAAACAAAGTGCGGAGAGTACTCGTGGGGGTTATGGACTTGCCGTGCGCAGCCATACTGAGATCCACGGCAGGTGCAGACACAGCCATGGCGGATACACCCTTTCACCCCGAGGAAGCAACCGGGGTAGCTCGAGAGCATGCCGCCGAAGTAGCTCCCGGAAGCGAAAACCTGGCGGCTTAGGACTTAATCGGGTGTTCCTATAATGTATGTCATAGAACGTTTCGGTGAAGGATGCAAACGTCGGATGCCCAGGCATACTTAGTAGTCCACAGCCATAGTTCCCCAGCAACACGTCACGCCGATATCGCAAAGGAGGTTCTGCCGCTTCGGCGTAGAGACTTACGACTGGGCTAGTTGGAAACGCCCCAGTAGCTATACGAATGCCAGAGTTATGGACCGTGTCTAGGAGCTTCAGCACTGATGGTCGAGCTGAAGTATAAACGATGCACCCATAGTCCAGCTTCGAACGGATTAGTGTGCGGTATAAGCTGAGCAGTACTGCACGATCCGCTCCCCACGATTTCCCACTAAGTACCCGCAAAAGATTTAGAGAACGTTCACATCGTGAGTGAGTGTGTGGGGCTTTAGGGCCCGTCGACATCGAGGTCATTTGGGCCCTAAGTCAAACCTAAAAGCTATACAAAATATTTAAGAGGTAAAATATAATAAAAACACTCAACTGTTAAAAAGGACATAAAAACCATCTAAAACTTATAATTTAAAGTCTCTAAAATTAATAAATATAAAATTCAAGTTAGACTTGTTTGTTAAAACCGATCTTAAAAACAAACCGCAGTGCCTTGTCCACGGCCACTGGGTCGTTCCCTAAAATATCGTGCAAGTTAGCACTTAGGCCCAAAGACTGGCGAACGCGGGTGTATTGCGGACAATCCAGCAATACATGCCGCACGGTGAGAGGTACTGTACACGGAGCACACACAGGGGCCGGTTCCCCTCTTAATAGATGGCCATGCGTTGCACGTGTGTGCCCAATTCTCAGCCGGGTGAGTATCACCTCGGCCCGCCGGTTATCCCTGCAGGAAGTTGGCCAGGGTTGTACGCTCTCCTTTATCGCCCGGAGTTGTGTGCCCTCCAAAGCTGTCCAGGATTGCTGCCAAGCAACGTTCACATCGTGCTTTCAACTGTCCTATATGCGGGGACCAGGACAGCTTTCTATCAAAAACCAGTCCGAGAAATCTAGTTTCATCGGCGAATGGTAGCACTTGACGACCAAGTCGGAGCAGGGGTGGTAGTCGACGTTTCCGACGCCAGAAGTTAACACAGACTGTCTTCTCAGTGGAGAACCGAAAGCCGTTCTTAGAGCTCCAGTCGTAAAGGTTGTCTAAGCAATGCTGTAGACGACGCTCTAGGAACGGAGTACGCTGAGAAGTACAGTAGACCGCAAAGTCGTCAACGAATAAGCACGATGAAACGCCCCGAGGAACACAGTTAGCGATAGAATTTATGGCTATAGCAAACAGTGTAACGCTGAGCACTGACCCTTGTGGAACCCCGTTCTCTTGAATAAAAAGGTTTGAGTAGACCGAGCCGACCCTTACTCGGAAAACGCGATCGTTCATAAACTCCCGAAGGAACACAGGTAGGCGTCCACGAATATTCCAGCCGTGCAGGGTGCGTAAGAGGCCTGCACGCCAACAGGTATCGTACGCTTTCTCGAGGTCAAAATAGATGCCGACGGTCTGACAGTTCTTAAGGAAACCCTTCATGATGTGCGTTGACATAGACACGAGGTGGTCTAGTGTCGAACGGCGACGGCGGAAACCACACTGGATGTTCGTCAGTAGGTTGCGAGTTTCCAGCCACCACACCAACCGCCCATTGATCATGCGTTCCATCACCTTGCAGACGCAACTGGTGAGGGAAATAGGACGGTAGCTGGAAGGAAGATGGCGGTCCTTTCCAGGTTTCAAAATTGGGATAATGGTGGCCTCACGCCACTTTTCAGGAAAACTGCCGTCAACCCAGATACGGTTATAGACCTCGAGTAGGAAAGCCTTCCCTTCAGGAGAGAGATGGTGTAATAATCGCACGTGGATACCGTCTGGTCCTGGTGCACATGGTCGGGAGGATGAAAGTGCGTGTTCTAGCTCTGCCATGGTGAACAGGCGATTGTAGTCTTCAAGGTTTCTAGAAAGAAAGCAGAAACCTTGAGACTCTACCTGATTCTTAGTTGCGAGGAACTCAGGTGTATAATTATCTGAGCTAGACACATGAGCGAAAGCACTTCCAAGGGTGTTAGCCACATCAAACGGATTCACAACGACTCCTGAAGGAGTTTCCAAACCAGCTATCGGTAGGCGAGTTGATTTTCCGGCCACGCGCCTAAAGCTATCCCATACTACAGATGAAGGTGTATGGCGATTGAAAGACGACACAAAAGCGTTCCAAGATGTCTTTTTGCTCTGCGTAATAACTTGCCTAGACCTGGCACGCAGCTTCCTGTACTCAATGAGGTTCTCCAGCGTGGGGTGGCGTTGGAAAACCCGCAGGGCACGCCTACGATCACGGATGGCATCCCGGCATTCATCCGTCCACCATGGGACAGGACGTCGACGAGGATTCGGTGACGTACGCGGAATTGATCGTTCTGCGGCTGAAAGTATCTGCTCGCTAAGATGTTCGACCAATGCGTTGACAGAGGCGTGCTCTTGGTGACTAAAACCGCCAACTGGGTGTGAAGGGCCCAGTTGGCTTGATCGAAACGCCAGGTAGGCAAGCGCGTGGAACACACGTTCTGATCTAGGAGGCTAATAAGACAGGGGAAATGGTCACTAGAGTGTAGGTCAGAGATGACGTTCCATTGTAGGGAGACTGCTAGCTGTGGTGAGCATACCGCCAAATCCAGATGGGAGAAAGTGTTGAAGGCATCGGAAACAAAAGTGGGTTCTCCGGTGTTCAGGAGAACCAGGTTGTTACTGTCCAGAAAGTCGGAGGCCACTCTGCCCCTCGCACAAGTTCGGGTAGAGCCCCAGAGAGGGTGATGGGCGTTGAGGTCTCCTACCAACAGAAAAGGGGTGGGCAATTGAACAACAAGATCTTGAAGCGTAGTAAGGGAAACGTCATCGGACGGTGGAATATAGATGTTGCAGACGACCAGTTGCATTGTTGGCAGTATTACACGAGCAGCAACTGACTGGATGTTAGAGAGTAAAGGTATGTCCTCCACATATACGTCATCTCGAACAAGGACCATAGTGCCTCCATGCGCAGGTATACCCTCTTCAGTGGCAAGGTCGCGCCTGAATGGAGTATACCGCCTGAGTTGAAAGGTATGCTGTGGGCGTAACTTGGTCTCCTGCAGGCAAACCACTAATGGATCGTGCGTATTAAGCAACAGATCAAGCTCTGGACGATGAGCCCTAAGCCCACGTATGTATCACTGTAGGAACGCCGTTGGAGCGGTAGAATAAAAATTTAAGGGGTATTCCCTCTCATGACGATTTCGAGGGTGGCCGAATCAGTTTACCCTTCTTTTTTGCTTTAGGACTAACCCCTTTAACGTCCGAATCATCGGGTCGTTTTCTGGACGTCATCCTGGTAGTGTGCCCCACATCCTCCTGATCCATCTCCTCCACCGATGAGGTCCCTTTACCGGTGGAGAACTTCGGTTCAAGGGGCCCAAAACGATTTGAGACGGAGATCGACGACGATGACAGGCGTCGTTCAGAGTCCTCCCCTGAAGACTCCTCAGAGGAGGAACTTCTAGAAGCCCTGGGACTCTTTTTTCGGCTGGCCGGTTTGCTGGAATCCTTTAGGAAATCGGATTTTTTATAGGTTTTCTTAAATTGTTTCGGCGATGCATTGTAGACAACGGGCTTCTCGGCCTTGGAGGTTGAGGCCTTAGCTGGCAACTGTGGTGGGGATCTTCTTCCTGTTTGAGCGTTAGACGTCGAAGGTGCAGATCGTGTTGGCGGATTGGCAGGCTTAGCAGTCGGTGACGGAGTAATAACCTTCTCTGATATTGATGCCACAACGTTCTCGCAGGTTTGAGTGGCGATCTCCCTCCGCGGCACTGGCTTAGCAGCTACAGAGCTGTAGCTAGCGGACCGCGGAAGGGATGGCATGCGAGTACGGGCGAGTTTGCGGGCTTCCGAGAAGGACACCTTCTCTTTCACCCGGATCTCCTGGATCGCCTTTTCCTCAACAAAGCGCGGGCAATCACGAGAGCTGGATGGGTGCTCTCCGGCGCAGTTCACACATTTAACCGGCGATGAACACGCACCGTCATGCTGTGACATCGCACAGTTAAAACATGTAGGCGCGGCGTTAGAAAACGCGCTTGTATGCCCGAATCGCTGGCACTTGTAGCATCTTAGAGGGTTGGGTATGTAAGGGCGTACCTCAATTGTTTCATACCCTGCCCTAAGCCTTTGTGGGAGATCGACCCGATCAAAGGTCAGGAACAGGGTACGGGTAGGCACCAATTCCCCTCTTTCTCTGCGCTGCACACGGTAAACAGCTGTCACACCTTGGTCTTTAAGGTTCTCCATAATTTCCTCGTTGGACATACCGTCCAACGCACGGGTGTTAACGACGCCGCGAGAGGAGTTCAGGCTCTTATGGATTGTGACGTTTACCGGGTAGCTACCCAACAGGTTTGCCTTCAATATTACCGCTGCCTGGGAGACCGAATGAGCTTCCACCAGGAGCGTGCCATTCCGTGATCTAGTACAGGATTTCACCGGACCAGCTATCTTATCCAATCCCTTTTGTATAATAAAAGGGTTCAGAGACAGAAAAGTCTTCCCTTCTTCACTTCTAGATATGACTAAGTAGCGGGGACCACAGGGTTCAACTACTTCTTTTCCACTAACCTTCACAGTTTTGGTTTTAAGAGACTGCACCATTGCGATAATGTCCACCATTGCAAAAGTCTCCATTGGCGTGCTCACATCCTGGGCGCCACCCCGGCTCAGGTGAGAGTCCTGGCTTGGACCTTGCTCACCTTAGGGTCACACCTCCCAGTGTAAAGACAGAGGGACCCAATCGCCTTCAGGAGTGTAACAGCTCATGCAATGGCCCCTCCCCGGGACTGACCTTTATCAGCGGATACGAACACAGTCCTACATGGTAACAAGGGGCTGGGAGTTATGCATTACCCAGTCACCCCTTGCGCTTCCCTCTCCAACCACCCGCGCTATGTTACCCGCCAGACATGTGTTCAGGGAGGAAAAAGAAAAGGAACAAAGAATAAATGGGGTCAAACACCGAAGTGGACCATATTTTGGGCGTTTGAAGAAACACTCTCACCTCGCGGAGGAACCCAATCGAGAGATTTCACCAGAGCCTCTTCTGCCAGTTTTCGGGGTTACTGATGGGCCTTCTCGGCAGCCGTAGCGGTCCTGGGGTACACCAAGTCCCCACCGTACATCACCACATCAGTCAGTCCCCTACTTCCTGTTGCCCACCCCTCGGGACGAGGACCGCAGAGGTTGGATTTTGAGGGGCTACGGTAGGGACTTGATGTACCCCACGACCGCTACGGCAGCCGAGAAGGCCCATCAGTAACCCCGAAAACTGGCAGAAGAGGCTCTGGTATTTTTCCCCAGGGACCTACTACGGTAGGTACGGGATTGGCGATCCCGGGGTCCCTAGCCATTCACCCCCAATTCATCCCCTTCATCTCCATCAACTGTGCCACGTGTAGCAACTGCTTGTCAGTAAAAATCACATTCTTCCTCTTCTAGTTCTTTATTATTCTTATTAGCACGTAAGTTCTTAGGTTTATAACTCCTGTCTCACCAGCAGGGATCTCTCCTATCTCCGTGGTTCTGTTCCACGGTTTTCAGCGCGGCTTCCGACATGTGTGCTCTCCGGAGGTCTCAAAAGTGAAGGTTGAGCGGACCCTTCGCACTGCCCCTATGTGTAGCCTTAGGTGCGGAGCCCGTCCACACCGTCAAGTACACCCACGTAGCTCCTTGAGGGCCCGGTCTGTGTTAATCTCCCGACGGCCGCGTTGCCGTTGGGTTAGTATCACAGACCGGACGTGTTACCGCTGACGGAACCCCGGTGTAATCAACCACAAGTCCCCTGAATCCGCGTGTGCCCTTTATGCGCAGCGCGGCCTAAAGTGGGGAGCCACAGGCGGTTATTCCTGTGGTAGGGTCATAAAGCCGGGGTGTGCGTGGTGAACGGTTTACCCATACGGACAAGCAGTGGAGATTGAAGGGTAGCTTTTCTGAAGTACAAAAGAGATCGGTCATGGGTGGGGTCCCCATGACGGCACAGACCGTGAAGATTCGGTGTCTTTCTTTCTTTAACCCCCGGATGGCAGGCTGACGCCGACGGTTCCGGATGGGGGTCTATATCATGTCTCCGCGCAAAACCTCCTTCATTGACCCATATTTATTGATGACCTTGGCATGTGATGGCAAAACGTTTAAGGATATAAGCCCATTTTATATAAAGCGAGAGCTCGATAAGATCACTGGCCCTGTAAAAAACGCTACGCGTCTGCCCGACGGCAACTTACTATTAGAGACGACAACTGCAGAGCAATCTAAGAAACTTCAAAAAGCGTCTTTGTTGGGCTCCTACCCGATCCGGGTAGCCCCACACAAAACCCTTAACACCTGCAGAGGAGTAGTCACCACCTCCAGCTTGGATGGTCTCGCGAATGAGGAAATAGTAAGTTGCCTCTCCGATCAACTCGTTTGTCAGGCGTACCGGCTAACTAGAAAACAAGATGGCAAGGAGTACCCGCTACGTACGGGTTTTCTTACTTTCGCCGGGACTAAGCTACCTGAGTACATCTATTGCGGCTATGAACGTGCTAGCGTCCGCCAGTATGTCCCGAACCCCATGCGCTGTTTCCAATGTCAGCGGTTCGGACATACTAAGGTCACATGTACCAATCCTGCTCTTTGTGAGCAAGCCCCTCAAAACCCAACCTCTGTGGTCCTCGTCCCGAGGGGTGGGCAACAGGAAGTAGGGGACTGACTGATGGGGTGATGTACGGTGGGTACTTGGTGTACCCCAGGACCGCTACGGCTGCTGAGAAGGCCCATCAGTAACCCCGAAAACTGGCAGAAGAGGCTCTGGTATTTTCCCCCAGGGACCTACTACGGTAGGTACGGGATTGGCGATCCCGGGGTCCCTAGCCACTCACCCTCATTTCATCCCCTTCACCTCCATCAACTGTGCCACGCTCTGCTGCTGCTGATCAGTATGCATCACCTTCCTCCCCTTCTAGTTTTTTATTATAATTATTAGCACTTAAGGACTTAGGTTTATAACTCCTGTCTCACCAGCAGGGATCTCTCCTATCTCCGTGGTTCTGTCCCACGGTTTTCAGCGCGGCTTCCGACATGTGTGCTCTCCGGAGGTCTCAAAAGTGAAGGTTGAGCGGACCCTTCGCACTGCCCCTATGTGTAGCCTTAGGTGCGGAGCCCGTCCACACCGTCAAGTACACGCACGTAGCTCCTCGAGGGCCCGGTCTGTGATAATCTCCCGACGGCCGTGCTGCCGTTGGGTTAGTATCACCGACCGGACCTGTTACCGCTGACGGAACCCCGGTGTAATCAACCACAAGTCCCCTGAATCCGCGTGTGCCTATTATACGCAGCGCGGCCTAAAGTGGGGAGCCACAGGCGGTTATTCCTGTGGTAGGGGCATAAAGCCGGGGTGTGCGTGGTGAACGGTTTACCCATACGGACAAGCAGTGGAGATTGAAGGGTAGCTTTTCTGAGGTACAAATGAGATCGGTCATGGGTGAGGTCCCCATGACGGCACAGACCGTGAAGATTCGGTCTTTCTTATTTAACCCCCGGATGGCAGGCTGACGCCGACGGTTCCGGATGGGGGTCTCTATCATCATGTCTCCGCGCAAACAATCTTTCATTGACCCTTTCTTGATAATGACCTTGGCTTGTGATGGGAACACGTTTAAAGAGGTTAGTCCATTTTATATCAAGCGAGAACTTCATAAAATCAGCGGCCCGGTGAAAAACGCTACGCGTCTCCGAGACGGTAGCTTACTGTTAGAGACCTCAACTGCAGACCAGTCCAAGAAGCTGCAAAAAGCGTCTTTGTTGGGCTCCTACCCTATCCGGGTAGCCCCACACAAAACGCTGAATACGTGCAGAGGAGTAGTCACCACCTCCAGTTTAGATGGTCTTGCTAATGAAGAGATAGTAAGTTGCCTCTCTGATCAACTAGTCTGTCAGGCGTACCGGCTTACCCGAAAACAAGATGGCAAGGAATACCCCTTACGTACCGTGTTTCTAACTTTTGCTGGAAATAAGTTACCTGAATTTATCTATTGCGGCTATGAACGTGTTAACGTCCGCCAGTATGTCCCGAACCCCATGCGCTGTTTCCAATGTCAGCGGTTCGGACATACTAAGGTCACGTGTACCAATCCTGCTCTATGTGAGCAATGTGGCCTGGCGAAACACGAAGACCCAAACTGCACTCGAACACCTTGTTGCGTAAACTGTGGCGGTAGTCATCCTTCCAGCTCGCGACAGTGCCCTAGATTTATGGACGAAAAAAGTATTCAGGAGCTACGTGTAAAAGAACGCCTGACTTTTCCAGAGGCACGACGGCGCTTTGAACAACTAAAGCCTGCTACCACTACTACTGGGTATGCATCAGCAGCTCGCCGTACTCCTAATACCACCGTTGCTGTTCAACACGTCCCCCTCGCTCACGCCTCCACGCAGACAGACTTTCTAGCCGTTAAACCCACGTCTCAGACTGTTTGTATATCCACCAGCACAGCCTCCGCTTCAACCGTACAGACTCCAGCCACCAAGCCATCAGCGGGTAACAGCCATCCCGTAGTAAATGCGAAAAACCGATCCCGGCCACCACATAGATCGCGAAGTCGCTCGCCTTCTATTAGATCCCGGTCTCGTTCTACGAGCCGTAGGAGTTCTGACTCCCGAACATCAGCGGAGTCACAGGAGGCTAACGATTTTCGAGTCGTAGGGCCCAAATCAGCCAAGGTCAAGAAAAAGGTTAAAACCGCCCGCTAAAAACTCTTTATGGAAATAATCCAGTGGAATGTCAATGGTTTTCGAGCTCGTGCTCAAGACCTACAGCCCCCAGGGGCCTACTTCGGTAGGTACGGGTTTGGCGAACCCGGGGTCCCGAGCCAACAGTCTCCCTCGTGTGGGCTCCTCTTCGTGGCTGAGGGAGACGGTCAACAGGCCCACCCACGTGTAGGCCGTGCGTGGAGACCCGTGTCGGTGGAAAGGTTAGTCCTGGTGGTTGAGGGATGCGTATCTGAGCTCGTAACAGTTTTTTTTCTGAATTCGGGGAGGGTGCGCATTACTAATACACTACTTTGGCTTCTGCTTCGCCTAAACGGGAGGTTAGGGACTAACCCACCCCTAATCAATCGGCCAGGACTAGGTATTGTACCGACCTCCAGGGTGAGTGGGACGGCGAGCTTGCTATATCCCCTGTCATCCCAGTGAGATGACCCCTTGTTGGGCTCCGTGGTGGGTGGGGAGCACTGGGGGATGAATTTTTTCGCCAACCTTCATGTCAAACTTAAACACAAAAAACAATCAAAAAACTTGCAGCAATGGAAAAGAAGTAGCCGAGACTTGTGGTCCTCGCTACTTGGTAATCAGTCGCACTGAAGAGGGCCAAAAGTTTACTACCGTTAACCCCTTTACCATCCAGAGGGGATTAGACAAAATTGCAGGTCCGGTCAAATCTTGCATACGATCGAGAAATGGCACGCTCCTGGTTGAGGCGCAATCTAACGCCCAGGTGGCATCGTTACTTAAGGCAAGCATGCTAGGGAGTTACCCAATATCCGTTACGGTACATAAGACCCTGAACTCCTCGCGCGGTGTGGTAACCACCCGTGCGTTGGACGGTATGTCCAAGGAGGAGATTCAGGAGAACCTAAAAGACCAGGGTGTAACTTGTGTGTACCGAGTACAGCGCAGAGAACGTGGGGAATTTTTGCCTAATCGTACCCTGTTCCTTACTTTTGATAGGGTAGATCTTCCTCAAAAGATTAAGGCAGGATACGAGAGTATTGAGGTCAGGCCGTATATACCGAACCCCCTGCGGTGTTACAAATGTCAGCGTTATGGTCACACTAGTCAACTGTGTAACGGATCTCCAGCATGCGTCAACTGTGGTTTGGCTTTACACGAGGGTGAGTGCTCCTCGCCCATTAAATGCATAAACTGTGCCGGGGAGCATCCATCTAGCTCCAAAGACTGCCCACGTTTTGTGGAAGAAAAGGCAATACAGGAGATCCGGGTTAAGGAGAAGGTTTCCTTCTCGGACGCCCGGAAGCTGCTGCGTACTCGCTTGCCCTCCGTTCCTAGGTCCGGTACTTATAGCTCTGTATTGGCTAAACCCGTTCCTAGGAAAGAAATTGCAACGCAAACCTGCGGTGCAGGGGAGCCTACCATTTCCGATAGAGTTCTTGTCCCGACACAAGTACGGCAGTCCACTACTCCATCACCAGCGTCGGCAAATACATCGCCTAAACGGACGAAGGAAACTAAAACCTCAGCCCCGTCCCAAGCCAAACCGTCGACTTCTACAAGGAAATATGACAAGCCTGTAATATACGATCCGCCGCCTAAAGAATTTAAGACCAGTTACCAGAGGACAGATTTCCTGAAATATTCGACCCGTACCCCCAGGAAGAAGAAAACCTCTAGAGCATCCCGAAGCTCTTCTTCTGAAGAGCTTTCTGGTGATGAATCGGATCGACGACTGTCATCTTCGTCGATCCCTGTGTCCAATAAGTTTGAAGCTCTCGAACCTAAGTTCTCTTTAGGGAAAGGGGCTTCCTCCGCCGAAGAGATGGACCTAGAGGATACCGACCCCAGAACGGCAACAAAAAAGCGCCAGGATAAACCGGCAGAAAAAGGTGTTAGCCCTACGCCTAAGAAAAAGGGTAAGCTGATTCGGCCACCGTTAAAGTCGGTTTAATGTAGACCACCTTTTACAACCTATCTACATAGTTCCAATGGCTATCCTCCAATGGAACTTGCGGGGTTTAAGAGCACATCGACCAGAATTGGAGCTTTTGCTCAGTAAGCATAACCCCTTGGTGGTATGCTTACAAGAGACTAAACTACGACCGCAAGACAAGTTTAAAATCCGACGCTACACACCACTGCGGTGTGATATTGACACAGAAGAGGGCATTCCTGCTCACGGGGGCACTATGATGCTCCTCAGGGATGACATATTTGTAGACCCGATTCAGCTGCAATCTGAAATACAATCTGTAGCTGTAAGGATTAAGCTGCCATCAATAGAATTTTGCATTTGCACTGTATATCTCCCGCCATCAGATGACCTCTCGTTAATTGACCTTCAAGATCTGGTTTCCCAACTTTCGACACCATTTCTAATAGTTGGAGACCTTAATGCCCATCACCCACTATGGGGCTCAACTCGGGCATGTTCGAGAGGCCGCCTCATTGCAAAATTTTTGGATAACTTGGTTCTCCTGAATTCCGGAGAGCCAACGTTCCTTTCAGACGCCTATAACACCTATTCGCACATCAATTTGGCAGTCTGTTCATCCCAGTTAGCAGTTTCATTGCAGTGGAATGTCATCTCTGATTTACATTCCAGCGACCACTTTCCATGTATTCTTAGTCTCTTAGCACACGATGTGTCTACCTCACGTAACCCTAGATGGCGCTTTGATCGTGCCAACTGGAACCTTTACACCCAGTTGGCTGTCTTTGATTACAACGAGCACGATTCTGTGAATGATCTTGTCGATCATCTCACAGAGAAAATTCTTTCCGCTGCAGAAGAGTCTATTCCACGTTCGGCCACCCAACCTGGTCGACTTTCTGTTCCATGGTGGAACAACGACTGCCGGAATGCTATTCGTGCTCGTAGACGTGCTCTACGGGTATTTCAACGACACCCTACCCAAAGTAATCTGAGTACAAGAAAGCGCGTGCACAATCTAGGCAAATAATTAAGGATAGCAAAAAGATCTCATGGAACAACTTTGTCTCATCTCTTAACAGATGGACACCTTCATCTGTTGTATGGGCCCCCCAGGGGCCTACTAAGGTAGGTACGGGCATTGGCGATCCCGGGGTCCCGAGCCAATCATCCCCATCGTCACCCTCTCACCCCATTTTGGTTGTGCCACGTTGGTCACCCTTAGTTTTAAGCTTCTTCCTCTTCTAGGTTTATTGCTCTATTTTAGCTTTAGCTATTTAGGTTTATAAACTCCTGCCTCACCACCAGGGATCTTTCTTCTGTCTCCGTGGTTCCTGTCCCACGGTTCCAGCGCGGCTTCCGACTTGCGTGCTCTCCGGAGGTCTCAGGCGTGAAGGTTGTAGTGGACTCCCTACTGACCCTGTGTGTGACCTTAGGTGCGGAGCCCGTCCACACCGTCATGTACACTCACGTAGTCTCAATGAGGCCCGGCTGGTTTTAATGGTCCGAAGGCCGTGAGTCATTGGGCCAGTATTACCAGCCGGACGTGTTACCGCTGACGGGAGCCCCGGTGTAATCAACCACAAGCCCCCTGAATCCGTGCATGCGTCTGTTGACTGCTGCACGGCCTAAAGTGGGGGGCCACAGGCGGTTATTCCTGTGGTAGGGGCCTAAAGCCGGGGTGTCACGTGGTGAACGGTTCTCACATTTGGGCAACAGTAGTTGGACGGTAGCTCTTCTGAAGTACAATCGAGATCGGTCGTGGGAGGGGTCTCCCATGACGGCGCAGACCGTGAAGGTTTGGTGTCTTTTTCTTTCACCCCCGGATGGCAGGCTGACGCCGACAGTTCCGGAAGGGGGTCCTTTAACCATGGCTCCTCCGCGCAAACCTTCCCCATTTGATTCGTTTTTGGTCGTGACCCTGACTTGTGAAAACAAGACAATGCGAGACATTAGTCCTTTCTATATCCAACGCGAGCTCGATCGGATATGTGGCGTTCTAAAATCTGCAACTAGGTTAAGAGACGGTACCCTTTTGGTAGAAACAAAGAACCAGGATCAGTCCAGTAAGCTCCTGAAGGCTTGCTTGTTGGGTTCCTACCCCATTCGGGTAGCCCCACATAAGACTTTGAATAGCTGTAGAGGGGTCGTGACAACCTCCAGTTTGGACGGCCTCTCTAACGAGGAAATAGCATCTAATTTGACTGACCAGAATGTGTGCGAGGCGTACCGTCTCCTTGGTAAACGTGATGGACAGTCTGTTCCGTTGCGGACAGTCTTCCTCACTTTCAAAGGAACCACATTACCGGACGCTATCTATTGTGGGTACGAACGTGCTGCAGTGCGACCGTATGTCCCAAACCCTATGCGCTGTTTTCGGTGTCAGCGGTTTGGGCATACTCAGGCCCGTTGTACTTTTGATGCTGTATGTGACCGTTGCAGTTTACCTCCCCATGGCGATGCTACATGTACTCGTGACCCGGTCTGCACCAATTGCGGTGGTACACATCCCTCCAGCTCCCGGCAGTGTCCGCAGTTTCTTGATGAGAAGGCCATTCAGGAACTGCGCGTCAAAGAACGTCTGTCCTTTCTAGAGGCAAAAAGACGGTTTGAGCAACTGAAACCCGCTGCCAGCTTAGGTTACGCATCCGCAGTTCGTCGCTCTCCTGCGCAGTCTGTTGCCACACGGACCGTCAATGTTTCGGATGCGTCAACCCAATGCGACTTGCTGGAGACTGCCAATCCTTTTAAGGCGTTGGCACCAACAGCCTCATCTAGCTCCTCTACTGCCCCAGCTGCAGTTTCACGGTCCGTGTCGGTCAGCACTACTCCCGGTACTTCTACGGTGTGCCGCTCCCGTAGTCGCATTCGAGGAACCGGCAGGGCTTCTGTTCAGTCGGCTTCCCGATCCCCTTCTCGAAGGGACTCTTCTGACTCCCGCACATCTGAGGAGTCGCCCATGGAGCGACCGTTTGTCGGTCCCAAGTGCGCCAAAGTGCGAAAAAAGGAGAAACGACGTCCGACCACCTGAACCCGCATTCCTCGCGCTCTTGCTATCTTGAATTTTCTCCCTAAAACCGCCGCTACCCCTTAGTCCTTTTCCATGGCTCTTTTAACGTGGAACATTCGTGGTGTGCGCTCACATAGGGCAGAGCTCCAGCTCCTGTTGCGGTCCTACAACCCCATAGCGGTTTGTTTACAAGAGACCAAACTTCGCCCTCAGGATGCTTTTGATTTGCGTCATTATATTCCGGTACGCTTCGACCTTGTGCCGGAAGTGGGCTCTCTTGCTCATGGTGGTGTCATGATCCTTACACGTGCTGATGTTTTTGGTCAACCTCTACCTCTTAACACTACTTTGCAAGCTGTTGCTCTTCGGCTCAGTCTTCCAGGTTTATCGTTTACCTTATGCACAGTTTACCTCCCCCCTTCAGACTCCTTCCTTCCTGCGGATCTCTCTCAACTAGCTTCGCAGCTCCCCACACCCTTTCTTCTTTTGGGGGATTTTAATGCCCATCATCCGTGTTGGGGCTCTCCTAGGGCGTGTGCAAGGGGGACCCTACTTGCTGACTTCTTTGACCAGTTTCCTCTCCTTGTTTTAAACACTGGTGAACCCACCTTTTTTTCCGATTCCACCGGTACTCCCTCGCACCTCGATCTTTCTCTCTGCTCCACACAGCTTGCTCATTGTTTCCAATGGCATGTAGTATCTGACACTCATTCCAGTGATCACTGCCCATGTGTGCTAACGTTGCTCTCCCACAACGTTCCCTGCTCGCGTGCAGCCTCATGGCAACTCTCCAAGGCTAACTGGGTGCTCTTTTCCGAAGCTGCCACATTCAAGGATTCCGAATTTACTACTATCGACCTTCTGGTCGACCATTTCACTTCAGTTGTTGTCTCCGCTGCCGAGCAATCTATTCCGAAATCCTCCACGGAGCCTCGGCGTTTGCCTGTCCCGTGGTGGACTCTTGAGTGCCGCGATGCCCTTCGCGCACGCCGGAAAGCCCTTAGGGTATTTAAACAACACCCCACCGTCGAGAACTTGGTAGCTTATAAACAGCTGCGCGCACGAGCCCGACGTGTTTTTAGGGCTAGCAAAAGAGCGTCCTGGACTTCCTTTGTTGCCTCTTTCTCGCACGCCACCCCTTCTTCTGTGGTTTGGGAGAAACTCCGACGTGTTGCCGGTAAACGGCCACCCTTGTCCATTCCTGGGCTTCAGGATGGACCTCTCACTGTTGTAGATGCGGTTGATGTTGCTAACTGCCTGGGTAGCACTTTTGCTGCCGCCTCCAGCTCTGCTAACTACGTTTCGACGTTTCGGGTCCTCAAATCTCAGATTGAGGCCCAGGAATTATCTTTCCGCTCAGCTAACCTTGAGTGCTACAACGCCGAATTTAGCTTACGGGAGCTGGACTCGGCGTTATGCTCCTCTCGCTCTTCCGCCCCTGGGCCTGATGGTGTTCACGTGGCTATGCTTCAACACCTCTCCCCTGCTAGTAAAGACTATCTACTGCGTATGTACAACCGGATCTGGCGTGACGGAGTTTTCCCTACAGCTTGGCGCGAGGCAACTGTCATTCCGGTCCCAAAACCGGGTAAGGACCTCCGTTTGCCCTCCAGTTACCGCCCCATTTCCCTCACCAGTACAGTGTGTAAGGTGATGGAGCGCATGATTACTGGGCGCTTACGTTGGTGGCTTGAGTCGGAGAACCTTCTGTGCAACATCCAATGCGGATTTCGCCGTTACCGTTCCAGCACTGATCACCTGATTTCTCTCTCGACTCATATCATGAACGCCTACCTGCGCCGCTGCCAAACTGTGGCCGTCTTTTTTGACCTTACGAAAGCCTATGACACCTGTTGGCGGACTGGCATACTACGCACCATACATCAGTGGGGTCCTCGTGGTCGACTTCCCATTTTCCTCCGGGAATTCATGAAGGAGCGGTCCTTTCGTGTTCGGGTGGGGTGTAATTTATCCCGCGTTTTCCATCAGGAAAACGGGGTACCCCAGGGATCGGTCCTGAGCGTTCTCCTCTTTGCCATCGCCATCAATCCTATCACTGAGTGTATTCCCGCTGGAATATCCTCTTCTTTATTTGTGGATGACTTCGCCGTATATTGTAGCTCTCGGCGGACGAGTATCTTGGAGCGTCGGCTCCAGGTCTGTTTAGATCGCCTTTACACTTGGAGCCTCCACAACGGCTTCCATTTTTCCACCGAGAAGACCGTGTGCGTGAACTTTTGGCGCCGTAAGGCGTTTGATTCACCCTCACTCCACCTCGGTCCCCATACGCTTCCTTTTGCAGAGGAAGCTAAATTTTTAGGATTGGTGTTCGACAGGAAGCTTAGCTGGGATTCTCATATCGCTTCCCTGAAAGGTCGCTGTGCCCGGTCCCTCAATATCTTACGTGTCTTAACAGGTACGTCCTGGGGAGCTGATCGGACCGTGCTCTTACAGCTTTATCGGTCCCTGGTGCGATCAAAGCTTGACTATGGGAGTGTGGTATATTCGTCGGCACGGCCTTCCATTTTGAGTCGTTTGGATCCTGTGCACAATCAGGGGATACGTCTAGCTACTGGTGCTTTTCCAACCAGCCCCATCCCCAGTCTGTACGCTGAAGCAGCTGAACCCCCCCTGTGCTATAGGCGAGATATACTTTTATGCACCTACGCATGCCGTCTATCCTCTCTACCCACGCACCCAACGTACAAGCCTTTCTTTGACTCGTCTCTTGATCGCCAGTACGCTGTCAGCCCCCTTGCATTACTTCCGCCCGGTGTTCGCTTTCGCCTGCTTGTTCGGGCCCTGGACGCCACACTGCCGCCAGTATTACCTCGGAGGGAATCTAATTTTCCTCCTTGGTCGCGGTATGACTCCTTATTCCACCTTGGGTTGACGTCCATGCCCAGGTCTGCGTTTCCGACCACTGGCATCCAATCCGCATTTTTAGAACTTCAGCAGCATTTTAAGAACTACAGTTTTATTTTTACGGACGGCTCTAAAACCGACCGAGGTGTTGGTTGTGCCTTCGTAGCTGCTGCGGAGAGTTTTACGTTTCGTCTTCCCGGACAGTGCTCGATTTTTACCGCTGAACTTTTTAGTATCTATCAAGCCCTACTTTTTATCAGCCAGCAGCACTCTAACCACTTTGCCATCTGTAGCGATTCTCTGAGTGCTCTACAGAGCATTCGTTCGCTGTACCCCAGCCATCCCCTAGTACAGCGAATACAGGATCGGCTGCATTCGCTCGCTAATTCAGGGTTCCACGTGTCGTTCGTTTGGGTTCCCGGACACGTAGGCATTCCGGGCAACGAGGCTGCTGATGCCGCCGCGAAGTCTGCTATTTTATCCCCCACAGTTTTTAGCAATTCTGTTCCTTTCGAAGATCTTAGTGCTTCCCTTCGCCGAGCCATCAACACTCGCTGGCATGATGACTGGTCCGCACTCGTTGGGAACAAACTCCGGGAGGTTAAACCTCTTCCGCTTCCCTGGGCCACATCTTCACGTTCTTCTCGCAGGGAAGAAGTTATTTTAGCTAGACTTCGCATCGGGCACTGCCGTTTTAGCCATCAACACTTGTTACGCCAGGACTCAGCACCTGATTGTGCTCACTGCGGTGAGCCTTTGACGGTAGAGCACTTTTTAGTGGAGTGCCGATTTTACTCAACATTGCGCTCCTCCTTGGGTTTGGCATCCAACCTCAGCGCAATGTTGAGGGATGATATTGCTGCTGTGGAGGGCCTCTTCGACTTTTTACAGCGCAGCGGAATGCTTCGCTCCATATGATTTCAACATCCCTCGCCGTGCCTCATTTTAGATTCATCTCGACACTCCTATTTTAGCTATTTTAACAGTTTGAGCATCTTTTATGTTTATTGTGTTTTTGGACCTTTTAGTGGATTTTATTGTTTTTAGCGTTTACATTTCAGTTGGGCTTTACCTAGTCTGAGCTCGGGCGCTAATGACCTCAGCTGTTGTGCGCCCCTAAGCCCCACTACTACTACTACTACTATGTTGTATGGGATAGGTTAACGCGCGTGGCCGGAAAATCAACCCACTTGCCAATCGCTGGTCTGAAAACACCTGCAGGAGTTGTTGTTGATCCGTTTGTCGTAGCTAACACCTTCGGCTGTGCTTTTGCTCAGGTGTCTAGCTCAAGTAATTATGCTCCTGAGTTTATCTCAATTAAGACTCAGGTAGAATCTCAAGGTTTCGTGTTTAGTTCCAGAAACCTTGAAGATTATAACCGCCTCTTCACCTTGGCGGAGTTAGAACACGCTCTTTCATCATCGCGACTGACAGCACCAGGACCGGACGGAATCCACGTTCAAATGTTACAACATCTCTCAGCGTCAGCGGAGTCGTCTACCTCCAAGGTTCCGGCTAGGCGCTGATCTACTACCTTTTGCAGATGAGACAAGGTCCCTTGGATTGATATTTGATAGAAAACTTAGTTGGTCGTCGCATATAGCACAACTGAAAGCACGATGTGACCGATCTGTAAATATCTTGCGGGTACTAAGTGGAAAATCGTGGGGAGCGGGTCGTACAGTGTTATTGCGACTGTATCGCGCACTCATCCGTTCCAAATTAGATTATGGTAGTATCGTTTATGGCTCAGCACGACCATTTGTGCTGAAGAGATTAGACACAGTCCATAATTGTGGCATACGTATAGCAGTTGGGGCATTTCCAACGAGCCGAGTCATAAGCCTGTATGCTGAGTCTGCAGAACCTCCTCTGCAGTACAGGCGCAACATGCTATTAGCAAATTATGGCTGTGGACTTAATTGCATGCCCACACATCCAACGTTTACGCCGTTCTTTAACACCTTCATGGACGTGCGTTATAGGAACACTTCTATTAAACCAAAGCCACCTGGTTTTCGTTTCCGGGAGCTCCTTAGACATCTTAACACTGAAATGCCCAAAATGTATCCTAGGGGGGAGAGGACATACCCTCCTTGGTTGTGCAGAGCGTCCCACGTTGATCTGGGCATGACCACACATGATAAATCTACCATGTCTATGTCTAGTATCCGCATATGCTTTTTGGAATTTTTATCGCGATATCAGGACCATATTAAAATTTACACAGATGGGTCCAAGAATTCAGATGGCGTTGGTTGTGCTTACGTGTGTGGAACCGAACCCTATACATTCGGATTCCACACTAGCACTTCCATTTTTACCGCAGAGCTCTATGCAATATACCGAGCCATTTTACACGTACGTCGACGAAAGTTTGGGAACTGCTTAATCCTGAGTGATTCCCTCAGTGCACTTCAAAGCCTACGGCAGCTGTACAACTACCACCCTATTGTGCAGCGGATACAGGATGCCCTCCACGTTTTACACGCTTCTGGCGTTAGCGTGGTGTGTGCATGGATCCCTGGTCACGTAGGCTTGTGGGGGAATGAAATGGCGGATTCGGCAGCCAAGACGGCTACCATGAAGCCCAGGGTTCGTCTACCATGTGTGACATCGGAAGATTTTAGGGCCGTATTGCGGAGAGCTGTGCAAACCTGCTGGCAGGAAGAGTGGTCCGCTCTCCGCAATAATAAACTTAGATCAGTCAAGGAACTTCCGATTCCCTGGGTTACCTCCTGTCGGTCATCTCGCCGCGAGGAGGTGATTTTGGCTCGGTTGCGCATTGGGCATTGTTATTTTAGCCACAGCTTTTTATTGAATAGGACTCCCGTTCCCGTTTGCCCACTGTGCAGTGCTGACCTCACTGTTCGTCACCTGCTTTTAGACTGTTTTAGCTTGGCACGTCTCCGCAGATCTCTCCAGCTGCCGGCCAGCTTGGCGGAGATCCTCGCGGATGACGAAACGGCGGTGAGCAAAGTTTTAGCGTTTGTTTCAGCTGTGGATTGTAGAATTTAACCTCAAGTACCTTTTATTTTTTTATTTTTTTTTTAATATACATATGTGTGTGCAGTTTTAATGGATTTATAGATAAAATATATTTTTAGAAATGTTTATATCTGGTTTTTGCCATGACTTGTTTTTTTTTTTTAAAAGGGCGCTGATGACCGCCGTAGTTGAGCGCCCCTATACACATCATCATCATCATCATCATAGAGACCTACAACATTTAGTTTCTCAACGGTCACCATCAATTATTTGTCTCCAGGAAACCCACTTACATCCCAATCACTCGTTACACCTTCACTCTTTCTCAGCATTTAGAAGCGACTCTCTTGCAGGTGTGCGTGCAAGCGGTGGCGTTGCTACCTTAGTGGCGCCTAACATCTCAGCCGCCAGCGTTCCTCTCACCACACCATTGCAAGCTGTGGCCGTTCGGCTACAGCTGGAGAGCATCAGTTTTACCATATGCAACATGTACCTGCCGCCGCTCAGTATAGTTTCAGAGCGTGATCTTCAAACTCTATTGGCTCAGCTCCCCTCACCACTACTCCTTGTGGGAGATTTGAATGCCAAGCACACGCTCTGGGGATCAGACACTGATGACGCCCGTGGATGCCTCCTCGTAGACGTCTTCGATAAGTCTGACCTGCTTCTGCTAAATACTGGTGACCCGACATTCCTATCATCCGCTTATGGTACACATTCCGTACAAGACCTTTCTTTCTGCAGTCCGTCATTAGTACCACTACTTGAGTGGTCAGTACTTTCCGACCTCTTTGGCAGTGATCATTACCCCATTAACATTCATTTTTCTGGCCGCCAATGTGTACCTTCTCGACATCCTCGCTGGATTATTTCCAAAGCTAATTGGGGAAAATTCCATTCCCTGATAAACCTTATCGATGACGGTTTCGACACCATCGACGAAATGGTCGAATATTTTACTTGCTCGATCCTGCTCGCAGCAGAATCCAGCATTCCTCGAGGTTCATCTACACCACGGCGTATCCCTGTACCGTGGTGGTCTGAGGAATGCAGTTTGGCAGTCAAAGCACGCAAACGTGCTTTGCGTGTTTTTCAGCGGCACCCGACTGAAGGGAACATTGTCGCCTTCAAACGTTCTCGCGCTAGGGCACGCTTTATACTGCGCAACGCTAAGCGTACATCTTGGGAAGCCCATGTGTCTTCGCTTTCCCGGCGCAGCTCTACCCAACAAGTATGGTCAGCTGTTCGG
Organism: Mantis religiosa; assembly: GCA_030765055.1. Classification (NCBI taxonomy): domain Eukaryota; kingdom Metazoa; phylum Arthropoda; class Insecta; order Mantodea; family Mantidae; genus Mantis; species Mantis religiosa. Next base: position 8,513,244 of record JAUKNK010000016.1, read on the forward strand.
CGGATGTATGGCAAGTATCGCCGGACGGTAATTCCGGGCCTTGCCATCAACGGTTCCATGTGCACCACCGAGCAGGACATAGCAGAAGCCCTAGCTACAACATTTGCTGCTACTAGCCAAACTGCCCGCTATGACGCTCTCTTCCTGCCTATTAAGGAAAAGGCGGAGCGGGTCCAACTACATTTTAATAGTGACTGCACCGAGCCGTACAACCAACCGTTTACCGCTGCCGAGCTCGCCCATTCTCTAGCGTTAGCAAAGGATTCTTCTCCAGGTCCCGATGACGTACACCGACAGATGCTGCTACATCTTCCATCTGAGGCGCTATGGTTCCTGTTAAACATCTATAACCGCATTTGGCATGAGCGAGTTTTCCCTTCCTCCTGGCGAGAGGGTATTATCATCCCCATCCCTCGACCCGGAAAGGACCGCACGCTTCCATCTAGCTACCGCCCCATTTGCCTGACGAGTGTCATCTGTAAGACCTTCGAGCGAATGATAAACGCTCGGTTAAATTGGTGGCTAGAAAAACATAACCATCTGTCCAACTCGCAATGCGGTTTTCGCCGCCATCGCTCAAGTGTCGACAATCTAACTCGCCTTGAGGGGTATATTTCCGATGCGTTTCTACTAAAACAGCACGCCGTGGGTGTGTTCCTCGACCTGGAGAAGGCCTATGACACCACTTGGCGGTACGCCATACTCCGTAACCTTCATAGTTACGGTATGCGTGGTCATCTACCCGATTTTTTATGCAATTTTTTAAAACTTCGCCGTTTTCGGGTTCGCATAGGAAACAGGATATCACGGGAGCGGATACAGGAGAACGGTGTACCTCAAGGGTCGATTTTGAGCGTCACCCTTTTCGCCGTAGCGATTAAGGGCATCACTAGTGCCGTTCGAAGTGGAATTCCCTCATCCCTCTATGTTGACGACTTCGCTATCTATTATCGCTCTGCCAACATAGATCACATTGAGCGCCAACTGCAGCTGACCATTACCCAGCTAGCAGCTTGGGCGCTTCAAAACGGCTTACGTTTTTCAGCTGCGAAGACGCAGTGTATCCACTTTCACCGCCTAGGAGGTATTCACCCGCCTCCTGATCTTCATGTGAACGGCACACCCCTGCCATTTGTCTCGCACCTGAAGTTCTTGGGCCTCTACTTGGACCGACAACTAAATTGGGAGCACCACATTCGTCACCTTCGAGCCTCTTGCGATCGTTCTCTTCGGGTTCTGAAGGTATTATCTGGAGCATCTTGGGGGGGTTATTAGGTTTTAGTGTTGACTTGGGGCCCAAATGACCTTGTTGTCGACGGGCCCTTAAACGCCACATACTCATACTCTTGGGGGGGGGGCGATCGCACGGTAATGTTGAGGCTGTACCGCTCTCTGGTTCGGTCCAAGCTGGACTATGGCAGTTTTATTTATGGCGCAGCGACCGCCTCTAAACTTCGCCTTTTAGACACCGTCCATCATACTGGCATCCGCCTTGCCACAGGAGCTTTCCGCACCAGTCGAGTCGACTGCCTGTATGCAGACTCAGGCGAACCTCCACTCCATATTCGTCGCTCGCTGTTACTCTGCTCATACGTTTCGAAGTTGGCTAGTTATCCCAATCATCCTTGTTTTAAACCAGTTCTGTGTCCAGATTTAGTCCACCGTTATATGCGCCCTGGTTCTCAGACACGCCCCGTGGGAATAAGATTTCGGGATCTACTACATTCGCATGGCCTCCGAATGCCTCGCGTGGAGAGGTCGTCCATCTGCCCCTATCCTGCATGGTAGCTCAATCGTGCGCAGTTCGATCTCGCTCTTTCAAACAATTCTAGACTCGCTACTCCACATTCGGTGTTCCAACAACTTTTTGCCGAATTACTGGGCCGTTACCCTATGTTCCGGTCTTTACAGACGGTTCTCAGTTAGGTAACGCTACGGGTTGCGCGTTCTTCGTTAACGGTGAGGCTCACAAATGTCGACTTCTGGACTCAACTTCGGTCTTCTCAGCAGAGCTGTATGCCATCTATTATATGCTCCTTTTTATTTGCAAGTTAGCCCCTGGCTCTTTTATTGTTTGCACCTACTCTCTCAGTGCTCTTCAGGCCTTGAAACAGCACACTGCCGCTCACACCATTGTTTTAAAATTACAGGCCCAGATATCGCAAATGCTGAGTCGCGGTTACAATTTTGTTTTTACTTGGACCCCAGGCCATGTGGGGATATCCGGGAACGAGGAGGCGGACGCGGCTGCTAAGTCAGCTTGCCGTTTACCCCGGAGTTTAACAACTAGGGTGCCATACCAGGATGTGCAACGTTTTTTCCGTCGCCAACTACTATCTGCTTGGCAGCAATCCTGGACAGCTTTAGAAGGCACACAACTCCGGGCGATAAAGGAGAGCGTACAACCCTGGCCAACTTCCTGCAGGGATAACCGGAGGGCCGAGGTGATACTCACCCGGCTGAGAATTGGGCACACACGTGCATTTCATGGCCATCTCTTGAGAGGGGAACCGGCCCCTGTGTGTGCTCCGTGTGCAGTACGCCTCACTGTGCGGCATGTACTGCTTGATTGCCCGCAGTACACCCGCGTTCGCCAGTCTTTGGGCCTAAGGGCTAACTTGCTCGATGTTTTAGGGGACGACCCAGTGGCCGTGGATAAGACACTGCGGTTTGTCGCGGAAATTAGTTTTAATAGACGAGTCTGACTTTGATTTTATATTTATTAATTTTAGAGCTTTTAACTATTAGTATTGGGATGAGTTTTTAATGTCCTTTTAACAGTTGAGTGTTTTATTATATTTCACCTTTTTTTTAGCTAAATTTTTATAGCTTTTAGGTTTTAGTATTGACTTCGGGCCCAAATTACCTTGATGTCGACGGGCCCTTAAAAACCACACTCACTCACTCTTTGTGAGCAATGTGGCCTACCGAAGCACGACGACCCTAACTGCAGTCGAACACCTTGTTGCGTGAACTGTGGCGGTAGTCATCCCTCCAGCTCGCGACAGTGCCCTAAATTCATGGACGAAAAAAGTATTCAGGAGCTACGTGTAAAGGAACGCCTGACTTTTCCAGAGGCACGACGGCGCTTCGAACAACTGAAGCCTGCTACCACTACTACTGGATATGCACGAGCAGCTCGCCGTACTCCTAATACCACTGTTGCTGTTCAACACGTCCCTGTCGCCCACGCATCCACGCAGACTGACTTTCTAGCCGTTAAACCTACGTCTCAGACTGTTTGTATATCCACCAGCACTACCTCCGTTTCAACCGTACAGACTCCAGACCCCAAGCCATCAGCGGGTAACAACAATCCCGTAGTAATTGTGAAAAACCGATCCCGACCACAGCATAGATCACGAAGTCGCTCGCCCTCCATTAGATCCCGGTCTCGTTCTACGAGCCGTAGGAGTTCTGACTCCCGAACATCAGCGGAGTCACAGGACGCTAACGATTTTCGAATCGTAGGGCCCAAGTCAGCCAAGGTCAAGAAAAAGGTTAAAACGGCCCGCTAAAAACTCTTTATGGAAATAATCCAGTGGAATGTCAATGGTTTTCGAGCTCGTGCTCAAGACCTACAACATTTAGTTTCTCAACGGTCACCATCAATTATTTGTCTCCAGGAAACCCACTTACATCCCAATCACTCGTTACACCTTCACTCTTTCTCTGCATTTAGAAGCGACTCTCTTGCAGGTATGCGTGCAAGCGGTGGCGTTGCTACCTTAGTGGCGCCTAACATCTCAGCCGCCAACGTTCCTCTCACCACACCATTGCAAGCTGTGGCCGTTCGGATACAGCTGGAGAGCATCAGTTTTACCATATGCAACATGTACCTGCCGCCGCTCAGTATAGTTCCAGAGCGTGATCTTCAAGCTCTATTGGCCCAGCTCCCTTCACCACTACTCCTTGTGGGAGATTTGAATGCCAACCACACGCTCTGGGGATCATACACAGATGACGCCCGTGGATGCCTCCTCGTAGACGTCTTCGATAGGTCTGACCTGCTTCCGCTAAATACTGGTGACCCGACATTCCTATCATCCGCTTATGGTACACATTCCGTACTAGACCTTTCTTTCTGCAGTCCGTCGTTACTACCACTACTTGAGTGGTCAGTACTTTCCGACCTCTTTGGCAGTGATCATTACCCCATTAACATTCATTTTTCTGGCCGCCAATGTGTACCTTCTCGACATCCTCGCTGGATTATTTCCAAAGCTAACTGGGGAAAATTCCAATCCCTCATACACCTCATCGACGATGGTTTCGACACCATCGACGAAATGGTCGAATATTTTACTTGCTCGATCCTGCTCGCAGCAGAATCCAGCATTCCTCGAGGTTCATCTACACCACGGCATATCCCTGTACCGTGGTGGTCTGAGGAATGCAGTTTGCGCGTTTTTCAGCGACACCCGACGGAAGGGAACTTTGTCGCCTTCAAACGTTCTCGCGCTAGGGCACGCTTTATACTGCGCAACGCTAAGCGTACATCTTGGGAAGCCCATGTGTCTTCGCTTTCCCGGCGCAGCTCTACCCAACAAGTATGGTCAGCTGTTCGGCGGATGTATGGCAAGTATCGCCGGACGGTAATTCCGGGCCTTGCCATCAACGGTTCCATGTGCACCACCGAGCAGGACATAGCAGAAGCCCTACCTACAACATTTGCTGCTACTAGCCAAACTGCCCGCTATGACGCTCTCTTCCTGCCTATTAAGGAAAAGGCGGAGCGGGTACAACTAAATTTTAACAGTGACTGCACCGAGCCGTACAACCAACCGTTTACCGCTGCCGAGCTCGCCCATTCTCTAGCGGTAGCACAGGATTCTTCTCCAGGTCCCGATGACGTACACCGACAGATGCTGCTGCATCTTCCATCTGAGGCGCTATGTTTCCTGTTAAACATCTATAACCGCATTTGGCATGAGCGAGTTTTCCCTTCCTCCTGGCGAGAGGGTATTGTCATCCCCATCCCTCGACCCGGAAAGGACCGCACGCTTCCATCTAGCTACCGCCCCATTTGCCTGACGAGTGTGCTCTGTAAGACCTTCGAGCGAATGATAAACGCTCGGTTAAATTGGTGGCTAGAAAAACATAACCATCTGTCCAACTTGCAATGCGGTTTTCGTCGCCATCGCTCAAGTGTCGACAATCTAACACGCCTTGAGGGTTATATTTCCGATGCGTTTCTACTAAAACAGCACGCCGTGGGTGTGTTCCTCGACCTGGAGAAGGCCTATGACACCACTTGGCGGTACGGCATACTCCGTAACCTTCATAGTTACGGTATGCGTGGTCATCTACCCGAGTTTTTATTCAATTTTTTAAAACTTCGCCGTTTTCGGGTTCGCATAGGAAACACTATCACGGGAGCGGATACAGGAGAACGGTGTACCTCAAGGGTCGATTTTGAGCGTCACCCTTTTCGCCGTAGCGATTAACGGCATCACTAGTGCCGTTCGAAGTGGTATTCCATCATCCCTCTATGTTGACGACTTCGCTATCTATTATAGGTCTGCCAACATAGATCACATTGAGCGCCAACTGCAGCTGACCATTACCCAGCTAGCAGCTTGGGCGCTTCAAACCGGCTTCCGTTTTTCAGCTGCGAAGACGCAGTGTATCCACTTTCACCGCCTACGAGGTATTCACCCGCCTCCTGATCTTTATTGGAACGGCACACCCCTGCCATTTGTCTCGCACCTGAAGTTCTTGGGCCTCTACTTGGACCGACAACTAAATTGGGAGCACCACATTCGTCACCTTCGAGCCTCTTGCGATCGTTCTCTTCGGGTGCTGAAGGTATTATCTGGAGCATCTTGGGGGGGGGCGATCGCACGGTAATGTTGAGGCTGTACCGCTCTCTTGTTCGGTCCAAGCTGGACTATGGCAGTTTTATTTATGGCGCAGCGACCGCCTCTAAACTTCGCCTTTTAGACACCGTGCATCACACTGGCATCCGCCTTGCCACAGGAGCTTTCCGCACCAGTCGAGTCGACTGCCTGTATGCAGACTCAGGCGAACCTCCGCTCCATATTCGTCGCTCGCTGTTACTGTGCTCATACGTGTCGAAGTTGGCAAGTTATCCCAATCATCCTTGTTTTAAACCAGTTCTGTGTCCAGATTTAGTCCACCGTTATATGCGCCCTGGTTCTCGGACACGCCCCGTGGGAATAAGATTTCGGGATCACCTACAATCTCATGGCCTCCGAATGCCTCGCGTGGAGAGGTCGTCTATCTGCCCTTATCCTGCATGGCAGCTCAATCGTGCGCGGTTCGATCTAACTCTTTCGAACAACCATAGACTCGCTACTCCACATTCGGCGTTCCAACAACTCTTTGCCGAATTACTGGGCCGCTACCCTAACTACGTTCCGGTCTTTACAGACGGTTCCCAGTTAGGTAACGCTACGGGTTGCGCATTCTTCGTTAACGGTGAGGCTCATAAATTTCGACTTCTGGACTCAACTTCGGTCTTCTGAGCAGAGCTGTATGCCATCTTTTATTTGCTCCTTTTTATTTGCAAGTTAGCTCCTGGCTCTTTTATCGTCTGCACTGACTGTCTAAGTGCGCTTCATGCCTTACAACAGCACACTACCGCTCACACACTGGTTATAAAAATACAGACCCAGATCTCGCAAATGCTCAGTCGTGGATACAATTTTGTTTTTACTTGGACCCCAGGCCATGTTGGGATTTGCGGGAACGAGGAGGCGGACGCGGCTGCTAAGTCTGCTTGCCGTTTGCCCCGGAGTTTAAAAACTACAGTGCCATTCCAGGACGTGCAACGTTTTTTCCGTCGCCAACTCCTCTCTGCTTGGCAGCACTCCTGGACAGCTTTACAAGGCACACAACTCCGGGCAATAAAAGACAGCGTACGACCCTGGCTAACTTCCTGCAGGGATAACCGGCGGGCCGAGGTGATACTCACCCGGCTGAGAATTGGGCACACACGTGCACTCATGGCCATCTCTTGAGAGGGGAACCGGCCCCTGTGTGTGCCCCGTGTGCAGTACGCCTCACTGTGCGGCATGTACTGCTGGATTGCCCGCAGTACGCCCGCGTTCGCCAGTCTTTGTGCTTGGAGCCTAACTTGCACGGTGTTTTAGGTGACGACGCAGTGGCCTTGGACAAGGCACTGCGGTTTGTTTTTAAAATTGGTTTTAATAAACAAGTTTGACTTGTATTTTATATTTACTGCTTTTAGAGTTTTTAAATTATTAGCCTTAGATCGTGTTTTTTAATGTTCTTTTAACAGTTGAGTGTTTGTTTTATATTTTACCTTTTTAGCTCAATTTTTATAGCTTTTAGGTTTTAGTTTTGACTTAGGGCCCAAATGACCTTGTTGTCGACGGGCCCTAAAACCCTACACTCACTCACTCACTCAACATCTATCTGCCTCCGTCTGACGACCTCTCGCTCAGCGATATTCAGGATCTAGTCTCCCAGTTACCCCCTCCTTTTCTACTGGTTGGAGACGTCAATGCCCACCACCAACTCTGGGGCTCTCGCAGAGCGTGCGCGAAAGGCCAACTAATAGCCGATTTCTTGGATACCCATAACCTCACGGTCCTGAACACCGGAGCGCCTACCTTTCTTTCTGACGCCCACCACAGCTTTTCACACCTTGATTCGGCTGTTTGTTCTGCGCCCTTGGCAGTTTCCTTCCGATGGTCTGTCCTTTCTGATCCATACAGTAGCGATCACTTCCCCTGTGCTTTAGATCTTTTGCTGCCAAATACCAATTCCACGTATATCCCTAGATGGCGCTTCGATCATGCCAACTGGCACCTATTCTCTCAGTTGGCTGTGTTCACTTATAATGAAACCGACTCTGTGAATGCACTGGTGGACCATCTTACGACGACCATTCTCTCCGCCGCTGAGCGCTCCATTCCTCGGTCGTCAGCGCCATCCCGAAGATTGCCTGTACCTTGGTGGAACGATGACTGTCGCCGTGCTATCCGCTCCCGCAGACGTGCCCTCAGAATTTTCCAGCATCACCCAACACTGGACAACTTGGTAACTTACAAGAAAATGCGTGCCCAGGCTCGGCAGATCATAAAGGAAAGTAAAACCGCCTCCTGGAGAAAGTTCGTTTCCTCCTTTACCCAACATACCTCATCTTCTGTGGTATGGGATAAGTTACGGCGAGTTGTCGGGAAACCGGCCCAACGCGCCAATCGCCGGTCTTAAGACCGCTGTCGTGATTGATTGATTGTGGTTAAGGGCGCTCAACAACGAGGTCATCAGCGCCCTGAAAAAGTAAGGAGGTTAAATATCAATAAAAAGGATCTAACAGATATTCATCTGCAGCAAGATCTTGATTGGACGCTCACATATATTAAAATAGATAAAAAGAACGTAAAACCATAAAAGCGTTAAAATCAATAAAACGATTGGTACTAAATTCTAAAATTAGCAGTTAAAAAGAATGTTAAAACTTTGGCTACCACTTTCTCGTCATTCCCCAGCACCTCTGCCAAACTGTCCGGCAGCTGGAGAGATCTGCGGAGACGCGCTGTTCCGGAACACTCTAAAAGAACGTGGCGGACTGAGACAGCTGCATCGCAGAGCGGGCAGACTGGAGCACGGCTCTTGTTCAGCTAAAAGCTATGTGTAAAAAAGCAGTGGCCAATGCGCAACCGAGCCAAAGTAACCTCCTCACGGCGGGATCGACGGCAGGAAGTGGCCCAGGGAATCGGAAGATCTTTCACTGTCCGCAACTTGTTGCTTCGCAAAGCGGACCACGCGTTGTGCCAAGAGGACAGCACATCACTTCGCAAGTATAACTTGATATCTTCCGCAGTAGCATGATGAATAGTTACCCTCGGCAGTGTGGTTGCCATCTTCGCTGCCGAATCTGCCAGTTCGTTTCCTGCCAGGCCTACATGTCCAGGAACCCAAGCACACACCACGCTAACGCCAGAGGCGTGTAAGACGTGGAGGGCGTCCTGGATAAGCTGCACAACAGGATGGTAACTGTAAAGCTGCTGTAGGCTCTGAAGTGCACTAAGGGAGTCACTTAAATTAAGGCTGTCGCCTAGGTTGCGTTGACGTACATATAAAATGGCTCGGTAAATCCCATAAAGTTCAGCACTAAAAATAGAGGTGCTGCTATGGAAACCGAATGTATAGGGTTCGGTCCCATAGACGAAAGCACATCCAACCCCACTCGAGCTCTTGGAGCCATCAGTGTAGATTAAAACCCGATCAGTAAAACCAGATAAATATTCTAAAAAACAAGTACGGATACTGCTGGGAGCCATTGAAGATTTCGCGTAGCGCGTCATGCCCAGGTCTATCTAGCCCCTCAAAATCCAACCTCTGCGGTCCTCGTCCCGAGGGGTGGGCAACAGGAAGTAGGGGACTGACTGATGGGGTGATGTACGGTGGGGTCTTGGTGTACCCCACGACCGCTACGGCTGCCGAGAAGGCCCATCAGTAACCCCGAAAACTGGCAGAAGAGGCTCTGGTGTAATCTCTCGATTGGGTTCTTCCGCGAGGTGAGAGTGTTCCTTCAAACGCCCAAAATATGGTCCACTTCGGTGTTTGACCCCATTTATTTATGTTTTGTTATTTTTCGTTTTCCTCCCTGAGCACATGTCTGACGGGTAACATAGCGCGGGTGGTTGGAGAGGGAAGCGCAAGGGGTGACTGGGTAAGGCGTAACTCCCAGCCCCTTGTTACCATGTAGGACTGTGTTCGTATCCGCTGATAAAGGTCAGTCCCGGGGAGGGGCCATTGCATGAGCTGTTACACTCCTGAAGGCGATTGGGTCCCTCTGTCTTTACACTGGGAGGTGTGACCCTAGGGTGAGCAAGGTCCAGGCCAGGACTCTCACCTAAGCCGGGGTGGCGCCCAGGATGTGAGCACGCCATCGGAGACGTCTGCAATGGTGGAGGACCTTACCGCAATGGTGCACTCTATTAAACTCAAAACTGTGAAGGTTAGTGGAAAAGAAGTAGCTGAAGTCTGTTGTCCTCGCTACTTAGTCTTATCTAGAACCGAAGAAGGGAAGACTTTTCTGTCTCTGAACCCTTTTGTCATACAAAAGGGATTGGACAAGATAGCTGGTCCGGTGAAATCCTGCACTCGATCGCGGAATGGCACGCTCCTGGTAGAAGCTCATTCAGTCTCCCAGGCAGCGGTAATAATGAAGGCAAACCTTTTGGGCAGTTACCCTGTGAACATCAGTGTGCATAAGAACCTTAACTCCTCGCGCGGAGTAGTCAACACCCGCGCTCTAGATGGCATGACTAATGAGGAGATCGTAGAGAACCTAAAAGACCAAGGCGTAACGGCTGTTTACCGGGTGCAGCGACGGGAGCGTGGAGAACTGGTGGCTACCCGTACCCTGTTCCTGACGTTTGATCGGGTAGACCTCCCGCAACGACTCAGGGCAGGGTATGAGACCATTGAAATTAGACCCTATATACCTAGTCCACTGCGGTGCTTCAACTGTCAGCGTTTCGGCCATACGAGCAATTTCTGTACTGGTGTGCCCATGTGCGTGGAGTGTGGTCTGCCAAAACACGAAGATGCCTGCACATCTCCGGCAAAATGTGTTAACTGTGCTGGTGCACACCCCTCTAGCTACCGAGAGTGCCCACGCTTCCTGGAGGAAAAGGCGATACAGGAGATCCGGGTTAAGGAGAGTATCCTTCTCTGAAGCCCGGAAACTTCTGCGTAATCGTCAACCGTCCGTCCCGCGGTCCGGTACATACAGCTCAATAGCAGCTAAGCCGGTACCGAAAAAGGAAATCGCAACCCAAACCAGCGATTGTGAGGCCACCATATCGGACAGACTTATCACTGCCACACCAGCTCCGCAACGGTCAAAGCCGTCACCGTCTACATCTACCTCACCTGCATCGGCGAAGAAGTCGGCACTGTCGCCATCAAAAACATCTGCCCCAACCACAAAAACTAAGACACCTGTAGTTTACGATGCACCGCCGCTAAAGTTTAAGACCAGCTATCAGAGATCAGATTTCCTCAAGGATACGAGTGGCACGACCAAGAAAAAGAAAGGTAAGAAGGCATCTCGAAGTTCTTCCTCTGAGTCTTCTGGTGAGGAATCGGACCGACAACTTTCATCTTCGTCGGTCTCAGTCTCCAATCGGTTCGAGGTTCTGGAACCCAAGTTCTCTATGGGGAAAGGGGCCTCTTCCGCAGAGGAAATGGAGCAGGAGGATGGTGATCACACTGCCAGAATGCTTGTTAAAAAGCGGCATGATAAACAGGACATACCAGGTGTTAGCCCAACACCGAAAAAGAAGGGTAAACTGATTCGGCGACCACCGAAGTCATCTTAATCTGCCTTAGCTAATAATATCCTATTCCACTACCACCACGGCTATCCTATATTGGAACATCCGGGGACTCCGGACGCGTCGGTCGTAGCTTGATCTGTTGCTCCATAAGCACACACCTTTGGCTGTATGCTTACAGGAGACAAAGCTCCGTCCCACGGCCTCCTGTACCATCTCACGGTATACCCCTATACGGTGTGATGTAGAACCAGAAGAGGGTAGTCCAGCGCACGGAGGCACTTTAATGCTGGTCAGAGATGATATATACTTCGATGCTTTACCTCTACAAACAGACATTCAATCAGTGGCTGTCCACATTACCCTGCCGTCGTTACAATTCACCCTTTGTTCTATCTATGCCCCACCTTCTGAGGACCTCTCACTCACTGAGCTGCAAGACCTGATTCTGCAGTTACCCACACCTTTTCTGCTGGTGGGAGACTTCAACGCCCACCACCCTCTCTGGGGTTCCACCAAATCTTGTGCCAGAGGTAAAGTCATCGCGAAATTCCTGGACAACAATAACCTGGTTCTCCTGAACACCGGAGAACCAACCTTTCTTTCGGATGCATTCCACTCCATGTCGCACCTTGATTTGGCGGTTTGCTCATCACAGCTAGCAGCCTCTTTACAATGGAATATCATCTCTGACTTGCACTCTAGCGATCACTTTCCATGTCTCGTGACTCTCCTGGTACCATACGTACCCTCCACCCGTGGGCCGGCCTGGCGCTTCGATCATGCCAACTGGGCCCTTTACACCCAGTTGGCTGTTTTTAGTTACGAGCACGAGTCTGTGAATGACTTGGTGGGACACCTCACCGAGCAGATTCTTTCTGCAGCAGAGCGGGCTATTCCCCGTTCTAGTGCTGCTCCCCATCGAGTTCCTGTTCCGTGGTGGACCCCTGATTGCCGGAACGCTATTCGTGACCGCAGACGCGCTCTGCGGTTCTTCCAAAGACACCCTACCTTGGATAACCTGATTGCCTACAAGAAAATGCGTGCTAGGTGCAGGCAAATAATTAGGGACAGCAAAAAGGCATCGTGGAATACCTTTGTATCTTCTTTTAATCGCCATACACCCTCCTCTGTTGTATGGAATAAGCTAAGGCGCGTGGCCGGAAAACCGACACACATGCCGATTGCAGGTCTGAAGACACGTGCAGGGTTCGTTGTGGATCCGTCCGATGTGGCTAACACTTTTGGCAGCGCTTTCGCTCAAGTGTCCAGCTCGGATAATTACGCGCCTGAGTTCCTGTCCATTAAGGCTCAGGTCGAAGCTCAAGCTCTCTGCTTTCATTCCAGAAATAGTGAAGATTACAACCGCCTCTTCACTATGGCAGAGTTGGAACACGCCCTTTCAGCTTCGCGACTATCTGCACCGGGCCCGGACGGAATCCACATGCAAATGCTGCAACAGCTCTCCCCTGAGGGCAAGACCTTCCTGCTGGAGGTCTATAATCGGATATGGGTGGAAGGGAGTTTCCCCGAACGGTGGCGAGAAGCCACCATAATACCCATACTGAAGCCCGGAAAGGACCGGCATCTCTCTTCCAGCTACCGCCCTATTTCTCTCACAAGTTGTACATGCAAGGTGCTGGAACGCATGATTAACGGACGGTTAATGTGGTGGCTGGAACGACATCACCTTCTAACCAACATCCAATGCGGTTTTCGCCGACGCCGTTCAACAGTGGACCACCTTGTGTCGCTCTCGACACAAATAATGAACGGCTTCCTTAAGAAGTGCCAAACCATCGGGATATTTTTTGACTTAGAGCGGGCTTATGATACCTGTTGGCGTGTAGGAATACTACGCACTCTGCACTCCTGGAACATTCGTGGTCGCCTGCCAGTTTTTGTTCAGGAGTTCCTGAAGGACCGCTCCTTCCGAGTAAGGGTCGGCTCGGTTTATTCTACTCCTTTTATTCAGGAGAATGGAGTACCCCAGGGTTCGGTACTTAGTGTCACGCTATTTGCCATCGCTATCAACTCCATCTCGCAATGCGTTCCTCCAGGAGTCTCGTCCTGCTTATTCGTAGACGACTTTGCGGTCTACTGTACCTCCTAGCGAACACCGTTTCTGGAGCGCCGTTTACAGCGATGCTTGGATAATCTTTTCGATTGGAGCTTAAGAAACGGTTTTCGTTTCTCAGCTGAGAAAAGCATTTGCGTGAACTTCTGGCGCCATCGGAGTCGATTACCACCTACGCTCCGATTGGGACCTCATAAACTACCATTTGCAGACGAGACGAGATTCCTTGGTTTGGTGCTTGATAGAAAGCTCAGCTGGTCCTCGCATATTACACAACTGAAGGCCAGCTGTGCCCGTTCCCTAAATATCCTGCGGGTACTCAGTGGGAAGTCCTGGGGAGCCGACCGCACGGTGTTGCTACGACTCTACCGCAGTCTCATTCGCTCCAAGTTGGACTATGGTTGCATCATATACGCCTCAGCACGTCCATCTGTGTTGAAAAAATTAGACGCAGTCCATAATCGTGGCATTCGTATTGCTATTGGGGCTTTTCCCACTAGCCCAGTCATAAGCCTGTATGCCGAAGCTGCAGAACCGCCTCTGCAGCGCCGGCGTGATATTTTACTAGGGAATTATGGCTGTGGTCTACATTGCATGCCAAAGCATCCATCGTTTGTTCCTTTTTTCAACACCTCACAAGACGACCGTTATAGGAACACCTCCCGTTTTCCAAAGCCACCTGGTTTTCGTTTTCGGGAGCTTATTACAAGGCTTCACCTCCATCTGCCTAAAATGTTCCTTAAGGGCGAGAGAGTGTACCCACCCTGGCTACGTGAATTTTCCCACGTGGATCTGGGCATGACACGGTGCAAGAAGTCACTGATGGCTCCCAGTAGTATACGTACGTGTTTCCTAGAATTTTTATGCCGTTTTAACGATCGGGTTTTAATTTATTCTGATGGCTCCAAGAGCCCAGAAGGTGTAGGGTGTGCGTTTGTCTGTGGCACCGAACCCTATACATTCGGTTTCCACAGCTGCACCTCAATTTTTAGTGCTGAAATTTATGCGATCTACCGAGCCGTTTTATATGTACGACGACACCAGATAGGCGACTGCGTTATTTTTAGTGATTCCCTGAGTGCACTCCAAAGCCTTCGGCAGCTGTACAGCTACCATCCCATTGTACAGCGAACCCAGGACGCCCTCCACGTTTTAGACACCTCGGGTGTTAGCGTGGTATGTGCATGGGTGCCTGGACACGTTGGCTTACCAGGGAATGAACTGGCGGATTCGGCGGCAAAGTCGGCTGTCATTCAGCCAAAGACCAGCGTACCCTTCGTCTCTTCCGAGGACTTCCGTTTTGTGATGCGGATAGCCGTGTTGTCCTCCTGGCGCGCAGAGTGGTCCGCTCTACGCGGAAATAAGCTCCGCTCTGTGAAGGACGACCCAGTGTGTTGGGTAACCTCTTGCCGTCCATCCCGTCGAGAAGAAGCGCACTTGGTTCGGTTGCGCATAGGCCACTGTTTCTTTACGCATTCTTATCGTTTTAGCAAGGACCCCGCTCCAGTTTGCCCGCTTTGCGGGGATGCCCTCTCTGTCCGCCATGTTTTAATTAGCTGCTCTAACCTGGCTCGCCAGAGGTATTGGCGGACGACCAAAAAGCTGTGGCCAAAGTTTTTAAGTTCTTTTATACTCTCAATTTTAGAATTTAGCTTTTAACATTCTATCCATTTTAACTGTCGAATGTGTTTAAGCATGTTTTAGTTTTGACGCACGAAGTGTGTGTTTTATTTAGGCTGGACACCACTTGGTTGTTTTAATCTAGTCTTGTCATGATTAGCTTTTTAGGGGCGCTGATGACCGCGCTGTTGAGCGCCCTAAACCACCATCATTCTTTTTCTCTAGCGTTCCATGTCAGTAAGTTTAAGTGTCCTGGTCTGTTCATGGTTCTGTTCTAATGAAGCCGGGGGTGACAAGCAGTTGTATGAAGTCCCTGTAAGTTGCCATAAGGGAGCGGGCCTCCGACGAATCCGCTTCCACCAGGGATTTAAAGATATGGAGGCACGTCTCTCTGAAGTCGTCCTCGCTCATCCCGGTCCTCAGTACTTGGTCGTACATTTTTCTTTGATGAAGAACTCTTTCGTCTGTTGGTGGTGCTTGTGGTGCTGGTCTCGGTTTTTGTTGTCTGGGTTGATGCTCCCGAGGCTGCAGTCTTGGATCTCGGGGTCGAGCAGTCGTCTCGCGCCGCGCACCGTCACTGCCGCAGGCGGCGTCCGCGCCGCAGCGGCTCCCCGCGCCTCCCGAGCCACCGACACGCCAGCCGGACGCCCGTTCACCTCCCGGAGGTTGCGCGCCGCCGCAACTTGCCTTTGGTATTCCGGGCAAGCCCGGTACCTGGCCCCGTGGCCCATGCCAAGGCATAGGGCGCACTTCCTCCGGGGGGGTGGCACATCACAGCCACGCGAGTCGTGACCCCCGGTGCACTTGGAGCACACCACAGTCGCCGCGGTGCATCGTCCTTCGGTGTGCCGGAGCTGCTGGCAGCGGCTGCACTGCACCGGGATGACAGGCCGTCTGTACGGCTCCACCTTCAACTGAAAATGGAGCACGTGTCTAATTAGTTTTAGGCGGTCCAGGTCATCCGCCGTCGCAACATCTACCAGATAGAACGGTAGAGGCGTTCGGGCCCGGTCAAACCGTCTGAGCTGCACCACACGCAGCACTGAAAAGTGCGCGGCCTGCAGCTCGGCCTTAATAGCCTCCGCCGCCCCGTCATAGTATATGTGCTTCAGCACGGCTCTGAAGCTCTGTTGTGCTCCCGGTGGCCGGTTATTTGGTGTGTGATGTGGCGGTCCCTCAGGAAGGCGCACATCATCTTGTAGTCCTGGGGCGATCTCGTCCTGATCATGAAATCACGGGAGACCGAGGCCCGGGTCACCAGGTAGCCCTCGTTGGGGTGCTCTCGATCGAACTCCGACAGCGTCTGGAACAGAGTTACATGTTGTCTTGCCGTCCATCCCGTCGAGAAGAAGCGCACTTGGCTCGGTTGCGCATAGGCCACTGTTTCTTTACGCATTCTTATCGTTTTAACAAGGACCCCGCTCCAGTTTGCGCGCTTTGCGGGGATGCCCTCTCTGTCCGCCATGTTTTAATTAGCTGCTCTGACCTGGCTCGCCTTCGCCGGTCCCTCCAGCTGCCGGCTAGCTTGCCAGAGGTATTGGCGGACGACCAAAAAGCTGTGGCCAAAGTTTTTAAGTTCTTTTATACTCTCAATTTTAGAATTTAGCTTTTAACATTCTATCCATTTTAACTGTCGAATGTGTTTACGCATGTTTTAGTTTTGACGCACGAAGTGTGTGTTTTATTTAGGCTGGACACCACTTGGTTGTTTTAATCTAGTCTTGTCATGATTAGCTTTTTAGGGGCGCTGATGACCGCGCTGTTGAGCGCCCTAAACCACCATCATTCTTCTTCTCCCAGGTCTATCTAGGATATTCCTCGCAGCCAAGGTGGATATACTCTCTCGCCCCTAGGAAACATCTCAGGGAGCTCCATGCTATGCTGTCTAAGAAGCTCCCGGAAACGAAAACCCGGTGGTCTGGGCCAAAGCGAGGTATTCCTATAGCGCGCGTCCAGAGAGGTGTTGAAAAAGGCGGAGAATGTTGGGTGCGTGGGCATGCAGTGAAGGCTACAAGCATAACTGCACAGCAGCATGTCACGCCGGAACCGTAGAGGAGGTTCTGCAGATTCCGCGTAGAGGCTGACGACAGGGCTAGTCGGAAAGGCTCCAATGGCTAACCGGAGACCACAATTATGGACTGTATCTAGTTTGCTCAGCACCGATGGACGTGCCGAACCAAACACGAAACAGTCATAATCCAACTTGGATCGGATAAGTACGCGATAGAGTCGCAGTAACACTGTGCGGTCCGCTCCCCAGGATTTGCCGCTGAGTATCCGCAAAATGGTGAGAGAACGGTCACAGCGAGCCCTCAACTGTGCTATATGGGAGGACCAGCTGAGTTTCCGATCGAATACCAACCCAAGGAATCTCGTCTTTTCTTGAAAAGGGAGTAGATGTGGGCCCAATCGAAGTGATGGTGGTAAACATCTCCGAAGGCGCCAAAAGTTAACACAAACGGTTTTTTCGGCCGAGAAACGGGAGCTGTCGTGGATAGCTTCGATGTTGCTAACACCCTAGCACGTACTTTTGCTCAAGTGTCCAGCTCCGATAACTATCTGCCCGACTTCCTTGCTATGAAGGCTCAGGTGGAATCCCAAGGCTTCTCCTTTCGTTCTGCCAATCTAGAGGATTACATTCGTCTTTTCACCATGACGGAGCTAGACCATGTCCTGTCATCTTCTCGATCTTCGGCACCAGGACCAGATGGCGTTCACATACGCATGTTGCAACAGCTCTCTCCTGAAGGAAAGGCTTTCCTCCTCCATGTCTACAATCGTGTATGGGCTGACACCACTTTCCCCGATATGTGGCGGGAGGCCACCGTTATACCCCTACTGAAGCCTGGAAAGGACCGTTATCTTCCCTCCAGCTACCGTCCCATTTCCCTTACCAGTTGCATTTGCAAGGTAATGGAACGGATGATTAATGGACGCTTGGTATGGTGGCTAGAATCTCACTCACTCTTGACCAATACCCAGTGTGGTTTCCGTAGACGGCGTTCGACTATCGATCATCTCGTGTCTCTGTCGACGCAAATATTGAACGGCTTTCTTGAGCGCAGCCAAACCGTCGGGATCTTCTTCGACCTCGAGAAGGCCTACGATACATGTTGGAGAGCGGGCATTCTTCGCTCCCTGCACGCCTGTAACCTGCATGGGCGCCTCCCAATTTTCATCCAAGAGTTCCTGAAAGACCGCGTTTTCCGTGTAAGGGTTGGATCGGTGTATTCGGATCTCTTTGTTCAAGAGAATGGCGTGCCACAGAGATCGGTCTTAAGCGTCACCCTCTTCGCTGTCGTCATCAATTCCATTACACAATGCATTCCTTCCGGAGTTTCTTCCTGTCTTTTCGTAGACGACTTCGCCGTCTATTGTACATCCCGGCGCACGCCTTTCTTGGAACGCAGACTGAAACAGTGTTTGGACAATCTTTTTGCATGGAGCCGCAAAACCGGCTTCCGTTTTTCCACAGAAAAGTCCCTCTGCGTGAACTTCTGGCGTCGCCGCAGACGATAACCACCTTTGCTCCGATTCGGCCCAACCATTCTTCCGTTTGCCGACGAGACCACCTTTCTGGGCCTGACGTTCGACAGGAAACTTAGCTGGTCGTCTCATATTCTACACCTGAAGGCGCGATGTGTCCGCTCGCTGAACATCTTACGGGTACTGTGTGGCACTTCCTGGGGAGCGGATCGGACAACTTTGCTTCGTCTATATCGCACATTGGTAAGATCCAAAATGGATTATGGCTCCGTCGTTTACGCATCCGCCCGTCCATCTGTGTTGAAATCCTTGGACGTGGTCCATAACCGGGGCATTCGTCTGGCTACCGGTGCCTTTCCAACTAGCCCGGTCGTTAGCTTTTATGCCGAAGCAGGAGAACCTCCTCTTTCCTGTAGACGAACAGTCCTGCTAGGAAGTTACGGCTGTGGGCTAAGGTGTGTGCCTACGCACCCCACGTTCGCTTCCTTTTTCGACTCAGTGCTGTATCGACGTTATACGCAGAGCCCGGATAGCCCCAAGCCTGCTAGTTTTCGTTTCCGGGAGTTTCTGCAGCAGCATGCTCTCCAACTGCCTCGTTTCTTTCCTAAGGGGGAGAGGCTTTATCCTCCTTGGCTCCGTTCGTCCTCCGCCGTCGATCTTGGGATGTTGGAGTTTCGGAAATCTCTGCTGCCGGTGTCCGTTATCCGCTCCGGTTTTTTAGAGTTTCTTTCCCGCTATGGTGACCGGATTTTAATCTACACTGACGGCTCCAAGGGTGCCCAAGGTGTTGGCAGCGCATTTGTGTGCGGAAATGCCACGTACACTTTCGGTCTACCTAGTTGCACTTCCATTTTCAGTGCGGAGCTCTATGCTATCTACCGGGCCCTATTGCACGTCCGCCGCCGCAATCTGGGTAACGGCCTGATTCTGAGTGACTCCCTAAGTGCCCTACAGTGTTTGCATGAGCTGTACAACTATCATCCAATTGTACAGCGTGTCCAGGATGCCATTCATGCTCTCAGCACCTCTGGCGTTAGCGTTGTTTGTGCTTGGATTCCTGGGCACGTTGGCTTGCCTGGCAACGAGCAGGCGGATTTAGCGGCAAAGGCAGCAACCACAACACCCCAAATCCGTACTGCTTACGTCACCTCTGAAGACTTCAGGCTAGTTATTCGGAGAGAAGTGCTTTCGCGGTGGCACGAGGACTGGCTGACTCTTCGTTGTAACAAACTGCGAGAGGTAAAGGGAACTCCGTCTCCTTGGAGGACTTCGCAGCGTTCTTCTCGTCGCGAAGAAGTGATTATCGCCCGGCTACGCATTGGACACTGCGCTTTTACACACGCGTACCTTTTAAAGCGGGTACAGCCACCAGTTTGCCCGTTGTGTGGGGCCAGTCTGTCAGTCCATCACATACTGTTGGAGTGTGCTTCCCTAGGACCCCTTCGTGCCACCCTGAACCTGCCGGACCGTCTTGCAGCAGTACTAGCGGAAGACTCCCAAGCTGTAGAAAAGGTTTTTAAATTCCTATCGCAGATACCCTTCGCACTGCATATTTAGATTTTAGCTATAGGGTGGGGTAGTACTAGCACTAAGGGCACTCCACTTCTTTATATAGCATGCTTCTGTGATGCTCCGTGAGTTGTTCACTTGAGGCTGTACGACCATTACCGTGATTTTAACTTTTTAGCGCGCTGTTTTACTCCCTGACTTTAACAATCGTTTTTATTGGCAAGTCCCCCTGCCTTTTGTACCATCGTTTCTGTTGAGGCGCTAATGACCTTGCAGTTGAGCGCCCTCAACTCAATCAATCAATCAATCAATCAATCTACATCCGTGCTAAACACTCTCACCAGAGGTGTCGGGTGCTCTTTCGAGATGATGCGCGAAACCATGTGTATTTCCGGGTAGTTTTCCTTCAGATCGTGGAGCAGGTCGTCGTCTGGGATTTCTATTGGGATGTTCTTTAGAACAGCTGTAAGTGTTCTTTTGTTTGGCTTTGGGTTGTTGGGGTCTGGTTGGGTAAGTTCAATCTTATTGGTGTATCTTGCAAATCTGCCAAACGCGTTGGTGGGGATGCCCTGCTGGAAGGATACGGCCTCTTGTTGGTTAACAAAGGTGAGGGCGTATGTGTTCCGGGGTGAATTGATTCTCTCAGTAAGACAGAGGGACTGCGAACTGTGTTGATATTTGTGTAGTAATTTTTTAACGAACAAGGGGTTTTGTTTATCCTGGTCGCAGTTGAGGACAAACAAGGTGTGGCTGCTATGAGGTACCCTGATGTTGTACTTGGGTGCTTGTGAGGTTGTGTTGGGTCTAATTGTCATATTGTGGGAAGAGCGGTAGCTGTCGGAGGAACAGTCAGAGTCCGAGTCGGATGAGCTCATGGTGTGAGACCTGAGATTGTGAGACTGTGCATGATTTTGGTTTTTTGTCCGAACGTGGCGGGAGTCAAGCTCCGGTTGAGGAGGCGGATTAGAGGAGGCTGCCATTTTTGCCTGTATCTTGGGCATTCTTGGCGGGTGAAAAAAGAGGTTGTGAGGGAGCAGCTGCTGATAAGCTCGATTTGTTTGGCTCACAGCTCGTTTAGGCTGCCGAAGTGTAATTCCAGCGAATTACAGAACCACGGGTTCTTTTGGCCGAGTTGGACTCGGTGAGCTATCAAATCTGACTGAAAGGAGTGTGAGACAGGATGAATGGTGAGGTAGGCTGTTTGGCGAAGTTGGAGAAGAGCGGGTTGTATTTAGAAGATTTTCCTGTGGCTGTTTGGCTGCTGCTGTGCCGTGCTGTACTGTGGCTTTTGTCCCGCTCGGAGTTTACTCGAAGTTCTAGTAGCTCCTTCTGGGCGTCGATAGTCAAGACCTATAAGAATGTCCAAAGGTCCTCTTGCGTGGGTGTCACGGCTAGGTAATGTGCCAAAGATCGAATGGGCAGACCAGCAGATCAACAGAAGAGACGAGTCGTCCAGGTTTACCTGGACGGAGTGTATGCTGCCCAGCACCTAGCCGCTTCTAGCGTCTTTATCTGGGCAGTATAGAAGAGTCATTAGTGTCACAGGAGATTGTTTTGGGCAGTGGACATATCTAGCCTTGGTGAGCGCCGTCGCCCCGTGAAGGGGGGATGCGCCAATGCTGGCTGCGCTCTTCCGCCTGCTGGGAGGTTTCTGAGCACAGTCCGCTAAGCAGGCTAGAGGGAAAGGATCCGTGTTACTGTGTAAGGTTTTCCTAGCCCATTACTGGGCTTAGGAAGTTGGAGTCAGGGGAATGTGGCCCTGTTCAGTGCTAGGTACCCAAGGCATCTTTCCCCCCAGGGGCCTACTACGGTAGGTACGGGTATTGGCGATCCCGGGGTCCCGAGCCAACAGTCTCCCTCGTGTGGGCTCCTCTTCGTGGTTGAGGGAGACGGTCAACAGGCCCACCCACGTGTAGGCCGTGCGTGGAGACCCGTGTCGGTGGAAATGTTTGTCCTGGTGGTTGAGGGATGCGTATCTGAGCTCGTAACAGTGTTTTTCTGAATTCGGGAAGGGTGCGCATTACCAATATACCACTTTGGCTACTGCTTCAGCTAAACGGGAGGTTAGGGACTAACCCACCCCTAATCAATCGGCCAGGACAAGGTGTTACACTGAACTCCAGGGTGAGTGGGACGGCGAGCCCGCTATATCCCCTATGTAGCCCTGTCATCCCAGTGGGATGACCCCTTGTTGGGCTCCGTGGTGGGTGGGGAGCATTGGGGGATGAACTCAAATAACGTCTTCTATGGCAACACTTACACCCAAAAGAAAACGACAGGCAAATGAAGTAAAAGAGGTACACGAAGCATCATGTGCTCGTTACCTAGTGATAAATCGTTTGGAGGAGGCTCAGACATTTCTCACAGTGAATCCCTTTGTTATACAGTTGGGACTTGATAAACTAGCCGGTCCAGTTAAGTCTTGTACCCGTCTCAGAAATGGTTCCTTGCTCGTTGAAACGTACTCTACACTACAGTTCGACAGACTGCTGAAGGCAAAACTCCTCCACGGATATCCCATCCGAGTTGAGAAGCACCGAAGCCTGAACTCTTGTAAAGGCGTCATTACATCACACCTTCTAGATGGCATGCAGGAGGAAGAAATCCAAGGCTACCTCTCCAACCAGGGCGTGACCGCCGTATATCGAGTAAAAACAATGCGTGATGGTGTTCCAGTGCCCACTCGTACGCTCTTCCTTACCTTCGATCGGCTCGATCTCCCGGCGAAGATTAAGGCAGGCTACGAGGTCATCAACGTTCGGCCCTATATACCACGTCCTCTGCGTTGTTTTCAATGTCAACGATTTGGCCACACTAAGTTATCTTGCAAGTTAACACAATCTATTTGCGCCGTGTGCGGTCAAGACGCACATGACGGAGCTTGTCCAAATCCTCCGTGCTGTGTCAATTGTCGCGGTAGCCATCCAGCATCTTCCAGCAACTGTCCACGTTATATGGATGAGAAGGCCATTCAGGAGCTGCGGGTGAAAGAACGCCTCTCTTTCACTGAGGCCCGCAAACGCCATCTTGCTCGCCAACCTTCTCTTTTAAAATTTGGCACATTTAGCTCTGTGGTTTCAGCTCCAGTACCCAAGCGGGATATTGGCACCCAAACATCCTCCGATTCCTCCGTTGCCGTCCCGGCTAAAGTTCCTGTACAACCTTCTGGATCACGCAGCCCTAAGAGACCTCCGCTCAGCACCGAACCTCGAAAGTTTAAAACCGAGCCAAAACGCTCCGACTTTTTAAAAAGTCCTGCTACTTCTGCCAGTAAACCGACTGCTTCAAAAGCCTCCTCTCCTTCACCACCTCGGAGATCCAAGTCTCAAGATGGCAGAGGGCGTAACCGAACTCCACGAGTCTCGCCAACGGCCGTGGCCACCGGTAACCGGTTCGACGCCCTGAGTTCGGTTTCCGGTGACTCCGAGCCTCCTCTTGAAGCGGAGCCTATGGAGGAAGATCCTACCCCTCCCAAAAGTCCCAGTCCCACGCGCACACAAAAAGGCAAATTGAAACGGCAGCCTGTGGTCAAGTAAAGCACTCAACCAACCTCTTCTTTACCTCCTAATGTCGATTGTCCAGTGGAATATACGTGGCATTCGTGCACATAAGGCCGAATTACAGCTCCTCACGACGTCGCTATCACCTCGTATTTTGTGTTTGCAGGAAACAAAGCTCCAGCGCCGGGATACTTTCACCTTTCCCGGGTACGTGCCGGTGCGATTCGATCTCCCACCGGAACCTGGTTCTCCTGCACATGGGGGTGTTATGATGCTCGTTTGTGACAACATCTATTATCAAGCTGTTCGGCTCACCACTCACCTGCAAGCTGTTGCTGCCATCGTCCGCTTTCCTGGTTTTTCGTTTACACTTTGTTCTGTTTATTTTCCACCTTCTTCTCCTCTCCCTCTTGCTGATCTCGCAGCCTTAATAGCGCAGCTCCCGACGCCTTATCTTCTGTTGGGAGACTTTAATGCCCACCACCCCCTATGGGGATCTCCACGGGCTAGCGCAAGGGGGAACGACCTCGTTGAATTTTTTTCCCAGTACAATCTTTCCGTTCTAAACACCGGCCAACCAACCTTTCTCTCCGATTCCAGCGGCAGTTTCTCTCACCTCGACCTAGCTGTTTGCTCCCAACAGCTTACACATCGCCTACAGTGGAACGTCCTCTCTGACAGCTTTGGCAGCGATCATTTTCCGTGTGTTATACGCCTGCTTTCACACAATGTTCCATCGTCACGTGTACCCCACTGGCAATTCCACAGAGCTCAGTGGCTCCTTTACTCAAACTTGGCGATCTTCGAAGACCGCCTCTTTAACAACGTCGACGACATGGTGGATCACCTTACTTCCGTCATCACTTCTGCTGCCGAACAAGCGATACCCAGGTCGTCATCCCATCCGAAACGCCTGCCAGTCCCTTGGTGGACCGACGACTGCCGGGCGGCCATCCAGGCACGGAGGAAGGCACTTCGAGTATTTCGGCGCCACCCTACTCTTGAAAATCTGGTCACCTATAAACGACTGCGTGCCCGTGCTCGTCACATCATTATGGACAGTAAACGGGCCTCTTGGAAGCGCTTTGTCGAATCATTTAATCCCCTCACACCATCTTCTATTGTATGGGATCGGCTTCACCGCGTCGCCGGCAAAGCTTCCAGGCTCACGATTCCCGGCCTCAGGCTGAATAACGACACTGTCGTTATCCCCGGAGCCGTTGCTGACGCCTTGGGCACTGCCTTCGCTGCCGTTTCCAGTTCCTCCCACTATCATGCAGCATTCTTAGCTACGAAAGACCGGGTGGAATCCCATGAGCTCTCATTTTCCTCATCTAACACGGAATTTTACAACACGGATTTCTCCGAGACCGAGCTAGAAAGGGCCCTGGCTTCTTCCAGGCCCTCTGCACCTGGCCCAGATGGTATACACCTTCTGATGCTCCAATACCTTACCTCCCATGGTAGAAGGTTCCTTCTAAGCGTGTACAACCGTATCTGGCGTGCTGCCACATTTCCATCCGCCTGGCGCGAGGCCACCATAGTCCCCATTTTAAAGCCTGGAAAGGACCCCCATCTACCTTCCAGTTATCGCCCGATCTCCCTCACCAGCGTCATCTGCAAGGTGATGGAGCGCATGATACACGGGCGATTGACATGGTGGCTGGAATCCCAACATTTGTTGTCCAACGTCCAATGCGGCTCTCGACGCTTTCGTTCTACGACTGATCACCTTGTCTCCCTATCAACACATATTATGGACAATTTTTTGCGGAGGAATCAAACGGTTGCCGTCTTTTTTGATCTCGCCAAAGCATACGACACATGTTGGAGGTATGGCATTCTTCGTACACTATACAGTTGGGGTATCCGAGGCCGTCTACCCCTCTTTATTCGAGAGTTCATGAGGAAAAGAGTCTTTCGCGTGCGCGTAGGTTCAGTTTTATCCCGTGTTTTTATCCAAGAGAACGGAGTACCGCAAGGATCGGTACTCAGTGTCACACTGTTTGCCATTGCTATCAATCCCATTGTAGAGTGTGTCCCACCGGGCATTTCGGCCTCTTTATTTGTTGACGACTTTGCAATTTATTGCAGCTCTCGGCGAACCTGTTTGCTAGAACGCCGCCTCCAAGGTTGCCTAGATCGCCTCTACACTTGGAGTATCCAAAACGGCTTTAAGTTTTCCGCCGAGAAAACAGTCTGTGTCAACTTCTGGCGCCGGAAAGCGTTTCATTCGCCTTCTCTACATCTCGGCCCTGCTGTTCCTCCTTTTGCGGACGAGGCGAAATTTTTGGGATTGATCTTCGACAGAAAGCTCAGCTGGTCGTCTCATATTATGCATTTAAGGGCACGGTGTGACCGTTCTCTTAATATCATACGCGTTTTAAGTAGCACATCCTGGGGTGCAAATCGGACTGTACTTTTACAACTCTACCGTTGCCTAGTCCGATCTAAACTTGACTACGGATGCGTCGTGTATTCGTCGGCTCGTCCGTCGGTTCTAGGTCGCCTCGATCCCATCCACCACCGTGGAATCAGGTTGAGTACTGGCGCTTTTCCCACTAGCCCAGCAGTGAGCTTGTGTGCGGAAGCCGCCGAACCACCGCTTTCCTATCGACGCGATGTTCTTTTGTGCATTTACGCTTGCAAGCTCTTAAGTATGCCGGAACATCCTTCTTTTAAACCCTTTTTTAACGCCTCTTTGGATCGTCAGTACTCGACGCGCCCCCTGGCGTTGCTCCCTCCTGGCGTTCGGTTTCACCTACTTCTGCGACTCTTGAACATCACTTTGCCGTCCGTGTTTCCGCGGGGAGAATCCCTCTTTCCCCCCTGGCTCCGCTCGGAGATTTCCGTCGATCAGAGGCTAACGGCCATGCCGAAATCAACGACCCCTCGTTCGACTATTCGCATGTTCTTTTTAGAACTAAAGGCTCACTATGGCCCTTGTAATTTTATATACACGGATGGCTCGAAGGACAACCAAGGCGTGGGATGTGCTTTTATTCACGGTAGCCGCAGTTTCAAATTTCGCCTTTTATCGCAGTGCTCGAGTTTTACCGCTGAGCTGTTTGCTATTTACCAAGCCCTTCTGTATATTCATCGGCAAGGTTTGCAGCGCTGGGTGATCTGCTCCGATTCCCTAAGCGCCCTCCAAAGCCTCAAGTCGCTGTACACCTACCACCCTCTTGTACAGCGTGTCCAGGATCGCCTTTACATGCTCGCTAATGCTAGTATTAGGGTGTCTTTCGTGTGGGTCCCTGGACATGTAGGCCTATCAGGTAACGAAGACGCTGATATCGCTGCGAAGGCTGCAGTTTCATGTGGTAGATGCAGCAGCTCCCAAATCCCCTCTGATGATTTTAGCGCGATTTTACGGAGTCTTCACACTTCCCGCTGGCAGACATCTTGGCACGCTGTTACGCGCAACAAACTTCGGGAGGTAAAACCGCTACCTGTTACTTGGCAGACTTCCTCCCGTGGCTGCCGTCGGGACGAAGTCACTTTAGCTAGACTACGTATCGGGCACTGCCGTTTTAGCCACACTCATTTATTACAGTCAGAACCTGCACCTGTTTGCCCTCGTTGCAGCGAGTCACTAACGGTGCGACATATCTTAACAAAGTGCCAGTTTTTAGCCCCCATACGTGCGTCTTTGGACCTACCAGCGACAATGACCGATATCCTAGCTGACACTCCAGGCGCCGTAGAGAAACTATTACGATTTATTCAACTAAGTGGCTTCGGTCGCCGTATATAACTTACTGTTCTGACACCCTTTGCACTTTAGCCGTTTGCCAATGTGGTGTTTATTCTTACCGTTACTGGCACTGTTTTTTAATTATGGTTCTACTCTTTTCCCATTGCACCCGCAGGCTACATGCCTGTTACTCTTAAGCTTTTAGTGTTGTTAGGACGCTAATAACCCAAGCAGTTGTGCGCCCCGAAACTCTACTACTACTACTACTACTACTACCAAGGCATCTTTGGGTAGCCGATAGCTTGGTCGCCGGCGAGGAACCCTATGGTCGTACCGGCCTAGGGTATTCACCAGTATGTTGGGGTGGGAGTCCAGCTTATCGTAGATGGTGCGGGATCTCTCCCGCACCACGTCAACGATATACGGGACCCCAGAGTGAGTGTGTAGGATGTGGGACGGAAATCTCCGCCCGGTATCGTAGATCATGCGCAAAGCCCTGTTCTGGACGTACTGGAGTCTGCGAATATTGGTGGGAGCCGCTGATCCCCAGACTTCGCAGCCGTACAGAATCAGGGGCGGTATGATCGCCCGATATAGGCGTAGTTTGAGGTGAGTAGGCATGGTGGACTTAAAAATTGAGTATAGCTGAGTTAACGCTGCATGCCCTTGTCCGGCTTTGACCCGGATATGAGGTGCGTAGGTGAGTCCGCGATCCAGGTGCACGCCAAGGTATTTGGCAGTGGGAACCCAAGGGATTTGCCTCTACCTCAACCTCAGCGACCAGTCTGGTCGCCTAGCTCGGACCTTAGCCAGGAGAAGTGCAGAGCTCTTCTCGGGGCTAATGGCCATTCTCCAAATCTCACTCCAACGGCCAATGGCTCGGAGTTGGCGCTGCAGCGGAGGATGAGAATACCGTAAGTTTTTGTTACGTGCCATTATGAGGACGTCGTCAGCATATTGGCACGTAACAGTCTGTGGTTCTAGGGGTAAGTCAGACATGTAGGCCGCAAGGAGTATCGGGGACAGTACACTGCCCTCCGGGACTCCTGCGGCTATTGGTCTGATAGATGACGTCCTTCCTTCCACTCTCACCCTGAAAGTGCGGTTTCTGAGCAAACTACTAATCAGGGCAAGATAGGGAGGAGGTAGGTTGGCCTCCCTGAGTTTGTACAGTAGGCCTTGGTACCAGGTTGTGGCAAAGGCTTTCTCTACGTCTAGCAGCCCTGCGACTGTCTTGAGGTTTTCCTGGAAACCCAGGGCTGTCCTCTCGGCCAGGCGCAGTAGCTGTAGGGTCGTGGAGTGTCCATAACGAAAACCAAACTGGTGATCGGGTAGGAGCTGCCTTTCCTCGAAGAGAGGGGTCAGGCGGGATAGGAGCAACCGCTCAAATAGTTTTGAGACGGTTGGGAGAAGACTTATGGATCGGTAGCTAGACGGAAAGACCGGTTCCTTGCCGGGCTTCAGAATGCACACCACTCTCGCCTCTTTCCAGCAGGCCGGGAAGTGGCGGAGGTGGAGGCACGCATTGAAGATCCGCGTCAAATGGATAACGGCCCTCTTGGGAAGGTGCTGGAGCATGAGTGCTCTAACACCGTCATGTCCAGGGGATTTGTTAGGTTTCATTTTTCGGATTTCAGCAGTCACCGCCTTTGGGGTGACTATTGGGATATGGATCGCCTCATGGCGCCGCTGTGGCTCCTCATAGAGGTCTTCCACAGCAGCCTCCACGAGTTCAGTGAAGTCTTCGTCCTGGGGGTCCTCCCTGGGCTCAAATTGACTTTACAAATGATCCGCGAAAGCTGTGGCCTTATCTTGGGGCTCGTAAGCGAGTCTCCCGCGAGTGCCATGCAGCGGATGCTGGTACAGAGTTTTGTCCCTCCTGAGGGACTTGATGATCTTCCAGGGCTGCTGCCCCTCAAAATCCAACCTCTGTGGTCCTCGTCCCGAGGGGTGGGCAACAGGAAGTAGGGGACTGACTGATGGGGTGAAGTACGGTGGGGACTTGGTGTACCCCACGACCGCTACGGCTGCCGAGAAAGCCCATCAGTAACCCCGAAACCTGGCAGAAAAGGCTCTGGTATTTTTCCCCAGGGACCTACTATGGTAGCTACGGGATTGGCGAACCCGGGGTCCCTAGCCACTCACCCGCATTTCATCCCCTTCACCTCCATCAACTGTGCCACGCTGTGCTACTGCTGATCAGTATGCATCACCTTCTTCCCCTTCTAGTTTTTTATTATAATTATTAGTACTTAAGGCCTTAGGTTTATAACTCCTGTCTCACCAGCAGGGATCTCTCCTATCTCCGTGGTTCTGTCCCACGGTTTTCAGCGCGACTTCCGACATGTGTGCTCTCCGGAGGTCTCAAAAGTGAAGGTTGAGCGGACCCTTCGCACTGCCCCTATGTGTAGCCTTAGGTGCGGAGCCCGTCCACACCGTCCAGTACACCCACGTAGCTCCTCGAGGGCCCGGTCTGTGTTAATCTCCCGACGGCCGTGCTGCCGCTGGGTTAGCAACACAGACCGGAAGTGTTACCGCTGACGGAACCCCGGTGTTATCAACCACAAGTCCCCTGAAGCCGCGTGTGCCTATTATACGCAGCGCGGCCTAAAGTGGGGAGCCACCGGCGGTTATTCCTGTGGTAGGGGCATAAAGCCGGGGTTTGCGTGGTGAACGGTTTACCCATACGGACAAGCAGTGGAGATTGAAGGGTAGCTTTTCTGAGGTACAAATGAGATCGGTCATGGGTGAGGTCCCCATGACGGCACAGACCGTGAAGATTCGGTGTCTTTCTTTTTTAACCCCCGGATGGCAGGCTGACGCCGACGGTTCCGGATGGGGGTCTCTATCATCATGTCTCCGCGCAAAACCTCCTTTACTGACCCATTTTTAGTGATGACCTTGGCATGTGATGGCAAAACGTTTAAAGATATTAGTCCGTTCTATATCAAGCGTGAATTAGACAAAATCAGCGGCCCTGTTTAAAACGCTACGCGTCTCCGAGACGGTAGCTTACTATTAGAGAGCACCAGTGCAGACCAGTTTAAAAAACTGCAAAAGACGACTTTGTTGGGCTCCTAACCTATCCGGGTAGCCCCACACAAAACACTTAACACCTGTAGAGGAGTAGTCACCACCTCCAGCCTAGATGGTCTTGCAAATGAAGAAATAGTAAGTTGTCTCTCTGACCAGCTTGTTTTTCAGGCGTACCGCTTAACACGGAAACAAGATGGCAAGGAGTACCCACTACGTACGGTATTTCTAACGTTTGCTGGGACGAAGTTACCCGAATACATATATTGCGGCTATGAACGTACTAGCGTCCGCCAGTATGTCCCGAACACCATGCGCTGCTTCCAATGTCAGCGGTTCGGACATACTAAGGTCACATGTACCAATCCTGCTCTTTGTGAGCAATGTGGCCTACCGAAGCACGAGGATCCAAACTGCAGTCGAATACCCTGTTGCGTGAACTGTGGCGGCAGTCACCCCTCCAGTTCGCGACATTGCCCAAAATTCATGGACGAAAAGAGCGTTCAGGAGCTACGTGTAAAGGAACGCCTGACTTTTCCAGAGGCACGACGGCGCTTTGAGCAACTAAAGCCTGCTACCACTACTACCGGATATGCATCAGCAGCTCGCCGTACTCCTAATACCACTGTTGCTCTTCAACACGTCCCTGTCGCCCACGCATCCACGCAGACTGACTTTATAGCCGTTAAACCTACGTTTCAGACAGTTTGTATATCCACCACCACAGCCTCCGGTTCAACCGTACAGACTCCAGCCACCAAGCCATCAGCGGGTAACAGCCATCCCGTAGTAAATGCGAAAAACCGATCCCGGCCACCACATAGATCGCGAAGTGGCTCACCTTCTATTAGATCCCGGTCTCGTTCTACGAGCCGTAGGAGTTCTGACTCCCGAACATCAGCGGAGTCACAGGAGGCTAACGATTTTCGACTCGTAGGGCCCAAATCAGACGTCGTCGATGCGTGGACGAGGGTTGATGGTTTGGTTAAGTTTGAGGATGGCTGCATCCCAGTCTACCTCTAGCTCCCAGTCTGAGTTTAACAGAGCTGGCACGGTGACGTCGGAATTGACCGTGACAGGGTCATGGTCTGAGTCCAATTCATTCACCGCCGAGAGGTCTAGATGGAATGGAAAGTTCTTGGTGATCATGATGTCGATGACATCCGGCCTGCCACGAGCCGGATGGAAAGTTGGACCTCTCGGCCCGTGCGCGGCGAGATTTGGGTCTCCGCTTATGAGGCGGTAGAGCCCTCGTCCCCTCTGGTTGCTTGTGCGGCTGTGCCAGAGCCCGTGTTTCGCGTTGAGGTCTCCTGCAAAGCAAACCACTGGGTGTAGCTTGAGAAGGGTAGTGTAGTCAGCTTCATGTGTGCTCTCCGGAGGTCTCAAACGTGAAGGTTGAGGGGACCCTTCGCACTGCCCCTATGTGTAGCCTTAGGTGCGGAACCCGTCCACACCGTCAAGTACACCCACGTAGCTCTTGAGGGCCTGGTCTGTGTTAATCTCCCGACGGCCGTGTTGCCGTTGGGTTAGTATCACGGACCGGACGTGTTACCGCTGACGGAACCACGGTGTAATCAACCACAAGTCCCCTGAATCCGCGTGTGCCTATTACACCCATGCGTGGCCTAAAGTGGGGAGCCACAGGCGGTTATTCCTGTGGTAGGGGCATAAAGCCGGGGTGTGCGTGGTGAACGATTTACCCATACGGACAAGCAGTGGATATTGAAGGGTAGCTTTTCTGAGGTACAAATGAGATCGGTCATGGCTGGGGTCCCCATGATGGCACAGACCGTGAAGATTCGGTGTCTTTCTTTCTTTAACCCCCGGATGGCAGGCTGACGCCGACGGCTCCGGATGGGGGTCTATATCATCATGTCTCCGCGCAAAACCTCCTTCATTGACCCATATTTATTGATGACCTTGGCATGTGATGGCAAAACGTTTAAGGATATAAGCCCATTTTATATAAAGCAAGAGCTCGATAAGATCAGTGGCCCTGTAAAAAAACGCTACGCGTCTGCGCGACAGCAACTTACTATTAGAGACAACTGCAGAGCAATCTAAGAAACTTCATAAAGCGTCTTTGTTGGGCTCCTACCCGATCCGGGTAGCCCCACACAAAACCCTTAACACCTGCAGAGGAGTAGTCACCACCTCCAGCTTGGATGGTCTCGCGAATGAGGAAATAGTAAGTTGCCTCTCCGATCAACTCGTTTGTCAGGCGTACCGGCTAACTAGAAAACAAGATGGCAAGGAGTACCCACTACGTACGGTATTTCTAACGTTTGCTGGGACGAAGTTACCCGAATACATATATTGCGGCTATGAACGTGCTAGCGTCCTCCAGTATGTCCCGAACCCCATGCGGTGCTTCCAATGACAGCGGTTCGGACATACTAAGGTCACATGTACCAATCCTGCTCTTTGTGAGCAATGTGGCCTACCGAAACACGAGGATCCAAACTGCACTCGAACACCGTGTTGCGTGAACTGTGGCGGCAGTCACCCCTCCAGTTCGCGACAGTGCCCAAAATTCATGGACGAAAAGAGCATTCAGGAGCAACGTGTAAACGAACGCCTGACTTTTCCAGAGGCACGACGGCGCTTTGAGCAATTAAAGCCTGCTACCACTACTACCGGATATGCATCAGCAGCTCGCCGTACTCCTAATACCACTGTTGCTCTTCAACACGTCCCTGTCGCCCACGCATCCACGCAGACTGACTTTATAGCCGTTAAACCTACGTCTCAGACAGTTTGTATATCCACCACCACAGCCTCCGGTTCAACCGTACAGACTCCAGCCACCAAGCCATCAGCGGGTAACAGCCATCCCGTAGTAAATGCGAAAAACCGATCCCGGCCACCACATAGATCGCGAAGTGGCTCACCTTCTATTAGATCCCGGTCTCGTTCTACGAGCCGTAGGAGTTCTGACTCCCGAACATCAGCGGAGTCACAGGAGGCTAACGATTTTCGACTCGTAGGGCCCAAATCAGACGTCGTCGATGCGTGGACGAGGGTTGATGGTTTGGTTAAGTTTGAGGATGGCTGCATCCCAGTCTACCTCTAGCTCCCAGTCTGAGTTTAACAGAGCTGGCACGGTGACGTCGGAATTGACCGTGACAGGGTCATGGTCTGAGTCCAATTCATTCACCGCCGAGAGGTCTAGATGGAATGGAAAGTTCTTGGTGATCATGATGTCGATGACATCCGGCCTGCCACGAGCCGGATGGAAAGTTGGACCTCTCGACCCGTGCGCGGCGAGATTTGGGTCTCCGCTTATGAGGCGGTAGAGCCCTCGTCCCCTCTGGTTGCTTGTGCGGCTGTGCCAGAGCCCGTGTTTCGCGTTGAGGTCTCCTGCAAAGCAAACCACTGGGTGTAGCTTGAGAAGGGTAGTGTAGTCAGCTTCATGTGTGCTCTCCGGAGGTCTCAAACGTGAAGGTTGAGGGGACCCTTCGCACTGCCCCTATGTGTAGCCTTAGGTGCGGAACCCGTCCACACCGTCAAGTACACCCACGTAGCTCTTGAGGGCCTGGTCTGTGTTAATCTCCCGACGGCCGTGTTGCCGTTGGGTTAGTATCACGGACCGGACGTGTTACCGCTGACGGAACCACGGTGTAATCAACCACAAGTCCCCTGAATCCGCGTGTGCCTATTACACCCATGCGTGGCCTAAAGTGGGGAGCCACAGGCGGTTATTCCTGTGGTAGGGGCATAAAGCCGGGGTGTGCGTGGTGAACGATTTACCCATACGGACAAGCAGTGGATATTGAAGGGTAGCTTTTCTGAGGTACAAATGAGATCGGTCATGGCTGGGGTCCCCATGATGGCACAGACCGTGAAGATTCGGTGTCTTTCTTTCTTTAACCCCCGGATGGCAGGCTGACGCCGACGGCTCCGGATGGGGGTCTATATCATCATGTCTCCGCGCAAAACCTCCTTCATTGACCCATATTTATTGATGACCTTGGCATGTGATGGCAAAACGTTTAAGGATATAAGCCCATTTTATATAAAGCAAGAGCTCGATAAGATCAGTGGCCCTGTAAAAAAACGCTACGCGTCTGCGCGACGGCAACTTACTATTAGAGACAACTGCAGAGCAATCTAAGAAACTTCATAAAGCGTCTTTGTTGGGCTCCTACCCGATCCGGGTAGCCCCACACAAAACCCTTAACACCTGCAGAGGAGTAGTCACCACCTCCAGCTTGGATGGTCTCGCGAATGAGGAAATAGTAAGTTGCCTCTCCGATCAACTCGTTTGTCAGGCGTACCGGCTAACTAGAAAACAAGATGGCAAGGAGTACCCACTACGTACGGTATTTCTAACGTTTGCTGGGACGAAGTTACCCGAATACATATATTGCGGCTATGAACGTGCTAGCGTCCTCCAGTATGTCCCGAACCCCATGCGGTGCTTCCAATGACAGCGGTTCGGACATACTAAGGTCACATGTACCAATCCTGCTCTTTGTGAGCAATGTGGCCTACCGAAACACGAGGATCCAAACTGCACTCGAACACCGTGTTGCGTGAACTGTGGCGGCAGTCACCCCTCCAGTTCGCGACAGTGCCCAAAATTCATGGACGAAAAGAGCATTCAGGAGCTACGTGTAAAGGAACGCCTGACTTTTCCAGAGGCACGACGGCGCTTTGAGCAATTAAAGCCTGCTACCACTATTACTGGATATGCATCAGCAGCTCGCCGTACTCCAAATGCCACTGTTGCTGTTCAACACGTCCCTGTCGCCCACGCCTCCACACAGACTGACTTTACAGCCGCTAAACCCACCTCTCAGACTGCTTGTACATCCACCAGCACTACCTCGGTTTCAGCCGTACAGACTCCAACCACCAAGCCATCACCGAACAATCCAGTAGTAAATGTGAAAAACCGATCCCGGCGACAACATAGATCGCGAAGTCGCTCGCCTTCAATTAGATCCCGGTCTCGTTCTACGAGCCGTAGGAGTTCTGACTCCCGAACATCAGCGGAGTCACAGGACGCTAACGACTTTCGAGTCGTAGGGCCCAAGTCAGCCAAGGTCAAGAAAAAAGTTAAAACGGCCCGTTAAAAACTCTTAATGGAAATAATCCAGTGGAATGTCAATGGTTTTCGAGCTCGTGCTCAAGACCTACAACATTTAGTTTCTCAACGGTCACCATCAATTATTTGTCTCCAGGAAACCCACTTACATCCCAATCACTCGTTACACCTTCACTCTTTCTCTGCATTTAGAAGCGACTCTCTTGCAGGTATGCGTGTAAGCGGTGGCGTTGCTACCTTAGTGGCGCCTAACATCTCAGCCGCCAACGTTCCTCTCACCACACCATTTCAAGCTGTGGCCGTTCGGATACAGCTGGAGAGCATTAGTTTCACCATCTGCAACATGTACCTGCCGCCGCTCAGTATAGCTCCAGAGTGTGATCTTCAAGCTCTATTGGATCAGCTCCCCTCACCACTACTCCTTGTGGGATATTTGAATGCCAAGCACACGCTCTGGGGATCAGACACTGATGACGCCCGTGGATGCCTCCTCGTAGACGTCTTCGATAAGTCTGACCTGCTTCAGCTAAATACTGGTGACCCGACATTCCTATCATCCGCTTATGGTACACATTCCGTACTAGATCTTTCTTTCTGCAGTCCGTCATTAGTGCCGCTACTTGAGTGGTCAGTACTTTCCGACCTCTTTGGCAGTGATCATTACCCCATTAACATTCATTTTTCTGGCCGCCAATGTGTACCTTCTCGACATCCCTGCTGGATTATTTCCAAAGCTAACTGTGGAAAATTCCAATCCCTCATACGACTCATCGAGGATAGTTTCGACACCATCGATGAAATGGTAGAATATTTTACTTGCTCGATCCTGCTCGCAGCAGAATCCAGCATTCCTCGAAGTTCACCTACACCACGTCATATCCCTGTACCGTGGTGGTCCGAGGAATGTAGTTTGGCTGTCAAAGCACGCAAACGTGCTTTGCGCATTTTTCAGCGGCACCCGACGGAAGGGAACTTCGTCGCCTTCAAACGTTCTCGCGCTAGGGCACGTTTTATACTGCGCAACGCAAAGCGTAAATCTTGGGAAGCCTATGTGTCTTCGCTTTCCCGGCGCAGCTCTACCCAACAAGTATGGTCAGCTGTCCGGCGGATGTATGGCAAGTATCGCCGGACGATAATTCCCGGCCTCGCCATCAACGGTTCCATGTGCACCACCGAGCAGGACATAGCTGAAGCCCTAGCTACCTCTTTTGCTGCCACGAGCCAAACTGCCCGCTATGACGCTCTCTTCCTGCCTATCAAGGAAAAGGCGGAGCGGGTACCACTGAATTTTAATAGTGACTGCACCGAGCCGTACAACCAACCCTTTACCGCTGCCGAGCTCGCCCATTCTCTAGCGTTAGCAAAGGATTCTTCTCCAGGTCCCGATGACGTACACGGACAGATGCTACTACATCTTCCATCTGAGGCGCTATGTTACCTATTAAACATCTATAACCGCATTTGGCATGAGCGGGTTTTCCCTTCCTCCTGGCGAGAGGGTATTGTCATCCCCATCCCTCGACTCGGATAGGACCGTACACTTCCATCTAGCTACCGCCCCATTTGCCTGACGAATGTCCTCTGCAAGACCTTCGAGCGAATGATAAACCCTCGATTAAATTGGTGGCTAGAAAAACATAACCATCTGTCCAACTTGCAATGCGGTTTTCGTCGCCATCGCTCAAGTGTCGACAATCTAACACGCCTTGAGGGGTATATTTCCGATGCGTTTCTACTGAAACAGCACGCCGTGGGTGTGTTCCTCGACCTGGAGAAGGCCTATGACACCACTTGGCGGTACGGCATACTCCGTAACCTTCATAGTTACGGTATGCGTGGTCATCTACCCGAGTTTTTATGCAATTTTTTAAAACTTCGCCGTTTTCGGGTTCCCATAGGAAACACGATATCACGGGAGCGGATACAGGAGAACGGCGTACCTCAAGGGTCGATTTTGAGCGTCACCCTTTTCGCCGTAGCGATTAACGGAATCACTAGTGCCGTTCGAAGTGGAATTCCATCATCCCTCTATGTTGACTTCGCTATCTATTATAGGTCTGCCAACATAGATCACATTGAGCGCCAACTGCAGCTGACCATTACCCAGCTAGCAGCTTGGGCGCTTCAAACCGGCTTCCGTTTTTCAGCTGCGAAGACGCAGTGGATCCACTTTCACCGCCTACGAGGTATTCACCCGCCTCCTGATCTTTATTTGAACGGCACACCCCTGCCATTTGTCTCGCACCTGAAGTTCTTGGGCCTCTACTTGGACCGACAACTAAATTGGGAGCACCACATTCGTCACCTTCGAGCCTCTTGCGATCGTTCTCTTCGGGTGCTGAAGGTATTATCTGGAGCATCTTGGGGGGGCGATCGCACTGTAATGTTGAGGCTGTACCGCTCTCTGGTTCGGTCCAAGCTGGACTATGGCAGTTTTATTTATGGCGCAGCGACCGCCTCTAAACTTCGCCTTTTAGACACCGTGCATCACACTGGCATCCGCCTTGCAACAGGAGCTTTCCGCACCAGTCGAGTCGACTGCCTGTATGCAGACTCAGGCGTACCTCCACTCCATATTCGTCGCTCGCTGTTACTGTGCTCATACGTGTCGAAGTTGGCAAGTTATCCTAATCATCCTTGTTTTAAACCAGTTCTGTGTCCAGATTTAGTCCACCGTTATATGCGCCCGGGTTCTCGGACACGCCCCGTGGGAATAAGATTTCGGGATCACCTACATTCCCATGGCCTCCGAATGCCTCGCGTGGAGAGGTCGTCCATCTGCCCTTATCCTGCATGGCAGCTCAATCGTGCGCGGTTCGATCTAACTCTTTCAAACAACCCTAGACTCGCTACTCCACATTCGGTGTTCCAACAACTTTTTGCCGAATTACTGGGCCGTTACCCTAACTACGTTCCGGTCTTTACAGACGGTTCCCAGTTAGGTAACGCTACGGGTTGCGCATTCTTCATTAACGGTGAGGCTCATAAATTTCGACTCCTGGACTCCACTTCGGTCTTCTCAGCAGAGCTGTATGCCATCTTTTATTTGCTCCTTTTTATTTGCAAGTTAGCTGCTGGCTCTTTTATCGTCTGCACTGACTGTCTAAGTGCGCTTCAGGCCTTACAACAGCACACTACCGCTCACACACTGGTTTTAAAAGTACAGACCCAGATCTCGCAAATGCTCAGTCGCGGATACAATTTTGTTTTTACTTGGACCCCAGGCCATGTTGGGATTTGCGGGAACGAGGAGGCGGACGCGGCTGCTAAGTCTGCTTGCCGTTTGCCCCGGAGTTTAACAACTACAGTGCCATTCCAGGACGTGCAACGTTTTTTCCGTCGCCAACTCCTCTCTGCTTGGCAGCAATCCTGGACAGCTTTACAAGGCACAACTCCGGGCAATTAAAGACAGCGTACGACCCTGGCTAACTTCCTGCAGGGATAACCGGCGAGCCGAGGTGATACCCGGCTGAGAATTGGGCACACACGAGGTACTCATGGTCATTTGTTGAGAGGGGAACCGGCCCCAGTGTGTACTCCGTGTGCCGTACGCCTCACTGTGCGGCATATTTTACTCGATTGCCCACAGTACGCCCGCGTTCGCCAGTCTTTGGGCTTGGGAGCTAACTTGCTCAGTATTTTAGGTGACGACCCAGTGGCCGTGGATAAGGCACTGCGGTTTATTTTTAAAATCGGTTGTAATAAACAAGTATGACTTGTGTTTTATATCTATTGTTTTTAGAGATTTTAAATTTTTAGTACTGGGACGAGTTTTAATGTGTTTTTAATAGTTGAGTGTTTATATTTTATCTTACTTTTTAACTTTGTGTAGCTTTTAGATTTTAGTATTGACTTAGGGCCCAAATGACCTTGTTGTCGACGGGCCCTAAAACCCTACTCACTCACTCCAGTTTAGATGGTCTTGCGAATGAGGAAATAGTAAGTTGCCTCTCTGACCAACTTGTCTGTCAGGCGTACCGGCTTACCCGAAAACAAGATGGCAAGGAATACCCCTTACGTACGGTTTTTCTTACTTTCGCCGGGACTAAGTTACCCGAGTACATCTATTGCGGCTATGAGCGTGCGAGCGTCCGCCAGTATGTCCCGAACCCCATGCGCTGCTTCCAATGTCAGCGGTTCGGACATACTAAGGTCACATGTACCAATCCTGCTCTTTGTGAGCAATGTGGCCTACCGAAGCACGACGATCCAAACTGCAGTCGAACTCCTTGTTGCGTGAACTGTGGCGGCAGTCACCCCTCCAGTTCGCGACAGTGCCCTAGATTCATGGACGAAAAGAGCATTCAGGAGCTACGTGTAAAGGAACGCCTGACTTTTCCAGAGGCACGAAGGCGCTTCGAGCAACTGAAGCCTGCTACCACTCCTACTGGATATGCATTAGCAGCTCGCCGTACTCCTAATACCACTGTTGCTGTTCAACACGTCCGTCTCCCACGCATCCACACAGACTGACTTTCTAGCCGTTAAACCTACGTCTCAGACTGTTTGTATATCCACCACCACAGCCTCCGTTTCAGCCGTACAGACTCCAGCCACCAAGCCATCACCGAGTAACAACAATCCAGTGGTAAATGTAAAATACCGATCTCGGCCACAACATAGATCGCGAAGTCGCTCGCCTTCCATTAGATCCCGGTCTCGTTCTACGAGCCGTAGGAGTTCTGACTCCCGAACATCAGCGGAGTCACAGGACGCTAACGATTTTCGAGTCGTAGGGCCCAAGTCAGCCAAGGTCAAGAAAAAAGTTAAAACGGCCCGTTAAAAACTCTTCATGGAAATAATCCAGTGGAATGTCAATGGTTTTCGAGCTCGTGCTCAAGACCTACAACATTTAGTTTCTCAACGGTCACCTTCAATTATTTGTCTCCAGGAAACACACTTACATCCCAATCACTCGTTACACCTTCACTCTTTCTCTGCATTTAGAAGCGACTCTCTTGCAGGTATGCGTGCAAGCGGTGGCGTTGCTACCTTAGTGGCGCCTAACATCTCAGCCGCCAACGTTCCTCTCACCACACCATTGCAAGCCGTGGCCGTTCGGATACAGCTGGAGAGCATCAGTTTTACCATATGCAACATGTACCTGCCGCCGCTCAGTATAGTTCCAGAGCGTGATCTTCTAGCTCTATTGGCTCAGCTCTCCTCACCACTACTGCTTGTGGGAGATTTGAATGCCAAGCACACGCTCTGGGGATCAGACACTGATGACGCCCGTGGATGCCTCCTCGTAGACGTCTTCGATAAGTCTGACCTGCTTCTGCTAAATACTGGTGACCCGACATTCCTATCATCCGCTTATGGTACACATTCCGTA
Organism: Mantis religiosa; assembly: GCA_030765055.1. Taxonomy (NCBI): domain Eukaryota; kingdom Metazoa; phylum Arthropoda; class Insecta; order Mantodea; family Mantidae; genus Mantis; species Mantis religiosa. Next base: position 8,553,830 of record JAUKNK010000016.1, read on the forward strand.
CTAGACCTTTCTTTCTGCAGTCCGTCATTAGTACCACTACTTGAGTGGTCAGTACTTTCCGACCTCTTTGGCAGTGATCATTACCCCATTAACATTCATTTTTCTGGCCGACAATGTGTACCTTCTCGACATCCTCGCTGGATTATTTCCAAAGCTAACTGGGGAAAATTCCAATCCCTCATAAACCTCATCGACGATGGTTTCGACACCATCGATGAAATGGTCGAGTATTTTACTTGCTCGATCCTGCTCGCAGCAGAATCCAGCATTCCTCGAGGTTCAACTACACCACGTCGTATCACTGTACCGTGGTGGTCCGAGGAATGCAGTTTGGCTATCAAAGCACGCAAACGTGCTTTGCGCGTTTTTCAGCGGCACCCGACGGAAGGGAACTTCGTTGCCTTCAAACGTTCTCGCGCAAGGGCACGCTTTATACTGCGCAACGCAAAGCGTAAATCTTGGGAAGCCTATGTGTCTTCGCTTTCCCGGCGCAGCTCCACCCATCAAGTTTGGTCAGCTGTTCGGCGGATGTATGGCAAGTATCGCCGGACGGTAATTCCCGGCCTTGCCATCAGCGGTTCCATGTGCACCACCGAGCAGGACATAGCTGAAGCCCTAGCTACCACATTTGCTGCTACGAGCCAAACTGCCCGCTATGACGCTCTCTTCCTGCCTATTAAGGAAAAGGCGGAGCGGGTACCACTTAATTTTAATAGTGACTGCACCGAGCCGTACAACCAACCTCTTACAGCAGCCGAGCTCGCCCATTTTCTGGCGTTAGCAAAGGATTCTTCTCCAGGTCCCGATGACGTACACCGGCAGATGCTGCTACATCTTCCATCTGAGGCGCTAAGTTTCCTCTTAAACATCTATAACTGCATTTGGCATGAGCGGGTTTTCCCTTCCTCCTGGCGAGAGGGTATTGTCATCCCCATCCCTCGACCCGGAAAGGACCGCACGCTACCATCTAGCTACCGCCCCATTTGCCTGACGAGTGTCATCTGTAAGACCTTCGAGCGGATGATAAACGCTCGGTTAAATTGTTGGCTAGAAAAGCATAAACATCTGTCCAACTTGCAATGCGGTTTTCGTCGCCATCGCCCAAGTGTCAATAATCTAACATGCCTTGAGGGGTATATTACCGATGCGTTTCTACTGAAACAGCACGCCGTGGGCGTGTTCCTCGACCTGGAGAAGGCTTATGACACCACCGTAACCTACATGGTTACGGTATGCGTGGTCATCTACCCGAATTCCTATGCAACTTTTTAAAACTTCGCCGTTTTCGGGTTCCCATAGGAAACACGATATCACGGGAGCGGATACAGGAGAACGGCGTACCTCAAGGGTCAATTTTGAGCGTCACCCTTTTTGCGGTAGCGATTAACGGAATCACTAGTGCCGTTCGAAGTGGAATTCCATCATCCCTCTATGTTGACGACTTCGCAGTCTATTATAGGTCTGCCAACATTGATCACATTGAGAACAACTGCAGCTGACCATTACCCAGCTAGCAGCTTGGGCGCTTCAAACCGGCTTCCGTTTTTCAGCTGCGAAGACGCAGTGTATCCACTTTCACCGCCTAAGAGGTATTCACCCGCCTCCTGATCTTCATTTGAACGGCACACCCCTGCCATTTGTCTCACACCTGAAGTTCTTAGGCCTCTACTTGGACCGACAACTAAATTGGGAGCACCACATTCGTCACCTTCGAGCCTCTTGCGATCGTTCTCTTCGGTTGCTGAAGGTATTATCTGGAGCATCTTGGGGGGGCGATCGCACGGTAATGTTGAGGCTGTACCGCTCTCTGGTTCGGTCCAAGCTGGACTATGGCAGTTTTATTTATGGCGCAGCGACCGCCTCTAAACTTCGCCTTTTAGACACCGTGCATCATACTGGCCTCCGCCTTGCCACAGGAGCTTTCCGCACCAGTCGAGTCGACTGCCTGTATGCAGACTCAGGCGAACCTCCACTCCATATTCGTTGCTCGCTGTTACTCTGCTCATACGTTTCGAAGTTGGCAAGTTATCACAATCAACCTTGTTTTAAACCAGTTCTGTGTCCAGACTTAGTCCACCGTTATATGCGCCCTGGTTCTCGGACTCGCCCCGTGGGAATAAGATTTCGGGATCTCCTACATTCCCATGGCCTCCGAATGCCTCGCGTAGAGAGGTCGTCCATCTGCCCTTATCCTGCATGGCAGCTCGATCGTGCGGTGTTCGATCTCGCTCTTTCAAGCAACCCTAGACTCGCTACTCCACATTCGGTGTTCCAACAACTTTTTGCCGAATTGCTGGGCCGTTACCCTAACTATGTTCCGGTCTTTACAGACGGTTCTCAGCCCCTCAAAATCCAACCTCTGCGGTCCTCGTCCCGAGGGGTGGGCAACAGGAAGTAGGGGACTGACTGATGGGGTGACGTACGGTGGGGGCTTGGTGTACCCCAGGACCGCTACGGCTGCCGAGAATGCCCATCAGTAACCCCGAAAACTGGCAGAAGAGGCTCTGGTATTTTTCCCCAGGGACCTACTACCGTAGGTACGGGATTGGCGAACCCGGGGTCCCTAGCCACTCACCCTCATTTCATCCCCTTCACCTCCATCAACTGTGCCACGCTGTGTTACTGGTGATCAGTATGCATCACCTTCTTCCCCTTCTAGTTTTTTATTATAATTATTAGCACTTAAGGTCTTAGGTTTATAACTCCTGTCTCACAAACAGGGATCTCTCCTATCTCCGTGGTTCTGTCCCACGGTTTTCAGCGCGGCTTCCGACATGTGTGCTCTCCGGAGGTCTCAAAAGTGAAGGTTGAGCGGACCCTTCGCACTGCCCCTATGTGTAGCCTTAGGTGCGGAGCCCGTCCACACCGTCAAGTACACCCACGTAGCTCCTTGAGGGCCTGGTCTGTGTTAATCTCCCGACGGCCGTGTTTTGCCGTTGGGTTAGTATTACGGACCGGACGTGTTACCGCTGACGGAACCCCGGTGTAATCAACCACAAGTCCCCTGAATCCGCGTGTGCCTATTACACGCAGCGCGGCCTAAAGTGGGGAGCCACAGGCGGTTATTCCTGTGGTAGGGGAATAAAGCCGGGGTGTGCGTGGTGAACGGTTTACCCATACGGACAAGCAGTGGATTTTGAAGGGTAGCTTTTCTGAGCTACAAATGAGATCGGTCATGGGTGGGGTCCCCATGACGGCACAGACCGTGAAGATTCGGTGTCTTTCTTTCTTTAACCCCCGGATGGCAGGCTGACGCCGACGGTTCCGGATGGGGGTCTCTATCATCATGTCTCCGCGCAAAACCTCCTTCATTGACCCTTATTTAGTGATGACCTTGGCATGCGATGGAAAAACGTTTAAGGATATTAGCCCATTCTACATAAAGCGTGAAATAGATAAAATCAGCGGCCCTGTCAAAAACGCTACGCGTCTCAGAGACGGCAACCTACTGTTAGAGACCACAACTGCAGAGCAATCTAAAAAACTGCAAAAGGCGACTTTGTTGGGCTCCTACCCGATCCGGGTAGCCCCACACAAAACTCTTAACACCTGCAGAGGAGTAGTCACCACCTCCAGCCTAGATGGTCTGGCGAACGAAGAAATAGTAAGTTGCCTCTCTGATCAACTTGTTTGTCAGACGTACCGCTTAACACGGAAACAAGATGGCAAGGAGTACCCACTACGTACGGTATTTCTAACTTTTGCTTGGACGAAGTTACCCGAATACATATATTGCGGCTACGAACGTGCTAGCGTCCGCCAGTATGTCCCGAACCCCATGCGCTGCTTCCAATTTCAGCGGTTCGGACATACGAAGGTCACATGTACCAATCCTGCTCTTTGTGAGCAATGTGGCCTACCGAAGCACGACGATCCTAACTGCAGTCGAACACCTTGCTGCGTGAACTGTGGCGGTAGTCATCCCTCCAGCTCGCGACAGTGTCCTAGATTCATGGACGAAAAGAGCATTCAGGAGCTACGTGTCAAAGAACGCCTGACTTCCAGAGGCACGACGGCGCTTTGAACAGCTAAAGCCTGCTACCACTACTACTGGATATGCATCAGCAGCTCGCCGTACTCCTAATACCACTGTTGCTATTCAACACGTCCCTGTCGCCCACGCATACACGCAGACTGACTTTCTAGCCGTTAAACCCACGTCTCAGACTGTTTGTGTATCCACCAGCACAGCCTCCGCTTCAGCCGTACAGACTCCAGCCACCAAGCCATCAGCGGGTAACAATCATCCCGTAGGAAATGCGAAAAACCGATCCCGACCACAACATAGATCGCGAAGTCGCTCGCCTTCTGTTAGATCCCGGTCTCGTTCTACGAGCCGTAGGAGTTCTGACTCCCGATCATCAGCGGAGTCACAGGAGGCTAACGATTTTCGAATCGTAGGGCCCAGGTCAGCCAAGGTCAAGAAACAGGTTAAAACGGCCCATTAAAAACTCTTCATGGAAATAATCCAGTGGAATGTCAATGGTTTTCGAACTCGTGCTCAAGACCTACAACATTTAGTTTCTCAATGGTCACCATCAATTGTTTGTCTCCAGGAAACCCACTTACATCAATCACTCGTTACACCTTCACTCTTTTTCGGCATTCAGAAGCGATTCTCTTGCAGGTATGCGTGCAAGCGGTGGCGTTGCTACCTTAGTGGCGCCTAACATCTCCGCCGCCAACGTTCCTCTCACCACACCATTGCAAGCTGTGGCCATTCGGATACAACTGGAGAGCATCAGTTTTACCATCTGTAACATGTACATGCCGCCGCTCAGTATAGTTCTAGAGCGGGACCTTCTAGCTCTATTGGCTCCGCTCCCCTCACCACTACTCCTTGTCGGAGATTTGAATGCTAAGCACACGCTCTGGCGATCACACACGGATGACGCCCGTGGATGCCTCCTCGCAGACGTCTTCGATAAGTCTGACCTGCTTCTGCTAAATACTGGTGACCCGACATTCCTATCATCCGCTTATGGTACACATTCCGTACTAGACCTTTCTTTCTGCAGTCCGTCATTAGTACCACTCCTTGAGTGGTCAGTACTTTCCGACCTTTTTGGCAGTGATCATTATCCCATTAACATTCATTTTTCTGGCCGCCAATGTGTACCTTCTCGACATCCTCGCTGGATTATTTCCAAAGCTAACTGGGGAAAATTCCAATCCCTCATACACCTGACCGACGATGGTTTCGACACCATCGATGCAATGGTCGAATATTTTACTTCCTCGACCCTGCTCGCAGCAGAATCCAGCATTCCTCGAGGTTCAACTACACCACGTCGTATCCCTGTACCGTGGTGGTCCGAGGAATGCAGTTTGGCTATCAAAGCACGCAAACGTGCTTTGCGCGTTTTTCAGCGGCACCCGACGGAAGGGAACTTCGTTGCCTTCAAATGTTCTCGCGCTAGGGCACGCTTTATACTGCGCAACGCAAAGCGTAAATCTTGGGAAGCCTATGTGTCTTCGCTTTCCCGGCGCAGCCCCACCAAACAAGTTTGGTCAGCTGTTCGGCGGATGTATGGCAAGTATCGCCGGACGGTAATTCCCGGCCTTGCCATCAGCGGTTCCATGTGCACCACCGAGCAGGACATAGCTGAAGCCCTAGCTACCACATTTGCTGCTACCAGCCAAACTGCTCGCTATGACGCTCTCTTCCTGCCTATTAAGGAAAAGGCGGAGCGGGTACAACTAAATTTTAACAGTGACTGCACCGAGCCGTACAACCAACCGTTTACCGCTGCCGAGCTCGCCCATTCTCTAGCGTTAGCAAAGGATTCTTCTCCAGGTCCCGATGACGTACACCGACAGATGCTGCTACATCTTCCATCTGAGGCGCTATGTTTCCTGTTAAACATCTATAACCGCATTTGGCATGAGCGAGTTTTCCCTTCCTCCTGGCGAGAGGGTATTGTCATCCCCATCCCTCGACCCGGAAAGGACCGCACGCTTCCATCTAGCTACCGCCCTATTTGCCTGACGAGTGTGCTCTGTAAGACCTTCGAGCGAATGATAAACGCTCGGTTAAATTGGTGGCTAGAAAAACATAACCATCTGTCCAACTTGCAATGCGGTTTTCGTCGCCATCGCTCAAGTGTCGACAATCTAACACGCCTTGAGGGTTATATTTCCGATGCGTTTCTACTAAAACAGCACGCCGTGGGTGTGTTCCTCGACCTGGAGAAGGCCTATGACACCACTTGGCGGTACGGCATACTCCGTAACCTTCATAGTTACGGTATGCGTGGTCATCTACCCGAGTTTTTATGCAATTTTTTAAAACTTCGCCGTTTTCGGGTTCGCATAGGAAACACTATATCACGGGAGCGGATACAGGAGAACGGTGTACCTCAAGGGTCGATTTTGAGCGTCACCCTTTTCGCCGTAGCGATTAACGGCATCACTAGTGCCGTTCGAAGTGGAATTCCGTCATCCCTCTATGTTGACGACTTCGCTATCTATTATAGGTCTGCCAACATAGATCACATTGAGCGCCAACTGCAGCTGACCATTACCCAGCTAGCAGCTTGGGCGCTTCAAACCGGCTTCCGTTTTTCAGCTGAGAAGACGCAGTGTATCCACTTTCACCGCCTACGAGGTATTCACCCGCCTCCTGATCTTTATTTGAACGGCACACCCCTGCCATTTGTCTCGCACCTGAAGTTCTTGGGCCTCTACTTGGACCGACAACTCAATTGGGAGCACCACATTCGTCACCTTCGAGCCTCTTGCGATCGTTCTCTTCGGGTGCTGAAGGTATTATCTGGAGCATCTTGGGGGGGCGATCGCACTGTAATGTTGAGGCTGTACCGCTCGCTGGTTCGGTCCGAGCTGGACTATGGCAGTTTTATTTATGGCGCAGCGACCGCCTCTAAACTAGGCCTTTTGGACACCGTGCATCACACTGGCATCCGCCTTGCCACAAGAGCTTTCCGCACCAGTCGAGTCGACTGCCTGTATGCAGACTCAGGCGAACCTCCACTCCATATTCGTCGCTCACTGTTACTGTGCTCATACGTGTCGAAGTTGGCAAGTTATCCCAATCATCCTTGTTTTAAACCAGTTCTGTGTCCAGATTTAGTCCACCGTTATATGCGCCCTGGTTCTCGGACACGCCCCGTGGGAATAAGATTTCGGGATCACCTACATTCCCATGGCCTCCGAATGCCTCGCGTGGAGAGGTCGTCTATCTGCCCTTATCCTGCATGGCAGCTCAATCGTGCGCGGTTCGATCTAACTCTTTCGAACAACCCTAGACTCGCTACTCCACATTCGGCGTTCCAACAACTCTTTGCCGAATTACTGGGCCGTTACCCTAACTACGTTCCGGTCTTTACAGACGGTTCCCAGTTAAGTAACGCTACGGGTTGCGCATTCTTCGTTAACGGTGAGGCTCATAAATTTCGACTTCTGGACTCCACTTCGGTCTTCTCAGCAGAGCTGTATGCCATCTTTTATTTGCCCCTTGTTATTTGCAAGTTAGCTCCTGGCTCTTTTATCGTCTGCACTGACTGTCTAAGTGCGCTTCATGCCTTACAACAGCACACTACCGCTCACACACTGGTTATAAAAATACAGACCCAGATCTCGCAAATGCTCAGTCGTGGATACAATTTTGTTTTTACTTGGACCCCAGGCCATGTTGGGATTTGCGGGAACGAGGAGGCGGACGCGGCTGCTAAGTCTGCTTGCCGTTTGCCCCGGAGTTTAACAACTACAGTGCCATTCCAGGACGTGCAACGTGTTTTCCGTCGCCAACTCCTCTCTGCTTGGAAGCACTCCTGGACAGCTATACAAGGCACACAACTCCGGGCAATAAAAGACAGCGTACGACCCTGGCTAACTTCCTGCAGGGATAACCGGCGGGCCGAGGTGATACTCACCCGGCTGAGAATTGGGCACACACGTGCAACTCATGGCCATCTTTTGAGAGGGGAACCGGCCCCTGTGTGTGCCCCGTGTGCAGTACGCCTCACTGTGCGGCATGTACTGCTGGATTGCCCGCAGTACGCCCGCGTTCGCCAGTCTTTGTGCTTGGAGCCTAACTTGCACGGTGTTTTAGGTGACGACGCAGTGGCCGTGGACAAGGCACTGCGGTTTGTTTTTAAAATTGGTTTTAATAAACAAGTTTGACTTGTATTTTATATTTACTGCTTTTAGAGTTTTTAAATTATTAGCCTTAGATCGTGTTTTTTAATGTTCTTTTAACAGTTGAGTGTTTGTTTTATATTTTACCTTTTTAGCTAAATTTTTATAGCATTTAGGTTTTAGTTTTGACTTAGGGCCCAAATGACCTTGTTGTCGACGGGCCCTAAAACCCTACACTCACTCACTCACTCCGCCTTGCCACAGGAGCTTTCCGCACCAGTCGAGTCGACTGCCTGTATGCAGACTCAGGCGAACCTCCACTGCATATTCGTCGCTCGCTGTTACTCTGCTCGTACGTCTCGAAGTTGGCAAGTTATCCCAATCATCCTTGTTTTAAACCAGTTCTGTGTCCAGATTTAGTCCACCGTTATATGCGCCCTGGTTCTCGGACACGCCCCGTGGGAATAAGATTTCGGGATCTCCTACATTCCCATGGGCTCCGAATGCCTCGCGTGGAGAGGTCGTCCATCTGCCCTTATCCTGCATGGCAGCTCAATCGTGCGCGGTTCGATCTAACACTTTCAAGCAACACTAGACTCGCTACCCCACATTCGGTGTTCCAACAACTTTTTGCCGAACTACTGGGCCGTTACCCTAACTATGTTCCGGTTTTTACGGACGGTTCCCAGTTAGGTAGCGCTACGGGTTGCGCATTCTTCATTAACGGCGAGGCTCATAAATTTCGCCTTCTGGACTCCACTTCAGTTTTTTCCGCAGAACTGTATGCCATCTTCTATTTGCTCCTTTTTATTTGCAAGTTAGCTCCTGGTTCTTTTATTGTCTGCACTGATTCTTTGAGTGCTCTTCAGGCCTTGCAACAACACACTGCCGCTCACACCCTCGTTATAAAAATACAGGCCCAGGTCTCGCAAATGCTCAGGCGCGGGTACAATTTTATTTTTACTTGGACCCCAGGCCATGTGGGGATTTCCGGAAACGAGGAGGCGGACGCGGCTGCAAAGTCCGCTTGCCGTTTGCCCCGGAGTTTAACAACTACGGTGCCATTCCTGGATGTGCGACGTTTTTTCCGTCGCCAGCTCCTATCTGCTTGGCAGCAATCCTGGACAGGTTTACAAGGCACACAACTCCGGGCTATAAAAGAGAGCGTACAACCCTGGCTAACTTCCTGCAGGGATAACCGGCGGGCTGAGGTGATACTCACCCGGCTGAGAATTGGGCACACACGAGCCACTCATGGCCATCTATTAAGAGGGGAACCGGCCCCTGTGTGTGCTCCGTGTTCAGTACGCCTCACTGTGCGGCACATATTAATCGATTGCCCTCAGTACGCCAGCGTTCGCCAGTCTTTGGGCTTGGGAGCTAACTTGTTAAGTATTTTAGGGGACGACCCAGTGGCCGTGGATAAGGCACTGCGGTTTGTTTTAGAAATAGGTTTTTATAAACAAGTCTAACTTGTATTTTATATCTATTAATTTTAGAGATTTTAAGTTATTAGTTTTTAGATGGTTTTATGTGCTTTTAATGGTTGAGTGAGTTATTTTATTGCACGTTTTTAGCTAAATTTGTGTAGGTTTTAGGTTTTAATATTGACTTCGGGCCCAAATGACCTTGCTGTCGTCGGGCCCTAAAACCCCACACTCACTCACTCCAGGTCCCGATGACGTACACCGACAGATGCTGCTACATCTTCCATCTGAGGCGCTAAGTTTCCTCTTAAACATCTATAACCGCATTTGGCATGAGCGGGTTTTCCCTTCCTCCTGGCGAGAGGGTATTGTCATCCCCATCCCTCGACCCGGAAAGGACCGCACGCTACCATCTAGCTACCGCCCCATTTGCCTGACGAGTGTCATCTGTAAGACGTTGGAGCGAATGATAAGCGCTCGGTTAAATTGGTGGCTAGAAAAATATAACCATCTGTCCAACTTACAATGCGGTTTTCGTCGCCATCGCTCAAGTGTCGATAATCTAACACGCCTAGAGGGGTATATTTCCGATGCCTTTCTGCTGAAACAGAACGCCGTGGGCGTGTTCCTCGACTTAGAGAAGGCCTATGGCACAACCTGGCGGTACGGCATACTCCGTAACCTTCATGGTTACGGTATGCGTGGTCATCTACCAGATTTCCTATGCAATTTTTTAAGACTTCGCCGTTTTCGTGTGCGCATAGGAAACACGGTATCCTCGGAGCGGATACAGGAGAACGGCGTACCTCAAGGGTCGATTTTAAGCGTCGCACTTTTTGCCGTAGCTATCAATGGCATCACTAGTGCCGTTCGAAGCGCAATTCCAACATCACTCTATGTTGACGACTTCGCACTTTATTATAGGTCAGCCAACATAGACCACATTGAGCGCCACCCCCCAGGGGCTCACGTTCTGTGAGTACGGGTGTGGCGACCCCGGGGTACCCCAGCCAATCATCATCCCCATCGTCACCTTCTCACCCCATTTTGGATGTGCCACGATAGTCACCCCTAGTATTAAGTTTCTTCCTCTTCTAAGATTATTGCTCCTTTATAGATTTAAGTGTTTAGGTTTATCAACTCCTGCCTCACCAGCAGGGATCTTTCCTCTCTCCGTGGTACCTGTCCCACGGTTTCGGCGCAGCTTCCAACATGTGTGCTCTCCGGAGGTCTCAGGCGCGAAGGTTGAGTGGACCCTCCTCACTACCCCTTTTGTGCGACACTAGGTGCGGAGCCGTTCCATTGTCATGTACACCCACGTAGCTCCGTTGGGGCCGTGTCTCCTCGGACATCTCGGCGGATGCGTATCGCTGGGGTGGACGGGAAGACCCGACGTGTTACCGCTGTCTGGGGCCCGATGTAATCAACCACAAGTCCCCTGAATCCACGCTGACTCCGTTGAGGCAGCGTGGCCTAAAGTGGGGAGCCATTGGCGGTTATTCCAATGGTAGGGGCATAAAGTCGGGCCTGCCTATGGTGAACGTGTCGCATACCGGTAAGTAGTGATAGGCGGAGGGTAACTCCTCTGAAGTACTCCGTGAGATCGGGCCTGACGCGGGTGCCCAGGCCGGCACAGACCGGAAGATATAGGTGTCTTTTTTCTTTAATCCCCCTGATGGCAGGCTGACGCCGACGGTTCCGGAAGGGGGACTCTTTCATCATGGCTCCCTTGCGCTCAAATCCTTTCACTCCACGATTTTTAGTGATGGCTCTGACAGGTGAAACAAAGACAATGAAGGACCTAAGCCCCTTTTATATACAACGGGAAGTCGACCGAATTTGTGGCCCTGTTAAAAACGCAACGCGCTGTAGAGACGGTACACTGTTAATCGAGATCGCCAAGGATACGCAAGCTAACCAGCTGTTACAGGCCAGTCTTCTTGGTTCGTATCCCATAACTGTTGTCAAACACCGGAGTTTAAATCCTGTCCGCGGTGTGGTTACTACTTTTTCTTTAGATGGGCTTTCGAATGAAGATATCGTTGCATCTTTATCCGATCAGGGTGTTATTGCGGCATTCCGCCTCATTGGCAAGAGGGACGATAAACCGTTTCCGCTTCGCACGGTCTTCTTGACTTTTGAAGGGACCGTGCTACCGCCGCACATCTTTTGCGGTTATGAGCGAGCGGCTATCCGTCCGTACATTCCGAATCCCCTTAGGTGTTTTCGTTGCCAGAAATATGGACACACCCAGCAGCGTTGTCAGGCCCCCGCCGTCTGTCCTCGTTGTGGCTGCCCTGCGCATGACGAGTCTATGTGTACACAGGACCCCCATTGTGTCAACTGTGAGGGTGCACACCCATCTGGTACTAGGAAATGCCCACGATATCTGGCAGAACAGGCAATTCAAGAGCTCCGCGTCTTAGAGAAGTTAACCTTCCCAGAGGCCAGGAAACGTTATGAAGCACTTCACCCAAACACTTCCTTGGATTACTCCGCCGCTCTCCGAAAGCCTACACCCAAATGCGATGTAGAAGTGCAAACTCTTCCTACTGCACTCTCTCGCGTCTCTATCGCCACTCAAACTGACTCGTTCGACCACCCTACTGAACTGGATACTGCTCCGCTATCCCGCAGCGTCTCCACCTCCACCTTGGTCTCAGCTGCGCGAACTAACACCGACCGTTTAAGTAGGACATCACCACCACGACGTCCGAAGGATCGTTCTCGCTCACGGACCCGCACCACCTGTTCCGAGTCCGCTAGTAGCGATGGGGCTGCGGTTGTGGTGGCGGGCCACCCTCGGCCCACCCGGAGTCCGACGCGTAAGAAGAAACTTAAGCTGAACCGAGAGAAACCGCCTAGATAGTGATTGCTATGCTCCTAATTATGGTTCACTGCGCTCCCTGATAACTCCCAACTCTCCACATGGCACTCCTACATTGGAACATCCGGGGACACCGGACGCGTCGGTCTGAGCTTGATCTGTTGCTCCATAAGCACACACCTTTGGCTGTATGCTTACAGGAGACAAAGCTCCGTCCCACGGCCTCCTGTAACATCTCACGGTATACCCCTATACGGTGTGATGTAGAACCAGAAGAGGGTAGTCCAGCGCACGGAGGCACTTTAATGCTGGTCAGAGATGATATATACTTCGATGCTTTACCTCTACAAACAGACATTCAATCAGTGGCTGTCCACATTACCCTGCCGTCGTTACAATTCACCCTTTGTTCTATCTATGCCCCACCTTCTGAGGACCTCTCACTCACTGAGCTGCAAGACCTGATTCTGCAGTTACCCACACCTTTTCTGCTGGTGGGAGACTTCAACGCCCACCACCCTCTCTGGGGTTCCACCAAATCTTGTGCCAGAGGTAAAGTCATCGCGAAATTCCTGGACAACAATAACCTGGTTCTCCTGAACACCGGAGAACCAACCTTTCTTTCGGAAGCATTCCACTCCATGTCGCACCTTGATTTGGCGGTGTGCTCACCACAGCTAGCAGCCTCTTTACAATGGAATATCATCTCTGACTTGCACTCTAGCGATCACTTTCCATGTCTCGTGACTCTCCTGGTACCATACGTACCCTCCACCCGTGGGCCAGCTTGGCGCTTCGATCATGCCAACTGGGCCCTTTACACCCAGTTGGCTGTTTTTAGTTACGAGCACGAGACTGTGAATGACTTGGTGGGACACCTCACCGAGCAGATTCTTTCTGCAGCAGAGCGGGCTATTCCCCGTTCTAGTGCTGCTCCCCATCGAGTTCCTGTTCCGTGGTGGACGCCTGATTGCCGGAACGCTATTCGTGCCCGCAGACGCGCTCTGCGGTTCTTCCAAAGACACCCTACCTTGGATAACCTGATTGCCTACAAGAAAATGCGTGCTAGGTGCAGGCAAATAATTAGGGACAGCAAAAAGGCATCGTGGAATACCTTTGTATCTTCTTTTAATCGCCATACACCCTCCTCTGTTGTATGGAATAAGCTAAGGCGCGTGGCCGGAAAACCGACACACATGCCGATTGCAGGTCTGAAGACACGTGCAGGGGTCGTTGTGGATCCGTCCGATGTGGCTAACACTTTTGGCAGTGCTTTCGCTCAAGTGTCCAACTCGGATAGTTACGCGCCTGAGTTCCTGTCCATTAAGGCTCAGGTCGAAGCTCAAGCTCTCTGCTTTCATTCCAGCAATCGTGAAGATTACAACCGCCTCTTCACTATGGCAGAGTTGGAACACGCCCTTTCAGCTTCGCGACTATCTGCACCAGGCCCGGACGGAATCCACGTGCAAATGCTGCAACAGCTCTCCCCTGAGGGCAAGACCTTCCTGCTGGAGGTCTATAATCGGATATGGGTGGAAGGGAGTTTCCCCGAACGGTGGCGAGAAGCCACCATAATACCCATACTGAAGCCCGGAAAGGACCGGCATCTCTCTTCCAGCTACCGCCCTATTTCTCTCACAAGTTGTACATGCAAGGTGCTGGAACGCATGATTAACGGACGGTTAATGTGGTGGCTGGAACGACATCACCTTCTAACCAACATCCAATGCGGTTTCCGCCGACGCCGTTCAACAGTGGACCACCTTGTGTCGCTCTCGACACAAATAATGAACGGCTTCCTTAAGAAGTGCCACACCATTGGGATATTTTTTGACTTAGAGCGGGCTTATGATACCTGTTGGCGTGTAGGAATACTACGCACTCTGCACTCCTGGAACATTCGTGGTCGCCTACCAATTTTTGTTCAGGAGTTCCTGACGGACCGCTCCTTCCGAGTAAGGGTCGGCTCGGTTTATTCTACTCCTTTTATTCAGGAGAATGGAGTACCCCAGGGTTCGGTACTCAGTGTCACGCTCTTTGCTATCGCTATCAACTCCATCTCGCAATGCGTTCCTCCAGGAGTCTCGTCCTGCTTATTCGTAGACGACTTTGTGGTCTACTGTACCTCCCAGCGAACAGCGTTTCTGGAGCGCCGTCTACAGCGATGCTTGGATAATCTTTGCGATTGGAGCTTAAGAAACGGTTTTCGTTTCTCAGCTGAGAAAAGCATTTGCGTGAACTTCTGGCGCAATCGGAGTCGATTACCACCTACGCTCCGATTAGGACCTCATAAACTACCGTTTGCAGACGAGACGAGATTCCTTGGTTTGGTGCTTGATAGAAAGCTCAGCTGGTCCTCGCATATAACACAACTGAAGGCCAGCTGTGACCGTTCCCTAAATATCCTGCGGGTACTCAGTGGGAAGTCCTGGGGCGCCGACCGCACGATGTTGCTACGACTCTACCGCACTCTCATTCGCTCCAAGTTGGACTATGGTTGCATCATATACGCCTCAGCACGTCCCACTGTGCTGAAAAAATTGGACGCAGTCCATAATTGTGGCATTCGTATTGCTATTGGGGCTTTTCCCACTAGCCCCGTCATAAGCCTGTATGCCGAAGCTGCAGAACCGCCTCTGCAGTGCCGGCGTGATATTTTACTAGGGAATTATGGCTGTGGTCTACATTGCATGCCAAAGCATCCATCGTTTGCTCCTTTTTTCAACACCTCACAAGACGACCGTTATAGGAACACCACCCGTTTTCCAAAGCCACCTGGTTTTCGTTTTCGGGAGCTTATTACAAGGCTTCACCTCCATCTGCCTAAAATGTTCCTTAAGAGCGAGAGAGTGTACCCACCCTGGCTACGTGAATTCCCCCACGTGGATCTGGGCATGACACGGTGCAAGAAGTCACTGATGGCTCCCAGTAGTATACGTACGTGTTTTTTAGAATTTTTATCCCGTTTTAACGATCGGGTTTTAATTTATTCTGATGGCTCCAAGAGCCCAGAAGGTGTAGGGTGTGCGTTTGTCTGTGGAACCGAACCCTATACATTCGGTTTCCACAGCTGCACCTCAATTTTTAGTGCTGAAATTTATGCGATCTACCGAGCCATTTTATATGTACGACGACACCAGATAGGCGACTGCGTTATTTTTAGTGATTCCCTGAGTGCTCTTCAAAGCCTTCGGCAGCTGTACAGCTACCATCCCATTGTACAGCGAACCCAGGACGCCCTCCACGTTTTAGACACCTCGGGTGTTAGCGTGGTATGTGCATGGGTGCCTGGACACGTTGGCTTACCAGGGAATGAACTGGCGGATTCGGCGGCAAAGTCGGCTGTCATTCAGCCAAAGACCAACGTACCATTCGTCTTTTCAGAGGACTTCCGTTTTGTTATGCGGAGCGCCGTGTTGTCCTCCTGGCGCTCAGAGTGGTCCGCTCTACGCAGAAATAAGCTCCGCTCTGTGAAGGACGACCCAGTGTGTTGGGTAACCTCTTGCCGTCCATCCCGTCGAGAAGAAGTGCACTTGGCTCGGTTGCGCATAGGCCACTGTTTCTTTACGCATTCTTATCGTTTTAACAAGGACCCCGCTCCAGTTTGCCCGTTTTGCGGGGATGCACTCTCTGTCCGCCATGTTTTAATTAGCTGCCTTAACCTGGCTCGCCTTCGCCGGTCCCTCCAGCTGCCGGCCAGCTTGCCAGAGGTATTGGCGGACGACCAAAAAGCGGTGGCCAAAGTTTTTAGGTTCTTTTATACTCTCAATTTTAGAATTTAGCTTTTAACTTTTTATCCAATTTCACTGTTGAATGTTTTTAAGCATGTTTTAGTTTTGACGCACGAAGTGTGTGTGTGTGTGTGTTTTTTTTTTAGGCTGGACACAACTTGGTTGTTTTAATCTAGTCTTGTCATGAGTAGCTTTTTAGGGGCGCTGATGACCGCGCTGTTGGGCGCCCTAAACCACAATCAAATCAAATCAAATCAAATTGAGCGCCAACTGCAGCTGACCATCACCCAGCTAGCAGCTTGGGCGCTACAAAACGGTTTCCGCTTTTCAGCTGCGAAGACCCAGTGTATCCACTTTCACCGCCTACGAGGTATTCACCCGGCTCCTGATCTTCATTTGAACGGCACACCCCTGCCATTTGTCTCGCACCTGAAGTTCTTGGGCCTCTACTTGGACCGACAACTAAATTGGGAGCACCACATTCGTCACCTTCGAGCCTCTTGCGATCGTTCTCTTCGGGTGCTGAAGGTATTATCTGGAGCATCTTGGGGGGGCAATCGCACGGTAATGTTGAGGCTGTCCGCTCTCTGGTTCGGTCCAAGCTGGACTATGGCAGTTTTAATTATGGCGCAGCGACCGCCTCTAAACTTCGCCTTTTAGACACCGTGCATCATACTGGCATCCGCCTTGCCACAGGAGCTTTCCGCACCAGTCGAGTCGACTGCCTGTATGCGGACTCAGGCGAACCTCCACTCCATATTCGTCGCTCACTGTTACTCTGCTCATACGTTTCGAAGTTGGCAAGTTATCCCAATCATCCTTGTTTTAAACCAGTTCTGTGTCCAGATTTAGTCCACCGTTATATGCGCCCTGGTTCTCAGACACGCCCCGTGGGAATAAGATTTCGGGATCACCTACATTCGCATGGCCTCCGAATGCCTCGCGTGGAGAGGTTGTCCATCTGCCCCTATCCTGCATGGCAGCTCAATCGTGCGCAGTTCGATCTCGCTCTTTCAAACAATTCTAGACTCGCTACTCCACATTCGGTGTTCCAACAACTTTTTGCCGAATTACTGGGCCGTTACCCTAACTATGTTCCGGTCTTTACAGACGGTTCTCAGTTAGGTTTCGCTACGGGTTGCGCGTTCTTCGTTAACGGTGAGGCTCACAAATTTCGACTTCTGGACTCAACTTCGGTCTTCTCAGCAGAGTTATATGCCATCTACTATATGCTCCTTTTTATTTGCAAGTTAGCCCCTGGCTCTTTTATTGTTTGTACCGACTCCCTCAGTGCTCTTCAGGCCTTGAAACAGCACACTGCCGCTCACTCTCTAGTTTTAAAAATACAGGCCCAGATCTCGCAAATGCTCGGTCGAGGATACCATTTGTTTTTACTTGGACCCCTGGGCATATAGGCATTTCCGGGAACGAGGAGGCGGACGCGGCTGCTAAGTCTGCTTGCCGTTTGCCCCGGAGTTTAACAACTACGGTGCCGTACCAGGATGTGCGACGTTTTTTCCGTCGCCAGCTTCTATCTGCTTGGCAGCAATCCTGGACAGCTTTAGAAGGCACACAACTCCGGGCAATAAAGGAAAGCGTACAACCCTGGCTGACTTCCTGCAGGGATAACCGGCGAGCCGAGGTGATACTCACCCGGCTGAGAATTGGGCACACACGAGCAACACATGGCCATCTGCTAAGAGGGGAACCGGCCCCTGTGTGTGCTCCATGTGCAGTACGCTTCACTGTGCGGCATGTACTGCTTGACTGCCCGCAGTACGCCCGCGTTCGCCAGTCTTTGGGCTTGGGGACTAACTTGCACAGTGTTTTAGGAAACGACCCAGTGGCCGTGGACAAGGCACTGCGGTTTATATCAGAAATAGGTTTTAATAAACAAGTGTAACTTGTATTTTATATTTATCAATTTTAGAGGTTTTAAATTATTAGTTTTTAGATGGTTTTTATGTGCTTTTAATGGTTGAGTGTTTTATTTCATTGGACTTTTTAACTAAATATGTGTAGGTTTTAGTATTGACTTAGGGCCCAAATGACCTTGCTGTCGACGGGCCCTAAAACTCCACACTCACTCACTCAGACGGTTCTCAGTTAGGTAGCGCTACGGGTTGCGCATTCTTCATTAACGGTGAGGCTCATAAATTTCGCCTTCTGGACTCCACTTCAGTTTTTTTGCGCAGAACTGTATGCCATCTTCTATTTGCTCCTTTTTATTTGCAAGTTAGCTCCCGGCTCTTTTATTGTCTGCACTGATTCTCTGAGTGCGCTTCAGGCCTTGGAACAGCACACTGCCGCTCAGACCCTGGTTTTAAAAATACAGGCCCAGATCTCGCAAATGCTCAGGCGCGGGTACAATTTTGTTTTTACCTGGACCCCAGGCCGTGTGGGGATTACCGAGAACGAGGAGGCGGACGCGGCTGCAAAGTCAGCTTGCCGTTTGCCCCGGAGTTTAACAACTACTGTGCCATACCAGGATGTGCAACGTTTTTTTCGTCGCCAACTCTTCTCTGCTTGGCAGCACTCCTGGACAGCTTTACAAGGCTCACAACTCCGGGCAATTAAAGAGAGCGTACGACCCTGGCTAACTTCCTGCAGGGATAACCGGCGAGCCGAAGTGATACTCACCCGGCTGAGAATTGGGCACACACGAGCTACTCATGGTCATTTGTTGAGAGGGGAACCGGCCCCAGTGTGTGCTCCGTGTGCCGTACGCCTCACTGTGCGGCATATTTTACTCGATTGCCCACAGTACGCCCGCGTTCGCCAGTCTTTGGGCTTGGGAGCTAACTTGTTTAGTATTTTAGGGGACGACCCAGTGGCCGTGGATAAGGCACTGCGGTTTGTTTTAAAAATAGGTTTTAATAAACAAGTCTGACTTGTGTTTTAAATTTATTAATTTTAGAGTTTTTAAATTTTTAGTACTGGGATGATTTTAATGTGCTTTTAATAGTTGAGTGTTTTAATTGTATTTTACCTTTTAACTGAGTTTTTATAGTTTTTAGGCTTTTAGTGCTGACTTGGGGCCCAAATGACCTTGTTGTCGACGGGCCCTTAAACACCACACTCACTCACCCGAACAGCGTCGATGGGCTGAACCGCCTCTCCAGGAACCTTGTCCACTACTACTAGGAAGAGAGGCTTTGGTACACGCACAGAGCCTTCCTCTGTGTGTACGACCTTCCTCAGCTGGGCGACAGCTGAGGCCTTAATGCCGTGCTCCTGCTCCAGAGCGAGTTTTACCTCCTCTGGCGGGCACTCGGAATCTAGTCCCCGCAGAACCCGCCTTTCGACGTTGGGCTTCTGGGGGGAGTAATAATAAAACTGTATGTCACAGTCTCGTAGAACCTGCTTTGCAGCCTCAAAATCCTCGGGACTGCTGGTGGAAATGAAAACCTTGCGAGGCTTCCTCTTGGCCTCGAAGGGATGCTTCAGCGTGGCTGCCAGCCTTGGCATAACAGCACGTGATTTTTAAAGCTATCCGCTACGATAGGCGGAAGCTTGGACCCCCCTTGTTTAGGGGTTGGGGTGCCTGTACAGGTGGGCCTTGTGCCTTAGGGCCAGAGTTACTCCGCCGTCGCCCTTGGACGACGGTGAAACCCCCCTGGTCGGCGGTGTCATCCTCTGACTCTGAGTCGGGCAGAGGGGGATAATCGGTCACGGTGACTGGTGCCTCTTGGACCGGAGCAAGGCCCTGAGAAGGTGCCGAAGCTTTCCTCTTCGTGGACCTTGTCTTCGTGGCTGTAGCTGCCACGGGATCGGGTGTAGATGAGGTTGAGGGTTGTTGACCCTTCGTCTGGCGTGAGTCGGGTCGCCGCAGTTGCCTTCCGGCAGTCCGCAGAGGACCGGACCCCCCTGAGGGAGGCGCCTGAACGAGTCATGGACTCAGGGTTTTGGACCATTGGCCCGAAAACCCTTGGCTACGGTCTTGCGGACCCTGCTTTCACGTAGTCTGTCAAGTCCTTGGTCGGAAAAATAGAAAACAGTAGAAGAGTAAGAAAAAGTCCACTCTACTGCTGGTTGCTGGCTGCTGCAATTCGTATCTTGGCTGTCAGTTAGAGGGCCTAGGCCGTTTGCTGCTTCGCCGTTTAGACCAGTGTCTACAGGTGCGCTGGGAAGAGGGCCATGCGGCGCTGCTTCTGGCTGTGAGAGGGCAGGCGCTGCTGCGCCTGCAGAAGAAGGCTGTCGAGAGGGCGCTGCCGGGCTGCTGCTTCCTTAATGGGCGCAGTCGAGAGCACGCGTTTTACAGTCCACGTGCTCGTGCCCTGAAGAACTGTCGCGAGCCCGTCTCGAATGCTGCTCCTCTAACGACGAAAGGTGGTCTCGAGTAAGGAGTCGAGTCGGATGATGCCGAGCATTCTATTCCCCGAGAGCGGTGAATGGGCACCTGCAGCCTCATTCATTCATTCATTCATTCATTTTTATTAATAAAAAATATGGCCTGGTGCCGGTACATATGGGGTCGGCTTACAGGCTTAAATTTACATGATGTTATAGTTTACAGTTATGTACAGATTGTTCTGTTATCTGGGCTTTGTAAATACCCATTCGGCGGCCTTATCTCGACCGCCGAGAACAGTATTACATTGTTCAATGTCTTTCTAACTGTTTTTTTGCATTTTTTGTTACTTTTTTGTTTTTCTTTTATAATATATATACATATTTACACACACGCATTCACTCACACACACGCACTCACTCACGTATACACACCCACTGAGCACTATATACACTGTACAGTTTTCGCACTTATAATGTGCGACAGTTTGGAGTCCCACTGGTATCCATGTTGCCGTGACTCCGGCCTCTGCCCGTGAGAACGTGTGTCCGTGGGCCGGGGAGTGTTGGGGGATGCTGGGCGCGCAAATTGGGCGAGCCGCCGTCTTTTAAAATATCTTTATTCTTGAATGTTTCCGGTGCTGCGGCTCGCCCTTCCCGATGTTGGATATGTTGGGATTTTTGTGGTGACGTATGCGCGCCCAGGTGGAGGAGGCCCGTTTCAGGATAAACTCAGGTATTGTGGGGGAGTTTGTTTCCAAATGGATTTGTTGGTTTGTGGTAAGGAGAGGAACGGAAAGGATCTTCCTGAGGGAGAGGTTCTGGATTGTCTGAATGTACTTAAGTGTTGATTTTGATGCGTTGGGCCCCTCAAAATCCAACCTCTGCGGTCCTCGTCCCGAGGGGTGGGCAACAGGAAGTAGGGGACTGACTGATGGGGTGATGTACGGTGGGGACTTGGTGTACCCCATGACCGCTACGGCTGCCGAGAAGGCCCATCAGTAACCCCGAAAACTGGCAGAAGAGGCTCTGGTATTTTCCGCCAGGGACCTACTACGGTAGGTACGGGATTGGCGATTCCGGGGTCCCTAGCCATTCACCCTCAATTCATCCCCTTCATCTCCATCAACTGTGCCCCTCAAAATCCAACCTCTGCGGTCCTCGTCCCGAGGGGTGGGCAACAGGAAGTAGGGGACTGACTGATGGGGTGATGTACGGTGGGGACTTAGTGTACCCACGACCGCTACGGCTGCCGAGAAGGCCCATCAGTAACCCCGAAAACTGGTAGAAGAGGCTCTGGTATTCTCCCCCAGGGACCTACTACGGTAGGTACGGGATTGGCGATCCCGGGGTCCCTAGCCATTCGCCCTCAATTCATCCCCTTCATCTCCATCAACTGTGCCACGTGTAGCTACTGCTTGTCAGTAAGCATCACATTCTTCCTCTTCTAGTTCTTTATTATTCTTATTAGCTCGTAAGGTCTTAGGTTTATATCTCCTGTCTCACCAGCAGGGATCTTTCCTATCTCCGTGGTTCTGTCCCACGGTTTTCAGCGCGGCTTCCGACATGTGTGCTCTCCGGTGGTCTCAAAAGTGAAGGTTGAGCGGACCCTTCGCACTGCCCCTATGTGTAGCCTTAGGTGCGGAGCCCGTCCACACCGTCAAGTACACCCACGTAGCTCCTTGAGGGCCCGCTCTGTGGTAATCTCCCGACGGCCGTGTTTGCCGTTGGGTTAGTATCACTGACCGGACGTGTTACCGCTGACGGAACCCCGGTGTAATCAACCACAAGTCCCCTGAATCCGCGTGTGCCCTTTATGCGCAGCGCGGCCTAAAGTGGGGAGCCACAGGCGGTTATTCCTGTGGTAGGGGAATAAAGCCGGGGTGTGCGTGGTGAACGGTTTACCCATACGGACAAGCAGTGGATATTGAAGGGTAGCTTTTCTGAGGTACAAATGAGATCGGTCATGGGTGTGGTCCCCATGACGGCACAGACCGTGAAGATCCGGTGTCTTTCTTTCTTTAACCCCCGGATGGCAGGCTGACGCCGACGGTTCCGGATGGGGGTCCTTTTCAAAATGTATGCGCGCAAAACCTCTTTCATTGACCCGTTTTTAGTAATGACCTTGGCATGTGAAGGCAAAACGTTTAAAGATCTGAGTCCGTTTTACATAGAGCGAGAACTGGACAAGATAAGTGGCCCACTGAAAAATGCGACGCGCCTCCGAGACGGGACGTTATTATTAGAAAGTACCAGTGCCGACCAATCCAAGAAGCTGCAGAAAGCCAATTTGTTGGGCTCCTACCCAATCCGGGTAGCCCCACACAGGTCACTGAACACTTGCAGAGGAGTAGTCACCACCTCCAGCTTGGATGGTCTCGCCAATGAGGAAATCGTTAGCTGCCTCTCAGATCAGCTGGTCTGTCAGGCATACCGATTAACCCGCAAACAAGATGGCAAGGAATACCCCCTCCGCACGGTCTTTCTAACCTTCTCAGGCACGAAATTACCAGAATATATCTACTGCGGATATGAACGTGCTAGCGTCCGTCAATATGTGCTGAACCCCATGCGCTGTTTTCAGTGCCAGCGCTTCGGACATACTAAGGGCTCGTGTAACCATCCAGCTCTGTGTGAACGATGTGGCCTTCCGGCTCACGAAGACCCGAACTGCAGCCGAAAACCCTGCTGCGTTAACTGTGGGGGAGTTCACCCTTCGAGCTTGCGACAGTGTCCACGTTTCTTGGACGAAAAGAGTATTCAGGAGCTGCGCGTCAAGGAACGCCTCACATTTCCGAGGCACGACGGCGCTTCGAACAACTTAAGCCCGCTACCACCAGCAACTATGCATCAGCCGTCCGCCGCACTCCTGGTACCACTGTTGCCGTCCAACACGTCCCTGTTGCTCACGCTTCCACACAGACCGACTTTCCTCCCACGTCTCGTAACACACCTACAGCTACCAACAGCACTACTACTACCACCACCACCGGCCCCTCAAAATCCAACCTCTGCGGTCCTCGTCCCGAGGGGTGGGCAACAGGAAGTAGGGGACTGACTGATGGGGTGATGTACGGTGGGGACCTGGTGTACCCCACGACCGCTACGGCTGCCGAGAAGGCCCATCAGTAACCCCGAAAACTGGCAGAAGAGGCTCTGGTATTTTCCCCCAGGGACCTACTACGGTAGGTACGGGTTTGGCGATCCCGGGGTCCCTAGCCATTCACCCTCAATTCATCCCCTTCATCTCCATCAACTGTGCCACGTGCAGCTACTGCTTGTCAGTAAGCATCACCTTCTTCCCCTTCTAGTTTTTTATTATAATTCTTAGCACTTAAGGTCTTAGGTTTATAACTCCTGTCTCACCAGCAGGGATCTTTCCTATCTCCGTGGTTCTGTCCCACGGTTTTCAGCGCGGCTTCCGACATGTGTGCTCTCCGGAGGTCTCAAAAGTGAAGGTTGAGCGGACCCTTCGCACTGCCCCTATGTGTAGCCTTAGGTGCGGAGCCCGTCCACACCGTCAAGTACACCCACGTAGCTCCTTGAGGGCCCGGTCTGTGGTAATCTTCCGACGGCCGCGTTTTGCCGTTGGGTTAGTATCACGGACCGGACGTGTTACCGCTGACGGAACCCCGGTGTAATCAACCACAAGTCCCCTGAATCCGCGTGTGCCTATTACACGCATGCGCGGCCTAAAGTGGGGAGCCACAGGCGGTTATTCCTGTGGTAGGGGAATAAAGCCGGGGTGTGCGTGGTGAACGGTTTACCCATACGGACAAGCAGTGGATGTGGAAGGGTAGCTTTTCTGAAGTACAAATGAGATCGGTCATGGGTGAGGTCCCCATGACGGCACAGACCGTGAAGATTCGGTGTCTTTCTTTCTTTAACCCCCGGATGGCAGGCTGACGCCGACGGTTTTGGATGGGGGTCCTATTCAAAATGCATCCGCGCAAAACCTCTTTCATCGACCCATATTTATTGATGACCTTGGCATGTGATGGCAAAACCTTTAAAGACATTAGTCCATTCTATATAAAACGTGAGCTTGATAAAATCAGTGGCCCTGTAAAAAACGCTACCCGACTTCGAGACGGCAGCTTACTATTAGAGACCACAACAGCGGACCAATCTAAAAAACTGCAAAAGGCGACTTTGTTGGGCTCCTACCCGATCCGGGTAGCCCCACACAAAACCCTTAACACCTGCAGAGGAGTAGTCACCACCTCCAGCTTGGATGGTCTTGCGAATGAGGAAATAGTAAGTTGCCTCTCCGACCAACTCGTTTGTCAGGCGTACCGGCTTACTCGAAAACAAGATGGCAAGGAGTACCCGCTACGTACGGTCTTTCTTACTTTCGCCGGGACTAAGCTACCCGAGTACATCTATTGCGGCTATGAACGTGCTAGCGTCCGCCAGTATGTTCCGAGCCCCATGCGCTGTTTCCAATGTCAGCGGTTCGGACATACTAAGGTCACATGTACAAATCCTGCTCTTTGTGAGCAATGTGGCCTACCGAAGCACGACGATCCAAACTGCAGTCGGACACCTTGTTGCGTGAACTGTGGCGACAGTCACCCCTCTAGTTCGCGACAGTGCCCTAGATTCATGGACGAAAAGAGCATTCAGGAGCTACGTGTAAAGGAACGCCTGACTTTTCCAGAGGCGCGGCGGCGCTTCGAACAAC
This sequence comes from Mantis religiosa, assembly GCA_030765055.1. NCBI lineage: Eukaryota > Metazoa > Arthropoda > Insecta > Mantodea > Mantidae > Mantis > Mantis religiosa. The sequence continues at coordinate 8,578,886 of JAUKNK010000016.1, forward strand.
TGAAGCCTCCTAACACTACTACTGGATATGCATCAGCAGCTCGCCGTACACCCAACACCACTGTTGCTGTTCAACACGTCCCTGTCGCCCACGCCTCCACGCAGACTGACTTTCTAGCCGTTAAACCCACGTCTCAGACTGCTTGTATATCCACCAGCACAGCCTCCGTTTCAGCCGTGCAGACTCCCGCCACCAAGCCATCACCGAGTAACAACAATCCAGTGGTAATAGTAAAAAACCGATCCCGGCCACAACATAGATCGCGAAGTCGCTCGCCTTCGATTAGATCCCGGTCTCGTTCTACGAGCCGTAGGAGTTCTGACTCCCGAACATCAGCGGAGTCACAGGAGGCTAACGATTTTCGAGTCGTAGGGCCCAAGTCAGCCAAGGTCAAGAAAAAAGTTAAAACGGCCCGTTAAAAACTCTTCATGGAAATAATCCAGTGGAATGTCAATGGTTTTCGAGCTCGTGCTCAAGACCTACAATATTTAGTTTCTCAATGGTCACCGTCAATAATTTGCCTCCAGGAAACCCACTTACATCCCAATCACTCGTTACAACTTCACTCTTTTTCGGCATTTAGAAGCGATTCTCTTGCAGGGATGCGTGCAAGCGGTGGCGTTGCTACCTTAGTGGCGCCTAACATTTCCGCCGCCCACGTTCCTCTCACCACACCATTGCAAGCTGTGGCCGTTCGGCTGCAGCTGCAGAGCATCAGTTTTACCATATGCAACATGTACCTGCCGCCGCTCAGTATAGTTCCAGAGCGTGATCTTCAAGCTCTATTGGCTCAGCTCCCCTCACCACTACTCCTTGTGGGAGATTTGAATGCCAAGCACACGCTCTGGGGATCAGACACCGATGACGCCCGTGGATGCCTCCTCGTAGACGTCTTCGATAAGTCTGAACTGCTTCTGCTAAATACTGGTGACCCGACATTCCTATCATCCGCTTATGGTACACATTCCGTACTAGACCTTTCTTTCTGCAGTCCATCATTAGTACCACTACTTGAGTGGTCAGTACTTTCCGACCTCTTCGGCAGTGATCATTACCCCATTAACATTCATTTTTCTGGCCGCCAATGTGTACCTTCTCGACATCCTCGCTGGATTATTTCCAAAGCTAACTGGGGAAAATTCCAATCCCTCATACACCTCATCGACCATGGTTTCGACACCATCGACGAAATGGTCGAATATTTTACTTGCTCGATCCTGCTCGCAGCAGAATCCAGCATTCCTCGAGGCTCACCTACACCACGTCGTATTCCTGTACCGTGGTGGTCCGAGGAATGTAGTTTGGCTGTCAAAGCACGCAAACGTGCTTTGCGCATTTTTCAGCGGCACCCGACGGAAGCGAACTTCGTCGCCTTCAAACGTTCTCGCGCTAGGGCACGCTTCATACTGCGCAACGCAAAACGTAAATCCTGGGAAGCCTATGTGTCTTCGCTTTCCCGGCGCAGCTCTACCCAACAAGTATGGTCAGCTGTTCGGCGGATGTATGGCAAGTATCGCCGGACGGTAATTCCCGGCCTTGCCATCAACGGATCCATGTGCACCACCGAGCAGGACATAGCTGAAGCCCTAGCTACCACATTTGCTGCCACGAGCCAAACTGCCCGATGACGCTCTCTTCCTGCCTATTAAGGAAAAGGCGGAGCGGGTACCACTTAATTTTAATAGTGACTGCACCGAGCCGTAAAACCAACCCTTTACCGCAGCCGAGCTCGCCCATTCTCTGGCGTTAGCAAAGGATTCCTCTCCAGGTCCCGATGACGTACACCGACAGATGCTGCTACATCTTCCATCTGAGGCGCTATGTTTCCTTCTAAACATCTATAACCGCATTTGGCATGAGCGGGTTTTCCCTTCCTCCTGGCGAGAGGGTATTGTCATCCCCATCCCTCGACCCGGAAAGGACCGCACGCTCCCATCTAGCTACCGCCCCATTTGCCTGACAAGTGTGATCTGTAAGACGTTGGAGCGAATGATAAACGCTCGGTTAAATTGGTGGCTCGAAAAACATAACCATCTGTCCAACTTTCAATGCGGTTTTCGTCGCCATCGCTCAAGTGTCGATAATCTAACACGCCTTGAGGGGTATGTTTCGGATGCGTTTCTACTGAAGCAACATACCGTGGGCGTGTTCCTCGACCTGGAGAAGGCCTATGACACCACATGGCGGTACGGCATACTCCGTAACCTACATGGTTACGGCATGCGTGGTCATCTGCAAGAGTTTTTATGCAATTTTTTAAAACTTCGCCGTTTTCGTGTGCGGATAGGGAAAACGATATCCCAGGAGCGGATACAGGAGAACGGTGTACCTCAAGGGTCAATTTTGAGCGTCCCCCTTTTTGCCGTAGCGATTAACGGCATCACTAGTGCCGTTCGAAGTGGAATTCCATCATCCCTCTATGTTGACGACTTCGCAGTCTATTATAGGTCTGCCAACATAGATCACATTGAGCGCCAACTGCAGCTGACCATTACCCAGCTAGCAGCTTGGGCGCTTCAAACCGGCTTCCGTTTTTCAGCTGCGAAGACGCAGTGTATCCACTTTCACCGCCTACGAGGTATTCACCCGCCTCCTGATCTTCATTTGAACGGCACACCCCTGCCATTTGTCTCACACCTGAAGTTCTTGGGCCTCTACTTGGACCGACAGTTAAATTGGGAGCACCACATTCGTCACCTTCGTGCCTCTTGCGATCGTTCTCTTCGGGTGCTGAAGGTATTATCTGGAGCATCTTGGGGGGGCGATCGCACGGTAATGTTGAGGCTGTACCGCTCTCTGGTTCGGTCCAAGCTGGACTATGGCAGTTTTAATTATGGCGCAGCGACCGCCTCTAAACTTCGCCTTTTAGACACCGTGCATCACACTGGCATCCGCCTTGCCACAGGAGCATTCCGCACCAGTCGAGTCGACTGCCTGTATGCAGACTCAGGCGAACCTCCACTGCATATTCGTCGCTCGATGTTACTCTGCTCATACGTCTCGAAGCTGGCAAGTCATCCCAATCATCCTTGTTTTAAACCAGTTCTGTGTCCAGATTTAGTCCACCGTTATATGCGCCCTGGTTCTCGGACACGCCCCGTGGGAATAAGATTTCGGGATCACCTACATTCCCATGGCATCCGAATGCCTCGCGTGGAGAGGTCGTCCATCTGCCCTTATCCTGCATGGCAGCTCAATCGTGCGCGGTTCGACATAACTCTTTCAAACAACCCTAGACTGGCTACTCCACATTCGGTTTTCCAACAACTTTTTGCCGAATTACTGGGCCGTTACCCTAACTACGTTCCGGTCTTTACAGACGGTTCCCAGTTAGGTAACGCTACGGGTTGCGCATTCTTCATCAACGGTGAGACTCATAAATTTCGACTTCTGGACTCCACTTCGGTCTTCTCAGCAGAGCTATATGCCATTTTTTATTTGCTCCTTTTTATTTGCAAGTTAGCTCCTGGCTCTTTTATCGTCTGCACTGACTGTCTAAGTGCGCTTCTGGCCTTACAACAGCACACTACCGCTCACACACTGGTTTTAAAAATACAGACCCAGATCTCGCAAATGCTCAATCGCGGATACAATTTTATTTTTACTTGGACCCCAGGCCATGTTGGGATTTGCGGGAACGAGGAGGCGGACGCGGCTGCTAAGTCTGCTTGCCGTTTGCCCCGGAGTTTAACAACTACAGTGCCATTCCAGGACGTGCAACGTTTTTTCCGTCGCCAACTCCTCTCTGCTTGGCAGCACTCCTGGACAGCTTTACAAGGCACACAACTCCGGGCAATTAAAGACAGCGTACGACCCTGGCTAACTTCCTGCAGGGATAACCGGCGGGCCGAGGTGATACTCACCCGGCTGAGAATTGGGCACACACGTGCAACTCATGGCCATCTTTTGAGAGGGGAACCGGCCCCTGTGTGTGCCCCGTGTGCAGTACGTCTCACTGTGCGGCATGTACTGCTGGATTGCCCGCAGTACGCCCGCGTTCGCCAGTCTTTGGGCTTGGGAGCTAACTTGTTTAGTATTTTAGGGGACGACCCAGTGGCCGTGGATAAGGCACTGCGGTTTGTTTTAAAAATAGGTTTTAATAAACAAGTCTGACTTGTGTTTTAAATTTATTAATTTTAGAGTTTTTAAATTTTTAGTACTGGGATGATTTTAATGTGCTTTTAATAGCTGAGTGTTTTAATTGTATTTTACCTTTTAATTGAGTTTTTATAGTTTTTAGTGCTGACTTGGGGCCCAAATGACCTTGTTGTCGACGGGCCCTTAAACTCCACACTCACTCACTCACTCACCGCCACCACGTCAACCTCACAGACACCAGTACCCAAGCCATCCACAAGTACTGCTAACCAAGTAGTGCTTGTAAGAAACCGATCACGGCCAACACATAGATCACGCAGTCGCACACCTTCGAAGAAATCCCGGTCCCGCTCAACGAGCCGAAGGAGTTCTTCTGACTCTCGTACATCTGGAGAGTCGCAGGACGCTAGCGCCTCTCGCATCGTGGGCCCCAAATCATCCAAGGTCAAGAAAAAAGTTAAGACAGCCCATTAAATCACTCTAAATGGAAATAATCCAGTGGAATGTCAATGGTTTTCGAGCTCGTGCTCAAGACCTACAACATTTAGTTTCTCAACGGTCACCATCAATTATTTGTCTCCAGGAAACCCACTTACATCCCAATCACTCGTTACACCTTCACTCTTTCTCTGCATTTAGAAGCGACTCTCTTGCAGGTATGCGTGCAAGCGGTGGCGTTGCTACCTTAGTGGCGCCTAACATCTCAGCCGCCAACGTTCCTCTCACCACACCATTTCAAGCTGTGGCCGTTCGGATACAGCTGGAGAGCATCAGTTTTACCATCTGCAACATATCCCTGCCGCCGCTCAGTATAGTTCCAGAGCGTGATCTTCAAGCTCTATTGGATCAGCTCCCCTCACCACTACTCCTTGTGGGAGATTTGAATGCCAAGCACACGCTCTGGGGATCAGACACTGATGACGCCCGCCCCTCAAAATCCAACCTCTGCGGTTCTCGTCCCGAGGGGTGGGCAACAGGAAGTAGGGGACTGACTGATGGGGTGATGTACGGTGGGGACTTGGTGTACCCCACGACCGCGACGGCTGCCGAGAAGGCCCATCAGTAACCCCGAAAACTGGCAGAAGAGGCTCTGGTATTTTCCCCAGGGACCTACTACGGTAGGTACGGGTTTGGCGATCCCGGGGTCCCTAGCCACTCACCATCATTTCATCCCCTTCACCCTCATCAACTGTGCCACGCACTGCTACTGCCTGTCAGTAAGCATCACACTCTTCCTCTTCTAGTTTTTATTATTATTATTAGCACGTAAGGTCTTAGGTTTATAACTCCTGTCTCACCAGCAGGGATCTCTCCTATCTCCGTGGTCCTGTCCCACGGTTTTCAGCGCGGCTTCCGACATGTGTGCTCTCCGGAGGTCTCAAAAGTGAAGGTTGAGCGGACCCTTCGCACTGCCCCTATGTGTAGCCTTAGGTGCGGAGCCCGTCCACACCGTCAAGTACACCCACGTAGCTCCTTGAGGGCCCGGTCTGTGTTAATCTCCCGACGGCCGTGTTTGCCGTTGGGTTAGTATCACGGACCGGACGTGTTACCGCTGACGGAACCCCGGTGTAATCAACCACAAGTCCCCTGAATCCGCGTGTGCCTATTACACGCATGCGCGGCCTAAAGTGGGGAGCCACAGGCGTTTATTCCTGTGGTAGGGGCATAAAGCCGGGGTGTGCGTGGTGAAGGGTTTACCCATACGGCCAAGCAGTGGATATTGAAGGGTAGCTTTTCTGAGGTACAAATGAGATCGGTCATGGGTGGGGTCCCCATGACGGCTTAGACCGTGAAGATTCGGTGTCTTTCTTTCTTTAACCCCCGGATGGCAGGCTGACCGCGACGGTTCCGGATGGGGGTCTATATCATGTCGCCGCGCAAAACCTCCTTCATTGACCCTTATTTGTTGATGACCTTGGCATGTGATGGCAAAACCTTTAAGGATATTAGTCCATTTTATATTAAACGTGAGCTCGATAAGATCAGTGGCCCTGTGAAAAACGCTACCCGTCTCCGAGATGGCAGCTTACTATTAGAGACCACAACAGCGGACCAATCTAAAAAACTGCAGAAAGCGTCTTTGTTGGGCTCCTACCCTATCCGGGTAGCCCCACACAAAACCCTCAATACCTGCAGAGGAGTAGTCACCACCTCCAGTTTAGATGGTCTAGCAAATGAAGAAATAGTAAGTTGCCTCTCCGACCAACTCGTTTGTGAGGCGTACCGGCTAACACGAAAGCAAGATGGCAAGGAGTACCCACTACGTACGGTTATTCTAACTTTTGCTGGGACTAAGTTACCTGAGTACATCTATTGCAGCTATGAGCGTGCGAGTGTCCGCCAGTATGTCCCGAACCCCATGCGCTGTTTCCAATGTCAGCGGTTCGGACATACTAAGGTCGCGTGCACCAATCCTGCTCTTTGTGAGCAATGTGGCCTAGCTAAACACGACGACCCCAACTGCAGCCGAACACCTTGCTGCGTGAACTGTGGCGGTAGTCATCCCTCCAGCTCGCGACAGTGTCCTAGATTCATGGACGAAAAAAGCATTCAGGAGCTATGTGTCAAAGAACGCCTGACTTTTCCAGAGGCACGACGGCGCTTCGAACAACTGAAGCCTGCTACCACTACCACTGGATATGCATCAGCAGCTCGCCGTACTCCTAATACCACTGTTGCTGTTCAACACGTCCCTGTCGCCCACGCATCCACGCAGACTGACTTTCTAGCCGTTAAACCCACGTCTCAGACTGTTTGTTTATCCACCAGCACAGCCTCCGCTTCAGCCGTACAGACTCCAGCCTCCAAGCCATCAGCGGGTAACAACCATCCCGTAGTAAATGCGAAAAACCGATCCCGACCACAACATAGATCGCGAAGTCGCTCACCTTCTGTTAGATCCCGGTCTCGTTCTACGAGCCGTAGGAGTTCTGACTCCCGATCATCAGCGGAGTCACAGGACGCTAACGATTTTCGAATCGTATGGCCCAGGTCAGCCAAGGTCAAGAAAAAGGTTAAAACGGCCCATTAAAAACTCTTCATGGAAATAATCCAGTGGAATGTCAATGGTTTTCGAGCTCGTGCTCAAGACCTACAACATTTAGTTTCTCAGCGGTCACCGTCAATAATTTGCCTCCAGGAAACCCACTTACATCCCAATCACTCGTTACACATTCACTCTTTTTCGGCATTTAGAAGCGATTCTCTTGCAAGTATGCGTGCAAGCGGTGGCGTTGCTACCTTAGTGGCGCCTAACATTTCCGCCGCCCACGTTCCTCTCACCACACCATTGCAAGCTGTGGCCGTCCGGATACAGCTGGAGAGCATCAGTTTTACCATCTGTAACATGTACCTGCCGCCGCTCAGTATAGTTACAGAGCGGGATCTTCTAGCTCTATTGGCTCAGCTCCCCTCACAACTACTCCTTGTGGGAGATTTGAATGCCAAGCACACGCTCTGGGGATCAGACACTGATGACGCCCGTGGATGCCTCCTCGTAGACGTCTTCGATAAATCTGACCTGCTTCTGCTAAATACTGGTGACCCGACATTCCTATCATCCGCTTATGGTACACATTCCGTACTAGACCTTTCTTTCTGCAGTCCGTCATTAGTACCACTACTTGAGTGGTCAGTACTTTCCGACCTCTTTGGCAGTGATCATTACCCCATAAACATTCATTTTTCTGGCCGCCAATGTGTACCTTCTCGACATCCTCGCTGGATTATTTCCAAAGCTAACTGGGGAAAATTCCAATCCCTCATACACCTCATCGACGATGGTTTCGACACCATCGACGAAATGGTCGAATATTTTACTTGCTCGATCCTGCTCGCAGCAGAATCCAGCATTCCTCGAGGTTCACCTACACCACGTCGTATCCCTGTACCGTGGTGGTCCGAGGAATGCAGTTTGGCTGTCAAAGCACGCAAACGTGCTTTGCGCGTTTTTCAGCGGCACCCGACGGAAGGGAACTTCGTCGTCTTCAAACGTTCTCGCGCTAGGGCACGCTTTATACTGCGCAACGCAAAGCGTAAATCCTGGGAAGCCTATGTGTCTTCGCTTTCCCGGCGCAGCTCTACCCAACAAGTATGGTCAGCTGTTCGGCGGATGGATGGCAAGTATCGCCGGACGGTAATTCCCGGCCTTGCCATCAACGGTTCCATGTGCACCATCGAGCAGGACATAGCTGAAGCCCTAGCTACCATATTTGCTGCTACTAGCCAAACTGCACGCTATGACGCTCTCTTCTTGCCGATTAAGGAAAAGGCGGAGCGGGTACCACTTAATTTTAATAGTGACTGCACCGAGCCGTACAATCAACCTTTTACCGCAGCCGAGCTCGCCCATTCTCTGGCGTTAGCAAAGGATTCTTCTCCAGGTCCCGATGACGTACACCGACAGATGCTGCTACATCTTCCATCTGAGGCGCTATGTTTTCTTTTAAACATCTATAACCGCATTTGGCATGAGCGGGTTTTCCCTTCCTCCTGGCGAGAGGGTATCGTCATCCCCATCCCTCGACCTGGAAAGATCCGCACGCTACCATCTAGCTACCGCCCCATTTGCCTGACGAGTGTCATGTGTAAGACCTTCGAGCGGATGATAAACGCTCGGTTAAATTGGTGGCTAGAAAAACATAACCATCTGTCCAACTTGCAATGCGGTTTTCGTCGCCATCTCTCAAGTGTCGATAATCTAACACGTCTTGAGGGGTATATTTCCGATGCGTTTCTACTGAAACAGCACGCCGTGGGCGTGTTCCTCGACCTGGAGAAGGCTTATGACACCACCTGGCGGTACGGCATACTCCGTAACCTACATGGTTACGGTATGCGTGGTCATCTACCCGAATTCCTATGCAACTTTTTAAAACTTCGCCGTTTTCGGGTTCGCATAGGAAACACGATATCACGGGAGCGGATACAGGAGAACGGCGTACCTCAAGGGTCAATTTTGAGCGTCACCCTTTTTGCCGTAGCGATTAACGGAATCACTAGTGCCGTTCGAAGTGGAATTCCATCATCCCTCTATGTTGACGACTTCGCAGTCTATTATAGGTCTGCCAACATAGACCACATTGAGCGCCAACTGCAGCTGACCATTACCCAGCTAGCAGCTTGGGCGCTTCAAACCGGCTTCCGTTTTTCAGCTGCGAAGACGCAGTGTATCCACTTTCACCGCCTACGAGGTATTCACCCGCATCCTGATCTTCATTTGAACGGCACACCCCTGCCATTTGTCTCGCAGCTGAAGTTCTTAGGCCTCTACTTGGACCGACAACTCAATTGGGAGCACCACATTCGTCACCTTCGAGCCTCTTGCGATCGTTCTCTTCGGGTGCTGAAGGTATTATCTGGAGCATCTTGGGGGGGGGGCGATCGCACGGTAATGTTGAGGCTGTACCGCTCTCTGGTTCGGTCCAAGCTGGACTATGGCAGTTTTATTTATGGCGCAGCGACCGCCTCTAAACTTCGCCTTTTAGACACCGTGCATCACACTGGCATCCGCCTTGCCACAGGAGCTTTCCGCACCAGTCGAGTCGACTGCCTGTATGCAGACTCAGGCGAACCTCCAACCATATTCGTCGCTCGCTGTTACTCTGCTCATACGTTTCGAAGTTGGCAAGTCATCCCAATCACCCTTGTTTTAAATCAGTCCTGTGTCCAGATTTAGTCCACCGTTATATGCGCCCGGGTTCTCGGACTCGCCCCGTGGGAATAAGATTTCGGGATCTCCTACATTCCCATGGCCTCCGAATGCCTCGCGTGGAGAGGTCGTCCATCTGCCCTTATCCTGCATGGCAGCTCGATCGTGCGGTGTTCGATCTCGATCTTTCAAGCAACCCTAGACTCGCTACTCCACATTCGGTGTTCCAACAACTTTTTGCCGAATTGCTGGGCCGTTACCCTAACTATGTTCCGGTCTTTACAGACGGTTCTCAGTTAGGTAGCGCTACGGGTTGCGCATTCTTCATTAACGGTGAGGCTCATAAATTTCGCCTTCTGGACTCCACTTCAGTTTTTTCCGCAGAGCTGTATGCCATCTTCTATTTGCTCCTTTTTATTTGCAAGTTAGCTCCCGGCTCTTTTACTGTCTGCACTGATTCTCTGAGTGCGCTTCAGGCCTTGCAACAGCACACTGCCTCTCAGACCTTCGTTTTAAAAATACAGGCCTAGATCTCGCAAATGCTCAGGCGCGGGTACAATTTTGTGTTTACTTGGACCCCAGGCCATGTGGGGATTACCGGTAACGAGGAGGCGGACGCGGCTGCTAAGTCCGCTTGCCGTTTGCCCCGGAGTTTAACAACTACTGTGCCATACCAGGATGTGCAACGTTTTTTTCGTCGCCAACTCTTCTCTGCTTGGCAGCACTCCTGGACAGCTTTACAAGGCACACAACTCCGGGCAATTAAAGAGAGCTTACGACCCTGGCTAACTTCCTGCAGGGATAACCGGGGAGCCGAGGTGATACTCACTAGGCTCAGAATTGGGAACACACGAGCAACTCATGGCCATCTGCTAAGAGGGAAACCGGCCCCTGTGTGTGCTCCATGTGCAGTACGCCTCACTTGCGGCATGTACTGCTGGATTGCCCGCAGTACACCCGCGTTCGCCAGTCTTTGAGCCTAAGGGTTAACTTGCTCAATGTTTTAGGGGACGACCCAGTGGCCGTGGATAAGGCACTGCGGTTTGTGGCGGAAATTGGATTTAATAAACAAGTCTGACTTGAAATTTATATTTATTAATTTTAGTGCTTTTAATTATTGGGACTGGGATGAGTTTTTATGTGCTTTTAAACGTTGAGTGTTTTTATTATATTTTAACTTTTTAACTAAATTTGGGTAGCTTTTAGTTTTTAAAGTTGACTTAGGGCCCAAATGACCTTGTTGTCGACGGGCCCTAAAACAACACACACACACACGCCACAGCGGCCTCCACGACAAAAGAAGGCCACCGCAGCCCGGCCGACTAACCCTAGAATACCTGCCATGCAAAAGCACAGCATAATGCAACAGGCTGCACGGCTTCTCTTCCCTGACTCCAGCTCGTAATTGGCGGTGAGGAGAACTCAACGTTCATTGAGAGCCGCGTTCTGGAACGCAAATGGAGTCCGGGAACATAGACCGGGCATCTTGGAATTTGTAAATTACCATGGAATTGACCTCCTCATGCTATGCGAAACGCACCTGCATGCTGGTGTACAGTTTAATCTGCCAAGTTACACCGTCCACCGATACGATCGAGCCGGTCGGCGGGGCGGAGGTACAGCCATCCTAATCAAAAACCATATCACCCATACCCGCATCACACTTCCTTTGCTACAACACTTGGAGGTGACCGCCATAAGGCTCTCCTTAGGCGGTTCAGACCTGGTGCTTGTGGCGGTGTATGACCCGCCCAACCATCCCTTCCATGAAGCGGATTACCGGGCACTCCTCAATCTCGATCACAGAGTGTGTATAGCCGGCGACTTCAACGCCAAACACCCAGGATGGAACAGCCGCATCCAGAATGAAAGGGGAAGGAACATCTACCGCTTCATCTGCGGAGACCCCACCCGTCATGCGCATGGCCCGCGGGGTCCAACGCACTTTCCGCCTCGAGGCAGAGCGGACATCATAGATTTCGCTATCACTAAAAACATACCATTTCATCTGGACCTGCCCATCAAAATCCAACCTCTGCGGTCCTCGTCCCGAGGGGTGGGCAACAGGAAGTAGGGGACTGACTGATGGGGTGATGTACGGTGGGGACTTCGTGTACCCCACGACCACTACGGCTGCCGAGAAGGCCCATCAGTAACCCCGAAAACTGGCAGAAGAGGCTCTGGTTTTTCCCCCAGGGACCTACTACGGTAGGTACGGGATTGGCGATCCCGGGGTTCCTAGCCACTCACCCTCATTTCATCCCCTTCATCTCCATCAACTGTGCCACGCTCTGCTACTGTTGATCAGTATGCATCACCTTCTTCCCCTTCTAGTTTTTATTATAATTATTAGCACTTAAGGTCTTAGGTTGATAACTCCTGTCTCACCAGCAGGGATCTCTCCTATCTCCGTGGTTCTGTCCCACGGTTTTCAGCGCGGCTTCCGACATGTGTGCTCTCTGGAGGTCTCAAAATTGAAGGTTGAGCGGACCCTTCGCACTGCCCCTATGTGTAGCCTTAGGTGCGGAGCCCGTCCACACCGTCAAGTACACCCACGTAGCTCCTTGAGGGCCCGGTCTGTGTTAATCTCCCGACGGCCGTGTTGCCGTTGGGTTAGTATCACGGACCGGACGTGTTACCGCTGACGGAACCCCGGTGTAATCAACCACAAGTCCCCTGAATCCGCGTGTGCCCTTTATGCGCAGCGCGGCCTAAAGTGGGGAGCCACAGGCGGTTATTCCTGTGGTAGGGGCATAAAGCCGGGGTGAGCGTGGTGAACGGTTTACCCATACGGACAAGCAGTGAATATTGAAGGGTAGCTTTTCTGAGGTACAAATAAGATCGGTCATGGGTGGGGTCCCCATGACGGCACAGACCGTGAAGATTCGGTGTCTTTCTTTCTATAACCCCCGTATGGCAGGCTGACGCCGACGGTTCCGGATGGGGGTCTTTATCGTCATGTCTCCGCGCAAAACCTCCTTCATTGACCTTTATTTATTGATGTCCTTGGCATGTGATGGCAAAACGTTTAAGGAGTGAGTGAGTGTGGTGTTTAAGGGCCCGTCGACAACAAGGTCATTTGGGCCCCAAGTCAACACTAAAAACCTAAAAACTATAAAAACTCAGTTAAAAAGGTAAAATACAATTAAAACACTCAACTATTAAAAGCACATTAAAACTCATCCCAGTACTAAAAATTTAAAAACTCTAAAATTAATAAATTTAAAACTCAAGTCAGACTTGTTTATTAAAACCTATTTTTAAAACAAACCGCAGTGCCTTATCCACGGCCACTGGGTCGTCCCCTAAAATACTAAACAAGTTAGCTCCCAAGCTCAAAGACTGGCGAACGCTGGCGTACTGGGGGCAATCGATTAATATGTGCCGCACAGTGAGGCGTACTGAACACGGAGCACACACAGGGGCCGGTTCCCCTCTCAATAGATGGCCATGAGTGGCTCGTGTGTGCCCAGTTCTCAGTTATCCCTGCAGGAAGTCAGCCAGGGTTGTACGCTTACTTTTATTGCCCGGAGTTGTGTGCCTTCTAAAGATGTCCAGGATTGCTGCCAAGCAGATAGAAGCTTGAGACGGAAAAAACGTTGCACATCCTGGTACGGCACCGTAGTTGTTAAACTCCGGGGCAAACGGCAAGCAGACTTAGCAGCCGCGTCCGCCTCCTCGTTTCCGGAAATGCCCATATGCCCAGGTTTCCAAGTAAAAACAAAATGGTATACTCGAACGAGCATATGCGAGATCTGGGCCTGTATTTTTAAAACTAGAGAGTGAGCGGCAGTGTGCTGTTTCAAGGCCTGAAGAGCACTGAGAGAGTCGGTGCAAACAATAAAAGAGCCAGGGGCTAACTTGCAAATAAATAGGAGCATATAGTAGATGGCATACAGCTCTGCCTAGAAGACCGAAGTTAAGTCCAGAAGTCGAAATTTCTGAGCCTCACCGTTAACGAAGAAGAGGCTCTGGTAATTTTCCCCAGGGACCTACCACGGTAGGTACGGGATTGGCGATCCCGGGGTCCCTAGCCATTCACCCTCAATTCATCCCCTTCATCTCCATCAACTGTGCCACGTTGAGCTACTGCTTGTCAGTAAGCATCACATTCTTCCCCTTCTAGCTTTTTATTATTATTATTAGCACGTAAGGTCTTAGGTTTATAACTCCTGTCTCACCAGCAGGGATCTCTCCTATCTCCGTGGTTCTGTCCCACGGTTTTCAGCGCGGCTTCCGACATGTGTGCTCTCCGGAGGTCTCAAAAGTGAACGTTGAGCGGACCCTTCGCACTGCCCCTATGTGTAGCCTTAGGTGCGGAGCCCGTCCACACCGTCAAGTACACCCACGTAGCTCCTTGAGGGCCCGGTCTGTGTTAATCTCCCGACGGCCCCGTTGCCGTTGGGTTATTATCACGGACCGGACGTGTTACCGCTGACGGAACCCCGGTGTAATCAACCACAAGTCCCCTGAATCCGCGTGTGCCTATTACACGCAGCGCGGCCTAAAGTGGGGAGCCACAGGCGGTTATTCCTGTGGTAGGGGCATAAAGCCGGGGTGTGCGTGGTGAAGGGTTTACCCATACGGACAAGCAGTGGATATTGAAGGGTAGCTTTTCTGAAGTACAAATGAGATCGGTCATGGGTGGGGTCCCCATGACGGCACAGACCGTGAAGCTTCGGTGTCTTTCTTTAACCCCCGGATGGCAGGCTGACGCCGACGGTTCCGGATGGGGGTCTATATCATGTCTCCGCGCAAACAATGTTTCATTGACCCTTTTTTGATAATGACCTTGGCATGTGATGGGAAAACGTTTAAATAGGTTAGTCCATTTTATATAAAATGCGAACTTGATAAAATCAGCGGCCCGGTTAAAAACGCTACGCGTCTCCGAGACGGTAGCTTACTGTTAGAGACCTCAACTGCAGACCAGTCTAAAAAGCTTCAAAAAGCGTCTTTGTTGGGCTCCTACCCTATCCGGGTAGCCCCACACAAAACACGTGTAGAGGAGTAGTCACCACCTCCAGCTTAGCCCCTCAAAATCCAACCTCTGCGGTCCTCGTCCCAAGGGGTGGGCAACAGGAGGTAGGGGACTGACTGATGGGGTGATGTACGGTGGGGACTTGGTGTACCCCACGACCGCTACGGCTGCCGAGAAGGCCCATCAGTAACCCCGAAAACTGGCAGAAGAGGCTCTGGTAATTTTCCCCAGGGACCTGCTACGGTAGGAACGGGATTGGCGACCCCGGGGTCCCTAGCCACTCACCCTCATTTCATCCCCTTCACCTCCATCAGCTGTGCCACGCTGTGCTACTGCTGATCAGTATGCATCACCTTCTTCCCCTTCTAGTTTTTTATTATGATTATTAGTATTTAAGGTCTTAGGTTTATAACTCCTGTCTCACCAGCAGGGATCTCTCCTATCTCCGTGGTTCTGTCCCACGGTTTTCAGCGCGGCTTCCGACATGTGTGCTCTCCGGAGGTCTCAAAAGTGAAGGTTGAGCGGACCCTTCGCACTGCCCCTATGTGTAGCCTTAGGTGCGGAGCCCGTCCACACCGTCAAGTACACCCACGTAGCTCCTTGAGGGCCCGGTCTGTGTTAATCTCCCGACGGCCGTGTTTGCCGTTGGGTTAGTATCACGGACCGGACGTGTTACCGCTGACGGAACCCCGGTGTAATCAACCACAAGTCCCCTGAATCCGCGTGTGCCTATTACACGCATGCGCGGCCTAAAGTGGGGAGCCACAGGCGTTTATTCCTGTGGTAGGGGCATAAAGCCGGGGTGTGCGTGGTGAAGGGTTTACCCATACGGCCAAGCAGTGGATATTGAAGGGTAGCTTTTCTGAGGTACAAATGAGATCGGTCATGGGTGGGGTCCCCATGACGGCTTAGACCGTGAAGATTCGGTGTCTTTCTTTCTTTAACCCCCGGATGGCAGGCTGACCGCGACGGTTCCGGATGGGGGTCTATATCATGTCGCCGCGCAAAACCTCCTTCATTGACCCTTATTTGTTGATGACCTTGGCATGTGATGGCAAAACCTTTAAGGATATTAGTCCATTTTATATTAAACGTGAGCTCGATAAGATCAGTGGCCCTGTGAAAAACGCTACCCGTCTCCGAGATGGCAGCTTACTATTAGAGACCACAACAGCGGACCAATCTAAAAAACTGCAGAAAGCGTCTTTGTTGGGCTCCTACCCTATCCGGGTAGCCC
Source organism: Mantis religiosa (assembly GCA_030765055.1). NCBI lineage: Eukaryota > Metazoa > Arthropoda > Insecta > Mantodea > Mantidae > Mantis > Mantis religiosa. Next base: position 8,594,852 of record JAUKNK010000016.1, read on the forward strand.
CACACAAAACCCTCAATACCTGCAGAGGAGTAGTCACCACCTCCAGTTTAGATGGTCTAGCAAATGAAGAAATAGTAAGTTGCCTCTCCGACCAACTCGTTTGTGAGGCGTACCGGCTAACACGAAGGCAAGATGGCAAGGAGTACCCACTACGTACGGTTATTCTAACTTTTGCTGGGACTAAGTTACCTGAGTACATCTATTGCGGCTATGAGCGTGCGAGTGTCCGCCAGTATGTCCCGAACCCCATGCGCTGTTTCCAATGTCAGCGGTTCGGACATACTAAGGTCGCGTGCACCAATCCTGCTCTTTGTGAGCAATGTGGCCTAGCTAAACACGACGACCCCAACTGCAGCCGAACACCTTGCTGCGTGAACTGTGGCGGTAGTCATCCCTCCAGCTCGCGACAGTGTCCTAGATTCATGGACGAAAAAAGCATTCAGGAGCTACGTGTCAAAGAACGCCTGACTTTTCCAGAGGCACGACGGCGCTTCGAACAACTGAAGCCTGCTACCACTACCACTGGATATGCATCAGCAGCTCGCCGTACTCCTAATACCACTGTTGCTGTTCAACACGTCCCTGTCGCCCACGCATCCACGCAGACTGACTTTCTAGCCGTTAAACCCACGTCTCAGACTGTTTGTGTATCCACCAGCACAGCCTCCGCTTCAGCCGTACAGACTCCAGCCTCCAAGCCATCAGCGGGTAACAACCATCCCGTAGTAAATGCGAAAAACCGATCCCGACCACAACATAGATCGCGAAGTCGCTCACCTTCTGTTAGATCCCGGTCTCGTTCTACGAGCCGTAGGAGTTCTGACTCCCGATCATCAGCGGAGTCACAGGACGCTAACGATTTTCGAATCGTATGGCCCAGGTCAGCCAAGGTCAAGAAAAAGGTTAAAACGGCCCATTAAAAACTCTTCATGGAAATAATCCAGTGGAATGTCAATGGTTTTCGAGCTCGTGCTCAAGACCTACAACATTTAGTTTCTCAGCGGTCACCGTCAATAATTTGCCTCCAGGAAACCCACTTACATCCCAATCACTCGTTACACATTCACTCTTTTTCGGCATTTAGAAGCGATTCTCTTGCAAGTATGCGTGCAAGCGGTGGCGTTGCTACCTTAGTGGCGCCTAACATTTCCGCCGCCCACGTTCCTCTCACCACACCATTGCAAGCTGTGGCCGTCCGGATACAGCTGGAGAGCATCAGTTTTACCATCTGTAACATGTACCTGCCGCCGCTCAGTATAGTTACAGAGCGGGATCTTCTAGCTCTATTGGCTCAGCTCCCCTCACAACTACTCCTTGTGGGAGATTTGAATGCCAAGCACACGCTCTGGGGATCAGACACTGATGACGCCCGTGGATGCCTCCTCGTAGACGTCTTCGATAAATCTGACCTGCTTCTGCTAAATACTGGTGACCCGACATTCCTATCATCCGCTTATGGTACACATTCCGTACTAGACCTTTCTTTCTGCAGTCCGTCATTAGTACCACTACTTGAGTGGTCAGTACTTTCCGACCTCTTTGGCAGTGATCATTACCCCATAAACATTCATTTTTCTGGCCGCCAATGTGTACCTTCTCGACATCCTCGCTGGATTATTTCCAAAGCTAACTGGGGAAAATTCCAATCCCTCATACACCTCATCGACGATGGTTTCGACACCATCGACGAAATGGTCGAATATTTTACTTGCTCGATCCTGCTCGCAGCAGAATCCAGCATTCCTCGAGGTTCACCTACACCACGTCGTATCCCTGTACCGTGGTGGTCCGAGGAATGCAGTTTGGCTGTCAAAGCACGCAAACGTGCTTTGCGCGTTTTTCAGCGGCACCCGACGGAAGGGAACTTCGTCGTCTTCAAACGTTCTCGCGCTAGGGCACGCTTTATACTGCGCAACGCAAAGCGTAAATCCTGGGAAGCCTATGTGTCTTCGCTTTCCCGGCGCAGCTCTACCCGACAAGTATGGTCAGCTGTTCGGCGGATGGATGGCAAGTATCGCCGGACGGTAATTCCCGGCCTTGCCATCAACGGTTCCATGTGCACCATCGAGCAGGACATAGCTGAAGCCCTAGCTACCATATTTGCTGCTACTAGCCAAACTGCACGCTATGACGCTCTCTTCTTGCCGATTAAGGAAAAGGCGGAGCGGGTACCACTTAATTTTAATAGTGACTGCACCGAGCCGTACAATCAACCTTTTACCGCAGCCGAGCTCGCCCATTCTCTGGCGTTAGCAAAGGATTCTTCTCCAGGTCCCGATGACGTACACCGACAGATGCTGCTACATCTTCCATCTGAGGCGCTATGTTTTCTTTTAAACATCTATAACCGCATTTGGCATGAGCGGGTTTTCCCTTCCTCCTGGCGAGAGGGTATCGTCATCCCCATCCCTCGACCTGGAAAGATCCGCACGCTACCATCTAGCTACCGCCCCATTTGCCTGACGAGTGTCATGTGTAAGACCTTCGAGCGGATGATAAACGCTCGGTTAAATTGGTGGCTAGAAAAACATAACCATCTGTCCAACTTGCAATGCGGTTTTCGTCGCCATCTCTCAAGTGTCGATAATCTAACACGTCTTGAGGGGTATATTTCCGATGCGTTTCTACTGAAACAGCACGCCGTGGGCGTGTTCCTCGACCTGGAGAAGGCTTATGACACCACCTGGCGGTACGGCATACTCCGTAACCTACATGGTTACGGTATGCGTGGTCATCTACCCGAATTCCTATGCAACTTTTTAAAACTTCGCCGTTTTCGGGTTCGCATAGGAAACACGATATCACGGGAGCGGATACAGGAGAACGGCGTACCTCAAGGGTCAATTTTGAGCGTCACCCTTTTTGCCGTAGCGATTAACGGAATCACTAGTGCCGTTCGAAGTGGAATTCCATCATCCCTCTATGTTGACGACTTCGCAGTCTATTATAGGTCTGCCAACATAGACCACATTGAGCGCCAACTGCAGCTGACCATTACCCAGCTAGCAGCTTGGGCGCTTCAAACCGGCTTCCGTTTTTCAGCTGCGAAGACGCAGTGTATCCACTTTCACCGCCTACGAGGTATTCACCCGCATCCTGATCTTCATTTGAACGGCACACCCCTGCCATTTGTCTCGCAGCTGAAGTTCTTAGGCCTCTACTTGGACCGACAACTCAATTGGGAGCACCACATTCGTCACCTTCGAGCCTCTTGCGATCGTTCTCTTCGGGTGCTGAAGGTATTATCTGGAGCATCTTGGGGGGGGGGGGCGATCGCACGGTAATGTTGAGGCTGTACCGCTCTCTGGTTCGGTCCAAGCTGGACTATGGCAGTTTTATTTATGGCGCAGCGACCGCCTCTAAACTTCGCCTTTTAGACACCGTGCATCACACTGGCATCCGCCTTGCCACAGGAGCTTTCCGCACCAGTCGAGTCGACTGCCTGTATGCAGACTCAGGCGAACCTCCAACCATATTCGTCGCTCGCTGTTACTCTGCTCATACGTTTCGAAGTTGGCAAGTCATCCCAATCACCCTTGTTTTAAATCAGTCCTGTGTCCAGATTTAGTCCACCGTTATATGCGCCCGGGTTCTCGGACTCGCCCCGTGGGAATAAGATTTCGGGATCTCCTACATTCCCATGGCCTCCGAATGCCTCGCGTGGAGAGGTCGTCCATCTGCCCTTATCCTGCATGGCAGCTCGATCGTGCGGTGTTCGATCTCGATCTTTCAAGCAACCCTAGACTCGCTACTCCACATTCGGTGTTCCAACAACTTTTTGCCGAATTGCTGGGCCGTTACCCTAACTATGTTCCGGTCTTTACAGACGGTTCTCAGTTAGGTAGCGCTACGGGTTGCGCATTCTTCATTAACGGTGAGGCTCATAAATTTCGCCTTCTGGACTCCACTTCAGTTTTTTCCGCAGAGCTGTATGCCATCTTCTATTTGCTCCTTTTTATTTGCAAGTTAGCTCCCGGCTCTTTTACTGTCTGCACTGATTCTCTGAGTGCGCTTCAGGCCTTGCAACAGCACACTGCCTCTCAGACCTTCGTTTTAAAAATACAGGCCTAGATCTCGCAAATGCTCAGGCGCGGGTACAATTTTGTGTTTACTTGGACCCCAGGCCATGTGGGGATTACCGGTAACGAGGAGGCGGACGCGGCTGCTAAGTCCGCTTGCCGTTTGCCCCGGAGTTTAACAACTACTGTGCCATACCAGGATGTGCAACGTTTTTTTCGTCGCCAACTCTTCTCTGCTTGGCAGCACTCCTGGACAGCTTTACAAGGCACACAACTCCGGGCAATTAAAGAGAGCTTACGACCCTGGCTAACTTCCTGCAGGGATAACCGGGGAGCCGAGGTGATACTCACTAGGCTCAGAATTGGGCACACACGAGCAACTCATGGCCATCTGCTAAGAGGGAAACCGGCCCCTGTGTGTGCTCCATGTGCAGTACGCCTCACTTGCGGCATGTACTGCTGGATTGCCCGCAGTACACCCGCGTTCGCCAGTCTTTGAGCCTAAGGGTTAACTTGCTCAATGTTTTAGGGGACGACCCAGTGGCCGTGGATAAGGCACTGCGGTTTGTGGCGGAAATTGGATTTAATAAACAAGTCTGACTTGAAATTTATATTTATTAATTTTAGTGCTTTTAATTATTGGGACTGGGATGAGTTTTTATGTGCTTTTAAACGTTGAGTGTTTTTATTATATTTTAACTTTTTAACTAAATTTGGGTAGCTTTTAGTTTTTAAAGTTGACTTAGGGCCCAAATGACCTTGTTGTCGACGGGCCCTAAAACAACACACACACACGCCACAGCGGCCTCCACGACAAAAGAAGGCCACCGCAGCCCGGCCGACTAACCCTAGAATACCTGCCATGCAAAAGCACAGCATAATGCAACAGGCTGCACGGCTTCTCTTCCCTGACTCCAGCTCGTAATTGGCGGTGAGGAGAACTCAACGTTCATTGAGAGCCGCGTTCTGGAACGCAAATGGAGTCCGGGAACATAGACCGGGCATCTTGGAATTTGTAAATTACCATGGAATTGACCTCCTCATGCTATGCGAAACGCACCTGCATGCTGGTGTACAGTTTAATCTGCCAAGTTACACCGTCCACCGATACGATCGAGCCGGTCGGCGGGGCGGAGGTACAGCCATCCTAATCAAAAACCATATCACCCATACCCGCATCACACTTCCTTTGCTACAACACTTGGAGGTGACCGCCATAAGGCTCTCCTTAGGCGGTTCAGACCTGGTGCTTGTGGCGGTGTATGACCCGCCCAACCATCCCTTCCATGAAGCGGATTACCGGGCACTCCTCAATCTCGATCACAGAGTGTGTATAGCCGGCGACTTCAACGCCAAACACCCAGGATGGAACAGCCGCATCCAGAATGAAAGGGGAAGGAACATCTACCGCTTCATCTGCGGAGACCCCACCCGTCATGCGCATGGCCCGCGGGGTCCAACGCACTTTCCGCCTCGAGGCAGAGCGGACATCATAGATTTCGCTATCACTAAAAACATACCATTTCATCTGGACCTGCCCATCAAAATCCAACCTCTGCGGTCCTCGTCCCGAGGGGTGGGCAACAGGAAGTAGGGGACTGACTGATGGGGTGATGTACGGTGGGGACTTGGTGTACCCCACGACCACTACGGCTGCCGAGAAGGCCCATCAGTAACCCCGAAAACTGGCAGAAGAGGCTCTGGTTTTTCCCCCAGGGACCTACTACGGTAGGTACGGGATTGGCGATCCCGGGGTTCCTAGCCACTCACCCTCATTTCATCCCCTTCATCTCCATCAACTGTGCCACGCTCTGCTACTGTTGATCAGTATGCATCACCTTCTTCCCCTTCTAGTTTTTATTATAATTATTAGCACTTAAGGTCTTAGGTTTATAACTCCTGTCTCACCAGCAGGGATCTCTCCTATCTCCGTGGTTCTGTCCCACGGTTTTCAGCGCGGCTTCCGACATGTGTGCTCTCTGGAGGTCTCAAAATTGAAGGTTGAGCGGACCCTTCGCACTGCCCCTATGTGTAGCCTTAGGTGCGGAGCCCGTCCACACCGTCAAGTACACCCACGTAGCTCCTTGAGGGCCCGGTCTGTGTTAATCTCCCGACGGCCGTGTTGCCGTTGGGTTAGTATCACGGACCGGACGTGTTACCGCTGACGGAACCCCGGTGTAATCAACCACAAGTCCCCTGAATCCGCGTGTGCCCTTTATGCGCAGCGCGGCCTAAAGTGGGGAGCCACAGGCGGTTATTCCTGTGGTAGGGGCATAAAGCCGGGGTGAGCGTGGTGAACGGTTTACCCATACGGACAAGCAGTGAATATTGAAGGGTAGCTTTTCTGAGGTACAAATAAGATCGGTCATGGGTGGGGTCCCCATGACGGCACAGACCGTGAAGATTCGGTGTCTTTCTTTCTATAACCCCCGTATGGCAGGCTGACGCCGACGGTTCCGGATGGGGGTCTTTATCGTCATGTCTCCGCGCAAAACCTCCTTCATTGACCTTTATTTATTGATGTCCTTGGCATGTGATGGCAAAACGTTTAAGGAGTGAGTGAGTGTGGTGTTTAAGGGCCCGTCGACAACAAGGTCATTTGGGCCCCAAGTCAACACTAAAAACCTAAAAACTATAAAAACTCAGTTAAAAAGGTAAAATACAATTAAAACACTCAACTATTAAAAGCACATTAAAACTCATCCCAGTACTAAAAATTTAAAAACTCTAAAATTAATAAATTTAAAACTCAAGTCAGACTTGTTTATTAAAACCTATTTTTAAAACAAACCGCAGTGCCTTATCCACGGCCACTGGGTCGTCCCCTAAAATACTAAACAAGTTAGCTCCCAAGCTCAAAGACTGGCGAACGCTGGCGTACTGGGGGCAATCGATTAATATGTGCCGCACAGTGAGGCGTACTGAACACGGAGCACACACAGGGGCCGGTTCCCCTCTCAATAGATGGCCATGAGTGGCTCGTGTGTGCCCAGTTCTCAGTTATCCCTGCAGGAAGTCAGCCAGGGTTGTACGCTTACTTTTATTGCCCGGAGTTGTGTGCCTTCTAAAGATGTCCAGGATTGCTGCCAAGCAGATAGAAGCTTGAGACGGAAAAAACGTTGCACATCCTGGTACGGCACCGTAGTTGTTAAACTCCGGGGCAAACGGCAAGCAGACTTAGCAGCCGCGTCCGCCTCCTCGTTTCCGGAAATGCCCATATGCCCAGGTTTCCAAGTAAAAACAAAATGGTATACTCGAACGAGCATATGCGAGATCTGGGCCTGTATTTTTAAAACTAGAGAGTGAGCGGCAGTGTGCTGTTTCAAGGCCTGAAGAGCACTGAGAGAGTCGGTGCAAACAATAAAAGAGCCAGGGGCTAACTTGCAAATAAATAGGAGCATATAGTAGATGGCATACAGCTCTGCCTAGAAGACCGAAGTTAAGTCCAGAAGTCGAAATTTCTGAGCCTCACCGTTAACGAAGAAGAGGCTCTGGTAATTTTCCCCAGGGACCTACCACGGTAGGTACGGGATTGGCGATCCCGGGGTCCCTAGCCATTCACCCTCAATTCATCCCCTTCATCTCCATCAACTGTGCCACGTTGAGCTACTGCTTGTCAGTAAGCATCACATTCTTCCCCTTCTAGCTTTTTATTATTATTATTAGCACGTAAGGTCTTAGGTTTATAACTCCTGTCTCACCAGCAGGGATCTCTCCTATCTCCGTGGTTCTGTCCCACGGTTTTCAGCGCGGCTTCCGACATGTGTGCTCTCCGGAGGTCTCAAAAGTGAACGTTGAGCGGACCCTTCGCACTGCCCCTATGTGTAGCCTTAGGTGCGGAGCCCGTCCACACCGTCAAGTACACCCACGTAGCTCCTTGAGGGCCCGGTCTGTGTTAATCTCCCGACGGCCCCGTTGCCGTTGGGTTATTATCACGGACCGGACGTGTTACCGCTGACGGAACCCCGGTGTAATCAACCACAAGTCCCCTGAATCCGCGTGTGCCTATTACACGCAGCGCGGCCTAAAGTGGGGAGCCACAGGCGGTTATTCCTGTGGTAGGGGCATAAAGCCGGGGTGTGCGTGGTGAAGGGTTTACCCATACGGACAAGCAGTGGATATTGAAGGGTAGCTTTTCTGAAGTACAAATGAGATCGGTCATGGGTGGGGTCCCCATGACGGCACAGACCGTGAAGCTTCGGTGTCTTTCTTTAACCCCCGGATGGCAGGCTGACGCCGACGGTTCCGGATGGGGGTCTATATCATGTCTCCGCGCAAACAATGTTTCATTGACCCTTTTTTGATAATGACCTTGGCATGTGATGGGAAAACGTTTAAATAGGTTAGTCCATTTTATATAAAATGCGAACTTGATAAAATCAGCGGCCCGGTTAAAAACGCTACGCGTCTCCGAGACGGTAGCTTACTGTTAGAGACCTCAACTGCAGACCAGTCTAAAAAGCTTCAAAAAGCGTCTTTGTTGGGCTCCTACCCTATCCGGGTAGCCCCACACAAAACACGTGTAGAGGAGTAGTCACCACCTCCAGCTTAGCCCCTCAAAATCCAACCTCTGCGGTCCTCGTCCCAAGGGGTGGGCAACAGGAGGTAGGGGACTGACTGATGGGGTGATGTACGGTGGGGACTTGGTGTACCCCACGACCGCTACGGCTGCCGAGAAGGCCCATCAGTAACCCCGAAAACTGGCAGAAGAGGCTCTGGTAATTTTCCCCAGGGACCTGCTACGGTAGGAACGGGATTGGCGACCCCGGGGTCCCTAGCCACTCACCCTCATTTCATCCCCTTCACCTCCATCAGCTGTGCCACGCTGTGCTACTGCTGATCAGTATGCATCACCTTCTTCCCCTTCTAGTTTTTTATTATGATTATTAGTATTTAAGGTCTTAGGTTTATAACTCCTGTCTCACCAGCAGGGATCTCTCCTATCTCCGTGGTTCTGTCCCACGGTTTTCAGCGCGGCTTCCGACATGTGTGCTCTCCGGAGGTCTCAAAAGTGAAGGTTGAGCGGACCCTTCGCACTGCCCCTATGTGTAGCCTTAGGTGCGGAGCCCGTCCACACCGTCAAGTACACCCACGTAGCTCCTTGAGGGCCCGGTCTGTGTTAATCTCCCGACGGCCGTGTTTGCCGTTGGGTTAGTATCACGGACCGGACGTGTTACCGCTGACGGAACCCCGGTGTAATCAACCACAAGTCCCCTGAATCCGCGTGTGCCTATTACACGCATGCGCGGCCTAAAGTGGGGAGCCACAGGCGTTTATTCCTGTGGTAGGGGCATAAAGCCGGGGTGTGCGTGGTGAAGGGTTTACCCATACGGCCAAGCAGTGGATATTGAAGGGTAGCTTTTCTGAGGTACAAATGAGATCGGTCATGGGTGGGGTCCCCATGACGGCTTAGACCGTGAAGATTCGGTGTCTTTCTTTCTTTAACCCCCGGATGGCAGGCTGACCGCGACGGTTCCGGATGGGGGTCTATATCATGTCGCCGCGCAAAACCTCCTTCATTGACCCTTATTTGTTGATGACCTTGGCATGTGATGGCAAAACCTTTAAGGATATTAGTCCATTTTATATTAAACGTGAGCTCGATAAGATCAGTGGCCCTGTGAAAAACGCTACCCGTCTCCGAGATGGCAGCTTACTATTAGAGACCACAACAGCGGACCAATCTAAAAAACTGCAGAAAGCGTCTTTGTTGGGCTCCTACCCTATCCGGGTAGCCCCACACAAAACCCTCAATACCTGCAGAGGAGTAGTCACCACCTCCAGTTTAGATGGTCTAGCAAATGAAGAAATAGTAAGTTGCCTCTCCGACCAACTCGTTTGTGAGGCGTACCGGCTAACACGAAGGCAAGATGGCAAGGAGTACCCACTACGTACGGTTATTCTAACTTTTGCTGGGACTAAGTTACCTGAGTACATCTATTGCGGCTATGAGCGTGCGAGTGTCCGCCAGTATGTCCCGAACCCCATGCGCTGTTTCCAATGTCAGCGGTTCGGACATACTAAGGTCGCGTGCACCAATCCTGCTCTTTGTGAGCAATGTGGCCTAGCTAAACACGACGACCCCAACTGCAGCCGAACACCTTGCTGCGTGAACTGTGGCGGTAGTCATCCCTCCAGCTCGCGACAGTGTCCTAGATTCATGGACGAAAAAAGCATTCAGGAGCTACGTGTCAAAGAACGCCTGACTTTTCCAGAGGCACGACGGCGCTTCGAACAACTGAAGCCTGCTACCACTACCACTGGATATGCATCAGCAGCTCGCCGTACTCCTAATACCACTGTTGCTGTTCAACACGTCCCTGTCGCCCACGCATCCACGCAGACTGACTTTCTAGCCGTTAAACCCACGTCTCAGACTGTTTGTGTATCCACCAGCACAGCCTCCGCTTCAGCCGTACAGACTCCAGCCTCCAAGCCATCAGCGGGTAACAACCATCCCGTAGTAAATGCGAAAAACCGATCCCGACCACAACATAGATCGCGAAGTCGCTCACCTTCTGTTAGATCCCGGTCTCGTTCTACGAGCCGTAGGAGTTCTGACTCCCGATCATCAGCGGAGTCACAGGACGCTAACGATTTTCGAATCGTATGGCCCAGGTCAGCCAAGGTCAAGAAAAAGGTTAAAACGGCCCATTAAAAACTCTTCATGGAAATAATCCAGTGGAATGTCAATGGTTTTCGAGCTCGTGCTCAAGACCTACAACATTTAGTTTCTCAGCGGTCACCGTCAATAATTTGCCTCCAGGAAACCCACTTACATCCCAATCACTCGTTACACATTCACTCTTTTTCGGCATTTAGAAGCGATTCTCTTGCAAGTATGCGTGCAAGCGGTGGCGTTGCTACCTTAGTGGCGCCTAACATTTCCGCCGCCCACGTTCCTCTCACCACACCATTGCAAGCTGTGGCCGTCCGGATACAGCTGGAGAGCATCAGTTTTACCATCTGTAACATGTACCTGCCGCCGCTCAGTATAGTTACAGAGCGGGATCTTCTAGCTCTATTGGCTCAGCTCCCCTCACAACTACTCCTTGTGGGAGATTTGAATGCCAAGCACACGCTCTGGGGATCAGACACTGATGACGCCCGTGGATGCCTCCTCGTAGACGTCTTCGATAAATCTGACCTGCTTCTGCTAAATACTGGTGACCCGACATTCCTATCATCCGCTTATGGTACACATTCCGTACTAGACCTTTCTTTCTGCAGTCCGTCATTAGTACCACTACTTGAGTGGTCAGTACTTTCCGACCTCTTTGGCAGTGATCATTACCCCATAAACATTCATTTTTCTGGCCGCCAATGTGTACCTTCTCGACATCCTCGCTGGATTATTTCCAAAGCTAACTGGGGAAAATTCCAATCCCTCATACACCTCATCGACGATGGTTTCGACACCATCGACGAAATGGTCGAATATTTTACTTGCTCGATCCTGCTCGCAGCAGAATCCAGCATTCCTCGAGGTTCACCTACACCACGTCGTATCCCTGTACCGTGGTGGTCCGAGGAATGCAGTTTGGCTGTCAAAGCACGCAAACGTGCTTTGCGCGTTTTTCAGCGGCACCCGACGGAAGGGAACTTCGTCGTCTTCAAACGTTCTCGCGCTAGGGCACGCTTTATACTGCGCAACGCAAAGCGTAAATCCTGGGAAGCCTATGTGTCTTCGCTTTCCCGGCGCAGCTCTACCCAACAAGTATGGTCAGCTGTTCGGCGGATGGATGGCAAGTATCGCCGGACGGTAATTCCCGGCCTTGCCATCAACGGTTCCATGTGCACCATCGAGCAGGACATAGCTGAAGCCCTAGCTACCATATTTGCTGCTACTAGCCAAACTGCACGCTATGACGCTCTCTTCTTGCCGATTAAGGAAAAGGCGGAGCGGGTACCACTTAATTTTAATAGTGACTGCACCGAGCCGTACAATCAACCTTTTACCGCAGCCGAGCTCGCCCATTCTCTGGCGTTAGCAAAGGATTCTTCTCCAGGTCCCGATGACGTACACCGACAGATGCTGCTACATCTTCCATCTGAGGCGCTATGTTTTCTTTTAAACATCTATAACCGCATTTGGCATGAGCGGGTTTTCCCTTCCTCCTGGCGAGAGGGTATCGTCATCCCCATCCCTCGACCTGGAAAGATCCGCACGCTACCATCTAGCTACCGCCCCATTTGCCTGACGAGTGTCATGTGTAAGACCTTCGAGCGGATGATAAACGCTCGGTTAAATTGGTGGCTAGAAAAACATAACCATCTGTCCAACTTGCAATGCGGTTTTCGTCGCCATCTCTCAAGTGTCGATAATCTAACACGTCTTGAGGGGTATATTTCCGATGCGTTTCTACTGAAACAGCACGCCGTGGGCGTGTTCCTCGACCTGGAGAAGGCTTATGACACCACCTGGCGGTACGGCATACTCCGTAACCTACATGGTTACGGTATGCGTGGTCATCTACCCGAATTCCTATGCAACTTTTTAAAACTTCGCCGTTTTCGGGTTCGCATAGGAAACACGATATCACGGGAGCGGATACAGGAGAACGGCGTACCTCAAGGGTCAATTTTGAGCGTCACCCTTTTTGCCGTAGCGATTAACGGAATCACTAGTGCCGTTCGAAGTGGAATTCCATCATCCCTCTATGTTGACGACTTCGCAGTCTATTATAGGTCTGCCAACATAGACCACATTGAGCGCCAACTGCAGCTGACCATTACCCAGCTAGCAGCTTGGGCGCTTCAAACCGGCTTCCGTTTTTCAGCTGCGAAGACGCAGTGTATCCACTTTCACCGCCTACGAGGTATTCACCCGCATCCTGATCTTCATTTGAACGGCACACCCCTGCCATTTGTCTCGCAGCTGAAGTTCTTAGGCCTCTACTTGGACCGACAACTCAATTGGGAGCACCACATTCGTCACCTTCGAGCCTCTTGCGATCGTTCTCTTCGGGTGCTGAAGGTATTATCTGGAGCATCTTGGGGGGGGGCGATCGCACGGTAATGTTGAGGCTGTACCGCTCTCTGGTTCGGTCCAAGCTGGACTATGGCAGTTTTATTTATGGCGCAGCGACCGCCTCTAAACTTCGCCTTTTAGACACCGTGCATCACACTGGCATCCGCCTTGCCACAGGAGCTTTCCGCACCAGTCGAGTCGACTGCCTGTATGCAGACTCAGGCGAACCTCCAACCATATTCGTCGCTCGCTGTTACTCTGCTCATACGTTTCGAAGTTGGCAAGTCATCCCAATCACCCTTGTTTTAAATCAGTCCTGTGTCCAGATTTAGTCCACCGTTATATGCGCCCGGGTTCTCGGACTCGCCCCGTGGGAATAAGATTTCGGGATCTCCTACATTCCCATGGCCTCCGAATGCCTCGCGTGGAGAGGTCGTCCATCTGCCCTTATCCTGCATGGCAGCTCGATCGTGCGGTGTTCGATCTCGATCTTTCAAGCAACCCTAGACTCGCTACTCCACATTCGGTGTTCCAACAACTTTTTGCCGAATTGCTGGGCCGTTACCCTAACTATGTTCCGGTCTTTACAGACGGTTCTCAGTTAGGTAGCGCTACGGGTTGCGCATTCTTCATTAACGGTGAGGCTCATAAATTTCGCCTTCTGGACTCCACTTCAGTTTTTTCCGCAGAGCTGTATGCCATCTTCTATTTGCTCCTTTTTATTTGCAAGTTAGCTCCCGGCTCTTTTACTGTCTGCACTGATTCTCTGAGTGCGCTTCAGGCCTTGCAACAGCACACTGCCTCTCAGACCTTCGTTTTAAAAATACAGGCCTAGATCTCGCAAATGCTCAGGCGCGGGTACAATTTTGTGTTTACTTGGACCCCAGGCCATGTGGGGATTACCGGTAACGAGGAGGCGGACGCGGCTGCTAAGTCCGCTTGCCGTTTGCCCCGGAGTTTAACAACTACTGTGCCATACCAGGATGTGCAACGTTTTTTTCGTCGCCAACTCTTCTCTGCTTGGCAGCACTCCTGGACAGCTTTACAAGGCACACAACTCCGGGCAATTAAAGAGAGCTTACGACCCTGGCTAACTTCCTGCAGGGATAACCGGGGAGCCGAGGTGATACTCACTAGGCTCAGAATTGGGCACACACGAGCAACTCATGGCCATCTGCTAAGAGGGGAACCGGCCCCTGTGTGTGCTCCATGTGCAGTACGCCTCACTTGCGGCATGTACTGCTGGATTGCCCGCAGTACACCCGCGTTCGCCAGTCTTTGAGCCTAAGGGTTAACTTGCTCAATGTTTTAGGGGACGACCCAGTGGCCGTGGATAAGGCACTGCGGTTTGTGGCGGAAATTGGATTTAATAAACAAGTCTGACTTGAAATTTATATTTATTAATTTTAGTGCTTTTAATTATTGGGACTGGGATGAGTTGTTATGTGCTTTTAAACGTTGAGTGTTTTTATTATATTTTAACTTTTTAACTAAATTTGGGTAGCTTTTAGTTTTTAAAGTTGACTTAGGGCCCAAATGACCTTGTTGTCGACGGGCCCTAAAACAACACACACACACACGCCACAGCGGCCTCCACGACAAAAGAAGGCCACCGCAGCCCGGCCGACTAACCCTAGAATACCTGCCATGCAAAAGCACAGCATAATGCAACAGGCTGCACGGCTTCTCTTCCCTGACTCCAGCTCGTAATTGGCGGTGAGGAGAACTCAACGTTCATTGAGAGCCGCGTTCTGGAACGCAAATGGAGTCCGGGAACATAGACCGGGCATCTTGGAATTTGTAAATTACCATGGAATTGACCTCCTCATGCTATGCGAAACGCACCTGCATGCTGGTGTACAGTTTAATCTGCCAAGTTACACCGTCCACCGATACGATCGAGCCGGTCGGCGGGGCGGAGGTACAGCCATCCTAATCAAAAACCATATCACCCATACCCGCATCACACTTCCTTTGCTACAACACTTGGAGGTGACCGCCATAAGGCTCTCCTTAGGCGGTTCAGACCTGGTGCTTGTGGCGGTGTATGACCCGCCCAACCATCCCTTCCATGAAGCGGATTACCGGGCACTCCTCAATCTCGATCACAGAGTGTGTATAGCCGGCGACTTCAACGCCAAACACCCAGGATGGAACAGCCGCATCCAGAATGAAAGGGGAAGGAACATCTACCGCTTCATCTGCGGAGACCCCACCCGTCATGCGCATGGCCCGCGGGGTCCAACGCACTTTCCGCCTCGAGGCAGAGCGGACATCATAGATTTCGCTATCACTAAAAACATACCATTTCATCTGGACCTGCCCATCAAAATCCAACCTCTGCGGTCCTCGTCCCGAGGGGTGGGCAACAGGAAGTAGGGGACTGACTGATGGGGTGATGTACGGTGGGGACTTGGTGTACCCCACGACCACTACGGCTGCCGAGAAGGCCCATCAGTAACCCCGAAAACTGGCAGAAGAGGCTCTGGTTTTTCCCCCAGGGACCTACTACGGTAGGTACGGCATTGGCGATCCCGGGGTTCCTAGCCACTCACCCTCATTTCATCCCCTTCATCTCCATCAACTGTGCCACGCTCTGCTACTGTTGATCAGTATGCATCACCTTCTTCCCCTTCTAGTTTTTATTATAATTATTAGCACTTAAGGTCTTAGGTTGATAAATCCTGTCTCACCAGCAGGGATCTCTCCTATCTCCGTGGTTCTGTCCCACGGTTTTCAGCGCGGCTTCCGACATGTGTGCTCTCCGGAGGTCTCAAAATTGAAGGTTGAGCGGACCCTTCGCACTGCCCCTATGTGTAGCCTTAGGTGCGGAGCCCGTCCACACCGTCAAGTACACCCACGTAGCTCCTTGAGGGCCCGGTCTGTGTTAATCTCCCGACGGCCGTGTTGCCGTTGGGTTAGTATCACGGACCGGACGTGTTACCGCTGACGGAACCCCGGTGTAATCAACCACAAGTCCCCTGAATCCGCGTGTGCCCTTTATGCGCAGCGCGGCCTAAAGTGGGGAGCCACCGGCGGTTATTCCTGTGGTAGGGGCATAAAGCCGGGGTGAGCGTGGTGAACGGTTTACCCATACGGACAAGCAGTGAATATTGAAGGGTAGCTTTTCTGAGGTACAAATAAGATCGGTCATGGGTGGGGTCCCCATGACGGCACAGACCGTGAAGATTCGGTGTCTTTCTTTCTATAACCCCCGTATGGCAGGCTGACGCCGATGGTTCCGGATGGGGGTCTTTATCGTCATGTCTCCGCGCTAAACCTCCTTCATTGACCTTTATTTATTGATGTCCTTGGCATGTGATGGCAAAACGTTTAAGGAGTGAGTGAGTGTGGTGTTTAAGGGCCCGTCGACAACAAGGTCATTTGGGCCCCAAGTCAACACTAAAAACCTAAAAACTATAAAAACTCAGTTAAAAAGGTAAAATACAATTAAAACACTCAACTATTAAAAGCACATTAAAACTCATCCCAGTACTAAAAATTTAAAAACTCTAAAATTAATAAATTTAAAACTCAAGTCAGACTTGTTTATTAAAACCTATTTTTAAAACAAACCGCAGTGCCTTATCCACGGCCACTGGGTCGTCCCCTAAAATACTAAACAAGTTAGCTCCCAAGCTCAAAGACTGGCGAACGCTGGCGTACTGGGGGCAATCGATTAATATGTGCCGCACAGTGAGGCGTACTGAACACGGAGCACACACAGGGGCCGGTTCCCCTCTCAATAGATGGCCATGAGTGGCTCGTGTGTGCCCAGTTCTCAGTTATCCCTGCAGGAAGTCAGCCAGGGTTGTACGCTTACTTTTATTGCCCGGAGTTGTGTGCCTTCTAAAGATGTCCAGGATTGCTGCCAAGCAGATAGAAGCTTGAGACGGAAAAAACGTTGCACATCCTGGTACGGCACCGTAGTTGTTAAACTCCGGGGCAAACGGCAAGCAGACTTAGCAGCCGCGTCCGCCTCCTCGTTTCCGGAAATGCCCATATGCCCAGGTTTCCAAGTAAAAACAAAATGGTATACTCGAACGAGCATATGCGAGATCTGGGCCTGTATTTTTAAAACTAGAGAGTGAGCGGCAGTGTGCTGTTTCAAGGCCTGAAGAGCACTGAGAGAGTCGGTGCAAACAATAAAAGAGCCAGGGGCTAACTTGCAAATAAATAGGAGCATATAGTAGATGGCATACAGCACTGCTGAGAAGACCGAAGTTAAGTCCAGAAGTCGAAATTTCTGAGCCTCACCGTTAACGAAGAAGAGGCAGAAGAGGCTCTGGTAATTTTCCCCAGGGACCTACCACGGTAGGTACGGGATTGGCGATCCCGGGGTCCCTAGCCATTCACCCTCAATTCATCCCCTTCATCTCCATCAACTGTGCCACGTTGAGCTACTGCTTGTCAGTAAGCATCACATTCTTCCCCTTCTAGCTTTTTATTATTATTATTAGCACGTAAGGTCTTAGGTTTATAACTCCTGTCTCACCAGCAGGGATCTCTCCTATCTCCGTGGTTCTGTCCCACGGTTTTCAGCGCGGCTTCCGACATGTGTGCTCTCCGGAGGTCTCAAAAGTGAACGTTGAGCGGACCCTTCGCACTGCCCCTATGTGTAGCCTTAGGTGCGGAGCCCGTCCACACCGTCAAGTACACCCACGTAGCTCCTTGAGGGCCCGGTCTGTGTTAATCTCCCGACGGCCCCGTTGCCGTTGGGTTATTATCACGGACCGGACGTGTTACCGCTGACGGAACCCCGGTGTAATCAACCACAAGTCCCCTGAATCCGCGTGTGCCTATTACACGCAGCGCGGCCTAAAGTGGGGAGCCACAGGCGGTTATTCCTGTGGTAGGGGCATAAAGCCGGGGTGTGCGTGGTGAAGGGTTTACCCATACGGACAAGCAGTGGATATTGAAGGGTAGCTTTTCTGAAGTACAAATGAGATCGGTCATGGGTGGGGTCCCCATGACGGCACAGACCGTGAAGCTTCGGTGTCTTTCTTTAACCCCCGGATGGCAGGCTGACGCCGACGGTTCCGGATGGGGGTCTATATCATGTCTCCGCGCAAACAATGTTTCATTGACCCTTTTTTGATAATGACCTTGGCATGTGATGGGAAAACGTTTAAATAGGTTAGTCCATTTTATATAAAATGCGAACTTGATAAAATCAGCGGCCCGGTTAAAAACGCTACGCGTCTCCGAGACGGTAGCTTACTGTTAGAGACCTCAACTGCAGACCAGTCTAAAAAGCTTCAAAAAGCGTCTTTGTTGGGCTCCTACCCTATCCGGGTAGCCCCACACAAAACACGTGTAGAGGAGTAGTCACCACCTCCAGCTTAGCCCCTCAAAATCCAACCTCTGCGGTCCTCGTCCCAAGGGGTGGGCAACAGGAGGTAGGGGACTGACTGATGGGGTGATGTACGGTGGGGACTTGGTGTACCCCACGACCGCTACGGCTGCCGAGAAGGCCCATCAGTAACCCCGAAAACTGGCAGAAGAGGCTCTGGTAATTTTCCCCAGGGACCTGCTACGGTAGGAACGGGATTGGCGACCCCGGGGTCCCTAGCCACTCACCCTCATTTCATCCCCTTCACCTCCATCAGCTGTGCCACGCTGTGCTACTGCTGATCAGTATGCATCACCTTCTTCCCCTTCTAGTTTTTTATTATGATTATTAGTATTTAAGGTCTTAGGTTTATAACTCCTGTCTCACCAGCAGGGATCTCTCCTATCTCCGTGGTTCTGTCCCACGGTTTTCAGCGCGGCTTCCGACATGTGTGCTCTCCGGAGGTCTCAAAAGTGAAGGTTGAGCGGACCCTTCGCACTGCCCCTATGTGTAGCCTTAGGTGCGGAGCCCGTCCACACCGTCAAGTACACCCACGTAGCTCCTTGAGGGCCCCGTCTGTGTTAATCTCACGACGGCCGTGTTTGCCGTTGGGTTAGTATCACGGACCGGACGTGTTACCGCTGACGGAACCCCGGTGTAATCAACCACAAGTCCCCTGAATCCGCGTCTGCCTATTATACGCAGCGCGGCCTAAAGTGGGGAGCCACAGGCGATTATTCCTGTGGTAGGGGAATAAAGCCGGGGTGTGCGTAGTGAACGGTTTACCCATACGGACAAGCAGTGGATTTTGAAGGTTAGCTTTTCTGAGGTACAAATGAGATCGGTCATGGGTGGGGTCCCCATGACGGCACAGACCGTGAAGATTCGGTGTCTTTCTTTCTTTAACCCCCGGATGGCAGGCTGACGCCGACGGTTCCGGATGGGGGTCTATATCATCATGTCTCCGCGCAAAACCTCCTTTACTGACCCTTTTTTGGTAATGACCTTGGCATGCGAAGGAAAAACGTTTAAAGACTTGAGTCCGTTTTATATAAAGCGTGAACTAGACAAGATAAGTGGCCCAGTTAAGAATGCGACGCGTCTCCGGGACGGTACGTTATTATTAGAGAGTACCAACGCAGACCAGTCTAAGAAGATACAGAAAGCGAATTTGTTGGGCTCCTACCCTATCCGGGTAGCCCCACACAAAACGCTGAATACCTGTAGAGGGTAGTCACCACCTCCAGCTTAGATGGTCTAGGTAATGAAGAAATTGTAAGTTGCCTCTCTGACCAACTTGTTTGTCAGGCGTACCGGCTTACACGAAAGCAAGACGGCAAGGAGTATTCATTACGTACGGTCTTTCTAACTTTTGCTGGGACTAAGTTGCCCGAGTACTTCTATTGCGGCTATGACCGTGCGAGCGTCCGCCAGTATGTCCCGAACCCCATGCGCTGTTTCCAATGTCAGCGGTTCGGACATACTAAGGTCACATGTACCAATCCTGCTCTTTGTGAGCAACGTGGCCTACCGAAGCACGACGATCCTAACTGCAGTCGAACACCTTGTTGCGTGAACTGTGGCGGTAGTCTACCCTCCAGCTCGCGACAGTGCCCTAGATTCATGGACGAAAAAAGTATTCAGGAGTTACGTGTAAAGGAACGCCTGACTTTTCCAGAGGCACGACGGCGCTTCGAACAACTGAAGCCTGCTACCACTACTACTGGATATGCACTACCAGCTCGCCGTACTCTTAATACCACTGTTGCTGTTCAACACGGCCCTGTCGCCCACGCATCCACGCAGACTGATTTTCTAGCCGTTAAACCTACGTCTCAGACTATTTGTATATCCACCAGCACTACTTCCGTTTCAACCGTACAGACTCCAGACACCAAGCCATCAGCGAGTAACAACAATCCCGTAGTAACTGTGAAAAACCGATCCCGACCACAGCATAGATCGCGAAGTCGCTCGCCCTCTATTAGATCCCGGTCTCGTTCTACGAGCCGTAGGAGTTCTGACTCCCGAACATCAGCGGAGTCACAGGACGCTAACGATTTTCGAATCGTAGGGCCCAAGTCAGCCAAGGTCAAGAAAAAAGTTAAAACGGCCCTTTAAAAACTCTTCATGGAAATAATCCAGTGGAATGTCAATGGTTTTCGAGCTCGTGCTCAAGACCTACAACATTTAGTTTCTCAACGGTCACCATCAATTATTTGTCTCCAGGAAACCCACTTACATCCCAATCACTCGTTACACCTCAACTCTTTTGCTGCATTCCGAAGCGACTCTCTTGCAGGTATGCGTGCAAGCGGTGGCGTTGCTACGTTAGTGGCGCTTAACATCTCAGCCGCCAACGTTCCTCTCACCACACCATTGCAAGCAGTGGCCGTTCGGATACAGCTGGAGAGCATCAGTTTTACCATCTGCAACATGTACCTGCCGCCGCTCAGTATAGTTCCAGAGCGTGATCTTCAAGCTCTATTGGCTCACCTCCACTCACCACTACTCCTTGTGGGAGATTTGAATGCCAAGCACACGCTCTGGGGATCAGACACTGATGACGCCCGTGGATGCCTCCTCGTAGAAGTCTTCGATAAGTCTGACCTGCTTCTGCTAAATACTGGTGACCCGACATTCCTATCATCCGCTTATGGTACACATTCCGTACTAGACCTTTCCTTCTGCAGTCCGTCATTAGTACCACTACTTGAGTGGTCAGTACTTTCCGACCTCTTTGGCAGTGATCATTACCCCATTAACATTCATTTTTCTGGCCGCCAATGTGTACCTTCTCGACATTCTCGCTGGATTATTTCCAAAGCTAACTGGGGAAAATTGCAATCCCTGATACACCTCATCGACGATGGTTTCCACACCATCGATGAAATGATGGAATACTTTACCTGCTCGATCCTGCTCGCAGCAGAATCCAGCATTCCTCGAGGTTCACCTACACCACGTCGAATCCCTGTACCGTGGTGGACCGAGGAATGTAGTGCTTTGCACGTTTTTCAGCGGCACCCAACGAAAGGGAACTTCGTCGCCTTCAAACGTTCTCGCGCTAGGGCACGCTTTATACTGCGCAACGCAAAGCGTAAATCCTGGGAAGCCTATGTGTCTTCGCTTTCCCGGCGCAGCTCTACCCCAACAAGTATGGTCAGCTGTTCGGCGGATGTATGGCAAGTATCGCCGGACGGTAATTCCCGGCCTTGCCATCAACGGTTCCATGTGCACCACCGAGCAGGACATAGCTGAAGCCCTAGCTACCACATTTGCTGCCACGAGCCAAACTGCCCGCTATGACGCTCTCTTCCTGCCTATTAAGGAAAAGGCGGAGCGGGGGGGATGATGATGTGTATAGGGGCGCTCAACTACGGCGGTCATCAGCGCCCTTTAAAAAACAAGTCATGGAAAAGCCAGATATAAAGATTTCTAAAAATATATATTATTATCTATAAACCTGTTAAAACTGCACACATATATATACTAAAAAAACAACAAAAAAGATACTTGAGGTTAAATTCTAAAATCCACAGCTGAAACAAATGCTAAAACTTTGCCCACTGCCGTTTCGTCATCCGCGAGGATCTCCGCCAAGCTGGCCGGCAGCTGGAGAGACCTGCGGAGACGTGCCAAGCTATAACAATCTAAAAGCAAGTGACGGACAGTCAGGTCACCACTGCACAGTGGGCAAACGGGAACTGGGGTTCTATTCAATAAAAAGCTGTGGCTAAAATAACAATGCTCAATGCGCAACCGAGCCAAAGTCACCTCCTCGCGACGAGATGACCGACAGGAGGTAACCCAGGGAATCGGAAGTTCCTTAATAGATCTCAGTTTATTATTGCGGAGAGCGGACCACTCTTCCTGCCAGCAGGTTAGCACAGCTCTCCGTAATACCGCCCTAAAATCTTCCGATGTCACACATGGTAGTCGAACCCTGGGCTTCATGGTAGCCGTCTTGGCTGCCGAATCCGCCATTTCATTCCCCCGCAAGCCTACGTGACCAGGAATCCATGCACACACCACGCTCACGCCAGAAGCGTGTAAAACGTGGAGGGCATCCTGTATCCGCTGCACAATAGGGTGGTAGTTGTACAGCTGCCGTAGGCTTTGAAGTGCACTGAGGGAATCACTCAGGATTAAGCAGTTCCCCAACTTTCGTCGACGTACCTGTAAAATGGCCCGGTATATTGCATAGAGCTCTGCGGTAAAAATGGAAGTGCTAGTGTGGAATCCGAATGTATAGGGTTCGGTTCCACACACGTAAGCACAACCAACACCATCTGAATTCTTGGACCCGTCGGTGTAAATTTTAATATGGTCCTGATATCGCGATAAAAACTCTAAAAAGCAAGTGCGGATACTAGACATAGACATGGTAGATTTATCGTGTGTGGTCATGCCCAGATCAAGGTGGGGCGTTCTGCACAACCAAGGAGGGTATGTCCTCTCCCCCCTAGGATACATCTTAGGCAGTTCGCTATTAAGACGTCTAAGGAGCTCCCGGAAACTAAAGCCAGGTGGCTTTGGTTTTATAGAAGTGTTCCTATAACGCACGTCCATGAAGGTGTTAAAGAACGGCGTAAACGTTGGATGTGTGGGCATGCAATTAAGTCCACAGCCATAATTTGCTAATAGTATGTTGCGCCTGTACTGCAGAGGAGGTTCTGCGGACTCAGCATACAGGCTTAATACTCGGCTCGTTGGAAATGCCCCAACTGCTATACGTATGCCACAATTATGGACTGTGTCTAATCTCTTCAGCACATATGGTCGTGCTGAGCCATAAACGATACTACCATAATCCAATTTGGAATGGATGAGGGTGCCATACAGTCGCAATAACATTGTACGATCCGCTCCCCACGATTTTCCACTTAGTACCCGCAAGATATTTAAAGATCGGTCACATCGTGCTTTCAGTTGTGCTATATGCGACGACCAACTAAGTTTTCTGTCAAATATCAATTCAAGGAACCTCGTCTCATCTGCAAAAGGTAGTAGATCAGCGCCTAGCCGGAGCCTTGGAGGTAGTCGACTCCGCTGACGCCAGAAGTTAACACAGATGGTTTTCTCAGCAGAGAATCGGAAGCCGTTCTTTAAGCTCCAAAACTTAAGGTTGTCCAAGGTGGTCTGGAGACGGCGCTCTATAAACGAAGTGCGCTGAGATGTACAGTAGACGGCAAAGTCGTCTACAAATAGGCATGACGAGACCCCCGGAGGTACACATTTCCAGATAGAATTAATCGCAATAGCAAACAGCGTAACACTTAGCACCGATCCCTGTGGTACACCGTTCTCTTGAACGAAAACGTTCGAAAAAACCGAGCCAACCCTTACTCGGAATACGCGGTCTTTCAAGAATTCCTGAAGGAAGAGTGGTAGGCGTCCACGTATATTCCAGATGTGCAGAGTACGTAGCAACCCTGCACGCCAACACGTATCATAAGCCTTTTCGAAGTCAAAGAATATTCCGACTGTTTGACAGTTTTTAAGAAAGCCGTTCATAATCTGTGTCGACATGGACACAAGATGATCCACTGTTGAACAGCGTCGTCGAAAACCGCACTGGATGTTATTCAGTAGGTTGTGCGTTTCCAGCCACCATACCAACCGCCCATTTATCATGCGTTCCATCACCTTGCAGACGCAACTGGTGAGGGAAATAGGACGGTAGCTAGAAGGGAGGTGACGGTCCTTGCCAGCTTTCAAGATAGGTATAATGGTGGCTTCTCGCCACTTGTCCGGAAACGTGGCATCAACCCAAACACGGTTATAGACCTCGAGCAGGTATGCCTTACCTTCAGGTGAGAGATGCTGTAACATTTGAACGTGGATTCCGTCCGGTCCTGGTGCTGTCAGTCGCGATGATGAAAGGGCGTGTTCTAACTCCGCCAAGGTGAAGAGGCGGTTATAATCTTCAAGGTTTCTGGAACTAAACACGAAACCTTGAGATTCTACCTGAGTCTTAATTGAGATAAACTCAGGAGCATAATATTTGAGCTAGACACCTGAGCGAAAGCACAGCCGAAGGTGTTAGCCACGACAAACGGATCAACAACAACTCCTGCAGGTGTTTTCAGACCAGCGATTGGCAAGTGGGTTGATTTTCCGGCCACGCGCCTTAACCTATCCCATACAACAGATGATGGTGTTCATCTGTTAAAAGATGAGACAAAGTTGTTCCATGAGATCTTTTTGCTATCCTTAATTATTTGCCTAGACTGTGCACGCGCTTTCTTGTACTCAATTAGATTACTTTGGGTAGGGTGTCGTTGAAATACCCGTAGAGCACGTCTACTATAGCATTCCGGCAGTCGTTGTTCCACCACGGGACAGGAAGTCGACCAGGTTGGGTGGCCGAACGTGGAATAGACTCTTCTGCAGCGGAAAGAATTTTCTCTGTGAGATGATCGACTAGATCATTCACAGAATCGTGCTCATTGTAATCAAAGACAGCCAACTGGGTGTAAAGGTTCCAGTTGGTACGATCAAAGCGCCATCTAGGGTTACGTGAGGTAGACACATCGTGCGCTAAGAGACTAAGAAGACATGGGAAGTGGTCGCTGGAATGTAGATCAGAGATGACATTCCACTGCAATGAATCTGCTAATTGGGATGAACATACTGCCAAATCTATGTGCGAATAGGTGTTATAAGCTTCTGAGAGGAACGTTGGTTCTCCGCAATTCAGAAGAACCAACTTATTGCTCTCCAAGAATTTTGCAATGAGGTGGCCTCTCGAACATGCCCGAGTTGAACCCCATAGTGGGTGATGGGCATTTAAAGTCTCCAACGATTAGAAATGGTGTTGAAAGTTGGGAAACCAGATCTTCAAGGTCAATTAACGAGAGGTCTTCTGATGGCGGGAGATATACATTGCAAATGCAAAATTCTATTGATGGCAGCTTAATCCTTACAGCTACAGATTGTATTTCAGATTGCAGCTGTATCGGGTCTACAAATATGTCATCCCTGAGGAGCATCATAGTGCCCCCGTGAGCAGGAATGCCCTCTTCTGTGTCAATATCACACCGCAGTGGTGTGTAGCGTCGGATTTTAAACATGTCTTGCGGTCGTAGCTTAGTCTCTTGTAAGCATACCACCAAGGGGTTGTGCTTACTGAGCAAAAGCTCCAATTCTGGTCGATGTGCTCTTAAACCCCGCAAGTTCCATTGGAGGATAGCCATTGGAACTATGTAGATAGGTTGTAAAAGGTGGTCTACATTAAACCGACTTTAACGGTGGCCGAATCAGCTTACCCTTTTTCTTAGGTGTAGGGCTAACACCTTTTTCTGCCGGTTTATCCTGGCGCTTTTTTGTTGCCGTTCTGGGGTCGGTATCCTCTAGGTCCATCTCTTCGGCGGAGGAAGCCCCTTTCCCTAAAGAGAACTTAGGTTCGAGAGCTTCAAACTTATTGGACACAGGGATCAACGAAGATGACAGTCGTCGATCTGATTCATCACCAGAAAGCTCTTCAGAAGAAGAGCTTCGGGATGCTCTAGAGGTTTTCTTCTTCCTGGGGGTACGGGTCGAATCTTTCAGGAAATCTGTCCTCTGGTAACTGGTCTTAAATTCTTTAGGCGGCGGATCGTATATTACAGGCTTGTCATATTTCCTTGTAGAAGTCGAAGGTTTGGCTTGGGACGGGGCTGAGGTTTTAGTTTCCTTCGTCCGTTTAGGCGATGTATTTGCCGACGCTGGTAATGGAGTAGTGGACTGCCGTACTTGTGTCGGGACAAGAACTCTATCGGAAATGGTAGGCTCCCCTGCACCGCAGGTTTGCGTTGCAATTTCTTTCCTAGGAACGGGTTTAGCCAATACAGAGTTATAAGAACCGGACCTAGGAGCGGAGGGCAAGCGAGTACGCAGCAGCTTCCGGGCGTCCGAGAAGGAAACCTTCTCCTTAACCCGGATCTCCTGTATTGCCTTTTCTTCCACAAAACGTGGGCAGTCTTTGGAGCTAGATGGATGCTCCCCGGCACAGTTTATGCATTTAATGGGCGAGGAGCACTCACCCTCGTGTAAAGCCAAACCACAGTTGACGCATGCTGGAGATCCGTTACACAGTTGACTAGTGTGACCATAACGCTGACATTTGTAGCACCGCAGGGGGTTCGGTATATAAGGCCTAACCTCAATACTCTCGTATCCTGCCTTAATCTTTTGAGGAAGATCTACCCTATCAAAAGTAAGGAACAGGGTACGAGTAGGCAACAATTCCCCACGTTCTCTGCGCTGTACTCGGTACACACAAGTTACACCCTGGTCTTTTAGGTTCTGCTGAATCTCCTCGTTGGACATACCGTCCAACGCACGGGTGGTTACCACCCCGCGCGAGGAGTTCAGGGTCTTATGTACCGTAACGGATATTGGGTAACTCCCTAGCATGCTTGCCTTAAGTAACGATGCCGCCTGGGCGTTAGATTGCGCCTCAACCAGGAGCGTGCCATTTCTCGATCGTATACAAGATTTGACCGGACCTGCAATTTTGTCTAATCCCCTCTGGATGGTAAAGGGGTTAACGGTAGTAAACTTTTGGCCTTCTTCAGTGCGACTTATTACCAAGTAGCGAGGACCACAAGACTCGGCTACTTCTTTTCCATTGCTGCAAGTTTTTTGATTGTTTTTTGTGTTCAAGTTTGACATGAAGGTTAGCGAAAAAATTCATCCCCCAGTGCTCCCCGCCCACCACGGAGCCCAACAAGGGGTCAACCCACTGGGATGACAGGGCTACGCAGGGAATATAGCGAGCTCGCCGTCCCACTCACCCTGGAGGTCGGCACAATACCTAGTCCTGGCCGATTGATTAGGGGTGGGTTAGTCCCTAACCTCCCGTTTAGGCGAAGCAGAAGCCAAAGTAGTGTATTAGTAATGCGTACCCTGCCCAAATTCAGAAAAATACTGTAACGAGCTCAGATACGCATCCCTCAACCACCAGGACTAACCTTTCCACCGACACGGGTCTCCACGCACGGCCTACACGTGGGTGGGCCTGTTGACCGTCTCCCTCAACCACGAAGAGGAGCCCACACGAGGGAGACTGTTGGCTCGGGACCCCGGGTTCGCCAAACCCGTACCTACCGAAGTAGGCCCCTGGGGGGGCGCAGCGGGTACCACTTAATTTTAATAGTGACTGCACCAAGCCGTACAACCAACCTTTTACCGCAGCCGAGCTCGCCCATTTTCTGGCATTAGCAAAGGATTCTTCTCCAGGTCCCGATGACGTACACAGACAGATGCTGCTACATCTTCCATCTTAGGCGCTATGTTTCCTTTTAAATATCTATAACCGCATTTGGCATGAGCGGGTTTTCCCTTCCTCCTGGCGAGAGGGTATTGTCATCCCCATCCCTCGACCCGGAAAGGACCGCACGCTACCATCTATCTTCCGCCCCATTTGCCTGACGAGTGTCATCTGTAAGACCTTCGAGCGGATGATAAACGCTCGGTTAAATTGTGGGCTAGAAAAACATAACCATCTGTCCAACTTGCAATGCGGTTTTCGTCGCCATCGCTCAAGTGTCGATAATCTAACACGCCTTGAGGGGTATATTTCCGATGCGTTTCTGCTGAAACAGCACGCCGTGGGCGTGTTCCTCGACCTGGAGAGGGCTTATGACACCACCTGGCGGTACGGCATACTCCGTAACCTACATGGTTACGGTATGCCTGGTCATCTACCCGAATTCCTATGCAACTTTTTAAAACTTCGCCGTTTTCGGGTTCGCATAGGAAACACGATATCACGGGAGCGGATACAGGAGACCGGTGTACCTCAAGGGTCGATTTTGAGCGTCACCCTTTTTGCCGTAGCGATTAACGGCATCACTAGTGCCGTTAGAAGTGGAATTCCATCATCCTTCTATGTTGACGACTTCGCAGTATATTATAGGTCTGCCAACATAGATCACATTGAGCGCCAACTGCAGCTGACCATCACCCAGCTAGCAGCTTGGGCGCTTCAAACCGGCTTCCGTTTTTCAGCTGCGAAGAC
The DNA here is from genome assembly GCA_030765055.1 of Mantis religiosa. NCBI lineage: Eukaryota > Metazoa > Arthropoda > Insecta > Mantodea > Mantidae > Mantis > Mantis religiosa. Next base: position 8,623,180 of record JAUKNK010000016.1, read on the forward strand.
GCAGTGTATCCACTTTCACCGCCTACGAGGTATTCACCCGCGTCCTGATATTCATTTGAACGGCACACCCCTGCCATTTGTCTTGCACCTGAAGTTCTTGGGCCTCTACTTGGACCGACAACTAAATTGGGAGCACCACATTGGTCACCTTCGAGCCTCTTGCGATCGTTCTCTTCGGGTGCTCAAGGTATTATCTGGAGCATCTTGGGGGGTCGATCGCACGGTAATGCTGAGGCTGTACCGCTCTCTGGTTCGGTCCGAGCTGGACTATGGCAGTTTTATTTATGGCGCAGCGACCGCCTCTAAACTTCGCCTTTTAGACAGCGTGCATCATACTGGCATCCGCGTTGCCACAGGAGCTTTCCGCACCAGCCGAGTCGACTGCCATTATGCAGACTCAGGCGAACCTCCACTCCATATTCGTCGCTCGCTGTTACTCTGCTCATATGCCTCGAAGTTGGCTAGTTATCCCAATCATCCTAGTTTTAAACCAGTTCTCTGTCCAGATTTAGTCCACCGTTATATGCGCCCTGGTTCTCAGACACGCCCCGTGGGAATAAGATTTCGGGATCTACTACATTCGCATGGCCTCCGAATGCCTCGCGTGGAGAGGTCGTCCATCTGCCCCTATGCTGCATGGCAGCTCAATCGTGCGCAGTTCGATCTCGCTCTTTCAAACAATTCTAGACTCGCTACTCCACATTCGGTGTTCCAACAACTTTTTGCGGAATTACTGGGCCGTTTCCCTAACTATGTTCCGGTCTTTACAGACGGTTCTCAGTTAGGTAACGCTACGGGTTGCGCGTTCTTCGTTAACGGTGAGGCTCACAAATTTCGACTTCTGGAGCCCCTCAAAATCCAACCTCTGCGGTCCTCATCCCGAGGGGTGGGCAACAGGAAGTAGGGGACTGACTGATGGGGTGATGTACGGTGGGGACTTGGTGTACCCCAGGACCGCTACGGCTGCCGAGAAGGCCCATCAGTAACCCCGAATCTGGCAGAAGAGGCTCTGGTATTTTCCCCCAGGGACCTACTACGGTAGGTACGGGATTGGTGATCCCGGGGTCCCTAGCCATTCACCCTCAATTCATCCCCTTCATCTCCATCAACTGTGCCACGTGTAGCTACTGCTTGTCAGTAAGCATCACCTTCTTCCCCTTCTAGTTTTATTATAATTATTAGCAGTTAAGGTCTTAGGTTTATAACTCCTGTCTGACCAGCAGGGATCTCTCCTATCTCCGTGGTTCTGTCCCACGGTTTTCAGCGCGGCTTCCGACATGTGTGCTCTCCGGAGGTCTCAAAATTGAAGGTTGAGCGGACCCTTCGCACTGCCCCTATGTGTAGCCTTAGGTGCGGAGCCCGTCCACACCGTCAAGTACACCCACGTAGCTCCTTGAGGGCCCGGTCTGTGTTAATCTCCCGACGGCCGTGTTGTCGTTGGGTTAGTATCACGGACCGGACGTGTTACCGCTGACGGAACCCCGGTGTAATCAACCACAAGTCCCCTGAATCCGCGTGTGCCTATTATACGCAGCGCGGCCTAAAGTGGGGAGCCACAGGCGGTTATTCCTGTGGTAGGGGCATAAAGCCGGGGTGTGCGTGGTGAACGGTTTACCCATACGGACAAGCAGTGGAGATAGGAGGGTAGCTTTTCTGAGGTACAAATGAGATCGGTCATGGGTGAGGTCCCCATGACGGCACAGACCGTGAAGATTCGGTGTCTTTCTTTCTTTAACCCCCGGATGGCAGGCTGACGCCGACGGTTCCGGATGGGGGTCCTATTCAAAATGCATCCGCGCAAAACCTCTTTCATCGACCCGTATATAGTAATGACCTTGGCATGTGATGGCAAATCGTTTAAGGATATCAGCCCTTTTTACATAAAGCGTGAATTGGATAAGATCAGTGGCCCTGTAAAGAATGCGACGCGCCTCCGAGATGGCACTCTACTATTGGAGAGCACAAATGCAGACCAATCTCGAAAACTGCAAAAGGCGACTTTGTTGGGCTCCTACCCGATCCGGGTAGCCCCACACAAAACACTCAACACCTGCAGAGGAGTAGTCACCACCTCCAGCCTAGATGGTCTTGCAAATGAGGAAATAGTGAGTTGCCTCTCTGACCAGCTTGTTTGTCAGGCGTACCGGCTCACACGAAAGCAAGATGGTAAGGAGTATCCACTACGTACGGTTTTTCTTACTTTCGCCGGGACTAAGTTACCCGAGTACATCTACTGCGGCTATGAACGTGCGAGCGTCCGCCAGTATGTCCCGAACCCCATGCGCTGCTTCCAATGTCAGCGGTTCGGACATACTAAGGTCACATGTACCAATCCTGCTCTTTGTGAGCAATGTGGCCTACCGAAGCACGACGATCCAAACTGCAGTCGAACTCCTTGTTGCGTGAACTGTGGCGGCAGTCACCCCTCCAGTTCGCGACAGTGCCCTAGATTCATGGACGAAAAGAGCATTCAGGAGCTACGTGTAAAGGAACGCCTGACTTTTCCAGAGGCACGAAGGCGCTTCGAACAACTGAAGCCTGCTACCACTCCTACTGGATATGCATTAGCAGCTCGCCGTACTCCTAATACCACTGTTGCTGTTCAACACGTCCCTGTCGCACACGCATCCACGCAGACTGACTTTCTAGCCGTTAAACCTACGTCTCAGACTGTTTGTATATCCTCCAGCACAGCCTCCGTTTCAGCCGTACAGACTCCAGCCACCAAGCCATCACCGAGTAACAACAATCCAGTGGTAAATGTAAAAAACCGATCCCGGCCACAACATAGATCGCGAAGTCGCTCGCCTTCCATTAGATCCCGGTCTCGTTCTACGAGCCGTAGGAGTTCTGACTCCCGAACATCAGCGGAGTCACAGGAGGCTAACGATTTTCGAGTCGTAGGGCCCAAGTCAGCCAAGGTCAAGAAAAAAGTTAAAACGGCCCGTTAAAAACTCTTCATGGAAATAATCCAGTGGAATGTCAATGGTTTTCGAGCTCGTGCTCAAGACCTACAATATTTAGTTTCTCAACGGTCACCGTCAATTATTTGCCTCCAGGAAACCCACTTACATCCCAATCACTCGTTACACCTCAACTCTTTTGCTGCATTTCGAAGCGACTCTCTTGCAGGTATGCGTGCAAGCGGTGGCGTTGCTACCTTAGTGGCGCCTAACATCTCAGCCGCCAACGTTCCTCTCACCACACCATTTCAAGCTGTGGCCGTTCGGATACAGCTGGAGAGCATCAGTTTTACCATCTGCAACATCTACCTGCCGCCGCTCAGTATAGTTCCAGAGCGTGATCTTCGAGCTCTGTTGGCACAGCTCCCCTCACCACTACTCCTTGTGGGAGATTTGAATGCCAAGCACACGCTCTGGGGCTCAGACACTGATGACGCCCGTGGATGCCTCCTCGTAGACGTCTTCGATAAGTCTGACCTGCTTCTGCTAAATACTGGTGACCCGACATTCCTATCATCCGCTTATGGTACACATTCCGTACTAGACCTTTCTTTCTGCAGTCCGTCATTAGTACCACTACTTGAGTGGTCAGTACTTTCCGTCCTCTTTGGCAGTGATCACTACCCCATTAACATACATTTTTCTGGCCGCCAATGTGTACCGTCTCGACATCCTCGCTGGATTATTTCCAAAGCTAACTGGGGAAAATTCCAATCCCTGATACACCTCATCGACGATGGTTTCGACACCATCGACGAAATGGTGGAATATTTTACTTGCTCGATCCTGCTCGCAGCAGAATCCAGCATTCCTCGAGGTTCACCTACACCACGTCGTATCCCTGTACCGTGGTGGTCCGAGGAATGCAGTTTGGCTGTCAAAGCACGCAAACGTGCTTTGCGCGTTTTTGAGCGGCACCCGACGGAAGTGAACTTCGTCGCCTTCAAACGTTCTCGCGCTAGGGCACGCTTCATACTGCGCAACGCAAAACGAAAATCCTGGGAAGCCTATGTGTCTTCGCTTTCCCGGCTTAGCTCTACCCAACAAGTATGGTCAGCTGTTCGGCGGATGTATGGCAAGTATCGCCGGACGGTAATTCCCGGCCTTGCCATCAACGGTTCCATGTACACCACCGAGCAGGACATAGCTGAAGCCCTAGCTACCACATTTGCTGCTACTAGCCAAACTGCCCGCTATGACGCTCTCTTCCTGCCTATTAAGGAAAAGGCGGAGCGGGTACCACTGAATTTTAATAGTGACTGCACCGAGCCGTACAATCAACCTTTTACCGCAGCCGAGCTCGCCCATTCTCTGGCATTAGCAAAGCATTCTTCTCCAGGTCCCGATGACGTACACCGAGAGATGCTGCTACATCTTCCATCTGAGGCGCTATCTTTCCTTTTAAACATCTATAACCGCATTTGGCATGAGCGGGTTTTCCCTTCCTCTTGGCGAGAGGGCATTGTCATCCCCATCCCTCGTCCTGGAAAGGACCGCACGCTCCCATCTAGCTACCGCCCCATTTGCCTGACGAGTGTCATCTGTAAGACGTTGGAGCGAATGATAAACGCTCGGTTAAATTGGTGGCTAGAAAAACATAACCATCTGTCCAACTTGCAATGCGGTTTTCGTCGCCATCGCTCAAGTGTCGATAATCTAACACGCCTTGAGGGGTATATCTCCGATGCCTTTTTATTGAAACAGCACGTCGTGGGCGTGTTCCTGGACCTGGAGAAGGCCTATGACACCACCTGGCGGTACGGCATACTCCGTAACCTACATGGTTACGTCATGCGTGGTCATCTGCCCGAGTTTTTATGCAATTTTTTAAAACTTCGCCGTTTTCGTGTGCGGATAGGGAAAACGATATCCCAGGAACGAATACAGGAGAACGGTGTACCTCAAGGGTCGATTTTGAGCGTCACCCTTTTTGCCGTAGCGATTAACGACATCACTAATGCCGTTAGAAGTGGAATTCCATCATCCCTCTATGTTGACGACTTCGCAGTCTATTATAGGTCTGCCAACATAGATCACATCGAGCGCCAACTGCAGCTGACCATTACCCAGCTAGCAGCTTGGGCGCTTCAAACCGGTTTCCGTTTTTCAGCTGCGAAGACGCAGTGTATCCACATTCACCGCCTACGAGGTATTCACCCGCCTCCTGATCTTTATTTGAACGGCACACCCCTGCCATTTGTCTCGCACCTGAAGTTCTTGGGCCTCTACTTGGACCGACAGTTAAATTGGGAGCACCACATTTGTCACCTTCGAGCCTCTTGCGATCGTTCTCTTCGGGTGCTGAAGGTATTATCTGGAGCATCTTGGGGGGGCGATCGCACTGTAATTTTGAGGCTGTACCGCTCTCTGGTTCGGTCCAAGCTTGACTATGGCAGTTTTATTTATGGCGCAGCGACCGCCTCTAAACTTCGCCTTTTAGACACCGTGCATCACACTGGCATCCGCCTTGCCACAGGAGCACTTCGCACCAGTCGAGTCGACTGCCTGTACGCAGACTCAGGCGAACCTCCACTCCATATTCGTCGCTCGCTGTTACTGTGCTCATACGTGTCGAAGTTGGCAAGTTATCACAATCATCCTTGTTTCAAACCAGTTCTGTGTCCAGATTTAGTCCACCGTTATATGCGCCCTGGTTCTCGGACACGCCCCGTGGGAATAAGATTTCGGGATCACCTACATTCCCATGGCCTCCGAATGCCTCGCGTGGAGAGGTCGTCCATCTGCCCTTATCCTGCATGGCAGCTCAAACGTGCGCGGTTCGATCTAACTCTTTCAAACAACCCTAGACCCGCTACTCCACATTCGGTGTTCCAACAACATTTTGCCGAATTACTGGGCCGTTACCCTAACTACGTTCCGGTCTTTACAGACGGTTCCCAGTTAGGTAACGCTATGGGTTGCGCATTCTTCATTAACGGTGAGGCTCATAAATTTCGACTTCTGGACTCCACTTCGGTCTTCTCAGCAGAGCTGTATGCCATCTTTTATTTGCTCCTTTTTATTTGCAAGTTAGCTCCTGGCTCTTTTATCGTCTGCACTGACTGCCTGAGTGCGCTTCAGGCCTTGCAACAGCACACTGCCACTCACACACTTGTTTTAAAGATACAGGCCCAGATCTCGCAGATGCTCGATAGCGGATACCATTTCGTTTTTACTTGGACCCCGTGCCATGTTTGGATTTCCGGGAACGAGGAGGCGGACGCGACTGCTAAGTCCGCTTGCCATTTGCCCCGGAGTTTAACAACTAAGGTGCCGTACCAGGATGTGCAACGTTTTTTCCGTCGCCAACTTCTATCTGCTTGGCAGCAATCCTGGACAGCTTTGGAAGGCACACAACTCCGGGCGATAAAGGAGAGTGTACAACCCTGGCCAACTTCCTGCAGGGATAACCGGCGGGCAGAGGTGATACTCACCCGGCTGAGAATTGGGCACATACGTGCAACACATGGCTATCTATTAAGAGGGGAACCGGCCCCTGTGTGTGCTCCGTGTGCAGTACCTCTCACTGTGCGGCATATATTGCTGGATTGCCCGCGCCCCTCAAAATCCAACCTCTGCGGTCCTCGTCCCGAGGGGTGGGCAACAGGAAGTAGGGGACTGACTGATGGGGTGATGTACGGTGGGGCCTTGCTGTACCCCACGACCGCGACGGCTGCCGAGAAGGCCCATCAGTAACCCCGAAAACTGGCAGAAGAGGCTCTGGTGTAATCTCTCGATTGGGTGCCTCCGCGAGGTGAGAGTGTTCCTCCAAACGCCCAACTATGGTCCACTTCGGTGTTTGACCCCATTTCTTTTTCCCTTTTTTTGTTTTTCCTCCCTGAACACATGTCTGACGGGTAACATAGCGCGGGTGGTCGGAGAGGGAAGCGCAAGGGGTGACTGGGTAACGCGTAACTCCCAGCCCCTTGTTACCATGTAGGACTGTGTTCGTATCCGCTGATAAAGGTCAGTCCCGGGGAGGGGCCATTGCGTGAGCTGTTACACTCCTGAAGGCGATTGGGTCCCTCCGTCTTTACACTGGGAGGTGTGACCCTAAGGTGAGCAAGGTCCAAGCCAGGACTCTGACCTAAGCCGGGGTGGCGCCCAGGATGTGAGCACGCCATCGGAGACGTTCGCAATGGTGGAGGACATTACCGCAATGGTGCACTCTTCTAAATCTAAAACTGTGAAGGTAAGTGTAAAGGAAGTAGTTGAGTCCGTTGGTCCTCGCTACTTAGTAATAACGAAAACAGAGGAAGGAAAGAACTTCATGTCACTGAACCCTTTCATAATCCAAAAGGGCCTTGACAATATTGCTGGTCCGGTTAAGTCTTGTACTCGTTCCAGAAATGGCACGCTCCTGGTGGAAGCTCATTCTGTCTCCCAGGCAGCAGATATACTGAAGGCGAACCTGTTGGGCAGTTACCCGGTGAACGTCAGCGTCCATAAGAACCTCAACTCCTCGCGCGGTGTGGTTAACACCCGCGCTCTGGATGGCATGACGAACGAGGAAATCGTAGAAAACCTACAAGATCAAGGTGTGACGGCTGTTTACCGAGTGCAGCGTCGAGAGCGAGGGGACCTAGTGCCTACCCGTACCCTGTTCCTGACCTTTGATCGGGTAGATCTCCCACACAGGATTAGGGCAGGGTACGAGAACATCGAGGTGCGCCCATATATACCAAACCCGCTTCGATGTTTTAAGTGTCAGCGATTCGGACACACTAGCGCCTTCTGCAACGGCATGGCTACGTGTTGTAACTGTGGGATGTCGCAGCATGAGAGTGCTTGCACATCGCCAGTTAAATGTGTGAACTGCGCTGGAGCACATCCATCCAGCTCTCGAGAGTGCCCGCGCTTCGTCGAGGAAAAGGCGATCCAGGAGATCCGGGTGAAAGAGAAGGTCTCCTTCTCGGAAGCCCGGAAACTCTTGCGTACTCGACTACCATCCCTCCCGCGGTCCGCTACCTACAGCTCGGTAGCAGCTAGGCCGGTGCCGCGGCGAGAGATCGCCACTCAGACAAGCGATATACGAGAGGCCACAATCTCAGAGAAAATTATTCTGCCATCGAAGCCTGCCAAAACACCCGTGTGTTCACCTTCCACGCCTAAGCCTCCGCCAGGAAGGAAATCGCCAATACCGTCACCATCGAAAGCATCAACCTCCGGCAAGACCAACAAGCCAGTTGTTTACGATGCCCCTCCAAAACAGTTTAAGACGACTTATACGAAGTCCGATTTCCTCAAGGTTACCAACAAACCGGCCAGCCGCAAGAAGAGTTCCCGGACATCTAAAAGTTCTTCCTCTGAGGAGTCTTCCGGGGAGGATTCAGATCGACGGCTATCGTCCTCGTCGATCTCAGTCTCCAATCGGTTTGGGGCCCTGGAACCGAAGTTCTCTATCGGTAAAGGGGCCTCTTCCGTAGAGGAGATGGAACAGGAGGACACAGACCACACTACCAGGTTGACTTCCAGAAAAAGACCAGAAAACTCGGACGTTAAAGGGGTTAGCCCAAAACCCAAAAAGAAGGGCAAACTTATTCGGCCACCGTCGAAGTCGTCATAAGGTGGAATAACCTTTCACCTTACAATCCAAATTTCTAATGACGATCCTACAATGGAACATACGTGGGCTTAGGGCACACCGCGCGGAGCTTAATGTATTACTCAGTAGGTACGATCCATTAGTCGTCTGTTTACAGGAGACTAAGCTACGCCCTCTAGATTCCTTCCAATTAAGGCAATATACTCCCTTCAGGCGTGATCTGGCTCCTGAAGAGGGCATTCCTGCGCACGGGGGCGCTATGGTGCTGGTCAGAAATGACGTATATGTAGACGATATACCTTTACACACTACCATCCAGTCAGTCGCTGCACGCATAATACTGCCGAGGGTACAGTTGGCTATCTGCAGCATCTACATTCCACCGTCAGACGACCTCTCGCTTACTGATCTACAAGCTCTAATTGCTCAGCTACCCACTCCCTTTCTGTTGGTAGGAGACCTCAATGCTCATCATCCTCTTTGGGGTTCCGCTCGAGCTTGTGCGAGAGGCAGAGCTCTGCTTGATTTCCTCGACTATAATAATCTGGTTCTCCTGAACACCGGAGAACCAACATTTCTCTCTGATGCAACTAACACCTTCTCGCATCTGGATTTGGCAGTATGCTCCCCGCAGTTAGCTGTGTCCCTACAATGGAACGTCATTTCTGACCTACACTCCAGTGACCACTTCCCCTGTCTAATTAGTCTCCTGGCACATACCGTATGTTCCACACGCTTGCCTACCTGGCTTTTCGATCACGCCAACTGGGCTCTTTACACCCAATTGGGGGTTTTTAATTACAATGAGCACGCTTCTGTAGACGATCTCGTAGAGCATATTTGCGCGCGGATACTCTCCGCTGCAGAAGGGTCTATTCCCCGATCGACTCCCAATCTTCGTCGACGTCCTGTCCCATGGTGGACGGATGCCTGCCGGAATGCAATCCGTGCTCGTAGGCGTGCTCTACGTGTTTTCCAACGCCACCCGACACTGGAGAACCTTATTGAGTACAAAAAGATGCGTGCGAGAGCTAGGCAAGTTATTAAGCAACGTAAAAAGGAATCTTGGATCGCTTTTGTGTCTTCCTTTAATCGCCATACGCCTTCTTCCGTAGTATGGGATAGGCTCCGACGCGTGGCCGGTAAACCGACTCACATGCAGATTGCAGGTGTGAAAACTCCTGTAGGAGTCGTTGTGGATCCGTTTGACGTGGCTAACACTCTCGGCAGTGCTTTCGCTCACGTGTCTAGCTCCGATCATTACGCACCTGAGTTTCTCGGAATTAAGAATCAGGTGGAATCTCAAGGTTTCTGCTTTCGTTCTGGCAACCTTGAAGACTACAATCGCCTCTTCACCATGGCAGAGCTAGACCACGCACTTTCATCCTCGCGATCATCTGCACCAGGACCAGACGGTATACACATACGACTTCTACAACATCTTTCCCCCGAAGGGAAAAACTTCCTCCTTGCCGTCTATAACCGCATCTGGGTTGACGGCTGTTTTCCCGAGAAATGGCGCGAAGCCACCGTCATGCCGATTTTGAAGGCTGGGAAGGATCGTCATCTGCCTTCCAGCTATCGGCCTATTTCTCTCACCAGTTGCGTCTGCAAGGTGATGGAGCGAATGATTAATTGCCGTTTGACGTGGTGGCTTGAGTCCCGGAACCTCCTGTCGAACTTCCAGTGCTGTTTTCGTCGTCGCCGTTCCACGGTCGACCATCTAGTCTCTCTCTCCACCCAGATCCTGGACGGCTTTCTAAGAAAGTACCAAACAGTTGCAGTGTTTTTTGATCTGGAGAAGGCTTATGACACTTGCTGGAGGTATGGCATTCTACGTACGCTCCACGAGTGGCATTTTCGTGGTCGCCTTCCTCTATTTCTCCAGGAGTTTATGCGGGACCGCATCTTTCGGGTTCGCGTGGGCTCGGTTTTATCGCGGTGTTTTACTCAGGAGAACGGAGTACCGCAGGGTTCGGTACTCAGCGTCACCCTATTTGCCATTGCGATCAACGCCATCGTGGACTGTGTCCCTCACGGAGTGTCTTGTTCACTGTTCGTTGACGATTTCGCAATCTACAGTAGTTCTCGGCGCACCTGTCTTCTAGAACGCCGCCTCCAAGTTTGTCTCGACCGACTGTACACTTGGAGTATGGCGAACGGTTTTAAGTTCTCCGTTGAAAAAACCGTCTGTGTAAACTTCTGGCGCCGCAAGGCATTCCTTGCTCCTACTCTCCATCTCGGTCCAGGCGTTCTTCCTTTCGCAGACGAGGTGAAGTTTCTCGGACTGGTGCTTGATCGCAAACTTAGCTGGCATTCCCATATTTCGTATCTCAAGGGTAGGTGTGACCGTTCCCTTAATATTTTACGTATTTTAGCTGGCACATCCTGGGGAGGCGATAGGACTGTTCTTTTACGCCTATATCGCGCTCTGGTCCGGTCGAGGCTCGACTACGGTTGCATTGTGTACTCTTCGGCTCGACCATCTGTTTTACGTCGTCTCGACCCTATACATCACAGAGGTATACGGTTGAGTATTGGGGCTTTCGTAACGAGTCCAGTCATCAGCTTGTGTGCCGAAGCTGCTGAGCCTCCCCTTTCTTATCGGCGTGATGTTCTTTTAAGTAGCTATGCTTGCAGACTGTCTAGTCTGCCGCAACATCCGTCTTTTAAGTTGTTTTTTAATGACTCATTAGATCGCCATTATTTATCCCGTCCATCGGCTCTACTCCCCCCTGGAGTTCGTTTCCGGAGCCAGCTGCGCCTCATGGCCGTTACGTTGCCGGCTTCCCTACCCCTCGGAGAAGCACGCTTTCCTCCGTGGCTCCGCTCGCAGGTTCGCTTTGACTTCTCCTTGCTGTCCACGCCCAAGTCGACCTGCCCGGCTTCGTCTATTCGCTCCTCTTTTCTAGAACTCCAGTCACGTTTCGCCCAGTGCTGCTTCGTGTATACAGGCGGCTCAAAGGACGACCGGGGAGTAGGTTCTGCCTTCATCCATGAGAACCGGACTTTTAGCTTTCATCTTTTATCGCAGTGTTCCATTTTTACCGCCGAGCTCCATAGTATCTACCAAGCACTTTTATATATCCGTAGTCAAGCAATGCCGTCCTGGGTCATTGCCTCCGACTGCTTGAGTGCCCTACAGAGCATTAAATCGCTGTACAGTTACCACCCTCTGGTACAGCGTGTCCAGGATGTCCTCCACTCGATCGCTAATGCTGGCGTTAGTGTGTCGTTCGTGTGGGTCCCTGGACACGTGGGGCTGCCGGGCAATGAAGCTGCCGACGTTGCTGCTAAAGGTGCTATTTTAAATTCGCAGTGCTTTAGTTCCATTATTACTTGGACAGATCTTCGTCGAGCTCTACGTAAGCTTATCCTAAAACGCTGCGACGAAGATTGGAATGGGGTTCTGGGCAACAAGCTGCGGGAGCTAAAACCGCACCCGGTACCCTGGTGTACTTCTTCGCGCGGTCGCCGCCGTGAAGAAGTCGTTTTAGCCCGTCTCCGCATTGGACACTGCCTTTTTAGCCACCGGTATTTTTTATCCTCTGACCCTGCACCAATTTGTGCTCACTGTCGGGAGCCTTTGACTGTCCGACATATTTTAACAGAATGCCGGTTTTTAGCACCCACGCGTAACTCCCTCCGTTTCCCGAGTACGCTGAGTCAGGTGTTGGCGGACAACCTGAGTGCCGTGGAGCGAGTTTTAGCTTTTATACGCCTTAGCGGTATGCACAGCCGCATCTAGCTCCATGACGGCTTTTAGTGTTTTTATGCTATAGGTTTTAGACTTTTACCGACCCATTTTTATACGCTTTTCCGGCTTTAATGTGTTGATTTTAACTGTGTAGACTTTTTACCTTTGTAAGGGCGCTGATAACCACCGTAGTTGTGCGCCCTAAACCTAATTCTACTACTACTGGATTGCCCGCAGTACACCCGCGTTCGCCAGTCTATGGGCCTAAGAGCTAACTTGCACGGTATTTTAGGGAACGACCCAGTGGCCGTGGATAAGGCACTGCGGTTTGTTTTTAACATCGGTTTTAATAAACATGTGTAACCTGTATTTTATTTTTTATTAATTTTAGGGATTTTAAATTTTTAGTACTGGGATCAGTTTTTTATGGGCTTTTAATAGTTGAGTGTTTATATTTTATCTTACTTTTTAACTTTTTGTAACCTTTAGTTTTTAGAATTGACTTGGGGCCCAAATGACCTTGTTGTCGACGGGCCCTTAAACAACACACACTCACTCACACTCGACTTCTGGACTCAACTTCGGTCTTCTCAGCAGAGCTGTATGCCATTTACTATATGCTCCTTTTTATTTGCAAGTTAGCCCCTGGCTCTTTTATTGTTTGCACCGACTCTCTCAGTGCTCTTCGGGCCTTGAAACAGCACACTGCCGCTCACTCTCTTGTTTTAAAAATACAGGCCCAGATCTCGCAAATGCTCGGTCGAGGATACCATTTTGTTTTTACTTGGACCCTTGGGCATATGGGCATTTCCGGGAACGAGGAGGCGGACGCGGTTGCTAAGTCTGCTTGCCGTTTGCCCCGGAGTTTAACAACTACGGTGCCGTACCAGGATGTGCAACGTTTTTTCCGTCGCCAGCTTCTATCTGCTTGGCAGCAATCCTGGACAGCTTTAGAAGGCACACAACTCCGGGCAATAAAGGAAAGCGTACAACCCTGGCTGACTTCCTGCAGGGATAACCGGCGAGACGAGGTGATACTCACCCGGCTGAGAATTGGGCACACACGAGCAACTCATGGCCATCTGCTAAGAGGGGATCCGACCCCTGTGTGTGCCTCGTGTTCAGTACGCCTCACGGTGCGGCACGTTCTGCTTGACTGCCCGCAGTACGCCCGCGTTCGCCAGTCTTTGGGCTTGGGGACTAACTTGCTCGGTGTTTTAGGTAACGACCCAGTGGCCGTGGACAAGGCGCTGCGGTTTCTTTATGAAATAGATTTTAATAAACAAGTCTAATTTGTGTTTTTATATTTATTGCTTTTAATTAATTTTAAATTATTAGTCTTTACATCGTTTTTAATGCCTTTTTTAACATTTGTGTGTTTTTATGGTTTTTTACATTTTTAACCAAATTTTTATAGTTTTTAGGTTTTAGTGTTGACTTGGGGCCCAAATGACCTTGTTGTCGACGGGCCCTTAAACGCCACACACTCACTCACTCTTGCAGGTATGCGTGCAATCGGTGGCGTTGCTACCTTAGTGGCGCCTAACATTTCCGCCGCCCACGTTCCTCTCACCACACCATTGCAAGCTGTGGCGGTCCGGATACAGCTGGAGAGCATCAGTTTTACCATCTGTAACATGTACCTGCCGCCGCTCAGTATAGTTCCAGAGCGGGATCTTCTAGCGCTATTGGCTCAGCTCCCCTCACCACTACTCCTTTTGGGAGATTTGAATGCCAAGCACTCGCTCTGGGGATCAGACACTGATGACGCCCGTGGATGCCTCCTCGTAGACGTCTTCGAAAAGTCTGACCTGCTTCTGCTAAATACTGGTGACCCGACATTCCTATCATTCGCTTATGGTACACATTCCGTACCAGACCTTTCTTTCTGCAGTCCGTCATTAGTACCACTACTTGAGTGGTCAGTACTTTCCGACCTCTTTGGCAGTGATCATTACCCCATTAACATTCATTTTTCTGGCCGCCAATGTGTACCTTCTCGACATCATCGCTAGTTTATTTCCAAAGCTAATTGGGGAAAATTCCAATTTCTGATAAACCTTATCGATGATGGTTTCGACACCATCGATGAAATGGTCGAATACTTTACTTGCTCGATCCTGCTCGTGGCAGAATCCAGCATTCCTCGAGGTTCATCTACACCACGTCGTATCCCTGTACCGTGGTGGTCTGAGGAATGCAGTTTGGCTGTCAAAGCACGCAAACGTGCTTTGCGCGTTTTTCAGTGGCACCCGACAGAAGGGAACTTCGTCGCCTTCAAACGTTCTCGCGCTAGGGCACGCTTCATACTGCGCAACGCAAAGCGTAAATCTTGGGAAGCCTATGTCTCTTCCTTTTCCCGGCGCAGTTCTAACCAACAAGTATGGTCAGCTGTTCGGCGGATGTATGGCAAGTATCGTCGGACGGTAATTCCCGGCCTTGCCATCAACGGTTCCATGTGCACCACCGAGCAGGACATAGCTGAAGCCCTAGCTACAACAATTGCTGCTACTAGCCAAACTGCCCGCTATGACGCTCTCTTCCTGCCTATTAAGGAAAAGGCGGAAAGGGTACAACTAAATTTTAATAGTGACTGCACCGAGCCGTACAACCAAGCTTTCACCGCTGCCGAGCTCGCCCATTCTCTAGCGTTAGCAAAGGATTCTTCTCCAGGTCCCGATGACGTACACCGACAGATGCTACTACATCTTCCATCTGAGGCGCTATGTTTCCTATTAAACATCTATAACCGCATTTGGCATGAGCGGGTTTTCCCTTCCTCCTGGCGAGAGGGTATTGTCATCCCCATCCCTCGACCCGGAAAGGACCGCACGCTTCCATCTAGCTACCGCCCCATTTGCCTGACGAGTGTCATCTGTAAGACCTTCGAGCGAATGATAAACGCTCGGTTAAATTGGTGGCTAGAAAAACATAACCATCTGTCCAACTTGCAATGCGGTTTTCGTCGCCATCTCTCAAGTGTCGACAATCTAACACGCCTTGAGGGGTATATTTCCGATGCCTTTCTACTGAAACAGCACGCCATGGGCGTGTTCCTCGACCTGGAGAAGGCCTATGACACCACTTGGCGGTACGGCATACTCCGTAACCTTCATAGTTACGGTATGCGTGGACATCTACCCGAGTTTTTATGCAATTTTTTAAAACATCGCCGTTTTCGTGTGCGCATAGGAAAGACGATATCCCAGGAGCGGATACAGGAGAACGGTGTACCCCAAGGGTCGATTTTGAGCGTCACCCTTTTCGCCGTAGCGATTAACGGCATCACTAGTGCCGTTCGAAGTGGAATTCCATCATCCCTCTATGTTGACGACTTCGCAATCTATTATAGGTCTGCCAACATAGATCACATTGAGCGCCAACTGCAGCTGACCACTACCCAGCTAGCAGCTTGGGCGCTACAAACCGGCTTCCGTTTTTCAGCTGCGAAGACGCAGTGTATCCACTTTCACCGCCTACGAGGTATTCACCCGCCTCCTGATCTTTATTTGAACGGCACACCCCTGCCATTTGTCTCGCACCTGAAGTTCTTGGGCCTCTACTTGGACCGACAACTCAATTGGGAGCACCACATTCGTCACCTTCGAGCCTCTTGCGATCGTTCTCTTCGGGTGCTGAAGGTATTATCTGGAGCATCTTGGGGGGGCGATCGCACGGTAATGTTGAGGCTGTACCGCTCTCTGGTTCGGTCCAAGCTTGACTATGGCAGTTTTATTTATGGCACAGCGACCGCCTCTAAACTTCGCCTTTTAGACACCGTGCATCACACTGGCATCCGCCTTGCCACAGGAGCTTTCCGCACCAGTCGAGTCAACTGCCTGTATGCAGACTCAGGCGAACCTCCACTCCTTATTCGTCGCTCGCTGTCACTGTGCTCATACGTTTCGAAGTTGGCAAGTTATCACAATCATCCTTGTTTCAAACCAGTTCTGTGTCCAGATTTAGTCCACCGTTATATGCGCCCTGGTTCTCGGCCACGCCCCGTGGGAATAAGATTTCGGGATCTCCTACATTCCCATGGCCTCCGAATGCCTCGCGTGGAGAGGTCGTCCATCTGCCCCTATCCTGCATGGCAGCTCAATCGTGCGCGTTTCGATCTCGCTCTTTCAAACAACTCTAGACTCGCTACTCCACATTCGGTGTTCCAACAACTTTTTGCCGAATTACTGGGCCGTTACCCTAACTATGTTCCGGTCTTTACAGACGGTTCTCAGTTAGGTAACGCTACGGGTTGCGCGTTCTTCGTTAACGGTGAGGCACATAAATTTCGCCTTCTGGACTCCACTTCAGTTTTTTCCGCAGAACTGTATGCCATCTTCTATTTTCTCCTTTTTATTTGCAAGTTAGCTCCCGGCTCTTTTATCGTCTGCACTAAGTGCGCTTCAGGCCTTGCAACAGCACACTGCCGCTCACACACTGGTTTTAAAAATACAGACCCAGATCTCGCAAATGCTCAATCGCGGGTACAATTTTGTTTTTACTTGGACCCCAGGCCATGTTGGGATTTCCGGGAACGAGGTGGCGGACGCGGCTGCTAAGTCTGCTTGCCGTTTGCCCCGGAGTTTAACAACTACGGTGCCATTCCAGGACGTGCAACGTTTTTTCCGTCGCCAACTACTATCTGCTTGGCAGCACTCCTGGACAGCGTACAACCCTTGCTAACTTCCTGCAGGGATAACCGGCGAGCCGAGCTGATACTCACCCGGCTCAGAATTGGGCACACACGAGCTACTCATGGTCATTTGTTGAGAGGGGAGCCGGCCCCAGTGTGTGCTCCGTGTGCAGTACGCCTCACTGTGCGGACATATTTTACTCGATTGCCCTCAGTACGCACGCGTTCGCCAGTCTTTGGGCTTGGGAGCTAACTTGCTCAGTATTTTAGGTGACGACCCAGTGGCCGTGGATAAGGCACTGCGGTTTGTTTTTAAAATTGGTTTAAATACACAAGTATGACTTGTATTTTATATTTATTATTTTTTAGAGCTTTTAAATTAGGACAATGATTAATTTTTATGTAGTTTTAACAGTTGTGTGTATATTTTATTTTACCTTTTTAGCTTGATTAGTGTCGCTTTTAGGTTTTATTGTTGACTTAGGGCCCAAATGACCTTGTTGTCGACGGGCACTAAAACACCACAAACTCAAACTCCAACTCTGCCATAGTGAAGAGGCGGTTGTAATCTTCACGGTTGCTGGAATGAAAGCAGAGCTTGAGCTTCGACCTGAGCCTTAATGGACAGGAACTCAGGCGCGTAACTATCCGAGCTGGACACTTGAGCGAAATCACTGCCAAAAGTGTTAGCCACATCGGACGGATCCACAACGACCCCTGCACGTGTCTTCAGACCTGCAATCGGCATGTGTGTCGGTTTTCCGGCCACGCGCCTTAGCTTATTCCATACAACAGAGGAGGGTGTATGGCGATTAAAAGAAGATACAAAGGCATTCCACGATGCCTTTTTGCTGTCCCTAATTATTTTCCTGCACCTAGCACGCATTTTCTTGTAGGCAATCAGGTTATCCAAGGTAGGGTGTCTTTGGAAGAACCGCAGAACGCGTCTGTGGGCAGGAATAGCGTTCCGGCAATCAGGGGTCCACCACGGAACAGGAACTCGATGGGGAGCAGCACTAGAACGGGGAATAGCCCGCTCTACTGCAGAAAGAATCTGCTCGGTGAGGTGTCCCACCAAGTCATTCACAGACTCGTGCTCGTAACTAAAAACAGCCAACTGGGTGTAAAGGGCCCAGTTGGCATGATCGAAGCGCCAGGCTGGCCCACGGGTGGAGGGTACGTATGGTATACCAGGAGAGTCACGAGACATGGAAAGTGATCGCTGGAGTGCAAGTCAGAGATGATATTCCATTGTAAAGAGGCTGCTAGCTGTGGTGAGCAAACCGCCAAATCAAGGTGCGACATGGAGTGGAATGCATCCGAAAGAAAGGTTGGTTCTCCGGTGTTCAGGAGAACCAGGTTATTGTTGTCCAGTAATTTCGCGATGACTTTACCTCTGGCACAAGGTTTGGTGGAACCCCAGAGAGGGTGGTGGGCGTTGAAGTCTCCCACCAGTAGAAAAGGTGTGGGTAACTGCAGAATCAGGTCTTGCAGCTCAGTGAGTGAGAGGTCCTCAGAAGGTGGGGCATAGATCGAACAAAGGGTGAATTGTAACGACGGCAGGGTAATGTGGACAGCCACTGATTGAATGTCTGTTTGTAGAGGTAAAGCATCGAAGTATATATCATCTCTGACCAGCATTAAAGTGCCTCGGTGCGCTGGACTACCCTCTTCTGGTTCTACATCACACCGTATAGGGGTATACCGTGAGATGTTACAGGAGGCCGTGGGACGGAGCTTTGTCTCCTGTAAGCATACAGCCAAAGGTGTGTGCTTATGGAGCAACAGATCAAGCTCCGACCGACGCGTCCGGAGTCGCCGGATGTTCCGATATAGGATAGCCGTGGTGGTAGTGGAATAGGATATTATTAGCTAAGGCAGATTAAGATGACTTCGGTGGTGGCCGAATCAGTTTACCCTTCTTTTTCGGTGTTGGGCTGACACCTGGTATGTCCTGTTTATCCTGCCGCTTTTTAACAAGCATTCTGGCAGTGTGATCACCATCCTCCTGCTCCATTTCCTCTGCGGAAGAGGCCCCTTTCCCCATAGAGAACTTGGGTTCCAGAACCTCGAACCGATTTGAGACCGAGACCGACGAAGATGAAAGTTGTCGGTCCGATTCCTCACCAGAAGACTCAGAAGAAGAACTTCGAGATGCCTTCTTACCTTTCTTTTTCTTGGTCGTGCCACTCGTATCCTTGAGGAAATCTGATCTCTGATAGCTGGTCTTAAACTTTAGCGGCGGTGCATCGTAAACTACAGGTGTCTTAGTTTTTGTGGTTGTGGCAGATGATTTTGATGGCGACAGTGCCGACTTCTTCGCCGATGCAGGTGAGGTAGATGTAGTAGTAGTAGTAGTAGTAGTAGTAGTATTACAGTTTTGGGGGGCGCACAACTGCTTTGGTTATTAGCGCCCTAACAACGCCAACAAAGGGCGGCAGAGATTAAAGTTATGCGCCCCCATCTTCAGAAGTAAACAAGTCCAATTAAAATCCAAACTGGTCTTATACAAGGCCTTCATCTTGTCGGTGGTCCTGTACGCGTGCGTGGCCTGGGCCAACGCCTCCAAATCTACAATAAAGTACCTCCAAACCGTTCAAAACCTTTCCTTAAGGAAGGTCCTATCCGCCCCTCTCCTCACCCCCAACGCACAAATCCACAAGGAAGCGCGCATTCCTTCCATTCCCGAGGCCATACTCAAACGGGCTTCTTCCACCTGGGCGCGCAATAAGGGGCACACCAACCCCAACATATACAACATCGGCAGGGGCGAGCCGCGACATCGCAAATATGCGAGAATAAGAATACTGTAGTTGTCGGCGGCTCGCCAAACTGCGCGCCCAGCATCCCTCGGCCCATGGCCGCACAATCTACAAGGCAGAGGCCGCAGTCACGGCCACTGGATCACCCCACCTGGACCAAAGTGAAAGACACAAGCTTCGTGTGACAGTGCGTGTGCGTGTGTATAGGTGTGTGTGTGAATGTACGGGGTGAAATAAACCCCCATGTATATATGTACATAGCTACTTATATTTAAAAAAAAAACTTAAAAACTGGATAGATAGAAATAAACAGGAAAAGGCAGAATCAAACTGTTCTCAGCGGTCGTGAAAAGGCCGCCGAATGGGTTTGATATAACCCTCGCCGACAAAAAAAAAACAATAAGGCTAGAAAAATATAAATACATGTAAATTTTAGCCTGTAAGCCGGGCCCATTGTACCGGCACCAGGCCATACTTCTTAATAAAGAATAAAGAAAGAAAGAAAGAAAGAAAGAAAGAAAGAAAGAGTTGAGACGTCGTGGACTGCACATCGCCTTCGAGAATTGGAGTTGCCAGCGTCCAGAACTTCGGAGTCAGCGAATTGCCACCATCGGGAGGGACCTTTGGGAAGCTCCCGGCAATTTCGCTAAATCTCCATATTTTTTTTAGATAGGGGCGGCCCCACACCCACCGCCCCCGGTGACGATCGTCCGCCTGGAGGCTACATTGTCTCCCCATGCACATGCTGTTAGCGAGCTAATCATGCAGGGACAAGGGGAGGGTGCTTGTAAGTACTACGAGTTCCTACTGTGCAATGTTCAGGTTCCGCTAAGAGCACCCTGGTTAGTAAGGGTAATGTAGGTGCTGACATGCAATGCATGCGAGCGGGTGGAGGGATGCAGGCCAGGGCATCACACATGACTTACGCCCTGTGTGTTGCCGTGGGAATTGTAGGGGGCCTCTAAGGTCTTGCAGAGGGAGGACAGTGAGAGTGGCTTTAGGTTGGGTGGGTTTTGTAGTCTGGTCATAACTGGGACGAATTAGTGAGTAGACATGATGCGTTGGTGGGGAGCGTTAGTGAATTAGTTCTAGTACATGCTGGAATTACTTACCTGGTACTGTGTCTTAATTCTAGTGGTGAGAAGAGGCGCCGTCCAGGAGACGGGTTGTCGTTGAGTATCCGAAGAGCGTGTCCGTGGGCGAGCAGGGTCTTGTAGGATCACAGTTGGGGGGGGGGGCCTCGTCCCCCCGGGCCGCCCCGCTGGGTGCGGGGTCTTGGAGGGCTAGCTGTAAAAGAAAGTAAAGTGTGAATGAGCGGTGAAATTGTGTTACTGGGGGAGCGGGTCAGTCGGGCACTAGCAAGTTCAGGTAGTCGTCAATGTCTTCTCTAGTTATGGTTTCCGTCAGGTTTCTGTCGAATAGGGAGAGTGGGCGTTTGTGTGTGTTGTGAGTGGTGGCGTATTGTCCAAGGTCTCGTATGTGCGTGTTGTGGCAGTTTTTCGCCCGATCGTATAGATCTGCTGAGAGTTTCTTTATGAACTGTTCGATAGTGTGCAGGTGTAGTTCCTCGTGGAGTTGGATGGCGGGAGTTATTGGTGGTACTTTTGCTATCAGGCGGATGACTATTTTGGAATTGCTGAAGTTTCTTAATGCAGATAGGAGCTGTGTACCCCCAGGCTGGGGCGGCGTAGGTTAAGATGGGGCGAAGTAGTGTTTTGTACAGTGTTAGCCCCATGTGCATTTGAAGTGCATTGTTGAGGTTGATCAGAGGGTATAATTTTGCGAGTTGGGTATTTGCTTTGCTGCGAATTAAAGTGATATGGGGTCTCCAGGTAAGTACTGGGTCTAGGACAACGCCTAGATAGCTGACTTGCGATTTCCATTGGAGGGCATTTTGGAAAAGTTGTAGTGGAGGTAGATTTCTTGCTGATGCGCGGTGTTTTGTGCGTTTTGTGAAGATGATGGTATCGCATTTGTCGGTGTTAACTGTTATGCGCCAGTTTGTGAGCCAGTCCTCGAGTGAGCGGAGGGCTGTTTGGAGTCTGCTAAGGAGAGGGTGAATGGCTATTGATTGAGTCATTATCGTCGTGTCGTCCGCATACATGAAGAGATCCGTGAGGAAAGTTTTGGGGATGTCGTTTATATAAATGTTAAATAGCAGGGGACCTAAGAGACTTCCTTGAGGAACGCCTGCGTTGATTGGCTTGGGGGTGAATTTGGTGTCCATGACTAACGACTGGAAGGTGCGATTTGATAAGTAATTGGCGATGAGTTTAAGCATGGAGTCAGGTATGTTGTAGTGATGCATTTTTCCGATGAGGCCTTGGTGCCAGACGCGGTCGAAGGCCCGCTCGATGTCTAGAAAGACCGCGGCGGTTGATTTGCGGGTGTTGAATCCCCTGGTGATATATTCGGTTGCCCGTACCAATTGAAGGGTCGTTGAGTGTTTGGCCCGGAACCCAAATTGTTCCGGGAGTAGAATGTCGTGCTTTATGATAAATGAGGTGAGGCGTTTTAGTATAATTTTTTCTAAGAGCTTACTGATGGTGTTGAGTAGGCTGATTGGGCGATAACTGCCATGGTTCGTTAGCTCTTTGTGTTTTTTGGGGAAGTGGAGGACCAGGGCATTTTTCCAAGTAGCTGGGTAATAGCCCGAGTCCAGAATGGCATTGAACAGTCTAGTCAAGGTCGTGATGGTGGTGTTTGGGAGTTGTTTAAGTACTCGGTTGGGGATGCCGTCGGGACCGGGGGCCTTGCGGTTCGGGAGGTGTTTAATGTGCCATCGGATTTCGGAGTCGCATGTCCGGCGGATTTTACTGTGGCATTGTCTTAGTAATAGAGCATTTGAGAAGGTTTCTGTTTTTTGTATGAATCTTGGGCAGCTGGGAATTGTGTTGGGTGTAAGTATGTTTTGTAAGTGGTCGGTGAGTGCTTCAGCTTTTTCAAGATTGGTGGTGGCTATGCTGCCGTTATGATGTAAGGGTGGGATGATGGGTTTTGTTTTGGTGAGGGCTTTGGCGATGCGCCATACATTAGCGTGCTGGGTGTCTAGGTCTTGGAGTACCGTGTTCCATTGCTGGGCCAGTGTCTCAGCTGTGCGACGACAAAGTTCTGCATTAAGGTCTTTTAGTCTTGAGAAGTGGGTGGGATGTCTGGAGCGTTGCCATCGTCGTCTGGCTCTGTTCCTTTCGGTAGCCAGAGCCTTTATGTCTGGAGGTAGTGGTCGGGCGTGGGATGTATAGGTTTGTATTGGAACGGCGCGTGTGATGGCGAATTTGATGGACTGTTCAAGGTTTTGGGCTACTGTGTCGATATCGTTGGGTGCGACATGGGGGGTGGGGGGAGGGAATCTGTTAGAACGGCGCGGAAGGTTGCCCAGTCGGCTTTGTTGTAGTTGCGTCTAGGGTGGTGGGTGGAGGGGGCAAGTGATCTTTGGAATGTGAAAATTACAGGAAGATGGTCGGAGGAGAGAGCGTTGTGTACTGTGGGGATGATTTGTCATTAGCCTAGGTTGCGGATGAGAGCTATGTCTAAAATGCTGGGTTGGTGTCTGGGGTTAAATGGTATGTGTGTGGGTGTGTCAGGAGCTATGATTAAGTAGTCTGATCGTTGGGCATGTCTGCTGAGCTTAGAGCCGGCCCTGTTATTGTTTCCGGAATGCCAGTCGGTGTGTGTTGCATTGAAATCCCCTGCAATTAATACTGCGGGATGTATATTGAGGAGGGTGTCTATGTCTGTTGTGGCTATGTCGGTGGGAGGATTGTATGCAGCAATGAGGAGGAGCTTGGTGGTTCCATGTTGTACGTATACTCCTGAAGCTTCTAGGCGTTGTAGAGGAGGAATATGGGCTTGGTTATGAAGTATATCATGTTTAATTATAACCGCAGTGCCCCCGCCCCGGCGGTTTCTGTCGTTGCGGTAGACGCGGTAGTCTGGGATGTTGAGTCGGTCATTTTGGGAGAGTCGTGTTTCAGTGATGAGTGCGGCATATATGTTATGGGTGTGGAGGAAGTCCGTCAGCTCAGCCTTGCGCTGGCGCCGTCCGTAAGCGTTCCAAGTCGCTATTTTCGTCAGGTCAGTCGCCATAGAAGTGAAGGTCGGGGTTTGCGCATAGGGCAAAGAAGGAGTTAAACTCCCTCAGGATCACCCTCGTATTGTGTGGCTGGCTCAGTAGCGTATTCAGGACGTGCATCATTGTGTCCCTGGCGGTGGTCCAAGGCATCCGGGAGCTCTGGAGGCTGGGCTCTATGGTCGAGCGTAGTTGCACGTTTACTGGCAGTCTCTCGGGAGCAGTAGGTCCTCATTCCCAGTGTTGACCCGGTGGAGCTGAGGAGGGGGGTTGTTGCGTGGTGGGTGGTTTGGAGTCTGTCTGGGAAGGCGCTGGGGGAGAGGTTCCGGATGTGGGGGTTGTTGCTCCTGTTGAGGTTGCTGGTGGTTGAAGTGGCTTTGGTTGTTGTGGGAGCTCTGGTGGGCTCGTGGTGCGGTGTTTCGGAGGCGAGCGAGTGCCGCCTGGTACACCGGGCAGCCCCTATAGCGCGCCCCGTGGTCCCGGCTATGGCACAAGGCGCAGCGCCTTGCGTCGAGCGGAGCTCTGCATGTAGCCGACTCGTGAGAGGCGGCACATTTAGAGCAGATCCCGCGGGGGGCCCTACAGTGCTGCCCGGAGTGGCCGAGGGCCAGGCATCTTGTACACTGCAGCGGTATCAATGGTTTTCGGTAGTCTTCGCACTGCACCCTGAAATGCAATACAGATTTGGTTGAAGAGATCATTTTGTGGTAATCTTCTATGGTGGTAACATGGTGGTGGTCTTTTGTCGGTCGAAACGTCTAAGTTGGACCACACGGGCCACGTGGAGGCCGGAGGACTCGAGGTCTTCCTTAACCTCCCGCTCAGCACCGTCTATAGGGAGGCGTTTGAAAACCGCCCTATAGCTTCTCCCCTCAGAGGGGGGAGTCACGTGGAAGTCGAGGCTATACCTCCTCAGGAATAGCACTAGGTTCCTGTAGTCAGGCGCGCAACTCATTCGTATGCAGAAATCACGCGACTGAGGAGCTTAACTGACGGAGTAGTCCTCCGGGTGACACTCTCGGTCAAAGTTTCGGAGGACGGTCCCCAGCTCTGTAGCGTGCCGCTGTCGGATGTACAGGGGGGCTTGGAATATCGTCTGCGCGGCTTCCGCGTAGCTGCGGCGTCTTTCGTTACTGTCACTGGGGGAGGATTGAGAGTTGGAGGGGAGGTAAGTGCTGGATCAGCGTCTAAGGCAGGCGGATCAGAAGTCGGTGCGTTTGGCACGGTCAGTCTGTTCAGTCTGGGGTCTGTGCGAGATGTGCAGGCGGATGATGTAGAGGGTTCGGCAGGTCTGCGTATGGTGTGTTCCGGCTGAGGTTGCCTTGCGGCAGATGATGATGGAGGGCCCTGAATGGCCACCGGGAAAGGGGTAGGCGGCCGGGGAGAGTTAGTTTCAGTAGCAGAGTCAGTGGGTTGTAGATTCCTTGGTGAGGATGGTCGTGTTGAAGTGGCCAGTGGTTCGGTAAATGAATCGTCATGCAGTGTGGAGTTTGGCGAAGAAGAGGATGATGATGAGAGGTTGCCGGGGGGCTGAAAGGAGCAGTGGGTGACGAGAGACGGTCGGTTTCAGTGGTATTCGGTTTGGCGTCACCGACCTCACCCAGGAGGTGTGTGTGATGATGATGTGTATAGGGGCGCTCAACTACGGCGGTCATCAGCGCCCTTTAAAAAAAAAACAAGTCATGGCAAAAGCCAGATATAAACATTTCTAAAAATATATTTTATCTATAAATCCATTAAAACTGCACACATACAGATATTAAATAAAAAAAAATAAAAAAAAAATAATAATAAAAAAAAAGACACTTGAGGTTAAATTCTAAAATCCACAGCTGAAACAAACGCTAAAACTTTGCTCACCGCCCTTTCGTCATCCGCGAGGATCTCCGCCAAGCTGGCCGGCAGCTGGAGAGACCTGCGGAGACGTGCCAAGCTAAAACAGTCTAAAAGCAGGTGACGGACAGTCAGGTCCGCACTGCACAGTGGGCAAACGGGAACTGGAGTCCTATTCAATAAAAAGCTGTGGCTAAAATAACAATGCCCAATGCGCAACCGAGCCAAAATCACCTCCTCGCGGCGAGCTGACCGACAGGAGGTAACCCAGGGAATCGGAAGTTCCTTGACTGATCTAAGTTTATTATTGCGGAGAGCGGACCACTCTTCCTGCCAGCAGGTTTGCACAGATCTCCGCAATACGGCCCTAAAATCTTCGGATGTCACACATGGTAGACGAACCCTGGGCTTCGTGGTAGCCGTCTTGGCTGCCGAATCCGCCATTTCATTCCCCCGCAAGCCTACGTGACCAGGGATCCATGCACACACCACGCTAACGCCAGAAGCGTGTAAAACGTGGAGGGCATCCTGTATCCGCTGCACAATAGGGTGGTAGTTGTACAGCTGCCGTAGGCTTTGAAGTGCACTGAGGGAATCACTCAGGATTAAGCAGTTCCCCAACTTTCGTCGACGTACGTGTAAAATGGCTCGGTATATGGCATAGAGCTCTGCGGTAAAAATGGAAGTGCTAGTGTGGAATCCGAATGTATAGGGTTCGGTTCCACACACGTAAGCACAACCGACGCCATCTGAATTCTTGGACCCATCGGTGTAAATTTTAATATGGTCCTGATATCGCGATAAAAATTCCAAAAAGCATATGCGGATACTAGACATAGACATGGTAGATTTATCATGTGTGGTCATGCCCAGATCAACGTGGGACGCTCTGCACAACCAAGGAGGGTATGTCCTCTCCCCCTAGGATACATCTTGGGCATTTCAGTATTAAGATGTCTAAGCAGCTCCCGGAAACGAAAACCAGGTGGCTTTGGTTTAATAGAAGTGTTCCTATAACGCACGTCCATGAAGGTGTTAAAGAACGGCGTAAACGTTGGATGTGTGGGCATGCAATTAAGTCCACAGCCATAATTTGCTAATAGCATGTTGCGCCTGTACTGCAGAGGAGGTTCTGCAGACTCAGCATACAGGCTTATAACTCGGCTCGTTGGAAATGCCCCAACTGCTATACGTATGCCACAATTATGGACTGTGTCTAATCTCTTCAGCACAGATGGTCGTGCTGAGCCATAAACGATACTACCATAATCTAATTTGGAACGGATGAGTGTGCGATACAGTCGCAATAACACTGTACGATCCGCTCCCCACGATTTTCCACTTAGTACCCGCAAGATATTTAAAGATCGGTCACATCGTGCTTTCAGTTGTGCTATATGCGACGACCAACTAAGTTTTCTGTCAAATATCAATCCAAGGAACCTCGTCTCATCTGCAAAAGGTAGTAGATCAGCGCCTAGCCGGAGCCTTGGAGGTAATCGACTCCGCTGACGCCAGAAGTTAACACAGATGGTTTTCTCAGCAGAGAATCGGAAGCCGTTCTTTAAACTCCAAACCTTAAGGTTGTCCAAGGTGGTCTGGAGACGGCGCTCTATAAACGAAGTGCGCTGAGATGAACAGTAGACGGCAAAGTCATCTACGAATAGGCATGACGAGACCCCCGGAGGTACACATTTCGAGATAGAATTAATCGCAATAGCAAACAATGTAACACTTAGCACCGATCCCTGTGGTACACCGTTCTCTTGAACGAAAAGGTTCGAAAGAACCGAGCCAACCCTTACTCGGAATACGCGGTCTTTCAAGAATTTCTGAAGGAAGAGTGGTAGGCGTCCACGTATATTCCAGGTGTGCAAAGTACGTAGCAACCCTGCACGCCAACACGTATCATAAGCCTTTTCGAGGTCAAAAAATATTCCGACTGTTTGACAATTTTTAAGAAAGCCGTTCATAATCTGTGTCGACATGGACACAAGATGATCCACTGTTGAACGGCGTCGTCGAAAACCGCACTGGATGTTATTCAGTAGGTTGTGCGTTTCCAGCCACCATACCAACCGCCCATTTATCATGCGTTCCATCACCTTGCAGACGCAACTGGTGAGGGAAATAGGACGGTAGCTAGAAGGGAGGTGACGGTCCTTGCCAGCTTTCAAGATAGGTATAATGGTGGCTTCTCGCCACTTGTCCGGGAACGTGGCATCAACCCAAACACGGTTATAGACCTCGAGCAGGTATGCCTTACCTTCAGGTGAGAGATGTTGTAACATTTGAACGTGGATTCCGTCCGGTCCTGGCGCTGTCAGTCGCGATGATGAAAGAGCGTGTTCTAACTCCGCCAAGGTGAAGAGGCGGTTATAATCTTCAAGGTTTCTGGAACTAAACACGAAACCTTGAGATTCCACCTGAGTCTTAATTGAGATAAACTCAGGAGCATAATTACTTGAGCTAGACACCTGAGCGAAAGCACAGCCGAAGGTGTTAGCCACGACAAACGGATCAACAACAACTCCTGCAGGTGTTTTCAGACCAGCGATTGGCAAGTGGGTTGATTTTCCGGCCACGCGCCTTAACCTATCCCATACAACAGATGATGGTGTCCATCTGTTAAAAGATGAGACAAAGTTGTTCCATGAGATCTTTTTGCTATCCTTAATTATTTGCCTAGACTGTGCACGCGCTTTCTTGTACTCAATTAGATTACTTTGGGTAGGGTGTCGTTGAAATACCCGTAGAGCACGTCTACGAGCACGAATAGCATTCCGGCAGTCGTTGTTCCACCACGGGACAGGAAGTCGACCAGGTCGGGTGGCCGAACGTGGAATAGACTCATCTGCAGCGGAAAGAATTGTCTCTGAGAGATGATCGACTAGATCATTCACAGAATCGTGCTCATTGTAATCAAAGACAGCCAACTGGGTGTAAAGGTTCCAGTTGGCACGATCAAAGCGCCATCTAGGGTTACGTGAGGTAGACACATCGTGTGCTAAGAGACTCAGAAGACATGGGAAGTGGTCGCTGGAATGTAAATCAGAGATGACATTCCACTGCAATGAAACTGCTAACTGGGATGAACATACTGCCAAATCGATGTGCGAATAGGTGTTATAAGCGTCTGAGAGGAACGTTGGCTCTCCGGAATTCAGGAGAACCAAGTTATTGCTCTCCAAGAATTTTGCAATGAGGTGGCCTCTCGAACATGCCCGAGTTGAACCCCATAGTGGGTGATGGGCATTAAGGTCTCCAACTATTAGAAATGGTGTTGAAAGTTGGGAAACCAGATCTTCAAGGTCAATTAACGAGAGGTCATCTGATGGCGGGAGATATACATTGCAAATGCAAAATTCGATGGTTGGCAGCTTAATCCTTACAGCTACAGATTGTATATCAGATTGCAGCTGTACCGGGTCTACAAATATGTCATCCCTGAGGAGCATCATAGTGCCCCCGTGAGCAGGAATGCCCTCTTCTGTGTCAATATCACACCGCAGTGGTGTGTAGCGTCGAATTTTAAACTTGTCTTGCGGTCGTAGCTTAGTCTCTTGTAAGCATACCACTAAGGGGTTATGCTTACTGAGCAAAAGCTCCAATTCTGGTCGATGTGCTCTTAAACCCCGCAAGTTCCATTGGAGGATAGCCATTGGAACTATGGAGATAGGTTGTAATAGGTCTTCTACATTAAGAGGACTTTAACGGTGGCCGAATCAGCTTACCCTTTTTCTTCGGTGTGGGGCTAACACCTGTTTCCTTTTCATCGGGTTTGTCCTGGCGCTTTTTCATTGCCGTTCTTGCAGTGTGGTCCGTGTCTTCCTGGTCCATTTCTTCCACGGATGAGGCCCCTTTTCCTATAGAAAACTTAGGTTCGAGGACCTCAAACCGGTTGGACACAGAGATCGACGATGATGACAGTTGTCGATCCGTGTCTTCACCAGAGGACCCCTCGGAAGATGAACTTCTAGATGCCCTAGAACCTTTTTTCTTGCCGGTCTCTTTGTTAGTAACTTTAAGAAAGTCTGATTTTGTGTAAGCGGTCTTAAACTTTTTGGGCGGTGCATCGTACACTATATTGGGCTGGACTTTCGATGAAGTTGACGGCTTTGGTGATGTCGGTGCGGACTTCTCCCTCGGTGATTTAGGTGAGAGAGGAGCCGGCCCGGATTGCTTGGTAGGCTTTCGAGCTGGTGTGGCAGTAAGGACCTTGTCTGTTATACTAGCCTCACAATCGCTGGTCTGAGTTGCGATTTCTTTCCTCGGTGCCACCTTAGCAGCTACGGAGCTGTAGGTACCGGACTTTGGCACCGAGGGTAGACGAGTACGTAGGACTTTACGGGCATCCGAGAAAGATAACTTCTCACTTACTCGGATCTCCTGTATCGCCTTTTCCTCTAGGAATCGTGGGCACTCTCTGTGGCTGGATGGATGTTCACCAGCACAGTTGACACATTTTGCCGGGGATGTGCAGGCATCCTCGTGCTTAGACAGACCACACTGAACGCATGTTGGCACACCGCTACAAAAATCACTCGTATGACCGAAGCGCTGACATTTAAAGCACCTGAGTGGGTTTGGTATATATGGCCTAACCTCTATGGACTCATACCCTGCCCTAAGCCTTTGCGGGAGATCTACCCTATCAAAGGTCAGGAACAAGGTACGGGTAGGCACCAATTCCCCTTGCTCTCTACGTTGCACCCGGTATACTGCAGTGACACCCTGGTCTTGTAGGTTCTCCTTTATTTCTTCATTTGACATCCCGTCCAACGCACGAGTGGTGACGACCCCGCGGGAGGAGTTTAGGGTCTTGTGCACCGCAATTGTGACGGGATAGCTGCCCAATAATGTGGCTTTTATTAATGTTGCCGCCTGGGAAGTCGTGTGTGCTTCCACAAGGAGCGTGCCGTTTCTGGAGCGCGTACAGGACTTGACTGGACCGGCAATCTTGTCTAATCCCTTCTGGATTATAAAAGGGTTAACTGTCAAAAAGTTCTTACCTTCCTCCTTTCTTGTTACAACTAAGTAGCGAGGACCAAAAGACTCGACTACTTCCTTTCCAGCTTGGTTAAATGATTTATTATTATTGTTATTATTGTTTTTAAGGTTTACCATGAAAGTTGGCGTAAGATTCATCCCCCAGTGCTCCCCACCCACCACGGAGCCCAACAAGGGGTCATCCCACTGGGATGACAGGGCTACACAGGGGATATAGCGAGCTCGCCGTCCCACTCACCCTGGAGGTCGGTACAATACCTAGTCCTAGCCGATTGATTAGGGGTGGGTTAGTCCCTAACCTCCCGTTTAGGCGAAGCAGAAGCCAAAGTAGTGTATTAGTAATGCGTACCCTCCCCGAATTCAGAAAAATACTGTTACGAGCTCAGATACGCATCCCTCAACCACCAGGACTAACCTTTCCACCGACACGGGTCTCCACGCACGGCCTACACGTGGGTGGGTCTGTTGACCGTCTCCCTCAGCCACGAAGAGGAGCCCACACGAGGGAGACTGTTGGCTCGGGACCCCGGGTTCGCCAAACCCGTACCTACCGAAGTAGGCCCCTGGGGGGGCACCCAGGAGGTTCCTGGCCACTATTCGGCCCGGTGGTGCCACGTCCATGGGGAAATGGACAGTGGGTTTTCCACTTGCCCATGGTGTCGATGATGGGTGTTAATGAACTTAAAGCTAATAGCCAGAGGAAGGAAGAAGTACAGTGAGAGAGAAAGACTTCTGTAGAGGGTGCTTAGTAGCGCAAACAGCAGTGGGCCGGACCCGGAGGCGCCTAAGAACCAGTCGGAGACTGTTGGCTGAGGCCTTGCTGTTTTGCCCAAGTACAGAAGGAGCGCTTGTTAGAGCGCAGCCTCGGTGAGGGTGCAGGTCCGCAGCTGATGTTGGGCACGCAGGCGGAGTGGCCGGCACGGAGGGCTGGCAGGCTGGTGGCTGGCACGGACAGAGAGCAGCGTGTGAGCGCTGCCTCGCCGGTCAGATCGCTGGCTCCTTGAAGGTCTCGCGGGCTCGAACTCCCTTCTTCTCGCTAGGACTCCAGTCCTAGCTAGTCGGGCTCTTCAGGTATTACACCTGTGACGTCTCGACGCGAAGTCCAGACACACAGCATAGAGGTCGTTGAAGGTGACCCCTAGATATGTCGCTGAGTTGGACGACGCGAAGTCCCAAATCTCTAGGAGAATGCAGCAGCGTGCGAGCGACAAGATCAACCTCCAAGAAAACAGCCGGCCAGCTCCACATCAGCCAGACGAGGTACACGGCCTAAGCCAACGTCTTAAAAGACGTATTTATAAGGCGCCTTCGGGTTCGGCACTCTGTACCTCACGCTTTTTAGCAAGTCTGTGTATATAGCCTAGGTTAGCTGCGCACTGCACTTCGGTGCAGGGCAAAAATGCCCGATCAAAAGGGTCCAACCCCACCATCCCATGCATCCAACCATCAAGTAATGGATGCAATACCTAGCACCAGCACTGGTGTAACACACCCTGCAGTCAGGGCCCCAACCCAGACTGTAGGAAGCAAACGGCCTCGCCGAAAGCTCGAAAAGAGCGTAAATGGCAAGGCCAACAGACTCGCTGTCGCCAAGCAGCAATCCGACAAGGGCACTTCCCGCGTTACATCGCAACGGGTAGGCCAAAACTCAGAGAGTGAGCTCTCAGATTCCTGCTCCGATTCTGAAGCAGAATTTTTCAATGGAAATTCATCCTCTAAAATGGACGTCGGCGAGGAAGAGCTCAGTTCGTCAAACGTCTCTACGGATGTTGACGAGACTGAGTTTCAAAGAGTATCCAACCGGCGTAGGGCAAGACGGGCCGCTCGTTTGGAGACAGCTGGAGGGCCCAGTCAATCTGGACCAGCCAGGAGGCACATTCCGCCTATAATCGTGGACGACTTCCGGGGTATGGTGGGCTTCCTGAAGGAAGTCATGCCTGCCCTTTCGGCGTCGTGCGGGGTTACTAGGCGGAAGAGCCGCTTTGTCTTCCAGGCCCGCAACGCCGAAGACTACCAAATCCTCCTCAGGGCACTGGGCAAGAAGTCTATTCCCTACTTCACCTTCGGCCTAGACAAGAGCCGTGACATCAAGAGGGTCATCAGAGGCCTACCAGTGGACACACCGGTGGGTGATATTGTGGATGACCTCAGCCGTCAGGGCATCCAGCCCCGTTTGGTCAGGCGCTGACCAAACCAGCTCCGCAGGGTCCACCTGGCCCTGTCCCCATCCCCCTATTCCTGGTGATAGTGGAACGTGCCAACGATCCGGAGGGGAAGCTAGATGGTGTCACAACCATCTGTTACCTCCGAGTGAGGAAAGAGGCAGTCAGGAGCTCTGGCGGTCCCCCCCCCCAATGTCACCGGTGTCTGGGATTTAACCATTCCAGTCACTTCTGCAAGAGTACTCCCCGCTGCTTGAGGTGCAGTGGACCTCATGAGAAAGAGGTTTGTCCCAGGTCACCCACCGATGAGCCTACATGTGCCAACTGCAAGGGCAAACATGTGGCTTGCTACGGCGGATGTCCAGCCCGTAAGGCAGTCATAGCTGCTAATCGAAGAAACCCTTCAAGACAGCAGCAGCCAGCTACAACCAGGGTGGAGCAAAGACCGCTCCCAACAACGACCACCAGCGCACGGCCCAACCACCGGCAGGAACAACAGGTAGTAGTAGTAGTATTACAGTTTTGGGGGGCGCACAACTGCTTTGGTTATTAGCGCCCTAACAACGCTAAAAGGTTA
The DNA here is from genome assembly GCA_030765055.1 of Mantis religiosa. Classification (NCBI taxonomy): domain Eukaryota; kingdom Metazoa; phylum Arthropoda; class Insecta; order Mantodea; family Mantidae; genus Mantis; species Mantis religiosa. Next base: position 8,656,431 of record JAUKNK010000016.1, read on the forward strand.
ACAGGAAGATGACAGGCATGAAGCCTGTAGGTCGAATTGGTAAAAGATTAAAACATCACTAAAACAATGCCAGTAGCGGTAAAACAATAAGAGCCAGTTTGACTGAAGGGCCGACGAGCAGAAAAGGTGGAAAGAGAATTGTTATATACGACGATCCAAACCACTTAGGTGAATAAAGCTTAAAACTTGCTGTATAGCGCTTGATGTGTCTGCTAGTATCTCTGCCATAGTTGTTGGCAGACCTAAAGACGCACGTAAGGGAGCTAAAAACTGGCACTGTATTAAAATATGTCGCACCGTTAGTAGCTCGTCGCAGCGAGGGCAAACTGGTGCAGGACCTGAACACAAGAGATGGCTATGACTAAACCGGCACTGCCCGATACGTAGTCTGGCTAAAATTACTTCCTCGCGCCGGCAACCACGGGAGGAAGTGTGCCAGGGGACAGGGAGGGGTTTTACCTCCCGAAGTTTGTTCCGCTTGACAGCGCTCCAAGAATTTTTCCAGCGAGAAGCGTGAAGTCCCCGTAAAACAGCGCTAAAATCAACCGAGGGTACCTGAGAGCTAGAACACCTGGCACATGAAAGGGCAACTTTCGCGGCGATATCAGCGTCCTCGTTACCTGGTAGGCCTACATGTCCAGGGACCCACACGAAAGACACGCTGATGCGATCGTCAGCGAGCAAGTGAAGGCGATCCTGGACACGCTGCACTAGAGGGTGGTAGGCGTACAGCGACCTGAGGCTTTGGAGGGCGCTTAAAGAATCTGAGCAAATCACCCAGCGCTGCGATCCTTGCCTATGAATATATAAAATAGCTTGATAAATAGCAAACAGCTCGGCGGTAAAAATCGAGCACTGCGGTAAGAGGCGAAATTTAAAACTCTGGTCACGGTGAATAAAAGCACATCCGAATCCTTGGTCGTCTTTCGAGCCATCTGTGTATATAAAATTACAGTGGCCATAATGAGACTTAAGTTCGAAAAACGACGTACGAATGTTCGAAGGAGGGGTGGTGGATTTCGGCATAGCCGTTAACCTCAGATCAACGGGGATTTCCAAGCGGAGCCAGGGGGCAAAACGGCACTCTCCCCTGTGGAACACAGATGACAATGTGATGTCTAAGAGTCGCAAAAGTAAGCGAAACCGAACGCCTGGAGGGAGCAACGCTAGGGGGCTCGTCGGGTACTGGCGATCCAAAGAGTCGTTAAAAAACGGTTTAAAAGAGGGATGTTCCGGCATACTTAAGAGTTTGCAGGCGTAAATGCACAAAAAAACATCGCGCCGATATGAAAGCGGTGGTTCGGCGGCTTCCGCACACAGACTCACTGTTGGGCTAGTGGGAAAGGCACCAGTACTCAACCTGATTGCACGGTGATGGATTGGATCTAGGCGACTTAAAATCGACGAACGGCCCCTCAAAATCCAACCTCTGCGGTCCTCGTCCCGAGGGGTGGGCAACAGGAAGTAGGGGACTGACTGATGGGGTGATGTACGGTGGGGACTTAGTGTACCCACGACCGCTACGGCTGCCGAGAAGGCCCATCAGTAACCCCGAAAACTGGCAGAAGAGGCTCTGGTATTCTCCCCCAGGGACCTACTACGGTAGGTACGGGATTAGCGAAACCGGGGTCCCTAGCCACTCACCCTCATTTCATCCCCCTCACTTCCATCAACTGTGCCACGCTGTGCTACTGCTGATCAGTATGCATCACCTTCTTCCCCTTCTAGTTTTTATTATGATTATTAGTACTTAAGGTCTTAGGTTTATAACTCCTGTCTCACCAGCAGGGATCTCTCCTATCTCCGTGGTTCTGTCCCACGGTTTTCAGCGCGGCTTCCGACATGTGTGCTCTCCGGAGGTCTCAAAAGTGAAGGTTGAGCGGACCCTTCGCACTGCCCCTATGTGTAGCCTTAGGTGCGGAGCCCGTCCACACCGTCAAGTACACCCACGTAGCTCCTTGAGGGCCCGGTCTGTGGTAATCTCCCGACGGCCGCGTTTTGCCGTTGGGATAGTATCACGGACCGGACGTGTTACCGCTGACGGAACCCCGGTGTAATCAACCACAAGTCCCCTGAATCCGCGTGTGCCTATTACACGCATGCGCGGCCTAAAGTGGGGAGCCACAGGCGGTTATTCCTGTGGTAGGGGCATAAAGCCGGGGTGTGCGTGGTGAACGGTTTACCCATACGGATAAGCAGTGGATATTGAAGGGTAGCTTTTCTGAGGTACAAATGAGATCGGTCATGGGTGAGGTCCCCATGACGGCACAGACCGTGAAGATTCGGTGTCTTTCTTTCTTTAACCCCCGGATGGCAGGCTGACGCCGACGGTTCCGGATGGGGGTCTCTATCATCATGTCTCCGCGCAAAACCTCTTTCACTGACCCTTTTCTGGTAATGACCTTGGCATGTAATGGCAAAACGTTTAAAGATGTTAGTCCCTTTTATATAAAGCGTGAGCTGGATAAGATCAGTGGCCCTGTCAAAAACGCTACGCGTCTCCGAGACGGTAGCTTACTATTAGAGACCACAAGTGCAGACCAATCTAGTAAACTCCAAAAAGCGTCTTTGTTGGGCTCCTACCCAATCCGGGTAGCCCCACACAAAACACTTAACACCTGTAGAGGAGTAGTCACCACCTCCAGCCTAGATGGTCTTGCAAATGAAGAAATAGTAAGTTGCCTCTCTGACCAGCTGGTTTGTCAGGCGTACCGGCTAGCACGTAAACAGGATGGCAAGGAGTACCCATTACGTACGGTATTTCTAACTTTTGCTGGGACGAAGTTACCCGAATACATATATTGCGGCTACGAACGTGCTACCGTCCGCCAGTATGTCCCGAACCCCATGCGCTGTTTCCAATGTCAGCGGTTCGGACATACTAAGGTCACATGTACTAATCCTGCTCTTTGTGAGCAATGTGGCCTACCGAAGCACGAGGATGCAAACTGCAGTCGAACACCCTGTTGCGTGAACTGTGGTGGCAGTCACCCCTCCAGTTCGCGACAGTGCCCAAGATTCATGGACGAAAAGAGCATTCAGGAGCTACGTGTAAAGGAACGCCTGACCTTTCCAGAGGCACGACGGCGCTTTGAGCAACTAAAGCCTGCTACCACTACTACTGGATATGCGTCAGCAGCTCGCCGTACTCCCAACACCACTGTTGCTGTTCAACACGTCCCTGTCGCCCACGCATCCACGCAGACTGACTTTCTAGCCGTTAAACCTACGTCTCAGACTGTTTGTATATCCACCAGCACTACCTCCGTTTCAACCGTACAGACTCCAGACACCAAGCCATCAGCGGGTAACAACAATCCATTAGTAACTGTGAAAAACCGATCCCGACCACAGCATAGATCACGAAGTCGCTCGCCCTCCATTAGATCCCGGTCTCGTTCTACGAGCCGTAGGAGTTCTGACTCCCGAACATCAGCGGAGTCACAGGACGCTAACGATTTTCGAATCGTAGGGCCCAAGTCAGCCAAGGTCAAGAAAAAGGTTAAAACGGCCCGCTAAAAACTCTTCATGGAAATAATCCAGTGGAATGTCAATGGTTTTCGAGCTCGTGCTCAAGACCTACAACATTTAGTTTCTCAACGGTCACCATCAATTATTTGTCTCCAGGAAACCCACTTACATCCCAATCACTCGTTACACCTTCACTCTTTCTCTGCATTTAGAAGCGACTCTCTTGCAGGTATGCGTGCAAGCGGTGGCGTTGCTACCTTAGTGGCGCCTAACATCTCAGCCGCCAACGTTCCTCTCACCACACCATTGCAAGCTGTGGCCGTTCGGCTAACGTTGGAGAGCATCAGTTTTACCATCTGCAACATCTACCTGCCGCCGCTCAGTATAGTTACAGAGCGGGATCTTCGAGCTCTGTTGGCACAGCTCCCCTCACCACTACTCCTTGTGGGAGATTTGAATGCCAAGCACACGCTCTGGGGATCAGACACTGATGACGCCCGTGGATGCCTCCTCGTAGACGTCTTCGATAAGTCTGACCTGCTTCTGCTAAATACTGGTGACCCGACATTCCTATCATCCGCTTATGGTACACATTCCGTACTAGACCTTTCTTTCTGCAGTCCGTCATTAGTACCACTACTTGAGTGGTCAGTACTTTCCGACCTCTTTGGCAGTGATCATTACCCCATTAACATTCATTTTTCTGGCCGCCAATGTGTACCGTCTCGACATCCTCGCTGGATTATTTCCAAAGCTAACAGGGGAAAATTCCAATCCCTGATACACCTCATCGACGATGGTTTCGACACCATGGACGAAATGGTGGAATATTTCACTTGCTCGATCCTGCTCGCAGCAGAATCCAGCATTCCTCGATGTTCACCTACACCACGTCGTATCCCTGTACCGTGGTGGTCCGAGGAATGCAGTTTGGCTGTCAAAGCACGCAAACGTGCTTTGCGCGTTTTTCAGCGGCACCCGACGGAAGGGAACTTCGTCGCCTTCAAACGTTCTCGCGCTAGGGCACGCTTCATACTGCGCAACGCAAAACGTAAATCCTGGGAAGCCTATGTGTCTTCGCTTTCCCGGCGCAGCTCTACCCAACAAGTATGGTCAGCTGTTCGGCGGATGTATGGCAAGTATCGCCGGACGGTAATTCCCGGCCTTGCCATCAACGGTTCCATGTACACCACCTAGCAGGACATAGCTGAAGCCCTAGCTACCACATTTGCTGCTACTAGCCAAACTGCCCGCTATGACGCTCTCTTCCTGCCTATTAAGGAAAAGGCGGAGCGGGTACCACTGAATTTTAAAAGTGACTGCACCGAGCCGTACAATCAACCTTTTACCGCAGCCGAGCTCGCCCATTCTCTGGCATTAGCAAAGGATTCTTCTCCAGGTCCCGATGACGTACACCGACAGATGCTGCTACATCTTCCATCTGAGGCGCTATCTTTCCTTTTAAACATCTATAACCGCATTTGGCATGAGCGGGTTTTCCCTTCCTCCTGGCGAGAGGGTATTGTCATCCCCATCCCTCGTCCCGGAAAGGACCGCACGCTCCCATCTAGCTACCGCCCCATTTGCCTGACGAGTGTCATCTGTAAGACGTTGGAGCGAATGATAAACGCTCGGTTAAATTGGTGGCTAGAAAAACATAACCATCTGTCCAACTTGCAATGCGGTTTTCGTCGCCATCGCTCAAGTGTCGATAATCTAACACGCCTTGAGGGGTATATCTCCGATGCCTTTTTATTGAAACAGCACGTCGTGGGCGTGTTCCTAGACCTGGAGAAGGCCTATGACACCACCTGGCGGTACGGCATACTCCGTAACCTACATGGTTACGGCATGCGTGGTCATCTACCCGAGTTTTTATGTAATTTTTTAAAACTTCGCCGTTTTCGTGTGCGTATAGGTAAAACGATATCCCAGGAACGGATACAGGAGAACGGTGTACCTCAAGGTTCGATTTTGAGCGTCCCCCTTTTCGCCGTAGCGATTAACGGCATCACTAGTGCCGTTCGAAGTGGAATTCCATCATCCCTCTATGTTGACGACTTCGCAGTCTATTATAGGTCTGCCAACATAGATCACATTGAGCGCCAACTGCAGCTGACCATTGCCCAGCTAGCAGCTTGGGCGCTTCAAAACGGCTTCCGTTTTTCAGCTGCGAAGACGCAGTGTATCCACTTTCACCGCCTACGAGGAATTCACCCGCCTCCTGATCTTCATTTAAACGGCACACCCCTGCCATTTGTTTCACACCTGAAGTTCTTGGGCCTCTACTTGGACCGACAGTTAAATTGGGAGCACCACATTCGTCACCTTCGAGCCTCTTGCGATCGTTCTCTTCGGGTGCTGAAGGTATTATCTGGAGCATCTTGGGGGGGGGGGCGATCGCACGGTAATGTTGAGGCTGTACCGCTCTCTGGTTCGGTCCAAGCTGGACTATGGCAGTTTTATTTATGGCGCAGCGACCGCCTCTAAACTTCGCCTTTTAGACACCGTGCATCACACTGGCATCCGCCTTGCCACAGGAGCATTCCGCACCAGTCGAGTCGACTGCCTGTATGCAGACTCAGGCGAACCTCCACTGCATATTCGTCGCTCGATGTTACTCTGCTCATACGTCTCGAAGCTGGCAAGTCATCCCAATCATCCTTGTTTTAAACCAGTTCTGTGTCCAGATTTAGTCCACCGTTATATGCGCTCTGGTTCTCGGACACGCCCCGTGGGAATAAGATTTCGGGATCACCTACATTCCCATGGCATCCGAATGCCTCGCGTGGAGAGGTCGTCCATCTGCCCTTATCCTGCATGGCAGCTCAATCGTGCGCGGTTCGATCTAACTCTTTCAAACAACCCTAGACTCGCTACTCCACATTCGGTGTTCCAACAACTTTTTGCCAAATTACTGGGCCGTTACCCTAACTACGTTCCGGTCTTTACAGACGGTTCCCAGTTAGGTAACGCTACGGGTTGCGCATTCTTCATTAACGGTGAGACTCATAAATTTCGACTTCTGGACTCCACTTCGGTCTTCTCAGCAGAGCTATATGCCATCTTTTATTTGCTCCTTTTTATTTGCAAGTTAGCTCCTGGCTCTTTTATCATCTGCACTGACTGTCTAAGTCCGCTTCAGGCCTTACAACAGCACACTACCGCTCACACACTGGTTTTAAAAATACAGACCCAGATCTCGCAAATGCTCAGTCGCGGATACAATTTTGTTTTTACTTGGACCCCAGGCCATGTAGGGATTTGCGGGAACGAGGAGGCGGACGCGGCTGCTAAGTCTGCTTGCCGTTTGCCCCGGAGTTTAACAACTACAGTGCCACTCCAGGACGTGCAACGTTTTTTCCGTCGCCAACTCCTCTCTGCTTGGCAGCACTCCTGGACAGCTTTACAAGGCACACAACTCCGGGCAATTAAAGACAGCGTACGACCCTGGCCAACTTCCTGCAGGGATAACCGGCGAGCCGAGGTGATACTCACCCGGCTCAGAATTGGGCACACACGAGGTACTCATGGTCATTTGTTGAGAGGGGAACCGGCCCCAGTGTGTGCTCCGTGTGCCGTACGCCTCACTGTGCGGCATATTTTACTGGATTGCCCACAGTACGTCCGCGTTCGCCAGTCTTTGGGCTTGGGAGCTAACTTGCTCAGTATTTTAGGTGACGACCCAGTGGCCGTGGATAAGGCACTGCGGTTTATTTTTAAAATCGGTTTTAATAAACAAGTATGACTTGTGTTTTATATCTATTGCTTTTAGAGATTTTAAAGTTTTAGTACCGGGACGAGCTTTAATGTCTTTTTAATAGTTGAGTGTTTATATTTTATCTTATTTTTTAACTTTGTGTAGCTTTTAGATTTTAGTGTTGACTTAGGGCCCAAATGACCTTGTTGTCGACGGGCCCTAAAACCCTACACACTCACTCACTCACTCGACGAACGAGCCGAGGAGTACACGAGGCAACCGTAATCGAGTTTGGATCAGACTAGGCAACGGTAGAGTCGTAGAAGTATTGTCCGATTTGCGCCCCAGGATGTGCCACTTGAAACGCGTATAAGATTGAGAGAACGGTCACACCTTGCTCTTAAATACGTGATATGAGACGACCAGCTCAGCTTTCTGTCAAAGATCAATCCTAAAAATTTTGCCTCGTCTGCGAATGGAAGGACAGCTGGGCCGAGGTGTAGAGAAGGCTTCCGGCGCCAGAAGTTAACGCAGACGGTCTTCTCGGCGGAAAACCTAAAGCCGTTTTGGATACTCCAAGTGTAGAGTCGATCTAGACAACCTTGGAGGCGGCGTTCGAGCAGACACGTCCGCCGAGAGCTGCAATAGATGGCAAAGTCGTCGACAAACAAAGAGGAGGAAATACCCTGTGGAACACACGCTACAATAGGATTGATCGCAATGGCAAACAGTGTGACGCTGAGCACCGAGCCCTGCGGTACTCCGTTCTCTTGGATAAAAATACGGGTTAAAACTGAACCCACGCGCACGCGAAAGACTCTATCCCTCATGAACCCTCGAATAAAAAGGGGTAGACGGCCACGGATACCCCAATTATGTAGTGTACGCAGAATGCCGTACCTCCAACATGTGTCGTACGCCTTGGCAAGATCAAAACAGACGGCAACCGTTTGATTCCTGCGCAAAAAATTGTCCATCATGTGTGTGGATAGGGATACAAGGTGATCGGTTGTGGAACGGAAGCGTTTGGAGCCACATTGGACGTTGGACAACAGATGTTGGGATTCCAGCCACCATGCCAATCGCCCGTGTATCATGCGCTACATCACCTTGCAAATGACGCTGGTGAGGGAGATAGGGCGATAGCTGGAAGGTAGATGGGGGTCCTTACCAGGCTTTAAAATCGGGACGATGGTGGCCTCGCGCCAGGCGGATGGAAATGTGGCGGTACGCCATACGTGGTTGTATACACTTAGAAGAAGCCTTTTTCCAAGGGAGGTAAGATGTTGCAACATAAGAAGGTGTATACCATCTGGACCAGGTGCGGAGGGTCGGGAGGAGGCTAGGGCCCTCTCTAGTTCGGCCTCGGTGAAATCCGTGTTGTAATATTCGGTATTGGAGGAGGAAAAGGAGAGCTCATGGGATTCAACGCGGTCTTTCTTGGATAGGAATGCTGCAGGATAGTGATAGGAGCTGGAAACATCAGCAAAAGCAGTACCCAAGTCGTCAGCAACGGCTCCGGGTATAACGATGGTGTCATTATTCAGTCGAAGACCAGGAATCGTGAGCCTGGAAGCTTTGCCAGCAACGCGGCGAAGCCGGTCCCATACAAGAGAAGATGGTGTGGAGAGATTAAACGACTCGACAAAGCGGTTCCAGGAGGCCCGTTTACTGTTTGTAATAATGCGCCGAGCTCTGGCACGAAGTCGTTTGTACGTGACCAGATTGTCAAGAGTAGGGTAGCGCCGAAATACCTTAAGTGCCTTCCTCCGTGCTTGGATCGCCGCCCTGCATTCATCAGACCACCAAGGGACTGGCAAGCGTTTCGGGTGGGAGGAGGAGCGGGGGATGGCTTGTTCGGCCGCGGATGAAATGACGGAGGTTAGGTGATCCACCATCTCGTCAACATCGCTGAAGAGGCGGTTCACGAAGACAGCCAAGCCGGAGTAAAGGGGCCACTGCGCTCTGTGGAATTACCAGTGGGGTACACGCGACGATGGAGCAGTGTGTGTAAGCAAGCGTATGACACACGGAAAATGGTCGCTGCCAAAGCAGTCAGAGAAGACGTTCCACTGTAAGCGGGGTGTAAGCTGATGGGAGCAAACTGCTAAGTCGAGGTGAGAAAAATTGCCACTGGAGTCGGACAGAAAGGTAGGTTCGCCGGTGTTTAGAACAGAGAGATTATACTGAGCAAAAAAGTCAAAGAGGTCGTTCCCCCTTGCACAAGCCCGTGGTGGTCCCCATAGAGGGTGGTGGGCATTGAAGTCTCCCAAGAGCAGATAAGGCGTCGGGAGCTGCGCTACTAAAGCTGCAAGATCGGCAATAGGGAGAGGAGATGAAGGTGGAAAATAAACAGTACAAAGCGTAAATGAAAAACCAGGGAAACGTAACCTGACTGCAACAGCTTGCAGGAGGGTGGTAAGCCTATGAGTTTGATAATAAACGTGGTCACTGATAAGTAACATAACACCGCCATGGGCAGGAGAACCAGGAGTCGGTGGGAAATCAAAGCGCACCGATGTGTAGCCAGGAAAGGTGAAAGCATCCTGGCTGTGAAGCTTTGTCTCCTGCAGACACCAAATACTGGGTGACAGCAAAGATGTGAGCATTTGTAATTCAGTTCTGCGTGTACGAATGCCACGGGTGTTCCACTGAATAATCGACATTGGGAGGCGAATATAAAATAGATGGTCAAGCTTTTTCACTTGGCCAGAGGTTGACACTTTAATTTACCCTTATTCGTGCGCGTGGGACTGGGACTCTTAGGAGTCGTGGGATCCTCCTCCATAGGCTCGGTTGGAGGGAGAGGGACGGATGCACCGGAAACCGAACACAGGACTTCAAAGCGGTTACCGGTGGCCGTGGGGATCGCAGAACTGCGCGAAGCCCGGCAACGGCTTCTACTATCTTGGGACCGTAATCTCCGAGGTGGTGAGGGAGATGATGCTTTCGATGCGAGCGGTTTACTAGCAGAAGCTGGAGGGTCTTTTAAGAAGTCAGAACGTTTGGGCTGGGTCTTGAATTGTCGAGGTTGAGTATTAACAACTATTTTCTTCGGACTGCGCGACCCAGAAGGGCGTTCATTCACTTTGGCCGGAGCGGCGAGAGCAGAATCCGGGCCCTTTTGGGTACCGAAATCCCGCTTAGATACTGGTGTGGAAACCACTGACCTAAACGTACCAAATTTTAAGAGAGAAGGCTGCCGAGCAAGGTGGCGTCTGCGGGCCTCTGCGAAAGAAATTCGTTCTTTCACCCATAGCTCTTGGATGGCCTTCTCGTCTAGAAAACGTGGGTAGTCGCCTGAATTAGCTGCATGAGAACCTCGACAATTTACGCAGCAGGGAGGAGTCGGACAAGCACCCTCATGGGCCTCGTCGCCGCAACTGGCGCAAATAGGCGTGGTTGCTTTGCAGGTTAACTTAGTGTGACCGTATCGTTGACACCTGAAGCAACGCATAGGCCGTGGAATATAGGGTCGAACGTTAATCACTTCATATCCAGCCTTAATTTTAGATGGCAGCTCTAGACGGTCAAAGGTGAGGAAAAAGCGTGCGAGTCGGTACCGGAACACCGTCACGCATGGTTTTAACGCGGTACACAGAGATGACGCCTTGGTCTGATAAGTAACCCTGGATTTCTGCTTCTGGCATGCCGTCCAGGAGGAAGTAATGACGCCCTTGCTTGAGTTGAGGCTTCTGTGTTTTTCGACGCGGAAGGGACATCCGTGGAGTAATTTGGCCTTTAATAATCGATCGAACTGTATGGCAGTATGCGTCTCAACCAACAAAGAACCAGTTCTAAGACGAGTGCAGGATTTCACCGGGCCAGCGATTTTGTCAAGTCCCGTTTGTATAGCGAAAGGATTCACTGGTAAAAAGGTCTGAGTCTCTTCAAGTCGACTTATTACTAGGTACCGAGCGCTTGAAGCTACGGGTGCCTCTATTACATCATTCACTTGTCGTTTTCGTTTCGGTGTAAGGTTTGCCATAAAAAGTATGGATTTGCTTTCATCCCCCAATGCTCCCCACCCACCACGGAGCCCAACAAGGGGTCATCCCACTGGGATGACAGGGCTACATAGGGGATATAGCGGGCGCGCCGTCCCACTCACCCTGGAGTTCAGTGTCACACCTTGTCCTGGCCGATTGATTAGGGATGGGTTAGTCCCTAACCTCCCGTTTAGGTGAAGCAGTAGCCAAAGTGGTATATTGGTAATGCGCATCCTTCCCGAATTCAGAAAAGCACTGTTACGAGCTCAGATACGCATCCCTCAACCACCAGGACAAACCTTTCCACCGACATGGGTCTCCACGCACGGCCTACACGTGGGTGGGCCTGTTGACCGTCTCCCTCAGCCACGAAGAGGAGCCCACACGAGGGAGACTGTTGGCTCGGGACCCCAGGTTCGCCAAACCCGTACCTACCGAAGTAGGCCCCTGGCAGGAGGAACAACAGGAAAATGAGAGACCGTCCTACGCTAAAGTAGCACAACGGGCCTCTGATGGACCAAAGATGTCACGGGAGGTACACAATACTACCACACAGCCACGCAAACAAAAGCGTACCCCAGCCCCTAAAAACGCTGACACCAACCAGAGTAGGAATGGTGGGAGGCTTTCTCGCGAGCCCCGAAATCCTACTGATCAGGAGAAGCATGGCAAACCCATGCCTCCTAGACAGTTAAGGGATGAGAGGGCGGGAGGAAGACTTGCTCCCATTCGCACACGCACACCCTCGCCACCCAACCAAGTCGCCCAGCAGGCTACACTTCAAACCACTCCTCTCACAGCTACACTCGACCTCTCAGATGTGTTCACGTGGCTGCAGCAGTTGCTGCTTACGCATGGACAGAAGTTCTGCGAGCTCGTCGTGAAGTTCTTCACCTCTTCCGACCCGGCTGGTAAGATGCTGGTAGCAATGGAGGCGATGGCCCTCCTGACAGCAGGTATGCAGCAACTCCGTGATGGCGTATCGAACTAGGTCTCGAACCTCATTTCGATTCGCATTTTGGAATGCGGGCGGCCTAGCCGGTCAGGGGAGCGAGCTGCTTCACTTTGCTCGAGCTCATGACCTGGACGTCATCATAGTCAGCGAAACGCATCTCCGTCCAGACTCCCGGTTCCGCCTTCCGGGTTACATCTGCCATCGTACGGATCGACAGGGACGCCCGGGTGGCGGAACTGCGATCCTGGTACGGCAGAATGTGGTCCATCAGCCCATGCAGCTCCCACCTCTGCAAACCCTGGAGGCCACGGCCATCAGTATGGACCTTGGCGGATTAGAGGTCTTGGTAGTCTCCGTGTACCATCCACCACGACGACAGTTTGTCCCAAATGACTACCTCTCCATCCTAGCCCTACGTCCCAGTGCCATCATGGCCGGCGACTTCAATGCTAAACATCAACGTTGGTATAGCGGTCGTCGGGCCGATGCAAGAGGCATTGAAATCATTCGCCTGATAGATGCAGACCCGCTACTTCAAGTGCAGGGCCCCTGGCAACCCACTCACTACCCGCGAGGACTGCCTTCAGTCATAGACTTTGCCATCACAAAGCATCTACCATTTCATATCACCCTAACATCTTTAAACGCATTACATTCAGACCATAATCCGGTGTTGACAGAGATCAACACCAGGGTTGCCAGTCATGACATCTAGCTTCAGACGCAAGAAGTCGATTGGGCATGCGTCAGGAATTGTCTCTGTACTTCCATCCCGCCAAATCCAAGGATCACTAACATATCCACCCTGGAAAATGCAATCTCGTCCTTCACTCCCATCGTGAAGCGGACTACCCACAATCTGACATTCCACTCCTCGGCTCCTCTCCATCCTGATGTCCTTCCTTTGGACATCATCCTTCTCATCAGAAGATCGTGGGCTGCACGGAGACTATACCAGCGTCACCGCACGCCACATAATCGAGCGCTTCTAAGACGCTTGCGTCGTGAGGTCAGTGCCCGACTGCGCGAGCACAAGGTGCAAGCGTGGGAGGACAAAATGGCCAGATTGCGCGTCGAGGATGGCGACGTGTGGAGGATAGCCAGAGCCCTCAGAAATCACAGAGGCCAATACAACTCCCCCATCCATGGCACCCAAGGTCTGGCTTACGATCCCCAAGCCAAAGCCGATGCTTTCGCTGACTACCTTGAACGTACCTTATGTCCAAGAGATGACCCCGAGGACGATAACTTTTCCGAACGCGTTCGTCGGGTGTGCGTCGTTTCCTACGTCGCCCTCCTGAGGACGCGTTTCGTCTCCCCACCATTCGTCCCAGTGAAGTCCAGGGCGCACTTCAGCGTCTCAAGGCAAAAAAGGCGGCGGGGCCGGACGGGCTGACCCCCCTAATGCTCCGCCATCTCCCCTTCAACGCGGTTCTATTCCTCATTAGGATTTTCAACATGTGCCTCACCCTTGGGTACTTTCTACGAGAGTGGAGAGAGGCCCGGGTGATTTGCATATTGAAACCTGGGAAAGATCCGGTTCACCCCTCCTGCTACCGTTCCATCAGCCTCCTTTCCACCCTCTCGAAAGTTCTCGAGAGGTTGATACTCATCCGCTTGTCCCCAATATTGGGAGACCTTCAAGCCATTCCCGCACATCAGTTTGGTTTTCGTCCTGGGCACTCGACAATCCAACAGTTGCTGCGGGTGGTGGAGCCTGCTGCCCTGGAATTTCAGGAAGGCGCCTTCACTGCTGCAGTTTCTTTGGATGTCGAGAAGGCCTTCTCCACGACATGGCACGCCGGGCTCCTCTACAAATTGATCCACCTGGGGCTACCAACACAATTAGTCAACATTATACACAGCTTCTTGCGACACCGCACATTCAAAGCCACAGTCGCGGGGAAAAATCTACACTCAGACCAGTGAGAGGCGGAGTCCCCGAAGGCTCTGTACTATCCCCCACCCTATTCAACGTCTTTATGGCAGACTTCCCAACAGAGCCACGAGTCGAAATGGCACAATACGCTGACGACGTGCTTCTGTTCTGCAAAGACAAACACATCCTCAGAGCCTTCAACCCCCTACAAAGACATCTCCGTCTCACACAGCAGTGGTGTAGGCGTTGCCGGATGTCCGTTAATCCGGACAAAACCAAGCCATACTTTTCACAAAACTGCACACCCCCGCAGACTGCCCCAATTTCAGCTACCGAGGTCGAAGGATAGAGTGGACTAACTCTGTCCAGTACCTAGGTGTTAACTTGGACAAAGGTCTAACCTTTCGCCAACACATCAGGGACCGAGCGGCTAAGGTACAGGGAGCAATTGCTTCACTGTATCCAATGCTGGGGTCAACCTCGATGCCAGTTGGCATGAAGTTATACCTTTTCCGAGCGCTGGTAATCCCGGTTATGCTGTATGCCTGTGAGATCTGGGGCATGGCCGCAGACAGCGTGCTAGCATGGCTCCAACGTGCACAGAATAGAGGACTCAGGTCTATATATTCTGTGGGTCCTTATTTTCCTACCAGGTTGCTACACGAGGCCTCGAGTCTCCCATACGTGGAGGATTGATTGATTGAGTTGAGGGCGCGCAACTGCAAGGTCATTAGCGCCTCAACAGAAACGATGGTACAAAAGGCAGGGGGACTTGCCAATAAAAACGATTGTAAAAGTCCGGGAGTAAAACAGCGCGCTAAAAAGTTAAAATCACGGTAATGGTCGTAGAGCCTCAATTGAACAACTCACGGAGCACCACAGAAGCATGGTATATAAAGAAGTGGAGTGCCCTTAGTGCTAGTACTACCCCACCCTATAGCTAAAATCTAAATATGCAGTGCGAAGGGTATCTGCGATAGGAATTTAAATACCTTGTGGACCGCTTGGGAGTCATCCGCTAGTACTGCTGCAAGACGGTCCGGCAGGTTCAGGTTGGCACGAAGGGGTCCTAGGGAAGCACACTCCAACAGTATGTGACGGACTGACAGACTGTCCCCACACAACGGGCAAACTGGTGGCGGTACCCGCTTTAAAAGGTACGCGTGTGTAAAAGCGCAGTGTCCAATGCGTAGCCGGGCCAGAATCACTTCTTCGCGACTAGAAGAACGCTGCGAGGTCCTCCAAGGAGACGGAGTTTCCTTTACCTCTCGCAGTTTGTTACAACGAAGAATCAGCCAGTCCTCGTGCCACCGCGAAATCACTTCTCTCCGAATAACTAGCCTGAAGTCTTCAGAGGTGACGTAAGCAGTACGGATTTGGGGTGCTGTGGTTGCTGCCTTTGCCGCTAAATCCGCCTGCTCGTTGCCAGGCAAGCCAACGTGCCCATGTACGTGGAGGATGAAATCAGGCGCCGGGCATCAAAATTGTACGCAAGTTTACCATCTCATAGAAGCGCCCTTGTCAGATCCCTGGAAGATTATGACCCCACTAGACGTCGCTCTAGTCAGCACCGGTTACCCCGCATGGCTTGCGGGCATCCGAGATAACCAAGGAGCTAATCCGAACAGCAGCTAAAGCTGAGCTCCACATAATCCTTCCAAGCTGCTTGGTATCAAAATTATAAACCCAAAATTTAAATAAATAAAACACCAGGGTGCAAGGTGTTGCATCCTGTCCTTCAACCCCCAGGTACATACTAGTAACCTCAGAAAAATTCATCATCCTAAACATCAATATTTCATCCTACAATATCCCGATATTTACCTTACCTGCGGTAAAACCCTAAAAACGGGTGGGCACGCAGCAAAAACCTTCTGCCTTTATACAGCCAGCCAGCACCACATGGCATGGCATAGAGTTGAGAATCGCTCATTCGGGAGGGAGCTCCAGGATTGGGACTCGAAAGCTCGGCACATCCGACTCGACTCCTCTTTCCTGATCGGAAGTCGATTGCAGGCACTAGGACTGTACAACTAGTGCCTCTTCGACTTTTCCGCACCGTAGGCCAGTAACCACGTGGACTGTAAAACGCGTGTGTTCGACTGAGCCCAATAAGAAAGCGGCAGCCCAGTGGTGCCCTCTTCTCTCTGCGCAGCATAGCCTGCGCAGCAGCCTTCATCCGCAGGCGCCTGCCTGCAGTACGGACCTGAAGCCTTGCCGGCGCACATCACCAGCCTTTCCACTGGCAACTACAAAATTTAATAGCGGGCTCCGCCCTGCATAAGAGCATAAGCCAAGAGCAACCCCCTAAATTCTTACTACTCTTATACTGTCTGCTTTCTTTTCCTACTAGACGGACGGACTGACAGACAACGAAACAGCGGGCTGGTAAGACCAAAGCCAAGGGTAGGGGCCTCCGGCCCCGCACCCCGAGTCGAATTGGCTCGCGTAGGCGCCTCACTAGAGGGGGTCCGGTCCTCTGCCGGCAGCCGGAGGGTAACCGCGCTGACTACAAACGGCGCCAGACAAAGACCTGCCACTAACCCTGCCTCTCCTGAGAGTGCAGAACCTGTGCAGAAGCGCACAAAGCTCACGGGGCAGCAGGCTGCTGCCCCCAGCCAGCCTATGGCACTACCAGTACCTGCCCATCCTTCCCAGGTTCCGCTGCCGGAGTCAGACGACTCCGACGCCGAGAGCTTCGTGCTCGTAGAGGGACGGAGAAGGAAGCAGAAGTGTCCAAAACCACCACGACCCCAACCACAGGGCCATCAGTCACCCCAACCAAAGGGGGCCCTAAACTGCCACCCATCGTGGCAGACACCTTCCCCAACCACGTGGGAATAATGCGACTTCTGGCCCAGCGCCTGAAGAACAAATTTGAGGCGCGCAGGAGGCCTAGAAAGGTACAAATACTCACCTCAAGCGAGGAGGACCTCGAGGCTGCAAAGGCTGTTCTGCGAGAGCAGAACATTGACTTTTACAGCTACTCGGCGCAACGACCACACGTTGAGAGGCGCATAATCAGAGGCTTGGACTCTGACTGTACTCCTGATGACGTCAGACTGGCGCTCCAGGAAGAACATGGCATAAAAGCCGCCTCAGTCGCCCAACTAAGGAAGACTGTAGCCACGGATGAAGGCGCCATAAAGGTTCCTATGCCTCTTTTCCTGGTCCTTGTGGACAAGGTGTGAGAGGTTCAAGTACAGCCCATTGATCTCCTCAGTAGGCTCATCTTTACCGTCATGAAGGTGGAACGCTTTCACGGCAGGGAAGGACCCGTGCAGTGCCATCGGTGCATGGGGTTCCACCACTCAAGCGCTATGTG
The DNA here is from genome assembly GCA_030765055.1 of Mantis religiosa. Classification (NCBI taxonomy): domain Eukaryota; kingdom Metazoa; phylum Arthropoda; class Insecta; order Mantodea; family Mantidae; genus Mantis; species Mantis religiosa. Next base: position 8,673,750 of record JAUKNK010000016.1, read on the forward strand.
TGAGCGGAAGCTCGCATGCTTGAGATGCGCGGGCCCTCATGCCCTGAAGGACTGCCCTAAGCCGCCCGAGGAGCGTCAATGTGCTAACTGCAAGCAGCAGCACGTGAGCGTGTACAAGGGCTGCGAAACGAGGCTGCGAATCATTGAGAGCCGTCGCGAAGGCAACCCGGAGACGGCTACAGTCCGCCCCGGTGTGTCCTTCGCGGCCGCCCTCAGGAAGGCGGAATCCACCCCGCAGAGGGCAGAGACGTCCGTCGCCCCTGCAGCTCCCACTCCTGCACCGGCAACAGTGGCCGTACCCGCTGTACCCTCCACAAGCGGGGGCAATAAGAGCGGGAAGTCCAAGTCCAAAAAGAGCGGCAGATGCAAGAAAAGTGGGAAACCCACTAATCCGCCCGCCGCAAAGGAGCAGCCAGCAACCACCCCAGCTCGTGCCCCGAAACCAGAGGCACCAGCTGCACCAGCACCGCAGGTTCCGACCCCGGTCGAACCTGCACCACATACACCGGCAAACGCCGGCGCAACTTCAGCAGCCTTCGGGGCCACCGTATCCCAGGCTGATATGGACGAGTTCCAGGCCCTCTCCCTATGGTTTGGGAACCTCATTCAAAGGGCCCTCCCTGCACTGCGAAACTGCAAGCTGCAGGTAAGCAACCCACAACTCACCCCAATGCAGAAACACTCTGTTGTGCTTCAAACGCTGGAGGAGCTGTATCCCGGATCAGCCAAGTGATGGCCTCTCGACTTGCTCGGAGGCCATGGCGCGCCGCGTTTTGGAACGCAAATGGCATCCGGGATCATCACCCCAGCGTACTTGAGTTTGCACAATCCTTCGGGATTGACATTCTAATGGTCTGCGAGACACACCTGGATGCTGCCTCGCAATTTTCGCTGCCAAACTACGCCACCCATCGATCCGATCGCGTCGGACGACGAGGCGGTGGCACAGCCATCCTCATACGCAACCATATCACCCACACGCCCTTTCCGCTACCCCCACTCCAGCAGGTGGAGGCTTGCGCCATCAGGCTTGCCATTGGCGGACTCGACACGTTGCTGATAGTGGCATACGACCCTCCAGATCACCGCTTTCATGAGGCGGACTACACCACCCTCCTCAACCTCCATCCTGTGGTCTGCATCGCAGGTGACCTGAACGCGAAGCATGCTCACTGGCATAGCCGCAACTCAAATGCCAAGGGGTGCGGGCTCTACCGCCTCATCAGCGGTTACCCAAACCTCGTCGCGCATGGACCAAGAGGACCTACGTTCTACCCGGCCCGCGGCAGGCCGGACGTTCTCGACATGATCACCAAGAACTTCACATACCATCTAGACCTCTCTGTAGTCAACGAGCTCGACTCCGACCACGACCCAGTCGTGGTGGACTCGAGCGTTGATATGCCAGCTGTGTTAAATCCAGACTGGACAGACGAGGTTGACTGGGATGCAGCCGTCCTTGACCTAAACCAAACCATAGACCCGCGACCACGAATCGATTCTATCGAGGCGTTGGAAGCGGCAGCCACATCCTTCTCCCAACACATCCTAAATGTGGTACGGGCGCACACGTACCGCATTCCATCAGAATACCACAACCACAGAAACATACCTCCTGAACTCCGGCAGCTGCTTAAAGCTAAAGCAGTCGTCCGGAAGCTATGGCAGCGTTTCCGCCACCCCAGGATCGAAGCAGTCTACCGGCGGTTCAAGTCCCTGGCAAGAAGACTGCTACGTGCGCACCGCTCCGCGGCCTGGGAGCACACAATGCAGAGGGTCGATCTCACAGAGAAGCAACCCTGCCGGATCATCCGCTCCCTCAGAAGGGACCGGACCGAGCACCGGCATCCACTCCATGGCACTATTGGAAGGCTCGCGTTCGAGCCCCAAGAGAAAGCCACGTGTTTCGCAGACTACTTGGAGAGTCAATTCGAACCAAGGGAAGACCCCCAAGACGACGAGTTCACCGAACATGTGGAGGACACGGTGGAATACCTCTACGAGGCAACACCACCTCCACGTGCGGAGATCCACCTACCCATCGTCACCCCTAAGCAGGTGACCGCCCATATCAATAGCCTTAAACCCAATAAATCCCCTGGGCACGATGGTGTCAAAGTCACCATGCTCCAGCACCTTCCCCGGAAAGCTGTGATCCACTTGACGCGGATTTACAACGCATGCCTCACCCTGCGCCACTTTCCAACTTGTTGGAAAGAGGCAAGGGTGGTATGCATATTAAAGCTGCGCAAGAATCCAATCTTTCCAGAAAGTTACCGATCCATTAGCTTGCTCCCAATCGTCTCAAAGATCTTTGAACGATTGCTCCTCCCCCGCCTAACTCCTCTCTTTGAGGAAAGGCACCTACTCCCGGATCACCAATTCGGTTTCCGTCGGGGCCACTCCACCACCTTGCAGTTACTGCGCTTGGCGGAGAAGGCTGCCCTGGGATTCCAGGACGGCCTCAAAACCATCGCTGTGCTCTTGGACGTGGAGAAGGCCTTCGCCACCACGTGGCACCAGGGGTTGTTGTTCAAACTCAAACTCCCCCCTCCCTACCTATCACTACTCAGCAGCTTCCTCAAGGACCGCACCTTCAGAGTGCGGGTCGAGGGGAAGCTATCCTCTGTCAGATCCGTAGCGGCTGGAGTCCCGGAAGGCAGTGTCCTGTCCCCGCTACTCTTCGCCGCCTACATGTCTGACCTACCCACGGAACCGCGCACTGTTTTGTCAGTATGCCGACGGGGGCGGGACCCCAAGAGAAAGAGAAAAGTTTGAGTTGTGAGCCAAGTGCCCAGACCACGGCGTAGCGGTGCGCTGTCGTGGTCTGAAGAAATATCTCTGGGGAGCTCCCACGTCCACGTCGTCCGCCCTGGGCATTAGTGTGTATTTCTTAAGTGCATGCTAATGGCTGAGAGGAGCAGTATGTCGAGGGACAGCAGGGAAACGAGAGGTAGAGAGGAAGAGAAAGTAAACGAGGAAGCAGCTTTTAGGCCTCGTAAATCGTTGCCTAGGTCTCCGGACCATGCGCATATCAGAAGTTCAGAGGAGAAACAGGAACAGCAACCTCCACAAAGTGAGGAGAAATCTAAAGATGAGGATAAAAGTATAACAGGCTTTGTAGCCGAAATCACTCAGGTGGTTTCAAATGACAAAATGTCCGTAACGAACAAAAATCGAATCTTAAGTGCTTTAATGGAGATCACAAAAGCATATGATCAAATAAGATTAGAAAATGCCAGATTAAGAGGAGAAATCAAAGTTAGGGTTGAAGAAAAAATGGTACCCGCTACAACCTACGCCAACGTAGCAGCATCAATGAAACCGAACAGTAACGCAGAAAGAATGCAAAGAGTTCTGCAAAAGCAAAAATGTACAATGTTTATTTCTTCTGAAAGTGGCAAAAGTTCTAAAGAAGTTCAGGAAATCATTACCAGAAACCTGAATCCAGCCAAAGAAAGAATTAAAGTCTGCAACATCAGAAGGACTGAGAAAAACATATTAGAAACAGAAAGTGAAGATGATATAAAGAAGGTAATGAGAAGCGCATCCATCAAAGGGAAAGGTCTGAAAATAGAATTTCCCAAGAAAAGAAACCCACTAATCATAGTGTACGACGTCCTAGCGAATGAAAAAGAAGAGGACATTATAAAATACATGTACGAGCAAAACTTCGTGAGCGAGATGTCGTGGGAATGCAAAGTGAGGATTCAAAAGAGGACCCAAGAACAGAAATACCGTACATCAGGTAATTGAAGTATCACCACAAATCAGGAAGATGATATTGCGAAAAGAAAAGATTTATCTAGGTTTCCAAGCCGTGAATGCCAAAGACTATATAGTAGTAGCTAGATGCATGAAATGCCAACTATATGGTCACGTCGCAAAATACTGTAATCAAGACAAGGTAGTATGCGCTCATTGTGGAGAACAGGATCACACAAGTAACGATTGCGAAAAGAAAGAACGAGGAACATGTGTACCATGCAATGCGAGGAGAAAATTCCTGCAATCGAAAGATCCTAGTGGAAAAGTTAAAATAGACTCTGGCTGTAAGGGTGGAAAAGAGTGCCCACAATACAAGTTCTTCTTCGATAGACTCATAGCTAGAACCAACTATGGATAAACACCGGAAGATGATAAGCAATGCGAGGACAAGTAATAAAAGTAGTGATATAAATGGCATTCAAGTAAGAGGAATGTTTAATATAAGGATGGGACAAATAAATGCTCAGCGCTCAAAAGTCGTGATGATGGAGCTGCGAAGGTTAGCAGAAGAAATGGCACTAGACATATTGTGCATACAAGAGCCGTACACATTAAGAGGCAAACCAGTCTATATGCCAGTAACAGCTCGGAAAATATGCGACGGCGAAGATCCACAGGCTCTCATAGTAATAAATAACAAGGAGATACAGGTATTGAAAATAGATCAATTTTGTAGTGAACATGTTAACTGCATCCGAGTGATGTTCAGGGGAATGGATTTTATTATATGTAACCAATATTATCAATATAGGGACGACATAGTTATTGGAATAGAAAAAACACGTGAGATCCTGCACGCATTCCCTGATAAACCTGTCATCTTCACAATGGACAACAACGCCAAATCATTTTGGTGGTATAGTAAGAATCCCGATCCTCGAGGAGAATGTTTGGAAAATCTAATAGCGCAATATCACATAGACATTCAAAACCAACCAAACAACCCATACACATTTGAAAATAGAGCAGGTGCTTCCGAAAACATAGACCTTACTTTAACAAAAGGATATATAAGCAATAAAATCAAAAACTGGAAAGTAGGGCAACATCTGACGGAAAGTGATCACAACCTTATATATTTCGACATTGAAATCATAGGTACATATAGATCCACGTTAAGGAAGGGCAATGTAATCTACAAGACCAAAAACGCAGACTGGAAGAAGATTCGTGAAAATTTTATACTCCCGGAAGGTAACACATCAATGGATATAGACACCATGGCAAGCAAATTAACGAGAAACATCCAGGAAGCTATGAACAAGGGTTTGGAAAGAACAAGACCTCGGATAAGCAATAATGTCTTATGGAATGAGCAATTGCAGAAATTACGATCGAGAGTCAGAAAGGCCAGAAGAGTTTATAAAAGAAGTGTTACAGAAAATGAACGCAACCACAATCTGCAAAAATTTATAGAACTTAAAGAGAAATATAAACATAATCTTCTAGAGGTTAGACAAAGATCCTGGGATACCTATGTAGAAGAGAATCTACAGGAGAATATTTGGGGAGTTCCATACAAAATCGCAATGGAAAAGATAGCAGCACCGGAAGTTCTCTCATCTTTGGTGAAAGAGGATGGTACGGTTACAATTGATTGATTGATTGATTGATTGTGTGGGGTTTTAGGGCCCGTCGACAGCAAGGTCATTTGGGCCCGAAGTCAATTAATAAAACCTAAAAGCTATAAAAATTAAGCTAAAAAAGGTAAAATATAATAAAACACTCAACTGTTAAAATGACATTAAACCAATCTAAAGACCATTACTTTAAAACCTCTAAAAGTAATAAATATAAAATACAAGTCAGACTTGTTGATTAAAACCGACATTAAAAACAAACCGCAGTGCCTTATCCACGGCCACTGGGTCGTCCCCTAAAACATCCATCAAGTTAGTTCCCAAGCCTACTGACTGGCGAACGCGAGCGTACTGCGGGAAATCGAGCAATACATGCCGCACAGTGAGGCGTACTGCACATGGAGCACACACTGGGGCCGGTTCCCCTCTTAACAAATGGCCATGAGTGGCTCGTGTGTGTCCAATTCTCAGCCGGGTGAGTATCACCTCGGCTCGCCGGTTATCCCTGTATGAAGTTAGCCAGGGTTGTACGCTCTCCTTTATTGCCCGGAGTTGTGTGCCTTCCAAAGCTGTCCAGGAGTGCTGCCAAGCAGATAGGAGTTGGCGACGGAAAAAACGTTGCACATCCTGGTATGGCACCGTAGTTGTTAAACTCCGGGGCAAACGGCAAGCGAACTTAGCAGCCGCGTCCGCCTCCTCATTCCCGGAAATGCCCACATGGCCTGGGGTCCAAGTTAAAACAATACGGTATCCGCGACTAAGCATTTGCGAGATCAGGGCCTGAATTTTTAAAACTAGCGTGTGAGTTGCAATGTGCTGTTGCAAGGCCTGAAGAGCGCTTAGAGAGTCAGTGCAAACGATAAAATTGCCAGGAACTAACTTACAAATAAAAAGGAGCAGATAGAGGATGGCATACAGTTCTGCAGAAAAAACAGAGGTGAAGTCTAGAAGGCGAAATTTATGAGCCTCGCCGTTAATGACGAATGCGCAACCCGTAGTGCTACCCAACTGGGAACCATCTGCAAAGCCCGGAACATAATTAGGGTAACGGTCCAGTAGTTCGGCAAAAAGTTGTTGGAATACCGAATGTGGGGTATATAGTCTCGAGTTTGTGGAAAGAGCAAGATCGAACCGCGCACGCTGGAGCTGCCATGCGGGATAACGACCCAGGGACGACCGCTCCACGCGAGGCATTCGGAGGTCGTGTGTACGGGAGAGTTCCCGGAATCTTACTCCGGTTGGGCGTGTCCGAGAACTAGGGTGCATATAACGGTGGGCTAAGTCGGGATGCAGAACTGGTTTAAAACATGGATGGTTTGGGTAACTTGCCAACTTTGCAACGTAGGAACAGAGTAGTGTCGAGCGACGAACAGAAAGTGGAGGCTCGCCGGATTCGGCATACAAGCAGTCGACGCGACTTGTCCGGAAAGCTCCTGTGGCAAGGCGGATACCTGTATGATGTACGGTGTCTAAAAGGCGAAGTTTAGAGGCGGTCACTGCGCCATAAATAAAACAGCCGTAGTCCAGCTTGGATCGGACCAGGGAGCGATACAGCCTCAACATTACCGTGCGATCGCCCCCCCCCCCAAGATGCTCCAGATAATACCTTCAGCACCCGCAGAGAACGATCGCAAGAGGCTCGAAGGTGACGAATGTGGCGCTCCCAGTTGAGTTGTCTGTCCAAATAGAGGCCCAAGAACTTCAGGTGCGAGACAAACGGCAGGGGTGTGCCGTTCAAGTGAAAATCAGGTGGAGGGTGAATACCTCGTAGTCGATGGAAGTGGACACATTGTGTCTTCGCAGGAGAAAAACGGAAGCCGGTGCGCAGCGCCCAGGCTGCCAGCTGGTTGATGGTCAACTGCAGTTGACGCTCTATATGGTCTAGGTTGCAAGAACGATAATATATGGCGAAGTCGTCAACATACAGAGATGATGGAATTCCGCCGCGAACGACACTAGTAATGCCATTAATAGCCACAGCAAAAAGGGCGACACTGAGAATCGACCCTTGAGGCACGCCATTCTCCTGGATCCGCTCCCTTGAGATACTGTTCCCTATTCGGACACGAAAACGACGTAGAGCTAAAAAATTACTTAAAAATTCCGGTAAGTGGCCTCGCATACCGTAACTGTGCAGGTTGAGTAGTATGCCATACCGCCAAGTGGTGTCATAAACCTTCTCCAGGTCAAAGAATACTCCCACCACATGCTGTTGCAGTAGAAAGGCATGATGAATGTAGGCCTCTATGCGTGATAGATTGTCAAAACTAGAGCGATGGCGACGAAAACCGCATTGAAGGTTGGACAGCTGGTTATTGATTTCGAGCCACCACACTAACCGAGAGTTTACCATTCGCTCAAAGGTCTTACAGACGACACTCGTCAGGCAAATGGGGCGGTAGCTAGATGGAAGTGTGGGGTCCTTTCCAGGTCAAGGGATGGGAATGACAATACCCTCTTGCCAGGAAGATGGAAAGACCCGCTCACGCCAGATGCGGTTATACATGCCTAAAAGGAAAGACATCGCATAGGGTGGAAGATGTAGCAGCATCTGTCTGTGGATGTCATCGGGACCGGGAGAAGAGTCCTTAGCTAGGGCTAAAGAATGTGCAAGCTCGGCAGCGGTAAAAGGTTGGTTGTACGGCTCATTACATTCGCTATTAAAATTAAGTTTCGTTCGCTCCGCAGCTTCCTTAATAGGAAGGAAGATGGCGTCGTAGCTAGCCGTTTGGCTAGTAGCAGCGAATGAGGTGGCAAGGGCTTCGGCTATATCTTGCTCGGCAGTGCAGATGGAACCGTTGAGGGCAAGTCCGGGAATGATCGTTCGGCGATACTTGCCATGCATCCGCCGAACAGCTGACCATACCTGTTTGGCGGAGCTGCGACGAGAAAGGGAAGACAGGTAGGCTTCCCAGGATGTTCGTTTCGCATTGCGAAGCACAAAACGTGCCCTAGCTCGAGAACGTATAAAAGCAACGAAGTTCTGTTCTGTCGGGTGCAACTGAAACAGCCGCAAAGCACGTTTGCGTGCTTTTATTGCCACACGGCATTCCTCAGACCACCAGGGTACAGGGGTATGACGTGGGGTGGAAGAACCTCGAGGAATGCTGGATTCAGCGGCGAGCAGAATGGAACATGTAAAAAATTCCACCATTTCATCGACGGTGTCAAAACCATCGTCGGTGAGGTGAATATGGGAATTAAACTTTTCCCAGTCAGCCTTGGAAATAATCCAGCGAGGATGTCGCGAAGGCGCATGGTGCCGGCCGGATAAATGGATGTTAATTGGTTAATGGTCGCTCCCAAAGAGGTCGGAAAGCACAGACCAATCAAGTAGTGGAACTAATACCGGGCTGCAGAAAGAGACGTCTAGTACCGAGTGCGTACCATAAGCGGATGACAAGAATGTCGGGTCACCAGTGTTCAGCAAAATCAGGTTATATGAATCAAATGTTTCTACTATGAGGCAGCCGCGAGCATCATCAATGTCGGAGCCCCAGAGCGTGTGTTTGGCATTCAGGTCTCCCAAGATGAGTAACGGTGAGGGGAGCTGAGCCAAAAGAGCCTGAAGATCCTGCTTTTGAATTACACAGAGCGGGGGGCAGGTAAATGTTGCAGATGGTAAAAGAGATGCTCTCCCGCTGTATACGAACAGCGACAGCTTGCAAGGGCGTGGTTAATGGTATACTGGTGGCAGAGATATTAGGCGCCACTAAAGTAGCGACGCCACCGCTTGCTCGTGTGCCTGCAACGGAGTCTCCCCTAAATGCCGAAAAAGTGCTTAGGTGTAATGAGTGATAGTGATGCAAATGGGTTTCTTGGAGACAAATAACTGATGGTGACCGCTGAGAAACTAAAAACTGTAGGTCTTGAACGCGAGCTCGGAAACCATTGACGTTCCTCTGGATTATTTCCATAAAGAGTTTTTAACGGGCCGTTTTAACTTTTTTCTTGACCTTGGCTGACTTGGGCCCTACGATTCGAAAATCGTTAGCGTCCTGTGACTCCGCTGATGTTCGGGAGTCAGAACTCCTACGGCTCGTGGAACGAGACCGGGATCTAATAGAGGGCGAACGACTTCGCGATCTATGCTGTGGTCGGGATCGGTTTTTCACAGTTACTACGGGATTGTTGTTACTCGCTGAAGGCTTGGTGTCTGGAGTCTGTACGGTTGAAACGGAAGTAGTGCTGGTGGATATACAAACAGTCTGAGACGTAGGTTTAACGGCTAGAAAGTCAGTCTGCGTGGATGCGTGGGCGACAGGGACGTGTTGAACAGCAACAGTGGTATTAGGAGTACGGCGAGCTGCTAGTGCATATCCAGTGGTAGTGGTAGCAGGCTTCAGTTGTTCGAAGCGCCGTCGTGCCTCTGGGAAAGTCAGGCGTTCCTTTACACGTAGCTCCTGAATACTTTTTTCGTCCATGAATCTAGGGCACTGTCGCGAGCTGGAGGGATGACTACCGCCACAGTTCACGCAACAAGATGTTCGATTGCAGTTAGGATCGTCGTGTTTCGCCAGGCCACATTGCTCACAAAGAGCAGGATTGGTCCATGTGACCTTCGTATATCCGAACCGCTGACATTGGAAACAGCGCATGGGGTTCGGAATATACTGGCGGACGCTAGCACGTTCATAGCCGCAATAGATGTACTCAGGTAGCTTAGTCCCGGCGAAAGTAAGAAAAACCGTACGTAGCGGGTACTCCTTGCCATCTTGTTTACGAGTTAGGCGGTACGCCAGACAAACGAGTTGATCGGAGAGGCAGCTTACTATTTCCTCATTTGCTAGACCATCTAAGCTGGAGGTGGTGACTACTCCTCTGCAGGTATTGAGCGTTTTGTGTGGGGCTACACGGATAGGGTAAAAGCCCAACAAAGTCGCTTTCTGTATCTTCTTAGACTGGTCTGCATTTGTGCTGTCTAATAGTAAGCTACCGTCTCGGAGACGCGTAGCGTTTTTGACAGGGCCACTTATCTTATCCAGTTCACGCTTTATGTAGAAAGGACTTATATCTTTAAACGTTTTCCCATCACAAGCCAAGGTCATTACCAGAAAAGGGTCGGTGAAAGAGGTTTTGCGCGGAGACATGATGATATAGACCCCCATTCGGAACCGTCGGCGTCAGCCTGCCATCCGGGGGTTAAAGAAAGAAAGACACCGAATCATCAAGGTCTGTGCCGTCATGGGGACCCCACCCATGACCGATCTCATTTGTACCTCAGAAAAGATACCCTTCAAAATCCACTGCTTGTCCGTATTGGTAAACCGTTCACCACGCACACCCCGGCTTTATTCCCCTACCACAGGAATAACCGCCTGTGGCTCCCCACTTTAGGCCGCGCTGCGTATAATAGGCACACGCGGATTCAGGGGACTTGTGGTTGATTACACCGGGGTTCCGTCAGCGGTAACACGTCCGGTCCGTGATACTAACCCAACCGCAACACGGCCGTCGGGAGATTAAGAGACCGGGCCCTCAAGGAGCTACGTGGGTGTACTTGACGGTGTGGACGGGCTCCGCACCTAAGGCTACACATAGGGGCAGTGCGAAGGGTCCGCTCAACCTTCACTTTTGAGACCTCCGGAGAGCACACAGGTCGGAAGCCGCGCTGAAAACCGTGGGACAGGACCACGGAGATAGGAGAGATCCCTCCTGGTGAGACAGGAGTTATAAACCTAAGACCTTACGTGCTAATAATAATAAAAACTAGAAGAGGATGAGTGTGATGCTTACTGACATGCAGTAGCAGTGCGTGGCACAGTTGATGGAGGGGAAGGGGATGAAATGATGGTGAGTGGCTAGGGACCCCGGGATCGCCAAACCCGTACCTACCGTAGTAGGTCCCTGGGGAAAAATACCAGAGCCTCTTCTTCCAGTTTTCGGGGTTACTGATGGGCCTTCTCGGCAGCCGTAGCGGTCGTGGGGTACACCAAGTCCCCACCGTACATCACCCCATCAGTCAGTCCCCTACTTCCTGTTGCCCATCCCTCGGGACGAGGACCGCAGAGGTTGGATTTTGAGGGGCTGTACGGTTACAAAATCATGGAAGGACACGGCGGATTATTTGCTAGAGAAACTGTTACCCGACGACATCGAAGGTACGGACAAAGAGATACATCGAAATTGTAGGCAAGAATTTGTAAGCGAATATGAGAATGATCGAGTAATTCTTCCCTTCGATGTAACAGAAGTTAAAATAACCATAAGAGAACTGGAAGCAAAGAAAGCTCCGGGTCCTGATGGGATACAGACAGAGGTTATTCAGAATCTAGAAACGTCCAATGCACCAAGCTCATGCAACCTTCTGAACCAATGTCTAGTAGAGGGAAGAGTTCCCTTCTTTTGGAGTGAGTGAGTGAGTGAGGTTGTGGTGTTTAAGGGCCCGTCGACAACAAGGTCATTTGGGCCCCAAGTCAACACTAAAAACCTAAAAACTATAAAAATTCAGTTAAAAAGGTACAATAAAATAAAAACACTCAACCATTAAAAGCACATAAAAGCCATCTAAAAACTAATAATTTAAAATCCCTAAAATTATTAAATATAAAATACAAGTCAGACTTGCTTATTAAAACCAATTTTAACAATAAACCGCAGTGCCTTTTCCACGGCCACTGGGTCGTCACCTAAAATTCAGTGCAAGTAAGTCCCCAAGCCCAAAGACTGGCGAACGCGCGCGTACTGCGGGCAATCAAGCAGTACGTGCCGCACCGTGAGGCGTACTGCACACGGAGCACACACAGGGGCCGGCTCCCCTCTTAACAAATGCCCATGAGTCGCACGTGTGTGTCCAATTCTCAGCCGGGTGAGTATCACCTCGGCTCCCCGGTTATCCCTGCAGGAAGTTAGCCAGGGTTGTACGCTCTCCTTCATTGCCCAGAGTTGTGTGCCTTCCAAAGCTGTCCAGGAGTGCTGCCAAGCAGAGAGGAGTTGGCGACGGAAAAAGCGTTGCACATCCTGGTACGGCACAGTAGTTGTTAAACTCCGGGGCAAACGGCAAGCGGATTTTGCAGCCGCGTCCGCCTCCTCGTTTCCAGAAATCCCCACATCGCCTGGGGTCCAAGTAAAAACAAAATTGTACCCGCGCCTGAGCATTTGCGAGATCTGGGCCTGTATTTTTAAAACGAGGGTGTGAGCGGCAGTGTGCTGTTGCAAGGCCTGAAGAGCACTCAGAGAATCAGTGCAGACAAGTGAGTGAGTGTGTGGAGTTTAAGGGCCCGTCGACAACAAGGTCATTTGGGCCCCGAGTCAACATTAAAACCTAAAAGCTATAAAAAAAATTAGCTTAAAAGGTAAAATGTAAGAAAACCACTCAACTGTTAAAACGACGTAAAAACCATCTAAAACTTATAATTTAAAATCTCTAAAATTAATCAATATAAGATACAAGTTATACTTGTTTGCTAAAACCAATTTTAAAAACGAACCGCAGAACCTTATCGACGGCCACTGGGTCGTTCCCAAAAATACCGTGCAAGTTAGCTCTTAGGCCCAAAGACTGGCGAACGCGGGTGTATTGCGGGCAATCCAGCAATACATGCCGCACGGTGAGAGGTACTGCACACGGAGCACACACAGGGGCCGGTTCCCCTCTTAAGAGATGTCCATGAGTTGCACGTGTGTGCCCAATTCTCAGCCGGGTGAGTATCACCTCGGCCCGCCGGTTATCCCTGCAGGAAGTTGGCCAGGGTTGTACGCTCTCCTTTATCGCCCGGAGTTGTGTGCCTTTTAAAGCTGTCCAGGATTGCTGCCAAGCAGATAGGAATTGGCGATGGAAAAAACGTTGCACATCCTGGTATGGCACCCTAGTTGTTAAACTCCGGGGTAAACGGCAAGCTGACTTAGCAGCCGCGTCCGCCTCCTCGTTTCCGGAAATCCCCACATGACCTGGGGTCCAAGTAAAAACAAAATTGTATCCGCGAAACAGCATTTGCGATATCTGGGCCTGTATTTTTATAACAAGGGTGTGAACGGCAGTGTGCTGTTGCAAGGCCTGAAGAGCACTTAGAGAGTCAGTGCAGACGATAAAAGAGCCAGGAGCTAACTTGCAAATAAAAAGGAGCAAATAAAAGATGGCATACAGCTCTGCTGAGAAGACCGAAGTGGAGTCCAGAAGTCGAAATTTATGAGCCTCACCGTTAATGAAAAACGCGCAACCCGTAGCGTTACCCAACTGGGAACCGTCTGTAAAGACCGGAACATAGTTAGGGTAACGGCCCAGTAATTCGGCAAAAAGTTGTTGGAACACCGAATGTGGAGTAGCGAGTCTAGAGTTGCTTGAAAGAGCGAGATCGAACTGCGCACGATTGAGCTGCCATACAGGATAGGGGCAGATAGACGACCTCTCCACGCGAGGCATTCGGAGGCCATGCGAATGTAGGAGATCCCGAAATCTTATTCCCACGGGGCGAGTCCGAGAACCAGGGCGCATATAACGGTGGACTAAATCTGGACACAGAACTGGTTTAAAACAAGGATGATTGGGATAACTTGCCAACTTCGAAACGTATGAGCAGAGTAACAGCGAGCGACGAATATGAAGTGGAGGTTCGCCTGAGTCTGCATACGGGCAGTCGACTCGACTGGTGCGGAAAGCTCCTGTGGCAAGGCGGATGCCAGTATGATGCACGGTGTCTAAAAGGCGAAGTTTAGAGGCGGTCGCTGCGCCATAAATAAAACTGCCATAGTCCAGCTTGGACCGAAACAGAGAGCGGTACAGCCTCAACATTCCCGTGCGATCGCCCCCCCAAGATGCTCCAGATAATACCTTTAGCACCCGAAGAGAACGATCGCAAGAGGCTCGAAGGTGACGAATGTGGTGCTCCCAATTTAGTTGTCGGTCCAAGTAGAGGCCCAAGAACTTCAGGTGCGAGACAAATGGCAGGGGTGTGCCGTTCAATTGAAGATCAGGAGGCGGGTGAATACCTCGTAGGCGGTGAAAGTGGATACACTGTGTCTTCGCAGCTGAAAAACGGAAGCCGGTTTGAAGCGCCCAAGCTGCTAGCTGGGTAATGGTCAGCTGCATTTGGCGCTCAATGTGATCTATGTTGGCAGACCTATAGTAGTAGTAGTAGTAGTAGTAGTAGTAGTAGTAGTAGTAGTAGTAGTAGTAGTAGTAGTAGTAGTAGTAGTAGTAGTAGTAGTAGTAGTAGTGGGTCTTAGGGGGCGCACAACAGCTGAGGTCATTAGCGCCCGAGCTCAGACTAGGAAAAGCCCACCTGAAATGTAAACGCTAAAAAACAATAAAAACCACTAAGGGGTCCAAAAAACAAAAAAAAACATAAAAGATGCTCAAACTGTTAAAATAGCTAAAATAGGAGTGCCGAGATGAATCTAAAATGAGGCACGGCGAGGGATGTTGAAATCATATGGAACGAAGCATTCCGCTGCGCTGTAAAAAGTCGAAGAGGCCCTCCACAGCAGCAATATCATCCCTCAACATTGCGCTGAGGTTAGATGCCAAACCCAAGGAGGAGCGCAACGTTGAGTAAAATCGGCACTCCAATTAAAAGTGCTGCACCGTCAAGGGCTCACCGCAGTGAGAACAATGAGGTGCTGAGTCCTGGCGTAACAAGTGTTGATGGCTAAAACGGCAGTGCGCGATGCGAAGTCTAGCTAAAATAACCTCTTCCCTGCGAGAAGAACGCGAAGATGTGGCCCAGGGAAGCGGAAGAGGTTTAACTTCCCGGAGTTTGTTCCCAACGATTGCGGACCAGTCATCATGCCTGCGAGTGTTGATGGCTCGGCGAAGGGAAGCACTGAGATCCTCGAAAGGAACAGAATTGCTAAAAACAGTGGGGGATAAAATAGCAGACTTCGTGGCGGCATCAGCAGCCTCGTTGCCCGGAATGCCTACGTGTCCGGGAACCCAAACGAACGACACGTGGATTCCTTAATTAGCGAGCGAATGCAGCCGATCCGGTATTCGCTGTACCTAGGGATGGCTGGGGTACAGCGAACGAATGCTCTGTAGAGCACTCAGAGAATCGCTACATATGGCAAAGTGGTTAGAGTGCTGCTGGCTGATAAAAAGTAGCGCTTGATAGATACTAAAAAGTTCAGCGGTAAAAATCGAGCACTGTCCGGAAAGACGAAACGTAAAACTCTCCGCAGCAGCTACGAAGGCACAGCCAACACCTCGGTCGGTTTTAGAGCCGTCCGTAAAAATAAAACTGTAGTTCTTAAAATGCTGCTTAAGTTCTAAAAATGCGGATTGGATGCCAGTGGTCGGAAACGCAGACCTGGGCATCGACGTCAACCCAAGGTGGAATAGGGAGTCATACCGCGACCAAGGAGGAAAAATAGATTCCCTGCGAGGCAATACTGGCGGTAGTGTGACGTCCAGGGCCCGAAGAAGCAGGCGAAACCGAACACCGGGCGGAAGTAATGCGAGGGGGCTGACAGCGTACTGGCGATTAAGAGACGAGTCAAAGAAAGGCTTGTACGTTGGGTGCGTGGGTAGAGAGGATAGACGGCATGCATACGTGCCTAAAAGAATGTCTCGCCTATAGCACAGGGGAGGTTCAGCTGCTTCAGCGTACAGACTGGGGATGGGGTTGGTTGGAAAAGCACCAGTAGCTAGACGTATCCCCCGATTGTGCACAGGATCCAAACGGCTCAAAATGGAAGGCCGTGCCGACGAATATACCACACTCCCATAGTCAAGCTTTGATCGTACCAGGGACCGATAGAGCTGTAAGAGCACGGTCCGATCAGCTCCCCAGGATGTACCTGATAAGACATGTAAGATATTGAGGGACCGGGCACAGCGACCTTTCAGGGAAGCGATATGAGAATCCCAGCTAAGCTTCCTATCGAACACCAATCCTAAAAATTTAGCTTCCTCTGCAAAAGGAAGCGTATGGGGACCGAGGTGGAGTGAGGGTTAATCAAACGCCTTACGGCGCCAAAAGTTCACGCACACGGTCTTCTCGGTGGAAAAATGGAAGCCGTTGTGCAGGCTCCAAGTGTAAAGGCGATCTAAACACACCTGGAGCCGACGCTCCAAGATACTCGTCCGCCGAGAGCTACAATATACGGCGAAGTCATCAACAAATAACGAAGAGGATATTCCAGCGGGAATACACTCAGTGATAGGATTGATGGCGATGGCAAAGAGGGTAACGCTGAGGACCGAACCCTGGGGTACCCCGTTTTCCTGATGAAAAACGCGGGATAGATTACACCCCACCCTAACACGAAAGGACCGCTCCCTCATGAATTCCCGGAGGAAAATGGGAAGTCGACCACGAGGACCCCACTGATTTATGGTGCGTAGTATGCCAGTCCGCCAACAGGTGTCATAGGCTTTCGTAAGGTCAAAAAAGACGGTCACAGTTTGCCAGCGGCGCAGGTAGGCGTTCATGATATGAGTCGAGAGGGAAATCAGGTGATCAGTGCTGGAACGGTAACGGCGAAATCCGCATTGGATGTTGCACAGAAGGTTCTCCGACTCAAGCCACCATCGTAAGCGCCCATTAATCATGCGCTCCATCACCTTACACACTGTACTGGTGAGGGAGATGGGGCGGTAACTGGAGGGCAAACGGCGGTCCTTACCCGGTTTTGGGACCGGAATGATAGTTGCCTCGCGCCAAGCTGTAGGGAAAATTCCGTCACGCCAGATGCGGTTGTACATGCGAAGCAGAAACTCTTTACTAGCAAAGGAGAGGTGTTGAAGCATAGCCACGTGAACACCATCAGGCCCAGGAGCGGATAAGGGAGAGGAGCATAACGCCGAGTCCAGCTCCCGGAAGCTAAATTCTGCGTTGTAGCACTCCAGGTTAGCTGAGCGGAAAGATAATTCCTGGGCCTCAATCTGAGACTTGAGGACCCGAAACGTCGAACCGTAGTTCGCAGAGCTGGAGGCGGCAGCAAAAGTGCTACCCAGGCAGTTAGCAACATCAACCGCATCTACAACAGTGAGAGGTCCATCCTGGAGTCCAGGAATGAATGAGGGTGGCCGTTTACCAGCAACACGACGGAGTTTCTCCCAAACCTCAGAAGAAGGGGTGGTGTGCGAGAAAGAGGCAACAAAGGAAGTCCAGGACGCTCTTTTGCTAGCCCTAAAAACACGTCGGGCTTGTGCGCGCAGCTGTTTATAAGCTACCAAGTTCTCGACGGTGGGGTGATGTTTAAATACCCTAAGAGCTTTACGGCGCGCGCGAAGGGCATCGTGGCACTCAAGAGTCCACCACGGGACAGGCTAACGCCGAGGCTCCGTGGAGGATTTCGGAATAGATTGCTCGGCAGCGGAGACAACTGAAGTGAAATGGTCGACCAGAAGGTCAATAGAAGTAAACTGTGAATCCTTGAATGTGGCAGCTTCGGAAAAGAGCGCCCAGTTGGCCTTGGAGAGTTGCCATGAGGATGCACGCGAGCGGGGAACGTTGTGGGAAAGTAACGTTAGCACACATGGGCAGTGATCACTGGAATGAGTGCCCCTCAAAATCCAACCTCTGCGGTCCTCGTCCCGAGGGGTGGGCAACAGGAAGTAGGGGACTGACTGATGGGGTGATGTACGGTGGGGACTTCTTGTACCCCAGGACCGCTACGGCTGCCGAGAAGGCCCATCGGTAACCCCGAAAACTGGCAGAAGAGGCTCTGGTGTGATCTCTTCGACTGGGTTCCTCCGCGAGGTGAGAGTGTCCCTTCAAACGCCCAGACCTTGGTCCACTTCGGTGTTTGACCCCCTTTTTATTTTTTGTTCCTTTTCTTTTTTCCTCCCTGAACACAAGTCTGACGGGTAACATAGCGCGGGTGGTCGGAGTGGGAAGCGCAAAGGGTGACTGGGTAATGCGTAACTCCCAGCCCCTTGTTACCATGTAGGACTGTGTTCGTATCCGCTGATAAAGGTCAGTCCCGGGGAGGGGCCATTGCGTGAGCTGTTACACTCCTGAAGGCGATTGGGTCCCTCCGTCTTTACACTGGGAGGTGTGACCCTAAGGTGAGCAAGGTCCAGGCCAGGACTCTCACCTAAGCCGGGGTGGCGCCCAGGATGTGAGCACGCCATCGGAGACGTCTGCAATGGTGGAGGACATTACCGCAATGGGGCCTAAATTTAAACACACAACTGAGAAAGCTAATGGAAAGGAAGTAGTTGAGCCCTGTGGTCCTCGCTACTTGGTGGTAACTAGAGCGGAAGAAGGCAAGAACTTTCTGTCCTTAAACCCTTTCGTCATCCAAAAGGGTTTGGATAAGATAGCTGGAGCGGTAAAGTCTTGTACTCGTTCACGCAATGGCACGCTCCTGGTAGAAGCACACTCTGTCTCCCAGGCAGCCATCTTGTTGAAAGCGAATTTGCTAGGCAGCTATCCGGTGACCATTACCGTCCACAAGAGCCTTAACTCCTCGCGCGGAGTGGTCAACACCCGTGCTTTGGATGGCATGACGGATGAGGAAATAGTAGAGAACCTCCAAGACCAAGGTGTATCGGCTGTTTACCGTGTCAAGCGCAGGGAGCGAGGGGAATTGGTGCCCACCCGTACTCTGTTCCTGACCTTTGATCGGGTAGATCTCCCACAAAGGCTCAGGGCAGGGTACGAGACCATCGAGGTGCGCCCCTATATCCCGAATCCCCTAAGATGTTACAAATGTCAGCGCTTTGGACACACCAGCGCTTTCTGCAATGGGACGCCTACTTGTTGTAACTGTGCGATGTCGCAGCACGAGAGTGCGTGCACATCGCCCGTTAAATGCGTGAACTGTGCTGGAGAGCATCCATCTAGCTCTCGAGATTGCCCACGTTTTATCGAGGAAAAGGCGATCCAGGAGATCCGGGTGAAAGAGAAGGTGTCCTTCTCGGAAGCCCGGAAACTCGCGCGTACGCGAATACCATCCCTCCCGCGATCTGCTACTTATAGCTCAGTAGCAGCTAAGCCGGTGCCGCGACGCGAGATCGCCACACAGACGAGCGATATACGTGAGGCCACAATCTCTGAAAAGGTTCTCATCCCATCCCCGAAGCCTGCGAAGACCACCTTGTCCGCACCTACGCCGACCAAACCTTCATCGGGAAGGAGATCGCCAGCAGAGTCACCGGGTAAAGCCTCAACCGCCAAGAACAAGCCTATTGTATATGATGCACCACCAAAGAAGTTTAAAACCGTGTATAAGAAGTCAGATTTTCTAAAAGATACCACCAAACCGTCCAGCCCAAAGAAGAGTGCCAGGGCTTCTAAAAGCTCCTCCTCTGAGGAGTCTTCAGGTGAAGACTCGGATCGACGCCTATCATCTTCGTCGATCTCCGTGTCCAATAGATTTGGGGTCCTTGAACCGAAGTTCTCCATTGGTAAAGGGGCCTCATCTGTAGAGGAGATGGACCAAGAGGATACGGACCACACAGGCAGGCAGGTACGCAGAAAACGACCCGACCATCCGGACGTTAAAGAGGTTAGCCCTAAACCCAAAAAGAAGGGCAAATTGATTCGGCCACCATCAAAATCCTCATAAAGCCTTAATTCCTTATTCCACTATTACACAGTTATAATGGCGATCATACAATAGAACATACGTGGGCTAAGGGCACATCGCCCCGAGCTTGAATTGTTGATCAGCAAACACGACCCACTAGTCGTATGCCTACAGGAGACAAAGCTACGTCCTCGTGATTCTTTCCAACTACGGCGGTATACACCCTTCAGGCGTGATCTTGCTCCTGAAGACGGTATCCCTGCGCACGGAGGCACTATGTTGCTGGTCAGGGATGACATCTATGTGGATGATATACCCTTACGCACTAATATCCAGTCAGTTGCTGCCCGCGTAATACTGCCGACATTACAGTTGGTCGTCTGCAGCATCTACGTGCCACCTTCAGACGACCTATCACTTAAAGCGCTCCAAGATCTTGTTGTCCAGTTACCCACCCCTTTTCTGCTGGTTGGAGACCTCAATGCCCATCACCCTCTCTGGGGCTCTACTCGAACTTGTGCAAGAGGTAGAGTTGTCTCCGACCTCCTGGACAGTAACAACCTAGTTCTCCTGAACACCGGAGAACCCACGTTCGTTTCCGATGCGTTCAACACCTCGCATCTAGATCTGGCAGTATGCTCCACGCAGTTAGCAGTGTCCCTCCACTGGAACGTCATCTCTGACCTTCACTCTAGTGACCACTTTCCGTGTATTATCAGTCTCCTGTCACACAACGTGTGTTCCACACGCTTGCCCACCTGGCGTTTCGATCACGCCAACTGGGCCCTTTACACCCAGTTGGCGGTTTTTACTTATGAGGAGCAGGCCTCCGTCAACGAGCTCGTAGAACATCTCAGCGAGCGGATACTTTCCGCCGCAGAACGATCTATTCCGCGTTGGTCTCCCAACCCCCGTCGACGTCCTGTCCCGTGGTGGACGGATGACTGCCGGAATGCAATCCGTGCTCGTAGGCGTGCTCTGCGGGTTTTCCGACGCCACCCCACACTGGAGAACCTAATCCAGTACAAGAAGATGCGTGCCAGGGCTCGGCAAGTAATTAAGGAGTGCAAAAGGGCATCTTGGAAGGGTTTTGTCTCTTCTTTTAATCGCCATACACCTTCTTCAGTAGTGTGGGATAGATTAAGGCGCGTGGCCGGCAAATCGACCCACATAGCAATTGCTGGTGTGAAAACTCCTGCAGGAGTCGTTGTGGATCCGTTGGTCGTGGCTAACACCCTCGGCAGTGCTTTTGCTCACGTGTCTAGCTCCGATCATTATGCACCTGAGTTTCTGGCACTTAAGAATCAGGTGGAATCTCAAGGTTTGGTCTTCCGTTCCGGAAACCTTGAGGAATACAATTGCCTGTTCACCATGGCAGAGCTAGAACACGCACTTTCATCTTCGCGACCATCTGCACCAGGACCAGACGGTATCCACGTGCGCTTCTTACAACATCTCTCTCCCGAAGGGAAAGCGTTCCTACTCGAGGTGTATAACCGTGTCTGGGTTGAGGGCAGTTTTCCTGAGAAGTGGCGGGAAGCCACCGTCATCCCAATTTTGAAGGCTGGGAAGGATCGACAGCTGCCTTCCAGCTATCGGCCTATCTCTCTCACCAGTTCCATTTGCAAGGTAATGGAGCGGATGATTAATGGCCGTTTAACGTGGTGGCTTGAATCTCGGAATCTCCTGTCGAACGCGCAGTGCGGCTTTCGTCGTCGCCGTTCCACGATCGACCATCTAGTTTCCCTCTCTACCCAGATCATGAATGCCTTTCTCAGACGGTGCCAAACCGTTGCTGTATTTTTTGATCTGGCGAAGGCATATGACACCTGCTGGAGGAATGGTATTCTCCGTACCCTCCACGGATGGAATTTTCGTGGCCGTCTCCCTATTTTTCTTCGGGAGTTCATGAAGGACCGCATCTTTCAGGTTCGCGTGGGCTCGATTTTCTCAGGATTTTTTACTCAAGAGAACGGGGTACCTCAGGGCTCGGTACTTAGCGTCACACTTTTCGCCATAGCCATCAATCCTATCATCAACTGTGTTCCTCCTGGAATTTCGTCGTCCTTATTTGTAGATGATTTTGCTATCTGCCTTAGTTCTCGGCGGACCTGCCTTCTTCAGCGCCGTCTCCAATCCTGTCTCGATCGTCTTCACGATTGGAGTCTTACATCTGGCTTTACGTTTTCTGCCGAGAAAACTATCTGCGTAAACTTTTGGCGACGGAAGGCGTTTCCTCCACCTAAGTTATATCTTGGGCAGGACGTCCTCCATTTCGCAGTTGAGGCGAAATTCCTGGGCCTGATTTTCGATAGGAAACTCAGTTGGCTATCTCATATTGCTTATCTGCGAGCTAGGTGTGACCGTTCTCTGAACATTTTACGTATTTTAAGTGGCACATCTTGGGGAGCTGATCGGACTACACTGCTGCATTTGTATCGTTCTCTAGTGCGATCTAAGTTAGATTATGGCTGCATTGTATATTCTTCGGCGAGACCCTCTGTTCCCCGACGTCTAAATGCCGTTCACCATCGTGGCATTCGTGTTGCTACTGGGGCATTTCCCACTAGCCCAGTAGTGAGTCTGTATGCTGAGGCCTCAGAACCCCCTTTATACCATCGTCGGGAGATTCTTCTGTGCAGCTATGCGTGTAGCCTTTCCAGCTTACCTAATCACCCCAGTTTTCGGCTGTTTTTTGACGACTCTCTGGATCGCCAATATGCAGTTACACCGTCGGCCTTACAGCCCCCGGGGGTCCGCTTCCGCTCTCTTCTACAACAGCTGAATGTCGACGTAGTACCAACACTTCCTAGGGGAGAATCTCGCTTTCCTCCCTGGATACGCGACGAGGTCCGTTGCAACCTTGGGCTGGCATCCCTGGCTAAAGATACAACACCTTTACCCATATATCGTTCCGCCTTTTTAGAGCTCAAGGCGCAATTCGGGGGTTGCAATTTTATCTATACGGACGGATCTAAGAGCGAAGCTGGAGTCGGATGTGCTTTTGTTTTTAATCGTAGGAGTTTTACCTTTGGTTTACGGCGACAGTGTTCGATTTTTACCGCGGAACTTTTTAGTCTTTACCAGGCGATTTTATATATTGAGCGGCATTCTTTGCGTACCTGCGTGATCTGCACGGACTCCCTCAGTGCGCTTCAAGGCCTCTTAATGCTGTACCACTACCATCCTCTGGTTCAGCGTATTCAGGATAGAGTCCATTGCCTGGCTCTCTGGTACCAGGATCACTTTCGTGTGGACGCCTGGTCATGTGGGAGTTCCTGGCAATGAGGCTGCAGACGCCGCGGCTAAATCTGCCATTTCCTCGCCTGGTACCTCTTTTTCTCTTGTTCCCTCAACTGATTTATTTTTATCTTTACGCCAAGCCATTACACTACGTTGGCACGATGAGTGGACGACTTTGCGTGGGAACAAGCTTCGGACGATTAAACCCCTTCCTATTGCCTGGGCAACCTCTGCCCGAGTTTCCAGGAGGGAAGAAATTATTTTAGCCCGCTTACGTATCGGACACTGTCGATTTAGCCATGGTCACTTGTTGAGAGATCAACCCGCACCAATGTGTGACCATTGCGACGTACCGCTAACGGTACGTCACATCTTAACTGCATGTTGGCTTTTAACTCAATTACGCGCAACTCTGTCGCTGCCAGCCACTCTTTCTGCCATATTGGCAGACAGGGAGCGTGCTGTGGAAGGCGTACTTGATTTTATCCGGCAGAGTGGGTTCTGGCACCTGCTCTGACCAATTCGAGGCACCTTCTGGTTGCCGATATTTTATTTCACTTATTTTATCCTTTGCCTTCTGCATAAACCGACATGTTTTTAGTGTTTTATGGTTTGTGTTTTAACCTTTAATGGACTTGTGCGATTTTACTGTTTTGAGATGTAGGTTTTAACTGTGTAGACCTTTTAGCTTTGTAAGGGCGCTGATAACCTTAGCAGTTGTGCGCCCTTAATCCAATTCTACTACTACTACTACTACTGGAATGAGTGTCAGATACTACATGCCATTGGAAACAATGAGCAACCTGTGTGGAGCAGAGAGAAAGATCGAGGTGGGAGGGAGTACCGGTGAAATCGGAAAAAAGGTGGGTTCACCAGTGTTTAAAACAAGGAGAGGAAACTGGTCAAAGAAGTCAGCAAGTAGGGTTCCCCTTACACACGCCCTAGGAGAGCCCCAACACGGATGATGGGCGTTATAATCCCCCAAAAGAAGAAAGGGTGTGGGGAGCTGCGAAGCGAGTTGAGAGAGGTCGGCAGGAAGGATAGAGTCTGAAGGGGGGAGGTAAACTGTGCATAAGGTAAACGAAAAACCGGGAAGACTGAGCCGAAGAGCAACAGCTTGCAAAGTAGTGTTAAGGGGTAGAGGTTGACCAAAAACATCAGCACGTGTGAGAATCATGACACCACCATGAGCAGGAGAGCCCACTTCCGGCACAAGGTCGAAGCGTACAGGAATATAATGACGAATATCAAAAGCATCCTAGTAGTAGTAGTAGTAGAATTAAGTTTAGGGCGCACAACTACGGCGGTTATCAGCGCCCTTACAAAGCTAAAAGTCTACACAGTTAAAATCAACACATTAAAGCCGGAAAAGCGTGTAAAAATGGGTCGGTAAAAGTCTAAAACCTATAGCATAAAAACACTAAAAGCCGTCATGGAGCTAGATGCGGCTGTGCATACCGCTAAGGCGTATAAAAGCTAAAACTCGCTCCACGGCTCTCAGGTTGTCCGCCAACACCTGACTCAGCGTACTCGGGAAACGGAGGGAGTTACGCGTGGGTGCTAAAAACCGGCATTCTGTTAAAATATATCGGACAGTCAAAGGCTCCCGACAGTGAGCACAAATTGGTGCAGGGTCAGAGGATAAAAAATACCGGTGGCTAAAAAGGCAGTGTCCAATGCGGAGACGGGCTAAAACGACTTCTTCACGGCGGCGACCGCGCGAAGAGGTACACCAGGGTACCGGGTGCGGTTTTAGCTCCCGCAGCTTGTTGCGCAGAACCCCATTCCAATCTTCGTCCCAACGTTTTAGGATAATCTTACGTAGAGCTCGACGAAGATCTGTCCAAGTAATAATTGAACTAAAGCACTGCGAATTTAAAATAGCACCTTTAGCAGCAACGTCGGCAGCTTCATTGCCCGGCAGCCCCACGTGTCCAGGGACCCACACAAACGACACACTAACGCCAGCATTAGCGATCGAGTGGAGGACATCCTGGACACGCTGTACCAGAGGGTGGTAATTGTACAGCGATTTAATGCTTTGTAGGGCACTCAAGCAGTCAGAGGCAATGACCCAGGACGGCATTGCTTGCCTACGGACACATAAAAGCGCTTTGTAGATACTATGGAGCTCGGCGGTAAAAATGGAACACTGCGATAAAAGATGAAAGCTAAAAGTTCGGTTCTCATGGATGAAGGCAGAACCTACTCCCCGGTCGTCCTTTGAGCCGTCTGTATACACGAAGCAGCACTGGGCGAAACGTGCCTGGAGTTCTAGAAAAGAGGAGCGAATAGACGAATCCGGGCAGGTCGACTTGGGCGTGGACAGCAAGGAGAAGTCAAAGGGAACCTGCGAGCGGAGCCACGGAGGAAAGCGTGCTTCTCCGAGGGTGTGTGTGATGATGATGTGTATAGGGGCGCTCAACTACGGCGGTCATCAGCGCCCTTTAAAAAAAAACAAGTCATGGCAAAAGCCAGATATAAACATTTCTAAAAATATATTTTATCTATAAATCCATTAAAACTGCACACACATATATATATTTAAAAAAAAAAGGAAAAAAGAATACTTGAGGTTAAAATCTAAAATCCACAGCTGAAACAAACGCTAAAACTTTGCTCACCGCCGTTTCGTCATCCGCGAGGATCTCCGCCAAGCTGGCCGGCAGCTGGAGAGACCTGCGGAGACGTGCCAAGCTAAAACAATCTAAAAGCAAGTGCCGGACAGTCAGTTCAGCACTGCACAGTGGACAAACGGGAACGGGAGTCCTATTCAATAAAAAGCTGTGGCTAAAATAACAATGCCCAATGCGCAACCGAGCCAAAATCACCTCCTCGCGGCGAGATGACCGACAGGAGGTCACCCAGGGAATCGGAAGTTCCTTGACTGATCTAAGTTTATTATTGCGGAGAGCGGACCACTCTTCCTGCCAGCAGGTTTGCGCAGCTCTCCGCAATACGGCCCTAAAATCTTCCGATGTCACACATGGTAGACGAACCCTGGGCTTCGTGGTAGCCGTCTTGGCTGCCGAATCCGCCATTTCATTCCCCCGCAAGCCTACGTGACCAGGGATCCATGCACACACCACGCTAACGCCAGAAGCGTGTAAAACGTGGAGGGCATCCTGTATCCGCTGCACAATAGGGTGGTAGTTGTACAGCTGCCGTAGGCTTTGAAGTGCACTGAGGGAATCACTCAGGATTAAGCAGTTCCCCAACTTTCGTCGACGTACGTGTAAAATGGCCCGGTATATTGCATAGAGCTCTGCGGTAAAAATGGAAGTGCTAGTGTGGAATCCGAATGTATAGGGTTCGGTTCCACACACGTAAGCACAACCAACGCCATCTGAATTCTTGGACCCATCGGTGTAAATTTTAATATGGTCCTGATATCGCGATAAAAATTCTAAAAAGCATATGCGGATACTAGACATAGACATGGTAGATTTATCATGTGTGGTCATGCCCAGATCAACGTGGGACGCTCTGCACAACCAAGGAGGGTATGTCCTCTCCCCCCTAGGATACATCTTGGGCATTTCAGTATTAAGATGTCTAAGGAGCTTCCGGAAACGAAAACCAGGTGGCTTTGGTTTAATAGAAGTGTTCCTATAACGCACGTCCATGAAGGTGTTAAAGAACGGCGTAAACGTTGGATGTGTGGGCATGCAATTAAGTCCACAGCCATAATTTGCTAATAGCATGTTGCGCCTGTACTGCAGAGGAGGTTCTGCAGACTCAGCATACAGGCTTATAACTCGGCAAGTTGGAAATGCCCCAACTGCTATACGTATGCCACAATTATGGACTGTGTCTAATCTCTTCGGCACAGATGGTCGTGCTGAGCCATAAACGATACTACCATAATCTAATTTGGAACGGATAAGTGTGCGATACAGTCGCAATAACACTGTACGGTCCGCTCCCCACGATTTTCCACTTAGTACCCGCAAGATATTTAAAGATCGGTCACATCGTGCTTTCAGTTGTGCTATATGCGACGACCAACTAAGTTTTCTATCAAATATCAATCCAAGGAACCTCGTCTCATCTGCAAAAGGTAGTAGATCAGCGCCTAGCCGGAGCCTTGGAGGTAGTCGACTCCGCTGACGCCAGAAGTTAACACAGATGGTTTTCTCAGCAGAGAATCGGAAGCCGTTCTTTAAACTCCAAACCTTAAGGTTGTCCAAGGTGGTTTGAAGACGGCGCTCTATAAACGAAGTGCGCTGAGATGTACAGTAGACGGCAAAGTCATCTACGAATAGGCTTGACGAGACCCCCGGAGGTACACATTTCGAGATAGAATTAATCGCAATAGCAAACAATGTAACACTTAGCACCGATCCCTGTGGTACACCGTTCTCTTGAACGAAAAGGTTCGAAAGAACCGAGCCAACCCTTACTCGGAATACGCGGTCTTTCAAGAATCCCTGAAGGAAGAGTGGTAGGCGTCCACGTATATTCCAGGTGTGCAGAGTACGTAGCAACCCTGCACGCCAACACGTATCATAAGCCTTTTCGAGGTCAAAAAATATTCCGACTGTTTGACAGTTTTTAAGAAAGCCGTTCATAATCTGTGTCGACATGGACACAAGATGATCCACTGTTGAACGGCGTCGTCGAAAACCGCACTGGATGTTATTCAGTAGGTTGTGCGTTTCCAGCCACCATACCAACCGCCCATTTATCATGCGTTCCATCACCTTGCAGACGCAACTGGTGAGGGAAATAGGACGGTAGCTAGAAGGGAGGTGACGGTCCTTGCCAGCTTTCAAGATAGGTATAATGGTGGCTTCTCGCCACTTGTCCGGAAACGTGGCATCAACCCAAACACGGTTATAGACCTCGAGCAGGTATGCCTTACCTTCAGGTGAGAGATGTTGTAACATTTGAACGTGGATTCCGTCCGGTCCTGGTGCTGTCAGTCGCGATAATGAAAGAGCATGTTCTAACTCCGCCAAGGTGAAGAGGCGGTTATAATCTTCAAGGTTTCTGGAACTAAACACGAAACCTTGAGATTCTACCTGAGTCTTAATTGAGATAAACTCAGGAGCATAATTACTTGAGCTAGACACCTGAGCGAAAGCACAGCCGAAGGTGTTAGCCACGACAAACGGATCAACAACAACTCCTGCAGGTGTTTTCAGACCAGCGATTGGCAAGTGGGCTTCTCCGAGGGGTAGGGAAGCCGGCAACGTAACGTCCATGAGGCGCAGCTGGCACCGGAAACGAACTCCAGGGGGGAGTAGAGCTGATGGACGGGATAAATAATGGCGATCCAATGAGTCATTAAAAAACAGCTTAAAAGACGGATGTTGCGGCAGACTAGACAGTCTGCAAGCATAGCTACTTAAAAGAACATCACGCCGATAAGAAAGGGGAGGCTCAGCAGCTTCGGCACACAAGCTGATGACTGGACTCGTTACGAAAGCCCCAATACTCAAGCGTATACCTCTGTGATGTATAGGGTCGAGACGACTTAAAACAGATGGTCGAGCCGAAGAGTACACAATGCAACCGTAGTCGAGCCTCGACCGGACCAGAGCGCGATATAGGCGTAAAAGAACAGTCCTATCGCCTCCCCAGGATGTGCCAGCTAAAATACGTAAAATATTAAGGGAACGGTCACACCTACCCTTGAGATCCGAAATATGTGAATGCCAGCTAAGTTGGCGATCAAGCACCAGTCCGAGAAACTTGACCTCGTCTGCGAAAGGAAGAACGCCTGGACCGAGATGGAGAGTAGGAGCAAGGAATGCCTTGCGGCGCCAGAAGTTTGCACAGACGGTTTTTTCAACTGAGAACTTAAAACCGTTCTCAATACTCCAAGTGTACAGTCGGTCGAGACAAACTTGGAGGCGGCGTTCTGGAAGACAGGTGCGCCGAGAACTACTGTAGATTGCGAAATCGTCAACGAACAGTGAACAAGACACTCCGTGAGGGACACAGTCCACGATGGCGTTGATCGCAATGGCAAATAGGGTGACGCTGAGTACCGAACCCTGCGGTACTCCGTTCTCCTGAGTAAAACACCGCGATAAAACCGAGCCCACGCGAACCCGAAAGATGCGGTCCCGCATAAACTCCTGGAGAAACAGAGGAAGGCGACCACGAAAATTCCATTCGTGGAGTGTACGTAGAATGCCATACCTCCAGCAAGTGTCATAAGCCTTCTCGAGTCAGCATCGTCTTCTCTTCGAGACAGCGGAGAGAAAAGCACCTACATGGGAGCATCGTAGCAAGGCCAAAGCAGCCCTTTTCAGGGCTTGGTCCTTGTCTACCAGTGTTCCTGGTCTACCAGCGATCTTCGCAGGAAGAAGCCACGCCGTGAGGTAGCTGCAGCGCAGAAACATTGTGCGATACTTCAAGAACTTCACAGCACAGCACATCGCACAGTAATTGGGTAGGAAACCAAGGCCGAAGCCAACAGTCCTAGGACTGGTCTCTAGGCGCCTGAAAGGGTAGGCCCTCTGGTTTTCGTGCTTCTTAGCGCCCTGTACTGGCACTTTCTTCTTTTTTCTTATACTCTTATTTCCTCTATTCTTTCAGACATTTCCCCACACTGACACATACTCGCTTACTAACAGCGGCACCTGACTGACTTCTGATTGGTCCTTGTATTGCTCACTTTTATTGGCCAACATGACCTCAGCAAGCATTAGTAAGATCACTGCCCCATTCAGGGAAGAAGATTATTATATCTTGGGAGGAGATATACGCTCTTTTCTGGGGAAAGAGTTGATAATTAACCCCCAATTGCCCCTCAACAAAGCCAGCTACGATCTACTGCAGCTAGAGCTAAATGCGAGGAAGAAATATCTGAACCAAGCAGACGCAAATATTATGCAAAATAACACAAAGGACACAGTAGCCATGTCTGACTTCAGGGTCTATGTGGCGCATAGATCCAGGATAGAGGCTATCCAAAGCCTGCTAGTGAGGCATGACTCAAGCAGTGCCACCACATCCTGGGAGACGGTAAAGAAACCGTCGCCAAAAATCTTACCGCCGCAAACTGCTCCCACCACCAGCACTAGCAACAGATTTGCTGCTCTTGAAGCGGAACAAAAGGACGAACCCGCATCTGCAGCTACAACACAAAAAAGGCGTAAATGCTCAACGCCTCCACCTCAGCCAGAGAAAATGGAGCAAGATAACCAAGCTCCTGCTGCTACTACTTCAGCTACTACTTCAACTAGTAGTCAGCCAGCTTCCAATGCACGGGCCAGTCGCCCCACGCCTATCTTCCTGCGCAATCCAGCAGATGCCAGGAAAGTACTCTCCTCAGGCGTGACTGCTGAGTACCAAATAAAGAACCTACGTGGTACTGTAGCACTTCTACCTGCCACAGCTAACGACCATCGTCTGCTCCGGCGCCATCTAGAGGAGCACAACATAGAAGGAGTAACCACTCTCCTCTCTGAGGATCGACACCTGCACGTGACTATTAAAGACGTGCCTTCCTTTGTCACTGAGGAAGAAGTGCGTGACTACCTCGTAGCAAAAGGCTACAGTGTGGAAAGGGTAGCTCAGTTAACGACCCGAGGTCCCAAACCTCAACCTCTCCCACAGTTCCGTGTGGCTCTCAAAAAGACCTATATGTGAGGGATGTATACCAAGAAACGCGCATGTTCCACGCCACAGTGAGAGTGGAATCGTACAAACCCCAGCCAGACCACAGCAGTGCACAAACTGCCAACAATTTACCCACAATTCTGCTGGATGCTTACTCCAGCCAGTCTGTGCTTTCTGCGGAGAGGTTGGCCACAAACGTGCCAACTGCCAGCGACTCGGCATCCAAGGGGCAACTCCTCGATGTTACAACTGCGGGGACTCCCATTCCTGTCGCTATGCTGTGTCCAGTGTGGCAAGAGGCACGCATAGAGTTGATGACTTCAAAAGACGGACAAATGTCTAAGTACAACGCCAAACCTAGAGTTCGTCATAACACCGACCTACCCAAGGAAGCGTTCTCTGGAGCACGTTACCCAGGACTGCCGCCACGCACTCCTATCCAATATCCCAGCTATGCAGCAGCAGTAACCAACTCTGTAAGTCCAGCACCCACAACAGCAGTGACGATAGAACCACAACAACCGCAGCCGTCACAATCATCTTCCACAGCACAACCTGTGACACCCCAGCCACCTCCCAGGCAAACACGACCCGCACAAAACAGGTCAAAACCGTATTCGGCGCCCAGGAAGCCCAGGCCAGATGATTCAACATCAAGTGGCTTCATACATACCGTCACCAGAGACTCAGCCTCTCATCCCACCATCCCAGACGAGGCGTTCCTCAATACCATGGACCAGATTCCAATAAATCTGCAGCCGCTATTTGCCGCCTATTTGGCTGAGGCACTGAAAACTCGCCCCTCTACAGTTCATCCCTAAACCATCTTTGTGCACGCCGTCTTAACATTCATGATCAACAATGGCTGTTAGGGGTGGCAATGTTTCAGATCTTCTCTCCCTGAAAGTCTGCTACTGGAATGCCAATGGACTCAGGCAGAAATTACAAGAAACCTCCAACTTCATAGCAGACAAAGGCGTGCATATCCTATTGGTACAGGAAACTCACCTGTCTTCCAATATTAAAGCCCGGCTACCTGGCATGATTTGCTACCGTACTGACAGAGCAGACGGCTATGGTGGCACTGCCATCTATGTGCGCCGTAACATAGCTCACCATCCGCTAACCACTGGTCAGACACCAAACTTGGAAGCCACAGGCATACAGGTGGAAACTACTAAAGGACCACTTCGACTTTTTTCAGTCTACATCCCCCCCAATAAACCTATAGTTGCTGGAGAACTTGACACCTTATTTGCTGCAAATACTGCCACACTGGCCATGGGCGACTATAACGCCAAAAGCCCAGCCTGGAACTCCACCATCCTGAATGCACGAGGAGCAAGCTTGGAACGTTATGTTGAAACAAGGAACATCATGGTACTCTCACCGTCCTCCCCTACAATCTTCCATGGTGATCGTCGCCCTCCGGACTGGCTAGATATTGTGTTATTCAAAAATGTCCGTTCACATCCCAGGCTATTTACTGTTCCAGAACTGTCTTCTGACCATTACCCCGTGCTACTACTATTCCAAACTCGCCCAAATTTCAAGACTAAACGCCTGTTGCCAAACCCCCGGCGTACCAACTGGGAGGAATACACCAAGATTATGGCAGCTGAACCTCCGACCTTTGACAGATGTACTACCACCAACGAGGCGGATGCAGTCATCATGAGCATCTCGTCATCTATTACAAATGCTATATCAAGGGCCACACCACCTGCCCGTAGCACTTATAGCAAAGTCCGGAAACTCCCTCGTCACTTGCGCGATCTAATTGCGGCAAAGAACAAGGCTCGGCGTCGAGCACAACACACAGGCTGTCCCATGGATCGCAGGGAATACAACAGACTCCGGCAAATTCTCAAAATTGAGCTCCATGATCATTCTAATGCGGATTGGGAACGTCGACTCTCGACACTAGACACAGAAGATCAGTCACTATGGAGAATGTCAAAGGCTCTATTAAGGCTCCCAGTTCAGGATAAACCTCTTCGCCATGGCTTAATCACCGCCCAATCCACAAGAGAAAAGGTAGGACTCATGGCTACTTATCTCGAAAGCACCTTCCATCCAGCAGACACCTGTAATGGGGACCATATCCACCAAACAAATGAAGCAGTTCGGACATACCTCTCTCGGCCACATGATCCAGAAGAACCTCCATCTACAAACCTCACGGAGCTGCAGCAATACCTATCCTCCGTAAAACCTTACAAGGCCGCAGGCTACGACAATATTCCCTATGCTGCTCTGCAGCAATTACCAATCTGCTGGAAAGAAGCCCTGGTCAACCTGTTCAACTATCTGCTCCGGCTTGCGTACTTTCCGACCACCTGGAAGCACGCCAAGGTGATCACCCTCCCGAAACCTGGCAAGGATTCGTCCACTCCAGAGGGTTATCGTCCCATTAGCTTGCTCTCCAGTTTGAGCAAAATTTTTGAGGTCATCCAATCTCGCCTTAACCAAACACTGGAGACACTGCAAATACTACGGCCCGAACAGTTTCGCTTCAGGCGTGAACATTCTACGGTCCATCAACTCTTGCGCTTAGTGGATCACATTATCACTGGCTTCAACAACCGCCACTTTGTCGTAGCTCTGCTTCTGGATCTTACTCGTGCTTTTGATTCTGTCTGGCATGCAGGCCTCCTTTTTCGTCTCGTACAGTATAACATTCCCTCTTATCTCATTCATCTAATTAACACTTATCTAAACAATAGGACTTTCAGTGTCACCATTGAGGAAATCACCTCTCAATCTCATCCCATCAATGCTGGTGTACCCCAAGGCAGCGTTCTTGGACCTGTCCTTTTTCTCATCTACATCAATACCCTGCCATCCTACGCAAACTGCACGCTCTTCCAGTTTGCGGATGATACAGCAATTGCCACCTCCTCCAAACGGCATGAACTTGCTGTACGAAGACTTCAAAGCTACGCGGATCAATTAACAACCTGGTTCAACACCTGGCGGCTTAGTGTAAATCCAACTAAGTCCCAAGCCATCACCTTCACCAGACGACCAGAAGATGATGTCCCGGAATTGAGTATTGCCGGCGGCTCTGTTCACTGGACAAACCAGGCCAACTATCTTGGTGTTACGCTCGACAGCAAGCTCACCTGGAAGCCGCATATAGAAAAAGTTTACAGCAAGATCTCCCGTAGGATGGCTTTACTTTATCCCCTCTATAATAGAAATTCCTGCATGTCCATCCCCAACAAACTGCTTCTCTACAAGCAAGTCCTCCGTCCTGCTATAACTTACGCATGCCAGATATGGGGAATTGTGGCTCCTACACATCTTGATAGGCTCCAAGTACTTCAAAGCCGCTACCTCAGAATTTCAGTCAATGCTGGCTGGTACATACCCAACAGCAATATTCACCGCGACACTTCTATCCCCACTCTCCATGACTACATCCACACTCTCTCCCAAAAGTTCTTTGACTCTCTCCCGCACAGCTTCAATTCTCTAATTCGAGGACTTGGAGAATATGACATAGACCCTGGTGAAACTTACAAAAGACCTAGACTTGTCCTCAGCAACTAAATCCTAAACATTCTTTCAAATCTTTCTAATTTCCATTCTTCATAACAACTATACCCACTTCTAGACTATATACCCTCTAAAACAATCCCACCGCCTAACCACAATCTTTCTACTTAAACAACCATTCCTCTACCAGCAAAGGACCTAGTCCTGGTACGGAAATAGTCAGGGAAGCACCGCCTGAAAGGCGGCTAACTTTCCAGCGACGAGTACACCGAGTGGCATAAGCCTTCTCCAGATCAAAAAACACTCCAACTGTTTGGTACTTTCTTAGAAAGCCGTCCAGGATCTGGGTGGAGAGAGAGACTAGATGGTCGACCGTGGAACGGCGATGACGAAAACCGCACTGGAAGTTCGACAGGAGGTTCCGGGACTCAAGCCACCACGTCAAACGGCCATTAATCATTCGCTCCATCACCTTGCAGACGCAACTGGTGAGAGAAATAGGCCGATAGCTGGAAGGCAGATGACGATCCTTCCCAGCCTTCAAAATCGGTATGAAGGTGGCCTCGCGCCATTTCTCGGGAAAACAGCCGTCAACCCAGATGCGTTTATAGACGGCAAGGAGGAAGTTTTTCCCTTCGGGAGAAAGATGTTGTAGAAGTCGTATGTATATACCGTCTGGTCCTGGTGCAGATAATCGCGAGGATGAAAGGGCGTGTTCTAGCTCTGCCATGGTGAAGAGGCGATTGTAGTCTTCAAGGTTGCCAGAACGAAAGCAGAAACCTTGATATTCCACCTGATTCTTAATTCCGAGAAACTCAGGTGTCTAATGATCGGAGCTAGAGACGTGAGCGAAAGCACTGCCGAGAGTGTTAGCCACGTCAAACGGATCCACAACGACTCCTGCAGGAGATTTCACACCTGCAATCTGCATGTGAGTCGGTTTACCGGCCACGCGTCGGAGCCTATCCCATACTACGGAAGAAGGCGTATGGCGATTAAAGGAAGACACAAAAGCGATCCAAGATTCCTTTTTACTCTGTTTAATAACTTGCCTAGCTCTCGCACGCATCTTCTTGTACTGAATAAGGTTATCCAGTGTCGGGTGGCGTTGGAAAACTCGTAGAGCACACCTACGCGCACGGATTGCATTCAGGCAGGCATCCGTCCACCATGGGACAGGACGTCGACGAAGATTGGGAGTCGATCGGGGAATAGACCCTTCTGCAGCGGAGAGTATCCGCGCGCAAAGATGCTCTACGAGATCGTCTACAGAAGCGTGCTCATTGTAATTAAAAACCGCCAATTGGCTGTAAAGAGCCCAGTTGGCGTGATCGAAAAGCCAGGTAGGCAAGCGTGTGGAACATACGGTGTGTTCCAGAAGACTAATTAGACAGGGGAAGTGGTCACTGGAGTGTAGGTCAGAAATGACGTTCCATTGTAGGGACACTGCTAACTGCGGGGAGCATACTGCCAAATCCAGATGCGAGAAGATGTTGGTTGCATCAGAGAGAAATGTTGGTTCTCCGGTGTTCAGGAGAACCAGATTATTATAGTCCAGGAAATCAAGCAGAGCTCTGCCTCTCGCACAAGCTCGAGCGGAACCCCAAAGAGGATGATGAGCATTGAGGTCTCCTACCAACAGAAAGGGAGTGGGTAGCTGAGC
The DNA here is from genome assembly GCA_030765055.1 of Mantis religiosa. NCBI lineage: Eukaryota > Metazoa > Arthropoda > Insecta > Mantodea > Mantidae > Mantis > Mantis religiosa. Next base: position 8,709,495 of record JAUKNK010000016.1, read on the forward strand.
AATTAGAGTTTGTAGCGCAGTAAGCGAGAGGTCGTCTGACGGTGGAATGTAGATGCTGCAGATAGCCAACTGTACCCTCGGCAGTATAATTCGTGCAGCGACTAACTGGATGGTAGTGGGGAAAGGTATATCGTCTACATATACGTCATTTCTGACCAGCACCATAGCGCCCCCGTGCGCAGGAATGCCCTCTTCAGGAGCCAGATCACGCCTGAAGGGAGTATATTGCCTTAATTGGAAGGAATCTAGAGGGCGTAGCTTAGTCTCCTGTAAACGGACGACTAATGGATCGTACCTACTGAGTAATACATTAAGCTCCGCGCGGTAGTAGTAGTGGTGGGGCTTTAGGGCGCACAACTGCTATGGTCATTAGCGCCCATTAAAAAACAATAACGTTAAAAGGTTGAAATGGATGTCTCAGCTAAAAGACTAAAAAACTTTAAAATAGTAAAAAAGGTCAATACAGTGCCAAATACTGTATTAATACAACGAGACAATAAAACTGATAAAACAACCCGTTTAAAAGGCGAACGCTCAGATAAAAGTTCAATTATGGAGGTCATACAAGGGTGCCCAGTCCTCTGCGGTCAATAAAACGTAAAACACGATCCACTGCACGTGAAGTGTCTGCCAGCATTTCGGGCAGGGTCGTCGGCAGGTCCAAGGACACACGCAGCTGGGTTAAGAACTGGCACTGAACTTAAACATGCCGCACCGACATGGGCTCATGACAATGCGATCAGAGCGGTGCAGCATCAGAAGATAAAAGGTGACCATGGCTAAAACGGCAGTGCCCGATACGCAGTCGTGCTAAAATAACCTCTTCGCGACGAGAGGTGCGCGACGAAGTGCTCCAGATGATCGGGAGGGGCTTCACCGCCCTAAGTTTGTTCCCCCGACGGGCTTGCCAATGCCTGCTCCACATTGACAGGATGGCGCGACGTAAATAGGAGTTAAAATCATCTGAGGGAACACTAGACCTAAAACATCTGGGAGCTAAAACAGCTGCTTTCGCGGCAGCGTCGGCAGCCTCGTTTCCAGATATGCCTACGTGTCCAGGTACCCACACTAAGGATACGCAAGTGCCTGCACTGGCGAGAGTGTGAAGGCAGTCCTGGATCCGCTGTACGAGTGGATGATAGGTGTACAGCATCCGTAGGCTCTGTAGGGCACTCAGGGAATCGGAGCAGATAACCCAAGGCTGTAATGCTTGCCGACGAACATATAAAAGAGCTTGGTAAATACCAAACAGCTCTGCCGTAAAAATCGAGCACTGCGGTAAAAGACGAAAGCTAAAACTCTTCCGACCGTGAATAAAAGCACATCCCACTCCCGTATTATCCTTCGAACCATCAGTGTAAATAAAACTACAGGGTCGGTACTGCGCCTGAACTTCTAAAAAGCCCGAACGAAGGATGGAATCTGGCGTCGACAATTTCGGCATGGACAGCAGGCTTAAATTTACCTGGATCTCGGAGCGGAGCCATGGGGGAAATCGAGTTTCTCCTTTGCGGAATGGCACAGGCAAATGGACGTCCAACAGCCGAAGCAGAGAGCGAAATCGAGCGCCAGGAGGAAGGAGGGCCAGGGAGCGCGCTGAGTATTGACGGTCCAGAGAATCATCAAAGAACGAGCTAAACGACGGATGTTCCGGCAAACTAAGAAGCCGGCAAGCGTAACTACACAGGAGGACATCACGCCGATAGCGAAGCGGAGGTTCAGCGGCTTCCGCACAAAGGCTCATGACTGGACTTGTTGGAAAGGCGCCAATACTCAAACGGATACCACGGTGGTGAACAGGGTCTAGGCGTTTTAAAATCGAAGGTCGAGCTGACGAATACACAATACAGCCGTAGTCTAGTTTGGATCGGATAAAAGAGCGACAGAGTCTTAAAAGAACTGTCCGATCTGCTCCCCAGGATGTGCCACATAAAACACGTAAAACACTAAGAGAACGTTCACACCTGGCCTTTAAATACGAGATATGAGAAAACCAACTAAGCTTCCTATCGAAGACCAATCCCAAGAATTTTGTCTCGTCTGCGTAAGGAAGGGCATCGGCTCCGAGATGCAGAGGAGGTGACGGAAATACTTTCCGGCGCCAGAAGTTTACGCAGACGGTCTTCTCGGCGGAGAACTTAAAGCCGTTTTTCCACACTCCAGGTGAAGAGGCGATCGAGGCACAGTTGGAGGCGGCGTTGTAGGAGAGAAGTCCGCCGAGAACTACTGTAAATGGCGAAGTCGTCCACGAACAAGGAAGAAGAAATGCCCGACGGGACGCACTCCGCAATGGGATCGATGGCAATAGCAAATAGTGTGACACTAAGTACCGAGCCCTGCGGTACTCCGTTCTCTTGGCTAAAAGCACGAGATAAAACCGAACCCACACGTACCCGAAACACCCTATCTCGCATGAACTCTCGAATAAAAAGCGGCAGTCTTCCACGAATGCCCCATTTATGGAGGGTACGGAGAATTCCGTATCTCCAGCAAGTGTCATAAGCCTTCTCCAGGTCAAAAAACACAGCTACCGTTTGGCTCTTACGTAGAAAGCCATCCATGATTTGCGTTGACAACGAGACTAGGTGGTCGACCGTTGAACGGTAGCGACGAAAACCACACTGAACGTTAGATAGAAGGTGTTGTGATTCTAGCCACCATGTCAATCGCCCGTTTATCATACGCTCCATCACCTTGCAAAGGCAACTGGTGAGGGAGATCGGACGATAGCTGGAAGGGAGATGGGGATCCTTTCCAGGTTTTAAGATAGGGACAACGGTGGCCTCGCGCCAAGCGGACGGAAAAGTTGCTGTGCGCCAGATTAGGTTATATACTTGCAAAAGAAAATGCTTACCTGCCGAAGACAGGCGCTGCAGCATTAGGATGTGTATTCCATCCGGCCCCGGTGCGGAGGGCCTGGAACAGACCAGGGCCCGCTCCAGCTCTTGCATGGTGAAGAAGGCGTTATAACACTCACGGTTCAAGGAGTGGAAGGAGAGTTCATGAGTCTCAGCCCGGTGTTTGATGGGTAGAAAGTCCGCGGAATAATGGGAGGAGCGAGAGACCTCAGCAAAGGTGCCTCCCAGGGCATCAGCGACCGCTCTAGGGGAAACTACGATGTCGTTGTTACCCCGCAGGCCAGGCACGGCAACACGAGAAACTTTGCCGGCCACGCGTCGCAGCTTGTTCCAGATCACTGATGATGGTGTGAAGCGGTTAAATGTCTCCACAAAGCGCTGCCAGGATATCCTCTTGCTAGCCTGAATGACGCGACGGGCTTTGGCTCGTAAGCGCTTAAAGGTGACCAAGTTATCCAGAGTAGGATGGCGCTTAAATGCCCGCAGTGCTGCCCGGCGTGCACGCACCGCCACCCGGCATTCGTCGGTCCACCAGGGAACGGGTAAACGCCGAGGTTGGCCTGACGAGCGAGGTATAGCACGTTCGGCGGCAGAGGTGATCACAGATGTAACGTGCTCTACCATCTCGTCAACATCTTCCGATACACGGGAGTCGAAAATAGCCAGGCTACAAAAAAGAGGCCAGTTTGCTTTGTGTAGCTGCCAGGTGGGTACACGGGACGATGGTGTATAGTTCGAGAGCAGGCTTATCAGGCAGGGGAGGTGATCGCATGAGAATGTGTCCGAGACGACGTTCCACTCAAAACGATGAGCAAGCTGTGCCGAGCAAACAGAAAGGTCCAGGTGAGAGAGAGTGCTGGTTGAATCAGAAATAAATGTAGGTTCGCCTGTGTTAAGAGAGAGGTGATTCTGAAGAAAGAATGCAGCTAGGTGCTTCCCCCTTACGCAAGCCCTAGGAGATCCCCAAAGAGGGTGATGGGCATTGAAGTCTCCCAACAACAAGAAGGGTGTCGGGAGCTGGGACATTAGATCTGAGAGGTCCGCAATGGCGAAGGGAGAAGACGGCGGTAGATAAACAGAACATAGAGTAAATGAAAAGCCAGGAAATCTAAGAGTAATAGCTACAGCTTGCAGCGTACTAGCGAGAGGAAGAGGTTGAAAGAAAACGTCATCCCGGATTAAAAGCATAACACCCCCATGTGCAGGAGAACCGGGCTCCGGTGGGAGGTTAAATCGCACCGGAGTAAAACCAGGAAAGGTGAAGGGTGAGTGAGTGAGTGTGTGCTGTTTAAGGGCCCGTCGACAACAAGGTCATTTGGGCTCCAAGTCAATACTAAAACCTAAAAGCTATAAACATTTAGCTAAAAAAGGTAAAATACAATAAAACACTCAACTGTTAAAAGGGCATTAAAAAGATCTAAAGACATACTTTAAAAACTCTAAAAGTAATAAATATAAAATGCAAGTCAGACTCGCTGATTAAAACCTATGTCTGAAACAAACCGCAGTGCCTTGCCCACGGCCACTGGGTCGTCCCCTAAAATACTAAACAAGTTAGCTCCTAAGCTCAAAGACTGGCGAACGCTGGCGTACTGCGGGCAATCGATTTATATATGCCGCACAGTGAGGCGTACTGCACACGGGGCACACACAGGGGCCGGTTCCCCTCTCAAAAGATGGCCATGAGTTGCACGTGTGTGCCCAATTCTCAGCCGTGTGAGTATCACCTCGGCCCGCCGGTTATCCCTGCAGGAAGTTAGCCAGGGTCGTACGCTGTCTTTAATTGCCCGGAGTTGTGTGCTTTGTAAAGCTGTCCAGGAGTGCTGCCAAGCAGAGAGGAGCTGGCGACGGAAAAAACGTTGCACGTCCTGGAATGGCACTGTAGTTGTTAAACTCCGGGGCAAACGGCAAGCTGACTTAGCAGCCGCGTCCGCCTCCTCGTTCCCGGAAATGCCCAAATGCCCAGGGGTCCAAGTAAAAACAAAATGATATCCTCGACCGAGCATTTGCGAGATCTGGGCCTGTATTTTTAAAACTAGAGAGTAAGAGGAAAGGTGAAGGTATCCTGTTGGTGAAGTTTCGTCTCCTGCAGGCAGAAAATACTGGGGGACAGCGAATTTGCCAACAGTTGCAGTTCAGGTTTACGCCTGCGCACGCTACGCGTATTCCACTGGAGGATGGACATCCAGGTTTAGATGGCGAAAGCTGGTCGCTTAGTTCACTTACCTGGCGGCTGACGCTTTAATTTGCCTTTATGGTTACGCATGGGACTCGGGCTTTTGGGAGCACTTGTCTCGTGCTCCATAGGCTCCTCATCTGGAAGAGGGTCAGGGTCGCTGGAGATCGAGGTCAGGGGCAAATAACTGTTTCCGATACTTAAGGGTGGAGGAGAAAGCCCCTTCATGCGACTGCGCCCCCTAGTATCCTGGGAGCGAGAGCGACGAGGAGGTGAAATGATGATGATGATGATGTGTATAGGGGCGCTCAACTACGGCGGTCATCAGCGCCCTTTAAAAAACAAGTCATGGCAAAAGCCAGATATAAAGATTGACGAGGAGGTGAAGGAGAACTGGCCGGAACTGAACACTTGCCACTGGTAGACGCCGGAGGGTTTTTGAGGAAGTCTGCTCTCTTAGGTGTCGTTTTAAATTTGCGGGTCTCAGTACTTACAGTTACGGTTTTGGAGCCAATGGTATCGGTAGTAGGCACAGCGACACGAGGAGTAGCCATGGTGGACGGTATAGGGCAAGTTTGAGTGCCCACGTCGCACTTCGGTACTGGTTTTGATACGACGGAACTAAAAGTACTGAACTTCAGGAGAGAAGGCTGTCGAGCTTGATGGCGTTTGCGGGCTTCAGAGAAGGATAGACGCTCCTTCACCCGCAGCTCCTGGATGGCCTTCTCGGCCTGGTATCGCGGACAATTTCGGGAGTTCGCTGGATATTCACCTTGGCAGTTCACGCAACTGGGAGTAGTTGGACACGCTCCATCATGACCGTCCTTACCACAGTTAACACACACCGCGACAGCAGCCTTACAGGAGGTCTTAGTATGGCCATAACGTTGGCACTGGTAACAACGCATTGGTCGCGGAATATACGGTCGCACAGGGATAACTTCATAGCCTGCCTTGATCTTTTGAGGCAGGTCGAGCCGATCAAAAGTAATGAAGAGCGTGCGGCTGGGAACCAGTACGCCGTCACGCTTGACTCGAACACGGTAAACATCCGTGACACCCTGGTCAGCCAGATACCCTTGTATCTCCTCCTCCGGCATACCGTCCAGCAGGGGGCTGGTGATGACGCCCTTGGAAGAGTTGAGGCTCCTGTGTTTCTCTACACGGATGGGGTATCCGTGTAGGAGTTTTGCCTTCGTTAACTTCTCGAACTGCGTGGCATTGTAACTCTCGATTAAGAGGGAACCGGAACGTAGGCGAGTACAGGATTTAACTGGACCGGCGATTTTATCTAGACCCGACTGAATAATAAACGGATTTACCTTAAGGAAGGACTGACCCTCTTCGGTACGGTGTATTACTAGGTAACGCGCAGATGGCGACACGTGTACCTCTTTTTCATCAATTACTTGTTTGCGTTTTTTGCCGTGAGTGTAGCCATAAGTAGCTAAAAGTAAATTTCATCCCCCAGTACTCCCCACCCACCACGGAGCCCAACAAGGGGTCATCCCACTGGGATGACAGGGCTATACGGGGGATATAGCGGGCGCGCCGTCCCACTCACCCTGGAGTTCAGTGTAACACCTTGTCCTCGCCGATTGACTAGGGGTGGGTTAGTCCCTAGCCTCCCGTTTAGGTGGAGCAGTAGCCAAAGTGGTGTATTAGCAATGCGCACCCTCCCCGAATTCAGAAAAACACTGGAACGAGCTCAGATGCGCACCCCTCTACCACCAGTACAAACCTTTCCACCGACACGGGTCTCCACGCACGGCCTACACGTGGGTGGGCCTGTTGACCATCTCCCTCAACCACGAAGAGGAGCCCACATGAGGGAGACTGTTGGCTCGGGACCCCGGGTTCGCCAAGCCCGTACCTACCGAAGTAGGCCCCTGGGGGGTTCCGCGCGGTGTGCCCTAAGCCCACGTATGTTCCATTGTAGGATCGTCATTAGAAATTTGGATTGTAAGGTGAAAGGTTATTCCACCTTATGACGACTTCGACGGTGGCCGAATAAGTTTGCCCTTCTTTTTGGGTTTTGGGCTAACCCCTTTAACGTCCGAGTTGTCTGGTCTTTTTCTGGAAGTCAACCTGGTAGTGTGGTCCGTGTCCTCCTGTTCCATCTCCTCTAAGGAAGAGGCCCCTTTACCGATAGAGAACTTCGGTTCTAGGGCCCCAAACCGACTGGAGACTGAGATCGACGAGGACGATAGCCGTCGATCTCAATCCTCCCCGGAAGACTCCTCAGAGGAAGAACTTTTAGATGTCCGGGAACTCTTCTTGCGGCTGGCCGGTTTGTTGGTAACCTTGAGGAAATCGGACTTCGTATAAGTCGTCTTAAACTGTTTGGGAGGGGCATCGTAAACAACTGGCTTGTTGGTCTTGCCGGAGGTTGATGCTTTCGATGGTGACGGGTGAGTGAGTGTGGTGTTTAAGGGCCCGTCGACAACAAGGTCATTTGGGCCCCAAGTCAACACTAAAAACCTAAAAACTATAAAAATTCAGTTAAAAAGGTAAAATAAAATAAAGACACTCAACCATTAAAATCTCATAAAAGCCATCTAAAAATTAATAATTTAAAATCTCTAAAATTAATAAATATAAAATACCAGTCAGACTTCCTTATTAAAGCCATTTTAACAATAAACCGCAGTGCCTTGTCCACGGCCACTGGGTCGTCACCTAAAATTCCGTGCAAGTTAGTCCCCAAGCCCAAAGACTGGCGAACGCGGGCGTACTGTGGGCAATCAAGCAACACGTGCCGCACCGTGAGACGAACTGCACACGGAGCACACACAGGGGCCGGTTCCCCTCTTAGCAGGTGGCCATGGGTCGCCCGTGTGTGCCCAATTCTCAGCCGGGTGAGTATCACCTCGGCCCGCCGGTTATCCCTGCAGGACGATGGCCAGGGTTGTACGCTCTCCTTTATAGCCCGGAGTTGTGTGCCTTGTAAAGCTGTCCAGGATTGCTGCCAAGCAGATAGAAGCTGGCGACGGAAAAAACGTTACACATCCTGGTACGGCACCGTAGTTGTTAAACTCTGAGGCAAACGGCAAGCAGACTTAGCAGCCGCGTCCGCCTCCTCGTTCCGGAAATGCCCATATGCCCAGGGGTCCAAGTAAAAACAAAATGGTATCCTCGATCGAGCATTTGCGAGATCTGGGCCTGTATTTTTAAAACAATAGAGTTAGCGGCAGTGTGCTTTTTCAAGGCCTGAAGAGCACTGAGAGAGTCGGTGCAAACAATAAAAGAGCCAGGGGCTAACTTGCAAATAAAAAGGAGCATATAATAGATGGCATACAGCTCTGCTGAGAAGACCGAAGTTGAGTCCAGAAGTCGAAATTTGTGAGCCTCACCATTAACGAAGAACGCGCAACCCGTAGAGTTACCTAACTGAGAACCGTCTGTAAAGACCGGAACATAGTTAGGGTAACGGCCCAGTAATTCGGCAAAAAGTTGTTGTAACACCGAATGTGGAGTAGCGAGTCTAGAATTGTTTGAAAGAGCGAGATCGAACTGCGCACGATTGAGCTGCCATGCAGGATAGGGGCAGATGGACGACCTCTCCGCGCGAGGCATTCGGAGGCCATGCGAATGTAGTAGATCCCGAAATCTTATTCCCACGGGGCGTGTCTGAGAACCAGGGCGCATATAACGGTGGACTAAGTCTGGACACATAACTGGTTTAAAACAAGGATGATTGGGATAACTTGCCAACTTCGAAACGTATGAGCAGAGTAACGGCGAGCGACGAATATGGAGTGGAGGTTCGCCTGAGTCTGCATACAGGCAGTCGACTCGACTGGTGCGGAAAGCTCCTGTGGCAAGGCGGATGCCAGTGTGATGCACGGTGTCTAAAAGGCGAAGTTTAGAGGCGGTCGTTGCGCCATAAATAAAACTGCCATAGTCCAGCTTGGACCGAACCAGAGAGCGGTACAGCCTCAACATTACAGTGCGATCGCCCCCCCAAGATGCTCCAGATAATACCTTCAGCACCCGAAGAGAACGATCGCAAGAGGCTCGAAGGTGACGAATGTGGTGCTCCCAATTGAGTTGTCGGTCCAAGTAGAGGCCCAAGAACTTCAGGTGCGAGACAAATGGCAGGGGTGTGCCGTTCAAATGAAGATCAGGAGGCGGGTGAATACCCCGTAGGCGGTGAAAGTGGATACACTGCGTCTTCGCAGCTGAAAAACGGAAGCCGGTTTGAAGCGCCCAAGCTGCTAGCTGGGTAATGGTCAGCTGCAATTGGCACTCAATGTGATCTATGTTGGCAGACCTATAATAAACTGCGAAGTCGTCAACATAGAGGGATGATGGAATTCCACTTCGAACGGCACTAGTGATGCCGTTAATCGCTACGGCAAAAAGGGTGACGCTCAAAATTGACCCTTGAGGTACGCCTTTCTCCTGTATCCGCTCCCGCGATATCGTGTTTCCTATGCGAACCCGAAAACGGCGAAGTTTTAAAAAGTTGCATAGGAATTCGGGTAGATGACCATGCATACCATAACCATGTAGGTTACGGAGTATGCCGTACCGCCAGGTGGTGTCATAAGCCTTCTCCAGGTCGAGGAACACGCCCACGGCATGTTGCTTCAGTAGAAAGGCATCGGAAATATACCCCTCAAGGCGTGTTAGATTGTCGACACTTGAGCGATGGCGACGAAAACCGCATTGCAAGTTGGACAGATGTGATGATGATGATGTGTATAGGGGCGCTCAACTACGGCGGTCATCAGCGCCCTTTGAAAAACAAGTCATGGGAAAAGCCAGATATAAAATTTTCTAAAAATATATATTATTATCTATAAACCTGTTAAAACTACACACATATATACTACAAAAAAAAAACAAAAAAACAAAAAAAAAAAGATACTTGAGGTTAAATTCTAAAATCCACAGCTGAAACAAATGCTAAAACTTTGCCCACTGCCGTTTCGTCATCCGCGAGGATATCCGCCAAGCTGGCCGGCAGCTGGAGAGCCCTGCGGAGACGTGCCAAGCTATAACAATCTAAAAGCAGGTGACGGACAGTCAGGTCACCACTGCACAGTGGGCAAACGGGAACCGGGGTTCTATTCAATAAAAAGCTGTGGCTAAAGTAACAATGCCCAATGCGCAACCGAGCCAAAGTCACCTCCTCGCGACGAGATGACCGACAGGAGGTAACCCAGGGAATCGGAAGTTCCTTAATAGATCTAAGTTTATTATTGCGGAGAGCGGACCACTCTTCCTGCCAGCAGGTTAGCACAGCTCTCCGTAATACCGCCCTAAAATCTTCCGATGTCACACATGGTAGTCGAACCCTGGGCTTCATGGTAGCCGTCTTGGCTGCCGAATCCGCCATTTGATTCCCCCGCAAGCCTACGTGACCAGGAATCCATGCACACACCACGCTCACGCCAGAAGCGTGTAAAACGTGGAGGGCATCCTGTATCCGCTGCACAATAGGGTGGTAGTTGTACAGCTGCCGTAGGCTTTGAAGTGCACTGAGGGAATCACTCAGGATTAAGCAGTTCCCCAACTTTCGTCGACGTACGTGTAAAATGGCCCGGTATATTGCATAGAGCTCTGCGGTAAAAATGGAAGTGCTAGTGTGGAATCCGAATGTATAGGGTTCGGTTCCACACACGTAAGCACAACCAACACCATCTGAATGCTTGGACCCGTCGGTGTAAATTTTAATATGGTCCTGATATTGCGATAAAAATTCTAAAAAGCATGTGTGGATCCTAGACATAGACATGGTAGATTTATCGTGTGTGGTCATGCCCAGATCAACGTGGGGCACTCTGCACAACCAAGGAGGGTATGTCCTCTCCCCCCGAGGATACATCTTGGGCATTTCGCTATTAAGACGTCTAAGGAGCTCCCGGAAACGAAAACCAGGTGGCTTTGGTTTTATAGAAGTGTTCCTATAACGCACGTCCATGAAGGTGTTAAAGAACGGCGTAAACGTTGGATGTGTGGGCATGCAATTAAGTCCACAGCCATAATTTGCTAATAGCATCTTGCGCCTGTACTGCGGATGAGGTTCTGCGGACTCAGCATACAGGCTTATAACTCGGCTCGTTGGAAATGCCCCAACTGCTATACGTATGCCACAATTATGGACTGTGTCTAACCTCTTCAGCACATATGGTCGTGCTGAGCCATATACGATACTACCATAATCTAATTTGGAACGGATGAGTGTGCGATACAGTCGCAATAACACTGTACGATACGCTCCCCACGATTTACCACTTAGTACCCGCAAGATATTTAAAGATCGGTCACATCGTGCTTTCAGTTGTGCTATATGCGACGACCAACCAAGTTTTCTATCAAATATCAATCCAAGGAACCTCGTCTCATCTGCAAAAGGTAGTAGATCAGCGCCTAGCCGGAGCCTTGGAGGTAGTCGACTCCGCTGACGCCAGAAGTTAACACAGATGGTTTTCTCACCAGAGAATCGGAAGCCGTTCTTTAAACTCCAAACCTTAAGGTTGTCCAAGGTGGTCTGGAGACGGCGCTCTATAAACGAAGTGCACTGAGATGTACAGTAGACGGCAAAGTCGTCTACAAATAAGCATGACGAGACCCCCGGAGGTACACATTTCGAGATAGAATTAATCGCAATAGCAAACAGCGTAACACTTAGCACCGATCCCTGTGGTACACCGTTATCTTGAACGAAAAGGTTCGAAAAAACCGAGCCAACCCTTACTCGGAATACGCGGTCTTTCAAGACTTCCTGAAGGAAGAGTGGTAGGCGTCCACGTATATTCCAGATGTGCAGAGTACGTAGCAACCCTGCACGCCAACACGTATCATAAGCCTTTTCGAGGTCAAAGAATATTCCGACTGTTTGACAGTTTTTAAGAAAGCCGTTCATAATCTGTGTCGACATGGACACAAGATGATCCAATGTTGAACGGCGTCGTCGAAAACCGCACTGGATGTTGTTCAGTAGGTTGTGCGTTTCCAACCACCATACCAACCGCCCATTTATCATGCGTTCCATCACCTTGCAGACGCAACTGGTGAGGTAAATAGGACGGTAGCTAGAAGGGAGGTGACGGTCCTTGCCAGCTTTCAAGATAGGTATGATGGTCGCTTCTCGCCACTTGTCCGGAAACGTGGCATCAACCCAAACACGGTTATAGACCTCGAGTAGGAATGCCTTACCTTCAGGTGAGAGATGTTGCAACATTTGAACGTGGATTCCGTCCGGTCCTGGTGCTGTCAGTCGCGATGATGATAGAGCGTGTTCTAACTCCGCCAAGGTGAAAAGGCGGCTATAATCTTCAAGGTTTCTGGAACTAAACACGAAACCTTGAGATTCTACCTGAGTCTTAATTGAGATAAACTCAGGACCATAATTACTTGAGCTAGACAGCTGAGCGAAAGCACAGCCGAAGGTGTTAGCCACGACGAACGGATCAACAACAACTCCTGCAGGTGTTTTTAGACCAGCGATTGGCAAGTGGGTTGATTTTCCGGCCACGCGCCTTAACCTATCACATACAACAGAGGAAGGTGTCCATCTGTTAAAAGATGAGACAAACTTGTTCCATGAGATCTTTTTGCTGTCCTTAATTATTTGCCTAGACTGTGCACGCGCTTTCTTGTACTCAATTAGATTACTTTGGGTAGGATGTCGTTGAAATACCTGCAGAGCACGTCTACGGGCACGAATGGCATTCCGGCAGTCGTTGTTCCACCATGGTACAGGAAGTCGACCGGGTTGGGTAGCCGAACGTGGAATGCACTGTTCTGCAGCGGAAAGAATTTTCTCTGAGGTGATCGACTAGATCATTCACAGAATCGTGCTCGTTGTAATCAAAGACAGCCAACTGGGTGTAAAGGTTCCAGTTGGCACGATCAAAGCGCCATCTAGGGATACGTGAGGTAGACACATCGTGTGCTAAGAGACTAAGAAGACATGGGAAGTGGTCGCTGGAATGTAAATCAGAGATGACATTCCACTGCAATGAAACTGCTAACTGGGATGAACATACTGCCAAATCGATGTGCGAATAGGTGTTATAGGCGTCTGAAAGAAACGTTGGCTCTCCGGAATTCAGGAGAACCAAGCTATTGCTCTCCAAGTATTTTGCAATGAGGTGGCCTCTCGAACATGCCCAAGTTGAGCCCCATAATGGGTGATGGGCATTAAAGTCTCCCACTATTAGATATGGTGTTGAAAGTTGGGAAACCAGATCTTCAAGGTCCATTAACGAGAGGTCATCTGATGGCGGGAGATATACAGTGCAAATGGAAAATTCGATTGATGGCAGCTTAATCCTTACAGCTACAGATTGTATATCAGATTGCAGCTGTACCGGGTCTACAAATAAGTCATCCCTGAGGAGCATCATAGTGCCCCCGTGAGCAGGAATGCCCTCTTCTGTGTCAAAATCACACCGCAGTGGTGTGTAGCGTCGGATTCTAAACTTGTCTTGGGGTCGTAGCTTAGTCTCTTGTAAGCATACCACAAAGGGGTTATGCTTACTGAGCAAAAGTTCCAGTTCTGGTCGATGTGTTCTTAAACCCCGCATGTTCCATTGGAGCTATGGAGATAGGTTGTAAAGATTGGTCTACATTAAGACGACTTTAACGGTGGCCGAATCAGCTTACCCTTTTTCTTAGGCGTAGGGCTAACACCTTTTTCTGCCGGTTTATCCTGGCGCTTTTTTGTTGCCGTTCTCGGGTCGGTATCCTCTAGGTCCATCTCTTCGGCGGAGGAAGCCCCTTTCCCTAAAGAGAACTTAGGTTCGAGAGCTTCAAACTTATTGGACACAGGGATCAACGAAGATGACAGTCGTCGATCCGATTCATCACCAGAGAGCTCTTCAGAAGAAGAGCTTCGGGATGCTCTAGAGGTCTTCTTCTTCCTGGGGGTACGGGTCGAATCTTTCGGGAAATCTGTCCACTGGTAACTGGTCTTAAATTCTTTAGGCGGCGGATCGTATATTACAGGCTTGTCATATTTACATTTAGAGGTCGACGGTTTGGCTTGGGACGGGGCTGAGGTTTTAGCTTCCTTCGTCCGTTGAGGCGATGTATTTGCCGACGTTGGTGATGGAGTAGTGGACTGCCGTATTTGTGTCGGGTCAAGAACTCTATCGGAGATGGTAGGCTCCCCTGCACCGCAGGTTTGCGTTGCAATTTCCTTCCTAGGACCGGGTTTAGCCAAGACAGAGCTATAAGTACCGAACCTAGGGACGGACGGCAAGCGAGTACGCAGGAGCTTCCGGGCGTCCGAGAAGGAAACCTTCTCCTTAACCCGGATCTCCTGTATTGCCTTTTCTTCCACAAAACGTGGGCCGTCTTTGGAGCTAGATGGATGCTCCCCGGCACAGTTTACACATTTAATGGGCGAGGAGCACTCACCCTCGTGTAAAGCCAAACCACAGTTGACGCATGCTGGAGATACGTTACACAGTTGACTAGTGTGACCATAACCCTGACATTTGTAGCACCGCAGGGGGTTCGGTATATACGGCCTAACCTCAATACTCTCGTATCCTGCCTTAATCTTTTGAGGAAGATTTACACTATCAAAAGTAAGGAACAGGGTACGAGTAGGCAACAGTTCCCCATGTTCTCTGCGCTGCACTCGGTACACACTTATGACTCCCTGGTCTCTCAGGTTCTCCTGAATCTCCTCGTTGGACATACCGTCCAACGCACGGGTGGTTACCACTCCACGTGAGGAATTCAGGGTCTTATGTAGCGTAACGGATATAGGGTAACTCCCTAGCATGCTTGCCTTCAATAACGATGCCGCCTGGGCGTTAGAATGCGCCTCGACCAGGAGCGTGCCATTTCTGGATCGTATACAAGATTGGACCGGACCTGCAATTTTGTCTAATCCCCTCTGGATGGTAAAGGGGTTAACGGTAGTAAACTTTTGGCCTTCTTCAGTGCGACTGATTACCAAGTAGCGAGGACCACAAGACTCGGCTACTTCTTTTCCATTGCTGCAAGTTTTTGAATTTTTTTGGTTAAGGTTTGACATGAGAGTTGGCGAAAAAATTCATCCCCCAGTGCTCCCCACCCACCACGGAGCCCAACAAGGGGTCATCCCACTGGGATGACAGGGCTACACATGGGATATAGCGAGCTCGCCGTCCCACTCACCCTGGAGGTCGGTACAATACCTAGTCCTGGCCGATTGATTAGGGGTGGGTTAGTCCCTAACCTCCCGTTTAGGCGAAGCAGAAGCCAAAGTAGTGTATTAGTAATGCGCACCCTCCCCGAATTCAGAAAAACACTGTTACGAGCTCAGATACGCATCCCTCAACCACCAGGACTAACCTTTCCACCGACACGGGTCTCCACGCACGGCCTACACGTGGGTGGGCCTGTTGACCGTCTCCCTCAGCCACGAAGAGGAGCCTACACGAGGGAGACTGTTGGCTCGGGACCCCGGGTTCGCCAAACCCGTACTTACCGAAGTAGGCCCCTGGGGGGGTGTCCGAACCGCTGACATTGGAAACAGCGCATGGGGTTCGGGACATATTGGCGGACGCTAGCACGTTCATAGCCGCAATATATGTATTCGGGTAACTTCGTCCCAGCAAAAGTTAGAAATACCGTACATAATTGGTACTCCTTGCCATCTTGTTTCCGTGTTAGCGGGTACGCCTGACAAACAAGCTGGTCAGAGAGGCAACTTACTATTTCTTCATTTGCAAGACCATCTAGACAGGAGGTGGTGACTACTCCTCCACAGGTGTTTTGTGTGGGGCTACCCGGATAGGGTAGGAGCCCAACAAATTCACTTTCTGTAGCTTCTTAGACTGGTCTGTGTTGGTACTTTCTAATAATAACGGACCGTCCCGGAGGCGCGTTGCATTCTTAACTGGGCCACTTATCTTGTCTAGTTCACGATTTATATAAAACGGACTCAAATCTTTAAACTCCTTGCCATCTTGTTTCCGTGTTAGCGGGTACGCCTGACAAACAAGCTGGTCAGAGAGGCAACTTACTATTTCTTCATTTGCAAGACCATCTAGACTGGAGGTGGTGACTACTCCTCTACAGGTGTTTTGTGTGGGGCTACCCGGATAGCGTAGGAGCCCAACAAATTCGCTTTCTGTAGCTTCTTAGACTGGTCTGCGTTGGTATTCTCTAATAATAACGTACCGTCCCGGAGGCGCGTTGCATTCTTAACTGGGCCACTTATCTTGTCTAGTTCACGCTTTATATAAAACAGACTCAAATATTTAAACGTTTTTCCAGCGCATGCCAAGGTCATTACCAAAAAAAGGGTCAGTAAAGGAGGTTTTGCGCGGAGACATGATGATATAGACCCCCATCCGGAACCGTCGGCGTCAGCCTGCCATCCGGGGGTTAAAAAAAGAAAGACACCGAATCTTCACGGTCTGTGCCGTCATGGGGACCTCACCCCTGACCGATCTCATTTGTACCTCAGAAAAGCTACCCTTCAATATCCACTGCTTGTCCGTATGGGTAAACCGTTCACAACGCACACCCCGGCTTTATGCCCCTACCACAGGAATAACCGCCTGTGGCTCCCCACTTTAGGCCGCGCTGCGCATAAAGGGCACACACGGATTCAGGGGACTTGTGGTTGATTACACCGGGGTTCCGTCAGCGGTAACACGTCCGGTCCGTGATACTAACCCAACGGCAACACGGCCGTCGGGAGATTAACACAGACCGGGCCCTCAAGGAGCTACGTGGGTGTACTTGACGGTGTGGACGGGCTCCGCACCTAAGGCTACACATAGGGGCAGTGCGAAGGGTCCGCTCAACCTTCACTTTTGAGACCTCCGGAGAGTGCACATGTCGGAAGCCGCGCTGAAAACCGTGGGAAAGAACCACGGAGATAGGAGAGATCCCTGCTGGTGAGACAGGAGTTATAAACCTAAGACCTTACGTGCTAATAATAATAAAAAACTAGAAGAGGAAGAATGTGATGCTTACTGACAAGCAGTAGCTCAACGTGGCACAGTTGATGGAGATGAAGGGGGTGAATTGAGGGTGAGTGGCTAGGGACCCCGGGATCGCCAATCCCGTACCTACCTTAGTAGGTCCCTGGGGAAAAATACCAGAGCCTCTTCTGCCAGTTTTCAGGGTTACTGATGGGCCTTCTCTGCAGCCGTAGTGGTCCTGGGGTACACCAAGTCCCCACCTTACATCACTCCATCAGTCAGTCCCCTACTTCCTGTTGCCCACCCCTCGGGACGAGGACCGCAGAGGTTGGATTTTGAGGGGCGTACATATGTATATATCTATATTTATTTATTTTAAAAAAAAAATCACAAAAAACTATAAACAATAGATATCGAACAAGGTAATACTGTTCCAGGCGGCCGAAATAAGGCCGTCGTATGGGCCGGGTCTAATGTACCGGCACCAGGCAAATTGCTTTCAAAATAAAAATCAAAATCGAATCAAATCCAGGCATCTGTGTGGTGCCAGCCGTCTGACTGGCAAGGTGGGGAGCTGCACTCTTCGGTGCGGCCGCCGCCATATTGGAGCGGCAAGTTCACTGAACCCCGGCCGCAAAGGCTGCTGGGAGCAGCTGGCTTCGCTTACCGTCACCTGAAGTGGCGTGGGCACGCTAGTTTTGGCGCGATCAAACTCACAAGCTCACTGCCACAAACACAGAACACACGCTAGCTTTTTGTTTTGTTGGTTATGCACTGTACACTGTGTGAAGCAGGGAATTATCGCACATAGCAGGTAGGAGGGGCGGGCCTGTTGTCGCCACGGGATTGGCCCGGGTCCAGCTCGCTGGGCGTGCCTCTGCTGGGCTGAGGCTCCGTGATTGGCATGTTACCATTCCTGGACATACTGATTCGCGGGAAGCCGGATGGGTCATTAGGTCAGTGTGTACCGGAAGCCCACGCATACTGACCAGTACTTAAACGCGGACAGCTGCCAAACCTATCCATACCAGCCATACTCTTCACTAAGCGTCACTTAGCCGTTCAACAGTGGATCATCTTGTGTCCATGTCGACACAGATTATGAACGGATTTCTTAAGAACTGTCAAACAGTCGGAATATTTTTTGACCTCGAAAAGGCTTATGATACGTGTTGGCGGGCAGGGTTGCTACGTACTCTGCACACCTGGAATATACGTGGACGCCTACCACTCTTCCTTCAGGAATTCCTGAAAGACCGCGTATTCCGAGTAAGGGTTGGCTCGGTTTTTTCGAAGATTTTTGTTCAAGAGAACGGTGTACCACAGGGATCGGTACTAAGTGTTACGTTGTTTGCTATTGCGATTAATTCTATCTCGGAATGTGTACCTCCAGGTGTCTCGTCATGCCTATTTGTAGACGACTTTGCCGTCTACTGTACATCTCAGCGCACTCCGTTTTTAGAGCGCCGTCTTCAGACCACCTTGGACAACCTTAAGAGTTGGAGTTTAAAAAACGGCTTCCGATTTTCCGCTGAGAAAACCATCTGTGTAAACTTCTGGCGTCAGCAGAGTCGACTACCTCCAAGGCTCCGGCTAGGCGCTGATCTACTACCTTTTGCAAATGAGACGAGGTTGCTTGGATTGATATTTGATAGAAAACTTAGTTGGTCGTCGCATATAGCACAACTGAAGGCACGATGTGACCGATCTTTGAATATCTTGCGGGTACTAAGTGGAAAATCGTGGGGAGCGGATCGTGCAGTGTTATTGCGACTTTATCGGGCACTCATCCGTTCCAAATTAGACTATGGTAGTATCGTTTATGGCTCAGCACGACCATCTGTGCTGAAGAGATTAGACACAGTCCATAACTGTGGCATACGTATAGCTGTTGGGGCATTTCCAACGAGCCGAGTTATAAGCCTGTATGCTGAGTCTGCAGAACCTCCTCTGCAGTACAGGCGCAACATGTTATTAGCCAATTATGGCTGTGGACTTAATTGCATGCCCACACATCCATCGTTTACGCCGTTCTTTAATACCTTCATGGACGTGCGTTATAGGAACACTACTATTAAACCAAAGCCACCTGGTTTTCGTTTCCGGGAGCTCCTTAGACATCTTGATACTGACATGCCCAAGATGTATCCTAGGGGGGAGAGGACATACCCTCCTTGGTTGTGCAGAGCGTCCCCGGTTGATCTGGGCATGACTAAATATGATAAATCTACCATGTCTATGTCTAGTATCCGCACATGTTTTTTAGAATTTTTATCGCGATATGAGGACCATTTTGTAATTTATACTGATGGCTCCAAGAACTCAAATGGCGTTGGTTGTGCTTTCGTGTGTGGAACCGAACCCTATACATTCGGATTCCACACTAGCACTTCCATTTTTACTGCAGAGCTTTATGCAATATACCGGGCCATTTTACACGTACGCCGACGAAAGTTGGGGGACTGCTTAATCCTGAGTGATTCCCTCAGTGCACTTCAAAGCCTACGGCAGCTGTACAGCTACCACCCTATTGTGCAGCGTATACAGGATGCCCTCCACGTTTTACACGCTTCTGGTGTTAACGTGGTGTGTGCATGGATTCCTGGTCACGTAGGCTTGCGGGGGAATGAAATGGCGGATTCAGCAGCCAAGACGGCTATCATGAAGCCCAGGGTTCGAATACCATCTGTGACATCGGAAGACTTTAGGGCCGAATTGCGGAGAGCTGTGCAAACCTGCTGGCAGGAAGAGTGGTCTGCTCTCCGCAATAATAAACTTAGATCTGTCAAAGAACTTCCTATTCCCTGGGTTACCTCCTGTCGGTCATCTCGTCGCGAGGAGGTGAGTTTGGCTCGGTTACGAATTGGACACTGCATTTTTACTCATAGTTTTCTTTTTAAAAAGGAGCCTTCTCCACTATGTCCGTTTTGTAATGAAGCATTGTCTGTACGACACGTGCTGCTAGAGTGTTTTCACCTAGCAGACCTTAGGACGTCTCTGCAGCTGCCGGTCAGCTTTGCAGAAATGCTAGCGGACGATCACGCAGTAGTGGAGAAGGTTTTTAGATTCTTTTCGAGATTAGATTTTAGGATATAGCAAATACAATTTATGGTTTTTGGACGACATTTTTATTTTATTTATTTATTTATTTTTTCAAGGCGTATGTATTTTTTGTCTTTTTTAACATATACTGTTTTAGAATGATTTATATCTGGCTTTTGCCATGACCAGTTTCATTTAAAAAGGGCGCTGATGACCTCTGTAGTTGAGCGCCCTTATACTCATCATCACTCACTCACTTCCCCGCATGGCGTGCGGGCACACCCGGTAACAATAGATTACTTATTTCAGCCTAAAATCACTACTGTTTGAATTGAATTTAATAGACAATCTAAATTAAACTCTTCCTGAAAATTATCACACCAGCGGTGCTAACATAGCGTTGCACCCGAGTTGGCTACCAAGAGGAGCTACGGCTACCTCCCTTCTTTTCTTCTACATCATCTTAAACCATCAACCTGCAAAACCCCACATTTCCTGTCATTAAGTGGTTAAGTCCGTGTAGGACAGGTACACGAATGACACACATCGTGCTGACCCTCAGTCAGCCGCCAGCTACTTGAATGAATGAAACCTATCACACACTCATTTTTGGACTTCTCCTCGAGACGCCGAGGAGTCAACATAGCCTCTTCAGAGAGACCAGCTTGGGACTACGCAGCGGCAGAGCAAGCGGATTGCCAACATCGGGAGGGACCTTAGGGAAGCTCCCGGCAATCGCGCTACTCTTCCGACCTCGCAGAAAACGCTGCCTTCTTCTGAGGGACAACACTCAGCTGCCTTCTTCTCCATCTTCAAGAAGGGAAAACTACAAAGGTAGCGGGGCGACTCACGACCTGAGCCATCCAGTCCTTGTGACTGGGTAAGGCGCTTTCTGTTAAACAGGTGTCCGGTCCTCTGAGTTGCATGCTGTTCAGCACCCGCTGCCTAGAGGTAAGAACACCCGTAGGGCGGTTGATCGCACTGCACCTTCGGGTGCAGGGCTGTTAGTGTTCCTGCTCAGTACCTCCTCCACAAGTTTTTCTTTCTTTTTGTCTCTTCTTCTTGTCACTTCCAATTTTCCGCTATGGCAGAAGCTACTGTTATTCCTTCCACCTCGACCCGTACAGGGTCTGATGAACCGGCTGCTATGGCCAAACCAAGCACCTCCACTGGAGGATTAAGGAAGAGGAAACCTCGCCAACAACGCTACGGCGGAAAGGGCAAGGTAGTCCTTCTTGAACAACCTACTGACCAGGGCGTCTCACGGGAAGCTGTTTCTCGTGCAGGCAAAATTTTGGAGTCTGACTCCGACGACGAGCGCAATAGTGTGCGCAGTTTTCAATCTAGGAGTGGGAGAACATCCGTGCTCTACTGCAACTCTGCTTACTCCTCGGCATCCGAGGGAGGCCGGGAGCCCAGCTCATCGGACCTCTCTTCGGATGGCGAGGGTGACGAGTTCCGTGAGATAAGATCACGGAGAAACAAGCGAGCAGCAAGACTGGCTGCAGAGGGCGTGCCCTCTGGCCAGTCTTCTCGACCCACCTCCGGTCAGAACCAGGCTGGAAGGCAAAGGCGGCACATACCGCCTATTATCGTGGACAATTTCTTGGGGGCGGTAGGCTTCCTTAAGGAGGTCATGCCGACCCTCGAGAATGAGTGCTCGGTAAGGAGGAATAAAAGCCGATTTGTCTTCCACGCAAAGAACGAGGGGGACTATACCAAGATACTGCTACAGCTCAAGCAGAGGAAAATTCCTCATTTTACCTTTGGCCTGAATAAGGCCCGTGATGTACGCCGAGTCATCCGAGGGTTACCCGCGGACACTTCCGTGGATGACATAAGGACAGACCTCACCCGCCAGGGCATCACCCCTAGAATAGTGAAGCAGCTCACTCGACCTGCTCCAGATCGCCAGTGAACTAAAGCTCCCCTTCCCCTGTTCCTAGTAGTGGTGGAGCGGGTAAACGACCCCGAGGTCAAGTTGGATGATGTTCGCACCATCTGCTACCTCCGGGTCACTCTGTAACCAGCCAAAGGCTCTGGCGGGCCCCCACCGTGCTACAGATGTCTGGGATTTAATCATTCCAGCCTCTTCTGCCACCGTAATCCTCGCTGCTTGAGGTGCGGTGGCACCCACCTCAGAGAGGACTGCCCCCGTGCCATCACGGAAGATCCAACCTGCGCCAACTGCAAAGGAGGGCACATAGCGTGCTATGGAGGTTGCCCTACCAGGAAGGCGGTTATTGCCTCTAGGAGACCAGCTCCAGGGCCAATAGCCCAGAACACCTGTTCTGCGCCAGAAGCGGAGAGGGCAACCTCTTCCATAGCACCACGGCAACAATTGCCTAACTCCAACAGTGCCCCATCCTTTGCTGAGGTGGTGCGCAAACCAGCCGGTGACTCGACGACTTTGCGGGGCAAGACACAACCCCCCAAGGATGCACACACACGCACAGCAAAACCTAAAAAACAACACAAAGCTCCAGCCCCACCTAGAACCACTCCCAGAAGGGAGGAGGGACGTGAGACGGCCAAAAGGGCGGACTCGGATTCCGAGGCTGGGAGCGGGTCTGGTGAACCCAAGCCTGCTCGACAGATTAGGGACGAGAAAGCTAAACGTAGGCCAGCCCCAAGACACTCCTCACCTTCGAAGTCCCAAACTTCACACACTACTCCCTCCACCTCACCACGGTCGGAGTTGCTGACGTGGCTGTATCAGCTGTTACAGTCCCACGGTGAGCGACTCTGTGAACTGCTGGTGCGGTATACCTCCACGACAGACCCCGCAACCCGCATGGTGACAGCCATGGAGGGGCTTGCCCTTCTAACCGCCTTTACCGATCCGGCCCAGAATGGCAGCACGAACTAGGTCAACTACCTCGTTCAGGTTCGCGTTCTGGAACGCGGCTGGAGTGGCGGTTCAACGGGACGAGCTCCTACATTTTGCAAGATCCAATGTTTTGGACCTCATCTTGGTGTCGGAAACCCATCTCCGCCCCCAGATCCCCTTCCATCTCTCGGGGTATCACTGTCTCCGAACGGATCGCGCTGGTCGCCGAGGTGGCACTGCGATCCTGGTGAGGAGAAGTGTGGTCCATCGAGCTGTCCAGCTTCCACAACTCCAGACACTTGAAGCCACGGCAGCCTGCGTGAAACTTGGCGGTTCTGAAGTCCTGGTAGTATCAGCCTACCATCCTCCCCGCTCACAGTTCATAGCCACTGACTACCAATCCATTCCTTACATCCCAATGTCATTATGGCCGGGGACTTCAATGCCAAACATCAGCGTTGGCATCATGGTCCCCGAGCGAATAGGAGAGGCAGTGACATTGTCCGCATGGTAGATGCGGACCCTCACCTTCGAGTTGAGGGCCCATGGCAACCCACTCATTACCCGCGTGGTCGGGGTCACCCATCTCATATCGACTTCGCTATCATCAAACGCTTTCCATTTCATCTCTCACTCACTTCGCTTAACGCATTACATTCAGATCACAACCCAGTACTTGCTGAGGTTAATACACGGATTGCCAATCATGACGTCTCGGTTCAAAACCGGGATGTGGACTGGGATTGCGTCAAAGTGTGCCTGAATGACTCCATTCCTCCCAACCCCAACATAACCGACATTCCCTCCCTTGAGGCTGCGGTCTCGTCCTTAACCTCTGTCGTGAAGCGAACGGTCCGCAACCTTACAGTTATCACCCCAGCCCCCCTTCATCCGGATGTTCTTCCCCTAGACATCCTACTTCTCATTCGCCGTTCTTGGGCAGCAAGGCGGCTCTACCAAAGACACCGCACGCCTCATAATCGAGGGCTTCATCGGCGACTGTGCCGAGAGGTTCGTGCCCGCCTCCGTGAGCACAGAGTGCGCGCGTGGGAGGACACGATGTCTCGTATGAACCTCGAGGATGGAGACGTGTGGAGGGTCATTAAAAGACTTCGGAACCGCCAAGGGACACCAAACTCCCCACTCCAGGGCATCCAAGGCCTGTCCTACGAACCACAGGCCAAGGCGGGTGAGTGTGTGGCGTTTTAGGGCCCGTCGACAACAAGGTCATTCGGGCCCGAAGTCAATATTAAAACCTAAAAGCTATAAAAATTTTGCTAAAACGGTAAAATATAATAAAAACACTCAACTGCTAAAAGAACATTAAAAACGATCTAAAGACTCTTACCTTAAAAACTCTAAAAGTAATAAATATAAAATAAAAGTCACATTTCTTTATTAAAACCTATTTTAAAAATAAATCGCAGTGCCTTATCCACGGCCACTGGGTCGTCACCTAAAACACGTTGCAAGTTAGGCCCCAAGCCCAAAGACTGGCGAACGCGGGGGTACTGCGGGCAATGCAGCAGTACGTGCCGCACCGTGAGGCGTACTGAACACGAGGCACACACAGGGGCCGGTTCCCCCCTTAGCAGATGACCATGAGTGGCTCGTGTGTGCCCAATTCTCAGCCGGGTGAGTATCACCTCGGCTCGCCGGTTATCCCTGCAGGATGTTTGCCAGGGTTGTACGCTCTCTTTTATACCCCGTAGTTGTGTGCCTTCTATAGCTGTCCAGGATTGCTGCCAAGCAGATAGGAGATGGCGACGGAATAAACGTTGCACATCCTGGTATGGCACCGTAGATGTTAAACTCCGGGGCATACGGCAAGCGGACTTAGCAGCCGCGTCCGCCTCCTCGTTCCCGGAAATGCCCACATGGCCTGGGGTCCAAGTAAAAACTAAATGGTACCCTCGACCGAGCATTTGCGAGATCTGGGCCTGTATTTTTAAAACTAGAGAGTGAGCGGCAGTCTGCTGTTTCAAGGCCTGAAGAGCACTGAGAGAGTCGGTGCAAACAATAAAAGAGCCCGGGGCTAACTTGCAAATAAAAAGGAGCAAATAAAAGATGGCATATAGCTCTGCTGAGAAGACCGAAGTGGAGTCCAGAAGTCGAAATTTATGAGTCTCACCGTTAATGAAAAATGCGCAACCCGTAGCGTTACCTAACTGGGAACCGTCTGTAAAGACCGGAACGTAGTTAGGGTAACGGCCCAGTAATTCGGCAAAAAGTTGTTGGAACACCGAATGTGGAGTAGCGAGTCTAGGGTTGTTTGAAAGAGTTAGATCGAACCGCGCACGATTGAGCTGCCATGCAGGATAAGGGCAGATGGACGACCTCTCCACGCGAGGCATTCGGATGCCATGGGAATGTAGGTGATCCCGAAATCTTATTCCCACGGGGCGTGTCTGAGAACCAGGGCGCATATAACGGTGGACTAAATCTGGACACAGAACTGGTTTAAAACAAGGATGATTGGGATGACTTGCCAGCTTCGAGACGTATGAGCAGAGTAACATCGAGCGACGAATATGCAGTGGAGGTTCGCCTGAGTCTGCATACAGGCAGTCGACTCGACTGGTGCGGAATGCTCCTGTGGCAAGGCGGATGCCAGTGTGATGCACGGTGTCTAAAAGGCGAAGTTTAGAGGCGGTCGCTGCGCCATAAATAAAACTGCCATAGTCCAGCTTGGACCGAACGAGAGAGCGGTACAGCCTCAACATTACCGCGCGATCGCCCCCCCCCAAAATGCTCCAGATAATACCTTCAGCACCCGAAGAGAACGATCGCAAGAGGCTCGAAGGTGACGAATGTGGTGCTCCCAATTTAACTGTCGGTCCAAGTAGAGGCCCAAGAACTTCAGGTGAGAGACAAATGGCAGGGGTGTGCCGTTCAAATGAAGATCAGGAGGCGGGTGAATACCTCGTAGGCGGTGAAAGTGGATACACTGCGTCTTCGCAGCTGAAAAACGGAAGCCGGTTTGAAGCGCCCAAGCTGCCAGCTGGGTAATGGTCAGCTGCAGTTGGCGCTCAATGTGATCTATGTTGGCAGACCTATAATAGACTGCAAAGTCGTCAACATAGAGGGATGATGGAATTCCACTTCTAACGGCACTAGTGATGCCGTTAATCGCTACGGCAAAAAGGGTGACGCTCAAAATTGACCCTTGAGGTACGCCGTTCTCCTGTATCCGCTCCCGTGATATCGTGTTTCCTATGCGAACCCGAAAACGGCGAAGTTTTAAAAAGTTGCATAGGAATTCGGGTAGATGACCACGCATACCGTAACCATGTAGGTTACGGAGTATGCCGTACCGCCAGGTGGTGTCATAAGCCTTCTCCAGGTCGAGGAACACGCCCACGGCGTGCTGTTTCAGTAGAAACGCATCGGAAATATAACCCTCAAGGCGTGTTAGATTATCGACACTTGAGCGATGGCGACGAAAACCGCATTGCAAGTTGGACAGATGGTTATGTTTTTCTAGCCACCAATTTAACCGAGCGTTTATCATTCGCTCCAGGGTCTTGCAGATGACACTCGTCAGGCAAATGGGGCGGTAGCTAGATGGTAGCGTGCGGTCCTTTCCGGGTCGAGGGATGGGGATGACAATACCCTCTCGCCAGGAGGAAGGGAAAACGCGCTCATGCCAAATGCGGTTATAGATGTTTAAAAGGAAGCACAGCGCCTCAGATGGAAGATGTAGCAGCATCTGTCGGTGTACGTCATCCGGACCTGGAGAAGAATCCTTTGCTAACGCCAGAGAATGGGCGAGCTCGGCTGCGGTAAAAGGTTGGTTGTACGGCTCGGTGCAGTCACTATTAAAATTAAGTGGTACCCGCTCCGCCCTTTCCTTAATAGGCAGGAAGAGAGCGTCATAGCGGGCAGTTTGGCTCGTGGCAGCAAATGTGTT
Organism: Mantis religiosa; assembly: GCA_030765055.1. Taxonomy (NCBI): domain Eukaryota; kingdom Metazoa; phylum Arthropoda; class Insecta; order Mantodea; family Mantidae; genus Mantis; species Mantis religiosa. The sequence goes on from JAUKNK010000016.1 coordinate 8,736,196, forward strand.
AGCTAGGGTTTCAGCTATTTCCTGTTCGGTGGTGCACATGGAACCGTTGATGGCAAGGCCGGGAATTACCGTCCGGCGATACTTGCCATACATCCGCCGAACAGCTGACCATACTTGTTGGGTAGAGCTGCGCCGGGAAAGCGAAGACACATAGGCTTCCCAAGATTTACGCTTTGCGTTGCGCAGTATAAAGCGTACCCTAGCGCGAGAACGTTTGAAGGCGACGAAGTTCCCTTCCGTCGGGTGCCGCTGAAAAATGCGCAAAGCACGTTTGCGTGCTTTGATAGCCAAACTGCATTCCTCGGACCACCACGGTACAGGGATACGACGTGGTGTAGGGGAACCTCGAGGAATGCTGGCTTCTGCTGCGAGCAGGATCGAGCAAGTAAAATATTCGACCATTTCATCGATGGTGTCGAAATTATCGTCGATGAGGTGTATGAGGGATTGGAATTTTCCCCAGTTAGCTTTGGAAATAATCCAGCGAGGATGTCGAGAAGGTACACATTGGCGGCCAGAAAAATGAATGTTAATGGGGTAATGATCACTGCCGAAGAGGTCGGAAAGTACTGACCACTCAAGTAGTGGTACTAATGACGGACTGCAGAAAGAAAGGTCTAGTACGGAATGTGTACCATAAGCGGATGATAGGAATGTCGGGTCACCAGTATTTAGCAGAAGCAGGTCAGACTTATCGAAGACGTCTACGAGGAGGCATCCACGGGCGTCATCAGTGTCTGATCCCCAGAGCGTGTGCTTGGCATTCAAATCTCCCACAAGGAGTAGTGGTGAGGGGAGCTGAGCCAATAGAGCTTGAAGATCACGCTCTGTAACTATACTGAGCGGCGGCAGGTAGATGTTGCAGATGGTAAAACTGGTGCTCTCCAGCTGTATCCGAACGGCCACAGCTTGCAATGGTGTGGTGATAGGAACGTTGGCGGCTGAGATGTTAGGCGCCACTAAGGTAGCAACGCCACCGCTTGCAGGCATACCTGCAAGAGAGTCGCTTCTAAAGGCAGAGAAAGAGTGAAGGTGTAATGAGTGATTGGGTTGTAAGTGGGTTTCCTGGAGGCAAATAATTGACGGTGACCGTTGAGAAACTAAATATTGTAGGTCTTGAGCACGAGCTCGAAAACCATTGACATTCCACTGGATTATTTCCATGAAGGGTTTTTAACGGGCCGTTTTAACTTTTTTCTTGACCTTGGCTGACTTGGGCCCTACGACTCGAAAATCGTTAGCGTCCTGTGACTCCGCTGATGTTCGGGAGTCAGAACTCCTACGGCTCGTAGAACGAGACCGGGATCTGATGGAAGGCGAGCGACTTCGCGATCTATGTTGTGGCCGGGATCGGTTTTTTACATTTACCACTGGATTGTTGTTACTCGGTGATGGCTTGGTGGCTGGAGTCTGTACGGCTGAAACGGAGGCTGTGCTGGTGGATATACAAACAGTCTGAGGCGTAGGTTTAACGGCTAGAAAGTCAGTCTGCGTGGATGCGTGTGCGACAGGGACGTGTTGAACAGCAACAGTGGTATTAGGAGTACGGCGAGCTGCTAATGCATATCCAGTAGTAGTGGTAGCAGGCTTCAGTTGTTCGAAGCGCCGTCGTGCCTCTGGAAAAGTCAGGCGTTCCTTTACACGTAGCTCCTGAATACTTTTTTCGTCCATGAATCTAGAGCACTGTCGCGAGCTGGAAGGATGACTACCGCCACAGTTCACGCAACAAGGTGGTCGAGTGCAGTTTGGGTCTTCATGTGTCGGTAGGCCACATTTCTCACAAAGTGCAGGATTGGTACACGTTACCTTAGTATGTCCGAACCGCTGACATTGAAAACAGCGCATTGGGTTCGGGACATACTGGCGGACGCTAGCACGTTCATATCCGCAATAGATGAATTCTGGTAACTTTGTCCCAGCAAAAGTGAGAAAAACCGTACGCAATGGGTATTCCTTGCCATCCTGTTTCCGTGTTAGCCGGTACGCCTGACAAACCAGTTGATCAGAGAGGCAACTTACAATTTCTTCATTTGCAAGACCGTCTAAGCTGGAGGTGGTGACTACTCCTCTACAGGTGTTAAGCGTCTTGTGTGGGGCTACCCGGATAGGGTAGGAGCCCAACAAAGTTGTTTTCTGTAGCTTCTTCGACTGGTCCGCACTTGTGCTCTCTAATAATAAGCTGCCGTCTCGGAGACGCGTAGCGTTTTTCACAGGGCCACTGATCTTTTCGAGTTCGCGTTTTATGTAGAACGGACTTATATCTTTAAAGGTTTTGCCATCACATGCCAAGGTCATCAACAAATAAGGGTCAATGAAGGAGGTTTTGCGCGGAGACATGATGATATAGACCCCCATCCGGAACCGTCGGCGTCAGCCTGCCATCCGGGGGTTAAAGAAAGAAAGACACCGAATCTTCACGGTCTGTGCCGTCATGGGGACCCCACCCATGACCGATCTCATTTGTACTTCAGAAAAGCTACCCCTCAATATCCACTGCTTGTCCGTATGGGTAAACCGTTCACCACGCACACCCAGGCTTTATGCCCCTACCACAGGAATAACCGCCTGTGGCTCCCCACTTTAGGCCGCGCTGCGCATAAAGGGCACACGCGGATTCAGGGGACTTGTGGTTGATTACACCGGGGTTCCGTCAGCGGTAACACGTCCGGTCCGTGATACTAACCCAACGGCAAAACGCGGCCGTCGGGAGATTACCACAGACCGGGCCCTCAAGGAGCTACGTGGGTGTACTTGACGGTGTGGACGGGCTCCGCACCTAAGGCTACACATAGGGGCAGTGCGAAGGGTCCGCTCAACCTTCACTTTTGAGACCTCCGGAGAGCACACATGTCGGAAGCCGCGCTGAAAACCGTGGGACAGAACCACGGAGATAGGAAAGATCCCTGCTGGTGAGACAGGAGTTATAAACCTAAGACCTTAAGTGCTAATAATTATAATAAAAAACTAGAAGGGGAAGAAGGTGATGCTTACTGACAAGCAGTAGCTACACGTGGCACAGTTGATGGAGATGAAGGGGATGAATTGAGGGTGAATGGCTAGGGACCCCGGGATCGCCAATCCCGTACCTACCGTAGTAGGTCCCTGGGGGAAAATACCAGAGCCTCTTCTGCCAGTTTTCGGGGTTACTGATGGGCCTTCTCGGCAGCCGTAGCGGTCGTGGGGTACACCAAGTCCCCACCGTACATCACCCCATCAGTCAGTCCCCTACTTCCTGTTGCCCACCCCTCGGGACGAGGACCGCAGAGGTTGGATTTTGAGGGGCTCAGGCCAAGGCTACGGTGTTCGCCGACTACCTTGAGAGGACCATGAGGCCTAGAGAAGACCCCCAGGACCCTGCCTTCTCTGACCGCGTTAGGCAGGAGGTACGTCGATACTTTCGGCGACCCCCGGCTGAGGCGGACAGACTCCCAGTTATAAGGCCCAGTGAGCTTCAGGGCGTACTCCGGCGCCTCAAACCAAAAAAGGCAGCGGGACCTGATGGCATAACGCCACTCATGCTCCGCCACCTTCCCTTCAGGGCCGTGTTATTTCTAACCAAAGTCTTCAATATGTGTCTCTCCCTGAGTCACTTTCCACGTAGTTGGAGAGAGGCTCGGGTGATATGCATCTTGAAGCCAGGGAAAGACCCGGTTAATCCTGCCAACTACCGTTCCATCAGTCTCCTTTCTGTTCTCTCGAAGGTTTTCGAGAGACTTTTCTTAGCCCGCATGTCCCCCCTTCTGGGTGACACACAAGCTATCCCTCCTCACCAGTTTGGCTTTCGTCCTGGGCATTCTACGTCACAGCAGTTGCTGCGCGTGGTGGAGGCTGCAGCCCTGGGTTTCCAGGACAAGGCATTCACCTCGGCGGTATCTGTGGACGTGGAAAAGGCTTTCTCTACGACCTGGCACGCGGGTCTTCTGTACAAACTCATCCAACTGGAGCTACCCACTCAAGTCATACACCTTCTTCACTCTTTCCTAAAACATAGATTCTTCACTGTCACTGTGGCGGGAAAAACATCTACACGAAGGTCTATCCGCGGCGGAGTCCCCGAAGGTTCTGTGTTATCCCCGACGCTGTACAGCGTCTATGTGGCTGGCCTTCCCACTGAACAGCACGTCAACATAGCACAATATGCTGACGACGTGCTGCTATTCTCCACAAACAGACACCCACGCAGAACCTTCAACCCCATCCAAAGATATCTAATCCTCCTCCAGGAATGGTGCACGCTTTGGCGATTGTCCATTAATACAGAGAAAAGCCAAGCGATATTGTTCACCAAGCGCCGCTTTCCCGCCAACTTCCCCCAATTCACCTACTTCGGGCAAGGGATCAGGTGGGAGAATTCAATCAAGTACTTGGGAGTCAAGCTGGACAAGGGCCTAACTTTTCGGGAGCACATCCAGGAGCAAGCTCATCGGTCGTGTGGTGCCGTGGCATCACTATACCCTGTGCTTCGGTCTGCGATGTCTGTTCCCCTAAAGTTGCGCCTCTTTATGGCTCTGGTCCTCCCTGTCATGCTCTATGCGTGCGAAGTCTGGGGTATGGCCGCAGGCTCACATCTAGTTCTGCTCCAACGTGCACAGAATAAATGTCTTCGGATTATTTATTGTTTGTACAAGGTTCCCCGTGAGATTACTTCATGAGGCTTCGTCCCTCCGATATGTGGAGGATGAAATTAGACGCCGGGCGACAAAATTCTTCGAGGGTTTGCCCCAACATCAGAGCGCCCTAGTCAGATCCCTTGGGGATTATGTTCCTCGTGAGCGTCGCTATAAGCGATACCGGTTACCCCGCATGTCTTGCGGTCACTACCGGTAACCACATGATCTCCATTCCAGCCTAAATTAAATTTCAGCTACTCCAAAATTGTTATTATGGAATATTCAAAATTATACATACCTTCTTCCTAGTTTATTAACTAACCCACCAGCGGTGCTCGCTGTCCGCAGCACCCGGTTCATCATTCCCTGAGGAGCAAAAAGCTACCTCCCTACACTAACCCCACTTAAATTACACCCGTCATTCTGCAACATCCACATCCCGCCACTACGTGGTTAACTCTTCCCAGAGCAGGTACACGATTTGACCACCCTTCGGGCTGTTCCAAACAGCCTGCCAGATTTGTGCTGCTGCTGCTAAACCTAACACAGAAGTCTGATAGATATAGAGGAAAAAAGAGAATATAGAAGGAGCGAGAGCTACCAGCGGTACGGAGCAAGCAAATTGCCACCAGCGGGAGGGCCCTTAGGGAAGCTCCCGGCAATTCAGTTTTTTTTTAATTTTTATTAGGGGCGGCCCCACGCCCGCCGCCCCCGGTGACGATCGACCGGCATGCAAGGCCGTGCGCTACATCGTCTCCCCATGCACATGCTGTTAGCAAGCTAAACATGCAAGAGCAAGGGAGGGGTGCTTGTGAGTACTACTAGTTTCTACGGTGCAGTGAACAGGTTCCGCTATGAGCACCTTGGTTAGTAAAGGATAGGTGGAGGCTGGCATGCGATACATGCGAGCGGGTGTATGAATGCAGGCCAGGGCATCACACATGACTGACGTCCTGAGTGATGCCGTGGGAATTATGAGGGGCCTCGAGGGTCTTTGTGAGTGTGATAGGCAGTGATGGTGGCTTAAGTTTAGGAGGGTGATGAAGTCGGGGTGAATATGTGTAATGTAGTGGATGTGATGCGTTGGTGGGCTAGGTTAGTGAGACTATTCTACGGCATGCTTTTATTGCTTATCTGTTCGTTGACTTATTTCTATCGGTGAAGAAGGCGACGTCCTGGGGACGAGTTGTCGGTGCTTGCCCGGAAATCATGTCCGTGTGCATGGCCTGGTCTATGAGGATCACAGTTGGGGGGCCCTCTTCCCCCCGGGCCGCCCCGCAAGGATGCGGGGATGATGATGATGATGATGATGATGATGATGTGTATACGGGCGCTCAACTACGGCGGTCATCAGCGCCCTTTAAAAAACAAGTCAACAAGTCATGGCAAAAGCCAGATATAAAACTTTCCAAAAATATATTATATATAAATCTATTAAAACTGCACACACATATATACTAAAATAAGAAGAAAAAAAATAATAAAAAAAAAGTTGAGATTAAATTCTAAAATCCACAGCTGAAACTAACGCTAAAACTTTGCCCACCGCCGTTTCGTCATCCGCGAGGATCTCCGCCAAGCTGGCCGGCAGCTGCAGAGACCTGCGGAGACGTGCCAAGCTAAAACAATCTAAGAGAAAGTGACGGACAGTCAGGTCACCACTGCACAGCGGGCAAACGGGAACCGGGGTTCTATTCAATAAAAAGCTGTGGCTAAAATAACAATGCCCAATGCGCAACCGAGCCAAAGTCACCTCCTCGCAGGATGCGGGGACTTGGAGGGCTAGCTGCAACACAAGAAGTATGTAGTGTGAGTGACGGGTGGCTGTAGGGTCATCTGGGAGTGAGTTAGTCAGGTACAAGGAAGTCTAGGAAGTCGTCGATGTCTTCTTTAGTAATCGTCTCTGTCAAGTTTCTGTCAAACACTGAGAGGGGGCGTTTGTGTGTGTCACGAGTTGTGTCGTATTGTCCGAGAGTCTGTATGAGTGGGTTCTGGCAGGTTGTCGCCCGATCGTAGAGGTCTGCTGAGAGTTTCTTGATGAACTGCTCAATAGTATGTAAGTGCAGTTCATCGTGAAGTTGGGCGGCTGGTGTTATTGCTGGGACTTTTGCTATTAGTCGAATTACCTTGTTTTGGAATTGCTGTAGTTTTTTAATATACGTTGGAGCTGTGAATCCCCAGGCTGGGGCCGCGTAGGTTAGTATGGGGCGAAGTAGAGTTTTGTAAAGGGTGAGCCCCATTTTCATTTGCAATGCATTATTGAGGTGAAGTAAGGGGTATAAGTTGGCGAGCTGGACGTTGGCTTTGCCGCGAGTCGTAGTAATGTGGTGCCTCCAGGTGAGTCCTGGGTCAAGGACTACTCCTAGGTAGGTAACTTTTGTTTTCCATTGAATTGCATTTTGAAATAGTCGGAGTGGCGGTAAGTTTCTTGCTGCCGCGCGGTGATTCAAGCGTTTACTGAATAGTATAGCCTCACATTTAGTGGTGTTGACCTTTATGCGCCAGTTAGTGAGCCAGTTCTCCAGCGAGCTGAGGGCTGTTTGGAGTCTGCTAATTAAGGGTGGTATTGCAATAGATTGGGTCATGATGGTGGTGTCATCTGCATACATGAAAAGATCTGTTAGGAAGGTTTTGGGAATGTCAATGTATAAGTTGAAGAGCACAGGGCCTAGGATACTGCCTTGGGGGACGCCTGCATTGATAGCTTTTGGGGTGGATTTCGCATCGAAAACTAGGGACTGAAAGGTGCGGCCTGTTAGATAGTTAGCGATTAGTATAATCATTGAGTCTTGAAAATTATAGTGGTGCATTTTGCGGATGAGGCCCTGGTGCCAGACTCGGTCAAATGCGCGCTCAATGTCCAGAAATACCGCGGCTGTGGACTTCCGGATGTTAAATCCCCGGGTAATATATTCAGCCGCTCTTACCAGTTGCAGCGTTGTTGAATGCTTGGCCCGGAATCCAAATTGTTCCGGGATTAGTATATTGCGTCTGATAATGCCAGCAGTCATTCGTTTTAGGATGATTTTCTCCAGTAGTTTACTAATGGTATTGAGTAAGCTGATGGGGCGATAGCTGCCAGGATTCGTTAAATCTTTGCCTTTTTTGGGGGAAATGGAGGACCAGGGCATTTTTCCAGCATTTGGGGTAATAGCCCGTGTCAAGGATGGCATTGAATAGTCTCGTCATGGTCGTGATGGTAGCGTTAGGTAGTTGTTTTAGTGCGCTGGTGGGGATGCCGTCGGGGCCGGGGGCCTTGCGATTTGGTAGGTGCCGGATGTGCCATCGGATTTCTGAGTCACAGGTCCGGCGGATTTTGTTGTGGCATTGTCTTTGAGTCAGTAAGTTAGTGGGTGTTTCTGTCTCCTGTATAAATAGCGGGCAGCTGGGAATGGCGTTTGGCGTAAGTGTGTTTTGAAAGTGTTCGGAGAGTGCTTCGGCTTTTTCTTGGTCGGTGGTGGCAATGGCACCGTTGTGATGTAACGGTGGTATGTTAGGCTTGGTTTTAGTTAGGGCTTTAGCTATGCGCCATACTGTCGTCTGTTGGGGCTCTAAGTCTTGTAAGACCGAATTCCATTGTTGGGCTAGTACGTCGGCTGTACGTCGTCTTATTTCGTTGTTGAGGTCTTTTAGTCTCGTGTAGTGGCTAGGGTGTCGTGAGCGTTGCCATCGCCTCCGGGCTCTGTTTCTCTCGGAGGTTAGGCTCTTAATGTCGGGTGGTAGTGGATTGGCGTGAGATTTATGAGTTCTTATAGGTACTGCTCTAGTAACGGCAAATTTAATTGAGAGTTCAAGTCTCTGAGCTACTGTGTCTATTTCATTTACTGCAATATGGGGAACGACCGGGAGGGATTCTAGTGTGGTGCGAAATGTTACCCAGTCTGCCTTGTTAAAATTGTGTCTGGGGCGGGGGATGGAGGGGGTTAGTGGTCCTTGCAGGGTGAAGACTACAGGGAGATGATCCGAGGATAGTTCATTGTGCACAGTGGGGGTGATTTGTCTGCAGCCAAGGTTTCTGATGAGTGCTAAGTCTAATATGCTGGGTTCTTGTTGTGGGTTAAAGGAGATGTATGTGGGTGTGTCTGGAGCAATGACAATATAGTCCGATTGCTGTGCATGTCTGCTGAGTTTAGTACCGGCCCGATTGCTGCTTTGGCGATGCCAGTCTGCATGCTTGGCATTGAGGTCCCCTGCAATGATTACAGCGGGATGTATGTTGATTAGGGTATCTATGTCGCGTGTGGATATGTCAGTTGGAGGGTTATATGCTGCTACTAGGAGGAGTGTGTTGATTCCGTGCTGCACGTAGGGTGTGTGAGTGAGTGAGTGAGTGAGTGTGTGTTGTTTTAGGGCCCGTCGACAACAAGGTCATTTGGGCCCTAAGTCAACTTCAAAACCTAAAAGCTACCCAAATTTAGTTAAAAAGTTAAAATATAATAAAAACACTCAACGTTTAAAAGCACATAAAAACTCATCCCAGTCCCAATAATTAAAAGCACTAAAATTAATAAATATAAAATTCAAGTCAGACTTGTTTATTAAAACCAATTTCCGCCACAAACCGCAGTGCCTTATCCACGGCCACTGGGTCGTCCCCTAAAACATTGAGCAAGTTAGCCCTTAGGCCCAAAGACTGGCGAACGCGGGTGTACTGCGGGCAATCCAGCAGTACATGCCGCACAGTGAGGCGTACTGCACATGGAGCACACACAGGGGCCGGTTCCCCTCTTAGCAGATGGCCATGAGTTGCTCGTGTGTGCCCAATTCTGAGCCGGGTGAGTATCACCTCGGCTCGCCGGTTATCCCTGCAGGAAGATAGCCAGGGTCGTACGCTCTCTTTAATTGCCCGGAGTTGTGTGCCTTGTAAAGCTGTCCAGGAGTGCTGCCAAGCAGAGAAGAGTTGGCGACGAAAAAAACGTTGCACATCCTGGTATGGCACAGTAGTTGTTAAACTCCGGGGCAAACGGCAAGCGGACTTAGCAGCCGCATCCGCCTCCTCGTTACCGGTAATCCCCACATGGCCTGGGGTCCAAGTAAAAACAAAATTGTACCCGCGCCTGAGCATTTGCGAGATCTGGGCCTGTATTTTTAAAACGAGGGTCTGAGCGGCAGTGTGCTGTTGCAAGGTCTGAAGCGCACTCAGAGAATCAGTGCAGACAATAAAAGAGCCGGGAGCTAACTTGCAAATAAAAAGGAGCAAATAGAAGATGGCATACAGTTCTGCGGAAAAAACTGAAGTGGAGTCCAGAAGGCGAAATTTATGAGCCTCACCGTTAATGAAGAAGATGATGTGATGATGATGATGATGTGTATAGGGGCGCTCAACTACGGCGGTCATCAGCGCCCTTTAAAAAACAAGTCATGGCAAAAGCCAGATATAAAGATTTCTAAAAATATATATTATTGTCTATAAACCTGTTAAAACTGCACACATATATATACTAAAAAAAAAACAAAAAAATATATATACTTGAGGTTAAATTCTAAAATCCACAGCTGAAACAAATGCTAAAACTTTGCCCACTGCCGTTTCGTCATCCGCGAGGATCTCCGCCAAGCTGGCCGGCAGCTGCAGAGACCTGCGGAGACGTGCCAAGCTAAAACAATCTAAGAGCAAGTGACGGACAGTCAGGTCACCACTGCACAATGGGCAAACGGGAACCGGGGTCCTATTCAATAAAAAGCTGTGGCTAAAATAACAATGCCCGATGCGCAACCGAGCCAAAGTCACCTCCTCGCGACGAGATGACCGACAGGAGGTAACCCAGGGAATCGGAAGTTCCTTAATAGATCTCAGTTTATTATTGCGGAGAGCGGACCACTCTTCCTGCCAGCAGGTTAGCACAGCTCTCCGTAATACCACCCTAAAAACTTCCGATGTCACACATGGTAGTCGAACCCTGGGCTTCATGGTAGCCGTCTTGGTTGCCGAATCCGCCATTTCATTCCCCCGCAAGCCTACGTGACCAGGAATCCATGCACACACCACGCTCACGCCAGAAGCGTGTAAAACGTGGAGGGCATCCTGTATCCGCTGCACAATAGGGTGGTAGTTGTACAGCTGCCGTAGGCTTTGAAGTGCACTGAGGGAATCACTCAGGATTAAGCAGTTCCCCAACTTTCGTCGACGTACGTGTAAAATGGCCCGGTATATTGCATAGAGCTCTGCGGTAAAAATGGAAGTGCTAGTGTGGAATCCGAATGTATAGGGTTCGGTTCCACACACGTAAGCACAACCAACACCATCTGAATTCTTGGACCCGTCGGTGTAAATTTTAATATGGTCCTGATATCGCGATAAAAATTCTAAAAAGCAAGTGCGGATACTAGACATAGACATGGTAGATTTATCGTGTGTGGTCATGCCCAGATCAACGTGGGGCGCTCTGCACAACCAAGGAGGGTATGTCCTCTCCCCCCTAGGATACATCTTAGGCAGTTCGCTATTAAGACGTCTAAGGAGCTCCCGGAAACGAAAACCAGGTGGCTTTGGTTTTATAGAAGTGTTCCTATAACGCACGTCCATGAAGGTGTTAAAGAACGGCGTAAACGTTGGATGTGTGGGCATGCAATTAAGTCCACAGCCATAATTTGCTAATAGCATGTTGCGCCTGTACTGCAGAAGAGGTTCTGTGGACTCAGCATACAGGCTTATAACTCGGCTCGTTGGAAATGCTCCAACTGCTATACGTATGCCACAATTATGGACTGTGTCTAATCTCTTCAGCACATATGGTCGTGCTGAGCCATAAACGATACTACCATAATCTAATTTGGAACGGATGAGGGTGCGATACAGTCGCAATAACACTGTACGATCCGCTCCCCACGATTTTCCACTTAGTACCCGCAAGATATTTAAAGATCGGTCACATCGTGCTTTCAGTTGTGCGACGACCAACTAAGTTTTCTGTCAAATATCAATCCAAGGAACCTCGTCTCATCTTGCAAAAAGTAGTAGATCAGCGCCTAGCCGGAGCCTTGGAGGAAGTCGACTCCGCTGACGCCAGAAGTTCACACCGATGGTTTTCTCAGCAGAGAATCGGAAGCCGTTCTTTAAACTCCAAACCTTAAGGTTGTCCAAGGTGGTCTGGAGACGGCGCTCTATAAACGAAGTGCGCTGAGATGTACAGTAGACGGCAAAGTCGTCTACAAATAGGCATGACGAGACCCCCGGAGGTACACATTTCGAGATAGAATTAATCGCAATAGCAAACAGCGTAACACTTAGCACCGATCCCTGTGGTATACCGTTCTCTTGATCGAAAAGGTTCGAAAAAACCGAGCCAACCCTTACTCGGAATACGCGGTCTTTCAAGAATTCCTGAAGGAAGAGTGGTAGGCGTCCACGTATATTCCAGATGTGCAGAGTACGCAGCAACCCTGCACGCCAACACGTATCATAAGCCTTTTCGAGGTCAAAAAATATTCCGACTGTTTGACAGTTTTTAAGAAAGCCGTTCATAATCTGTGTCGACATGGACACAAGGTGATCCACTGTTGAACGGCGTCGTCGAAAACCGCACTGGATGTTATTCAGTAGGTTGTGCATTTCCAGCCACCATACCAACCGCCCATTTATCATGCGTTCCATCACCTTGCAGACGCAACTGGTGAGGGAAATACGACGGTAGCTAGAAGGGAGGTGACGGTCCTTGCCAGCTTTCAAGATAGGTATAATGGTGGCTTCTCGCCACTTGTCCGGAAACGTGGCATCAACCCAAACACGGTTATAGACCTCGAGCAGGTATGCCTTACCTTCAGGTGAGAGATGTTGTAACATTTGAACGTGGATTCGCGATGATGATAGAGCGTGTTCTAACTCCGCCAAGGTGAAGAGGCGGTTATAATCTTCAAGGTTAGAAATGGTGTTGAAAGTTGGGAAACCAGATCTTCAAGGTCAATTAACGAGAGGTCATCTGATGGCGGGAGATATACATTGCAAATGCAAAATTCGATGGTTGATGATGATGATTGGTATAAGGGCGCTCAACTTCAGTGGTTATCAGCGCCCTTTAAAAAATTAGTCATGGCAAAGGCCAGACATAACAGGTGCTAAAAACGGATAAATAAGAAAATTAAAACATACAAAAGGACACGTACGGAAGAAAACAAAAACCAACAAAAACGAAGGAAAAAGAGAATTAAAAACCACCTTAAAACGTCCATAGTCAAATTCTAAAATCAAGGCGACGAAAAAATCTTAAAAGCTTCTCCACTACTTCACGGTCGTCTGCCAACATTGCTGCGAAGGTGGTCGGCAGCTGCACAGACGCCCGAAGGTGTGCTAGGTGAGGACACTCTAGCAGCACGTGTCGGACGGACAACGACGCATGGCAGAATGGACACAGTGGAGCAGGCGCCTTTTGAAAAATAAAAGTGTGAGTAAAAAAGCAGTGCCCTATACGCAACCGGGCCAAAATTACCTCTTCGCGACGACAGGAACGACAGGAAGTAACCCAGGGAATCGGAAGTGCCTTAACGGACCTAAGTTGATTATTGCGGAGAGCGGACCACTCTTTATGCCAACAGGTTTTCACAGCTCTCCGCAGTAGAGCCCTAAAATCATCCGATGTTACTGATGGTATGCGAACCCTGGGCTGTATGGTTGCCGTCTTGGCTGCCGAATCCGCCACTTCATTCCCTCGCAAGCCTACGTGACCAGGGATCCAGGCGCACACCACGCTTACGCCAGAAGCGCGTAAAACGTGGAGGGCATCCTGGATACGCTGCACAATAGGGTGGTAGCTGTACAGCTGCCGTAGGCTTTGAAGTGCACTGAGGGAATCAGATAGGATAAGACAGTCCCCCAACTTTCGTCTACGCACGTGTAAAATGGCCCGGTATATGGCATACAACTCTGCAGTAAAAATGGAAGTGCTAGTGTGGAAGCCGAATGTATAGGTTTCGGTTCCACACACGTAAGCACAACCGACACCATTTGAGCTCTTGGAGCCATCAGTGTAAATGATAAAATGGTGCTCGTATCGCGCTAAAAATTCTAAAAAGCAGAGGCGGATACCAGACGTAGACATGGTAGATTTAGTATACTTAGTCATGCCCAGATCCACGTGGGACGCTCCGCGCAGCCAAGGGGGGTACATCCTCTCCCCCTGAAGATACAGTTTGGGCAGCTCAGAATCAAGCTGCCTAAGGAGCTCCCGAAATCGAAAACCAGGTGGCTTTGGTTTGGTGGAACTGTTCCTATAACGCGCGTCCATAGAGGTGGTAAAGAACGGCGTATACGATGGATTTGTGGGCATGCATTTTAGTCCACAGCCATAATTGGCGAGTAACATGTTGCGCCTGTAGTGCAGAGGAGGTTCTGCAGATTCAGCATACAGGCTAACAACACGGCTAGTTGGAAATGCCCCAACTGCTATACGTAGGCCACAATTATGGACTGGGTCTAATCTCTTCAGCACAGATGGTGGTGCTGAGCCGTAAACGATACTACCATAATCTAGTTTGGAGCGGATGAGTGCGCGATAAAGGCGCAGTAGCACTGTGCGATCCGCTCCCCACGATTTACCACTGAGTACCCGCAAGAGATTTAGGGATCGGGTACATCGTGCTTTCAGTTGTGCTATATGCGACGACCAACTAAGTTTGCGGTCAAATATCAAACCAAGAAACCTCTTCTCATCTACGAACGGGAGTACATCGGCGCCCAAACGGAGCGTTGGTGGTAGTCGACTCTGACGGCGCCAGAACTTAACACATTGTGTTTTCTCGGAGGAGAAGCGAAAGCCGGTGCTTATGCTCCAACGCTGCAGATTGTCTAAGGTGGTCTGTAGACGGCGCTCTAAAAACGGTGTGCGCGGAGATGTACAGTAGACGGCAAAGTCGTCCACAAATAGGCAAGATGAGACCCCCGGAGGAACACATTGAACGATAGAATTTATCGCAATAGCAAACAACGTAACGCTTAGGACCGATCCCTGTGGCACCGCTTTCTCCTGAACAAAGAGAGGTGAAAAAACCGAGCCGACCCTCACTCGGAAAACGCGGTCTTTCAAGAATTCCTGAAGGAATAGAGGCAGGCGTCCACGTATATTCCAGGTGTGCAGAGTGCGCAGCAGCCCTGCCCTCCAACACGTATCATAAGCCTTCTCAAGGTCAAAAAATATTCCGACGGTTTGAGAGTTGTTAAGGAATCCGTTCATGATCTGTGTCGACATGGATACAAGATGATCCATTGTTGAACGGCGTCGTCGGAATCCGCACTGGGTGTTACTGAGTAGGTTGTGCGTTTCCAGCCACCATACCAACCGCCCATTTATCATGCGTTCCATCACCTTGCAAACGCAACTGGTGAGGGAAATAGGACGGTAGCTAGAAGGGAGGTGACGGTCCTTGCCAGGTTTCAAAATTGGTATAATAGTGGCTTCACGCCATTTGACAGGAAACGTAGCATCAACCCAAACACGGTTATAGACCTGGAGCAGGAAGGCCTTACCTTCAGGTGAGAGATGTTGTAACATATGACCGTGGACTCCGTCCGGTCCTGGTGCTGTCAATCGCGAAGATGAGAGAGCGTGTTCTAACTCCGCCAAGGTGAAGAGGCGGTTATAATCTTCGAGGTTTCTGGAAGTAAAATCGAAACCTTGAGATTCTACGCGATGCTTAAATGAGATGAACTCTGGAGCATAATTATTGGAGCTAGACACCTGAGCGAAAGCACAGCCGAAGGTGTTGGCCACGTCCAACGGATCAACAACAACTCCCGCAGGTGTATGCAGACCAGCGATTGGCAAGTGGGTCGATTTGCCGACCACACGCCGCAACTTATCCCATACAACAGAGGAGGGGGTACGTCTGTTAAAAGTGGATACGAAATTAGTCCATGAGGCCTTTTTGCTATCCTTAATGATTTGCCTAGCTGTTGCACGCGCTTTCTTGTACTCAATTAGATTATTGAGGGTAGGGTGTCGTTGGAATACCCTTAGAGCACGTCTACGAGCACGAAGAGCATTGCGGCAGTCGGTGGTCCACCATGGGACGGGAAAGCGACTAGGTGGTGGAGCCGAAAGGGGAATAGACTGCGCTGCAGCGGAAAGAATTGTCTCTGTGAGATGGTCAACGAGAGCGTTCACAGAATCGTGCTCGTTGTAAGAAAAGACAGCCAGCTGGGAGTAAAGGGTCCAGTTGGCACGAGCAAAGCGCCATCTAGGTATACGCGATGTAGACACATCTGGTTCTAAGAGACTAAGAAGGCAGGGGAAGTGGTCACTGGAATGTAAGTCGGAGATGACATTCCACTGTAAGGAAACCGCTAACTGGGATGAACACACTGCTAAGTCAAGGTGGGAATAAGTGTGGAATGTGTCTGAAAGGAACGTCGGCTCTCCGGTAGTCAGGAGAACCAAGCTATTGCGCTCCAGGAATTTTGCAATGAGGTGGCCTCTCGAGCATGCCCGATGTGAGCCCCAAAATGGGTGATGGGCATTGAAGTCCCCCACTATGACAAATGGAGTTGAGAGTTGGGAGACCAGATCTTCAAGGTCAGCTAACGAGAGGTCATCAGATGGAGGTAGATATACACTGCAAATGCAAAACTCGATGGATTTTAGCTGAATCCTTACAGCTACAGATTGGATGTCGGATTGTAGGTGTAACGGATCGGCAAATACGTCATCCCTGAGGAGCATCATAGTGCCCCCGTGAGCAGGAATGCCCTCTTCCGGTGCAATATCACACCTCAGTGACGTGTAGCGTCTCATTTGAAAATTGTCCTGTGGCCGTATCTTAGTCTCTTGTAGGCAGACCACCAAAGGGTCATATTCATGGAGCAAAAGTTCGAGTTCTGGTCGATGGGCCCTTAAACCGCGTATGTTCCAGTGTAGGATAGTCATGGCTATAAGTATGGGATATGGCGTCAGGGAAAGACGCACATTACGTAGTCTGTGGCGGTGGTCGGATCAATTTGCCCTTTTTCTTGGGTGGCAAAGGTTCGGCAGGTTTGTCTTGCCGCTTCTTTGCTGCCGATGTTGCAGCGTGGTCGGAGAGTTCCTGCTCCATCTCTTCGATGGAGGAGGACCGTGTAGCTTCAGCGACTCTCGGCTCGAGAGGCTCGAACCGGTTGGAAACTACGACCGACGAAGATGACAGTCGCCGGTCTGAGTCCTCCCCAGATAACTCCGAAGATGATCGCGGAGGCGAGGATCGGGGACTTTTCTTGCCCTTACGTTTTACTGGAGCAAACTGGGAACTATCCTTGAGGAAGGCGCTTTTGTCGTAACTGGTCCTGAACTTTCTTTCCGGTGCCTGGTATATTACTGGCGGCTTGCTCATAGTAGATGGTCGGTCCGGTGACTTAGCTGAGGTGCTGGCTGTTGCTCGTGCCGGTGGCTGTTGCTTTGGAGAGGATGGTGGCGTAATTACTCTTTCAGCGATTGTTGCCCCGTTTATGTCGCAAGTTTGTGTAGCGATCTCACGTCTAGGTACCGGCCTAGCTGCAACGGCACTGTAAGAACCGGTCCTAGGGACAGAAGGCTGACGGCTGCGCAAGAGCTTCCGGGCTTCCACAAAGGACACCCTCTCTCTTACCCGGATCTCTTGGATAGCCTTCTCCTCTATAAAACGGGGGCATTCCCTGGAGTTGGATGAATGACTGCCGCCGCAGTTGACACAGACGGCAGGGGAGGTACAGGCATTATCGTGTTTACCTGCCCCACAGTCAACGCAAGTAGCATCCCCATTACACGTTTCACTCGTGTGTCCAAAGCGCTGGCATTTGTAACACCTCAGTGGATTCGGAACGTACTGCCGCACTTCAATAGCTTCGTACCCTGCCTTAATCCTTTGCGGGAGTTCCACCCGGTCAAAGGTAAGGAACAGGGTACGAGTGGGCACTAGTTCACCTCGTTCCTTGCGGTGAACCCGATACACATTTGTCACTCCTTGTTCCGATAGGTTCTCCAGACTCTCGTCATTGGACATACCGTCCAATGCGCTGGTAGTGACAACGCCACGCGAGGAGTTCAGCGTCCTATGTAGCTCGACCCGCACCGGATAGCTGCCGAGTAGTTTGGCTTTCATGATTTTCGAAGCCTGTGTCGGAGAAAACGCTTCGACCAGGAGCGTTCCATTCCGAGATCGAGTGCAGGACTTCACCGGACCAGCAATGTTATCCAGACCTTTCTGAATCACGAATGGATTCACGGTGTTAAATCTGCGACCTTCCTCAGTTCTATGAATTACCAAATAGCGAGGACCACATGACTCGGCTATTTCTTTTCCGCTTTTGCTTACAATGTTGGTATTGTGGTTGTTAGATTTTACCATGAAAAATGGCTAAAAGTTCATCCCCCAGTACTCCCCACCCACCACGGAGCCCAACAAGGGGTCATCCCACTGGGATGACAGGGCTATACAGGGGATATAGCAGGCTCGCCGTCCCACTCACCCTGGAGTTCGGTACAAGACCTAGTCCTGGCCGATTGGCTAGGGGTGGGTTAGTCCCTAACCTCCCGTTTAGGTGAAGCAGTACCCAAAGTGGTGTATTAGCAATGCGCACCGTCCCCGAATTCAGAAAAAGACTGGAACGAGCTCAGATGCACACCCCTCAACCACCAGGAGAAACCTTTCCACCGACACGGGTCTCCACGCACGGCCTACACGTGGGTGGGCGAATTGACCGTCTCCCTCAACCACGAAGAGGAGCCCACACGAGGGAGACTGTTGGCTCGGGACCCCGGGATCGCCAATACCCGTACCTACCGAAGTAGGCCCCTGGGGGGATTCGATGGTTGGCAGCTTAATCCTTACAGCTACAGATTGTATATCAGATTGCAGCTGTACCGGGTCTACAAATATGTCATCCCTGAGGAGCATCATAGTGCCCCCGTGAGCAGGAATGCCCTCTTCTGTGTCAATATCACACCGCAGTGGTGTGTAGCGTCGAATTTTAAACTTGTCTTGCGGTCGTAGCTTAGTCTCTTGTAAGCATACCACTAAGGGGTTATGCTTACTGAGCAAAAGCTCCAATTCTGGTCGATGTGCTCTTAAACCCCGCAAGTTCCATTGGAGGATAGCCATTGGAACTATGGAGATAGGTTGTAACAGGTCTTCTACATTAAGAGGACTTTAACGGTGGCCGAATCAGCTTACCCTTTTTCTTCGGTGTAGGGCTAACACCTGTTTCCTTTTCATCGGGTTTGTCCTGGCGCTTTTTCATTGCCGTTCTTGCAGTGTGGTCCGTGTCTTCCTGGTCCATTTCTTCCACGGATGAGGCCCCTTTTCCTATAGAAAACTTAGGTTCGAGGACCTCAAACCGGTTGGACACAGAGATCGACGATGATGACAGTTGTCGATCCGTGTCTTCACCCGAGGACCCCTCAGAAGATGAACTTCTAGATGCCCTAGAACTTTTTTTCTTGCCGGTCTCTTTGTTAGTAACTTTAAGAAAGTCTGATTTTGTGTAAGCGGTCTTAAACTTTTTAGGCGGTGCATCGTACACTATATTGGGCTGGACTTTCGATGAGGTTGACGGCTTTGGTGATGTCGGTGCGGACTTCTCCCTCGGCGATTTAGGTGAGAGAGGAGCCGGCCCGGATTGCTTGGTAGGCTTTCGAGCTGGTGTGGCAGTAAGGACCTTGTCTGTTATACTAGCCTCACAATCGCTGGCCTGAGTTGCGATTTCTTTCCCCGGTGCCATCTTAGCAGCTACGGAGCTGTAGGTACCGGACTTTGGCACCGAGGGTAGACGAGTACGTAGGACTTTACGGGCATCCGAGAAAGATAACTTCTCCCTTACTCGGATCTCCTGCATCGCCTTTTCCTCTAGGAATCGTGGGCACTCTCTGTGGCTGGATGGATGTTCACCAGCACAGTTGACACATTTTGCCGGGGATGTGCAGGCATCCTCGTGCTTAGACAGACCACACTGCACGCATGTTGGCACACCGCTACAAAAATCACTCGTATGACCGAAGCGCTGACATTTAAAGCACCTGAGTGGGTTTGGTATGTATGGCCTCACCTCTATGGACTCATACCCTGCCCTAAGCCTTTGCGGGAGATCTACCCGATCAAAGGTCAGGAACAAGGTACGGGTAGGCACTAATTACCCTTGCTCTCTACGTTGCACCCGGTATACTGCAGTGACACCCTGGTCTTGTAGGTTCTCCTTTATTTCTTCATTTGACATCCCGTCCAACGCACGAGTGGTGACGACCCCGCGGGAGGAGTTTAGGGTCTTGTGCACCGCAATTGTGACGGGATAGCTGCCCAATAACGTGGCTTTTATTAATGTTGCCGCCTGGGAAGTCGTGTGTGCTTCCACAAGGAGCGTGCCGTTTCTGGAGCGCGCACAGGACTTGACTGGACCGGCAATCTTATCTAATCCCTTCTGGATTATAAAAGGGTTCACTGTCAAAAAGTTCTTACCTTCCTCCTTTCTTGTTACAACTAAGTAGCGAGGACCAAAAGACTCGACTACTTCCTTTCCAGCTTGGTTAAATGATTTATTATTAGTATTGTTATTATTGTTTTTAAGGTATACCATGAAAGTTGGCGTAAGATTCATCCCCCAGTGCTCCCCACCCACCACGGAGCCCAACAAGGGGTCATCCCACTGGGATGACAGGGCTACACAGGAGATATAGCGAGCTCGCCGTCCCACTCACCCTGGAGTTCGGTACAATACCTAATCCTGGCCGATTGATTAGGGGTGGGTTAGTCCCTAACCTCCCGTTTAGGCGAAGCAGAAGCCAAAGTAGTGTATTAGTAATGCGTACCCTCCCCGAATTCAGAAAAATACTGTTACGAGCTCAGATACGCATCCCTCAACCACCAGGACTAACCTTTCCACCGACACGGGTCTCCACGCACGGCCTACACGTGGGTGGGCCTGTTGACCGTCTCCCTCAACCACGAAGAGGAGCCCACACGAGGGAGACTGTTGGCTCGGGACCCCGGGTTCGCCAAACCCGTACCTACCGAAGTAGGCCCCTGGGGGGTAAAAGGTTGATTGTACGGCTCGGTGCAGTCACTATTAAAATTAAGTGGTACCCGCTCCGCCTTTTCCTTGATAGGCAGGAAGAGAGCGTCATAGCGGGCAGTTTGGCTCGTGGCAGCAAATGTGGTAGCTAGGGCTTCAGCTATGTCCTGCTCGGTGGTGCACATGGAACCGTTGATGGCAAGGCCGGGAATTACCGTCCGGCGATACTTGCCATACATCCACCGAACAGCTGACCATATTTGTTGGGTAGAGCTGCGCCGGGAAAGCGAAGACACATAGTCTTCCCAAGATTTACGCTTTGCGTTGCGCAGTATAAAGCGTGCCCTAGCGCGAGAACGTTTGAAGGCGACGAAGTTCCCTTCCGTCGGGTGCCGCTGAAAAATGCGCAAAGCTCGTTTGCGTGCTTTGACAGCCAAACTGCATTCCTCGGACCACCACGGTACAGGGATATGACGTGGTGTAGGGGAACCTCGAGGAATGCGGGATTCTCCTGCGAGCAGGATCGAGCAAGTAAAATATTCGACCATTTCATCGATGGTGTCGAAGTTATCGTCGATGAGGTGTATGAGGGATTGGAATTTTCCCCAGTTAGCTTTGGAAATAATCCAGCGGGGATGTCGAGAAGGTACACATTGGCGGCCAGAAAAATGAATGTTAATGGGGTAATGATCACTGCCAAAGAGGTCTGAAAGTACTGACCACTCAAGTAGTGGTACTAATGACGGACTGCAGAAAGAAAGGTCTAGTACGGAATGTGTACCATAAGCGGATGATAGGAATGTCGGGTCACCAGTATTTAGCAGAAGCAGGTCAGACTTATCGAAGACGTCTACGAGGAGGCATCCACGGGCGTCATCAGTGTCTGATCCCCAGAGCGTGTTCTTGGCATTCAAATCTCCCACAAGGAGTAGTGGCGAGGGGAGCTGAGCCAATAGAGCTTGAAGATCACGCTCTGGAACTATACTGAGCGGCGGCAGGTACATGTTGCAGATGGTAAAACTGATGCTCTCCAGCTGTATCCGAACAGCCACAGCTTGCAATGGTGTGGTGAGAGGAACGTTGGCGGCTGAGATGTTAGGCGCCACTAAGGTAGCAACGCCACCGCTCGCACGCATACCTGCAAGAGAGTCGCTTCTAAATGCAGAGAAGGAGTGAAGGTGTAACGAGTGATTGGGATGTAAGTGGGTTTCCTGGAGGCAAATAATTGATGGTGACCGTTGAGAAACTAAATGTTGTAGGTCTTGAGCACGAGCTCGAAAACCATTGACATTCCACTGGATTATTTCCATAGAGTTTTTAGCGGGCCGTTTTAACCTTTTTCTTGACCTTGGCTGATTTGGGCCCTACGACTCGAAAATCGTTAGCGTCCTGTGACTCCGCTGATGTTCGGGAGTCAGAACTCCTACGGCTCGTAGAACGAGACCGGGATCTAATAGAAGGCGAGCGACTTCGCGATCTATGTTGTGGCCGGGATCGGTTTTTCACATTTACTACTGCATTGTTGTTACTCGGTGATGGCTTGGTGGCTGGAGTCTGTACGGCTGAAACGGAGGCTGTGCTGGTGGATATACAAGCAGTCTGGGACGTGGGTTTAACGGCTAGAAAGTCAGTCTGCGTGGAGGCGTGGGCGACAGGGACGTGTTGAACAGCAACAGTGGTGTTGGGAGTACGGCGAGCTGCTGATGCATAACCAGTAGTAGTGGTAGCAGGCTTTAGTTGTTCAAAGCGCCGTCGTGCCTCTGGAAAAGTCAGGCGTTCTTTGACACGTAGCTCCTGAATGCTTTTCTCGTCCATGAATCGAGGACACTGTCGCGAGCTGGAGGGATGACTACCGCCACAGTTCACGCAGCAAGGTGTTCGACTGCAGTTTGGGTCTTCGTGTTTCGCCAGGCCACATTGCTCACAAAGAGCAGGATTGGTACACGTGACCTTAGTATGTCCGAACCGCTGACATTGGAAACAGCGCATGGGGTTCGGGACATACTGGCGGACGCTAGCACGTTCATAGCCGCAATATATGTATTCAGGTAACTTAGTTCCAGCAAAAGTTTGAAACACCGTACGTAATGGGTACTCCTTGCCATCTTGTTTCCGTGTTAGCCGGTACGCCTGACAAACAAGCTGATCCGAGAGGCAACTTACTATTTCTTCGTTTGCAAGACCATCTAAGCTGGAGGTGGTGACTACTCCTCTACAGGTGTTGAGTGTTTTGTGTGGGGCTACCCGGATAGGGTAGGAGCCCAACAAAGTCGCCTTTTGTAGTTTGCGAGACTGGTCTGCACTGGTGCTCTCTAATAGTAAGCTACCGTCTCGGAGACGCGTAGCGTTTTTGACCGGGCCGCTGATTTTGTCAACTTCACGCTTTATATAAAACGGACTGATATCTTTAAAAGTTTTCCCATCACAAGCCAAAGTCATAACTAAATATGGGTCAATAAAGGAGGTTTTGCGCGGATGCATTTTGAATACGACCCCCATCCGGAACCGTCGGCGTCAGCCTGCCTTCCGGGGGTTAAAGAAAAAAGACACCGAATCTTCACGGTCTGTGCCGTCATGGGGACCTCACCCATAACCGATCTCATTTGTACCTCAGAAAAGCTACCCTTCAATATCCACTGCTTGTCCGTATGGGTAAACCGTTCACCACGCACACCCCGGCTTTATGCCCCTACCACAGGAATAACCGCCTGTGGCTCCCCACTTTAGGCCGCGCTGCGCATAAAGGGCACACGCGGATTCAGGGGACTTGTGGTTGATTACACCGGGGTTCCGTCAGCGGTAACACGTCCGGTCCGTGATACTAACCCAACGGCAGCACGGCCGTCGGGAGATTAACACAGACCGGGCCCTCAAGGAGCTACGTGGGTGTACTTGACGGTGTGGACGGGCTCCGCACCTAAGGCTACACATAGGGGCAGTGCGAAGGGTCCGCTCAACCTTCACTTTTGAGACCTCCGGAGAGCACACATGTCGGAAGCCGCGCTGAAAACCGTGGGACAGAACCACGGAGATAGGAGAGATCCCTGCTGGTGAGACAGCAGTTATAAACCTAAGACCTTACGTGCTAATAATAATAATAAAGAACTAGAAGAGGAAGAATGTGATGCTTACTGACAAGCAGTAGCTACACGTGGCACAGTTGATGGAGATGAAGGGGATGAATTGAGGGTGAATGGCTAGGGACCCCGGGATCGATGATGATGATGTGTATACGGGCGCTCAACTACGGCGGTCATCAGCGCCCTTTAAAAAACAAGTCAACAATTGATTGATTGTTGATTATGTAGATTTTGGGGCGCTCAACAGCGCGGTCATCAGCGCCCTAAAGGATCTATGCGTTCTAAAATCTAGATAAAACAAAATCTAAAAGAACATACATCGTAGGTAAAAAACAAGCACATCCCGTACGCCAAAGGCTAAAAGACGCGTAAAATCATAGGACAGTTAAAAGTGGATAAAAACGTAAACACTAAAGTCTAAAATTGACATTTAAGAGTAGTTTAAAAACCTTGGCCACCGCTGTCTCTTCATCCGCGAGTATCTCCGCCAAGCTGGCTGGCAGCTTGAGAGAACTGCGGAGACGTTCAAGACTAGAACAGGCACAGAGAACATGACGGACCGTCAGCGCTGCTCCGCAAAGCGGGCAAACCGGAGCTGGAGCCCTGTTTAATAAATAACTATGGGTAAAATAGCAGTGGCCAAGGCGTAACCGAGCCAATCGCACTTCCTCCCGACGGGACGGACGGCAGGACGTTACCCAAGGGATCGGAAGAGCTTTGACACAGCGGAGCTTGTTTCTGCGCAGGGCGGACCACTCCCCTCGCCAGGATGACAACACAGCTCTGCGCAATTCTAGTCGTAGGTCTTCCGATGTCACCGTGGGTATGTTAACCATGGGCTGTGAGGTCGCCGTCTTCGCTGCTGAATCTGCTAGCTCATTCCCTGAAAGGCCCACGTGTCCGGGGACCCAAGCACACACCACGCTAACGCCGGAGGCGTGGATAACGTGGAGGGCGTCCTGGATTCGCTGTACAAGGGGATGGAAGTTGTACACCTGACGTAGGCTCTGAAGCGCGCTAAGGGAATCGCTGAGTATTAAGCAGTCACCCAGATTTCGTCGGCGTACGTGGAGAATGGCTCGGTATAGGGCGGAAAGCTCTGCGGTAAAAATAGACGTGATGCTATGGAATCCGAATGTATATTGTTCGGATCCAGAAACATAAGCGCATCCAACGCCATTTGAGGTTTTAGAACCATCGGTAAATATTAAAACACGATCACTATAACGTGATAAAAATTCTAAAAAGTGGCTGTGGATAGTACGAGGAGCCGTCGTAGACTTGTCGCATTTGGTCATGTACAGATCGCCTGATGGCGGTCCACGCAGCCAAGGAGGGTACACTCTCTCGCCCATAGAAAACATCCTAGGGATTGTAATATTGTGTTTGCGGAGGAGCTCCCGAAGGCGAAAACCGGGTGGCTTTGGACTGAGAGTAGTGATGATGATGATGATGATGATGATGATGATGATGATGATGATGATGTGTATAGGGGCGCTCAACTACGGCGGTCATCAGCGCCCTTTAAAAAACAAGTCATGGCAAAAGCCAGATATAAAGATTTCTAAAAATATATATTATCTATAAACCTGTTAAAACTGCACACATATATAGATATATATATACTAAAATAAAACAACAAAAAAAAGATACTTGAGGTTAAATTCTAAAATCCACAGCTGAAACAAATGCTAAAACTTTGCCCACTGCCATTACGTCATCCGCGAGGATATCCGCCAAGCTGGCCGGCAGCTGGAGAGACCTGCGGAGACGTGCCAAGCTATAACAATCTAAAAACAAG
This sequence comes from Mantis religiosa, assembly GCA_030765055.1. Classification (NCBI taxonomy): domain Eukaryota; kingdom Metazoa; phylum Arthropoda; class Insecta; order Mantodea; family Mantidae; genus Mantis; species Mantis religiosa. The sequence goes on from JAUKNK010000016.1 coordinate 8,761,630, forward strand.
TGACGGACAGTCAGGTCACCATTGCACAGTGGGCAAACGGGAACCGGGGTTCTATTCAATAAAAAGCTGTGGCTAAAATAACAATGCCCAATGCGCAACCGAGCCAAAGTCACCTCCTCGCGACGAGATGACCGACAGGAGGTAACCCAGGGAATCGGAAGTTCCTTAATAGATCTAAGTTTATTATTGCGGAGAGCGGACCACTCTTCCTGCCAGCAGGTTAGCACAGCTCTCCGTAATACCGCCCTAAAATCTTCCGGTGTCACACATGGTAGTCGAACCCTGGGCTTCATGGTAGCCGTCTTGGCTGCCGCATCCGCCATTTCATTCCCCCGCAAGCCTACGTGACCAGGAATCCATGCACACACCACGCTCACGCCAGAAGCGTGTAAAACGTGGAGGGCATCCTGTATCCGCTGCACAATGGGGTGGTAGTTGTACAGCTGCCGTAGGCTTTGAAGTGCACTGAGGGAATCACTCAGGATTAAGCAGTTCCCCAACTTTCGTCGACGTACGTGTAAAATGGCCCGGTATATTGCATAGAGCTCTGCGGTAAAAATGGAAGTGCTAGTGTGGAATCCGAATGTATAGGGTTCGGTTCCACACACGTAAGCACAACCAACACCATCTGAATTCTTGGACCCGTCGGTGTAAATTTTAATATGGTCCTGATATCGCGATAAAAATTCTAAAAAGCATGTGCGGATACTAGACATAGACATGGTAGATTTATCGTGTGTGGTCATGCCCAGATCAACGTGGGGTGCTCTGCACAACCAAGGAGGGTATGTCCTCTCCCCCCTAGGATACATCTTAGGCATTTCGCTATTAAGACGTCTAAGGAGCTCCCGGAAACGAAAACCAGGTGGCTTTGGTTTTATAGTAGTGTTCCTATAACGCACGTCCATGAAGGTGTTAAAGAACGGCGTAAACGTTGGATGTGTGGGCATGCAATTAAGTCCACAGCCATAATTTGCTAATAACATGTTGCGCCTGTACTGCAGAGGAGGTTCTGCAGACTCAGCATACAGGCTTATAACTCGGCTCGTTGGAAATGCCCCAACTGCTATACGTATGCCACAATTATGGACTGTGTCTAATCTCTTCAGCACAGATGGTCGTGCTGAGCCATAAATGATACTACCATAATCTAATTTGGAACGGATGACTGTGCGATACAGTCGCAATAACACTGTACGATCCGCTCCCCACGATTTTCCACTTAGTACCCGCAAGATATTTAGAGATCGGTCACATCGTGCTTTCAGTTGTGCTATATGCGACGACCAACTAAGTTTTCTATCAAATATCAATCCAAGGAACCTCGTCTCATCTGCTAATGGTAGTAGATCAGCGCCTAGCCGGAGCCTTGGAGGTAGTCGACTCCGCTGACGCCAGAAGTTAACACAGATGGTTTTCTCAGCAGAGAATCGGAAGCCGTTCTTTAAACTCCAAACCTTAAGGCTGTCCAAGGTGGTCTGGAGACGGCGCTCTATAAACGATGTGCGCTGAGATGTGCAGTAGACGGCAAAGTCGTCTACAAATAGGCATGACGAGACACCCGGAGGTACACATTTCGAGATAGAATTAATCGCAATAGCAAACAACGTAACACTTAGCACCGATCCCTGTGGTACACCGTTCTCTTGAACGAAAAGGTTCGAAAGAACCGAGCCAACCCTTACTCGGAAAACGCGGTCCTTCAAGAATTCCTGAAGGAAGAGTGGTAGGCGTCCACGTATATTCCAGGCGTGCAGAGTACGTAGCAACCCTGCACGCCAACACGTATCATAAGCCTTTTCGAGGTCAAAAAATATTCCGACTGTTTGACAGTTTTTAAGAAATCCGTTCATAATCTGTGTCGACATGGACACAAGATGATCCACTGTTGAACGGCGTCGTCGATGATGATGATGTGTATAGGGGCGCTTAACTACGGCGGTCATCAGCGCCCTTTAAAAAACAAGTCATGGCAAAAGCCAGATATAAAGATTTCTAAAAAGATATATTATTATCTATAAACCTGTTAAAACTACACACATATATATACTAAAATAAAACAACAAAAAAAAGATACTTGAGGTTAAATTCTAAAATCCACAGCTGAAACAAATGCTAAAACTTTGCCCACTGCCATTTCGTCATCCGCGAGGATATCCGCCAAGCTGGCCGGCAGCTGGAGAGACCTGCGGAGACGTGCCAAGCTATAACAATCTAAAAACAAGTGACGGACAGTCAGGTCACCATTGCACAGTGGGCAAACGGGAACCGGGGTTCTATTCAATAAAAAGCTGTGGCTAAAATAACAATGCCCAATGCGCAACCGAGCCAAAGTCACCTCCTCGCGACGAGATGACCGACAGGAGGTAACCCAGGGAATCGGAAGTTCCTTAATAGATCTAAGTTTATTATTGCGGAGAGCGGACCACTCTTCCTGCCAGCAGGTTAGCACAGCTCTCCGTAATACTGCCCTAAAATCTTCCGATGTCACACATGGTAGTCGAACCCTGGGCTTCATGGTAGCCGTCTTGGCTGCCGCATCCGCCATTTCATTCCCCCGCAAGCCTACGTGACCAGGAATCCATGCACACACCACGCTCACGCCAGAAGCGTGTAAAACGTGGAGGGCATCCTGTATCCGCTGCACAATGGGGTGGTAGTTGTACAGCTGCCGTAGGCTTTGAAGTGCACTGAGGGAATCACTCAGGATTAAGCAGTTCCCCAACTTTCGTCGACGTACGTGTAAAATGGCCCGGTATATTGCATAGAGCTCTGCGGTAAAAATGGAAGTGCTAGTGTGGAATCCGAATGTATAGGGTTCGGTTCCACACACGTAAGCACAACCAACACCATCTGAATTCTTGGACCCGTCGGTGTAAATTTTAATATGGTCCTGATATCGCGATAAAAATTCTAAAAAGCATGTGCGGATACTAGACATAGACATGGTAGATTTATCGTGTGTGGTCATGCCCAGATCAACGTGGGGTGCTCTGCACAACCAAGGAGGGTATGTCCTCTCCCCCCTAGGATACATCTTAGGCATTTCGCTATTAAGACGTCTAAGGAGCTCCCGGAAACGAAAACCAGGTGGCTTTGGTTTTATAGTAGTGTTCCTATAACGCACGTCCATGAAGGTGTTAAAGAACGGCGTAAACGTTGGATGTGTGGGCATGCAATTAAGTCCACAGCCATAATTTGCTAATAACATGTTGCGCCTGTACTGCAGAGGAGGTTCTGCAGACTCAGCATACAGGCTTATAACTCGGCTCGTTGGAAATGCCCCAACTGCTATACGTATGCCACAATTATGGACTGTGTCTAATCTCTTCAGCACAGATGGTCGTGCTGAGCCATAAATGATACTACCATAATCTAATTTGGAACGGATGACTGTGCGATACAGTCGCAATAACACTGTACGATCCGCTCCCCACGATTTTCCACTTAGTACCCGCAAGATATTTAGAGATCGGTCACATCGTGCTTTCAGTTGTGCTATATGCGACGACCAACTAAGTTTTCTATCAAATATCAATCCAAGGAACCTCGTCTCATCTGCTAATGGTAGTAGATCAGCGCCTAGCCGGAGCCTTGGAGGTAGTCGACTCCGCTGACGCCAGAAGTTAACACAGATGGTTTTCTCAGCAGAGAATCGGAAGCCGTTCTTTAAACTCCAAACCTTAAGGCTGTCCAAGGTGGTCTGGAGACGGCGCTCTATAAACGATGTGCGCTGAGATGTGCAGTAGACGGCAAAGTCGTCTACAAATAGGCATGACGAGACACCCGGAGGTACACATTTCGAGATAGAATTAATCGCAATAGCAAACAACGTAACACTTAGCACCGATCCCTGTGGTACACCGTTCTCTTGAACGAAAAGGTTCGAAAGAACCGAGCCAACCCTTACTCGGAAAACGCGGTCCTTCAAGAATTCCTGAAGGAAGAGTGGTAGGCGTCCACGTATATTCCAGGCGTGCAGAGTACGTAGCAACCCTGCACGCCAACACGTATCATAAGCCTTTTCGAGGTCAAAAAATATTCCGACTGTTTGACAGTTTTTAAGAAATCCGTTCATAATCTGTGTCGACATGGACACAAGATGATCCACTGTTGAACGGCGTCGTCGATGATGATGATGATGTGTATAGGGGCGCTTAACTACGGCGGTCATCAGCGCCCTTTAAAAAACAAGTCATGGCAAAAGCCAGATATAAAGATTTCTAAAAATATATATTATTATCTATAAACCTGTTAAAACTACACACATATATATACTAAAATAAAACAACAAAAAAAGATACTTGAGGTTAAATTCTAAAATCCACAGCTGAAACAAATGCTAAAACTTTGCCCACTGCCATTTCGTCATCCGCGAGGATATCCGCCAAGCTGGCCGGCAGCTGGAGAGACCTGCGGAGACGTGCCAAGCTATAACAATCTAAAAACAAGTGACGGACAGTCAGGTCACCATTGCACAGTGGGCAAACGGGAACCGGGGTTCTATTCAATAAAAAGCTGTGGCTAAAATAACAATGCCCAATGCGCAACCGAGCCAAAGTCACCTCCTCGCGACGAGATGACCGACAGGAGGTAACCCAGGGAATCGGAAGTTCCTTAATAGATCTAAGTTTATTATTGCGGAGAGCGGACCACTCTTCCTGCCAGCAGGTTAGCACAGCTCTCCGTAATACTGCCCTAAAATCTTCCGATGTCACACATGGTAGTCGAACCCTGGGCTTCATGGTAGCCGTCTTGGCTGCCGCATCCGCCATTTCATTCCCCCGCAAGCCTACGTGACCAGGAATCCATGCACACACCACGCTCACGCCAGAAGCGTGTAAAACGTGGAGGGCATCCTGTATCCGCTGCACAATGGGGTGGTAGTTGTACAGCTGCCGTAGGCTTTGAAGTGCACTGAGGGAATCACTCAGGATTAAGCAGTTCCCCAACTTTCGTCGACGTACGTGTAAAATGGCCCGGTATATTGCATAGAGCTCTGCGGTAAAAATGGAAGTGCTAGTGTGGAATCCGAATGTATAGGGTTCGGTTCCACACACGTAAGCACAACCAACACCATCTGAATTCTTGGACCCGTCGGTGTAAATTTTAATATGGTCCTGATATCGCGATAAAAATTCTAAAAAGCATGTGCGGATACTAGACATAGACATGGTAGATTTATCGTGTGTGGTCATGCCCAGATCAACGTGGGGTGCTCTGCACAACCAAGGAGGGTATGTCCTCTCCCCCCTAGGTTACATCTTAGGCATTTCGCTATTAAGACGTCTAAGGAGCTCCCGGAAACGAAAACCAGGTGGCTTTGGTTTTATAGTAGTGTTCCTATAACGCACGTCCATGAAGGTGTTAAAGAACGGCGTAAACGTTGGATGTGTGGGCATGCAATTAAGTCCACAGCCATAATTTGCTAATAGCATGTTGCGCCTGTACTGCAGAGGAGGTTCTGCAGACTCAGCATACAGGCTTATAACTCGGCTCGTTGGAAATGCCCCAACTGCTATACGTATGCCACAATTATGGACTGTGTCTAATCTCTTCAGCACAGATGGTCGTGCTGAGCCATAAACGATACTACCATAATCTAATTTGGAACGGATGACTGTGCGATACAGTCGCAATAACACTGTACGATCCGCTCCCCACGATTTTCCACTTAGTACCCGCAAGATATTTAAAGATCGGTCACATCGTGCTTTCAGTTGTGCTATATGCGACGACCAACTAAGTTTTCTATCAAATATCAATCCAAGGAACCTCGTCTCATCTGCAAATGGTAGTAGATCAGCGCCTAGCCGGAGCCTTGGAGGTAGTCGACTCCGCTGACGCCAGAAGTTAACACAGATGGTTTTCTCAGCAGAGAATCGGAAGCCGTTCTTTAAACTCCATACCTTAAGGTTGTCCAAGGTGGTCTGGAGACGGCGCTCTATAAACGATGTGCGCTGAGATGTGCAGTAGACGGCAAAGTCGTCTACAAATAGGCATGACGAGACACCCAGAGGTACACATTTCGAGATAGAATTAATCGCAATAGCAAACAACGTGACACTTAGCACCGATCCCTGTGGTACACCGTTCTCTTGAACGAAAAGGTTCGAAAGAACCGAGCCAACCCTTACTCGGAAAACGCGGTCCTTCAAGAATTCCTGAAGGAAGAGTGGTAGGCGTCCACGTATATTCCAGGCGTGCAGAGTACGTAGCAACCCTGCACGCCAACACGTATCATAAGCCTTTTCGAGGTCAAAAAATATTCCGACTGTTTGACAGTTTTTAAGAAAGCCGTTCATAATCTGTGTCGACATGGACACAAGATGATCCACTGTTGAACGGCGTCGTCGAAAACCGCACTGGATATTATTCAGTAGGTTGTGCGTTTCCAGCCACCATACCAACCGCCCATTTATCATGCGTTCCATCACCTTGCAGACGCAACTGGTGAGGGAAATAGGACGGTAGCTAGAAGGGAGGTGGCGGTCCTTGCCAGCTTTCAAGATAGGTATAATGGTGGCTTCTCGCCACTTGTCCGGAAACGTGGCATCAACCCAAACACGGTTATAGACCTCGAGCAGGTATGCCTTACCTTCAGGTGAGAGATGTTGTAACATTTGGACGTGGATTCCGTCCGGTCCTGGTGCTGTCAGTCGCGATGATGAAAGAGCGTGTTCTAACTCCGCCAAGGTGAAGAGGCGGTTATAATCTTCAAGGTTTCTGGAACTAAACACGAAACCTTGAGATTCTACCTGAGTCTTAATTGAGATAAACTCAGGAGCATAATTACTTGAGCTAGACACCTGAGCGAAAGCACAGCCGAAGGTGTTAGCCACGACAAACGGATCAACAACAACTCCTGCAGGTGTTTTCAGACCAGCGATTGGCAAGTGGGTTGATTTTCCGGCCACGCGCCTTAACCTATCCCATACAACAGATGATGGTGTCCATCTGTTAAAAGATGAGACAAAGTTGTTCCATGAGATATTTTTGCTATCCTTAATTATTTGCCTTGACTGCGCACGCGCTTTCTTGTACTCAATTAGATTACTTTGGGTAGGGTGTCGTTGAAATACCCGTAGAGCACGTCTACGAGCACGAATAGCATTCCGGCAGTCGTTGTTCCACCACGGGACAGGAAGTCGACCAGGTTGGGTGGCGGAACGTGGAATCGACTCTTCTGCAGCGGAAAGAATTGTCTCTGTGAGATGATCGACTAGATCATTCACAGAATCGTGCTCATTGTAATCAAAGACAGCCAACTGGGTGTAAAGGTTCCAGTTGGCACGATCAAAGCGCCATCTAGGGTTACGTGAGGTAGACACATCGTGTGCTAAGAGACTAAGAAGACATGGGAAGTGGTCGCTGGAATGTAAATCAGAGATGACATTCCACTGCAATGAAACTGCTAACTGGGATGAACATACTGCCAAATCGATGTGCGAATAGGTGTCATAAGCGTCTGAGAGGAACGTTGGCTCTCCGGAATTCAGGAGAACCAAGTTATTGCTCTCCAAGAATTTTGCAATGAGGTGGCCTCTCGAACATGCCCGAGTTGAACCCCATAGTGGGTGATGGGCATTAAAGTCTCCAACTATTACAAATGGTGTTGAAAGTTGGGAAACCAGATCTTCAAGGTCAATTAACGAGAGGTCATCTGATGGCGGGAGATATACATTGCAAATGCAAAATTCCATGGTTCGCAGCTTAATCCTTACAGCTACAGATTGTATATCAGATTGCAGCTGTACCGGGTCTACAAATATGTCATCCCTGAGGAGCATCATAGTGCCCCCGTGAGCAGGAATGCCGTCTTCTGTGTCAATATCACACCGCAGTGGTGTGTAGCGTCGGATTTTAAACTTGTCTTGCGGTCGTAGCTTAGTCTCCTGTAAGCATACCACCAAGGGGTTATGCTTACTGAGCAAAAGTTCCAGCTCTGGTCGATGTGTTCTTAAACCCCGCATGTTCCATTGAAGGATAGCCATTGGAACTATGGAGATAGGTTTAAAAATCGGTCTACATTAAGACGACTTTAACGGTGGCCGAATCAGCTTACCCTTTTTCTTCGGTGTAGGGCTAACACCTGTTTCCTTTTCGTCGGGTTTGTCCTGGCGCTTTTTCATTGCCATTCTAGCAGTGTGGTCCGTGTCTTCCTGGTCCATTTCTTCCACGGATGAGGCCCCTTTCCCTATAGAAAACTTAGGTTCGAGAACCTCAAACCGGTTGGACACAGAGATCGACGATGATGATAGTTGTCGATCCGTTTCTTCACCAGAAGACCCATCAGAAGATGAACTTCTAGATGCCCTAGAGCTTTTTTTCTTGCCGGTGCCTTTGTTAGTGACCTTGAGGAAGTCTGATTTTGTGTAAGTGGTCTTAAACTTTTTGGGCGGTGCATCGTACACTATAACAGGCTTGACGGTCGATGAGGTTGACGGCTTAGGTGGGGACGGTGCGGACTTCTCCCTCGGCGATTGAGGTGAGAGAGGAGCCGGCTTGGATGTCTTGGTGGTCTTTTGTGCAGGTGTGGCGGTAAGGACTTTATCGGTTATAGTAGCCTCACAATCGCTGGTCTGAATAGCGACTTCTTTCCTCGGTGCCACCTTAGCAGCTATGGAGCTGTAAGTAGCAGATCTTGGGACCGAGGGTTGACGAGTACGTAGGAGTTTACGGGCATCCGAGAAGGATAACTTCTCCGTTACTCGGATCGCCTGTATCTCCTTTTCCTCTAGGAAACGTGGGCACTCTCTGTGGCTGGATGGATGTTCACCAGCACAGTTGACACATTTTACCGGGGATGTGCAGGCATCCTCGTGTTTAGGCTGACCACACTCAACACATGTTGGCACACCCTTACAAAATTCACTTGTATGACCGAAGTGTTGACATTTGAAACATCTGAGGGGGTTGGGTATATATGGCCTAACCTCCATGGTCTCATACCCTGCCCTAAGCCTTTGCGGGAGGTCTACCCGATCAAAGGTCAGGAACAGGGTACGGGTAGGCACCAACTCCCCTCGTTCTCTGCGTTGTACTCGGTATACAGCGGTGACACCCTGGTCTTGTAGGTTCTCCTTGATTTCCTCATTTGACATCCCGTCCAACGCACGAGTGGTGACGACCCCGCGGGAAGAGTTCAGGGTCTTGTGCACCGCAATTGTGACGGGATAGCTGCCCAATAACGTGGCTTTTAATAACGTTGCTGCCTGGGAAAACGAGTGCGCTTCCACAAGGAGCGTGCCGTTTCTGGAGCGAGTACAGGACTTGACTGGACCGGCAATTTTATCTAAGCCCTTCTGGATGATAAACGGGTTCACTGTCAAAAAGTTCTTGCCTTCCTCCTTTCTTGTTACAACTAAGTAGCGAGGACCACTAGACTCCACTACTTCTTTTCCATCTTTCTTAAATAATTTATTATTGTTGTTAGTTTTGGCCATAAAAAATGGGCTAGGTTTCATCCCCCAGTGCTCCCCACCCACCACGGAGCCCAACAAGGGGTCATCCCACTGGGATGACAGGGCTACACAGGGGATATAGCGAGCTCGCCGTCCCACTCACCCTGGAGGTCGGTACAATACCTAGTCCTGGCCGATTGATTAGGGGTGGGTTAGTCCCTAACCTCCCGTTTAGGCGAAGCAGAAGCCAAAGTAGTGTATTAGTAATGCGTACCCTCCCCGAATTCAGAAAAATACTGTTACGAGCTCAGATACGCATCCCTCAACCACCAGGACGAACCTTTCCACCGACACGGGTCTCCACGCACGGCCTACACGTGGGTGGGCCTGTTGACCGTCTCCCTCAGCCACGAAGAGGAGCCCACACGAGGGAGACTGTTGGCTCGGGACCCCGGGTTCGCCAAACCCGTACCTACCGAAGTAGGCCCCTGGGGGGGGGGGGGCGTCGTCGAAAACCGCACTGGATATTATTCAGTAGGTTGTGCGTTTCCAGCCACCATACCAACCGCCCATTTATCATGCGTTCCATCACCTTGCAGACGCAACTGGTGAGGGAAATAGGACGGTAGCTAGAAGGGAGGTGGCGGTCCTTGCCAGCTTTCAAGATAGGTATAATGGTGGCTTCTCGCCACTTGTCCGGAAACGTGGCATCAACCCAAACACGGTTATAGACCTCGAGCAGGTATGCCTTACCTTCAGGTGAGAGATGTTGTAACATTTGGACGTGGATTCCGTCCGGTCCTGGTGCTGTCAGTCGCGATGATGAAAGAGCGTGTTCTAACTCCGCCAAGGTGAAGAGGCGGTTATAATCTTCAAGGTTTCTGGAACTAAACACGAAACCTTGAGATTCTACCTGAGTCTTAATTGAGATAAACTCAGGAGCATAATTACTTGAGCTAGACACCTGAGCGAAAGCACAGCCGAAGGTGTTAGCCACGACAAACGGATCAACAACAACTCCTGCAGGTGTTTTCAGACCAGCGATTGGCAAGTGGGTTGATTTTCCGGCCACGCGCCTTAACCTATCCCATACAACAGATGATGGTGTCCATCTGTTAAAAGATGAGACAAAGTTGTTCCATGAGATATTTTTGCTATCCTTAATTATTTGCCTTGACTGCGCACGCGCTTTCTTGTACTCAATTAGATTACTTTGGGTAGGGTGTCGTTGAAATACCCGTAGAGCACGTCTACGAGCACGAACAGCATTCCGGCAGTCGTTGTTCCACCACGGGACAGGAAGTCGACCAGGTTGGGTGGCGGAACGTGGAATCGACTCTTCTGCAGCGGAAAGAATTGTCTCTGTGAGATGATCGACTAGATCATTCACAGAATCGTGCTCATTGTAATCAAAGACAGCCAACTGGGTGTAAAGGTTCCAGTTGGCACGATCAAAGCGCCATCTAGGGTTACGTGAGGTAGACACATCGTGTGCTAAGAGACTAAGAAGACATGGGAAGTGGTCGCTGGAATGTAAATCAGAGATGACATTCCACTGCAATGAAACTGCTAACTGGGATGAACATACTGCCAAATCGATGTGCGAATAGGTGTCATAAGCGTCTGAGAGGAACGTTGGCTCTCCGGAATTCAGGAGAACCAAGTTATTGCTCTCCAAGAATTTTGCAATGAGGTGGCCTCTCGAACATGCCCGAGTTGAACCCCATAGTGGGTGATGGGCATTAAAGTCTCCAACTATTACAAATGGTGTTGAAAGTTGGGAAACCAGATCTTCAAGGTCAATTAACGAGAGGTAATCTGATGGCGGGAGATATACATTGCAAATGCAAAATTCCATGGTTCGCAGCTTAATCCTTACAGCTACAGATTGTATATCAGATTGCAGCTGTACCGGGTCTACAAATATGTCATCCCTGAGGAGCATCATAGTGCCCCCGTGAGCAGGAATGCCGTCTTCTGTGTCAATATCACACCGCAGTGGTGTGTAGCGTCGGATTTTAAACTTGTCTTGCGGTCGTAGCTTAGTCTCCTGTAAGCATACCACCAAGGGGTTATGCTTACTGAGCAAAAGTTCCAGCTCTGGTCGATGTGTTCTTAAACCCCGCATGTTCCATTGAAGGATAGCCATTGGAACTATGGAGATAGGTTTAAAAATCGGTCTACATTAAGACGACTTTAACGGTGGCCGAATCAGCTTACCCTTTTTCTTCGGTGTAGGGCTAACACCTGTTTCCTTTTCGTCGGGTTTGTCCTGGCGCTTTTTCATTGCCATTCTAGCAGTGTGGTCCGTGTCTTCCTGGTCCATTTCTTCCACGGATGAGGCCCCTTTCCCTATAGAAAACTTAGGTTCGAGAACCTCAAACCGGTTGGACACAGAGATCGACGATGATGATAGTTGTCGATCCGTTTCTTCACCAGAAGACCCATCAGAAGATGAACTTCTAGATGCCCTAGAGCTTTTTTTCTTGCCGGTGCCTTTGTTAGTGACCTTGAGGAAGTCTGATTTTGTGTAAGTGGTCTTAAACTTTTTGGGCGGTGCATCGTACACTATAACAGGCTTGACGGTCGATGAGGTTGACGGCTTAGGTGGGGACGGTGCGGACTTCTCCCTCGGCGATTGAGGTGAGAGAGGAGCCGGCTTGGATGTCTTGGTGGTCTTTTGTGCAGGTGTGGCGGTAAGGACTTTATCGGTTATAGTAGCCTCACAATCGCTGGTCTGAATAGCGACTTCTTTCCTCGGTGCCACCTTAGCAGCTATGGAGCTGTAAGTAGCAGATCTTGGGACCGAGGGTTGACGAGTACGTAGGACTTTACGGGCATCCGAGAAGGATAACTTCTCCGTTACTCGGATCGCCTGTATCTCCTTTTCCTCTAGGAAACGTGGGCACTCTCTGTGGCTGGATGGATGTTCACCAGCACAGTTGACACATTTTACCGGGGATGTGCAGGCATCCTCGTGTTTAGGCTGACCACACTCAACACATGTTGGCACACCCTTACAAAATTCACTTGTATGACCGAAGTGTTGACATTTGAAACATCTGAGGGGGTTGGGTATATATGGCCTAACCTCCATGGTCTCATACCCTGCCCTAAGCCTTTGCGGGAGGTCTACCCGATCAAAGGTCAGGAACAGGGTACGGGTAGGCACCAACTCCCCTCGTTCTCTGCGTTGTACTCGGTATACAGCGGTGACACCCTGGTCTTGTAGGTTCTCCTTGATTTCCTCATTTGACATCCCGTCCAACGCACGAGTGGTGACGACCCCGCGGGAAGAGTTCAGGGTCTTGTGCACCGCAATTGTGACGGGATAGCTGCCCAATAACGTGGCTTTTAATAACGTTGCTGCCTGGGAAAACGAGTGCGCTTCCACAAGGAGCGTGCCGTTTCTGGAGCGAGTACAGGACTTGACTGGACCGGCAATTTTATCTAAGCCCTTCTGGATGATAAACGGGTTCACTGTCAAAAAGTTCTTGCCTTCCTCCTTTCTTGTTACAACTAAGTAGCGAGGACCACTAGACTCCACTACTTCTTTTCCATCTTTCTTAAATAATTTATTATTGTTGTTAGTTTTGGCCATAAAAAATGGGCTAGGTTTCATCCCCCAGTGCTCCCCACCCACCACGGAGCCCAACAAGGGGTCATCCCACTGGGATGACAGGGCTACACAGGGGATATAGCGAGCTCGCCGTCCCACTCACCCTGGAGGTCGGTACAATACCTAGTCCTGGCCGATTGATTAGGGGTGGGTTAGTCCCTAACCTCCCGTTTAGGCGAAGCAGAAGCCAAAGTAGTGTATTAGTAATGCGTACCCTCCCCGAATTCAGAAAAATACTGTTACGAGCTCAGATACGCATCCCTCAACCACCAGGACGAACCTTTCCACCGACACGGGTCTCCACGCACGGCCTACACGTGGGTGGGCCTGTTGACCGTCTCCCTCAGCCACGAAGAGGAGCCCACACGAGGGAGACTGTTGGCTCGGGACCCCGGGTTCGCCAAACCCGTACCTACCGAAGTAGGCCCCTGGGGGGGGGGGCGTCGTCGAAAACCGCACTGGATATTATTCAGTAGGTTGTGCGTTTCCAGCCACCATACCAACCGCCCATTTATCATGCGTTCCATCACCTTGCAGACGCAACTGGTGAGGGAAATAGGACGGTAGCTAGAAGGGAGGTGGCGGTCCTTGCCAGCTTTCAAGATAGGTATAATGGTGGCTTCTCGCCACTTGTCCGGAAACGTGGCATCAACCCAAACACGGTTAAAGACCTCGAGCAGGTATACCTTACCTTCAGGTGAGAGATGTTGTAACATTTGAACGTGGATTCCGTCCGGTCCTGGTGCTGTCAGTCGCGATGATGAAAGAGCGTGTTCTAACTCCGCCAAGGTGAAGAGGCGGTTATAATCTTCAAGGTTTCTGGAACTAAACACGAAACCTTGAGATTCTACCTGAGTCTTAATTGAGATAAACTCAGGAGCATAATTACTTGAGCTAGACACCTGAGCGAAAGCACAACCGAAGGTGTTAGCCACGACAAACGGATCAACAACAACTCCTGCAGGTGTTTTCAGACCAGCGATTGGCAAGTGGGTTGATTTTCCGGCCACGCGCCTTAACCTATCCCATACAACAGATGATGGTGTCCATCTGTTAAAAGATGAGACAAAGTTGTTCCATGAGATCTTTTTGCTATCCTTAATTATTTGCCTTGACTGCGCACGCGCTTTCTTGTACTCAATTAGATTACTTTGGGTAGGGTGTCGTTGAAATACCCGTAGAGCACGTCTACGAGCACGAACAGCATTCCGGCAGTCGTTGTTCCACCACGGGACAGGAAGTCGACCAGGTTGGGTGGCCGAACGTGGAATCGACTCTTCTGCAGCGGAAAGAATTGTCTCTGTGAGATGATCGACTAGATCATTCACAGAATCGTGCTCATTGTAATCAAAGACAGCCAACTGGGTGTAAAGGTTCCAGTTGGCACGATCAAAGCGCCATCTAGGGTTACGTGAGGTAGACACATCGTGTGCTAAGAGACTAAGAAGACATGGGAAGTGGTCGCTAGAATGTAAATCAGAGATGACATTCCACTGCAATGAAACTGCTAACTGGGATGAACATACTGCCAAATCGATGTGCGAATAGGTGTCATAAGCGTCTGAGAGGAACGTTGGCTCTCCGGAATTCAGGAGAACCAAGTTATTGCTCTCCAAGAATTTTGCAATGAGGTGGTCTCTCGAACATGCCCGAGTTGAACCCCATAGTGGGTGATGGGCATTAAAGTCTCCAACTATTACAAATGGTGTTGAAAGTTGGGAAACCAGATCTTCAAGGTCAATTAACGAGAGGTCATCTGATGGCGGGAGATATACATTGCAAATGCAAAATTCCGTGGTTCGCAGCTTAATCCTTACAGCTACAGATTGTATATCAGATTGCAGCTGTACCGGGTCTACAAATATGTCATCCCTGAGGAGCATCATAGTGCCCCCGTGAGCAGGAATGCCCTCTTCTGTGTCAATATCACACCGCAGTGGTGTGTAGCGTCGGATTTTAAACTTGTCTTGCGGTCGTAGCTTAGTCTCTTGTAAGCATACCACCAAGGGGTTATGCTTACTGAGCAAAAGTTCCAGCTCTGGTCGATGTGTTCTTAAACCCCGCATGTTCCATTGAAGGATAGCCATTGGAACTATGGAGATAGGTTTAAAAATCGGTCTACATTAAGACGACTTTAACGGTGGCCGAATCAGCTTACCCTTTTTCTTCGGTGTAGGGCTAACACCTGTTTCCTTTTCGTCGGGTTTGTCCTGGCGCTTTTTCATTGCCATTCTAGCAGTGTGGTCCGTGTCTTCCTGGTCCATTTCTTCCACGGATGAGGCCCCTTTCCCTATAGAAAACTTAGGTTCGAGAACCTCAAACCGGTTGGACACAGAGATCGACGATGATGATAGTTGTCGATCCGTTTCTTCACCAGAATACCCATCAGAAGATGAACTTCTAGATGCCCTAGAGCTTTTTTTCTTGCCGGTGACTTTGTTAGTGACCTTGAGGAAGTCTGATTTTGTGTAAGTGGTCTTAAACTTTTTGGGCGGTGCATCGTACACTATAACAGGCTTGACGGTCGATGAGGTTGACGGCTTAGGTGGGGACGGTGCGGACTTCTCCCTCGGCGATTGAGGTGAGAGAGGAGCCGGCTTGGATGTCTTGGTGGTCTTTTGTGCAGGTGTGGCGGTAAGGACTTTATCGGTTATAGTAGCCTCACAATCGCTGGTCTGAATAGCGACTTCTTTCCTCGGTGCCACCTTAGCAGCTATGGAGCTGTAAGTAGCAGATTTTGGGACCGAGGGTTGACGAGTACGTAGGAGTTTACGGGCATCCGAGAAGGATAACTTCTCCGTTACTCGGATCGCCTGTATCTCCTTTTCCTCTAGGAAACGTGGGCACTCTCTGTGGCTGGATGGATGTTCACCAGCACAGTTGACACATTTTACCGGGGATGTGCAGGCATCCTCGTGTTTAGGCTGACCACACTCAACACATGTTGGCACACCCTTACAAAATTCACTTGTATGACCGAAGTGTTGACATTTGAAACATCTGAGGGGGTTGGGTATATATGGCCTAACCTCCATGGTCTCATACCCTGCCCTAAGCCTTTGCGGGAGGTCTACCCGATCAAAGGTCAGGAACAGGGTACGGGTAGGCACCAACTCCCCTCGTTCTCTGCGTTGTACTCGGTATACAGCGGTGACACCCTGGTCTTGTAGGTTCTCCTTGATTTCCTCATTTGACATCCCGTCCAACGCACGAGTGGTGACGACCCCGCGGGAAGAGTTCAGGGTCTTGTGCACCGCAATTGTGACGGGATAGCTGCCCAATAACGTGGCTTTTAATAACGTTGCTGCCTGGGAAAACGAGTGCGCTTCCACAAGGAGCGTGCCGTTTCTGGAGCGAGTACAGGACTTGACTGGACCGGCAATTTTATCTAAGCCCTTCTGGATGATAAACGGGTTCACTGTCAAAAAGTTCTTGCCTTCCTCCTTTCTTGTTACAACTAAGTAGCGAGGACCACTAGACTCCACTACTTCTTTTCCATCTTTCTTAAATAATTTATTATTGTTGTTAGTTTTGGCCATAAAAATGGGCTAGGTTTCATCCCCCAGTGCTCCCCACCCACCACGGAGCCCAACAAGGGGTCATCCCACTGGGATGACAGGGCTACAAAAGGGATATAGCGAGCTCGCCGTCCCACTCACCCTGGAGGTCGGTACAATACCTAGTCCTGGCCGATTGATTAGGGGTGGGTTAGTCCCTAACCTCCCGTTTAGGCGAAGCAGAAGCCAAAGTAGTGTATTAGTAATGCGTACCCTCCCCGAATTCAGAAAAATACTGTTACGAGCTCAGATACGCATCCCTCAACCACCAGGACGAACCTTTCCACCGACACGGGTCTCCACGCACGGCCTACACGTGGGTGGGCCTGTTGACCGTCTCCCTCAGCCACGAAGAGGAGCCCACACGAGGGAGACTGTTGGCTCGGGACCCCGGGTTCGCCAAACCCGTACCTACCGAAGTAGGCCCCTGGGGGGCTGAGAGTAGTGTTCCGATAGCGCGCATCTAGCGTGGTGTTGAAGAATGGCGCGAACGTGGGATGCGTAGGCATGCAAAATAGTCTGCAGCCATAATTAGCTAATAAAAGAACACGCCGGTACCTAAGAGGGGGTTCAGCAGCTTCGGCGTGCAGACTGATGACCGGACTGGTAGGAAAGGCTCCAATAGCTATCCGTAGGCCGCAATTATGGACCGTATCTAACTTTTTCAACACTGATGGACGTGCTGATGAAAAAACGATGCAGCCATAATCCAGTTTGGATCGAATCAGTGTGCGGTAAATTCGCAACAACACTGTGCGATCTGCTCCCCACGATTTGCCACTTAGTACCCGCAGAATTTGTAGGGAACGGTCACAACGCGCTCGCAGCTGTGCTATGTGAGATGACCAGTTAAGTGCTCTGTCGAAGACCAATCCCAGGAATCATGTGTGATCTGCATAAGGAAGTAAATGCGGGCCCAAACGGAGTGAAGGAGGTGGTCGACTCCGACGGCGCCAAAAATTAACACACATGGTTTTCTCCGCAGAGAACCGAAAGCCGTGTCTCAGGCTCCAGTCATGCAGATGGTCCAAGCATTGTTGTAAGCACCGCCCGATAAAAGGTGTGCGCGGAGAAGTGCAATAGACCGCAAAGTCATCTACGAATAAACAGGACGACACGCCTGGAGGAACACATTGCGAGATAGGATTAATAGCTATAGCAAACAGGGTGACGCTAAGGACCGAACCCTGAGGTACACCGTTCTCCTGTATAAAAGGATTTGAAAGAACCGAGCCGACCCGTACTCGGAAGAAGCGCTGTTTTAGGAACTCCTTAAGAAAAAGTGGTAGGCGGCCACGAATGTTCCAACTGTGTAGAGTACGGAGCAATCCTGCCCGCCAACAGGTATCATATGCTCTCTCTAGGTCAAAGAATATCCCAACGGTTTGACAACCCTTCAGGAAGCCGTTCATGATGTGTCGACATCGACACAAGGTGGTCTACTGTGCAACGACGTCGACGAAAACCGCATTGGATATTTGTTAGCAGGTTGTGTCGTTCCAGCCACCACACCAGCCGTGCGTTAATCATGCGTTCTAGCACTTTGCAGACACAGCTGGTGAGAGAAATAGGACGGTAGCTAGAGCAGAGATGACGGTCCTTTCCGGGTTTCAAAATAGGTATGATTGTGGCCTCCCGCCACTTTTCAGGGAAAGTGCCATCAACCCATATACGGTTATAGAGATCCAGCAGGAATGTCTTGCCTTCAGGAGAGAGCTGTTGTAACATGCGGACGTGGATACCATCTGGCCCTGGCGCTGATAGTCGCGATGCTGCAAGAGCGTGTTCCAACTCTGCCATGGTGAAAAGGCGGTTATAGTCCTCGAGGTTTCTAGATCGAAAGCAGAAACCTCGAGATTCTACCCGAGTTTTTATAGAGAGGAACTCAGGTGCATAATTATCGGAGCTAGACACGTGGGCGAAAGCACTGCCAAGGGTATTAGCCACTTCAAACGGTTCCACGACAAAGCCTGCAGGAGTTCTCAGACCAGCGATCGGCATGTAGGTCGATTTGCCGGCCACGCGCCTTATCTTATCCCATACAACAGAGGAGGGTGTATGTCGGTTGAAAGAGGACACAAATGTTTTCCAAGTTGTCTGTTTGCTATTCTTGATTATGTACCTAGACCTGGCACGCATTTTCTTGTACTCAATCAGGTTCTCCAGTGTAGGATGTCGTTGGAAAACTCTGAGAGCACGCCTACGAGCACGAATAGCATTCCGGCAATCGGTCGTCCACCAGGGAACAGGAGGGCGACGAGGGTTGGTGGTTGAGCGAGGAATAGAATGGTCCGCGGCGGAAAGGATCTGCTCTGTAAGGTGCTCAACTAAGGCGTCCACAGAATCTAGTGCGTCGTAGCTAAACACAGCCAGCTGGGTGTAAAGGGCCCAGTTGGCGTGATCGAGGCGCCAGGTAGGCAAACGGGCGGAGTGAAAGTCATGTGCTAAGAGACTAACAAGGCACGGAAAGTGATCACTAGAATGCAGGTCAGAGATGACACTCCATTGTAGGGAAAGTGCTAGCTGAGGTGAACAAACTGCCAAGTAGAGATGCGAAAAGGTGTTGAAAGCATCCGATAGAAACGTAGGTTCTCCGGTGTTCAAGAGAACCAGGTTACTGCTGTCAAGGAATTCGGCAATAACTTTGCCTCTCGCACAGGATCGAGCTGAGCCCCAGAGATGGTGGTGGGCATTTAGGTCTCCTATCAACAGAAAGGGTGTAGGGAGCTGAGAGACCAACCCCTGTAGTTCACTAAGTGAGAGGTCAGCAGATGGCGGAACATAGACACTGCAGACGGCGAATTGCACAGTCGGGAGAACAATCCGTACAGCAACCGACTGTATGGCAGTCTGTAAAGGTATAATATCTACATATGTATCATCTCTGACGAGCACCATTGTGCCTCCATGTGCTGGAATGCCCTCTTCCGGATCAAGGTCATGTCTAAATGACGTGTACCGCCGGAGTGTAGAGGTGTCTTGGGGACGCAGCTTGGTCTCTTGTAAGCACACGATTTTAGGGTTATGCTTATTGAGCAACAAATCAAGCTCCGCTCGATGTGCTCGAAATCCGCGAATGTTCCATTGAAGAATAGCCATTGGAGATATGGGATATGATGGTAATAGTTACGCAACGTTATGTTGATTTCGGCGGTGGTCGAACGAGTTTACCCTTTTTCTTGGGTGTGGGGCTAACACCTTTTACGTCCAGTTTATCCGGGCGCTTTTTACTAGACGTCCGAACTGTGTGGTCCGTATCCTCTTGTTCCATTTCTTCAGCGGATGAGCCCCTCAAAATCCAACCTCTGCGGTCCTCGTCCCGAGGGGTGGGCAACAGGAAGTAGGGGACTGACTGATGGGGTGACGTACGGTGGGGACTTGGTTTACCCCAGGACCGCTACGGCTGCCGAGAAGGCCCATCAGTAACCCTGAAAACTGGCAGAAGAGGCTCTGGTATTTTCCCCCAGGGACCTACTACGGTAGGTACGGGATTGGCGATCCCGGGGTCCCTAGCCATTCACCCTCAATTCATCCTCTTCATCTCCATCAACTGTGCCACGTGTAGCTACTGCTTGTCAGTAAGCATCACCTTCTTCCCCTTCTAGTTTTTTATTATGATTATTAGTACTTAAGGTCTTAGGTTTATAACTCCTGTCTCACCAGCAGGGATCTTTCCTATCTCCGTGGTTCTGTCCCACGGTTTTCAGCGCGGCTTCCGACATGTGTGCTCTCCGGAGGTCTCAAAAGTGAAGGTTGAGCGGACCCTTCGCACTGCCCCTATGTGTAGCCTTAGGTGCGGAGCCCGTCCACACCGTCAAGTACACCCACGTAGCTCCTTGAGGGCCCGGTCTGTGGTAATCTCCCGACGGCCGCGTTTTGCCGTTGGGTTAGTATCACGGACCGGACGTGTTACCGCTGACGGAACCCCGGTGTAATCAACCACAAGTCCCCTGAATCCGCGTGTGCCTATTACACGCATGCGCGGCCTAAAGTGGGGAGCCACAGGCGGTTATTCCTGTGGTAGGGGCATAAAGCCGGGGTGTGCGTGGTGAACGGTTTACCCATACGGACAAGCAGTGGAGATTGAAGGGTAGCTTTTCTGAAGTACAAATGAGATCGGTCATGGGTGAGGTCCCCATGACGGCACAGACCGTGAAGATTCGGTGTCTTTCTTTGTTTAACCCCCGGATGGCAGGCTGACGCCGACGGTTCCGGATGGGGGTCCAATTCAAAATGCATCCGCGCAAAACCTCATTCACCGACCCTTTTATAGTGATGACCTTGGCATGTGATGGCAAAACCTTTAAAGATATAAGTCCGTTCTACATAAAACGCGAACTCGACAAGATCAGTGGCCCTGTGAAAAACGCTACGCGTCTCCGAGACGGCAGCTTATTATTGGAGAGCACAAGTGCGGACCAGTCGAAGAAGCTACAGAAAGCAACTTTGTTGGGCTCCTACCCTATCCGGGTAGCCCCACACAAGACGCTTAACACCTGCAGAGGAGTAGTCACCACCTCCAGCTTAGACGGTCTTGCAAATGAAGAAATTGTAAGTTGCCTCTCTGATCAACTGGTTTGTCAGGCGTACCGGCTAACACGGAAACAGGATGGCAAGGAATACCCATTGCGTACGGTTTTTCTCACTTTTGCTGGGACAAAGTTACCAGAATTCATCTATTGCGGATATGAACG
This sequence comes from Mantis religiosa, assembly GCA_030765055.1. Classification (NCBI taxonomy): domain Eukaryota; kingdom Metazoa; phylum Arthropoda; class Insecta; order Mantodea; family Mantidae; genus Mantis; species Mantis religiosa. The sequence continues at coordinate 8,782,904 of JAUKNK010000016.1, forward strand.
TGCTAACGTCCGCCAGTATGTCCCGAACCCAATGCGCTGTTTTCAATGTCAGCGGTTCGGACATACTAAGGTAACGTGTACCAATCCTGCACTTTGTGAGAAATGTGGCCTACCGACACATGAAGACCCAAACTGCACTCGACCACCTTGTTGCGTGAACTGTGGCGGTAGTCATCCTTCCAGCTCGCGACAGTGCTCTAGATTCATGGACGAAAAAAGTATTCAGGAGCTACGTGTAAGGGAACGCCTGACTTTTCCAGAGGCACGACGGCGCTTCGAACAACTGAAGCCTGCTACCACTACTACTGGATATGCATTAGCAGCTCGCCGTACTCCTAATACCACTGTTGCTGTTCAACACGTCCCTGTCGCACACGCATCCACGCAGACTGACTTTCTAGCCGTTAAACCTACGCCTCAGACTGTTTGTATATCCACCAGCACAACCTCCGTTTCAGCCGTACAGACTCCAGCCACCAAGCCATCACCGAGTAACAACAATCCAGTGGTAAATGTAAAAAACCGATCCCGGCCACAACATAGATCGCGAAGTCGCTCGCCTTCCATCAGATCCCGGTCTCGTTCTACGAGCCGTAGGAGTTCTGACTCCCGAACATCAGCGGAGTCACAGGACGCTAACGATTTTCGAGTCGTAGGGCCCAAGTCAGCCAAGGTCAAGAAAAAAGTTAAAACGGCCCGTTAAAAACCCTTCATGGAAATAATCCAGTGGAATGTCAATGGTTTTCGAGCTCGTGCTCAAGACCTACAATATTTAGTTTCTCAACGGTCACCGTCAATTATTTGCCTCCAGGAAACCCACTTACAACCCAATCACTCATTACACCTTCACTCTTTCTCTGCCTTTAGAAGCGACTCTCTTGCAGGTATGCGTGCAAGCGGTGGCGTTGCTACCTTAGTGGCGCCTAACATCTCAGCCGCCAACGTTCCTATCACCACACCATTGCAAGCTGTGGCCGTTCGGATACAGCTGGAGAGCATCAGTTTTACCATCTGCAACATCTACCTGCCGCCGCTCAGTATAGTTACAGAGCGTGATCTTCAAGCTCTATTGGCTCAGCTCCCCTCACCACTACTCTTTGTGGGAGATTTGAATGCCAAGCACACGCTCTGGGGATCAGACACTGATGACGCCCGTGGATGCCTCCTCGTAGACGTCTTCGATAAGTCTGACCTGCTTCTGCTAAATACTGGTGACCCGACATTCCTATCATCCGCTTATGGTACACATTCCGTACTAGACCTTTCTTTCTGCAGTCCGTCATTAGTACCAATACTTGAGTGGTCAGTACTTTCCGACCTCTTCGGCAGTGATCATTACCCCATTAACATTCATTTTTCTGGGCGCCAATGTGTACCTTCTCGACATCCTCGCTGGATTATTTCCAAAGCTAACTGGGGAAAATTCCAATCCCTCATACACCTCATCGACGATAATTTCGACACCATCGATGAAATGGTCGAATATTTTACTTGCTCGATCCTGCTCGCAGCAGAATCCAGCATTCCTCGAGGTTCCCCTACACCACGTCGTATCCCTGTACCGTGGTGGTCCGAGGAATGCAGTTTGGCTATCAAAGCACGTAAACGTGCTTTGCGCATTTTTCAGCGGCACCCGACGGAAGGGAACTTCGTCGCCTTCAAACGTTCTCGCGCTAGGGCACGCTTTATACTGCGCAACGCAAAGCGTAAATCTTGGGAAGCCTATGTGTCTTCGCTTTCCCGGCGCAGCTCTACCCAACAAGTATGGTCAGCTGTTCGGCTGATGTATGGCAAGTATCGCCGGACGGTTATTCCCGGCCTTGCCATCAACGGTTCCATGTGCACCACCGAACAGGAAATAGCTGAAACCCTAGCTAACACATTTGCTGCCACGAGCCAAACTGCCCGCTATGACGCTCTCTACCTGCCTATTAAGGAAAGGGCGGAGCGGGTACCACTTAATTTTAATAGTGACTGCACCGAGCCGTACAACCAACCTTTTACCGCAGCCGAGCTCGCCCATTCTCTGGCGTTAGCAAAGGATTCTTCTCCAGGTCCCGATGACGTACACCGACAGATGCTGCTACATCTTCCATCTGAGGCGCTGTGCTTCCTTTTAAACATCTATAACCGCATTTGGCATGAGCGCGTTTTCCCTTCCTCCTGGCGAGAGGGTATTGTCATCCCCATCCCTCGACCCGGAAAGGACCGCACGCTACCATCTAGCTACCGCCCCATTTGCCTGACGAGTGTCATCTGCAAGACCATGGAGCGAATGATAAACGCTCGGTTAAATTGGTGGCTAGAAAAACATAACCATCTGTCCAACTTGCAATGCGGTTTTCGTCGCCATCGCTCAAGTGTCGATAATCTAACACGCCTTGAGGGTTATATTTCCGATGCGTTTCTACTGAAACAGCACGCCGTGGGCGTGTTCCTCGACCTGGAGAAGGCTTATGACACCACCTGGCGGTACGGCATACTCCGTAACCTACACGGTTACGGTATGCGTGGTCATCTACCCGAATTCCTATGCAACTTTTTAAAACTTCGCCGTTTTCGGGTTCGCATAGGAAACACGATATCACGGGAGCGGACACAGGAGAACGGCGTACCTCAAGGGTCAATTTTGAGCGTCACCCTTTTTGCCGTAGCGATTAACGGCATCACTAGTGCCGTTAGAAGTGGAATTCCATCATCCCTCTATGTTGACGACTTTGCAGTCTATTATAGGTCTGCCAACATAGATCACATTGAGCGCCAACTGCAGCTGACCATTACCCAGCTGGCAGCTTGGGCGCTTCAAACCGGCTTCCGTTTTTCAGCTGCGAAGACGCAGTGTATCCACTTTCACCGCCTACGAGGTATTCACCCGCCTCCTGATCTTCATTTGAACGGCACACCCCTGCCATTTGTCTCACACCTGAAGTTCTTGGGCCTCTACTTGGACCGACAGTTAAATTGGGAGCACCACATTCGTCACCTTCGAGCCTCTTGCGATCGTTCTCTTCGGGTGCTGAAGGTATTATCTGGAGCATCTTGGGGGGGCGATCGCACGGTAATGTTGAGGCTGTACCGCTCTCTCGTTCGGTCCAAGCTGGACTATGGCAGTTTTATTTATGGCGCAGCGACCGCCTCTAAACTTCGCCTTTTAGACACCGTGCATCACACTGGCATCCGCCTTGCCACAGGAGCATTCCGCACCAGTCGAGTCGACTGCCTGTATGCAGACTCAGGCGAACCTCCACTGCATATTCGTCGCTCGATGTTACTCTGCTCATACGTCTCGAAGCTGGCAAGTCATCCCAATCATCCCTGTTTTAAACCAGTTCTGTGTCCAGATTTAGTCCACCGTTATATGCGCCCTGGTTCTCGGACACGCCCCGTGGGAATAAGATTTCGGGATCACCAACATTCCCATGGCATCCGAATGCCTCGCGTGGAGAGGTCGTCCATCTGCCCTTATCCTGCATGGCAGCTCAATCGTGCGCGGTTCGATCTAACTCTTTCAAACAACCCTAGACTCGCTACTCCACATTCGGTGTTCCAACAACTTTTTGCCGAATTACTGGGCCGTTACCCTAACTACGTTCCGGTCTTTACAGACGGTTCCCAGTTAGGTAACGCTACGGGTTGCGCATTTTTCATTAACGGTGAGACTCATAAATTTCGACTTCTGGACTCCACTTCGGTCTTCTCAGCAGAGCTATATGCCACCTTTTATTTGCTCCTTTTTATTTGCAAGTTAGCCCCGGGCTCTTTTATTGTTTGCACCGACTCTCTCAGTGCTCTTCAGGCCTTGAAACAGCAGACTGCCGCTCACTCTCTAGTTTTAAAAATACAGGCCCAGATCTCGCAAATGCTCGGTCGAGGGTACCATTTAGTTTTTACTTGGACCCCAGGCCATGTGGGCATTTCCGGGAACGAGGAGGCGGACGCGGCTGCTAAGTCCGCTTGCCGTTTGCCCCGGAGTTTAACATCTACGGTGCCATACCAGGATGTGCAACGTTTATTCCGTCGCCATCTCCTATCTGCTTGGCAGCAATCCTGGACAGCTATAGAAGGCACACAACTACGGGGTATAAAAGAGAGCGTACAACCCTGGCAAACATCCTGCAGGGATAACCGGCGAGCCGAGGTGATACTCACCCGGCTGAGAATTGGGCACACACGAGCAACTCATGGTCATCTGCTAAGAGGGGAACCGGCCCCTGTGTGCGCCTCGTGTTCAGTACGCCTCACGGTGCGGCACGTACTGCTGCATTGCCCGCAGTACGCCCGCGTTCGCCAGTCTTTGGGCTTGGGGCCTAACTTGCAACGTGTTTTAGGTGACGACCCAGTGGCCGTGGATAAGGCACTGCGATTTATTTTTAAAATAGGTTTTAATAAAGAAGTGTGACTTTTATTTTATGTTTATTACTTTTAGAGTTTTTAAGGTAAGAGTCTTTAGATCGTTTTTAATGTTCTTTTAGCAGTTGAGTGTTTTTATTATATTTTACCGTTTTAGCAAAATTTTTATAGCTTTTAGGTTTTAATATTGACTTCGGGCCCGAATGACCTTGTTGTCGACGGGCCCTAAAACGCCACACACTCACTCACTTCAGCGGATGAGGTCCCTTTCCCTATTGAGAACTTCGGTTCGAGAGCCTCAAACCGATTGGAAAGAGATCGACGGAGATGACGGTCGTCGATCCGAGACCTCTCCGGAAGACTCCTCAGAGGTGGAACTTTTAGATGCCCGAGGATTTTTCTTTCTGCTCATCGGCCGATCCGTATCCTTCAGAAAATCAGACCGTTGATAGCTGGTCTTAAAAGTTTTGGGTGGTGGCACGTACACAACTGGCTTAGTAGGCTTCGTAGAGCTCGATGCTCTGACCGGAGACCTGGGAGGTGTTTTCTTCCCTGCGGGTGCTTTGGACGAGGTAGAAGTTGATTGAGATGTCTTGACAGGCTTCGGAGCTACTGATGGACTAAGGATTCTGTCAGAGATACTAGCCTCACTGATATCGCTGGTCTGAGTTGCCATCTCCCTTCGCGGGACCGGCTTAGCTACTACTGAGCTATAGGTACCGGACATCGCAACGGAGGGCATGCGAGTACGTGCGAGTTTCCGGGCTTCCGAGAAGGATAGCTTCTCTTTCACCCGGATCTCCTGAATCTCCTTTTCCTCGCGGAACCGTGGGCAATCTCTGAAGCTGGAAGCGTGTTCGCCAGCACAGTTCACACATTTTACGGGTGAGGTGCACTCACCTTCATGCAGCGACATCGCACAATTCATACACATAGGTGCACCATTACAGAAGTCCTTAGTATGGCCGAAGCGCTGACATCTGTAGCAACGTAAGGGATTCGGGATATATGGTCGTACCTCGATGACTTCATACCCTGCCCTAAGCCTTTGTGGGAGATCTACCCGATCAAAGGTCAGGAACAGGGTACGGGTAGGCACCAATTCCCCTCGCTCTCTTCGCTGGACACGATATACAGCTGTCACGCCTTGGTCTTTCAGGTTCTGCTGGATCTCCTCGTTGGTCATTCCGTCCAGCGCACGGGTGTTTACCACACCGCGCGAGGAGTTCAGGGTCTTGTGTACGGAAACGCTCACCGGATAACTGCCTAGAATATTGGCCTTCAAAAGCGCTGCTGCCTGGGAGACGGAATGCGCTTCCACCAGCAGCGTGCCATTGCGCGAACGAGTACATGATTTTACCGGGCCAGCTATCTTGTCTAATCCTTTCTGGATGGCGAAAGGGTTTACTGATGTAAATGTCTTATCAGTCTCAGTTCTGCTTATCACCAAGTAGCGAGGACCACTAGACTCGACTACTTCTTTTCCATTTCTACAATTGTTGGGATTGTTTTTTTGTTGAAGGTTTAACATATGTGTTGGCAAAAAATTTCATCCCCCAATGCTCCCCACCCACCACGGAGCCCAACAAGGGGTCATCCCACTGGGATGACAGGGCTACATAGGGGATATAGCGGGCTCGCCGTCCCACTCACCCTGGAGTTCAGTGTATCACCTTGTCCTGGCCGATTGATTAGGGGTGGGTTAGTCCCTAACCTCCCGTTTAGGCGAAGCAGAAGCCAAAGTAGTGTATTAGTAATGCGTACCCTCCCCGAATTCAGAAAAATACTGTTACGAGCTCAGATACGCATCCCTCAACCACCAGGACTAACCTTTCCACCGACACGGGTCTCCACGCACGGCCTACACGTGGGTGGGCCTGTTGACCGTCTCCCTCAGCCACGAAGAGGAGCCCACACGAGGGAGACTGTTGGCTCGGGACCCCGGGTTCGCCAAACCCGTACCTACCGAAGTAGGCCCCTGGGGGGACAAGTCAACAAGTCATGGCAAAAGCCAGATATAAAACTTTCCAAAAATATATTATATATAAATCTATTAAAACTGCACACACATATATAGTAAAATAAAAAAAAGGAAAGAAAAAAATACTTGAGATTAAATTCTAAAATCCACAGCTGAAACAAACGCTAAAACTTTGCCCACCGCCGTTTCGTCATCCGCGAGGATCTCCGCCAAGCTGGCCGGCAGCTGCAGAGACCTGCGGAGACGTGCCAAGCTAAAACAATCTAAGAGCAAGTGACGGACAGTCAGGTCAGCACTGCACAATGGGCAAACGGGAACCGGGGTCCTATTCAATAAAAAGCTGTGGCTAAAATAACAATGCCCGATGCGCAACCGAGCCAAAGTCACCTCCTCGCGACGAGATGACCGACAGGAGGTAACCCAGGGAATCGGAAGTTCCTTAATAGGTCTAAGTTTATTATTGCGGAGAGCGGACCACTCTTCCTGCCAGCAGGTTTGCACAGCTCTCCGCAATGCCGTCCTAAAATCTTCCGATGTCACACATGGTAGACGAACCCTGGGCTTCATGGTAGCCGTCTTGGCTGCCGAATCCGCCATTTCATTCCCCCGCAAGCCTACGTGACCAGGGATCCATGCACACACCACGCTAACGCCAGAAGCGTGTAAAACGTGGAGGGCATCCTGTATCCGCTGCACAATAGGGTGGTAGTTGTACAGCTGCCGTAGGCTTTGAAGTGCACTGAGGGAATCACTCAGGATTAAGCAGTTCCCCAACTTTCGTCGACGTACGTGTAAAATGGCTCGGTATATTGCATAGAGCTCTGCGGTAAAAATGGAAGTGCTAGTGTGGAATCCGAATGTATAGGGTTCGGTTCCACACACGTAAGCACAGCCAACGCCATCTGAATTCTTGGACCCATCGGTGTAAATTTTAATATGGTCCTGATATCGCGATAAAAATTCCAAAAAGCATATGCGGATACTAGACATAGACATGGTAGTATTATCATGTGTGGTCATGCCCAGATCAACGTGGGACGCTCTGCACAACCAAGGAGGGTATGTCCTCTCCCCCCTAGGATACATCTTGGGCATTTCAGTATTAAGATGTCTAAGGAGCTCCCGGAAACGAAAACCAGGTGGCTTTGGTTTAATAGAAGTGTTCCTATAACGCACGTCCATGAAGGTGTTAAAGAACGGCGTAAACGTTGGATGTGTGTGCATGCAATTAAGTCCACAGCCATAATTTGCTAATAGCATGTTGCGCCTGTACTGCAGAGGAGGTTCTGCAGACTCAGCATACAGGCTTATAACTCGGCTCGTTGGAAATGCCCCAACTGCTATACGTATGCCACAATTGTGGACTGTGTCTAATCTCTTCAGCACAGATGGTCGTGCTGAGCCATAAACGATACTACCATAATCTAATTTGGAACGGATGAGTGTGCGATACAGTCGCAATAACACTGTACGGTCCGCTCCCCACGATTTTCCACATAGTACCCGCAAGATATTTAAAGATCGGTCACATCGTGCTTTCAGTTGTGCTATATGCGACGACCAACTAAGTTTTCTATCAAATATCAATCCAAGGAACCTCGTCTCATCTGCAAAAGGTAGTATATCAGCGCCTAGCCGGAGCCTTGGAGGTGGTCGACTCTGCTGACGCCAGAAGTTCACACAGATGGTTTTCTCAGCAGAGAATCGGAAGCCGTTCTTTAAACTCCAAACCTTAAGGTTGTCCAAGGTGGTTTGAAGACGGCGCTCTATAAACGAAGTGCGCTGAGATGTACAGTAGACGGCAAAGTCATCTACGAATAGGCTTGACGAGACCCCCGGAGGTACACATTTCGAGATAGAATTAATCGCAATAGCAAACAATGTAACACTTAGCACCGATCCCTGTGGTACACCGTTCTCTTGAACGAAAAGGTCCGAAAGAACCGAGCCAACCCTTACTCGGAATACGCGGTCTTTCAAGAATTCCTGAAGGAAGAGTGGTAGGCGTCCACGTATATTCCAGGTGTGCAGAGTACGTAGCAACCCTGCACGCCAACACGTATCATAAGCCTTTTCGAGGTCAAAAAATATTCCGACTGTTTGACAGTTTTTAAGAAAGCCGTTCATAATCTGTGTCGACATGGACACAAGATGATCCACTGTTGAACGGCGTCGTCGAAAACCGCACTGGATGTTATTCAGTAGGTTGTGCGTTTCCAGCCACCATACCAACCGCCCATTTATCATGCGTTCCATCACCTTGCAGACGCAACTGGTGAGGGAAATAGGACGGTAGCTAGAAGGGAGGTGACGGTCCTTGCCAGCTTTCAAGATAGGTATAATGGTGGCTTCTCGCCACTTGTCCGGAAACGTGGCATCAACCCAAACACGGTTATAGACCTCGAGCAGGAATGCCTTACCTTCAGGTGAGAGATGTTGTAACATTTGAACGTGGATTCCGTCCGGTCCTGGTGCTGTCAGTCGCGATGATGAAAGAGCGTGTTCTAATTCCGCCAAGGTGAAGAGGCGGTTATAATCTTCAAGGTTTCTGGAACTAAACACGAAACCTTGAGATTCTACCTGAGTCTTAATTGAGATAAACTCAGGAGCATAATTACTTGAGCTAGACACCTGAGCAAAAGCACAGCCGAAGGTGTTAGCCACGACAAACGGATCAACAACAACTCCTGCAGGTGTTTTCAGACCAGCGATTGGCAAGTGGGTTGATTTTCCGGCCACGCGCCTTAACCTATCCCATACAACAGATGATGGTGTCCATCTGTTAAAAGATGAGACAAAGTTGTTCCATGAGATCTTTTTGCTATCCTTAATTATTTGCCTATACTGCGCACGCGCTTTCTTGTACTCAATTAGATTACTTTGGGTAGGGTGTCGTTGAAATACCCGTAGAGCACGTCTACGAGCACGAATAGCATTCCGGCAGTCGTTGTTCCACCACGGGACAGGAAATCGACCGGGTTGGGTAGCCGAACGTGGAATAGACTCTTCTGCAGCGGAAAGAATTTTCTCTGTGAGATGATCGACTAGATCATTCACAGAATCGTGCTCGTTGTAATCAAAGACAGCCAACTGGGTGTAAAGGTTCCAGTTGGCACGATCAAAGCGCCATCTAGGGTTACGTGAGGTAGACACATCGTGTGCTAGGAGACTAAGAAGACATGGGAAGTGGTCGCTGGAATGTAAATCAGAGATGACATTCCACTGCAATGAAACTGCTAACTGGGATGACCATACTGCCAAATCAATGTGCGAATAGGTGTTATACGCGTCTGAAAGGAACGTTGGCTCTCCGGAATTCAGGAGAACCAAGTTATTGCTCTCAAGGAATTTTGCAATGAGGTGGCCTCTCGAACATGCCCGAGTTGAACCCCATAGTGGGTGATGGGCATTAAAGTCTCCAACTATTAGAAATGGTGTTGAAAGTTGGGAAACCAGATCTTGAAGGTCAATTAACGAGAGGTCATCAGATGGCGGGAGATATACATTGCAAATGCAAAATTCGATTGTTGGCAGCTTAATCCTTACAGCTACAGATTGTAAATCAGATTGCAGCTGTACCGGGTCTACAAATATGTCATCCCTGAGGAGCATCATAGTGCCCCCGTGAGCAGGAATGCCCTCTTCTGTGTCAATATCACACCGCAGAGGTGTGTAGCGTCGGATTTTAAACTTGTCTTGCGGTCGTAGCTTAGTCTCTTGTAAGCATACCACAAAGGGGTTATGCTTACTGAGCAAAAGTTCCAGTTCTGGTCGATGTGTTCTTAAACCCCGCATGTTCCATTGGAGGATAGCCATTGGAACTATGGAGATAGGTTGTAAAGATTGGTCTACATTAAGATGACTTTAACGGTGGCCGAATCAGCTTACCCTTTTTCTTAGGCGTAGGGCTAACACCTTTTTCTGCCGGTTTATCCTGGCGCTTTTTTGTTGCCGTTCTGGGGTCGGTATCCTCTAGGTCCATCTCTTCGGCGGAGGAAGCCCCTTTCCCTAAAGAGAACTTAGGTTCGAGAGCTTCAAACTTATTGGACACAGGGATCGACGAAGATGACAGTCGTCGATCCGATTCATCACCAGAAAGCTCTTCAGAAGAAGAGCTTCGGGATGCTCTAGAGGTTTTCTTCTTCCTGGGTGTACGGGTCGAATCTTTCAGGAAATCTGTCCTCTGGTAACTGGTCTTAAATTCTTTAGGCGGCGGATCGTATATTACCGGCTTGTCATATTTACATTTAGAGGTCGACGGTTTGGTTTGGGACGGGGCTGAGGTTTTAGCTTCCATCGTCCGTTTAGGCGATGTATTTGCCGACGTTGGTGATGGAGTAGTGGACTGCCGTACTTGTGTCGGGACAAGAACGGTCGGAAATGGTAGGCTCCCCTGCACCGCAGGTTTGCGTTGCAATTTCCTTCCTAGGAACGGGTTTAGCCAAGACAGAGCTATAAGTACCGGACCTAGGGACGGACGGCAAGCGAGTACGCAGGAGCTTCCGGGCGTCCGAGAAGGAAACCTTCTCCTTAACCCGGATCTCCTGTATTGCCTTTTCTTCCACAAAACGTGGGCAGTCTTTGGAGCTAGATGGATGCTCCCCGGCACAGTTTATACATTTAATGGGTGAGGAGCACTCACCCTCGTGTAAAGCCAAACCACAGTTGACGCATGCTGGAGATCCGTTACACAGTTGACTAGTGTGACCATAACGCTGACATTTGTAGCACCGCAGGGGGTTCGGTATATACGGCCTAACCTCAATACTCTCGTATCCTGCCTTAATCTTTTGAGGAAGATCTACCCTATCAAAAGTAAGGAACAGAGTACGAGTAGGCAACAATTCCCCACGTTCTCTGCGCTGCACTCGGTACACATTTATGACTCCCTGGTCTCTCAGGTTCTCCTGAATCTCCTCGTTGGACATACCGTCCAACGCACGGGTGGTTACCACTCCACGTGAGGAGTTCAGGGTCTTATGTAGCGTAACGGATATAGGGTAACTCCCTAGCATGCTTGCCTTCAATAACGATGCCGCCTGGGCGTTAGAATGCGCCTCGACCAGGAGCGTGCCATTTCTGGATCGTATACAAGATTTGACCGGACCTGCAATTTTGTCTAATCCCCTCTGGATGGTAAAGGGGTTAACAGTAGTAAACTTTTGGCCTTCTTCAGTGCGACTGATTACCAAGTAGCGAGGACCACAAGACTCGGTTACTTCTTTTCCATTGCTGCAAGTTTTTGAATTTTTTTGGTTAAGGTTTGACATGAGAGTTGGCGAAAAAATTCATCCCCCAGTGCTCCCCACCCACCACGGAGCCCAACAAGGGGTCATCCCACTGGGATGACAGGGCTACACAGGGGATATAGCGAGCTCGCCGTCCCACTCACCCTGGAGGTCGGTACAATACCTAGTCCTGGCCGATTGATTAGGGGTGGGTTAGTCCCTAACCTCCCGTTTAGGCGAAGCAGAAGCCAAAGTAGTGTATTAGTAATGCGTACCCTCCCCGAATTAAGAAAATAACTGTTACGAGCTCAGGTACGCATCCCTCAACCACCAGGACTAACCTTTCCACCGACACGGGTCTCCACGCACGGCCTACACGTGGGTGGGCCTGTTGACCGTCTCCCTCAGCCACGAAGAGGAGCCCACACGAGGGAGACTGTTGGCTCGGGACCCCGGGATCGCCAATACCCGTACCTACCAAAGTAGGCCCCTGGGGGGGTGCCCTCTCTACGCTCGCCGACTCACCACAGAAATGCCTCCAGCGACACAAACACCTGCACCACCAGCTACCGCCGCTGCCGCACCCGGCGAGGACTTGAGGACCATTCTACAGAGTCTTCAAGAAGAGGTACAGAACATCAGCAGACGGCTCACCTCGCTTGAGACCTCCACCGCCGCATTCGCCCTCACCGATAGCCTGCAAAGCCTACACACCGAGATCAGCAACATTGCACCATCACTTACAACGCTCCAAGACACCATCACGACTGCCATTGCCAAGAACCACCGAGACACACAGAAACATCTTGCAGCAAATTCCCAACCTCACAGCACTAGAAGGCTCCCTAAAGCAGACAATTGAATCACACCACACTACACAGGACGGAATCAACAACATCGGAGCAAGACTTGACCATCACCTTCAACTTACCGCCGCCTGCGACAACAAAATGCATCGCGTGGAAGAATACCACCAGATGCTCGACGAATCTCTCGACCAGATCTTCATTCAACTTCAAACCCGAACAAATGACTCAGCAATACGCCAACGCACCGGTACCGGAACGCCCTCTCGGCCCGGACCCTCTAGAAAATACCGCTAAATAACTCCGCCACCGAATTCCCAGTTTGGCTTCCAGGGCGCAAGCCATGCCTGCCATCCTGGCCTTATACTTTACGCCAGGCAGCATGATAGATGCTGCTACAAAATAAACGACAATTACCAGAGTGCTCAATTGCGGTATGTGCCCAACCCTACCTGAACCTTCCCTCACCTAACCCCGCTTCCACATGAGAATCGATGCTCCTTGTTTTTGTTTTAATAAAGCTTAAGAAAAAGGCCACAGCCCATTTCATTTCCTTTTCCACTCGAGATGGCTGACAGCATGCAGAGAGGACGTACCTTCTAATCCTTCGTGAGCAGCAGCGAATTGCCGTCATCGGGAGCGACCTCCGGGCAGCTTCCGGCAATTGCGCTTGGTACTCCAAGTGAAGGCGGACTGAGGAATTTATTCAGCAGTGCTGCAAATTTTATAGCAAAGTTATTGGGTATAGTAGCAAGGCTGCAGCCAACAGTCTTTGTGACTGGTTTTGCAGGCGCCTTTCGGGGTAGGCCCTCTGCTATTCGAGCTTTTTAGCGCCCTAAACTTGATTCTTTATTCTTATCTTATCCTTCTTTCCTTTATTCCTATACACACAAAACGCAAACACTTAGACATCACACAATCCCGCCAGCCATCTTTGTTCCCATTGGTAGGACCAGTGCTGCTATTGGTCGTTGCATTGGGACTGCTGATTGGACCAAATGGACAAGGAAAATCCAGGCACCAGCAGACAAGCTCCACTGATGGAGAATGCTACATCTCCAGAAACAACACACCCGGACAGGGGTGAATCGTCCATCTTAGATTACTACCTTCTGGGAGGAGACTTCCGCGCCTTTTTGGGAAACCCCCTAATAGTGGATCCTAAAGTTCCACTAGAACCTACCAGCCTGCGCATTCTACAAGCAGAGTTACGAGCTCGTCGTCGTTACCTGGAGGAGGCTGATCTCAAAGTTTTCAGTTCTCTCCAACAAGGACAAACAGTCTGCCTTGAAAGAATTTCAGGTGTACACGGCATACCGTGCCCGGCTGGAAGCCATAAACTCATACCTACTGGTACATGAGAAGCTGCGCAACACATCAGCGCAATGGGAAACACCATCCCATAAACACCGAGCCAAACCGCAACAGCCAATGGCTCAGAAAACCATAACTGAAACCTCTAACACTTACCAACCTCTGCAGATGGACGTCCAAGAGGTCACTGACGCTCAGCAACCCCCTCCTAACAAGCGGAAATGCCCAGATATGCCTTCAACGTCGCACAGGGACACAGCCTCCGCACCACCACCAACCGGCACAGATAACCTGACACAGGCCAACACCACCAAGTCGCAAAGAACAACTCCAATTTTTCTTCGCGACCCAGCTAAGGCTCGTGAACTCACGACGCATCTAAACAACCAGCAACCAGGAATGGGATACACAGTTCGCAACACGGGCGGCACTGTGGCTATTCTTCCTGCTACTCCAAACGATCACAGGACCATCAGAAAAATCCTGACAGATGGTGCAGTGCAATACCTTACTACACTGCTACCAGAAGAGAAGTTGCTATACGTAACTCTTAAAGATCTCCCTATCTATGTGACAGAAGATGAAGTCACATCAGCACTGAAGGTGCTATCTTACTCAGTCGAGCGGGTAGGACAATTGCGCTCAAATCGCGACAACACAACTAAACCACTGCCGCATTTTCGTGTTGCTCTTCGAAAGGAAGGACGATACAACGAAATCTACAAGGATGATGATGATGATGATGATGATAGATGTATTTTAGGGCGCACAACTGCGCGGTCATAAGCGCCCATAAACATGATCAGGCTAAAAAAAAAACAAAAAAAACTAAAAACACCATCCCGAATAAAAGCACTACCCGTAAAACACAGACATGTCAACAACTAAAAATTAAAAGGGTTCATGTATAAAATCCTTGTTAGATTCTAAAATTAAGGTTTAAAAACAATTTGAAAACCTTGGCCACCTCGTTAGGGTCGTCCGCCAGAACCTCTGCCAAACTGGCCCGCAGTTGGAGAGACCGGCGGAGACGTACCAGGTTATGACAATCTAAAATAACGTGGCGGACCGAGAGCGGACCACCACAAAGCGGGCAGACCGGAGCAGGGCGCTTATTTAAAAGATGGCTGTGGCTAAAAACGCAGTGGCCGATACGTAGCCGAGCAAGAATCACCTCCTCTCGCCGGGATGTACGAGAGCAAGTGGCCCAGGGAAGCGGAAGCTCCTTCACCTCTCTAAGCCGGTTCTGACGGAGACCAGACCACTCGTCGTGCCAGCACAAGAGTACTGCTCTCCGCAAAACCAACCTGAAGTCCTCCGCAGTCAGAAACGGAACAGTAACGCTGGGTCTTGTGGTAGCTGCCTTAGCTGCCGAATCTGCTAGTTCGTTACCAGTCAGTCCTGTGTGGCCAGGAACCCATCCACATGTCACGCTAACACCAGACTCGCGTAAAATGTAGAGGGTGTCCTGGATACGTTGTACAATTGGATGGGAGCTGTACAACTTACTAAGGTTTTGAAGGGCACTAAGAGAATCGCTCAGAATTAGGCAGTTACCCAGGTTCCGTCGATGTACAAATAAAACTGCTCGGTAGATTGCGTACAGCTCAGCTATAAAAATGGATGTACTGCTACAGAAACCGAATGTAGAGGGTTCGGTTCCATAGACAAATGCACAGCCGACTCCATCTGAACACTTGGAGCCATCAGTAAAAATTAAAACATGGTCATTAAAACGGGATAAAAATTCTAAAAAGCACGTACGGATATTACATGGAGCCATTGTGGATTTTGTGTACTGTGTCATGCCGAGGTCTACATGGGGAGTTCCATGCAGCCAAGGAGGGTACACTCTATCGCCCTTACGGAACAGTTTAGGGGGTTCGATGCTAAGCCTGCCAAGAAGCTCCCGGAAGCGATAACCGGGTGGCTTGGGATCACGAAGGGTGTACCTATAACGCGCATCCAATGATTTATCAGTAAAAGCCGCAAACGTTGGATGTGTAGGCATGGAAAGAAGTCCACAGCCATAATTAGCTAATAAAACATCTCGGCGGTATCGCAAGGGAGGTTCTGCAGATTCGGCGTAGAGGCTAATAACAGGGCTGGTTGGAAAGGCTCCGATTGCAATCCGTAGTCCACTATTATGGACAGTGTCTAGTTTTTGCAGCACGGATGGACGTGCTGAGGCAAATACTATACAGCCATAATCTAATTTGGAGCGAATCAGTGCGTGGTAGAGTCGCAGCAACACTGTGCGATCCGCTCCCCAAGATTTGCCGCTTAGTACTCGCATAAGATTAAGGGTACGGTTACATCGTGCTTTCAGCTGTGCTATATGCGCGGACCAGCTAAGTTTTCTGTCGAATACCAGACCAAGGAATCTCGTCTCATCTGCAAAAGGCAGTCTATGTGGGCCCAATCGGAGTGAAGGGGGGAAATATCTCCGACGGCGCCAGAAGTTGACGCAGACGGTTTTCTCAGCAGAGAACCGGAAGCCATTTTTTGAACTCCAATCGTAAAGATTGTCTATTCACCGCTGTAACCGGCGCTCAAGAAAGAGAGTACGCTGGGACGTGCAGTAGACGGCAAAGTCGTCTACAAATAGGCATCACGAGACCCCTGGTGGAACACATTGCGATATAGAATTAATCGCAATAGCAAACAGCGTAACACTTAGTACCGATCCCTGTGGTACACCGTTCTCTTGAACGAAAAGGTTCGAAAAAACCGAGCCAACCCTTACTCGGAATACGCGGTCTTTCAAGAATTCCTGAAGGAAGAGTGGTAGGCGTCCACGTATATTCCAGGTGTGCAGAGTAAGTAGCAACCCTGCACGCCAACACGTATCATAAGCCTTTTCGAGGTCAAAAAATATTCCGACTGTTTGACAGTTTTTAAGAAAGCCGTTCATAATCTGTGTCGACATGGACACAAGATGATCCACTGTTGAACGGCGTCGTCGGAAACCGCACTGGATGTTATTCAGTAGGTTGTGCGTTTCCAGCCACCATACCAACCGCCCATTTACCATGCGTTCCATCACCTTGCAGACGCAACTGGTGAGGGAAATAGGACGGTAGCTAGAAGGGAGGTGACGGTCCTTGCCAGCTTTCAAGATAGGTATAATGGTGGCTTCTCGCCACTTGTCCGGAAACGTGGCATCAACCCAAACACGGTTATAGACCTCGAGCAGGAATGCCTTACCTTCAGGTGAGAGATGTTGCAACATTTGAACGTGGATTCCGTCCGGTCCTGGTGCTGTCAGTCGCGATGATGAAAGAGCGTGTTCTAACTCTGCCAGGGTGAAGAGGCGGTTGTAATCTTCAAGGTTTCTGGAACTAAACACGAAACCTTGAGATTCACCTGAGTCTTAATTGAGATGAACTCAGGAGCATAATTACTTGAGCTAGACACCTGAGCAAAAGCACAGCCGAAGGTGTTAGCCACGACAAACGGATCAACAACAACTCCTGCAGGTGTTTTCAGACCAGCGATTGGCAAGTGGGTTGATTTTCCGGCCACGCGCCTTAACCTATCCCATACAACAGATGAAGGTGTCCATCTGTTAAAAGATGAGACAAAGTTGTTCCATGAGATCTTTTTGCTATCCTTAATTATTTGCCTAGAATGTGCACGCGCTTTCTTGTACTCAATAAGATTACTTAGGGTAGGGTGTCGTTGGAATACCCGTAGAGCACGTCTACGAGCACGAATAGCATTCCGGCAGTCGTTGTTCCACCATGGGACAGGAAATCGACCGGGATGGGTGGCCGAACGTGGAATACACTGTTCTGCAGCGGAAAGAATTTTCTCTGTGAGATGATCGACTAGATCATTCACAGAATCGTGCTCGTTGTACTCAAAGACAGCCAACTGGGTGTAAAGGTTCCAGTTGGCTCGATCAAAGCGCCATCTAGGAATACGTGAGGGAGACACATCGTGTGCTAAGAGACTAAGAAGACATGGGAAGTGGTCGCTCGAGTATAAATCAGAGATGACATTCCACTGTAATGAAACTGCTAACTGGGATGAACATACTGCCAAATCGATGTGCGAATAGGTGTTGTAGGCGTCCGAAAGAAACGTTGGCTCTCCGGAATTTAGGAGAACCAAGTTATTGCTCTCCAAGAATTTTGCAATGAGGTGGCCTCTCGAACATGCCCGATTTGAGCCCCATAGTGGGTGATGGGCATTAAAGTCTCCAACTAGTAGAAAAGGTGTTGAAAGTTGGGAAACCAGATCTTCAAGGTCAATTAACGAGAGGTCATCTGATGGCGGGAGATATACACTGCAAATGCAAAATTCAATTGATGGCAGCTTCATCCTTACAGCTACAGATTGTATATCAGATTGCAGCTGTACCGGATCTACAAATATGTCATCCCAGAGGAGCATCATAGTGCCCCCGTGAGCAGGAATGCCCTCTTCTGTGTCAATATCACACCGCAGTGGTGTCTAGCGTCGGAAGTTAAACTTGTCTTGCGGTCGTAGCTTAGTCTCTTGTAAGCATACCACCAAGGGGTTATGCTTACTGAGCAAAAGTTCCAGTTCTGGTCGATGTGTTCTTAAACCCCGCATGTTCCATTGGAGGATAGTCATTGGAACTATGGAGATAGGTTGTAAAAGTTGGTGTACATCAGGACGACTTTAACGGTGGCCGAATCAGCTTACCCTTTTTCTTCGGTGTAGGGCTAACACCTTTTTCTGCCGGTTTATCCTGGCGCTTTTTTGTTGCCGTTGTGGGGTCGGTATCCTCTAGGTCCATCTCTTCGGCTGAGGAAGCCCCTTTCCCTAAAGAGAACTTAGGTTCGAGGGCTTCAAACTTATTGGACACAGAGATCGACGAAGATGACAGTCGTCGATCCGATTCATCACCAGAAAGCTCTTCAGAAGAAGAGCTTCGGGATGTCCTAGAGGTTTTATTCTTCCTGCGGGTACGGGTCGAATCTTTAAGGAAATCTGTCCTCTTGTAACTTGTCTTAAATACTTTAGGCGGCGGATCGTAAATTACAGGCTTGTCACATTTAGGGGTAGAAGTCGACGGTTTGGCTTGGGACGGGGCTGAGGTATTAGTTTTCTTCGTCCGTTGAGGCGATGTATTTGCCGACGCTGCTGATGGGTTTGTGGACTTCCGAACTTGTGTCGGAACAAGAACTCTATCGGAGATGGTAGCCTCACCTGAACCGCAGGTTTGCGTTGCGATTTCCTTTCTAGGAACGGGTTTAGCTACCACCGAGCTATAAGTACCGGACCTAGGGATGGAGGGCAGGCGCGTACGCAGGAGCTTCCGGGCCTCTGAGAAGGAAAGCTTCTCCTTAACCCGGATCTCCTGTATTGCCTTTTCTTCCACAAAGCGTGGGCAGCTTTTGGAGCTAGCTGGATGCTCCCCAGCGCAGTTTACACATTAAACGGGCGAGGAGCACTCACCCTCATGTAAAGCCAAACTACAGTTAACGCATGCTGGCGTTCCGTTACACAGTTGACTAGTGTGACCATAACGCTGACACTTGTAGCACCGCAGGGGATTTGGTATATAAGGCCTAACCTCAATACTCTCGTATCCTGCCCTTATCTTTTGAGGAAGATCTACCCTATCAAAAGTAAGGAACAGGGTACGAGTAGGCAACAATTCCCCACGTTCTTTGCGCTGCACTCGGTACACACAAGTAACTCCCTGGTCTTTCAGGTTCTCCTGAATCTCCTCGTTGGACATACCGTCCAACGCACGGGTGGTTACTACGCCGCGCGAGGAGTTCAGGGTCTTGTGTATAGTAACGGTGACAGGATAACTGCCCAGCATGCTTGCCTTCAGTAATGATGCTGCCTGGGAGCTAGAATGCGCCTCAACCAGGAGCGTGCCGTTTCGCGATCGTGTGCATGACTTGACAGGACCAGCAATTTTATCTAATCCCCTTTGGATCGTAAAAGGGTTCACTGTCGTAAACTTCTGGCCTTCTGTACGACCTACCACCAAGTAGCGAGGACCACAAGACTCGACTACTTCTTTTCCACTTCTACCACAATTGGAATTGGTTTCAGATTTAGGGTTTAACATGGAGAGTTGGCATAAATTTCATCCCCCAGTACTCCCCACCCACCTAGGAGCCCAACAAGGGGCATCCCACTGGGATGACAGGGCTATACAGGGGATATAGCGGGCGCGCCGTCCCACTCACCCTGGAGTTCAGTCTAACACCTAGTCCTGGCCGATTGACTAGGGGTGGGTTAGTCCCTAACCTCCCGTTTAGGCGAAGCAGAAGCCAAAGTAGTGTATTAGAAATGCGTACCCTCCCCGAATTCAGAAAAAATACTGTTACGAGCTCAGATACGCATCCCTCAACCACCAGGACTAACCATTCCACCGACACGGGTCTCCACGCACGGCCTACACGTGGGTGGGCGAATTGAACGTCTCCCTCAACCACGAAGAGGAGCCCACACGAGGGAGACTGTTGGCTCGGGACCCCGGGATCGCCAATACCCGTACCTACCGAAGTAGGCCCCTGGGGGGATCTACAAGGAGACTAAAATGTTCAACGCAGTCATCCGCGTGGAATCATGTCGCCCTCCTGCACGACCACTTCAATGCACGAATTGTCAACAATTCACGCATAGTGCAGCAGGATGCAAGCTGTAGCCTATGTGCACATATTGTGGCGAATCTGGTCACAAGAGACCCAACTGCACATTGCTTGGAGTCTCAGGTAGCCACCCAACATGCTACAACTGCGGAGGTGACCATTCATGTCCCTACGCAAAATGTCCCGTCTGGCAGGAGGCCAGAATTGAAATGTTACTAAACAAAAACGGACAACGCTCACGCTACGATGCGGCACCAAAGGTGCCCAATCCCATGGGCTTACCTAAAGAAGCCTTCAAGGGTACCCGCTACCCAGGACTGCCACCATCAGTTAGAGTGCCGCACAAAAGCTACGCGGCAGCGCTCACCAACTCGCCAACAGAACAGAAGGAATGTTCCACAAGTGAAGGGACGTCCAAGAACCAGCATCCCACAAACACTCAGAACGCTACTAAACAAGTAAGCGACCAGGCTCTAAAAGTGCAGGTAAGCCATAACGCTCCTAAGAGTAACTTGGCTACCTCCAGAAATAATACAGTGACACCTGCAAATAACACTGCCCTTGATAGCAACAAAACTGCTACTTGGCAAAGGACAGCACCACCAACAACCAGACAAACGGCTCAGCAGAGGCTCACACCGCCCTCAAGTCAAGTCAACCACAGACAGCAACTGAGTGCTCCTATACCAGACACTCAATTTTTCACCCTCATGGCCAAGATTCCTCTCCACCTGCAGGCTGACTTTGCAGCGGTCCTAGTAGATGCACTTGCGAGCAGACCAGCAAATATTCCCCCACCGACTATTTTGACGCACACCGTATTCTTCTTTATGAGTAAATATGGCGGGCAGTACACACATAATTACCAACCTACTGGGCCTTAGAGTGTGTTCCTGGAACGCCAATGGCCTCAAAAACAAACTTAAAGAAGTCACCAACTTCCTAAGCGTCAACAAGGTGCAAGTGTTCTTGGCGCAGGAAACACATCTCTCCAATCACCAAAAAGCAACTATCCCTGGGATGATATGCCACAGGAGTGACAGAGCTGACGGATATGGTGGAACAGCAATCTATATTAGCCGTACAGTCACTCACCACAGACTTCACATTCCACCTACTGGAGGACTCGAAGCCACTGGAATACAAGTGGCTACAAACAGAGGACCACTCAACCTATTCTCACTATACATCCCACCGGGTAGACCTATAATAGACCGGGAGTGGGATACTATCTTCTCTGGTGGTACCCCTACAATAGCTATGGGCGACCTAAACGCTAAGAATCCTCTTTGGAACTCCACTATAAGAAACACGAGAGGTTCGGTCCTAGAGAGGTATTTAGAGCGGCATAACCTAGCGGCGCTCGCCCCACAGTCACCCACCATAACCTACGGAGATCGCCGTCCACCTGACTGGCTAGAAAAAGCCATATTACAAAACATCAGAGGTCATCCAAAGGTGATGTCAATACCTGAATTATCTTCTGACCACTATCCCTTGCTTTTCCTCTATGAAGCCAGGGCAACTGCAAAAACTCCACCGAAAACTTCCAACTCTCGTCTCACGAACTGGAACAAATTCACAGAGTTAATGCAAGAGCTACCAGCAGAACTTCGGCCTTGCAACACCACAAGGGAGGCAGATAACCTAGCGGAAGACATAACAACCACTATGGCTTCAGTTATGCTACAAGCTACCCCACCTCGCCGCACTGCAATCAGCACCCAGAAGCCCTTACCTTACCAGATAAGACGCCTCATTGCAGACAAAAATAAAGCAAGGAGACGTTACCAGGACTCCCGTAGTCCGCTGGATAAAAGAGAGTGGAACAGACTACAGCACCTCAAGCTAGAACTTGCTGAATACAGCAACGAAGAGTGGGAACGGAGACTCAGCTCTCTCAATCCTGAAGACACATCTCTATGGCGGATGTCTAAAGCACTGCTTAAAATACCAACATCTGATCCTCCGCTAATTGATGGAGCGAGAGTAGCCACGTCGGCAAGAGCAAAAGTCCAGTTGATGGCTGAACACCTTGCCTCCACGTTCCATCCAGCAGCATCGCAAGATGAGCTATCAGACGAAATCGAAGCTGCGGTAGCAAATTATCTAAGCAGCACTCCACCAGCTGCTCAAGAAGTCAGTTTGACCTCCGTCATGGAAGTCAGGAGCATCATCCAATCCGTCCGGCATTACAAAGCTGCAGGTGCGGACAATCTTCCATATGCAGCGTTCAAAGACCTACCTGCAACATGGATTTTGTTATTAGTTCATCTGTTTAACAGCTTGCTCAAACTAGCCCGCTTTCCAGGAGCATGGAAACATGCTAGACTCATTACACTGCCTAAGCCTGGAAAGGACTTAAAAGAGCTAAATAGTCATAGGCCAATCAGTCTTCTACCAGCTATCAGCAAGCTATTTGAGAAAGTCCTCCAGCAGCGTCTACAGGCCTTGCTAGACCGTCACCAGGTCCTGCGACCAGAACAATTTGGTTTCCGGCGTCAGCACTCAACTACCCACCAGCTCCTCCGCATAGTCGACGAAGTGGTCAGAGCTTTTAACAACCGTCACTACGTTGCAGCCCTATTCCTGGACATTTCCAAAGCCTTCGACTCTGTGTGGCACGAAGGCCTTCTCCACCGTCTCAAACACTACGACCTCCCTTCATATCTAATCCATCTTATCCATAGTTATCTAAAGATCCGATCTTTTGTCGTTGCCAGGGACGACATCATCTCTCAACCTTACGCCATAAATGCAGGGGTACCCCAAGGCTGTGTTTCGGGGCCCTTGTTATTCCTTGCGTTCATTAATACACTTCCGACCTATAGAGGCTGCAACTTATATTTGTTTGCAGACGATACAGCTCTGACGGCCACTTCCAAACATCACATATATGCGGTGAAGCGGGCACAGACATACGCTGATATGCTGTCCGCCTGGTTCGCTACCTGGCGCCTAAAGGTTAACGCCACCAAGTCGCAGGCTGTAACATTTACCAGAAGGAATCTACAAGATGTGCCTTATCTCCGGCTAGCAGGAGAACAAGTGCCATGGTCCAACTCAGCGACATATCTAGGGGTCACCTTAGATATGAAGTTAACATGGAAACCCCACATCACAGCACTGGTAAACAAAGTCAGCAGAAGGATGGCAATGATGTACGCACTGTACAATAAAAAAATCAACAATGGCGCTGAGAAACAAGATCATCCTATACAAGCAGGTTCTGAGACCTGCACTCACATATGCCTGCCAAGTCTGGGGTATTGCCACCAAATCACACTTGTACAAATTGCAAGTGTTACAAAACCGTTATCGCCGTACCGCCACCCATGCCCACTGGTACATTCCCAACGATAACATCCACTCTGATCTTAAATTTCCTAAATTGACAGATCATATCCTGCAACTCTCCCACAGCTTTTACTCTAAGCTTCCTGACAGCTTCAACCATCTAATCCGCGGCCTCGGGGAATACGACCTCGACCCCGGAGAAACGTATAAAAGACCCAGACTTGCGTTAGGTCCACCATAAACAAGAAATTAATAATACCAAAACACAAAGAAAAACACGTTCACTGAACTACACAATCAATCCCCAACTACACCACCATCTGACCACCATCCATTAACTAAATCCCCATCCCTATGCCAGTAAGGATCCAATCCCGGAATGGCAACAGTCGAAGGATCCTCCTTCGCGGAAGAGGAACCCCTTCAACGACCTCTATGCTGTGTGCTGAAGGCCACAGCCCATTCATTTTTTAATTTTCCGGACTTCTCCTCGAGACGTCGAGGAGTGAACATCGCCTCTCCAGGGAGAGCATCTAGCGACTACGAAGCGTCAGAGCAAGCGGATTGCCACCATCGGGAGGGACCTAAGGGAAGTTCCCGGCAATTGCGCTACTCTACGGACGTCGCAGAAAACGCTGCAACTACAGGCCTTCTTCTGAGGGACAACCACTCAGCTGCCTTCTTCACCATTAAATTAACACAGGAAAATTAACACAGGTAGCGGGGAGACTCAAGACCTGAGCCATCCAGTCCTTAGTGACTGGGTAAGGCGCATACTGTGAAAACAGGTGTCCGGTCCTCTGAGTTGCAAGCTGTTCAGCACACGCTGCCTAGAGGTAAGGACATCCGTAGGGTGGTTGATTGCACTGCACCTTCGGGTGCAGGGCTGTAAGTGTACCTGTTTTACACCCCCCCTTTTATCATATTTCTTCTCACCTCACTCTATAATATCTCGTCATGGCAGAAACCACTGCCATTCCTTCCACCTCGACCCGTACAGGGTCAGACGAACCGGCTCTACGGCCAACCCTGGCACCTCCACTGGAGGTTTCAGGAAGAGGAAACCTTGCCAACAACGCCACGGCGGAAAGGGCAAGGTAGTCCTTCTAGAACAAACTTCTGACCAGGGCGTCTCGCGGGAAGCTGTTTCTCGTGTAGGCAAAATTGCACAGTCCGACTCCGACGACTAGCGCACTAGTGTGCGCAGTTTTCAATCTAGGAGTGGGAGGACATCCGTGCTCTCCTGCAACTCTACTTACTCCTCGGCATCTGAGGGAGGCCGGGAGCCCAGCTCATCGGACCTCTCGTCGGATGGCGAGGGTGAGGAGTTCCGTGAGGTAGGGTCACGGAGAACCAAACGAGCAGCAAGACTGGCTGCAGCGGGCGTGCCCTCTGGCCAGTCTTCTAGATCAGGTCCCACCTCCGGTCAGAACCAGGCTGGAAGGCAAAGGCGGCACATACCGCCAATCATCCTGGACAACTTCTTGGGGGCGGTAGGCTTCCTTAAGGAGGTCATGCCGACCCTCGAGAACGAGTGCTCGGTGAAGAGGAACAAGAGCCGATTTGTCTTCCACGCAAATGAGGGGGACTATACCAAAATTCTGCTGCAACTCAAGCAGAGGAAGATTCCTCACTTTACCTTTGGCCTGAATAAGGCCCGTGATGTACGTCGAGTCATCCGAGGGTTACCCGCGGACACTTCCGTGGATGACATAAGGGCAGACCTCACCCGCCAGGGCATCATCCCAAGAATAGTGAAGCAGCTCACTCGACCTGCTCCAGATCTCCAGGGAACTAAAGCTCCCCTTCCCCTGTTCCTAGTAGTGGTGGAGCGGGTAAACGACCCCGAGGTTAATTTGGATGATGTTCGCACCATCTGCTACCTCCGGGTCACTCTGGAACCAGCCAAAGGCTCTGGCGGGCCCCCACAGTGCTACGGATGTCTGGGGTTTAATCATTCCAGCCTCTTCTGCCACCGTAATCCTCACTGCTTGAGGTGCGGCGGCACCCACCTTAGGGAGGACTGCCCCCGTGCCATCACGGAAGTTCCGACCTGCGCCAACTGCAAAGGAGGGCACATAGCGTGCTATGGAGGTTGCCCTACCAGTAACGCGGTTATTGCCTCTAGGAGACCAGCTCCAGGGCCAGTAACCCAGAACACCCGTTCTGAGCCAGAAGCGAAGAGGGCAACCTCTGCCATAGCACCACGGCAACAAGTGCCTAGCTCCAATAGTGCCCCATCCTTTGCTGAGGTGGTGCGCAAACCAGCCGGTGCCTCGACGACTTTGCGGGGCAAGACACATCCCCCCAAGGATACACACACCCGCACAGCCAAACACTCAAAACAAAACAAAGCTCCAGCCCCACCTAGAGCCACTCCCGAAGGAAGGAGGGCCGTGAGGCAGCCAAAAGTGCGGACTCGGATTCCGAGGCTGCGAGTGGGTCTGGTGAACCTAAGCCTGCTCGACAGATTAGGGACGAGAAAGCCAAAGGTAGGCCAGCCCCTCGACACTCCTCACCTTCGAAGTCCAAGGACACATCCCCGTCCCAAATCTCACACACTACTCCCTCCACCTCACCACGGTCGGAGTTGCTGACGTGGCTGTATCAGCTGTTACAGTCCCACGGTGAGCGACTCTGTGAACTGCTGGTGCGGTATACCTCCACTACAGACCCCGCAACCCGCATTGTGACAGCCATGGAGGGGCTTGCCCTTCTGACCTCCTTTACCCAGCCGGCCCAGAATGGCAGCACGAACTAGGTCTAGTACCTCGTTCAGGTTCGCGTTCTGGAACGCGGCTGGAGTGGCGGTTCAACGGGACGAGCTCCTACATTTTGCAAGATCCAATGTATTGGACCTCATCTTGGTGTCGAAAACCCATCTCCGCCCCCAGGTAGTAGTAGGGTAGTAGTGGGGCTTATGGGCGCACAACAGCTGAGGTCATTAGCGCCCGAGCTCAGACTAGGTAAAGCCCAACTGAAATGTAAACGCTAAAAACAATAAAATCCACTAAAAGGTCCAAAAACACAAAAAACATAAAAGATGCTCAAACTGTTAAAATAGCTAAAATAGGAGTGCCGAGATGAATCTAAAATGAGGCACGGCGAGGGATGTTGAAATCAGATGGAACGAAGCATTCCGCTGCGCTGTAAAAAGTCGAAGAGGCCCTCCACAGCAGCAATATCATCCCTCAACATTGCGCTGAGGTTGGATGCCAAACCCAAGGAGGAGCGCAACGTTGAGTAAAATCGGCACTCCACTAAAAAGTGCTCTACCGTCAAAGGCTCACCGCAGTGAGCACAATGAGGTGCTGAGTCCTGGCGTAACAAGTGTTGATGGCTAAAACGGCAGTGCCCGATGCGAAGCCCTTTAAAAAACAAGTCATGGCAAAAGCCAGATATAAAGATTTCTAAAAATATATATTATTATCTATAAACCTGTTAAAACTGCACACATATATATACTAAAAAAACAACAAAAAAAAGATACTTGAGGTTAAATTCTAAAATCCACAGCTGAAACAAATGCTAAAACTTTGCCCACTGCGGTTTCGTCATCCGCGAGGATATCCGCAGGGCTGGCCGGCAGCTGGAGAGACCTGCGGAGACGTGCCAAGCTATAACAATCTAAAAACAAGTGACGGACAGTCAGGTCACCACTGCACAGTGGGCAAACGGGAACTGGGGTTCTATTCAATAAAAAGCTGTGGCTAAAATAACAATGCCCAATGCGCAACCGAGCCAAAGTCACCTCCTCGAGACGAGATGACCGACAGGAGGTAACCCAGGGAATCGGAAGTTCCTTAATAGATCTCAATTATTGCGGAGAGCAGACCACTCTTCCTGCCAGCAGGTTAGCACAGCTCTCCGTAATACCGCCCTAAAATCTTCCGATGTCACACATGGTAGTCGAACCCTGGGCTTCATGGTAGCCGTCTTGGCTGCCGAATCCGCCATTTCATTCCCCCGCAAGCCTACGTGACCAGGAATCCATGCACACACCACGCTCACGCCAGAAGCGTGTAAAACGTGGAGCGCATCCTGTATCCGCTGCACAATAGGGTGGTAGTTGTACAGCTGCCGTAGGCTTTGAAGTGCACTGAGGGAATCACTCAGGATTAAGCAGTTATCCAACTTTGGTCGACGTACGTGTAAAATGGCCCGGTATATTGCATAGAGCTCTGCGGTAAAAATGGAAGTGCTAGTGTGGAATCCGAATGTATAGGGTTCGGTTCCACACACGTAAGTACAACCAACACCATCTGAATTCTTGGACCCGTCGGTGTAAATTTTAATATGGTCCTGATATCGCGATAAAAACTCTAAAAAGCAAGTGCGGATACTAGACATAGACATGGTAGATTTATCGTGTGTGGTCATGCCCAGATCAACGTGGGGCGCTCTGCACAACCAAGGAGGGTATGTCCTCTCCCCCCTAGGATACATCTTAGGCAGTTCGCTATTAAGACGTCTAAGGAGCTCCCGGAAACGAAAACCAGGTGGCTTTGGTTTTATAGAAGTGTTCCTATAACGCACGTCCATGAAGGTGTTAAAGAACGGCGTAAACGTTGGATGTGTGGGCATGCAATTAAGTCCACAGCCATAATTTGCTAATAGCATGTTGCGCCTGTACTGCAGAGGAGGTTCTGCGGACTCAGCATACAGGCTTATAACTCGGCTCGTTGGAAATGCCCCAACTGCTATACGTATGCCACAATTATGGACTGTCTAATCTCTTCAGCACATATGGTCGTGCTGAGCCATAAACGATACTACCATAATCTAATTTGGAACGGATGAGGGTGCGATACAGTCGCAATAACACTGTACGATACGCTCCCCACGATTTTCCACTTAGTACCCGCAAGATATTTAAAGATCGGTCACATCGTGCTTTCAGTTGTGCTATATGCGACGACCAACTAAGTTTTCTGTCAAATATCAATCCAAGGAACCTCGTCTCATCTGCAAAAGGTAATAGATCAGCGCCTAGCCGGAGCCTTGGAGGTAATCGACTCCGCTGACGCCAGAAGTTCACACAGATGGTTTTCTCAGCAGAGAATCGGAAGCCGTTCTTTAAACTCCAAACCTTAAGGTTGTCCAAGGTGGTCTGGAGACGGCGCTCTATAAACGAAGTGCGCTGAGATGTACAGTAGACGGCAAAGTCGTCTACAAATAGGCATGACGAGACCCCCGGAGGTACACATTTCGAGATAGAATTAATCGCAATAGCAAACAGCGTAACACTTAGCACCGATCCCTGTGGTACACCGTTCTCTTGAACGAAAAGGTTCGAAAAAACCGAGCCAACCCTTACTCGGAATACGCGGTCTTTCAAGAATTCCTGAAGGAAGAGTGGTAGGCGTCCACGTATATTCCAGATGTGCAGAGTACGTAGCAACCCTGCACGCCAACACGTATCATATGCCTTTTCGAGGTCAAAAAATATTCCGACTGTTTGACAGTTTTTAAGAAAGCCGTACATAATCTGTGTCGACATGGACACAAGATGATCCACTGTTGAACGGCGTCGTCGAAAACCGCACTGGATGTTATTCAGTAGGTTGTGCGTTTCCAGCCACCATACCAACCGCCCATTTATCATGCGTTCCATCACCTTGCAGACGCAACTGGTGAGGGAAATAGGACGGTAGCTAGAAGGGAGGTGACGGTCCTTGCCAGCTTTCAAGATAGGTATAATGGTGGCTTCTCGCCACTTGTCCGGAAACGTGGCATCAACCCAAACACGGTTATAGACCTCGAGCAGGTATGCCTTACCTTCAGGTGAGAGATGTTGTAACATTTGAACGTGGATTCCGTCCGGTCCTGGTGCTGTCAGTCGCGATGATGAAAGAGCGTGTTCTAACTCCGCCAAGGTGAAGAGGCGGTTATAATCTTCAAGGTTTCTGGAACTAAACACGAAACCTTGAGATTCTACCTGAGTCTTAGTTGAGATAAACTCAGGAGCATAATTACTTGAGCTAGACACCTGAGCGAAAGCACAGCCGAAGGTGTTAGCCACGACAAACGGATCAACAACAACTCCTGCAGGTGTTTTCAGACCAGCTATTGGCAAGTGGGTTGATTTTCCGGCCACGCGCCTTAACCTATCCCATACAACAGATGATGGTGTCCATCTGTTAAAAGATGAGGCAAAGTTGTTCCATGAGATCTTTTTGCTATCCTTAATTATTTGCCTAGACTGTGCACGCGCTTTCTTGTACTCAATTAGATTACATAGGGTAGGGTGTCGTTGAAATACCCGTAGAGCACGTCTACGAGCACGAATAGCATTCCGGCAGCCGTTGTTCCACCACGGGACAGGAAGTCGACCAGGTTGGGTGGCCGAACGTGGAATCGACTCTTCTGCAGCGGAAAGAATTGTCTCTGTGAGATGATCGACTAGATCATTCACAGAATCGTGCTCATTGTAATCAAAGACAGCCAACTGGGTGTAAAGGTTCCAGTTGGCACGATCAAAGCGCCATCTAGGGATACGTGAGGGAGACACATCGTGTGCTAAAAGACTAAGAACACATGGGAAGTGGTCGCTGGAGTGTAAATCAGAGATTATATTCCACTGTAATGAAACTGCTAACTGGGATGAACATACTGCCAAATCGATGTGCGAATAGGTGTTATAGGCGTCTGAAAGGAACGTTGGCTCTCCGGAATTCAGGAGAACCAAGTTATTGCTCTCCAAGAATTTTGCAATGAGGTGGCCTCTCGAACATGCCCGAGTTGAACCCCATAGTGGGTGATGGGCATTAAAGTCTCCAACTATCAGAAATGGTGTTGAAATTTGGGAAACCAGACCTTCAAGGTCAATTAACGAGAGGTCATCTGATGGCGGGAGATATACATTGCAAATGCAAAATTCGATTGTTGGCAGCTTAATTCTTACAGCTACAGATTGTATATCAGATTGCAGCTGTATCGGGTCTACAAATATGTCATCCCTGAGGAGCATCATAGTGCCCCCGTGAGAAGTGAGTGAGTGTGTGGGGCTTTAGGGCCCGTCGACATCGAGGTCATTTGGGCCCTAAGTCAAACCTAAAAGCTATAACAAATATTTGTTAAGAGGTAAAATATAATAAAAACACTCAACTGTTAAAAAGGACATAACAACCATCTAAAACTTATAATTTAAAGTCTCTAAAATAAATAAATATAAAATTCAAGTTAGACTTGTTTGTTAAAACCGATCTTAAAAACAAACCGCAGTGCCTTGTCCACGGCCACTGGGTCGTTCCCTAAAATATCGTGCAAGTTAGCTCTTAGGCCCAAAGACTGGCGAACGCGGGTGTATTGCGGACAATCCAGCAATACATGCCGCACGGTGAGAGGTACTGTACAAGGAGCACACACAGGGGCCGGTTCCCCTCTTAATAGATGGCCATGCGTTGCACGTGTGTGCCCAATTCTCAGCCGGGTGAGTATCACCTCGGCCCGCCGGTTATCCCTGCAGGAAGTTGGCCAGGGTTGTACGCTCTCCTTTATCGCCCGGAGTTGTGTGCCCTCCAAAGCTGTCCAGGATTGCTGCCAAGCAGATAGCAGTTGGCGACGGAAAAAACGTTGCACGTCCTGGAATGGCACTGTAGTTGTTAAACTCCGGGGCAAACGGCAAGCAGACTTAGCAGCCGCGTCCGCCTCCTCGTTCCCGCAAATCCCAACATGGCCTGGGGTCCAAGTAAAAACAAAATTGTATCCGCGACTGAGCATTTGCGAGATCTGGGTCTGTATTTTTAAAACCAGTGTGTGAGCGGTAGTGTGCTGTTGTAAGGCCTGAAGCGCACTTAGACAGTCAGTGCAGACGATAAAAGAGCCAGGAGTTAACTTGCAAATAAAAAGGAGCAAATAAAAGATGGCATATAGCTCTGCTGAGAAGACCGAAGTGGAGTCCAGAAGTCGAAATTTATGAGTCTCACCGTTAAGGAAGAATGCGCAACCCGTAGCGTTACCTAACTGGGAACCGTCTGTAAAGACCGGAACGTAGTTAGGGTAACGGCCCAGTAATTCGGCAAAAAGTTGTTGGAACACCGAATGGGGAGTAGCGAGTCTAGGGTTGTTTGAAAGAGTTAGATCGAACCGCGCACGATTGAGCTGCCATGCAGGATAAGGGCAGATGGACGACCTCTCCACGCGAGGCATTCGGATGCCATGGGAATGTAGGTGATCCCGAAATCTTATTCCCACGGGGCGTGTCCGAGAACCAGGGCGCATATAACGGTGGACTAAATCTGGACACAGAACTGGTTTAAAACAAGGATGATTGGGATGACTTGCCAGCTTCGAGACGTATGAGCAGAGTAACATCGAGCGACGAATATGCAGTGGAGGTTCGCCTGAGTCTGCATACAGGCAGTCGACTCGACTGGTGCGGAATGCTCCTGTGGCAAGGCGGATGCCAGTGTGATGCACGGTGTCTAAAAGGCGAAGTTTAGAGGCGGTGGCTGCGCCATAAATAAAACTGCCATAGTCCAGCTTGGACCGAACCAGAGAGCGGTACAGCCTCAACATTACCGTGCGATCGCCCCCCCAAGATGCTCCAGATAATACCTTCAGCACCCGAAGAGAACGATCGCAAGAGGCTCGAAGGTGACGAATGTGGTGCTACCAATTTAGTTGTCGGTCCAAGTAGAGGCCCAAGAACTTCACGTGCGAGACAAATGGCAGGGGTGTGCCGTTCAAATAAAGATCAGGAGGCGGGTGAATACCTCGCAGGCGGTGAAAGTGGATACACTGCGTCTTCGAAGCTGAAAAACGGAAGCCGGTTGGAAGCGCCCAAGCTGCTAGCTGGGTAATGGTCAGCTGCAGTTGGCGCTCAATGTGATCTATGTTGGCAGACCTATAGTAGACTGCGAAGTCGTCAACATAGAGTGATGTTGGAATTCCACTTCGAACGGCACTAGTGATGCCATTGATAGCTACGGCAAAAAGTGCGACGCTTAAAATCGACCCTTGAGGTACGCCGTTCTCCTGTATCCGCTCCGAGGATACCGTGTTTCCTATGCGCACACGAAAACGGCGAAGTCTTAAAAAATTGCATAGGAAATCTGGTAGATGACCACGCATACCGTAACCATGTAGGTTACGGAGTATGCCGTACCGCCAGGTGGTGTCATGGGCCTTCTCCAAGTCGAGGAACACGCCCACGGCGTGCTGTTTCAGCAGAAAGGCATCGGAAATATACCCCTCTAGGCGTGTTAGATTATCGACACTTGAGCGATGGCGACGAAAACCGCATTGTAAGTTGGACAGATGGTTATGTTTTTCTAGCCACCAATTTAACCGAGCGCTTACCATTCGCTCCAACGTCTTACAGATGACACTCGTTAGGCAAATGGGGCGGTAGCTAGATGGTAGCGTGCGGTCCTTTCCGGGTCGAGGGATGGGGATGACAATACCCTCTCGCCAGGAGGAAGGGAAAACCCGCTCATGCCAAATGCGGTTATAGATGTTTAAGAGGAAACTTAGCGCCTCAGATGGAAGATGTAGCAGCATCTGTCGGTGTACGTCATCGGGCCCTGGAGAGGAATCCTTTGCTAACGCCAGAGAATGGGCGAGCTCGGCTGCGGTAAAGGGTTGGTTGTACGGCTCGGTGCAGTCACTATTAAAATTAAGTGGTACCCGCTCCGCCTTTTCCTTAATAGGCAGGAAGAGAGCGTCATAGCGGGCAGTTTGGCTCGTGGCAGCAAATGTGGTAGCTAGGGCTTCAGCTATGTCCTGCTCGGTGGTGCACATGGATCCGTTGATGGCAAGGCCGGGAATTACCGTCCGGCGATACTTGCCATACATCCGCCGAACAGCTGACCATACTTGTTGGGTAGAGCTGCGCCGGGAAAGCGAAGACACAAATGCTTCCCAAGATTTACGCTTTGCGTTGCGCAGTATAAAGCGTGCCCTAGCCCGAGAACGTTTGAAGGCGACGAAGTTCACTTCTGTCGGGTGCCGCTGAAAAATGCGCAAAGCACGTTTGCGTGCTTTGACAGCCAAACTACATTCCTCGGACCACCACGGTACAGGAATACGACGTGGTGTAGGTGAGCCTCGAGGAATGCTGGATTCTGCTGTGAGCAGGATCGAGCAAGTAAAATATTCGACCATTTCGTCGATGGTGTCGAAACCATCGTCGATGAGGTGTATGAGGGATTGGAATTTTCCCCAGTTAGCTTTGGAAATAATCCAGCGAGGATGTCGAGAAGGTACACATTGGTGGCCAGAAAAATGAATGTTAATGGGGTAATGATCACTGCCAAAGAGGTCGGAAAGTACTGACCACTCAAGTAGTGGTACTAATGACGGACTGCAGAAAGAAAGGTCTAGTACGGAATGTGTACCATAAGCGGACGATAGGAATGTCGGGTCACCAGTATTTAGCAGAAGCAGGTCAGACTTATCAAAGACGTCTACGAGGAGGCATCCACGGGCGTCATCAGTGTCTGATCCCCAGAGCGTGTGCTTGGCATTCAAATCTCCCACAAGGAGTAGTGGTGAGGGGAGCTGAGCCACTAGAGCTAGAAGATCCCGCTCTGTAACTATACTGAGCGGCGGCAGGTACATATTACAGATGGTAAAACTGATGCTCTCCAGCTGTATCCGGACGGCCACAGCTTGCAATGGTGTGGTGAGAGGAACGTGGGCGGCGGAAATGTTAGGCGCCACTAAGGTAGCAACGCCACCGCTTGCACGCATACCTGCAAGAGAATCGCTTCTAAATGCCGAAAAAGAGTGAAGGTGTAACGAGTGATTGGGATGTATGTGGGTTTCCTGGAGGCAAATTATTGACGGTGACCGCTGAGAAACTAAATGTTGTAGGTCTTGAGCACGAGCTCGAAAACCATTGACATTCCACTGGATTATTTCCATGAGGAGTTTTTAATGGGCCGTTTTAACTTTTTTCTTGACCTTGGCTGACCTGGGCCCTACGATTCGAAAATCGTTAGCCTCCTGTGACTCCGCTGATGATCGGGAGTCAGAACTCCTACGGCTCGTAGAACGAGACCGGGATCTAACAGAAGGCGAGCGACTTCGCGATCTATGTTGTGGTCGGGATCGGTTTTTCGCATTTACTACGGGATGGTTGTTACCCGCTGATGGCTTGGTGGCTGGAGTCTGTACGGCTGAAGCGGAGGCTGTGCTGGTGGATGATGATGATGATGTCTATAGGGGCGCTCAACTACGGCGGTCATCAGCGCCCTTTAAAAAACAAGTCATGGCAAAAGCCAGATATAAAGATTTCTAAAAATGTATATTATTATCTATAAACCTGTTAAAACTGCACATATATATACTAAAAAAACAACAAAAAAGATACTTGAGGTTAAATTCTGAACTCCACAGCTGAAACAAATGCTAAAACTATGCCCACTGCCGTTTCGTCATCCGCGAGGATATCCGCCAAGCTGGCCGGCAGCTGGAGCGACCTGCGGAGACGTGCCAAGCTATAACAATCTAAAAGCAAGTGACGGACAGTCAGGTCACCACTGCACAGTGGGCAAACGGGAACTGGGGTTCTATTCAATAAAAAGCTGTGGCTAAAATAACAATGCCCAATGCGCAACCGAGCCAAAGTCACCTCCTCGCGACGAGATGACCGACAGGAGGTAACCCAGGGAATCGGAAGTTCCTTAATAGATCTCAGTTTATTATTGCGGAGAGCGGACCACTCTTCCTGCCAGCAGGTTAGCACAGCTCTCCGTAATACCGCCCTAAAATCTTCCGATGTCACACATGGTAGTCGAACCCTGGGCTTCATGGTAGCCGTCTTGGCTGCCGAATCCGCCATTTCATTCCCCCGCAAGCCTACGTGACCAGGAATCCATGCACACACCACGCTCACGCCAGAAGCGTGTAAAACGTGGAGGGCATCCTGTATCCGCTGCACAATAGGGTGGTAGTTGTACAGCTGCCGTAGGCTTTGAAGTGCACTGAGGGAATCACTCAGGATTAAGCAGTTCCCCAACTTTCGTCGACGTACGTGTAAAATGGCCCGGTATATTGCATAGAGCTCTGCGGTAAAAATGGAAGTGCTAGTGTGGAATCCGAATGTATAGGGTTCGGTTCCACACACGTAAGCACAAATAAATAAATAAATAAATAAATAAATAAAATCTGAAAATCTAATCTAATCCCGGTACCTAATTTCTTATACCGGGACATGATTTCCAAATTCTAATTTATTAACTACCACATAAATACAAAAATACAATGTAAACAATCATTTTTCAGATAATAAAATAAAACAAAAACTAAAAGAAAAAAAAAAGAAAAAATTTTTAACAAATACAAAAACTACCAATTTTAAAATTTACAATTTAACTAATAAAAATTTACCGGAATCCAGTATACAAATAACTGGCAACCAGCTACAATTACAAAATAAGACTACAATACCGGAAACCGATACCTAATGTACTGGTAACCAGTACATTTAAAACTTATAACTGATAAAAAACCTTCTTAAAGACTTACAAAACATTTAACCAAAAACATATATAAAAATAATTAATAAAATTTACATTACAACAATCACAGGATTTACAACTAATTAACTCCAAATTCTTTAAACAAATTAAAATACATTATATCAATTTATACAAACAAACAAATTCAATTATTATTTTTAATTCTACAACAATCAATATTTTTTTTTTCAAATCTACTTTATATCAAATAAAATATAAATTTCAAATTCAAAAAATAACAATACAATTCAAACATATTAAACAAACAATAATTATACATTCAATAACTTTCATATATTTCAAAATTAAACCATTACAATAACCTTCAAACAACCAAACCAAACAATTCAATTTAATTTATTTATTTCATCTATTTATAATTTAATTTTTTCACCCTATTAAGACAAAAATATCAAATTAACATTATACCAAAACACATTTCAACAATTAAATCTCCTAAAACTTCAACATAATTATATATATACATATAAAAATTCCTATTCTATAATTTCTCAAAACACACTTTCTCAAAATTTAACAATCCTCACTTTACACCAAATTTATATAAAATAACATCTCCATAATTTATCAAATCAACTCCTTAAATCCATTTTTCCAAATATCCACTTCTTAAAATAATTCATTAAAATCCTCCTTCATCTTTCACTCAAATTATCCATAATAATAATCCATAACTCAATTCACCAATATCCTTCACTACAAAACAACCATCCAAAAAAAAAAACTTTACTCATCCATTACTACACCACATTATTACTTACAACACTTCTCTCATCATCTTACACCGGGGAAGGAAAATCCCTCCCTAAACTAAACCACAAATAAACTTCATCATTCACTTTAAACACCACGGGGAGGGGCAAAGCCCCTCCCCCAAAAATATATACTATTAACACTACTCAAAATTATATTTAATTTGAGGGGAGGGGGTCCCTCCCCTAAAGATTTCACAGGATACTATATTACACTGAAACACTAAAAAACTTTCATTTCTGCGATCACCTCCTCATTATACAGATTGTTGGACATTACTGGATCAGTTGCACCAACAACCTTGAAGCGGGTACCTGTTTCGCCG
Organism: Mantis religiosa; assembly: GCA_030765055.1. Taxonomy (NCBI): domain Eukaryota; kingdom Metazoa; phylum Arthropoda; class Insecta; order Mantodea; family Mantidae; genus Mantis; species Mantis religiosa. The sequence continues at coordinate 8,820,030 of JAUKNK010000016.1, forward strand.
GCAGGAACTCTAAGTGTCCTCCTCAGAACTGGTAGACATGGAAGGGGAATTGCGCCACCCTCATCCTCTCTGCATCACCTTCGGATTCTGCTACGGCTCTAGTTCTCCTGTTGCCCCAATCTCGTCGACCAAGGGAAACACAATATCCTCTTCTTCTACTATTTATATTTTGCTAATCATTAATATCCATACCTTCTTAAATAATATTTTCTTCATTACGTGGATTAATACGTCTTTGGGATCTTCTTAATTCAATTGGTGGTTGAATTTCTTGAACAGGTATACATTTGGGTAGAATTGATTTCCATGCTAATTCGCTGATGGTATTTGCTAATTTGGCCAAGATATTATATAATTCTGGGATTCTTATTATGTTCCATAAATTAAATCCTCTTAATTTATTTCGTTCTTCAGTAATTAGATGGTCATACTTAACGCATTCAAATAAAACATGTTCTGGATTATCTACTTTACTACATATATTACAAATGGAACTATTTAACTTCTTCACTTTATACCAATATGTACCATAAGGTCCATGTCCAGTCAAAAAATGAATTAGACCTTTTGTGGGTTTTACATGTTTCAATTTCAAGCGTTCGATTATAAATGGAAAGAATTCATGAGTTCTTCTACCTTCATTTATACTATCCCATTCATTCTGCCAATCCTTCAACAGATGTTTCTTGATATCTTGTCTGGTATTACACACCTTTCCAACTATACTATTTACTTTATCAAAATTATTTTTCTTGAACCAGAACATTGCACCTCTCAATCTAATTAGAAGATCGATGGGCCATATTCCTGTCGTTACAAGGAGTGCTACTGTAGATGTCGTGCAAACACCACCCGTATGGCGAAGCAGGATCTTCCTCTGTGTACTTCTTAATTTGTTTCTGATATTCAAATTATACAATTTTTGAGCCCAGGTTGCTGCGGCATATGTAACAATTGATCCAAAAATAGTATAATGATAGGTGATAATATTATTTAAGGATATTTTATATTTTATATTGACAATTGTGGCTAATTTATTCATAACTTTTTCAGCCTTCATTCTAACATACTCTACATGATTTATAAAATTAAATTTTTCATCCAGCATAACACCTAGGTATTTTATTTCTCTACAACGTTTAATTTTTTCATTATTATACTTAATAATCGGATCTCGTTTTAATTTTCCTTTAAATAAAATATATGATGACTTTTGGGGAGCAATTTGCAGTTTAGTCTCATTACACCAGTTGGCTAATTTTGATGATATAAAATTTGCCTTAGTTTCTAGTTGTAATCTTGAGTCGCCTGCTATCAGAAAAATTACATCGTCCGCATATGCTATTATATTAACTACATTTTCATCATTTTCAAAATTTTCTAACAAGGTTTCCATCACAATGTCCCAAAACGTGGGGCCCAGAACAGATCCTTGTGGACAACCTTTAGTGATACTTTTATAGATCTTCTGGTTGATGCCTTGAATATATACTTTCCTGTTATCACAATAACTCAAGAGTAATCTATATATAGGATATGGATAATTAAGCTTTCTTAGCCTTTCAAAGAAGAAAGGCCACCATAGATTATCAAAGGCTCCTGAAATATCAACTGATAATCCAATTATATACTTATTTGTACAGCGAGTCACGGAGTCCATGATATCAATGATAGCGTCCTCGGTAGATCTTCCTTTTCTAAAGCCATACTGCCTATTATTCATTCCTATCATAGTCCTATATTCTATTATCCTCTTATTAATTAGATGTTCAAAAATCTTGCCCATTGAGTTTAACAGGCAGATTGGTCTATATGACTTTGGTTTCATCGGATCTTTATCAGAACCTTTCTTTAGGACAATAACCCTAGCCTCTTTCCAACAATCTGGAAAATATCCTCTCCACAGACAATCGTTAAAAATGCTGGTAAGTTGTGGTATTAACGTATCATGGAGGGTCATTAAGACTTCATTCGGTATATTGTCCGGACCACAGGACTTCTTCTTCTTTAACTTTTTGAAGATTACTTTTACTTCTGATATATCAAAAGGATATGTTAAATTGAAGTTATTATAAACAAATTTCATATTAAGTCGACATAATGTGTTTTGGAAATTATCCGAGGATATATCGTCATCGGGCAATAGAGTATCCAAAAGTAATTTCGTGGTTTCCTCCCAATTTGAGGTCATACTACCATCATGTTTTTCTAAAGTATTTAAAATTTCAGGTTTCTTAATCTTGTCCATAATCATTTTATAAGGAATTCCCCAAGTGTTATTATCTAAATGGGTTTCCACAAATGTGATCCAGGATTTTTGTCGAGTGTCTAACAATAATTGTTTAAATTTAAATTTGGCATTTCTATAGCGATTTAGGTTTGCTTGTCTATCTGATTCAATCACGGATCTTTGATAAATTTTTCTAAGTTTCCTCATTTTTCTCCTTGAAGTTTCCAAGGCATCATTCCAAATATTGTCTGAGAACTTCTTTACTCTCGAATGAGGTACTGATTGCTTAATAGCATAGTCAATATTATAAATTAGATTATTTAATTCAAAAACACCAAAACATCTATTTGAAGAATTAAAAATCTCCTTCACTTGGTTCCAATTAGCTTGGGAAAAATTTCTTCTTCCACTTTTATCTTGACAGGCAAATTGTGAATTAGTACTTATGGTATAGTAAAAATAGATCATTCTATGATCGCTGGAAGTCATATCCTGTCCTACTTTCCATCCATAAATATTTTTTAAACTTTTACTACTGCAGAGTGTCAAATCGATGTTAGATGAAGCCCCTTGACGATTTTCAAATGTTGGTGGATTACTACCTTGATTTACTACATGCAAATTTAATTCTGAAATAACATCTTCCATCTTCTCACCCCTTGCATCCCTATATTCATTATACCACCATAATGATTTCGCATTAGAATCCATAGTATGAATTATTTCATGATGCCGAAAATAATGTTGTATACTCCTAACTCTATTTATATATGGCTCTATTTCTTCACTCCATTGAAAATAATAATTGGCTAAAATAAATTTACCATTCTCATGTGAGATTTCCACACAGTTGGTATGCGAATCGGAAAATTGTGTAATGTTCACGACTTGGAGATTGGAATTAACAATAACAATTGCAGCCATGGGTTTAATATCTCCAGTTATTACCCTAGCCATTGCAGGCAAATAAACTAATGTTCCATTTGCTGTATAGGGTTCTTGAATGCAAATAATATCGAGATTTAATTCCTTAATCAACTTTCTTATCTCTGCCATCACCAATTTGCTTCTTTGGGCATTAATTTGAGCAATTCTTAAATTTTTACAATAATTATAACAATCAGGATTCATGGCAATGAACAGATTTATTTAAATTGATCATATTTACTATGTGCTGCATACTGCCCTTCTGCTGATTGATAATATTCCTTAATCATATTTGTCATATTTTGTCCCACTAATCTGCTAGAGGATGAACTCTGATGTAGACTATTCGAACTTCCAGACTGTGCTGATGTTTTCAAAGATTTACTTTGCTTTTTAGTGCTGACTGTTCTGGATGTAGATTTATTTTTATTATGGGATTCATAGGTAGCACCTTTAACAAGGGTTTTGAAAACATTGATACCATTCTTAGAGGGTTGGGATTTAGAGGAATTTGTTTTAAGGGAGAATTGTTTGCTTTTGAATGGAGTGCTGGTACATGGATTTGATACTTTCGGGATAATAGGAGTGATGGATTTAGGAGCCCTGGATTGAACAATTTTAGAATAAGTGGAACCATCATGTCTAATGTGAGCATAGCAATATGGCCAAGGCTGACTATGATCAATTATTATTTTACCATAACATTTAACAAAATGGCTATAAATTTCTTCGAGATCAAAGACTTCATTCCTTCTACTGAAGACTATATGTAACAGATCTAATAATTCCTCCGGATCTGTTGTGATATTATGAACCCTTAACTCCATTCTGTCAATGGCATCAGGTAATGGAAAAACAATTGATTCCCCTTTCTCATGTAGTTTCCTTATCACATGTCGTAATGCTGCTAATAATATTTTTGTTTCCTCCAATCTACTAAGTTGCATTGCATTTTCAATGCCATTATAAAAATTTATGGGGAATTTTGATGATGTGTCTAATTTTATACCAACGTCGTGTTCGCTTTCTTCTATATCCATTATAGCTTCGTAATCAACGGGTATCTTTATTGGATTATTTAATTCCGATGCTAATATATCACATTTATTAAAGATTAATTTTGGTTTTGGAATAACTTCATCTACAAAGGATACAGTTTTTGATATCGCTTTGTCCATCTCTTCATTATAAAATTTTTTATTTATTTTACATTTAGGTGGTAACTGTGGCTTGAATGGAAGATCACGAGAATTGTCTTGATGGTCGGAAGATGTATTGATATCCATTTGATCATAACTTTTAATAAAAGGAATGTCCGTTTGGACTCCCTTATCATCCATATTACTTCTATTTAGTTGCGATAACTTGAGTTTATGTTCAATAACTCGTTTTAGATTTCTTCTAATTCTACTGGGAGTATTCCTCTTAGGCTTCTTTTTAGCATTCATATTAAGTACTTGGTCCATTAGTCATAATTAGTTCTATTAATTGTCCTCTCCCAGAATAGTTTATAAGTAGAACATTCATTTCTTCCTCCACACTGTTTCTTCCTTAAACTACATGGAATACAAATTGCAGCTTGTTTAATTTTTGAACAATCCTTTCTATCATGATCTGATTCTCCACAATGACCACAAACCTGTTGCTTAGTGCAATATTTGGCAACATGTCCAAAATCTTGACATTTTGCACACTTCGCTACAGATATAAAATCCTTGATATTCACTGACTGAAAACCAATATATATTCGTCCTTTCTGTATCAAAAGCTTCCTGATTTGGGGCGAAACCTCTACAACGTGATGTACCGTTGCTCTATCCCTTTTTCCTGTTTTAAATTTAAAATTAAATCCATCTTCAAAATCTTTCTTATTTAACAAATCTTCAAAATTTTGCGTATAAACCTCGTATTTTAAATCCTCTTCTTTGGTGCTTGACAAAACATCATACATAATCATTAACGGCTTCCGTTTTCTGGGCTTTTCTATCTTGATATCCTGACCTTTCAAATTGTCACTTTCAATAATCTTCCTTGTATCTTCCTCTGTCTCGGTCTCAATAATAACGGTATTCCTTCCCGCAGGCCGTAGCATGCGAATTTTAATCTTCTCTTGTGCGGGATTCAATTTCGTAGTTATAAGTTTCTGTATATCCTTGGCATCTTTATTGGTGGTTGAAGATACAAAAACAGTATGTTTCTTCATACTCACTGTTTTCTGAAATTCGATGGTTTTGGTCGATGGCATAGATTGAGCAACAACATGAGCATAGGACAAGGGCGCTGACTTCTCAGACGAAGATTTTTCATATAAATCCTTATACAATTTAGCTTCTGTAATAGCTTTCTCCTTTTCCAATTTCAGAGAATCAAATTCCTTCTGAAAATTACCTAATAAAGCAAAAATGGCTTTCTTCTTATCCACTGTTATCTTTTCAGAGGCTATTATAGTACTTATATCAGAAAGATGAGCATGAAAACATGATCCAGATTTCTCTTTATCGCTCTCCATCATTTCTTGCGATTTATAGCTTTTTCTTTCAAGAACAGGAGACCTCCTTAAACTTCTTGATGGTGTAAAAACCTCACTTTCATTTTCTTTGCCAACATGATCTCTCCGAGACGTATTGACTTGCGCCACTTTATTTTATCCAATAAATAACAAATCTTTACCACAATTTCAGATAATTAAGTACAAATGTTGAAAATAGGACCAAAATCCGCAAATCTATACTACTTTTCAAATTATCAGTGGGGTCCTTACTACTATTCTCCAAATACTGCCACCTCCTCGGATATCCTAATACCCTAATACCAACTCAAATAAAATTGCCGTTTTTGGCCAAATTTCCAAAAATTTCCACCAAAAAACTTCTGGAACCTTATTTTTTAAATATTTTTAACAATTTAGAACTATTTCTGGACACTACTTCTTCGAACTAATCCCAAAATCACTCTCAGCACTATTCACTAACCTGGTTCCTGGCTGCTGCTCCCATAGACATCCGTCCCGCTCGGTAGCCGGAGCAAGAATCGACTAGATCATTCACAGAATCGTGCTCATTGTAATCAAAGACAGCCAACTGGGTGTAAAGGTTCCAGTTGGCACGATCAAAGCGCCATCTAGGGATACGTGAGGGAGACACATCGTGTGCTAAAAGACTAAGAACACATGGGAAGTGGTCGCTGGAGTGTAAATCAGAGATTATATTCCACTGTAATGAAACTGCTAACTGGGATGAACATACAGCCAAATCGATGTGCGAATAGGTGTTATAGGCGTCTGAAAGGAACGTTGGCTCTCCGGAATTCAGGAGAACCAAGTTATTGCTCTCCAAGAATTTTGCAATGAGGTGGCCTCTCGAACATGCCCGAGTTGAGCCCCATAGTGGGTGATGGGCATTAAAGTCTCCAACTATTAGAAATGGTGTTGAAAGTTGGGAAACCAGATCTTCAAGGTCAGTTAGCGAGAGGTCATCTGATGGCGAGAGATATACATTGCAAATGCAAAATTCGATTGATGGCAGCTTAATCCTTACAGCTACAGATTGTATGTCAGATTGCAGCTGAATCGGGTCTACAAATATGTCATCCCTGAGGAGCATCATAGTGCCCCCGTGAGCAGGAATGCCGTCTTCTATGTCAATATCACACCGCAGTGGTGTGTAGCGTCGGATTTTAAACTTGTCTTGCGGCCGTAGCTTAGTCTCTTGTAAGCATACCACCAAGGGGTTATGCTTACTGAGCAAAAGTTCCAGCTCTGGTCGATGTGTTCTTAAACCCCGCATGTTCCATTGAAGGATAGCCATTGGAACTATGGAGATAGGTTTAAAAATCGGTCTACATTAAGACGACTTTAACGGTGGCCGAATCAGCTTACCCTTTTTCTTCGGTGTAGGGCTAACACCTGTTTCCTTTTCGTCGGGTTTGTCCTGGCGCTTTTTCATTGCCATTCTAGCAGTGTGGTCCGTGTCTTCCTGGTCCATTTCTTCCACGGATGAGGCCCCTTTCCCTATAGAAAACTTAGGTTCGAGAACCTCAAACCGGTTGGACACAGAGATCGACGATGATGATAGTTGTAGATACGTTTCTTCGCCAGAAGACCCCTCAGAAGATGAACTTCTAGATGCCCTAGGGCTTTTTTTCTTGCCGGTGCCTTTGTTAGTGACCTTGAGGAAGTCTGATTTTGTGTAAGTGGTCTTAAACTTTTTGGGCGGTGCATCGTACACTATAACAGGCTTGACGGTCGATGAGGTTGACGGCTTAGGTGAGGACGGTGCGGACTTCTCCCTCGGTGATTGAGGTCAGAGAGGAGCCGGCTTGGATGTCTTCGTAGTCTTTTGTGCAGGTGTGGCGGTAAGGACTTTATCGGTTATAGTAGCCTCACAATCGCTGGTCTGAATAGCGACTTCTTTCCTCGGTGCCACCTTAGCAGCTATGGAGCTGTAAGTAGCAGATCTTGGGACCGAGGGTTGCCGAGTACGTAGGAGTTTACGGGCATCCGAGAAGGATAACTTCTCCGTTACTCGGATCGCCTGTATCTCCTTTTCCTCTAGGAAACGTGGGCACTCTCTGTGGCTGGATGGATGTTCACCGGCACAGTTGACACATTTTACCGGGGATGTGCAGGCATCCTCGTGTTTAGGCTGACCACACTCAACACATATTGGCACACCCTTACAAAATTCACTTGTATGACCGAAGTGTTGACATTTGAAACATCTGAGGGGGTTGGGTATATATGGCCTAACCTCCATGGTCTCATACCCTGCCCTAAGCCTTTGCTGGAGGTCTACCCGATCAAAGGTCAGGAACAGGGTACGGGTAGGCACCAACTCCCCTCGTTCTCTGCGTTGTACTCGGTATACAGCGGTGACACCCTGGTCTTGTAGGTTCTCCTTGATTTCCTCATTTGACATCCCGTCCAACGCACGAGTGGTGACGACCCCGCGGGAAGAGTTCAGGGTATTGTGCACCGCAATTGTGACGGGATAGCTGCCCAATAACGTGGCTTTTAATAACGTTGCTGCCTGGGAAAACGAGTGCGCTTCCACAAGGAGCGTGCCGTTTCTGGAGCGAGTACAGGACTTGACTGGACCGGCAATTTTATCTAAGCCCTTCTGGATGATAAACGGGTTCACTGTCAAAAAGTTCTTGCCTTCCTCCTTTCTTGTTACAACTAAGTAGCGAGGACCACTAGACTCCCCTACTTTTCCATCTTTCTTAAATAATTTATTATTGTTGTTGTTAGTTTTGGCCATAAAAAATGGGCTAGGTTTCATCCCCCAGTGCTCCCCACCCACCACGGAGCCCAACAAGGGGTCATCCCACTGGGATGACAGGGCTACACAGGGGATATAGCGAGCTCGCCGTCCCACTCACCCTGGAGGTCGGTACAATACCTAGTCCTGGCCGATTGATTAGGGGTGGGTTAGTCCCTAACCTCCCGTTTAGGCGAAGCAGAAGCCAAAGTAGTGTATTAGTAATGCGTACCCTCCCCGAATTCAGAAAAATACTGTTACGAGCTCAGATACGCATCCCTCAACCACCAGGACGAACCTTTCCACCGACACGGGTCTCCACGCACGGCCTACACGTGGGTGGGCCTGTTGACCGTCTCCCTCAGCCACGAAGAGGAGCCCACACGAGGGAGACTGTTGGCTCGGGACCCCGGGTTCGCCAAACCCGTACCTACCGAATGTGCTGGTGGATACACAGTCTGAGACGTGGGTTTAACGGCTAGAAAGTCAGTCTGCCTGGATGCGTGGGCGACAGGGACGTGTTGAACAGCAACAGTGGTATTAGGAGTACGGCGAGCTGCTGATGCATATCCAGTAGTAGTGGTAGCAGGCTTCAGTTGTTCGAAGCGCCGTCGTGCCTCTGGAAAAGTCAGGCGTTCTTTGACACGTAGCTCCTGAATGCTTTTTTCGTCCATGAATCTAGGACACTGTCGCGAGCTGGAGGGATGACTACCGCCACAGTTCACGCAGCAAGGTGTTCGGCTGCAGTTTGGGTCGTCGTGTTTAGCTAGGCCACATTGCTCACAAAGAGCAGGATTGGTACACGCGACCTTAGTATGTCCGAACCGCTGACATTGGAAACAGCGCATGGGGTTCGGGACATACTGGCGGACACTCGCAAGCTCATAGCCGCAATAGATGTACTCGGGTAACTTAGTCCCAGCAAAAGTTAGAAAAACCGTACGTAGTGGCTACTCCTTGCCATCTTGCTTTCGTGTTAGCCGGTACGCCTGACAAACGAGTTGGTCGGAGAGGCAACTTACTATTTCTTCATTTGCTAGACCATCTAAACTGGAGGTGGTGACTACTCCTCTGCAGGTATTGAGCGTTTTGTGTGGGGCTACCCGGATAGGGTAGGAGCCCAACAAAGACGCTTTCTGCAGTTTTTTAGATTGGTCCGCTGTTGTGGTCTCTAATAGTAAGCTGCCGTCTCGAAGACGGGTAGCGTTTTTCACAGGGCCACTGATCTTATCGAGCTCACGTTTAATATAAAATGGACTAATATCCTTAAAGGTTTTGCCATCACATGCCAAGGTCGTCAACAAATAAGGGTCAATGCAGGAGGTTTTGCGCGGAGACATGATGATATAGACCCCCATCCGGAACCGTCGGCGTCAGCCTGCCATCCGGGCGTTAAAGAAAGAAAGACACCGAATCTTCACGGTCTGTGCCGTCATGGGGACCCCACCCATGACCGATCTCATTTGTACTTCAGAAAAGCTACCCTTCAATATCCACTGCTTGTCCGTATGGGTAAACCGTTCACCACGCACACCCCGGCTTTATGCCCCTACCACAGGAATAACCGCCTGTGGCTCCCCACTTTAGGCCGCACTGCGCATAAAGGGCACACGCGGATTCAGGGGACTTGTGGTTGATTACACCGGGGTTCCGTCAGCGGTAACACGTCCGGTCCGTGATACTAACCCAACGGCAAAACGCGGCCGTCGGGAGATTACCACAGACCGGGCCCTCAAGGAGCTACGTGGGTGTACTTGACGGTGTGGACGGGCTCCGCACATAAGGCTACACATAGGGGCAGTGCGAAGGGTCCGCTCAACCTTCACTTTTGAGACCTCCGGAGAGCACACATGTCGGAAGCCGCGCTGAAAACCGTGGGACAGAACCACGGAGATAGGAAAGAGTGAGTGAGTGAGTGTGTGGGGCTTTAGGGCCCGTCGACATCGAGGTCATTTGGGCCCTAAGTCAAACCTAAAAGCTATAAAAAATATTTGTTAAGAGGTAAAATATAATAAAAACACTCAACTGTTAAAAAGGACATAAAACCATCTAAAACTTATAATTCAAAGTCTCTAAAAGTAATAAATATAAAATTCAAGTTAGACTTGTTTGTTAAAACCGATCTTAAAAACAAACCGCAGTGCCTTGTCCACGGCCACTGGGTCGTTCCCTAAAATATCGTGCAAGTTAGCTCTTAGGCCCAAAGACTGGCGAACGCGGGTGTATTGCGGACAATCCAGCAATACATGCCGCACGGTGAGAGGTACTGTACACGGAGCACACACAGGGGCCGGTTCCCCTCTTAATAGATGGCCATGCGTTGCACGTGTGTGCCCAATTCTCAGCCGGGTGAGTATCACCTCGGCCCGCCGGTTATCCCTGCAGGAAGTTGGCCAGGGTTGTACGCTCTCCTTTATCGCCCGGAGTTGTGTGCCCTCCAAAGCTGTCCAGGATTGCTGCCAAGCAGATAGCAGTTGGCGACGGAAAAAACGTTGCACGTCCTGGAATGGCACTGTAGTTGTTAAACTCCGGGGCAAACGGCATGCAGACTTAGCAGCCGCGTCCGCCTCCTCGTTCCCGCAAATCCCAACATGGCCTGGGGTCCAAGTAAAAACAAAATTGTATCCGCGACTGAGCATTTGCGAGATCTGGGTCTGTATTTTTAAAACCAGTGTGTGAGCGGTGGGGTGCTGTTGTAAGGCCTGAAGCGCACTTAGTCAGTGCAGACGATAAAAGAGCCAGGAGCTAACTTGCAAATAAAAAGGAGCAAATAAAAGATGGCATATAGCTCTGCTGAGAAGACCGAAGTGGAGTCCAGAAGTCGAAATTTATGAGTCTCACCGTTAATGAAGAATGCGCAACCCGTAGCGTTACCTAACTGGGAACCGTCTGTAAAGACCGGAACGTAGTTAGGGTAACGGCCCAGTAATTCGGCAAAAAGTTGTGGAGTAGCGAGTCTAGGGTTGTTTGAAAGAGTTAGATCGAACCGCGCACGATTGAGCTGCCATGCTGGATAAGGGCAGATGGACGACCTCTCCACGCGAGGCATTCGGATGCCATGGGAATGTAGGTGATCCCGAAATCTTATTCCCACGGGGCGTGTCCGAGAACCAGGGCGCATATAACGGTGGACTAAATCTGGACACAGAACTGGTTTAAAACAAGGATGATTGGGATGACTTGCCAGCTTCGAGACGTATGAGCAGAGTAACATCGAGCGACGAATATGCAGTGGAGGTTCGCCTGAGTCTGCATACAGGCAGTCGACTCGAGTGGTGCGGAATGCTCCTGTGGCAAGGCGGATGCCAGTGTGATGCACGGTGTCTAAAAGGCGAAGTTTAGAGGCGGTCGCTGCGCCATAAATAAAACTGCCATAGTCCAGCTTGGACCGAACCAGAGAGCGGTACAGCCTCAACATTACCGTGCGATCGCCCCCCCAAGATATTCCAGATAATACCTTCAGCACCCGAAGAGAACGATCGCAAGAGGCTCGAAGGTGACGAATGTGGTGCTCCCAATTGAGTTGTGGGTCCAAGTAGAGGCCCAAGAACTTCAGGTGTGAGACAAATGGCAGGGGTGTGCTGTTCAAATGAAGATCAGGAGGCGGGTGAATACCTCGTAGGCGGTGAAAGTGGATACACTGCGTCTTCGTAGCTGAAAAACGGAAGCCGTTTTGAAGCGCCCAAGCTGCTAGCTGGGTAATGGTCAGCTGCAGTTGGCGCTCAATGTGATCTATGTTGGCAGACCTATAATAGACTGCGAAGTCGTCAACATAGAGGGATGATGGAATTCCACTTCGAACGGCACTAGTGATGCCGTTAATCGCTACGGCAAAAAGGGTGACGCTCAAAATCGACCCTTGAGGTACACCGTTCTCCTCTATCCGTTCCTGGGATATCGTTTTACCTATACGCACACGAAAACGGCGAAGTTTTAAAAAATTACATAAAAACACGGGTAGATGACCACGCATGGCGTAACCATGTAGGTTACGGAGTATGCCGTACCGCCAAGTGGTGTCATAGGCCTTCTCCAGGTCGAGGAACACGCCCACGGTATGTTGCTTCAGTAGAAACGCATCCGAAACATACCCCTCAAGGCGTGTTAGATTATCGACACTTGAGCGATGGCGACGAAAACCGCATTGCAAGTTGGACAGATGGTTATGTTTTTCGAGCCACCAATTTAACCGAGCGTTTATCATTCGCTCCAACGTCTTACAGATGACACTTGTCAGGCAAATGGGGCGGTAGCTTGCGGTCCTTTCCGGGTCGAGGGATGGGGATGACAATACCCTCTCGCCAGGAGGAAGGGAAAACCCGCTCATGCCAAATGCGGTTATAGATGTTTAGAAGGAAGCATAGCGCCTCAGATGGAAGATGTAGCAGCATCTGTCGGTGTACGTCATCGGGACCTGGAGAGGAATCCTTTGCTAACGCCAGAGAATGGGCGAGCTCGGCTGCGGTAAAGGGTTGGTTGTACGGCTCGGTGCAGTCACTATTAAAATTAAGTGGTACCCGCTCCGCCTTTTCCTTAATAGGCAGGAAGAGAGCGTCATAGCGGGCAGTTTGGCTCGTGGCAGCAAATGTGGTAGCTAGGGCTTCAGCTATGTCCTGCTCGGTGGTGCACATGGATCCGTTGATGGCAAGGCCGGGAATTACCGTCCGGCGATACTTGCCATACATCCGCCGAACAGCTGACCATACTTGTTGGGTAGAGCAGCGCCGGGAAAGCGAAGACACATAGGCTTCCCAGGATTTACGTTTTGCGTTGCGCAGTATGAAGCGTGCCCTAGCGCGAGAACGTTTGAAGGCGACGAAGTTCGCTTCCGTCGGGTGCCGCTGAAAAATGCGCAAAGCACGTTTGCGTGCTTTGACAGCCAAACTACATTCCTCGGACCACCACGGTACAGGAATACGACGTGGTGTAGGTGAGCCTCGAGGAATGCTGGATTCTGCTGCGAGCAGGATCGAGCAAGTAAAATATTCGACCATTTCGTCGATGGTGTCGAAACCATGGTCGATGAGGTGTATGAGGGATTGGAATTTTCCCCAGTTAGCTTTGGAAATAATCCAGCGAGGATGTCGAGAAGGTACACATTGGCGGCCAGAAAAATGAATGTCAATGGGGTAATGATCACTGCCGAAGAGGTCGGAAACTACTGACCACTCAAGTAGTGGTACTAATGATGGACTGCAGAAAGAAAGGTCTAGTACGGAATGTGTACCATAAGCGGATGATAGGAATGTCGGGTCACCAGTATTTAGCAGAAGCAGTTCAGACTTATCGAAGACGTCTACGAGGAGGCATCCACGGGCGTCATCGGTGTCTGATCCCCAGAGCGTGTTGCTTGCATTCAAATCTCCCACAAGGAGTAGTGGTGAGGGGAGCTGAGCCAATAGAGCTTGAAGATCACGCTCTGGAACTATACTGAGCGGCGGCAGGTACATGTTGCATATGGTAAAACTGATGCTCTGCAGCTGCAGCCGAACTGCCACAGCTTGCAATGGTGTGGTGAGAGGAACGAGGGCGGCGGAAATGTTAGGCGCCACTAAGGTAGCAACGCCACCGCTTGCACGCATACCTGCAAGAGAATCGCTTCTAAATGCCGAAAAAGAGTGAAGTTGTAACGAGTGATTGGGATGTAAGTGGGTTTCCTGGAGGCAAATTATTGACGGTGACCGTTGAGAAACTAAATATTGTAGGTCTTGAGCACGAGCTCGAAAACCATTGACATTCCACTGGATTATTTCCATGAAGAGTTTTTAACGGGCCGTTTTAACTTTTTTCTTGACCTTGGCTGACTTGGGCCCTACGACTCGAAAATCGTTAGCCTCCTGTGACTCCGCTGAGGTTCGGGAGTCAGAACTCCTACGGCTCGTAGAACGAGACCGGGATCTAATCGAAGGCGAGCGACTTCGCGATCTATGTTGTGGCCGGGATCGGTTTTTTACTATTACCACTGGATTGTTATTACTCGGTGATGGCTTGGTGGCGGGAGTCTGTACGGCTGAAACGGAGGCTGTGCTGGTGGATATACAAGCAGTCTGAGACGTGGGTTTAATGGCTAGAAAGTCAGTCTGCGTGGAGGCGTGGGCGACAGGGACGTGTTGAACAGCAACAGTGGTGTTGGGAGTACGGCGAGCTGCTGATGCATATCCAGTAGTAGTGTTAGGAGGCTTCAGTTGTTCGAAGCGCCACCGTGCCTCTGGAAAAGTCAGGCGTTCCTTTACACGTAGCTCCTGAATGCTCTTTTCGTCCATGAATCTAGGGCACTGTCGCGAACTAGAGGGGTGACTGCCGCCACAGTTCACGCAACAAGGTGTCCGACTGCAGTTTGGATCGTCGTGCTTCGGTAGGCCACATTGCTCACAAAGAGCAGGATTTGTACATGTGACCTTAGTATGTCCGAACCGCTGACATTGGAAACAGCGCATGGGGTTCGGAACATACTGGCGGACGCTAGCACGTTCATAGCCGCAATAGATGTACTCGGGTAGCTTAGTCCCGGCGAAAGTAAGAAAGACCGTACGTAGCGGGTACTCCTTGCCATCTTGTTTTCGAGTAAGCCGGTACGCCTGACAAACGAGTTGGTCGGAGAGGCAACTTACTATTTCCTCATTCGCAAGACCATCCAAGCTGGAGGTGGTGACTACTCCTCTGCAGGTGTTAAGGGTTTTGTGTGGGGCTACCCGGATCGGGTAGGAGCCCAACAAAGTCGCCTTTTGCAGTTTTTTAGATTGGTCCGCTGTTGTGGTCTCTAATAGTAAGCTGCCGTCTCGAAGTCGGGTAGCGTTTTTTACAGGGCCACTGATTTTATCAAGCTCACGTTTTATATAGAATGGACTAATGTCTTTAAAGGTTTTGCCATCACATGCCAAGGTCATCAATAAATATGGGTCAATGCAAGAGGTTTTGCGCGGAGACATGATGATATAGACCCCCATCCGGAACCGTCGGCGTCAGCCTGCCATCCGGGGGTTAAAGAAAAAAGACACCGAATCTTCACGGTCTGTGCCGTCATGGGGACCCCACCCATGACCGATCTCATTTGTACTTCAGAAAAGCTACCCTTCAATATCCACTGCTTGTCCGTATGGGTAAACCGTTCACCACGCACACCCCGGCTTTATGCCCCTACCACAGGAATAACCGCCTGTGGCTCCCCACTTTAGGCCGCGCTGCGCATAAAGGGCACACGCGGATTCAGGGGACTTGTGGTTGATTACACCGGGGTTCCGTCAGCGGTAACACGTCCGGTCCGTGATACTAACCCAACGGCAAAACGCGGCCGTCGGGAGATTACCACAGACCGGGCCCTCAGGGAGCTACGTGGGTGTACTTGACGGTGTGGACGGGCTCCGCACCTAAGGCTACACATAGGGGCAGTGCGAAGGGTCCGCTCAACCTTCACTTTTGAGACCTCCGGAGAGCACACATGTCGGAAGCCGCGCTGAAAACCGTGGGACAGAACCACGGAGATAGGAAAGATCCCTGCTGGTGAGACAGGAGTTATAAACCTAAGACCTTAAGTGCTAATAATTATAATAAAAAACTAGAAGGGGAAGAAGGTGATGCTTACTGACAAGCAGTAGCTACACGTGGCACAGTTGATGGAGATGAAGGGGATGAATTGAGGGTGAATGGCTAGGGACCCCGGGATCGCCAATCCCGTACCTACCGTGGTAGGTCCCTGGGGGAAAATACCAGAGCCTCTTCTGCCAGTTTTCGGGGTTACTGATGGGCCTTCTCGGCAGCCGTAGCGGTCGTGGGGTACACCAAGTCCCCACCGTACATCACCCCATCAGTCAGTCCCCTACTTCCTGTTGCCCACCCCTCGGGACGAGGACCGCAGAGGTTGGATTTTGAGGGGCGCAAATGTGGTAGCTAGGCCTTCAGCTATGTCCTGCTCGGTGGTGCACATGGAACCGTTGATGGCAAGGCCGGGAATTATCGTCCGGCGATACTTGCCATACATCCGCCGAACAGCTGACCATACTTGTTGGGTAGAGCTGCGCCGGGAAAGCGAAGACACATAGGCTTCCCAAGATTTACGCTTTGCGTTGCGCAGTATAAAGCGTGCCCTAGCGCGAGAACGTTTGAAGGCGACGAAGTTCCCTTCTGTCGGGTGCCGCTGAAAAATGCGCAAAGCACGTTTGCGTGCTTTGACAGCCGAACTGCATTCCTCGGACCACCACGGTACAGGGATATGACGTGGTATAGGTGAACCTCGAGGAATGCTGGATTCTGCTGCGAGC
Organism: Mantis religiosa; assembly: GCA_030765055.1. Lineage (NCBI taxonomy): Eukaryota > Metazoa > Arthropoda > Insecta > Mantodea > Mantidae > Mantis > Mantis religiosa. Next base: position 8,836,703 of record JAUKNK010000016.1, read on the forward strand.
AGGATCGAGCAAGTAAAGTGTTCGACCATTTCATCGATGGTGTCGAAACTATCGTCGATGAGGTGTATGAGGGATTGGAATTTACCCCAGTTAGCTTTGGAAATAATCCAGCGAGGATGTCGAGAAGGTACACATTGGCGGCCAGAAAAATGAATGTTAATGGGGTAAGTGAGTGTGTGGCGTTTAAGGGCCCGTCGACAACAAGGTCATTTGGTTAAAAATGTAAAAAACCATAAAAACACACAAATGTTAAAAAAGACATTAAAACGATGTAAAGACTAATAATTTAAAATATTTAAAAGCAATAAATATAAAAACACAAGTCAGACTTGTTTATTAAAAGCTATTTCATAAACAAACCGCAGCGCCTTGTCCACGGCCACTGGGTCGTTACCTAAAACACCGTGCAAGTTAGTCCCCAAGCCCAAAGACTGGCGAACGCGGGCGTACTGCGGGCAGTCAAGCACAACGTGCCGCACCGTGAGGCGTACTGAACACGAGGCACACACAGGGGCCGGATCCCCTCTTAGCAGATGGCCATGAGTTGCTCGTGTGTGTCCAATTCTCAGCCGGGTGAGTATCACCTCGGCTCGCCGGTTATCCCTGCAGGAAGTCAGCCAGGGTTGTACGCTTTCCTTTATTGCCCGGAGTTGTGTGCCTTCTAAAGCTGTCCAGGATTGCTGCCAAGCAGATAGAAGCTGGCGACGGAAAAAACGTTGCACATCCTGGTACGGCACCGTAGTTGTTAAACTCCGGGGCAAACGGCAAGCAGACTTAGCAGCCGCGTCCGCCTCCTCGTTCCCGGAAATGCCCATATGCCCAGGGGTCCAAGTAAAAACAAAATGGTATCCTCGACCGAGCATTTGCGAGATCTGGGCCTGTATTTTTAAAACAAGAGAGTGAGCGGCAGTGTGCTGTTCCAAGGCCTGAAGAGCACTGAGAGAGTCGGAGCAAACAATAAAACAGCCAGGGGCTAACTTGCAAATAAAAAGGAGCATATAGTAAATGGCATACAGCTCTGCTGAAAAGACCGAATTTGAGTCCAGAAGTCGAAATTTGTGAGCCTCACCGTTAACGAAGAACGCGCAACCCGTAGCGTTACCTAACTGAGAACCGTCTGTAAAGACCGGAACATAGTTAGGGTAACGGCCCAGTAATTCGGCAAAAAGTTGTTGGAACACCGAATGTGGAGTAGCGAGTCTAGAATTGTTTGAAAGAGCGAGATCGAACTGCGCACGATTGAGCTGCCATGCAGCATAGGGGCAGAATGAATGAATGATGGTGGTTTAGGGCGCTCAACAGCGCGGTCATCAGCGCCCCTAAAAAGCTAATCATTACAAGACTAGATTAAAACAACCAAGTGGTGTCCAGCCTAAATAAAACACACACTTCGTGCGTCAAAACTAAAACATGCTTAAACACATTCGACAGTTAAAATGGATAGAATGTTAAAAGCTAAATTCTAAAATTGAGAGTATAAAAGAACTTAAAATCTTTGGCCACAGCTTTTTGGTCGTCCGCCAATACCTCTGGCAAGCTAGCCGGCAGCTGGAGGGACCGGCGAAGGCGAGCCAGGTTAGAGCAGCTAATTAAAGCATGGCGGACACAGAGGGCATCCCCGCAAAGCGGGCAAACAGGAGCGGGGTCCTTGTTAAAACGATAAGAATGCGTAAAGAAACAGTGGCCTATGCGCAACCGAGCCAAGTGCACTTCTTCTCGACGGGATGGACGGCAAGAGGTTACCCAACACACTGGGTCGTCCTTCACAGAGCGGAGCTTATTTCCGCGTAGAGCGGACCACTCTGCTCGGCAGGAGGACAACACGGCTATCCACATCACAAAACGGAAGTCCTCGGAAGAGACGAAGGGTACGCTGGTCTTTGGCTGAATGACAGCCGACTTTGCCGCCGAATCCGCCAGTTCATTCCCTGGTAAGCCAACGTGTCCAGGCACCCATGCACATACCACGCTAACACCCGAGGTGTCTAAAACGTGGAGGGCGTCCTGGGTTCGCTGTACAATGGGATGGTAGCTGTACAGCTGCCGAAGGCTTTGGAGTGCACTCAGGGAATCACTAAAAATAACGCAGTCGCCTATCTGGTGTCGTCGTACATATAAAACGGCTCGGTAGATCGCATAAATTTCAGCACTAAAAATTGAGGTGCAGCTGTGGAAACCGAATGTATAGGGTTCGGTGCCACAGACAAACGCACACCCTACACCTTCTGGGCTCTTGGAGCCATCAGAATAAATTAAAACCCGATCGTTAAAACGGCATAAAAATTCTAGGAAACACGTACGTATACTACTGGGAGCCATCAGTGACTTCTTGCACCGTGTCATGCCCAGATCCACGTGGGAAAATTCACGTAGCCAGGGTGGGTACACTCTCTCGCCCTTAAGGAACATTTTAGGCAGATGGAGGTGAAGCCTTGTAATAAGCTCCCGAAAACGAAAACCAGGTGGCTTTGGAAAACGGGAGGTGTTCCTATAACGGTCGTCTTGTGAGGTGTTGAAAAAAGGAACAAACGATGGATGCTTTGGCATGCAATGTAGACCACAGCCATAATTCCCTAGTAAAATATCACGCCGGCGCTGCAGAGGCGGTTCTGCAGCTTCGGCATACAGGCTTATGACTGGGCTAGTGGGAAAAGCCCCAATAGCAATACGAATGCCACGATTATGGACTGCGTCTAATTTTTTCAACACAGATGGACGTGCTGAGGCGTATATGATGCAACCATAGTCCAACTTGGAGCGAATGAGACTGCGGTAGAGTCGTAGCAACACCGTGCGGTCGGCTCCCCAGGACTTCCCACTGAGTACCCGCAGGATATTTAGGGAACGGGCACAGCTGGCCTTCAGTATAGGGGCAGATGGACGACCTCTCCACGCGAGGAATTCGGAGGCCATGCGAATGTAGTAGTTCCCGAAATCTTATTCCCACGGGGCGTGTCTGAGAACCAGGGCGCATATAACGGTGGACTAAATCTGGACAGAGAACTGGTTTAAAACTAGGATGATTGGGATAACTAGCCAACTTCGAGGCATATGAGCAGAGTAACAGCGAGCGACGAATATGGAGTGGAGGTTCGCCTGAGTCTGCATACAGGCAGTCGACTCGGCTGGTGCGGAAAGCTCCTGTGGCAAGGCGGATGCCAGTATGATGCACGGTGTCTAAAAGGCGAAGTTTAGAGGCGGTCGCTACGCCATAAATAAAACTGCCATAGTCCAGCTTGGACCGAACCAGATAGCGGTACAGCCTCAACATTACCGTGCGATCGCCCCCCCCCCAGATGCTCCAGATAATACCTTCAGCACCCGAAGAGAACGATCGCAAGAGGCTCGAAGGTGACGAATGTGGTGCTCCCAATTTAGTTATCGGTCCAAGTAGAGGCCCAAGAACTTCAGGTGCGAGACAAATGGCAGGGGTGTGCCGTTCAAATGAATATCAGGAGGCGGGTGAATACCTCGTAGGCGGTGAAAGTGGATACACTGCGTCTTCGCAGCTGAAAAACGGAAGCCGGTTTGAAGCGCCCAAGCTGCTAGCTGGGTGATGGTCAGCTGCAGTTGGCGCTCAATGTGATCTATGTTGGCAGACCTATAATAGACTGCGAAGACTTCAACATAGAGGGATGATGGAATTCCACTTCTAACGGCACTAGTGATGCCGTTAATCGCTACGGCAAAAAGGGTGACGCTCAAAATCGACCCTTGAGGTACACCGTTCTCCTGTATCCGCTCCCGTGATATCGTGTTTCCTATGCGAACCCGAAAACGGCGCAGTTTTAAAAAGTTGCATAGGAATTCGGGTAGATGACCACGCATACCGTAACCATGTAGGTTACGGAGTATGCCGTACCGCCAGGTGGTGTCATAAGCCTTCTCCAGGTCGAGGAACACGCCCACGGCGTGCTGTTTCAGTAGAAACGCATCGGAAATATACCCCTCTAGACGTGTTAGATTATCGACACTTGAGCGATGGCGACGAAAACCGCATTGCAAGTTGGACAGATGGTTATGTTTTTCTAGCCACCAGTTTAGCCGAGCGTTTATCATCCGCTCGAAGGTCTTACAGATGACACTCGTCAGGCAAATGGGGCGGTAGCTAGATGGTAGCGTGCGGTCCTTTCCGGGTCGAGGGATGGGGATGACGATACCCTCTCGCCAGGAGGAAGGGAAAACCCGCTCATGCCAAATGCGGTTATATATGTTTAAAAGAAAACAGCGCCTCAGATGGAAGATGTAGCAGCATCTGTCGGTGTACGTCATCGGGACCTGGAGAAGAATCCTTTGCTAACGCTAGAGAATGGGCGAGTTCGGCTGCGGTAAAAGGTTGATTGTACGGCTCGGTGCAGTCACTATTAAAATTCAGTGGTACCCGCTCCGCCTTTTCCTTAATAGGCAGGAAGAGAGCGTCATAGCGGGCAGTTTGGCAAGTAGCAGCAAATGTGGTAGCTAGGGCTTCAGCTATGTCCTGCTCGGTGGTGTACATGGAACCGTTGATGGCAAGGCCGGGAATTACCGTCCGGCGATACTTGCCATACATCCGCCGAACAGCTGACCATACTTGTTGGGTAGAGCTGCGCCGGGAAAGCGAAGACACATAGGCTTCCCAGGATTTACGTTTTGCGTTGCGCAGTATGAAGCGTGCCCTAGCGCGAGAACGTTTGAAGGCGACGAAGTTCCCTTCCGTCGGGTGCCGCTGAAAAACGCGCAAAGCACGTTTGCGTGCTTTGACAGCCAAACTGCATTCCTCGGACCACCACGGTACAGGGATACGACGTGGTGTAGGTGAACCTCGAGGAATGCTGGATTCTGCTGCGAGCAGGATCGAGCAAGTAAAATATTCCACTATTTCGTCGATGGTGTCGAAACCATCGTCGATGAGGTGTATCAGGGATTGGAATTTTCCCCAGTTAGCTTTGGAGATAATCCAGCGAGGATGTCGAGAAGGTACACATTGGCGGCCAGAAAAATTAATGTTAATGGGGTAATGATCACTGCCAAAGAGGTCGGAGAGTACTGACCACTCAAGTAGTGGTATTAATGACGGACTGCAGAAAGAAAGGTCTAGTACGGAATGTGTACCATAAGCGGATGATAGGAATGTCGGGTCTCCAATATTTAGCAGCAGCAGGTCAGACTTATCGAAGACGTCCACGAGGAGGCATCCACGGGCGTCATCAGCGTCTGATCCCCAGAGCGTGTGCTTGGCATTGAAATCTCCCACAAGGAGTAGTGGTGAGGGGAGCTGAGCCAATACAGCTTGAAGATCACGCTCTGGAACTATACTGAGCGGCGGCAGGTACATGTTGCAGATGGTGAAACTGATGCTCTCCAGCTGTATCCGAACGGCCACAGCTTGCATTGGTGTGGTGAGAGGAACGTTGGCGGCTGAGATGTTAGGCGCCACTAAGGTAGCAACGCCACCGCTTGCACGCATACCTGCAAGAGAGTCGCTTCTAAATGCAGAGAAAGAGTGAAGGTGCAACGAGTGATTGGGATGTAAGTGGGTTTCCTGGAGACAAATAATTGATGGTGACCGTTGAGAAACTAAATGTTGTAGGTCTTGAGCACGAGCTCGAAAACCATTGACATTCCACTGGATTATTTCCATAAAGAGTTTTTAGCGGGCCGTTTTAACCTTTTTCTTGACCTTGGCTGATTTGGGCCCTACGACACGAAAATCGTTAGCGTCCTGTGACTCCGCTGATGTTCGGGAGTCAGAACTCCTACGGCTCGTAGAACGAGACCGGGATCTAATGGAAGGCGAGCGACTTCGCGATCTATGTTGTGGCCGGGATCGGTTTTTAAAATTTACTACTGGATTGTTGTTACTCGGTGATGGCTTGGTGGCTGGAGTGTGTACGGTTGAAGCGGATGTAGTGCTGGTGGATATACAAACTGTCTGAGACGTAGGTTTAACGGCTGGAAAGTCAGTCTGCGTGGATGCGTGGGCGACAGGGACGTGTTGAACAGCAACAGTGGTGTTGGGAGTACGGCGAGCTGCTGATGCATATCCAGTAGTAGTAGCAGGCTTTAATTGCTCAAAGCGCCGTCGTGCCTCTGGAAAAGTCAGGCGTTCCTTTACACGTAGCTCCTGAATGCTCTTTTCGTCCATGAATTTTGGGCACTGTCGCGAACTGGAGGGGTGACTACCGCCACAGTTCACGCAACAGGGTGTTCGAGTGCAGTTTTGATCCTCGTGCTTCGGTAGGCCACATTGCTCACAAAGAGCAGGATTGGTACATGTGACCTTAGTATGTCCGAACCGCTGACATTGGAAGCAGCGCATGGGGTTCGGGACATACTGGCGGACGCTAGCACGTTCATAGCCGCAGTATATGTATTCGGGTAACTTCGTCCCAGCAAAAGTTAGGAATACCGTACGTAGTGGGTACTCCTTGCCATCTTGTTTCCGTGTTAAGCGGTACGCCTGACAAACAAGTTGGTCAGAGAGGCAACTTACAATTTCTTCGTTGGCAAGACCGTCTAAGCTGGAGGTGGCGACTACTCCTCTGCAGGTGTTTAGCGTTTTGTGTGGGGCTACCCGGATAGGGTAGGAGCCCAACAAAGTCGCTTTCTGTAGCTTCTTTGACTGGTCCGCACTTGTGCTCTCTAATAGTAAGCTGCCGTCCCGTAGACGCGTTGCGTTTTTGACAGGGCCACTGATCTTATCGAGTTCACGCTTTATGTAGAAGGGACTGATATCCTTAAACGTTTTGCCATCACATGCCAAGGTCATTACTATATACGGGTCGATGAAAGAGGTTTTGCGCGGATGCATTTTGAATAGGACCCCCATCCGGAACCGTCGGCGTCAGCCTGCCATCCGGGGGTTAAAGAAAAAAGACACCGAATCTTCACGGTCTGTGCCGTCATGGGGACCTCACCCATGACCGATCTCATTTGTACCTCAGAAAAGCTACCCTTCAAAATCCACTGCTTGTCCGTATGGGTAAACCGTTCACCACGCACACCCCGGCTTTATTCCCCTACCACAGGAATAACCGCCTGTGGCTCCCCGCTTTAGGCCGCGCATGCGTGTAATAGGCACACGCGGATTCAGGGGACTTGTGGTTGATTACACCGGGGTTCCGTCAGCGGTAACACGTCCGGTCCGTGATACTAACCCAACGGCAAAACGCGGCCGTCGGGAGATTACCACAGACCGGGCCCTCTAGGAGCTACGTGGGTGTACTTGACGGTGTGGACGGGCTCCGCACCTAAGGCTACACATAGGGGCAGTGCGAAGGGTCCGCTCAACCTTCACTTTTGAGACCTCCGGAGAGCACACATGTCGGAAGCCGCGCTGAAAACCGTGGGACAGAACCACGGAGATAGGAGAGATCCCTGCTGGTGAGACAGGAGTTATAAACCTAAGACCTTACGTGCTAATAATAATAATAAAAACTAGAAGAGGAAGAGTGTGATGCTTACTGACAAGCAGTAGCAGTGCGTGGCACAGTTGATGGAGGTGAAGGTGATGAAATGATGGTGAGTGGCTAGGGACCCCGGGATCGCCAAACCCGTACCTACCGTAGTAGGTCCCTGGGGAAAATTACCAGAGCCTCTTCTGCCAGTTTTCAGGGTTACTGATGGGCCTTCTCGGCAGCCGTAGCGGTCGTGGGGTACACCAAGTCCCCACCGTACATCACCCCATCAGTCAGTCCCCTACTTCCTGTTGCCCACCCCTCGGGACGAGGACCGCAGAGGTTGGATTTTGAGGGGCTAAAATCTCTAAAAGCAATAAAGTTAAAACGCGAGTCACACTTGTTTATTAAAACCTATTTCAGAAATAAACCGCAGTGCCTTGTCCACGGCCACTGGGTCGTTACCTAAAACACCGTGCAAGTTAGTCCCCAAGCCCAAAGACTGGCGAACGCGGGCGTACTGCGGGCAGTCAAGCAGTACATGCAGCACAGTGAGGCGTACTGCACATGGAGCACACACAGGGGCCGGTTCCCCTCTTAGCAGATGGCCATGAATTGCTCGTGTGTGCCCAATTCTCAGCCGGGTGAGTATCACCTCGGCTCGCCGGTTATCCCTGCAGGAAGTCAGCCAGAGTTGTACGCTTTCCTTTATTGCTCGGAGTTGTGTGCCTTCTAAAGCTGTCCAGGATTGCTGCCAAGCAGATAGAAGCTGGCGACGGAAAAAACGTTGCACATCCTGGTACGGCACCGTAGTTGTTAAACTCCGGGGCAAACGGCAAGCAGACTTAGCAGCCGCGTCAGCCTCCTCGTTCCCGGAAATGCCCATATGCCCAGGGGTCCAAGTAAAAACAAAATGGTATCCGCGACTGAGCATTTGCGAGATCTGGGCCTGTATTTTTAAAACAAGTGTGTGAGCGGCACTGTGCTGTTGCAAGGCCTGAAGAGCACTCAGAGAATCAGTGCAGACAATAAAAGAGCCAGGAGCTAACTTGCAAATAAAAAGGAGCAAATAGAAGATGGCATACAGATCTGCTGAGAAGACCGAAGTTGAGTCCAGAAGTCGAAATTTGTGAGCCTCACCGTTAACGAAGAACGCGCAACCCGTAGCGTTACCTAAATGAGAACCGTCTGTAAAGACCGGAACATAGTTAGGGTAACGGCCCAGTAATTCGGCAAACAGTTGTTGGAACACCGAATGTGGAGTAGCGAGTCTAGAGTTGTTTGAAAGAGCGAGATCGAACTGCGCACGATTGAGCTGCCATGCAGGATAGGGGCAGATGGACGACCTCTCCACGCGAGGCATTCGGAGGCCATGCGAATGTAGTAGATCCCGAGATCTTATTCCCACGGGGCGAGTCCGTGGACCAGGGCGCATATAACGGTGGACTAAATCTGGACACAGAACTGGTCTAAAACAAGGATGATTGGGATAACTTGCCAACTTGGAAACGTATGAACAGAGTAACAGCGAGCGACGAATATGGAGTGGAGTGAGTGTGTAGGGTTTTAGGGCCCGTCGACAACAACGTCATTTGGGCCCTAAGTCAACACTAAAATCTAAAAGCCACACAAAGTTAAAAAATAAGATAAAATATAAACACTCAACTATTAAAAACACATTAAAACTCGTCCCAGTACTAAAACTTTAAAATCTCTAAAAGCAATAGATATAAAACACAAGTCATACTTGTTTATTAAAACCGATTTTAAAAATAAACCGCAGTGCCTTATCCACGGCCACTGGGTCGGCACCTAAAATACTGAGCAAGTTAGCTCCCAAGCCCAAAGACTGGCGAACGCGGGCGTACTGTGGGCAATCCAGTAAAATATGCCGCACAGTGAGGCGTACGGCACACGGAGCACACACTGGGGCCGGTTCCCCTCTCAACAAATGACCATGAGTACCTCGTGTGTGCCCAATTCTGAGCCGGGTGAGTATCACCTCGGCTCGCCGGTTATCCCTGCAGGAAGTTAGCCAGGGTCGTACGCTGTCTTTAATTGCCCGGAGTTGTGTGCCTTGTAAAGCTGTCCAGGAGTGCTGCCAAGCAGAGAGGAGTTGGCGACGGAAAAAACGTTGCACGTCCTGGAATGGCACTGTAGTTGTTAAACTCCGGGGCAAACGGCAAGCAGACTTAGCAGCCGCGTCCGCCTCCTCGTTCCCACAAATCCCAACATGGCCTGGGGTCCAAGTAAAAACAAAATTGTATCCGCGACTGAGCATTTGCGAGATCTGGGTCTGTATTTTTAAAACCAGTGTGTGAGCGGTAGTGTGCTGTTGTAAGGCCTGAAGCGCACTTCGACAGTCAGTGCAGATGATAAAAGAGCCAGGAGCTAACTTGCAAATAAAAAGGAGCAAATAAAAGATGGCATATAGCTCTGCTGAGAAGACCGAAGTGGAGTCCAGAAGTCGAAATTTATGAGTCTCACCGTTAAGGAAGAATGCGCAACCCGTAGCGTTACCTAACTGGGAACCGTCTGTAAAGACCGGAACGTAGTTAGGGTAACGGCCCCGTAATTCGGCAAAAAGTTGTTGGAACACCGAATGTGGAGTAGCGAGTCTAGGGCTGTTTGAAAGAGTTAGATCGAACCGCGCACGATTGAGCTGCCATGCAGGATAAGGGCAGATGGACGACCTCTCCACGCGAGGCATTCGGATGCCATGGGAATGTAGGTGATCCCGAAATCTTATTCCCACGGGGCGTGTCCGAGAACCAGGGCGCATATAACGGTGGACTAAATCTGGACACAGAACTGGTTTAAAACAAGGATGATTGGGATGACTTGCCAGCTTCGAGACGTATGAGCAGAGTAACATCGAGCGACGAATATGCAGTGGAGGTTCGCCTGAGTCTGCATACAGGCAGCCGACTCGACTGGTGCGGAATGCTCCTGTGGCAAGGCGGATGCCAGTGTGATGCACGGTGTCTAAAAGGCGAAGTTTAGAGGCGGTCGCTGCGCCATAAATAAAACTGCCATAGTCCAGCTTGGACCGAACCAGAGAGCGGTACAGCCTCAACATTACCGTGCGAGCGCCCCCCCCCCCAAGATGCTCCAGATAATACCTTCAGCACCCGAAGAGAACGATCGCAAGAGGCTCGAAGGTGACGAATGTGGTGCTCCCAATTTAACTGTCGGTCTAAGTAGAGGCCCAAGAACTTCAGGTGTGAAACAAATGGCAGGGGTGTGCCGTTCAAATGAAGATCAGGAGGCGGGTGAATTCCTCGTAGGCGGTGAAAGTGGATACACTGCGTCTTCGCAGCTGAAAAACGGAAGCCGTTTTGAAGCGCCCAAGCTGCTAGCTGGGCAATGGTCAGCTGCAGTTGGCGCTCAATGTGATCTATGTTGGCAGACCTATAATAGACTGCGAAGTCGTCAACATAGAGGGATGATGGAATTCCACTTCGAACGGCACTAGTGATGCCGTTAATCGCTACGGCAAAAAGAGTGACGCTCAAAGTTGACCCTTGAGTTACGCCGTTCTCCTGTATCCCAAGGTCATCAATAAGTAAGGGTCAATGAAGGAGGTTTTGCGCGGAGACATGATGATATTGACCCCCATCCGGAACCGTCGGCGTCAGCCTGCCATCCGGGAGCTAAAGAGAGAAAGACACCGAATCTTCACGGTCTGAGTGAGTGAGTGAGTGTGTGCTGTTTAAGGGCCCGTCGACAACAAGGTCATTTGGGCCCTAAGTCAACACTAAAATCTAAAAGATACACAAATTAAGCTAAAAAGTAAAATAAAATAAAATCACTCAACTACTAAAAGCACATAAAAGAAGCCCATACCAAAACTAACAATTTAAAATCTTTAAAATTAACAAATTAAAATAACACTGAACTATTAAAAGTACATAAAAAACCCTGTTGCAAGTCTAATTTAAAATCGCTAAAATTAACACATATAAAATCCCAGTCAGACTTGTCTACTAAAACCAATTTCCGTAACGAACCGCAGTGCCTTAATCACGGCCACTGGGTCATCCCCTAAAATACTGGGCAAGTTAGCTTCCAAGCCTATTGATTGGCGAACGCGGGCGTACTGCGGGCAATCAAGCAGTACGTGCTGCACCGTGAGGCGTACTGCACACGGGGCACACACAGGGGCCGGTTCCCCTCTTAGTAGATGGCCATGTGTCGCTCGTGTGTGCCCAATTCTGAGCCGGGTGAGTATCACCTCGGCTCGCCGGTTATCCCTGCAGGAAGTTAGCCAGGGTCGTACGCTCTCCTTTATTGCCCGGAGTTGTGTGCCTTGTAAAGCTGTCCAGGATTGCTGCCAAGCAGATAGTAGGTGGCGACGGAAAAAACGTTGCACATCCTGGTATGGCACAGTAGTTGTTAAACTCCGGGGCAAACGGCAAGCGAGCTTTGCAGCCGCGTCCGCCTCCTCGTTTCCGGAAATCCCCACATGGCCTGGGATCCAAGTAAAAACAAAATTGTACCCGCGCATGAGCATTTGCGAGATCTGGGCCTGTATTTTTAAAACGAGGGTCTGAGCGGCAGTGTGCTGTTGCAAGGCCTGAAGCGCACTCAGAGAGTCAGTGCAGACAATAAAAGAGCCAGGAGCTAACTTGCAAATAAAAAGGAGCAGGTAGAGGATGGCATACAACTCTGCTGAGAAGACCGAAGTAGAGTCCAGAAGGCGAAATTTATGAGCCTCACCGTTAATAAAGAAAGCGCAACCCGTAGTGCTACCTAGCTGAGAACCGTCTGTAAAGACCGGAACATAGTTAGGGTAACGGCCCAGTAGTTCGGCAAAAAGTTGTTGGAACACCGAATGTGGAGTAGCGAGTTTAGAGTTGCTGGAAAGTGCGAGATCGAACCGCGCACGATCCAGTTGCCAAGCAGGATAAGGGCTGATGGACGACCTCTCCACGCGAGGCATTCGGAGGCCATGGGAATGTAGGAGATCCCGAAATCTTATTCCCATGGGGCGTGTCCGAGAACCAGGGCGCATATAACGGTGGACTAAATCTGGACTCAAAACTGGTTTAAAACAAGGATGATTGGGATAACTGGCCAACTTCGAGACGTATGAGCAGAGTAACAGCGAGCGACGAATATGGAGTGGAGGTTCGCCTGAGTCTGCATACAGGCAGTCGACTCGACTGGTGCGGAAAGCTCCTGTGGCAAGGCGGATGCCAGTATGATGCACGGTGTCTAAAAGGCGAAGTTCAGAGGCGGTCGCTGCGCCATAAATAAAACTACCATAGTCCAGCTTGGACCGAACCAGAGAGCGGTACAGCCTTAACATTACCGTGCGATCGCCCCCCCAAGATGCTCCAGATAATACCTTCAGCACCCGAAGAGAACGATCGCAAGAGGCTCGAAGGTGACGAATGTGGTGCTCCCAATTTAGTTATCGGTCCAAGTAGAGGCCCAAGAACTTCAGGTGCGGGACAAATGGCAGGCGTGTGCCGTTCAAATGAAGATCAGGAGGCGGGTGAATACCTCTTAGGCGGTGAAAGTGGATACACTGCGTCTTCTCAGCTGAAAAACGGAAGCCGGTTTGAAGCGCCCAAGCTGCTAGCTGGGTAATGGTGAGCTGCAGTTGGCGCTCAATGTGATCTATGTTGGCAGACCTATAATAGATAGCGAAGTCGTCAACATAGAGGGATGATGGAATTCCACTTCGAACGGCACTAGTGATGCCGTTAATCGCTACGGCAAAAAGGGTGACGCTCAAAATTGACCCTTGAGGTACGCCGTTCTCCTGTATCCGCTCCCGTGATATCGTGTTTCCTATGCGAACCCGAAAACGGCGAAGTTTTAAAAAGTTGCATAGGAATTCCGGTAGATTGATTGATTGATTGTGGTTAAGGGCGCTGAACAACGAGGTCATCAGCGCCCTGAAAAAGTAAGGAGGTTAAATATCAATAAAAAGGATCTAACAGAGATTCATCTGCTGCAAGATCTTGATTGGACGCTCACATATATTAAAATAGATAAAAAGAGCGTAAAACCATAAAAGCGTTAAAATCAATAAAACGATTGGTCCTAAATTCTAAAATTAGCAGTTAAAAAGAATGTTAAAACTTTGGCCACCGCTTCCTCGTCGTTCCCCAGCACCTCTGCCAAACCGTCCGGCAGCTGGAGAGATCTGCGGAGACGCGCTGTTCCGGAACACTCTAAAAGAACGTGGCGGACTGAGACAGCTGCATCGCAGAGCGGGCAGACTGGAGCACGGCTCTTGTTCAGCAAAAAGCTATGTGTAAAAAAGCAGTGGCCAATGCGCAACCGAGCCAAAGTGACCTCCTCACGGCGGGATCGACGGCAGGAAGTGGCCCAGGGAATCGGAAGATCTTTCACTGTCCGCAACTTGTTGCTTCGCAAAGCGGACCACGCGTTGTGCCAAGAGGACAGCACAGCACTTCGCAAGTATAACTTGATATCTTCCGCAGTAGCATGATGAATAGTTACACTCGGCAGTGTGGTTGCCATCTTCGCTGCCGAATCCGCCAGTTCGTTTCCTGCCAGGCCTACATGTCCAGGAACCCAAGCGCACACCACGCTAACGCCAGAGGCGTGTAAGACGTGGAGGGCGTCCTGGATAAGCTGCACAACAGGATGGTAACTGTACAGCTGCTGTAGGCTCTGAAGTGCACTAAGGGAGTCACTTAAAATAAGGCTGTCGCCTAGGTTGCGTTGACGTACATATAAAATGGCTCGGTAAATCGCATAAAGTTCAGCACTAAAAATAGAGGTGCTGCTATGGAAACCGAATGTATAGGGTTCGGTTCCATAGACGAAAGCACATCCAACCCCACTCGAGCTCTTGGAGCCATCAGTGTAGATTAAAACCCGATCAGTAAAGCAAGATAAATATTCTAAAAAACAAGTACGGATACTGCTGGGAGCCATTGAAGATTTCGCGTAGCGCGTCATGCCCAGGTCTATGTAGGATATTCCCCGCAGCCAAGGTGGATATACTCTCTCGCCCCTAGGAAACATCTCAGGCAGCTCCAATTCCGGTAGATGACCACGCATACCGTAACCATGTAGGTTACGGAGTATGCCGTACCGCCAGGTGGTGTCATAAGCCTTCTCCAGGTCGAGGAACACGCCCACGGCGTGCTGTTTCAGTAGGAAAGCATCGGAAATATACCCCTCAAGGCGTGTTAGATTATCGACACTTGAGCGATGGCGACGAAAACCGCATTGCAAGTTGGACAGATGGTTATGTTTTTCTAGCCACCAATTTAACCGAGCGTTTATCATCCGCTCGAAGGTCTTACAGATGACACTCGTCAAGCAAATGGGGCGGTAGCTAGATGGTAGCGTGCGGTCCTTTCCGGGTCGAGGGATGGGGATGACAATACCCTCTCGCCAGGAGGAAGGGAAAACCCGCTCATGCCAAATGCGGTTATAGATGTTTAAAAGGAAAGATAGCGCCTCAGATGGAAGATGCAGCAGCATCTGTCGGTGTACGTCATCAGGACCTGGAGAAGAATCCTTTGCTAACGCCAGAGAATGGGCGAGCTCGGCTGCGGTAAAAGGTTGGTTGTACGGCTCGGTGCAGTCACTATTAAAATTAAGTGGTACCCGCTCCGCCCTTTCCTTAATAGGCAGGAAGAGAGCGTCATAGCGGGCAGTTTGGCTCGTGGCAGCAAATGTGGTAGCTAGGGTTTCAGCTATTTCCTGTTCGGTGGTGCACATGGAACCGTTGATGGCAAGGCCGGGAATTACCGTCCGGCGATACTTGCCATACATCCGCCGAACAGCTGACCATACTTGTTGGGTAGACCTGCGCCGGGAAAGCGAAGACACATAGGCTTCCCAGGATTTACGCTTTGCGTTGCGCAGTATAAAGCGTGCCCTAGCGCGAGAACGTTTGAAGGCGACGAAGTTTCCTTCCGTCGGGTGCCGCTGAAAAATGCGCAAAGCACGTTTGCGTGCTTTGACAGCCAAACTGCATTCCTCGGACCACCACGGAACAGGGATATGACGTGGTGTAGGGGAACCTCGAGGAATGCTGGATTCTGCTGCGAGCAGGATCGAGCAAGTAAAATATTCGACCATTTCGTCGATGGTGTCGAAACCGTCATCGATAAGGTTTATCAGGGAATGGAATCTTCCCCAATTAGCTTTGGAAATAATCCAGCGAGGATGTCGAGAAGGTACACATTGTCGGCCAGAAAAATGAATGTTAATGGGGTAATGATCACTGCCAAAGAGGTCGGAAAGTACTGACCACTCAAGTAGTGGTACTAATGACGGACTGCAGAAAGAAAGGTCTAGTACGGAATGTGTACCATAAGCGGATGATAGGAATGTCGGGTCACCAGTATTTAGCAGAAGCAGGTCAGACTTATCGAAGACGTCTACGAGGAGGCATCCACGGGCGTCATCGGTGTCTGATCCCCAGAGCGTGTGCTTGGCATTCAAATCTCCCACAAGGAGTAGTGGTGAGGGGAGCTGAGCCAATAGAGCTTGAAGATCACGCTCTGGAACTATACTGAGCGGCGGCAGGTACATGTTGCATATGGTAAAACTGATGCTCTCCAGCTGTAGCCGATCGGCCACAGCTTGCAATGGTGTGGTGAGAGGAACGTGGGCGGCTGAGATGTTAGGCGCCACTAAGGTAGCAACGCCACCGCTTGCACGCATACCTGCAAGAGAGTCGCTTCTAAATGCAGAGAAAGACTGAAGGTGTAACGAGTGATTGGGATGTAAGTGGGTTTCCTGGAGACAAATAATTGATGGTGACCGTTGAGAAACTAAATGTTGTAGGTCTTGAGCACGAGCTCGAAAACCATTGACATTCCACTGGATTATTTCCATGAAGAGTTTTTAATGGGTCGTTTTCACCTTTTTCTTGACCTTGGCTGACCTGGGCCCTACGATTCGAAAATCGTTAGCCTCCTGTGACTCCGCTGATGATCGGGAGTCAGAACTCCTACGGCTCGTAGAACGAGACCGGGATCTAACAGAAGGCGAGCGACTTCGCGATCTATGTTGTGGTCGAGATCGGTTTTTCGCATTTCCTACGGGATGGTTGTTACCCGCTGATGGTTTGGTGGCTGGATGATGGAATTCCACTTCGAACGGCACTAGTGATGCCGTTAATCGCTACGGCAAAAAGAGTGACGCTCAAAGTTGACCCTTGAGTTACGCCGTTCTCCTGTATCCCAAGGTCATCAATAAGTAAGGGTCAATGAAGGAGGTTTTGCGCGGAGACATGATGATATTGACCCCCATCCGGAACCGTCGGCGTCAGCCTGCCATCCGGGAGCTAAAGAGAGAAAGACACCGAATCTTCACGGTCTGAGTGAGTGAGTGAGTGTGTGCTGTTTAAGGGCCCGTCGACAACAAGGTCATTTGGGCCCTAAGTCAACACTAAAATCTAAAAGATACACAAATTAAGCTAAAAAGTAAAATAAAATAAAATCACTCAACTACTAAAAGCACATAAAAGAAGCCCATACCAAAACTAACAATTTAAAATCTTTAAAATTAACAAATTAAAATAACACTGAACTATTAAAAGTACATAAAAAACCCTGTTGCAAGTCTAATTTAAAGTCGCTAAAATTAACACATATAAAATCCCAGTCAGACTTGACTACTAAAACCAATTTCCGTAACGAACCGCAGTGCCTTAATCACGGCCACTGGGTCATCCCCTAAAATACTGGGCAAGTTAGCTTCCAAGCCTATTGATTGGCGAACGCGGGCGTACTGCGGGCAATCAAGCAGTACGTGCTGCACCGTGAGGCGTACTGCACACGGGGCACACACAGGGGCCGGTTCCCCTCTTAGTAGATGGCCATGTGTCGCTCGTGTGTGCCCAATTCTGAGCCGGGTGAGTATCACCTCGGCTCGCCGGTTATCCCTGCAGGAAGTTAGCCAGGGTCGTACGCTCTCCTTTATTGCCCGGAGTTGTGTGCCTTGTAAAGCTGTCCAGGATTGCTGCCAAGCAGATAGTAGGTGGCGACGGAAAAAACGTTGCACATCCTGGTATGGCACAGTAGTTGTTAAACTCCGGGGCAAACGGCAAGCGAGCTTTGCAGCCGCGTCCGCCTCCTCGTTTCCGGAAATCCCCACATGGCCTGGGATCCAAGTAAAAACAAAATTGTACCCGCGCATGAGCATTTGCGAGATCTGGGCCTGTATTTTTAAAACGAGGGTCTGAGCGGCAGTGTGCTGTTGCAAGGCCTGAAGCGCACTCAGAGAGTCAGTGCAGACAATAAAAGAGCCAGGAGCTAACTTGCAAATAAAAAGGAGCAGGTAGAGGATGGCATACAACTCTGCTGAGAAGACCGAAGTAGAGTCCAGAAGGCGAGTGAGTGAGTGAGTGAGTGTGTGTTGTTTAGGGGCCCATCGACAACAAGGTCATTTGGGCCCAAAGTCAATACTAAAACTTAAAAGCTATAAAAATTATGCTAAAAAAGGTAAAATACAGTAAAACACTCAACTGCTAAAATGGCATTAAAAACGAGCTAAAGACTAATACTTTAAAACTCTAGAAGTAATAAATGTAAAATACAAGTCAGACTTGCTGGTTAAAACCAATTTTAAAAACAAACCGCAGTGCCTTATCCACGGCCACTGGGTCGTCCGCTAAAACACTGCACAAGTTAGCTCCCAAGCCCAAAGACTGCCGAACTCTGGCGTACTGCGGGCATTCGATTAATATATGCCGCACAGTGAGGCGTACTGAACACGAGGCACACACAGGGGCCGGTTCCCCTCTTAGCAGATGGCCATGAGTTGCTCGTGTGTGCCCAATTCTCAGCCGGGTGAGTATCACCTCGGCTCGCCGGTTATCCCTGCAGGATGTTTGCCAGGGTTGTACGCTCTCCTTTATACCCCGGAGTTGTGTGCCTTCTAAAGCTGTCCAGGAGTGCTGCCAAGCAGATAGTAGTTGGCGACGGAAAAAACGTTGCACATCCTGGAATGGCATCCGAGTTGTTAAACTCCGGGGTAAACGGCAAGCGGACTTAGCAGCCGCGTCCGCCTCCTCGTTGCCGGATATCCCCACATGGCCTGGGGTCCAAGTAAAAACAAAATTGTATCCGAGACCGAGCATTTTCGAGATCTGGGTCTGTATTTTTAAAACCAGTGTGTGAGTGGCAGTGTGTTGTTGCAAGGCCTGAAGCGCACTTAGGCAGTCAGTGCAGACGATAAAAGAGCCAGGAGCTAACTTGCAAATAAAAAGGAGCAAATAAAAGATGGCATACAGTTCTGCGGAAAAAACTGAAGTGGAGTCCAGAAGGCGAAATTTGTGAGCCTCACCGTTAACGAAGAACGCGCAACCCGTAGCGTTACCTAACTGGGAACCGTCTGTAAAGACCGGAACATAGTTAGGGTAACGGCCCAGCAATTCGGCAAAAAGTTGTTGGAACACCGAATATGGAGTAGCGAGCCTAGAGTTGCTTGAAAGAGCGAGATCGAACACCGCACGATCGAGCTGCCATGCAGGATAAGGGCAGATGGACGACCTCTCCACGCGAGGCATTCGGAGGCCATGGGAATGTAGGAGATCCCGAAATCTTATTCCCACGGGGCGAGTCCGAGAACCAGGGCGCATATAACGGTGGACTAAATCTGGACACAGAACTGGTTTAAAACAAGGATGATTGGGATGACTTGCCAACTTTGAAACGTATGAGCAGAGTAACAGCGAGCGACGAATATGGAGTGGAGGTTCGCCTGAGTCTGCGTACAGGCAGTCGACTCGACTGGTGCGGAAAGCTACTGTGGCAAGGCGGATGCCAGTATGATGTACGGTGTCTAAAAGGCGAAGTTTAGAGGCGGTCGCTGCGCCATAAATAAAACTGCCATAGTCCAGCTTGGACCGAACCAGAGAGCGGTACAGCCTCAACATTACCGTGCGATCGCCCCCCCAAGATGCTCCAGATAATACCTTCAGCACCCGAAGAGAACGATCGCAAGAGGCCCGAAGGTGACGAATGTGGTGCTCCCAATTGAGTTGGCGGTCCAAGTAGAGGCCCAAGAACTTCAGGTGCGAGACAAATGGCAGGGGTGTGCCGTTCAAATGAATATCAGGAGGCGGGTGAATACCTCGTAGGCGGTGAAAGTGGATACACTGCGTCTTCTCAGCTGAAAAACGGAAGCCGTTTTGAAGCGCCCAAGCTGCTAGCTGGGTGATGGTCAGCTGCAGTTGGCGCTCAATGTGATCTATGTTGGCAGACCTATAATATACTGCGAAGTCGTCAACATAGAGGGATGATGGAATTCCACTTTTAACGGCACTAGTGATGCCGTTAATCGCTACGGCAAAAAGGGTGACGCTCAAAATCGACCCTTGAGGTACACCGTTCTCCTGTATCCGCTCCCGTGATATCGTGTTTCCTATGCGAACCCGAAAACGGCGAAGTTTTAAAAAGTTGCATAGGAATTCCGGTAGATGACCACGCATACCGAAACCATGTAGGTTACGGAGTATGCCGTACCGCCAGGTGGTGTCATAAGCCTTCTCCAGGTCGAGGAACACGCCCACGGCGTGCTGTTTCAGTAGAAACGCATCGGAAATATACCCCTCAAGGTGAGTTAGATTATCGACACTTGAGCGATGGCGGCGAAAACCGCATTGCAAGTTGGACAGATGGTTATGTTTTTCTAGCCACCAATTTAACCGAGCGTTTACCATTCGCTCGAATGTCTTACAGATGACACTCGTCAGGCAAATGGGGCGGTAGCTAGATGGAAGCGTGCGGTCCTTTCCGGGTCGAGGGATGGGGATGACAATACCCTCTCGCCAGGAGGAAGGGAAAACTCGCTCATGCCAAATGCCGTTATAGATGTTTAACAGGAAACATAGCGCCTCAGATGGAAGATGTAGCAGCATCTGTCGGTGTACGTCATCGGGACCTGGAGAAGAATCCTTTGCTAATGCCAGAGAATGGGCGAGCTCGGCTGCGGTAAACGGTTGGTTGTACGGCTCGGTGCAGTCACTATTAAAATTTAGTTGTACCCGCTCCGCCTTTTCCTTAATAGGCAGGAAGAGAGCGTCATAGCGGGCAGTTTGGCTAGTAGCAGCAAATGTTGTAGCTAGGGCTTCTGCTATGTCCTGCTCGGTGGTGCACATGGAACCGTTGATGGCAAGGCCCGGAATTACCGTCCGGCGATACTTGCCATACATCCGCCGAACAGCTGACCATACCTGTTGGGTAGAGCTGCGCCGGGAAAGCGAAGACACATAGGCTTCCCAGGATTTACGTTTTGCGTTGCGCAGTATGAAGCGTGCCCTAGCGCGAGAACGCTTGAAGGCGACGAAGTTCCCTTCCGTCGGGTGCCGCTGAAAAACGCGCAAAGCACGTTTGCGTGCTTTGACAGCCAAACTGCATTCCTCGGACCACCACGGTACAGGGATACGACGTGGTGTAGGTGAACCTCGAGGAATGCTGGATTCTGCTGCGAGCAGGATCGAGCAAGTAAAATATTCCACCATTTCGTCGATGGTGTCGAAACCATCGTCGATGAGGTGTATCAGGGATTGGAATTTTCCCCAGTTAGCTTTGGAAATAATCCAGCGAGGATGTCGAGACGGTACACATTGGCGGCCAGAAAAATGTATGTTAATGGGGTAGTGATCACTGCCAAAGAGGTCGGAAAGTACTGACCACTCAAGTAGTGGTACTAATGACGGACTGCAGAAAGAAAGGTCTAGTACGGAATGTGTACCATAAGCGGATGATAGGAATGTCGGGTCACCAGTATTTAGCAGAAGCAGGTCAGACTTATCGAAGACGTCTACGAGGAGGCATCCACGGGCGTCATCGGTGTCTGATCCCCAGAGCGTGTGCTTGGCATTCAAATCTCCCACAAGGAGTAGTGGTGAGGGGAGCTGAGCCAATAGAGCTTGAAGATCACGCTCTGGAACTATACTGAGCGGCGGCAGGTACATGTTGCATATGGTAAAACTGATGCTCTCCAGCTGTAGCCGAACGGCCACAGCTTGCAATGGTGTGGTGAGAGGAACGTGGGCGGCTGAGATGTTAGGCGCCACTAAGGCAGCAACGCCACCGCTTGCACGCATACCTGCAAGAGAGTCGCTTCTAAATGCAGAGAAAGACTGAAGGTGTAACGAGTGATTGGGATGTAAGTGGGTTTCCTGGAGACAAATAATTGATGGTGACCGTTGAGAAACTAAATGTTGTAGGTCTTGAGCACGAGCTCGAAAACCATTGACATTCCACTGGATTATTTCCATGAAGAGTTTTTAATGGGTCGTTTTCACCTTTTTCTTGACCTTGGCTGACCTGGGCCCTACGATTCGAAAATCGTTAGCCTCCTGTGACTCCGCTGATGATCGGGAGTCAGAACTCCTACGGCTCGTAGAACGAGACCGGGATCTAACAGAAGGCGAGCGACTTCGCGATCTATGTTGTGGTCGAGATCGGTTTTTCGCATTTCCTACGGGATGGTTGTTACCCGCTGATGGTTTGGTGGCTGGAGTTTGTACGGTTGAAGCGGAGGTAGTGCTGGTGGATACACAAACAGACTGAGACGAAGGTTTAACGGCTAGAAAATCAGTCTGCGTGGATGCGTGGGCGACAGGGACGTGTTGAACAGCAACAGTGGTATTAGGAGTACGACGAGCTGCTAGTGCATATCCAGTAGTAGTGGTAGCAGGCTTCAGTTGTTCGAAGCGCCGTCGTGCCTCTGGAAAAGTCAGGCGTTCCTTTACACGTAGCTCCTGAATGCTCTTTTCGTCCATGAATTTTGGGCACTGTCGCGAACTGGAGGGGTGACTGCCGCCACAGTTCACGCAACAGTGTGTTCGACTGCAGTTTGGATCCTCGTGCTTCGGTAGGCCACATTGCTCACAAAGAGCAGGATTGGTACATGTGACCTTAGTATGTCCGAACCGCTGACATTGGAAGCAGCGCATGGGGTTCGGGACATACTGGCGGACGCTAGCACGTTCATAGCCGCAATATATGTATTCGGGTAACTTCGTCCCAGCAAACGTTAGAAATACCGTACGTAGTGGGTACTCCTTGCCATCTTGTTTCCGTGTTAAGCGGTACGCCTGACAAACAAGCTGGTCTGAGAGGCAACTTACTATCTCCTCATTCGCAAGACCATCTAAACTGGAGGTGGTGACTACTCCTCTACAGGTGTTCAGCGTTTTGTGTGGGACTACCCGGATAGGGTAGGAGCCCAACAAAGACGCTTTTTGCAGTTTTTTAGATTGTTCTGCAGTTGAGGTCTCTAACAGTAAGCTACCGTCTCGGAGACGCGTAGCGTTTTTTACAGGGCCACTGATTTTATCTAATTCACGTTTTATGTAAAATGGACTGACATCCTTAAACGTTTTGCCATCACAAGCCAAGGTCATCAATAAGTAAGGGTCAATGAAGGAGGTTTTGCGCGGAGACATGATATAGACCCCCTTCCGGAACCGTCGGCGTCAGCCTGCCATCCGGGGGTTAAAGAAAAAAGACACCGAATCTTCACGGTCTGTGCCGTCATGGGGACCTCACCCATGACCGATCTCATTTGTACGTCAGAAAAGCTACCCTTCAAAATCCACTGCTTGTCCGTATGGGTAAACCGTTCACCACGCACACCCCGGCTTTAGTCCCCTACCACAGGAATAACCGCCTGTGGCTCCCCGCTTTAGGCCGCGCATGCGTGTAATAGGCACACGCGGATTCAGGGGACTTGTGGTTGATTACACCGGGGTTCCGTCAGCGGTAACACGTCCGGTCCGTGATACTAACGCAACGGCAAAACGCGGCCGTCGGGAGATTACCACAGACCGGCCCCTCAAGGAGCTACGTGGGTGTACTTGACGGTGTGGACGGGCTCCGCACCTAAGGCTACACATAGGGGCAGTGCGAAGGGTCCGCTCAACCTTCACTTTTGAGACCTCCGGAGAGCACACATGTCGGAAGCCGCGCTGAAGACCGTGGGACAGAACCACGGAGATAGGAGAGATCCCTGCTGGTGAGACAGGAGTTATAAACCTAAGACCTTAAGTACTAATAATCATAATAAAAAACTAGAAGGGGAAGAAGGTGATGCATACTGATCAGCAGTAGCACAGCGTGGCACAGTTGATGGAGGTGAGGGGGATGAAATGAGGGTGAGTGGCTAGGGACCCCGGGTTCGCCAATCCCGTACCTACCGTAGTAGGTCCCTGGGGGAAAATACCAGAGCCACTTCTGCCAGTTTTCGGGGTTACTGATGGGCCTTCTCGGCAGCCGTAGCGGTCGTGGGTACACTAAGTCCCCACCGTACATCACCCCATCAGTCAGTCCCCTACTTCCTGTTGCCCACCCCTCGGGACGAGGACCGCAGAGGTTGGATTTTGAGGGGCTCACGGTCTGTGCCGTCATGGGGACCCCACCCATGACCGACCTCATTTGTACCTCAGAAAAGCTACCCTTCAATATCCACTGCTTGTCCGTATGGGTAAACCGTTCACCACGCACACCCCGGCTTTATGCCCCTACCACAGGAATAACCGCCTGTGGCTCCCCACTTTAGGCCGCGCTGCGCATAAAGGGCACACGCGGATTCAGGGGACTTGTGGTTGATTACACCGGGGTTCCGTCAGCGGTAACACGTCCGGTCCGTGATACTAATCCAACGGCAACACGGCCGTCGGGAGATTAACACACACCGGGCCCTCAAGGAGCTACGTGGGTGTACTTGACGGTGTGGACGGGCTCCGCACCTAAGGCTACACATAGGGGCAGTGCGAAGGGTCCGCTCAACCTTCACTTTTGAGACCTCCGGAGAGCATACATGTCGGAAGCCACGCTGAAAACCGTGGGACAGAACCACGGAGATAGGAGAGATCCCTGCTGGTGAGACAGGAGTTATAAACCTAAGACCTTAAGTGCTAATAATTATAATAAAAACTAGAAGGGGAAGAAGGTGATGCTTACTGACAAGCAGTAGCTACACGTGGCACAGTTGATGGAGATGAAGGGGATGAATTTAGGGTGAATGGCTAGGGACCCCGGGATCGCCAATCCCGTACCTACCGTAGTAGGTCCCTGGGGGAAAATACCAGAGCCTCTTCTGCCAGTTTTCGGGGTTACTGATGGGCCTTCTCGGCAGCCGTAGCGGTCGTGGGGTACACCAAGTCCCCACCGTACATCACCCGATCAGTCAGTCCCCTACTTCCTGTTGCCCACCCCTCGGGACGAGGACCGCAGAGGTTGGATTTTGAGGGGCTCACGCTTCCGTAAAACTACCAAGATTAGCTACATTAGAGTGCACAGCACTTAAAACTAATATCAATAATAGGACAGTCATGTTGGTGGCACTTTAAAAACCCCCACAACTACCACTTCATACACGAGACCTCGAGCAAATCCTCGCTATGGAGGAACATGTTATAATCGCAGGAGATTTCAACGCTCGGCACTCCTGGTGGCACGCACGCCGAGCAAACGCGGCAGGAAATCTAGTAGAGTTTATAACAGAAAATGACATCGAGGTGCACCTCCCGGATGACCCAACCTTTTGGCACAGATCAGGACGAGAGGATCCTGAAATTTTAGACTTCGTTATTTCAAAAAATATGGCGATTGCACAAAACCTAAAAGTGTATCACAGCCTGGATTCTGACCATCTACCTGTGCATTTCGAGATAAGAGGCGCCATTTCTGCCAGCACTCGTGGAAACAGGCAACGTGCTGACACGAACTGGGATGCTTTCATGCTTGCAATGCACAAAATGGCACAGCCCAAGCTGTCATACAGCAACGAGGCGGAGATAGATATCGCCGTTGAAAATTTCACCGCCTCGCTGCGTACGGCCAGAAATAGTGCCACCACATACACCACAAGCCCACCCAGTTTCTGCACATATCCAGAGGTGGAGCTTCTCATTGTTAGGCGAAGGCGCTTGATGAGGCTCTGGAGGCAAACCCGCCAGCTCGAATACAAAGTAGCAGCAAACTGGATGCGTAAAACCATTCGGCGTCAAATTCATATTAACAAAATTGACCAGTGGGAAACCAAAATGAAAAGTACCACACATTTGGGCCATTCCTTGTGGAAATTACTTCGGGCATTTAAGACCTCAAGCGATAACACCAGCACTGAGGCCCTTCATACTCGCCTCGGCCTGCAATTCTCCGCAGAGGAGAAAGCCGAGGTGTTCGCCGATTGTCTAAAAGACAGGTTCTCAGAAAACCCAACGGTAAACCCTGCCATAGAGCGGGAAGTAAACGAATGGGTACAAACATGGGTGGCGCGGAAGCGAGAGCAACCATTCCATCTTATTACGCCGCAGGAAGTTTACAAGCTCATTAGGTCAGTACCTAATGGGAAAGCCGCGGCCCTGACAGAGTGACTAATGAGGAACTTAAACACCTCCCGAGGAAAGCCCTGGTGCACCTAACAAAGATATTCAATGCTTCCTTGCAGCAAAACTTCTTCCCAGCAACTTGGAAGCTAGCCAAAGTAATAATGCTTAAAAAACCAGGGAAGAGCGCCAGGCAGCCTCAAAATTTCCGCCCCATTAGTCTCCTGTCAGTAATTGGTAAACTGCTAGAAAAACTCATCCTTTCTCGACTCAAAAATCACATTTCGGAAACAGATGAACTTTCAAAATCCCAATTTGGCTTTAGAAAAAGACACTCCACAGAACTACAACTTTTAAGACATACCGACGATATAACAGAGCAGTTTAACAATAAGGCTCCAACGTTGGCATTATTTTTGGACGTAGAAGCCGCTTTTGACCGGTGCTGGCACAAAGGCCTACTTTACAAGTTGCACCAACAATTTCCCGGACTCGAAAATTACCTATACCTGCTGCACAGTTTTCTAGAAAACACGCTTCTACGTCCAACTGGGCCGCTCCTCTTCACATGAGCGAACGATGCAAGCTGGCGTACCACAAGGGGCAATAATGTCACCATATTTGTATATATTGAATTCTAATGACTTTCCCGTGAATGCCAGATGTAAGGTCGCCATGTATGCTGACGACACCGCCATCTACAACCACCACAAAAATGCAAAATACGGGCTTTTGGAAATGCAGCGGTACACTGACCGCTTCCTCTCATGGTGTCATGATTGGAGAATCAAAATTAATGCCGAAAAATGCCAGCTGATATATTTCTCTAACCAGCCTAACCCTCCGGCCATGGACCTAACGGTCGGTGGGCAAAGATTGCACTGTCGTCAGCATGTTAAATACTTAGGTGTCACTATAGAGAGAAAACTACTCTGGAACGCCCACATACAAGATCATGCCAACAAAGGTCGGCAGAGACTAAAGGTATGCGCCCCCATCTTCCGTAGCAAGGAAGTAAAACTGAAAACTAAACTAATACTCTACAAATCATTTATTCTATCTGTGGTCCTCTACGCATGCGCAGCCTGGGCTCATGCATCGAAAACACATATAAGAAAGCTACAAACTCTGCAAAACCTAGGAATTTGACTCTGCTTCTAGACGTCGTGGAGTACACATCGTCTTCAGGAATTGGAGTTGCCAGCGTCCAGAACTTCGGAGTCAGCGAATTGCCACCATCGGGAGGGACCTTTCGGAAGCTCCCGGCATTTCGCTAAATCTCCAGGAAAAGGCAGCAGCGTGCGAGCGACAAGAACAACCTCCAAGAAAACAGCCGGCCAGCTCCACATCAGCCAGGCGAGGTACAAGGCCTAAGCAGCCAACAGTCTCTGACTGGAATCTAAGGCGCCTTCGGGTCTGAACCTCTGTTCTCACGCTTATTGGCACCCTTTAGCTGTTCTTTCTCTTACTCTGTACTATTTTCCTCTTTTCTATCTAATCTTAAGCCCCCTGTTAGGTAGTATTTAAGCTTTCTCTTACTCTTCTCACTTCCTATATATCGTTACGTAAATCAGATATTTATTTAACTGCTAACTCACTATAATTGTAACCTCCACCATGACCAAAAAGAGGCTCAAGAAGCAGTCACCAAGTGGGCTGCGGGTCACAAGACAAGCGGTTGTCAAGACCCAGCTGAACTTTGGCACTCCTG
This sequence comes from Mantis religiosa, assembly GCA_030765055.1. NCBI lineage: Eukaryota > Metazoa > Arthropoda > Insecta > Mantodea > Mantidae > Mantis > Mantis religiosa. The sequence goes on from JAUKNK010000016.1 coordinate 8,864,082, forward strand.
GATCACTTTCCATCCCAGCTGCTGCCACCCCGCTCTCACCGAACTCTGCCTCTCCATCCACTGCGAAACAGGCTTCTCCTCCCAGCAATCAAAGCCCAGTCCTCTCTGGCACTCCGGTCTCCCAGGCTGCCCGTGACACACCACTCCCCCCATCGAGATCATCCTCCACCACTTCATCTTCAGGCCGCATACCACAGACTAGCCCTCACCCACAGCCACTGTCCCCCATCCCAGGGCCTTCTTCGCCCGCTAACCCCGTCGGACTACCCTGTCCTAACAGCGCTCCATCACAAAACAGCAACCCATCCTCCGCCCCCATCTCTTACTCTCGAGCTGTGACGTCCCGTCTCCAAGCCCCGATATGTCTCCAAACAACATGTAACTCTGTTCCAGACGCTGTCGGAGTTCGATCGAGAGCACCCCAACGAGGGCTACCTGGTGACCCGGGCCTCGGTCTCCCGTGATTTCATGATCAGGACGAGATCGCCCCAGGACTACAAGATGATGTGCGCCTTCCTGAGGGACCGCCACATCACACACCAAATAACCGGCCACCGGGAGCACAACAGAGCTTCAGAGCCGTGCTGAAGCACATATACTATGACGGGGCGGCGGAGGCTATTAAGGCCGAGCTGCAGGCCGCGCACTTTTCAGTGCTGCGTGTGGTGCAGCTCAGACGGTTTGACCGGGCCCGAACGCCTCTACCGTTCTATCTGGTAGATGTTGCGACGGCGGATGACCTGGACCGCCTAAAACTAATTAGACACGTGCTCCATTTTCAGTTGAAGGTGGAGCCGTACAGACGGCCTGTCATCCCGGTGCAGTGCAGCCGCTGCCAGCAGCTCCGGCACACCGAAGGACGATGCACCGCGGCGACTGTGGTGTGCTCCAAGTGCACCGGGGGTCACGACTCGCGTGGCTGTGATGTGCCACCCCCCCGGAGGAAGTGCGCCCTATGCCTTGGCATGGGCCACGGGGCCAGGTACCGGGCTTGCCCGGAATACCAAAGGCAAGTTGCGGCGGCGCGCAACCTCCGGGAGGTGAACGGGCGTCCGGCTGGCGTGTCGGTGGCTCGGGAGGCGCGGGGAGCCGCTGCGGCGCGGACGCCGCCTGCGGCAGTGACGGTGCGCGGCGCGAGACGACTGCTCGACCCCGAGATCCAAGACTGCAGCCTCGGGAGCATCAACCCAGACAACAAAAACCGAGACCAGCACCACAAGCACCACCAACAGACGAAAGAGTTCTTCATCAAAGAAAAATGTACGACCAAGTACTGAGGACCGGGATGAGCGAGGACGACTTCAGAGAGACGTGCCTCCATATCTTTAAATCCCTGGTGGAAGCGGATTCGTCGGAGGCCCGCTCCCTTATGGCAACTTACAGGGACTTCATACAACTGCTTGTCACCCCCGGCTTCATTAGAACAGAACCATGAACAGACCAGGACACTTAAACTTACTGACATGGAACGCTAGAGAAAAAGAATGATGGTGGTTTAGGGCGCTCAACAGCGCGGTCATCAGCGCCCCTAAAAAGCTAATCATGACAAGACTAGATTAAAACAACCAAGTGGTGTCCAGCCTAAATAAAACACACACTTCGTGCGTCAAAACTAAAACATGCTTAAACACATTCGACAGTTAAAATGGATAGAATGTTAAAAGCTAAATTCTAAAATTGAGAGTATAAAAGAACTTAAAAACTTTGGCCACAGCTTTTTGGTCGTCCGCCAATACCTCTGGCGAGCCAGGTTAGAGCAGCTAATTAAAACATGGCGGACAGAGAGGGCATCCCCGCAAAGCGGGCAAACTGGAGCGGGGTCCTTGTTAAAACGATAAGAATGCGTAAAGAAACAGTGGCCTATGCGCAACCGAACCAAGTGCGCTTCTTCTCGACGGGATGGACGGCAAGAGGTTACCCAACACACTGGGTCGTCCTTCACAGAGCGGAGCTTATTTCCGCGTAGAGCGGACCACTCTGCGCGCCAGGAGGACAACACGGCTATCCGCATCACAAAACGGAAGTCCTCGGAAGAGACGAAGGGTACGCTGGTCTTTGGCTGAATGACAGCCGACTTTGCCGCCGAATCCGCCAGTTCATTCCCTGGTAAGCCAACGTGTCCAGGCACCCATGCACATACCACGCTAACACCCGAGGTGTCTAAAACGTGGAGGGCGTCCTGGGTTCGCTGTACAATGGGATGGTAGCTGTACAGCTGCCGAAGGCTTTGGAGTGCACTCAGGGAATCACTAAAAATAACGCAGTCGCCTATCTGGTGTCGTCGTACATATAAAACGGCTCGGTAGATCGCATAAATTTCAGCACTAAAAATTGAGGTGCAGCTGTGGAAACCGAATGTATAGGGTTCGGTGCCACAGACAAACGCACACCCTACACCTTCTGGGCTCTTGGAGCCATCAGAATAAATTAAAACCCGATCGTTAAAACGGCATAAAAATTCTAGGAAACACGTACGTATACTACTGGGAGCCATCAGTGACTTCTTGCACCGTGTCATGCCCAGATCCACGTGGGAAAATTCACGTAGCCAGGGTGGGTACACTCTCTCGCCCTTAAGGAACATTTTAGGCAGATGGAGGTGAAGCCTTGTAATAAGCTCCCGAAAACGAAAACCAGGTGGCTTTGGAAAACGGGAGGTGTTCCTATAACGGTCGTCTTGTGAGGTGTTGAAAAAAGGAACAAACGATGGATGCTTTGGCATGCAATGTAGACCACAGCCATAATTCCCTAGTAAAATATCACGCCGGCGCTGCAGAGGCGGTTCTGCAGCTTCGGCATACAGGCTTATGACTGGGCTAGTGGGAAAAGCCCCAATAGCAATACGAATGCCACGATTATGGTCTGCGTCTAATTTTTTCAACACAGATGGACGTGCTGAGGCGTATATGATGCAACCATAGTCCAACTTGGAGCGAATGAGACTGCGGTAGAGTCGTAGCAACACCGTGCGGTCGGCTCCCCAGGACTTCCCACTGAGTACCCGCAGGATGTTTAGGGAACGGGCACAGCTGGCCTTCAGTTGTGTAATATGCGAGGACCAGCTGAGCTTTCTATCAAGCACCAAACCAAGGAATCTCGTCTCGTCTGCAAATGGTAGTTTATGAGGTCCCAATCGGAGCGTAGGTGGTAATCGACTCCGATGGCGCCAGAAGTTCACGCAAATGCTTTTCTCAGCTGAGAAACGAAAACCGTTTCTTAAGCTCCAATCGAAAAGATTATCCAAGCATCGCTGTAAACGGCGCTCCAGAAACGGTGTTCGCTGGGAGGTACAGTAGACCGCAAAGTCGTCTACGAATAAGCAGGACGAGACTCCTGGAGGAACGCATTGCGAGATGGAGTTGATAGCGATGGCAAATAGCGTGACACTAAGTACCGAACCCTGGGGTACTCCATTCTCCTGAATAAAAGGAGTAGAATAAACCGAGCCGACCCTTACTCGGAAGGAGCGGTCCTTCAGGAACTCCTGAACAAAAACTGGCAGGCGACCACGAATGTTCCAGGAGTGCAGAGTGCGTAGTATTCCTACACGCCAACAGGTATCATAAGCCCGCTCTAAGTCAAAAAATATCCCGATGGTTTGGCACTTCTTAAGGAAGCCGTTCATTATTTGTGTCGAGAGCGACACAAGGTGGTCCACTGTTGAACGGCGTCGGCGGAAACCGCATTGGATGTTGGTTAGGTGATGTCGTTCCAGCCACCACATTAACCGTCCGTTAATCATGCGTTCCAGCACCTTGCATGTACAACTTGTGAGAGAAATAGGGCGGTAGCTGGAAGAGAGATGCCGGTCCTTTCCGGGCTTCAGTATGGGTATTATGGTGGCTTCTCGCCACCGTTCGGGGAAACTCCCTTCCACCCATATCCGATTATAGACCTCCAGCAGGAAGGTCTTGCCCTCAGGGGAGAGCTGTTGCAGCATTTGCATGTGGATTCCGTCCGGGCCCGGTGCAGATAGTCGCGAAGCTGAAAGGGCGTGTTCCAACTCTGCCATAGTGAAGAGGCGGTTGTAATCTTCACTATTTCTGGAATGAAAGCAGAGAGCTTGAGCTTCGACCTGAGCCTTAATGGACAGGAACTCAGGCGCGTAATTATCCGAGCTGGACACTTGAGCGAAAGCGCTGCCAAAAGTGTTAGCCACATCGGACGGATCCACAACGACCCCTGCACGTGTCTTCAGACCTGCAATCGGCATGTGTGTCGGTTTTCCGGCCACGCGCCTTAGCTTATTCCACACAACAGAGGAGGGTGTATGGCGATTAAAAGAAGATACAAAGGTATTCCACGATGCCTTTTTGCTGTCCCTAATTATTTGCCTGCACCTAGCACGCATTTTCTTGTAGGCAATCAGGTTATCCAAGGTAGGGTGTCTTTGGAAGAACCGCAGAGCGCGTCTGCGGTCACGAATAGCGTTCCGGCAATCAGGGGTCCACCACGGAACAGGAACTCGATGGGGAGCAGCACTAGAACGGGGAATAGCCCGCTCTGCTGCAGAAAGAATCTGCTCGGTGAGGTGTCCCACCAAGTCATTCACAGACTCGTGCTCGTAACTAAAAACAGCCAGCTGGGTGTAAAGGGCCCAGTTGGCATGATCGAAGCGCCAGGCCGGCCCACGGGTGGAGGTACGTATGGTACCAGGAGAGTCACGAGACATGGAAAGTGATCGCTAGAGTGCAAGTCAGAGATGATATTCCATTGTAAAGAGGCTGCTAGCTGTGATGAGCAAACCGCCAAATCAAGGTGCGACATGGAGTGGAATGCATCCGAAAGAAAGGTTGGTTCTCCGGTGTTCAGGAGAACCAGGTTATTGTTGTCCAGGAATTTCGCGATGACTTTACCTCTGGCACAAGATTTGGTGGAACCCCAGAGAGGGTGGTGGGCGTTGAAGTCTCCCACCAGCAGAAAAGGTGTGGGTAACTGCAGAATCAGGTCTTGCAGCTCAGTGAGTGAGAGGTCCTCAGAAGGTGGGGCATAGATAGAACAAAGGGTGAATTGTAACGACGGCAGGGTAATGTGGACAGCCACTGATTGAATGTCTGTTTGTAGAGGTAAAGCATCGAAGTATATATCATCTCTGACCAGCATTAAAGTGCCTCCGTGCGCTGGACTACCCTCTTCTGGTTCTACATCACACCGTATAGGGGTATACCGTGAGATGGTACAGGAGGCCGTGGGACGGAGCTTTGTCTCCTGCAAGCATACAGCCAAAGGTGTGTGCTTATGGAGCAACAGATCAAGCTCCGACCGACGCGTCCGGAGTCCCCGGATGTTCCAATATAGGATAGCCGTGGTGGTAGTGGAATAGGATATTATTAGCTAAGGCAGATTAAGATGACTTCGGTGGTGGCCGAATCAGTTTACCCTTCTTTTTCGGTGTTGGGCTAACACCTGGTATGTCCTGTTTATCCTGCCGCTTTTTAACAAGCATTCTGGCAGTGTGATCACCATCCTCCTGCTCCATTTCCTCTGCGGAAGAGGCCCCTTTCCCCATAGAGAACTTGGGTTCCAGAACCTCGAACCGATTGGAGACTGAGACCGACGAAGATGAAAGTTGTCGGTCCGATTCCTCACCAGAAGACTCAGAGGAAGAACTTCGAGATGCCTTCTTACCTTTCTTTTTCTTGGTCGTGCCACTCGTATCCTTGAGGAAATCTGATCTCTGATAGCTGGTCTTAAACTTTAGCGGCGGTGCATCGTAAACTACAGGTGTCTTAGTTTTTGTGGTTGGGGCAGATGTTTTTGATGGCGACAGTGCCGACTTCTTCGCCGATGCAGGTGAGGTAGATGTAGACGGTGACGGCTTTGACCGTTGCGGAGCTGGTGTGGCAGTGATAAGTCTGTCCGATATGGTGGCCTCACAATCGCTGGTTTGGGTTGCGATTTCCTTTTTCGGGACCGGCTTAGCTGCTATTGAGCTGTATGTACCGGACCTCGGTACGGACGGTTGACGAGTACGCAGAAGTTTCCGGGCTTCAGAGAAGGATATTTTCTCCTTAACCCGGATCTCCTGTATCGCCTTTTCCTCCAGGAAGCGTGGGCACTCTCGGTAGCTAGCGGGGTGTGCACCAGCACAGTTAACACATTTTGCCGGAGATGTGCAGGCATCTTCGTGTTTTGGCAGACCACACTCCACGCACATGGGCACACCAGTACAGAAATTGCTCGTATGGCCGAAACGCTGACAGTTGAAGCACCGCAGTGGACTAGGTATATAGGGTCTAATTTCAATGGTCTCATACCCTGCCCTGAGTCGTTGCGGGAGGTCTACCCGATCAAACGTCAGGAACAGGGTACGGGTAGGCACCAGTTCTCCACGCTCCCGTCGCTGCACCCGGTAAACAGCCGTTACGCCTTGGTCTTTTAGGTTCTCTACGATCTCCTCATTAGTCATGCCATCTAGAGCGCGGGTGTTGACTACTCCGCGCGAGGAGTTAAGGTTCTTATGCACACTGATGTTCACAGGGTAACTGCCCAAAAGGTTCGCCTTCATTATTACCGCTGCCTGGGAGACTGAATGAGCTTCTACCAGGAGCGTGCCATTCCGCGATCGAGTGCAGGATTTCACCGGACCAGCTATCTTGTCCAATCCCTTTTGTATGACAAAAGGGTTCAGAGACAGAAAAGTCTTCCCTTCTTCGGTTCTAGATACGACTAAGTAGCGAGGACCACAGACTTCAGCTACTTCTTTTCCACTAACCTTCACAGTTTTGAGTTTAATAGAGTGCACCATTGCGGTAAGGTCCTCCACCATTGCAGACGTCTCCGATGGCGTGCTCACATCCTGGGCGCCACCCCGGCTTAGGTGAGAGTCCTGGCCTGGACCTTGCTCACCCTAGGGTCACACCTCCCAGTGTAAAGACAGAGGGACCCAATCGCCTTCAGGAGTGTAACAGCTCATGCAATGGCCCCTCCCCGGGACTGACCTTTATCAGCGGATACGAGCACAGTCCTACATGGTAACAAGGGGCTGGGAGTTACGCGTTACCCAGTCACCCCTTGCGCTTCCCGCTCCGACCACCCGCGCTATGTTACCCATCAGACATGTGCTCAGGGAGGAAAACGAAAAATAACAAAACATAAATAAATGGGGTCAAACACCGAAGTGGACCATATTTTGGGCGTTTGAAGGAACACTCTCACCTCGCGGAGGAACCCAATCGAGAGATTACACCAGAGCCTCTTCTGTCAGTTTTCGGGTTTACTGATGGGCCTTCTCGGCAGCCGTAGCGGTCGTGGGGTACACCAAGACCCCACCGTACATCACCCCATCAGTCAGTCCCCTACTTCCTGTTGCCCACCCCTCGGGACGAGGACCGCAGAGGTTGGATTTTGAGGGGCTGGAACGCTAGAGGACTAAGACGTAAAAAGACAGAACTTTCGAACTTCCTGACACAGAACACAATAGACATAGCATTAATTACAGAAACCCATCTCACAAGTAGGGTCAGATTCAATATACCAGGGTACACCACACACCGCACAGATAGGAACCAATATGGCGGCGGCACAGCCATAATAATAAGACACAACATAATGCATGACATAACACAAATACCACAACTGCAAAGCCTTGAAACCACTAATATATACATAACACTAGACAACTGTCGAACACTCATATCAGCGGCATATGCCCCCCCCCCGGAACCCTAAACACAGCAGATATATCAAATTTGATGCAACAAAATAACAAATTTCTATTAGCGGGGGACCTCAATGCAAAACATCAAATATGGGGCTGCAATGAGACAAACCCCGCTGGAAACGCCCTATTAAGACTTGAAAATCGAACGGATCTCATAATCCATGCGCCGGAAGAACCCACTTACATACCATTCAACAGAACAGATAGAGCCGACATACTTGATATAGCACTATCACGCAACTTAACCCGAAGGCTTCACCTTCAAACCAAAAACGAACTGTCATCAGACCATATTCCCCTGATGATCACTTTGGAAGGCAACGCGGCTAAGGTCCCACCACTTAAACGCCCGAACTACAATAAAGCAGACTGGGAGAAGTTCGCAACAACAGTAAGCAAAAACCTCCCCACGTTCCATTTAAATTCAAACGAAAACGTGAACAGGGCAGTACTCCAATTGGAGCAGGCCATAAAAGCGGCAACTGTAATATCAGTGCCCACAAGCCAGCCCAAAACGTTCCATAATCAACTTCCCGGAGATATAACCTCCTTAACGGCAGAACGAAATCGAGCCAGGCGGAAATGGCAAAAGTCCAGACATATAATCGACCAAGAGTATTACAGGTACCTAAACACACTAGTGCAACAAAGAATATCCACTCATATCACAAATCAATGGCAAAACACGCTTGAGAATCTCAATTACGAGAGAGACTCAGTGTGGAAGGTCGCACGCTGCCTAACACGTGACAGGGTTCATATCCCTCCGCTACACTATAACCAAAACATAGCCACAACGGATCAAGAAAAAGCAGATGCACTAGCGGACGCACTGCAGGCTACGCTAACTCCGAATGCCAATCCGTCTTGCCCACAATTTGCGGAAGAGACGGAAGCAGAAACAAAGAATTACAAAGAGTTAATGACCCACAATAAAGTAAGAAAGACATGCCCCAGCTAAATTAAATGGATAATTAAGCACCTCCCCAAGCGAAAAGCGCCGGGACCTGATGGAATCCCAACCGTGGCACTTGCCAACCTACCGGAAGACGCGGTTAAATTACTAGCAAATATATTTAATTACACCCTCGAGAAGGGATATTATCCCGAGAGATGGAAGCTTGCCATTGTGGTACACTTCCCCAAGAAGGGCAAAGACGCCTCTCACCCACAGAACTACAGACCTATCAGTCTACTAAGCGTTCTAGGCAAACTCCTCGAAAAGGTCATACTCAAGCGACTCAACAGCCAACTAATCAAACAAAATATCACAATCCCGGAGCAATTTGGATTTAGAGCCAAACATTCCACAACACTTCAACTACTGAGAGCCACAGAACACATAACTCACGGGTTTAACATCCGCAAATCAACAGGAGCACTCTTGCTCGATGTCGAACGCGCATTCGACAGGGTGTGGCACGCAGGACTGCTCAAAAAGCTTAAAACCTTGAACATACACGACATATTAATAAAGCTCATCGCGAACTACCTATACGACCGCAAATTCCAATCGAAAGTTAACAACAATTATCGACTCCCCGCCAAATCAAAGCGGGAGTCCCTCAGGGAAGTGTCCTAGGGCCTGTTATCTTTAATATCACTATGAACGACATACCAAAAACCAACTACACAGATTTGTACATCTACGCAGATGATACAGCAATTGTGACTCAATCAGCCAAACTGGACTTCATCCACCGGAGACTACAAAACGCCCTGAATAATCTAGAAGAATGGCTCACAAAATGGCGTATTAAAGTAAACCCAAGAAAAACGCAAGCCATAATTTTCACCAAAAAGCTTAAGCACAGATTGGGGAAACACCAGCTCCCCCCACTCTCTATATTCGGAGAAAATATAGAATGGACGGACACAGTCACTTGGCTAGGACTCAAAATGGACCAAGGGCTGACGTGGAAAGAGCACGTTCACCAAATCAGGGGTAAAGCCAACGCTCAATTGGGCAAGCTTTACCCCCTCATAAATATGAACTCCCACATAAACATGAACTTAGGGCTCACTCTATACAAAACTCTCATAAGGCCCATATTCACATATGCAACGCCGGTCTGGGGGTATGCTGCCAAAACATATATTCTAAGATTACAAAAATTTCAAAACAAAATACTACGAACGATAGCAAAAGTACCTTACACAGCACCAGCCGACCTACTACACAGCGAACTAAAAATGCACACAGTAGAAGAATTCATTAAGAAACTAGCATATGACACATATAAAAATCTTGAAATACACCACAATCCTCTAATCTCACGACTCGGAAACTACACTACAGAAATAAACACACACGCACGACCATTATCACTGTTCGAAAGAAGACTCACACATGATGACGACGAAGACGACGTTCAGAACTTCCTGAACAACCTATTAAGGGACAACTGACACAGACAGTTAGGCTGACACCCCTACTTTCCCTTCATTAATCTTTATCTTACTGACTCTTTTCAGAACACTGCCCGCACAGAGCCCTCCAAGCCCTTGACAACAGTCAAGGCGGTCCGGGAGTTAGAGGGTCTCCCACCAGTGTCCTACAGGCGCAGAAACAGCGGGCGACTGCAGATGGAGTAGGACACACCGACGACAACGCATGGACTAAGGAAATAACGAACGGCAACGCCGGAACTAAGGACGACTGAACACATAGTTCGAATTGCATGCCACGTACTAACTATTGACAAACCCAGAATACTGGGGCCATGAGTAGAACTAATACGAAAAACACATATATAATAGCTAAGCCACACATAACACTGACCAACAGGCCTACCCGGCCTCAGCCACATGTATATAATTAAAGTAAAGCATAAATTACACTTGGTGGTGCCCAGGTTTCATGGTCACCACCAAGAAGCAACATAGACGCGCTCGCATGCATCGCATGCCAGCTTAATAGATACCACATACTAACCGGGGTGCTATGCGGGACCCGATGATGATGATGATGTGTATAGGGGCGCTCAACTACGGCGGTCATCAGCGCCCTTTAAAAAAAACAAGTCATGGCAAAAGCCAGATATAAACATTTCTAAAAATATATTTTATCTATAAATCCATTAAAACTGCACACACATATGTATATTAAAAAAAATAAAAAATAAAAGGTACTTGAGGTTAAATTCTAAAATCCACAGCTGAAACAAACGCTAAAACTTTGCTCACCGCCGTTTCGTCATCCGCGAGGATCTCCGCCAAGCTGGCCGGCAGCTGGAGAGACCTGCGGAGACGTGCCAAGCTAAAACAGTCTAAAAGCAGGTGACGAACAGTCAGGTCAGCACTGCACAGTGGGCAAACGGGAACGGGAGTCCTATTCAATAAAAAGCTGTGGCTAAAATAACAATGCCCAATGCGCAACCGAGCCAAAATCACCTCCTCGCGGCGAGATGACCGACAGGAGGTAACCCACGGAATCGGAAGTTCCTTGACTGATCTAAGTTTATTATTGCGGAGAGCGGACCACTCTTCCTGCCAGCAGGTTTGCACAGCTCTCCGCAATACGGCCCTAAAATCTTCCGATGTCACACTTGGTAGACAAACCCTGGGCTTCATGGTAGCCGTCTTGGCTGCCGAATCCGCCATTTCATTCCCCCGCAAGCCTACGTGACCAGGGATCCATGCCCACACCACGCTAACGCCAGGAGCGTGTAAAACGTGCAGGGCATCCTGTATCCGCTGCACAATAGGGTGGTAGTTGTACAGCTGCCGTAGGCTTTGAAGTGCACTGAGGGAATCACTCAGGATTAAGCAGTTCCCCAACTTTCGTCGACGTACGTGTAAAATGGCTCGGTATATTGCATAGAGCTCTGCGGTAAAAATGGAAGTGCTAGTGTGGAATCCGAATGTATAGGGTTCGGTTCCACACACGTAAGCACAACCAACGCCATCTGAATTCTTGGACCCATCTGTGTAAATTTTAATATGGTCCTGATATCGCGATAAAAATTCCAAAAAGCATATGCGGATACTAGACATAGACATGGTAGATTTATCATGTGTGGTCATGCCCAGATCAACGTGGGACGCTCTGCACAACCAAGGAGGGTATGTCCTCTCCCCCCTAGGATACATCTTGGGCATTTCAGTGTTAAGATGTCTAAGGAGCTCCCGGAAACGAAAACCAGGCGGCTTTGGTTTAATAGAAGTGTTCCTATAACGCACGTCCATGAAGGTGTTAAAGAACGGCGTAAACGTTGGATGTTTGGGCATGCAATTAAGTCCACAGCCATAATTTGCTAATAGCATGTTGCGCCTGTACTGCAGAGGAGGTTCTGCAGACTCAGCATACAGGCTTATAACTCGGCTCGTTGGAAATGCCCCAACTGCTATACGTATGCCACAATTATGGACTGTGTCTAATCTCTTCAGCACAAATGGTCGTGCTCAGCCATAAACGATACTACCATAATCTAATTTGGAACGGATGAGTGTGCGATACTGTCGCAATAACACTGTACGGTCCGCTCCCCACGATTTTCCACTTAGTACCCGCAAGATATTTAAAGATCGGTCACATCGTGCTTTCAGTTGTGCTATATGCGACGACCAACTAAGTTTTCTATCAAATATCAATCCAAGGAACCTCGTCTCATCTGCAAAAGGTAGTAGATCAGCGCCTAGCCGGATGATGATGATGATGTCTATAGGGGCGCTCAACTACGGCGGTCATCAGCGCCCTTTAAAAAACAAGTCATGGCAAAAGCCAGATATAAAGATTTCTAAAAATATATATTATTATCTATAAACCTGTTAAAACTGCACATATATATACTAAAAAAACAACAAAAAATATACTTGAGGTTAAATTCTGAAATCCACAGCTGAAACAAATGCTAAAACTATGCCCACTGCCGTTTCGTCATCCGCGAGGATATCCGCCAAGCTGGCCGGCAGCTGGAGAGACCTGCGGAGACGTGCCAAGCTATAACAATCTAAAAGCAAGTGACGGACAGTCAGGTCACCACTGCACAGTGGGCAAACGGGAACTGGGGTTCTATTCAATAAAAAGCTGTGGCTAAAATAACAATGCCCAATGCGCAACCGAGCCAAAGTCACCTCCTCGCGACGAGATGACCGACAGGAGGTAACCCAGGGAATCGGAAGTTCCTTAATAGATCTCAGTTTATTATTGCGGAGAGCGGACCACTCTTCCTGCCAGCAGGTTAGCACAGCTCTCCGTAATACCGCCCTAAAATCTTCCGATGTCACACATGGTAGTCGAACCCTGGGCTTCATGGTAGCCGTCTTGGCTGCCGAATCCGCCATTTCATTCCCCCGCAAGCCTACGTGACCAGGAATCCATGCACACACCACGCTCACGCCAGAAGCGTGTAAAACGTGGAGGGCATCCTGTATCCGCTGCACAATAGGGTGGTAGTTGTACAGCTGCCGTAGGCTTTGAAGTGCACTGAGGGAATCACTCAGGATTAAGCAGTTCCCCAACTTTCGTCGACGTACGTGTAAAATGGCCCGGTATATTGCATAGAGCTCTGCGGTAAAAATGGAAGTGCTAGTGTGGAATCCGAATGTATAGGGTTCGGTTCCACACACGTAAGCACAACCAACACCATCTGAATTCTTGGACCCGTCGGTGTAAATTTTAATATGGTCCTGATATCGCGATAAAAACTCTAAAAAGCAAGTGCGGATACTAGACATAGACATGGTAGATTTATCGTGTGTGGTCATGCCCAGATCAACGTGGGGCGCTCTACACAACCAAGGAGGGTATGTCCTCTCCCCCCTAGGATACATCTTAGGCAGTTCGCTATTAAGACGTCTAAGGAGCTCCCGGAAACGAAAACCAGGTGGCTTTGGTTTTATAGAAGTGTTCCTATAACGCACGTCCATGAAGGTGTTAAAGAACGGCGTAAACGTTGGATGTGTGGGCATGCAATTAAGTCCACAGCCATAATTTGCTAATAGCATGTTGCGCCTGTACTGCAGAGGAGGTTCTGCAGACTCAGCATACAGGCTTATGACTCGGCTCGTTGGAAATGCCCCAACTGCTATACGTATGCCACAATTATGGACTGTGTCTAATCTCTTCAGCACAGATGGTCGTGCTGAGCCATAAACGATACTACCATAATCTAATTTGGAACGGATGAGTGTGCGATACAGTCGCAATAACACTGTACGATCCGCTCCCCACGATTTTCCACTTAGTACCCGCAAGATATTTAAAGATCGGTCACATCGTGCTTTCAGTTTTGCTATATGCGACGACCAACTAAGTTTTCTATCAAATATCAATCCAAGGAACCTCGTCTCATCTGCAAATGGTAGTAGATCAGCGCCTAGCCGGAGCCTTGGAGGTAGTCGACTCCGCTGACGCCAGAAGTTAACACAGACTGTTTTCTCAGCAGAGAATCGGAAGCCGTTCTTTAAACTCCAAACCTTAAGGTTGTCCAAGGTGGTCTGGAGACGGTGCTCTATAAACGATGTGCGCTGAGATGTGCAGTAGACGGCAAAGTCGTCTATGATGATGATTATGTGTATAAGGGCGCTCAACTACGGCGGTCATCAGCGCCCTTTAAAAAACAAGTCATGGCAAAAGCCAGATATAAAAATTTCTAAAAATATATATTATCTATAAACCTCTTAAAACTACACACATATATACTAAAAAAGAAAACAACAAAAAGGATACTTGTGGTTAAATTCTAAAATCCACAGCTGAAATAAATTGTAAAACTTTGCCCACTGCCGTTTCGTCATCCGCGAGGATATCCGCCAAGCTGGCCGGCAGCTGGAGAGACCTGCGGAGACGTGCCAAGCTATAACAATCTAAAAACAAGTGACGGACAGTCAGGTCACCACTGCACAGTGGGCAAACGGGAACCGGGGTTCTATTCAATAAAAAGCTGTGGCTAAAATAACAATGCCCAATGCGCAACCGAGCCAAAATCACCTCCTCGCGGCGAGATGACCGACAGGAGGTAACCCAGGGAATCGGAAGTTCCTTGACTGATCTAAGTTTATTATTGCGGAGAGCGGACCACTCTTCCTGCCAGCAGGTTTGCACAGCTCTCCGCAATACGGCCCTAAAATCTTCCGATGTCACACATGGTAGACGAACCCTGGGCTTCATGGTAGCCGTCTTGGCTGCCGAATCCGCCATTTCATTCCCCCGCAAGCCTACGTGACCAGGAATCCATGCACACACCACGCTAACGCCAGAAGCGTGTAAAACGTGGAGGGCATCCTGTATCCGCTGCACAATAGGGTGGTAGTTGTACAGCTGCCGTAGGCTTTGAAGTGCACTGAGGGAATCACTCAGGATTAAGCAGTTCCCCAACTTTCGTCGACGTACGTGTAAAATGGCTCGGTATATTGCATAGAGCTCTGCGGTAAAAATGGAAGTGCTAGTGTGGAATCCGAATGTATAGGGTTCGGTTCCACACACGTAAGCACAACCAACGCCATCTGAATTCTTGGACCCATCGGTGTAAATTTTTATATGGTCCTGATATCGCGATAAAAATTCCAAAAAGCATATGCGGATACTAGACATAGACATGGTAGATTTATCATGTGTGGTCATGCCCAGATCAACGTGGGACGCTCTGCACAACCAAGGAGGGTATGTCCTCTCCCCCCTGGGATACATCTTTGGCATTTCAGTATTAAGATGTCTAAGGAGCTCCCGGAAACGAAAACCAGGTGGCTTTGGTTTAATAGAAGTGTTCCTATAACGCACGTCCATGGAGGTGTTAAAGAACGGCGTAAACGTTGGATGTGTGGGCATGCAATTAAGTCCACAGCCATAATTTGCTAATAGCATGTCGCGCCTGTACTGCAGAGGAGGTTCTGCAGACTCAGCATACAGGCTTATAACTCGGCTCGTTGGAAATGCCCCAACTGCTATACGTATGCCACAATTATGGACTGTGTCTAATCTCTTCAGCACAGATGGTCGTGCTGAACCATAAACGATACTACCATAATCTAATTTGGAACGGATGAGTGTGCGATACAGTCGCAATAACACTGTACGGTCCGCTCCCCACGATTTTCCACTTAGTACCCGCAAGATATTTAAAGATCGGTCACATCGTGCTTTCAGTTGTGCTATATGCGACGACCAACTAAGTTTTCTATCAAAGATCAAACCAAGGAACCTCGTCTCATCTGCAAAAGGTAGTAGATCAGCGCCTAGCCGGAGCCTTGGAGGTAGTCGACTCTGCTGACGCCAGAAGTTCACACAGATGGTTTTCTCAGCAGAGAATCGGAAGCCGTTCTTTAAACTCCAAACCTTAAGGTTGTCCAAGGTGGTTTGAAGACGGCGCTCTATAAACGAAGTGCGCTGAGATGTACAGTAGACGGCAAAGTCATCTACGAATAGGCTTGACGAGACCCCCGGAGGTACACATTTCGAGATAGAATTAATCGCAATAGCAAACAATGTAACACTTAGCACCGATCCCTGTGGTACACCGTTCTCTTGAACGAAAAGGTTCGAAAGAACCGAGCCAACCCTTACTCGGAATACGCGGTCTTTCAAGAATTCCTGAAGGAAGAGTGGTAGGCGTCCACGTATATTCCAGGTGTGCAGAGTACGTAGCAACCCTGCACGCCAACACGTATCATAAGCCTTTTCGAGGTCAAAAAATATTCCGACTGTTTGACAGTTTTTAAGAAAGCCGTTCATAATCTGTGTCGACATGGACACAAGATGATCCACTGTTGAACGGCGTCGTCGAAAACCGCACTGGATGTTATTCAGTAGGTTGTGCGTTTCCAGCCACCATACCAACCGCCCATTTATCATGCGTTCCATCACCTTGCAGACGCAACTGGTGAGGGAAATAGGACGGTAGCTAGAAGGGAGGTGACGGTCCTTGCCAGCTTTCAAGATAGGTATGATGGTCGCTTCTCGCCACTTGTCCGGAAACGTGGCATCAACCCAAACACGGTTATAGACCTCGAGCAGGAATGCCTTACCTTCAGGTGAGAGATGTTGCAACATTTGAACGTGGATTCCGTCCGGTCCTGGTGCTGTCAGTCGCGATGATGATAGAGCGTGTTCTAACTCCGCCAAGGTGAAAAGGCGGTTATAATCTTCAAGGTTTCTGGAACTAAACAAGAAACCTTGAGATTCTACCTGAGTCTTAATTGAGATAAACTCAGGAGCACAATTACTTGAGCTAGACACCTGAGCGAAAGCACAGCCGAAGGTGTTAGCCACGACGAACGGATCAACAACAACTCCTGCAGGTGTTTTTAGACCAGCGATTGGCAAGTGGGTTGATTTTCCGGCCACGCGCCTTAACCTATCCCATACAACAGAGGAAGGTGTCCATCTGTTAAAAGATGAGACAAACTTGTTCCATGAGATCTTTTTGCTATCCTTAATTATTTGCCTAGACTGTGCACGCGCTTTCTTGTACTCAATTAGATTACTTTGGGTAGGATGTCGTTGAAATACCCGCAGAGCACGTCTACGGGCACGAATAGCATTCCGGCAGTCGTTGTTCCACCATGGTACAGGAAGTCGACCGGGTTGGGTAGCCGAACGTGGAATGCACTGTTCTGCAGCGGAAAGAATTTTCTCTGTGAGGTGATCGACTAGATCATTCACAGAATCGTGCTCGTTGTAATCAAAGACAGCCAACTGGGTGTAAAGGTTCCAGTTGGCACGATCAAAGCGCCATCTAGGGATACGTGAGGTAGACACATCGTGTGCTAAGAGACTAAGAAGACATGGGAAGTGGTCGCTGGAATGTAAATCAGAGATGACATTCCACTGCAATGAAACTGCTAACTGGGATGAACATACTGCCAAATCAATGTGCGAATAGGTGTTATACGCGTCTGAAAGGAACGTTGGCTCTCCGGAATTCAGGAGAACCAAGTTATTGCTCTCAAGGAATTTTGCAGTGAGGTGGCCTCTCGAACATGCCCGAGTTGAACCCCATAGTGGGTGATGGGCATTAAAGTCTCCAACTATTAGAAATGGTGTTGAAAGTTGGGAAACCAGATCTTGAAGGTCAATTAACGAGAGGTCATCAGATGGCGGGAGATATACATTGCAAATGCAAAATTCGATTGTTGGCAGCTTAATCCTTACAGCTACAGATTGTATATCAGATTGCAGCTGTACCGGGTCTACAAATATGTCATCCCTGAGGAGCATCATAGTGCCCCCGTGAGCAGGAATGCCCTCTTCTGTGTCAATATCACACCGCAGTGGTGTGTAGCGTCGGATGTTAAACTTGTCTGGCGGTCGTAGCTTAGTCTCTTGTAAGCATACCACTAAGGGGTTATGCTTACTGAGCAAAATTTCCAGTTCTGGTCGATGAGTTCTTAAACCCCGTATGTTCCATTGGAGGATAGCCATTGGAGCTAGGGAGATAGGTTGTAAAATTGGTCTACATTAAGATGACTTTAACGGTGGCCGAATCAGCTTACCCTTTTTCTTCGGTGTAGGGCTAACACCTTTTTCTGCCGATTTCTCTTGGCGCTTTTTTGTTGCCGTTCTGTTGTCGATATCCTCTTGGTCCATCTCTTCGGCGGAGGAAGCCCCTTTCCCTAAAGAAAACTTAGGTTCGAGGGCTTCAAATTTATTGGACACCGAGATCGACGAGGATGACTGTCGTCGATCCGACTCATCACCAGAAAGCTCTTCAGAAGAAGAGCTTCGAGATGTCCTAGAGGTTTTCTTCTTCCTAGGAGTACGGTTCGAATCTTTAAGGAAATCTGTCCTCTCGTAACTGGTCTTAAATACTTTAGGCGGCGGATCGTATATTACCGGCTTGTCATATTTAGATGTAGAAGTCGATGGTTTGGCTTGGGACGGGGCTTGGGTTTTAGTTTCCTTCGTCCGTTTAGGCGATGTATTTGCCGACGCTGGTGATGGAGTTGTGGACTTCCGTAATTGTGTGGGGACAAGAACTCTGTCTGAGATGGTAGGCTCCCCTGCACCGCAGGTTTGCGTTGCAATTTCTTTCCTAGGTACGGGTTTAGCCAAGACAGAGCTATAAGTACCGGACCTAGGGACGGAGGGCAAGCGAGTACGCAGGAGCTTCCGGGCGTCCGAGAAGGAAACCTTCTCCTTAACCCGGATCTCCTGTATTGCCTTTTCTTCCACAAAACGTGGGCAGTCTCTGGAGCTAGATGAATGCTCCCCGGCACAGTTTATACATTTAATGGGCGAGGAGCACTCACCCTCGTGTAAAGCCAAACCACAGTTCACGCATGCTGGAGATCCGTTACACAGTTGGCTAGTGTGACCATAACGTTGACACTTGTAGCACCGCAGGGGGTTTGGTATATAGGGCCTAACCTCAATACTCTCGTAACCCGCCTTAATCTTTTGAGGAAGATCTACCCTATCAAAAGTAAGGAACAGGGTACGAGTAGGCAACAATTCCCCACGTTCTCTGCGCTGCACTCGGTACACACATATTACTCCCTGGTCTTTCAGGTTCTCCTGAATCTCCTCGTTGGACATACCGTCCAAAGCACGGGTGGTTACTACTCCACGCGAGGAGTTCAGGGTCTTATGTACCGTAACGGATACAGGGTAACTCCCTAGCATGCTTGCCTTCAACAACGATGCCGCCTGGGCGTTAGATTGCGCCTCAACTAGGAGAGTGCCATTTCGCGCCCGTATACACGATTTGACCGGACCAGCAATTTTGTCTAATCCCCTCTGGATTGTAAAGGGGTTAACGGTCGTAAACTTTTGGCCTTCTTCAGTTCTACTGATTACCAAGTAGCGAGGACCACAAGACTCGGCTACTTCTTTTCCATTGCTGCAAGTTTTTTGATTATTTTTTTGGGTAAGGTTTGACATGTAAGTTGGCGAAAAAATTCATCCCCCAGTGCTCCCCACCCACCACGGAGCCCAACAAGGGGTCATCCCACTGGGATGACAGGGCTACACAGGGGATATAGCGAGCTCGCCGTCCCACTCACCCTGGAGGTCGGTACAGTACCTAGTCCTGGCCGATTGATTAGGGGTGGGTTAGTCCCTAACCTCCCGTTTAGGCGAAGCAGAAGCCAAAGTAGTGTATTAGTAATGCGTACCCTCCCCGAATTCAGAAAAAGACTGTTACGAGCTCAGATACGCATCCCTCAACCACCAGGACTAACCTTTCCACCGACACGGGTCTCCACGCACGGCCTACACGTGGGTGGACCTGTTGACCGTCTCCCTCAGCCACGAAGAGGAGCCCACACGAGGGAGACTGTTGGCTCGGGACCCCGGGTTCGCCAAACCCGTACCTACCGAAGTAGGCCCCTGGGGGGGAAAGTCGTCTACAAATAGGCATGACGAGACCCCCGGAGGTACACATTTCGAGATAGAATTAATCGCAATAGCAAACAACGTCACACTTAGCACCGATCCCTGTGGTACACCGTTCTCTTGAACGAAAAAGTTCGAAAGAACCGAGCCAACCCTTACTCGGAAAACGCGGTCCTTCAAGAATTCCTGAAGGAAGAGTGGTAGGCGGCCACATATATTCCAGGCATGCAGAGTACGTAGCAACCCTGCACGCCAAAACGTATCATAAGCCTTTTCGAGGTCAAAAAATATTCCCACTGTTTGACAGTTTTTAAGAAATCCGTTCATAATCTGTGTCGACATGGACACAAGATGATCCACTGTTGAACGGCGTCGTCGAAAACCGCACTGGATGTTATTCAGTAGGTTGTGCATTTCCAGCCACCATACCAACCGCCCATTTATCATGCGTTCCATCACCTTGCAGACGCAACTGGTGAGGGAAATACGACGGTAGCTAGAAGGGAGGTGACGGTCCTTGCCAGCTTTCAAGATAGGTATAATGGTGGCTTCTCGCCACTTGTCCGGAAACGTGGCATCAACCTGTAACCGCAGTATCAGACAGCGATTAGGAGGTGGCGAATTAATTGAAATCACGAGAATTAAAAAAGAAGATAAATTAATGAAAATGCTTTGCTAAACTAATATAAAATATTGTTATATTAATATGAAATTAGAATGAAATTAGAGTAATGATTAAAATAGCGGTTTAATTAAGAATAAGATGGGAAGAATATAATTTAAGACAACTAACATGCTAGAAGCCATGTAAGGGAGAGAAAATATTTCTGTAAAATCTGAACACAAGTCGGGGAGACAGGAAGAGGTGACCGTTAGCCTCTTTGTTTAAGGAAAGGTTCAATGTCTGAGAACTATAAGCAAAAATGTGTAGGAACAATAAGGTTTTCTAGATGCGGTCAAGCGTAAGACCTAAAAGGATTTACTTTGCTGAGGCGATAACGATGTATACCGTTACAAAGAGCCCAGGGTAGGCGTGACCCAACTCACGGTGGGATGTAACGACAATGAGTTCGATGAGTTTTAATAACCAATAAAGAAAAATCGAAATAAAATGAGAAACCAATAATAATGTAAGATTTGAGAAATAGGAAGAAGGGTGAGTTATTTTGGTCATGTGATAAGGGTTAGAGTAGGGATCAGAATAAAGTACGAACGGAATCGCAGAGTAGACGAAACTTCACTTCAAAAGTCATACTACGAGGGGAAAGATGTGTTAGGGCGCGGGAAGAAGAAGTAGGGAAGATTTCTAAGTCCGAAATGTAAATCACTTCTACAGTCATACTACGAGGGGAATGACGTGTTAGTGCGCGTGAAGAAGAGGTCGTAAAGATTTCTAAGTCCGAAATGTAAATCACTTCAAAAGTCATACTACGAGGGGAAAGATGTGTTAGGGCGCATGAAGAAGAAGTAGGGAAGATTTCTAAGTCCGAAATGTAGGGAAGTCAAGAATAACGCAACCAGCGTGAGAGAAGCAGCAGAAGAAGTTTATAATAGCAAAGTATTCGCCGTATAAAGAATTAAGAGAATTCTGTTAGGAAGTTTAGTAACAGGTGGTCACCGCTACAAATCAATCTAAATCAACGAACTTAGTGAGAATTAAATTAAATCATTTTTGCAACGAACCAGTGTATTATTGAGACAACTGAGCAGCCAACAAACAACAAATCCATTTCCTCCAACCATTCACCTGAGAATAAGAGATCTCATAGCTCCAATTAGAACCCAAATCAAAAGTAAACACCAACCAATTGAAATCTGACATGCGGGTATGCCGCATAATGGCGCCCAACGTGGGGCTTCGAATTGTAGGAAATGGGTGAAATGTAACGACGAAGGACGACTACAAGGAGAAGTGAGAAGAACGACGACGAAGGACGACTACGAGGAGAAGTGAGAAGAACGACGACGAAGGACGACTACGAGGAGAAGTGAGAAGATCGACGACGACAACTACGATGAGGACAGCAGAGACTACGAAGAAGACGGCAAAAACAACTACATAGAATTTTCCCCCAACCAAGAGAGAAGTTCAAGTTCTTTCGACATCAACTGAGCCTACTAGACGACGAGCAGCACGACAAAAATTGGTAAAGACATCACATAAACACCACAGCCGTACAACAGAACTGTGAGTTACACATACTCAATTTATATTTCTTGTAAATTTAATATCATTCAGTGAAATCAATATCTATGTAATGTCTTAGTAATAAGTATTTTGGAAGGGAAATTAGAAAATTTAAAGGGGAAATTCAATGCTTTTGAGAAATAAGAAGATCGTACAGAATAAATTTAAAATGGAAAATTCTGGGGAACAAATAATTATGGAGACAGAGAAAGAGTTGGAAGTTGTTAATGAAGAGATAATGGAAAGCAATGTTATAGGATCAGTAGATGAGGGTGTAAATGGTGTAAGTAGCTTAAATGTAAATAGGAGAAGTGACAATCCTGGGGTTATGGAAAATCTACAAGAGATGTTCCAGAAACTCATGGCGCAAATGACTATTCAGAGTCAATCACTAGAGGCTAAATTAGTAGAACAGAACCAATCACTAGAAGCTAAATTAGTAGAACAGAACCAAACACTAGAAGCTATGGACAAATCACTCGAGGCTAAATTAGTAGAACAGAACCAATCACTAGAGGCTAAATTAGTAGAACAGAACCAATCACTAGAAACTAAATTAGTAGAACAGAACCAAACACTAGAAGCTAAATTAGTAGGACAGAACCAAACACTAGAAGCTAAATTAGTAAGTCAAATTACAAGCCAAGGGAAAGAAACAGAAACTAGAATCACTGTCAGAATTCAAGGAATAACAGGGGAAATCCAGTCTGTAAAAGAGGCCCTGCAGCGAGAAGTAGGTACTATAAGAAGTGACCTAGAAGCTACCAAATCTCTCGTTGCAGGAGTAGAAAATAGAATAGGGGAGGAAATTAATAAGGAAAGAATAAGATTAGATGAACTGACCACGACACAGGTAACTTTTGTACAAGAGATAAATGACCGGTTTGACACTGTAAACAATAGTATAGCAGCTGACATGGAGAAGTTAAAAGAAAAGGTAGCACGTGTAACAAATATTCAATCAGAGAATACACAAATGTTGAGGGAAACAGTAAGCGAGATATCTCAAATCAGAGATACTGTAACTGGCTTACAGCTGGGACAGCAAGGGCCGGTACCTGAGAGTTCCAATTGTTCTATACATACACACAATGGAGAGAGGCAGAACGAACAGGTTAGCGCCCCTTCTGTCTCTCCTCAAAGCAGCAATAATTGCGAAGTAAATATGCAAAACGTAAATATGTATCCACCAGTGCACATGAATTTTCTAAGCGAATTGCCCCTCCCGAAATTTAACTGTCGCAATGACAACGCAGTACAATTTTTGGCCGACTTAGAAAAGTATTTTGTCATCAGAGGTGTACCCGAGCAATATAAGATGATAATAGTTCAAAGGACGTTAGAATCTGCCGAACTTAATTGGCTACGAGTAACTGTGGGAGAAGGATGCAGCTACGAGTTGTTCAAAACAGCTTTCCTAGAAAAGTATTGGAACGCCAATGTCCAATACCAAGTAAGGAATCAGATAACAAATGGCCGATACCAAGGTAATAATGGAGAGTCTATTACTGATTATTTCCTGAGATATTCGCAAATGAGTAAATATCTACAACCTCCATTACAGGAAGGCGAACTGATTTCTCTTCTCACACCCCACCTTCCTGAGAACATTAGAAATCACATGGTGGTAGCAAGACCTCAGACATTGAGAGAGGCAATTACATTATTAACAGCTTTACAAAGCGTTGGGACGCAAAATTCACAAAATAGACATGAGAATCGAATGCCAGGAATCAGATAACAAATGGCCGATACCAAGGTAATAATGGAGAGTCTATTACTGATTATTTCCTGAGATATTCGCAAATGAGTAAATATCTACAACCTCCATTACAGGAAGGCGAACTGATTTCTCTTCTCACACCCCACCTTCCTGAGAACATTAGAAATCACATGGTGGTAGCAAGACCTCAGACATTGAGAGAGGCAATTACATTATTAACAGCTTTACAAAGCGTTGGGACGCAAAATTCACAAAATAGACATGAGAATCGAATGCCAGTGAGAAATCCACACAGACCGTGGAATAATAATAATCATGACGGGGAAAGGGCACACAATCCCCGAAATTTTAACACAAACCATATGGCTACTCGTCAAAGATACGATGCCCACGTCCCGAGGGAATTCCCTAACAACAATAGAGGGAGACAGGGACCACCAAATTCAAATTCATATAATTTCCCTATGAGATATGTACATGTAACTAGGAATGGAAATAGGGGTCACCCCCCATTTCTTCGAAGAGGGAATGCAAGACCGACGTTCCGACTACCAGAAGCTAATAGACAGTATCAACCACATGACGCTGGTAGAGAGAACAATACAGACAGACCTGAAGTAAGACAGAGGAATCAACTTCTCTCAAGAGAATGGGTGCGTTCTCCTCCACCGACACAGAGGGACGCGGCGCCCGAGGTAGATGAAAGGCCAGACACGACACAGCAGACGGGAAACGACTCCAGGGTGCGATAGAAGACGTCCCGCATCGGACCCGGATGAACACGCTAGTTCTTAATTTGAACAGGGACACAGCTATGAGTAGGGTGGTACAGAATAAAACAGAAACAGAAATAGTAAACGGTACTCAAATAAACAATCACTTAACAGAATTGCAAGAAGTGAGAGATGCTCCACGTATTGCTGCAATAATAAACAAAGAAAAATGGCACATTACCATAGATTCAGGATCCTCAGTTTCAGCTATAAGTCAAGCATTCTTTTATCACTTAAAAAACAATGGAATGAAATTGCAAACATTGCCCGTGAAAAGTGCATATTGTACTCTGGCGGTAGGTCGCGCTAAACAAAAGATTAATACACAAATGCTTTTGAAAGTCACCATTGGGGAGGATACAATAGAATTTGTATGTTTTGTTATTAATAGGCTATCTGTAGACATGATGATGATGATGATGATGATGATGATGATGATGATGATGATGATGTGTATAGGGGCGCTCAACTACGGCGGTCATCAGCGCCCTTTAAAAAACAAGTCATGGCAAAAGCCAGATATAAAGATTTCTAAAAATATATATTATTATCTATAAACCTGTTAAAACTGCACACATATATATACTAAAATAAAACAACAAAAAAAGATACTTGAGGTTAAATTCTAAAATCCACAGCTGAAACAAATGCTAAAACTTTGCCCACTGCCATTTCGTCATCCGCGAGGATATCCGCCAAGCTGGCCGGCAGCTGGAGAGACCTGCGGAGACGTGCCAAGCTATAACAATCTAATAACAAGTGACGGACAGTCAGGTCACCATTGCACAGTGGGCAAACGGGAACCGGGGTTCTATTCAATAAAAAGCTGTGGCTAAAATAACAATGCCCAATGCGCAACCGAGCCAAAGTCACCTCCTCGCGACGAGATGACCGACAGGAGGTAACCCAGGGAATCGGAAGTTCCTTAATAGATCTAAGTTTATTATTGCGGAGAGCGGACCACTCTTCCTGCCAGCAGGTTAGCACAGCTCTCCGTAATACCGCCCTAAAATCTTCCGATGTCACACATGGTAGTCGAACCCTGGGCTTCATGGTAGCCGTCTTGGCTGCCGCATCCGCCATTTCATTCCCCCGCAAGCCTACGTGACCAGGAATCCATGCACACACCACGCTCACGCCAGAAGCGTGTAAAACGTGGAGGGCATCCTGTATCCGCTGCACAATGGGGTGGTAGTTGTACAGCTGCCGTAGGCTTTGAAGTGCACTGAGGGAATCACTCAGGATTAAGCAGTTCCCCAACTTTCGTCGACGTACGTGTAAATCTGTAGACATTATTATGGGTAATGACGTGTTGTATGCGCTTCAAGCTAAGTTGAATTATCAAATGGAAGCCTTGGAAATCAAAATTAAAGACGTCATAGTTAAAGTTCCGTTTAGCTCAAGGGAAGCAGAAAATGAGATAAGATTGACAGATGAAGAAAAAGAAATAGATGGAGAAACATTTTTTGTAGAATTTATACGAATAGGAGGGATGGAGCTAGTTAAGATGAATCCATTAGAAGCAGAAGAGATGGGAAACTATGATAAAGAAGTGTACGTAGCGGCAGAAGAAGGGCTTTTAGAGATGACGTCATACGGACTTGGGCAGACAGAAGCATGTGAACAGGAGATAATTACCCTACCAGATGATTTCCAGGTAGTCGAAAATAATGTAAACATGACCTATAGAATAAGAGAAACAGTAGCAAACTCGAACCTACTTAACGACCACCAAAAAGAGATTTTTTATAACATTTTATGTAAACACAGAAATGTATTTTCGGAACACACTGGAATTTATAGTGATATTGAGTATGAATTCGAGATACACAATGTTCCCCCATTCAAATACAAGTGCAGACCTATTCCATTGGATTTACAGGAGGCAGTGAACCTTAAAATACAGGAAATGTTAGATGAAATCCTGGAGATATCGACATCAAAATTTATAAGTTCCCTGCAGGAAGAGGAGGATTAAAATATTTATTTGTACTTATCGACGTGATGTCGAAATTTGTGAAGATATACCCTCTCAAGAAATTAACAAGTGCAGCATGCGCGAATAAAATAGTGAAAGACTATATAGTCAAATTCGGGAAGATGAAAGCACTATTAGTAGATAACGCGTCCATACACCATGGAAGACGATTCGTGCACACCATTCAGGATGCCGGAATTCGCATCTATAATACAACGTCGTACCATCCGTGCTCTAATCCAAGCGAGCGCGTAATGAAAGACCTAGGTGTTCATCTCCGAGTCCTTTGCTCATTGAAACAGACTACCTGGCCAGACCATATCAACTATATTGAGTTTATATTCAATAATTCAGTCAATTTAACCACAGGATATGCTCCTATCCAATTGCATAGGAATTTAACACCGGAACCAATAATAGAGGGTGTTCCGGAAAGTATACAAGTGACAACCGAGACAGATCGAGAACGGATCCAAAATGCTGTTAAAAGAATAATGGAAAAAGTAGAGAAAAGAAACGCAAAGAAAATGCGGTATAAGAAAAATTGGGAACCAAAGGTCGGCGACTTAGTTCTAGTGAAATCGTTCGACAAGTCAGATTTGTTAGGAAAAAAGACTAGAAAGCTATATATGCTATGGAAAGGCCCATACCGGATTGAGAAAATATTTGGTGACAGAGCGTATGCTCTATCACACCCAAGAAATGGTAAACCGATAGGCAGATATAACATCTCCCTAATAAGGCCATATCGTCAGAAAAACGTTGTAAACAGTACATAGCAGACCCAAGAATCACCTGTGTACATGTGATTGAAATTATATATTCGAAGATGTAAAGAATACCAAGTAAAAGTTATATAATTAGTACGGGTAACGTTTTCGTTCGAAATTCAAACACTGCGTGGGAGTTGCAAGTTCCAAAATTCCTGTGCACAAACAAAATGATAATGTAATAAGAATAACCACAGCTAATGAACATGTTAGAAAGATCTTTAAAAATAATTTGTGAAATGTAAATATAGTATAAGTACTGATGTGTTCATGTGCCAAAAGGCTATATTGTTATTGTAAAGGTCACAGACTTAGGCGTGACAAAGTGAAAGAAATTTGAGAGTGAAAAGTGAAGTGGAAAGACAGGACAATGAACTGCCAATGTTTACTGTCAGGTAAACGAAACACCTGATTACAGGTAGACAACTGAGTGCAGGTAGAGGTAACCCCGACTCAAGACCTGAAGAGCCCGACCAGCTAGGACTGGAGTCCTAGCGAGAAGAAGGGAGTTCGAGCCCGCGAGACCGTCTAGAAACCAGCGAACTGACCGGCGAGGCTGCCCTAACACGCTGCTCTCGTCCGTGCCAGCCAGCCACCAGCCTGCCAGCCCTCCGTGCCGGCCACTCCGCTTGCGTGCCCCGCGGCAGCTGCGTACCTGCTTGGGATCCCTCCGGTAACCTGGCCCCCGCGGCGGTGCAGTGAGTATATACTAGGTTTAATTGTAGCTGAACAAGTAGGGTGGCACCACCTAAGCCAACAGCTTAACTGCTGGAACCACGGCGCCTTCGGGTTCTGGTGCTCTGCCTCCCGTGCTATTCTTTCTGGCGCTTGCTAAGCTACCTCTTTCCTATCACTCTCTTTCACCTCTTCTATCTAGGCTTAAGCCCCCACCCAATAGGCCCTTAGTACTAGGTTGTTATGCACTCTTCTCTTCCTAATTATTTAAGCAAATATCAATCCCCTCATTTTCCTAAAGAGCGGCAAGCCACCACCTGCCATCTGCCTTTCTAAAGGTCAGCAGCAGCTTTAGGCACCACCTGGTCTTTGTGAAGACAGGTGGTTGCAACCCCCCTCATCAGCCCGATTTCAACAACAATAATAATTAAAAATAATAATAAAAATATATATATATATATAATAATAAAAAGTGGTCACCATGGTAAAAACACGGCAAAGGCTTCAAATCGCCCATTCCGAGACTAATGTTCAATCCCCCTGTGACCTTACAGTTCGGGGACAACCAGTGGTCGCTGTGACCCTAGACCTGACCAACGTTGAACAAGACCCAGACATAATTGAATCACCACCCACACCTCCTTGTGTTCTCTCGCCGCTTCCCAGCTCTAACCCGAGTTCACCCCTCGGGCCGGCCGAGGAAGCCCGGGCAGACAGAGAGGTCTCACCCGGCAAAAATGCAACGGGCCTTCGCAGCACTACTGACAGGCCTGCTAGAGCTGCACAAGAGCCTGCGCCACAAGCATCAATGACTTCCACTACTACTTTCCCAGACGCATGCCAAGCAACGCCAACCACCCACGTAGGTGCGGATCAACTTGTCTCCCCAGGAGCGAGCATTGAAGCCTTGGCCACACAAGACACGATTAGTTCAGACCCTCCAGCTAAGAGAACAGCTGTCACTGAGGCACTGCAGATCAGGCCCAGCACGTCCAATAGCATGCCGCCTCTCAGTAGCCCCTCCCACTTCCCACCACTAGGTGCGGTGGCCGCTTCAACTAGCGCTCAGGCACCTCTTGTTCCCCACAACACAAGGGACCCTCACATGGCAATGGGAAACAACAGCGGACCCACAGCCCCTCCATGTAATGCTGCAACTCAACCCATGCCCCAAGAATACTGCTCTCCCATTTACGTGCACAAAGACCACGGCACTAAACTAAACCAAGTGCTGCCAAAGTTCCCCTCTAAGGACATCAAACTTCTAAAAGCCCGCTTCTCGCACGACATCCAAGTATTAGTAACAAGCGATTATCTCTACAACCAAATGGTCCACTTCCTCCAAGAAAACAACATTGACTTTCACATAGTCCCCTCTCGCTCCCTCAGATCCTTCAGGGTAGTAGCCAAAGGCATTAGCTCAAATCACATTGAGGCTACCCTGAGAGAAGAACTCCTGTCCCAGGGGATACACCCGCTCCGGGTAGTACAACTCCATAGATGGAACAGGTCAAGAACACCCTTACCCATGTACATGATTGAAGTGAAAACACATGAGGAATATGACTCCTTGCTTAGGTTCAGACACCTTTCATATTACCCGGTTAGGATGGAGGATTATAAGCGCCCCAACATTCCCAAACAGTGCAATCGATGCCAGATGCTCACGCACCATGAACAAGACTGTCGGGCATCGGGCGAAGTTTGCTCCAAGTGCGCGGGTCCACATTCCTTTCGGACCTGCGCAGTAACGGGCGACGACCGCTGCTGCGCTTTGTGCCGTCAGAAAGGACATGGCTCCCGCTATCGTGGGTGCACTGAATACCAGAGGGCCTTGGCATTGCGCCAAGGACGCGGGCACCTCCATGCCGAACACGGTCGACAGCACCCATCTACACAAAATCCACGGTCGGCGCACCCCTGGGGGCAATCTGCCCCAGTGCCACCGACCTCAAACTTTCACCCTGT
Organism: Mantis religiosa; assembly: GCA_030765055.1. NCBI lineage: Eukaryota > Metazoa > Arthropoda > Insecta > Mantodea > Mantidae > Mantis > Mantis religiosa. Next base: position 8,894,094 of record JAUKNK010000016.1, read on the forward strand.
ACACGCCAACTTGAATACACCCACAAACGAGTGGCACCTAGTTGGCCCTCGTGGGCGCAGAATACCCAACAACCCTCCCAATCGGACATTGATCCATCCTCAACACCACCAACAACCACAGTTTAAGACAGAGGTCCACCTCCCATTAGCCTTGATCCCGTAGGAACAAGACCCGGGCCTCCTTCTACCCGGGAGCAAATAAATACTCCGGGGCTCTTTCCATAGGGCAATACCTTGAGTCTAAAAAGCCCCCCCCGCTTGTTCTCAAGACGGGATGGAAGTGGATACGCCACTTACGCGCGCCTGCATCAATGTGCAGACTACCGATATGACCTCGGTGGGGCCGCCTGGTGATCTAGCACACCTTCTACTAGCTATGCAGGCTAGTACCCGGGAGACTTAATGGCTTCCCGCAACCCCCTCCGGGCGGCCCTGGCGGCCTGGCCGGAGGTACCCATTTGTTCCCGTGGGCTAACGGGAACCACTGCCCCCTCGAGACCAACCCAATCCGAACAACTCCCATTCGGGAGGGGCTCGTTATGTTCGGCGCAGAATACCCAACAACCCTCCCAATCGGACATTGATCCATCCTCAACACCACCAACAACCACAGTCTGCCTCTGCACAGGGCCCCAGTAGAAGAATCCCTTCCCAGCCTCAACACTCGTCACGACAAATCTTAAGACGTGCGTTGAACGCCCAGCAGCTCAGAGAAACTCTAACACGCAAACTCCAACGCCAGCAAATGACGTTAAATGACCTCAGGAATGACGCTGAAATAATAGGTCAAATCCTCAGTGACCGCTCCCGCGATATCATTGGTGTCATTGCCACAAACTTTGAATTCTTTGAATGTTTCTTCACCCTCTTCCAAGACAACCATGGCTGAACAACGGACTATGATTCTCACTTGGAATGCTAATGGAATCCGTCAACGAAAAACTGAACTCAGACACTTCGTTCACAATAACTCCTATCCCATAGTTGCCCTTACAGAAACGCATCTAGACACCCAAGACAGACTCCACATCCCGGGCTATAAGGTATACCGCGCTGACAGAAACCGCAGGGGAGGGGGCGTGGCTCTTCTGATCAGGAATCACCTAGCCCATCACCAAACCTACATTCCACCGCTACGGAGACTCGAAGCCGTAGCAATAACCATCAAAGTCGCCAATGCGGATACCACCATCATCTCAGCCTACAATCCCCCTGTAGACATCTCCACGGATGATCTAGACACACTCCTAAACATATCCCATCGGGTATTCATTATAGGTGACCTCAATTCCAAACATGGAAATTGGAACTGTCTTCATTCAAACGCTCCGGGACAAATACTTGCCACCCACGAACTACAATCTAATTACATCATTCATGCACCCACTCAACCCACGCACGTCCCCTGGCAACACCGGCACACACCTGACATCCTAGATATAGCCATCTCACAAAACATTACACACCCTATTCAGCTCACCGTCATTAACGAACTATCATCCGATCACCTCCCGGTCCTAGCCACTATCGACGCCTCTACATCCCATGTGCAGCCCCCTCCCCGATATAACTTCAACAAAACCAACTGGGATAACTATAGGGACTTCATTGACCAACACCTTACTGAGACGACCCTTCACTCCATAGATGACCTCAACAACGCCGTAGAGCACATTCAAAGCACCATTTCACAAGCCATCTCATGCTCTACACCCTTCATTGCACCCAACCCAGGACCCAGGCACCAACCACCCGACATTAAAGATCTCACAGCCAAACGCAACCGAATCAGACGACAATGGCAGCAAACCAGACACCCAGCTCACCAGAGACGACTCCTGGAACTCAATGCCCAATTACGACAACAGATCACCCAAATTACCAATGACCAATGGAACACCAAACTCGCTGACCTAGACACCAACAGAGGCGACATCTGGCGGATAACCCGTTACCTGACCAAAAAAAATATAGAAATACCACCACTGCGAACAAACAACACCATAGCCGAAACCGACCAAGCGAAAGCAGAGACACTCGCCGACGCCCTTGAGTTAACTCTATCCCCAAACGACCAACCATCATCCGACATCTTTATAACTGAAACACATCAAATAACACGCGATGTTCACAACCGACCTACCCATAACAAAATGCGAAAGACTTCCCACTCCGAGATTGCTTGGCTAATCCGCCACCTTCCCAACCGCAAGGCACCAGGCCCTGACCAGATACCCAATATAGCCGTCAAGAACTTGCCACTAAAGTCACTTAAATTCCTTGCCACCATTTTTAATTACTCTCTTGAGCATGGCATTTTCCCCACAGCCTGGAAAACTGCTCATGTACTACACTTCCCTAAACAACACAAACCTCCTCACGACCCGATGAACTATAGACCAATTAGTCTCCTCAGCTCACTAAACAAACTCCTTGAGAAAGTGATACTCAAGCGACTAAACGCGTACATTAAAAGCACTTCGCTCCTTTGCAACGAACAATTCGGCTTCCGAACACACCACTCCTCAACACTTCAAATACTTAGAGCCACAGAACACATCACCCATGGCTATAACATCAATAAATCAACTGGCGCACTACTCCTCGATTTCGAACGGGCCTTTGACAAAGTTTGGCACAAAGGACTCCTACGCAAAATGATCTCTTATAACTTCCCAGACTCAGCAGTTAAGCTCACTTCCAACTATCTCTCAGGACGATCCTTCAGATCGATGGTAAACGGCTCCCTTTCAAGCCTAAGACAAATCCGCGCCGGCGTTCCCCAGGGTAGCATCCTGGGACCACTCCTTTTCAACATATATATTAACGATATTCCCATGCCTAACTCGGTTAAAACATTCGTCTATGCTGATGACACAGCCATCATGGCCCAATCCTGGCAACCACGTCTAATTCACCGCCGTCTTCAAAACTACATTACACAACTAGAATCTTGGCTCACTGACTGGCGAATAAAACCAAATCCCAATAAATGTCAAGCGATTCTCTTCACCAAACGCACAACCCATCGAACCCAAAACCTCCCTCCCCTACAACTCTTCGGCACTCATATAACCTGGTCGCCCTCAGTAAAATACCTAGGTGTCACCATGGATAGAGGCCTCACATGGCGCACACATATCAATAAAATCTGAGGTAAAGCATGCGGCCGACTCAGGGAACTCTATCCGCTATTAAACCACTCCAGCCTTCTCCCCATCGAAACTGCCTTGGTCCTCTACAAAACCCTCCTCAGACCACTAATCACCTACGCCGCCCCAGTCTGGGGATATGCAGCCAAAACGCACATCAAACGACTACAAACTTTCCAGAATAAAATCCTTCGGCTGATATGCAAACTCCCACGTACAACCCCAGCAGCACCTCTACATAAGGAACTAAGAATACATACCATTAACGAATTTATCCGCAAGCTCGCCTTTGACCTCTACAATAATGCAGAACTAAATCCAAACCCACTCATCCAAAGCATTGGTAGCTATGACCCACTCACCAATAAACATAAAGGACCCCTATACCTCTTTCACCGATACTCGGACAATGACGTTAGCGAACAAGACGTACAAGACTTTCTAAATCAGCTCATCCCTGTCTAGAACTCAACACAGCCCTCAAGACTACCTTCACATCTGCCTACAGAATTCCCTCAGCATTCCAAACCACAACTAATATTATATGCATGCCTTGTACTATTAATCCCGTGTACTAACACCACCTCAGTACTACTAACATACCAGGAATAACACGCATGATCATAATCTAACACTAACCCTCCACTAAGCATAGACGCATGCACCGCAATAGACACTTCACGCATGCCCGAATAACATACACTACACTACGCGACTCCCCAGTCTGGCACTCAGGGCACCTAGCCATGTTTGCCACACTGGCCTCTTACACCACGCCGCCCAGCATGACTCATGCTGGGCATATCATACACGACACTCCCCAGAGTGCTTATTGCGGGATCTGCTAACTAACACCACTAATCTCTCACGTAACTCCGCACCCCTGCATGTTAGTATTAACAGCATGCGGGAGGCGATGTAGAATGCTTGCCGGAGAATGACGGTTGATCGCCACCGGGCAGGCGGGGAGGGGCCTGTCTAAAAAAAAAAAAAAATAGGTAACCATATTTGGACATCGTTACGCAAAATGTAATAATGTGAGGACGAATGTTCTTACGGTGAAGGACTGAAAGATAAAGAAACGTCCCAATAAGTTAATATAATAATATTAAAAAAAAAATCATTGAATGTAAAATGTAATATTGTAAACTGTAATATAGTAACATTAATGTAGTACTTAAGGAATGTAATAAGGTAAAATCAAGTTGATGTCAAGTGAGACAAGGATAATTCAGTGAAGTGTATATATAGTTGAGGTATCACGAATGTTATTTGTATATAGGGTAATAACCACATATACGACAGTGTACTTGTCTATGTACGTAATGTATCATATCTATAACTCTATGTATATGATGTACCATATATACCATTCTATGTGTATAAAGTAACACACTGATGAAGATGAGGGACACGGTGACCACCGAAAAATGTTTCGAGTAGGGAATGAGAAATTATAAGATATAAGGAGGAAATGTCATGACGGGGGTTTGACAAAATTTAAATAATGGGTATTTCATTTTTGTCAAACGGGCATTATGTAACCGCAGTATCAGACAGCGATTAGGAGGTGGCGAATTAATTGAAATCACGAGAATTAAAAAAGAAGATAAATTAATGAAAATGCTTTGCTAAACTAATATAAAATATTGTTATATTAATATGAAATTAGAATGAAATTAGAGTAATGATTAAAATAGCGGTTTAATTAAGAATAAGATGGGAAGAATATAATTTAAGACAACTAACATGCTAGAAGCCATGTAAGGGAGAGAAAATATTTCTGTAAAATCTGAACACAAGTCGGGGAGACAGGAAGAGGTGACCGTTAGCCTCTTTGTTTAAGGAAAGGTTCAATGTCTGAGAACTATAAGCAAAAATGTGTAGGAACAATAAGGTTTTCTAGATGCGGTCAAGCGTAAGACCTAAAAGGATTTACTTTGCTGAGGCGATAACGATGTATACCGTTACAAAGAGCCCAGGGTAGGCGTGACCCAACTCACGGTGGGATGTAACGACAATGAGTTCGATGAGTTTTAATAACCAATAAAGAAAAATCGAAATAAAATGAGAAACCAATAATAATGTAAGATTTGAGAAATAGGAAGAAGGGTGAGTTATTTTGGTCATGTGATAAGGGTTAGAGTAGGGATCAGAATAAAGTACGAACGGAATCGCAGAGTAGACGAAACTTCACTTCAAAAGTCATACTACGAGGGGAAAGATGTGTTAGGGCGCGGGAAGAAGAAGTAGGGAAGATTTCTAAGTCCGAAATGTAAATCACTTCTACAGTCATACTACGAGGGGAATGACGTGTTAGTGCGCGTGAAGAAGAGGTCGTAAAGATTTCTAAGTCCGAAATGTAAATCACTTCAAAAGTCAAACTACGAGGGGAAAGATGTGTTAGGGCGCGTGAAGAAGAAGTAGGGAAGATTTCTAAGTCCGAAATGTAGGGAAGTCAAGAATAACGCAACCAGCGTGAGAGAAGCAGCAGAAGATGTTTATAATAGCAAAGTATTCGCCGTATAAAGAATTAAGAGAATTCTGTTAGGAAGTTTAGTAACAGGTGGTCACCGCTACAAATCAATCTAAATCAACGAACTTAGTGAGAATTAAATTAAATCATTTTTGCAACGAACCAGTGTATTATTGAGACAACTGAGCAGCCAACAAACAACAAATCCATTTCCTCCAACCATTCACCTGAGAATAAGAGATCTCATAGCTCCAATTAGAACCCAAATCAAAAGTAAACACCAACCAATTGAAATCTGACATGCGGGTATGCCGCAAACCCAAACACGGTTATAGACCTCGAGCAGGAATGCCTTACCTTCAGGTGAGAGATGTTGTAACATTTGAACGTGGATTCCGTCCGGTCCTGGTGCTGTCAGTCGCGATGATGAAAGAGCGTGTTCTAACTCCGCCAAGGTGAAGAGGCGGTTATAATCTTCAAGGTTTCTGGAACTAAACACGAAACCTTGAGATTCTACCTGAGTCTTAATTGAGATAAACTCAGGAGCATAATTACTTGAGCTAGACACCTGAGCAAAAGCACAACCGAAGGTGTTAGCTACAACAAACGGATCAACAACAACTCCTGCAGGTGTTTTCAGACCAGCGATTGGCAAGTGGGTTGATTTTCCGGCCACGCGCCTTAACCTATCCCATACAACAGATGAAGGTGTCCATCTGTTTAAAGATGAGACAAAGTTGTTCCATGAGATCGTTTTGCTATCCTTAATTATTTGCCTAGATTGTGCACGCGCTTTCTTGTACTCAGTTAGATTACTTTGGGTAGGGTATCGCTGAAATACCCGTAGAGCACGTCTACGAGCACGAATAGCATTCCGGCAGTCGTTGTTCCACCATGGAACCCGAAGTCGACCAGGGTGGGTAGCCGAACGTGGAATACGCTGTTCTGCAGCGGAAAGAATTTTCTCTGTGAGATGATCGACTAGATCATTCACAGAATCGTGCTCGTTGTAATCAAAGACAGCCAACTGGGTGTAAAGGTTCCAGTTGGCACGATCAAAGCGCCATCTAGGGATACGTGAGGTAGACACATCGTGTGCTAAGAGACTAAGAATACATGGGAAGTGGTCGCTGGAATGTAAATCAGAGATGACATTCCACTGCAATGAAGCTGCTAACTGGGATGAACATACTGCCAAATCGATGTGCGAATAGGTGTTATAGGCGTCAGAAAGGAACGTTGGCTCTCCGGAATTCAGGAGAACCAAGTTATTGCTCTCCAAAAATTTTGCAATGAGGCGGCCTCTCGAACATGCCCTAGTTGAGCCCCATAGTGGGTGATGGGCATTAAAGTCTCCAACTATTAGAAATGGTGTCGAAAGTTGGGAAACCAGATCTTGAAGGTCAATTAACGAGAGGTCATCTGATGGCGGGAGATATACAGTGCAAATGCCAAATTCTATTGATGGCAGCTTAATCCTTACAGCTACAGATTGTATTTCAGATTGCAGCTGTATCGGGTCTACAAATATGTCATCCCTGAGGAGCATCATAGTGCCCCCGTGAGCAGGAATGCCCTCTTCTGTGTCAATATCACACCGCAGTGGTGTGTAGCGTCGGATTTTAAACATGTCTTGCGGTCGTAGCTTAGTCTCTTGTAAGCATACCACCAAGGGGTTATGCTTACTGAGCAAAAGCTCCAATTCTGGTCGATGTGCTCTTAAACCCCGCAAGTTCCATTGGAGGATAGCCATTGGAACTATGTAGATAGGTTGTAAAAGGTGGTCTACATTAAACCGACTTTAACGGTGGCCGAATCAGCTTACCCTTTTTCTTAGGCGTAGGGCTAACACCTTTTTCTGCCGGTTTATCCTGGCACTTTTTTGTTGCCGTTCTGGGGTCGGTATCCTCTAGGTCCATGTCTTCGGCGGAGGAAGCCCCTTTCCCTAAAGAGAACTTAGGTTCGAGAGCTTCAAACTTATTGGACACAGGGATCGACGAAGATGACAGTCGTCGATCCGATTCATCACCAGAAAGCTCTTCAGAAGAAGAGCTTCGGGATGCTCTAGAGGTTTTCTTCTTCCTGGGGGTACGGGTCGAATCTTTCAGGAAATCTGTCCTCTGGTAACTGGTTTTAAATTCTTTAGGCGGCGGATCGTATATTACCGGCTTGTCATATTTCCTTGTAGAAGTCGACGGTTTGGCTTGGGACGGGGCTGAGGTTTTAGTTTCCTTCGTCCGTTTAGGCGATGTATTTGCCGACGCTGGTGATGGAGTAGTGGACTGCCGTACTTGTGTCGGGACAAGAACTCTATCGGAAATGGTAGGCTCCCCTGCACCGCAGGTTTGCGTTGCAATTTCTTTCCTAGGAACGGGTTTAGCCAATACAGAGCTATAAGTACCGGACCTAGGAACGGAGGGCAAGCGAGTACGCAGCAGCTTCCGGGCGTCCGAGAAGGAAACCTTCTCCTTAACCCGGATCTCCTGTATTGCCTTTTCTTCCACAAAACGTGGGCAGTCTTTGGAGCTAGATGGATGCTCCCCGGCACAGTTTATGCATTTAATGGGCGAGGAGCACTCACCTTCGTGTAAAGCCAAACCCCAGTTGACGCATGCTGGAGATCCGTTACACAGTTGACTAGTGTGACCATAACGCTGACATTTGTAACCCCGCAGGGGGTTCGGTATATACGGCCTGACCTCAATACTCTCGTATCCTGCCTTAATCTTTTGAGGAATATCTACCCTATCAAAAGTAAGGAACAGGGTACGAGTAGGCAACAATTCCCCACGTTCTCTGCGCTGTACTCGGTACACACATGTTACACCCTGGTCTTTTAGGTTCTCCTGAATCTCCTCGTTGGACATACCGTCCAACACACGGGTGGTTACCACACCACGCGAGGAGTTCAGGGTCTTATGTACCGTAACGGATATTGGGTAACTCCCTAGCATGCTTGCCTTAAGTAACGATGCCGCCTGGGCGTTAGATTGCGCCTCAACCAGGAGCGTGCCATTTCTCGACCGTATGCAAGATTTGACCGGACCTGCAATTTTGTCTAATCCCCTCTGGATGGTAAAGGGGTTAACGGTAGTAAACTTTTGGCCTTCTTCAGTGCGACTGATTACCAAGTAGCGAGGACCACAAGACTCGGCTACTTCTTTTCCATTGCTGCAAGTTTTTTGATTGTTTTTTGTGTTTAAGTTTGACATGAAGGTTGGCGAAAAAATTCATCCCCCAGTGCTCCCCACCCACCACGGAGCCCAACAAGGGGTCATCCCACTGGGATGACAGGGCTACACAGGGGATATAGCGAGCTCGACGTCCCACTCACCCTGGAGGTCGGTACAATACCTAGTCCTGGCCGATTGATTAGGGGTGGGTTAGTCCCTAACCTCCTGTTTAGGCGAAGCAGAAGCCAAAGTAGTGTATTAGTAATGCGGCCCCTCCCCGAATTCAGAAAAAAACTGTTACGAGCTCAGATACGCATCCCTCAACCACCAGGACTAACCTTTCCACCGACACGGGTCTCCACGCACGGCCTACACGTGGGTGGGCCTGTTGACCGTCTCCCTCAGCCACGAAGAGGAGCCCACACGAGGGAGACTGTTGGCTCGGGACCCCGGGTTAGCCAAACCCGTACCTACCGAAGTAGGCCCCTGGGGGGGCTGGACCCGACTAAGCATGTTAATAAGTGCACGCAAAATAATATAAGTCACGTAACTAACACGTGGTGGGTTTTTTTTAGTGAGTATAGCTGGCCCCCTCAGGGCACAGGGACCCTCACACTGTCGGCCATCGCACGTGGGCCGTCGCCTGTAACTGGGTTTTTCCCCTCCACGGTAAAAAAAAGGCCTAAGCCAACGTCTTAAAAGACGGTATTTTAAGGCGCCTTCGGGTCTGGCCCTCTGTACCTCACGCTTATTAGCAAACCTGTGCTGACTGGTAAGTATACAGTCAAGGTTAGCTGTGCACTGCACTTCGGTGCAGGGCAAAATGCCCAAAGAAAGGGAACCATCCACCATTTCCACTCCAACCCGCCTTCAAGAAATGGAAGCCATCCCCAGTACTAGCACTGGAATCACCCACCCTGCTGTCGGGGCTCCAACCCTGACTGCAGGAAACAAACGGCCTGGCCGAAAGCCATCAAAAGGCGTAAATGGCAAGGCCAAGAGATTAGCTGTCGCCAAACAGCAAACTGGCAAGGGCCCTTCCCGCGAAACACCACAGCGGGTAGGCAAAATTTCCGAGGGTGAGCCCTCAGACAACTCCTCCTCTGAAGAGGAGTATTTCACCGACGGAACTGCGGTTCCAAGGCATTCATCCTCCAGGATGGAAGACTCCGATGGGGAACACAGCTCATCAAACATCTCTACAGATGTTGATGAGGCTGAGTTTCGCACCGTGACCAACCGGCGAAGGGAGAGAAGAGTCCCTCACCTGGAGACAACTGGCACGCCCAGTCGTTCTGGACCACCCAGGAGGCACATTCCTCCTGTGATCGTGGATGACTTCCGGGGCTTGGTGGGCTTTCTAAAGGAAGTCATGCCAACCCTGTCGGTGTCATGCAGGGTCACTAGGAGGAAGAGCCGAAATGTCTTCCAGGCGAGTAACGCCGAAGACTACCAGCTTATTCTAAGGGCACTGGACAGGAAGTCCATCCCTTACTTCACCTTCGGCCTAGATAAGAGCCGTGACGTCAAGAGGGTCATCAGAGGCCTACCAGTGGACACACCGGTGGGTGACATCATCGACGACCTTAACCGCCAGGGCATTCAGCCCCGCTTGGTCAGGCAGATGACCAGACCAGCTCCACAGGGTCAGCCAGGCCCTGTCCCAATCCCACTCTTCCTCGTGATAGTGGAACGGGCCAACGATCCGGAAGGGAAGCTAGACGGAGTCTCTACGATCTGCTACGTCCGAGTAAAGATTGAGCCACTGAGGAGCTCTGGCGGTCCACCTCAATGCCATCGTTGCCTGGGATTCAACCACTCAAGCCAGTTCTGCAAGAGGACACCCCGCTGCCTCAGGTGCAGTGAAGCCCACGACAAGGAAGCTTGTCCAAGGTCACCCACAGATGTGCCCACTTGTGCTAACTGCAAGGGAGCACATGTAGCCTGCTACGGCGGCTGTCCTGCCAGAAAGGCAGTTATAGCAGCGAACAGGCCCACAGTGAGACAACAGCAACAGCAGAGGACCTCACCAGCGGGGGCGGACCCAAGACCGGTCCCATCAACCAGCTCCAGTGTGCCCACCACTCGGCGGGATGCCGATAGGCCAACAAGAAGTTACGCTCAAGTAGCACAAGGGGCCTCTGATGGACCTAAAACGTCACGGGAGACACACATCCCTCCCACACAGCCACGCAAACAGAAGCGGGCCCCAGCTCAAAAACGAACCGACAACAATGGTAGGAATGGATGGAGGCTTCCTCGGGAGCCCCAAAATCCTGCTGAACAGGAGAGTCATGGCGAGCCCATGCCTCCTAGACAGCTTAGGGATGAAAGGGCGGGAGGAAGACCTGCACCCATTCGTTCCAGATCAGCCTCTCCTCACAACCAAGTCGCCCACACAACGTTCCCATGACAGCTACACTCGACCTCACGGATGTGTTCAAGTGGCTGCAGCAGTCGTTGCAGACGCATGGACAGAAAATCTGTGAGCTCGTTGTGAAGTTCTTCACAGCCACAGATCCGGCCAGCAAGATGCTGGTGGCAATGGAGGCGATGGCCCTCCTGACCGCAGGCACGCAACAGCTCCGAGATGGCGCATCAAACTAGGTGACGTACCTCGTTTCGATTCGCATTTTGGAATGCGTGCGGCCTAGCAGGTCAGGGGAGCGAGCTGCTTCACTTTGCCCGAGACAATGCCCTAGACGTCATTCTAGCCAGCGAAACGCATCTCCGACCAGACATCCGATTCCGTCTTCCGGGCTACATCTGCCATCGTACGGATCGTCAGGGACGCACAGGGGGCGGAACTGCGATCTTGGTGAGGCAAAATGTGGTCCACCAGCCCATCCAGCTCCCACCTCTACAAACCCTAGAGGCCACGGCCATTAGTATGCACCTTGGTGGTTTAGAGGTCTTGGTAGTCTCTGTGTATCATCCACCAAACCGACAGTTTGTATCCAACGACTATCTATCCATCCTAGCCCTATATCCCTGTGCTATCATGGCCGGCGATTTCAATGCTAAACATCAACGTTGGCATTGCGGCCGTCGGGCGGATGCAAGAGGCAATGAAATCATTCGCCTTATAGACGCGGACCCTCAACTTCAAGTACAGGGTCCCTGGCAACCCATTCATTACCCGCAAGGAGGACTGCCCTCAGTCATAGACTTCGCAATCACAAAACATCTACCATACCATCTCACACTCACATCATTAAATGCATTACATTCAGATCACATTCCAGTGTTGACAGAGATCAACACAAGGGTTGCCAGTCACGACATCTCGCTTCAAACGCGAGAGGTTGATTGGGAAGGCGTCAGGAACTGCCTCCGCACTTCCATCCCGCCAAATCCCAAAATCACAAATATCCCAACCCTGGATAACGCCGTCTCATCCTTCACATCCATCGTGAAGCGCACCACCTTTAATTTGACAGTCCATGCTCCGGCTCCTCTTCATCCTGATGTCCTCCCTTTGGACATCCTTCTTCTAATCCGGCGATCCTGGGCAGCACGGAGATTATACCAACGTCACCGCACGCCACATAATCGAGCGCTCCTAAGACGTTTACGTCGAGAGGTCAATGTCCGTCTGCGCGAGCACAAGGTGCAAGCGTGGGAGGACAAAATGGCCAGGTTGCGCGTCGAGGATGGCGACCTGTGGAGGATAGCCAAAGCCCTCAGAAAACACAGAGGTCAGTACACCTCTCCCATTCATGGCACCCAGGGCCTGGCCTATGAACCCCAAGCCAAAGCCAATGCTTTCGCTGCCTATCTTGAGCGTACTATGTGTCCGAGAGATGACCCCCAGGACGATAACTTTTCTGAACGCGTCCGTCGGGAGGTGCGTCGCTTCTTACGTCACCCTCCTGAGGATGCGGAGAGACTCCCTACCATCCGTCCTAGTGAAGTCCAAGGCGTACTCCAACGTCTCAAACCAAAGAAGGCGGCGGGGCCGGACGGGCTGACTCCCCTAATGCTCCGCCATCTTCCCTTCAATGCGATTCTCTTCCTGACTAGGATTTTCAATATGTGCCTCGCCCTTGGGTACTTTCCACGAGAGTGGAGAGAGGCCCGGGTGATTTGCATATTGAAACCTGGGAAGAATCCGGTACACCCATCCAGCTACAGGTCCATTAGCCTCCTCTCCACCCTTTCGAAAGTTCTCGAGAGGCTAATTCTTGCTCGCTTGTCCCCAATATTGGTAGACATTCAAGCCATTCCTGACCACCAATTTGGTTTTCGTCCGGGGCACTCGACAGTTCAGCAGTTGCTGCGTGTGGTGGAGACCGCCGCCCTGGGCTTCCAGGAAGGCGCCTTCACGGCCGCAGTTTCGTTGGATGTCGAGAAGGCCTTCTCTACGACATGGCATGCCGGACTCCTACACAAAATGATCCATCTGGGGCTCCCAACACAAGTGATCAACATTCTACACAGCTTCTTGCGACATCGCACATTTAAAGTCTCAGTCGCGGGGAAAACATCAACACTAAGGCCAGTGAGAGGCGGAGTCCCCGAAGGCTCTTTGCTATCCCCCACCCTCTTCAACGTCTTTATGGCAGATTTCCCCACAGAACCACGAGTCGAAATGGCACAATACGCTGACGACGTGTTTCTGTTCTGCAAGGACAAACACATTCTCAGAGCCTTCAACCCCATTCAAAGACATCTCCGCCTAACACAACAGTGGTGCCGGCGTTGGCGGATGTCCGTTAATCCGGACAAAAGCCACGCCATACTTTTTACAAAGCGCCACACCCCCGCAGACTGCCCCAACTTCAGCTACCGAGGTCGAAGGATAGAGTGGTCTAACTCTGTCCAGTACCTTGGTGTCAACTTGGATAGAGGTTTAACTTTTCGCCGGCACATCAGGGACCTTTCGGCAAAGGTACAGGGAGCAATTGCTTCCCTGTACCCCATGCTGGGGTCTACCTCGATGCCAGTCCGCATGAAGTTGTACCTCTTCCGAGCGCTGGTAATCCCGGTGATGCTACATGCCTGCGAGATCTGGGGCATGGCAGCAGACAGCTGTTTAGCATGGCTTCAACGTGCACAGAATAAAGGACTGCGGTCTATTTATTCTGTGGGACGTTATTTCCCTACCAGGCTGCTCCACGAAGCATCGGGTCTTCCATACGTGGAGGATGAAATTAGGCGCCGGGCTTCAAAATTATACGCAAGTTTACCATCTCACAGAAGCGCCCTTGTCAGATCACTGGGAAATTATGACCCCACTAGACGCCGATCTAGACTGCATCGGGTCCCCCGTATGGCATGCGGGCACCCTAGATAACACAGGAGCTGAACCTATCAGCAGCTAGAGCTGAGCTCCTCATAATTCTTCCAAGCTGTTTGGCATCTAAATTTCCCCCAACTAAATTTACAAAATATTTAAAACAAAACAAAATGGGTGCTAAGTACTGCATCCTCTCTTTCAACCCGAAGGTACCTTTGGTAACCTCCAAATTAACTTCCAATCAAAAACCTACATCACCTTCATCCTACATCTTTCAATAAAAATCCTACCTGCGGTAAAACCCTTAATGGGTGGGCACGCAGCAAAAACCTTCTGGCTGTATACAGCCAGCCAGCACGAGCGAGCGAGCAAAACCTAGCACTAAGAAAAATTATCCGTCCCCCACTATTAACAAACAATATCACCCTCCACCAAGAATGTAACATCCCTACCATCGACTCAGCAATAGAAAAAAGAACCAGGTCGGTATGGACAAAAATACACCACCACAACAGCCCATTAATTAACATCGGTGGCGGCGAACCTAAACACCGAAAACAAAATAAAAAAGTTCTAACGGCTCAGCCGCCACACCTGAACATCCCTATACCGACCAGCCCAAGGCAGCACATATATGGAGAGGTCGCCCAAAAGATCACCTGACCCGCACAGGAAAACCGCGGGAACCGTGTATATCTGTACATAGTGGTTTACATGTGTGTTTATGTATGGCTGAGAAAGGAACGTGCTGGCCGCCACCTGCGTATGTATGTGTGTGTGCGTGCAGTTAGTGTACAGTGTATACAGTGAAAAAAGTGTTGAAAAACAGAAAGACAAAATAAAACAAACTAATGATAAAAGCTGTTCTCGGTGGACAACAGGGCCACTGTATGAGCTTTTTTGGGATACAAAACGTACACCCTAATATGCATTTAAAAAAATTATATTCTTATGTAAATATCTGCCTGCAAGCCCCGTCCAATATCGGGGTACCAGGCCATGTACCTTTTTAAGGCAAAATAATCAATCAATCGTTTGGGAGGATTACCTAGCGGTGACACCCACACAAGAGGACCTTCGGACCTTCTTATCGGTCTTAACTATCGACGCCCGCAAGATTCTGCAGCATCTTCTACGCCAGCCTACTCCAGCATCGCCCTTACGCAGACCAGCTAGATCTCTAGATCTTCTAGATCTCCACCTGCTCACCAAACTTACCTATACGCCACCCAACCTAATTTCCGTCACACCCTTCCAGTAGCCAGACTCTAATAAACTCAGCAAGACTTGTTCTTGACCAAAGGAAATCTTTCCTGTGTTTCGTAGGAAACACACTTCGGCTGTTCATAACAGTGAGTTTAAAGAGTTGCGCTTTTCAGCAGCTACTTCATCTGCATAACTAACCAACTGACCATGCCTAAAATTCAGGCACGGACGGTAACTACCGCCAAACCTTCTCCTCCCCCTAAGCTTGACCCCCCTAGCGTCCGGACAAATAACTCTCCAAAAGCTTCGACTTCAAACCCCCATAACATTAGCAGCACAGACTCAGACTCGACCACAACTGCTTCAGGTTCCACGACACCCGTACAGCAAAGACTAAAAACCCTAGCCCACACATCACCCCCCTCAACCATGAATAACATAAGAATCCCCCACAGTAGCTACACCATTATTGTGTTAAAATGCGACCCTGACAAAATCCCTGGTTTGTCAGGAGACTGCTGGAGAAACACCAGCAAAATTCAAACACATTGTGCATGACAGAAAGGATCGGCTCGCCAAGAAAAATACATATGCTTTGACATTTGTCAATCAGCAGGAGGCAGTCACCTTTCAGCAAGGAATAGCTACCACGCAATTTGGACCGAAGGCCAAATACACAAATAAAATTGAACTCACACAGCAAATCCCGGAAAAACCAAAGCGCACAATAACAGCAGTCATCAAAAACATCCCGTATGACATCACTGACGATATTTTCCTAGAAAGTGTACAAGAAAACTATCCAGAAGTCTCCAGGGTAAACCGGATTATAAGCCAGGGAAAACCCACCCCCTTGATGCGCATCTTCAGTACAGAGGTAGCAACCATAACAGCCATACTAACTGAAGGTGCAATTATCCAAAACCAAATTTTTAGAGCTGAACCCTCCCGGAACATAGAGAGACACACCCCTTGCAAACAGTGCCAGAAATACGGCCACGACAGAAGTAGCTGTACCGAGCCCCCTAAATGTTTCCATTGCGGGGAGCAGAAAGAAACATATAGATGCACACACCCGCAAAAGAACGGCACAGAACCTTTCTGCGCCACCTGTGAAAAGTATGGACACTATACCGGCCAAGTAGTGTCCCCTCTACCCCAGAGTTCCACCCACCACTCCCTCTCAAACAGCAGCTACAAACATCTTCCAACACAACATCCCCTCCCCACTACAACCAAAACCGCCAAGCGCCTGGCCAGCTCTAGCCTTCACCCACTTGCCGGCCACAAAGAAAGTCACCCCAAGAGAAGCAGCCGGAACGCTAAAGGAAATAACGCAGAACGAAATCCAGATAAAAGCCATGCAACAACAAATCAACAGCATAGAAAAAACATAACATACATAGAACAGGTGGCAAGCTCCATAATCGAACAGGTGCTACTTACACTCATTCCACCACTATGACGCCACATCCCCTCCCCAGCGCGCCAGGCTACTGAGCAACATCAGGCAGACAGCCCAGAAAACAAACAAAACCATAAATACAGCTAAAATTGGAAACCAATTAGCAATTTTCTTCCAAAACCTAAAAAAGTAAGCGACCAACATCCACCAACAACAACCTAACGTTACTCCGACCTGGCAAACACACCACAAATAAATAACCACTGCAACATCAAACTCCTCCACCTAAATATAAATGGCATCCAAGGAAAACAACAACTCCAGATTTTGCTCCAAGACCATGCTGATGACGTCATCACCATCAATGAAACCACTTATCACCTTCCGCAAAGACAGGAACCAGGGACCAAATGGTGGTGTAATGATTCTAGCACGGAAAGAATTAAACCTAACACAAATCATCCTACCTCAAACATTCCAACACCATGAAGTTCTACTGATTCAAACCATAATTCGCAGAACCAAGCTCCACATAGCAACAATCTACGTTCCCCCATGCACCCTTCCCCACAGACCTTCTCCATTGCCTCAACGACAATTTTACCAACCTCATCATTGCCGGAGATTTAAACGCAAACAACAAAATCCTGCTAGATGAACACACCAACACACATGGCAGAGAGCTAAAGAGAATTCTCGACAATTCAAACCTCAAAATTTTTTCACACCCGGACCAACACGCATTGGAAACAAATCAAAAGCCAAGCTCACCCGACAAAATTCTAACGTCCAAAGCAACATACTCAAAAATAGAAAACATCACAACAGACGCAGCAATAGACTCCGATCACATGCCCATCATAGTTACAATACGAACCCATCCATGGAAAACGCAAAATAACATCACAGCATATGATACAGCACAAGCCAACTGGCAACAATAACAGCAAACAGCAAGACAGCTCACCACGGCGCTGCAAGACCGCACCCTCACAACATGTCAAGATATCGAGACACATGTCGAAGCCATTACCCAAATCATACACTTAGCAAGAGACGCCGCCATCCCACAGAAAACCATAAACACCAATTCCATACTCACGAGCACCAACAAGAAACATCATCCACATTATAAAGCAAAAAAAGGAAAGCGCAGAGGGACTACATAAAAACTCATAGCCCACAGGACAAAACAATACTAAACAAACTCCAGCATCAAGTAAAGGACGAGCTCCACAAGTTTAACACAAAACGATGGGACGACACATTAAATAATATCACAAACAACCACCAACGAGACCCTGCCCAATTCTGGAGGCTAATTAAAGCCACCCGAAAGAAGGCCTCACCGCAATATCCAATAAAACAACAGAACAAATACGTCGAAACAACCAAAGGTAAACTAAACATATTCAAGGAGCACTACCAGCAAATATTCCAACCACCACAGGACCCTACTTTCAACGAGGGGCATTACAAAAAAGTCACCAATCACATACAAAAATTCCATAACCTCTACTCACCGCAACCAAATATTCAAAATCTAATTCCAAATGACAAATTTGAGAAACCCATCACCACAACAGACGTCCTGAACATACTGAGCGAGGTCAAAAACTCTGCCCCAGGCCCCGACGACATCACATATGAACAATTAAAACAGCTTCCACCCGAAACTCACTCCGAAATAGTTAAAATTTACAACGCAATGGTCACCTATGGCTACCACCCCCTGCAGTGGAAGAAAGCGCATATACTACTGTTCCCGAAACCAGGAAAAGACCATACAGACCACAAAAACTATCGTCCCATCTCACTCATTGCAACGCTATCAAAAGTGTTCGAGCGAATCATGACCAAACGTCTTACAGAAGCTTGCAATGAGCTGGAGTTCCTCCCAGACACACAGGCGGGTTACCGCAACACAATCACCATACAGGACCAACTAGTAAGAGTGATATCCCACTTCCAGGACAACCACAACAAAAACCACACAATAGCAGCATTTTTAGATATAAAAATGCGTTCGACAAATGCTGGATCGACGGCCTGCTCTACAAACTCAGCCTCTTCAAAATTCCAACGTGCATAACCAGATGGGTTGCAAGTTTCCTACAACAAAGAACAGCAAACATTAAAATAAACCGAACACTTTCCGACTCCTTCACACTCCAGGCAGGCACCCCACAAGGCAGCGCAATATCAGGCCTGCTGTATATCCTATATACAGCAGACACTCCACGACCCTTTCATCGTAGCATCGGACTCGCCCAGTGCGCAGACGACACCACGTACTGGTGCACCACACCAATTATGCTGTCCGCAAAGAAAAACCTAGAACAGCTCAAAATTTATCTAACCGGGACCAGGAAGTGGAGAATCACTCTGAATACAGAAAAAACGCAGGCCATACTGATTAAGAAAAAACGAAAACGAGCACACAACGAAGCCACCATCAAATTCAACAACAGAAATATCCCATGCACAAACACCATAAAATACCTTGGAGTAAAGCTAAAATCAAACCTCACCATCACACAGCACTATGGAGAAGGGCTGAGAAATCCACTTACATCCCAATCACTCGTTACACCTTCACTCTTTCTCTGCATTTAGAAGCGACTCTCTTGCAGGTATGCGTGCAAGCGGTGGCGTTGCTACCTTAGTGGCGCCTAACATCTCAGCCGTCAACGTTCCTCTCACCACACCATTTCCAGCTGTGGCCGTTCGGATACAGCTGGAGAGCATCAGTTTTACCATCTGCAACATGTATCTGCCGCCGCTCAGTATAGTTGCAGAGCGTGATCTTCAAGCTTTATTGGCTCAGCTCCCCTCACCACTACTCCTTGTGGGAGATTTGAATGCCAAGCACACGCTCTGGGGATCAGACACTGATGACGCCCGTGGATGCCTCCTCGTAGACGTCTTCGATAAGTCTGACCTGTTTCTGCTAAATACTGGTGACCCGACATTCCTATCATCCGCTTATGGTACACATTCCGTACTAGACCTTTCTCTCTGCAGTCCGTCATTAGTACCACTACTTGAATGGTCAGTACTTTCCGACCTCTTTGGCAGTAGTAGTAGTAGTGGGGCTTAGGGGCGCACAACAGCTGAGGTCATTAGCGCCCGAGCTCAGACTAGGTAAAGCCCAACTGAAATGTAAACGCTAAAAACAATAAAATCCACTAAAATCCACTAAAAGGTCCAAAAACACAATAAACATAAAAGATGCTTAAACTGTTAAAATAGCTAAAATAGGAGTGCCGAGATGAATCTAAAGTGAGGCACGGCGAGGGATGTTGAAATCATATGGAACGAAGCATTCCGCTGCGCTGTAAAAAGTCGAAGAGGCCCTCCACAGCAGCAATATCATCCCTCAACATTGCGCTGAGGTTGGATGCCAAACCCAAGGAGGAGCGCAACGTTGAGTAAAATCGGCACTCCACTAAAAAGTGCTCTACCGTCAAAGGCTCACCGCAGTGAGCACAATGAGGTGCTGATTCCTGGCGTAACAAGTGTTGATGGCTAAAACGGCAGTGCCCGATGCGAAGTCTAGCTAAAATAACTTCTTCCCTGCGAGAAGAACGTGAAGATGTGGCCCAGGGAAGCGGAAGAGGTTTAACCTCCCGGAGTTTGTTCCCAACGAGCGCGGACCAGTCATCATGCCAGCGAGTGTTGATGGCTCGGCGAAGGGAAGCACTAAGATCCTCGAAAGGAACAGAATTGCTAAAAACTGTGGGGGATAAAATAGCAGACTTCGCGGCGGCATCAGCAGCCTCGTTGCCCGGAATGCCTACGTGTCCGGGAACCCAAACGAACGACACGTGGAACCCTGAATTAGCGAGCGAATGCAGCCGATCCTGTATTCGCTGTACTAGGGGATGGCTGGGGTACAGCAAACGAATGCTCTGTAGAGCACTCAGAGAATCGCTACAGATGGCAAAGTGGTTAGAATGCTGCTGGCTGATAAAAAGTAGGGCTTGATAGATACTAAAAAGTTCAGCGGTAAAAATCGAGCACTGTCCGGGAAGACGAAACGTAAAACTCTCCGCAGCAGCTACGAAGGCACAACCAACACCTCGGTCGGTTTTAGAGCCGTCCGTAAAAATAAAACTGTAGTTCTTAAAATGCTGCTGAAGTTCTAAAAATGCGGATTGGATGCCAGTGGTCGGAAACGCAGACCTGGGCATGGACGTCAACCCAAGGTGGAATAAGGAGTCATACCGCGACCAAGGAGGAAAAATAGATTCCCTCCGAGGTAATACTGGCGGCAGTGTGGCGTCCAGGGCCCGAACAAGCAGGCGAAAGCGAACACCGGGCGGAAGTAATGCAAGGGGGCTGACAGCGTACTGGCGATCAAGAGACGAGTCAAAGAAAGGCTTGTGCGTTGGGTGCGTGGGTAGAGAGGATAGACGGCATGCGTAGGTGCATAAAAGAATATCTCGTCTATAGCACAGGGGGGGTTCAGCTGTTTCAGCGTACAGACTGGGGATGGGGCTGGTTGGAAAAGCACCAGTAGCTAGACGTATCCCCTGATTGTGCACAGGATCCAAACGACTCAAAATGGAAGGCCGTGCCGACGAATATACCACACTCCCATAGTCAAGCTTTGATCGCACCAGGGACCGATAAAGCTGTAAGAGCACGGTCCGATCAGCTCCCCAGGACGTACCTGTTAAGACACGTAAGATATTGAGGGACCGGGCACAGCGACCTTTCAGGGAAGCGATATGAGAATCCCAGCTAAGCTTCCTATCGAACACCAATCCTAAAAATTTAGCTTCCTCTGCAAAAGGAAGCGTATGGGGACCGAGGTGGAGTGAGGGTGAATCAAACGCCTTACGGCGCCAAAAGTTCACGCACACGGTCTTCTCGGTGGAAAAATGGAAGCCGTTGTGGAGGCTCCAAGTGTAAAGGCGATCTAAACAGACCTGGAGCCGACGCTCCAAGATACTCGTCCGCCGAGAGCTACAATATACGGCGAAGTCATCCACAAATAAAGAAGAGGATATTCCAGCGGGAATACACTCAGTGATAGGATTGATGGCGATGGCAAAGAGGAGAACGCTGAGGACCGATCCCTGGGGTACCCCGTTTTCCTGATGGAAAACGCGGGATAAATTACACCCCACCCGAACACGAAAGGACCGCTCCTTCATGAATTCCCGGAGGAAAATGGGAAGTCGACCACGAAGACCCCACTGATGTATGGTGCGTAGTATGCCAGTCCGCCAACAAGTGTCATAGGCTTTCGTAAGGTCAAAAAAGACGGCCACAGTTTGGCAGCGGCGCAGGTAGGCGTTCATGATATGAGTCGAGAGAGAAATCAGGTGATCAGTGCTGGAACGGTAACGGCGAAATCCGCATTGGATGTTGCACAGAAGGTTCTCCGACTCAAGCCACCAACGTAAGCGCCCAGTAATCATGCGCTCCATCACCTTACACACTATACTGGTGAGGGAAATGGGGCGGTAACTGGAGGGCAAACGGCGGTCCTTACCCGGTTTTGGGACCGGAATGATAGTTGCCTCGCGCCAAGCTGTAGGGAAAACTCCGTCACGCCAGATGCGGTTGTACATACGCAGTAGATAGTCTTTACTAGCAAGGGAGAGGTGTTGAAGCATAGCCACGTGAACACCATCAGGCCCAGGAGCGGAAGAGCGAGAGGAGCATAACGCCGAGTCCAGCTCCCGTAAGCTAAATTCGGCGTTGTAGCACTCAAGGTTAGCTGAGCGGAAAGATAATTCCTGGGCCTCAATCTGAGATTTGAGGACCCGAAACGTCGAAACGTAGTTAGCAGAGCTGGAGGCGGCAGCAAAAGTGCTACCCAGGCAGTTAGCAACATCAACCGCATCTACAACAGTGAGAGGTCCATCCTGAAGTCCAGGAATGAACAAGGGTGGCCGTTTACCGGCAACACGACGGAGTTTCTCCCAAACCACAGAAGAAGGGGTGGCGTGCGAGAAAGAGGCAACAAAGGAAGTCCAGGACGCTCTTTTGCTAGCCCTAAAAACACGTCGGGCTCGTGCGCGCAGCTGTTTATAAGCTACCAAGTTCTCGACGGTGGGGTGTTTTTTAAATACCCTAAGAGCTTTCCGGCGTGCGCGAAGGGCATCGCGGCACTCAAGAGTCCACCACGGGACAGGCAAACGCCGAGGCTCCGTGGAGGATTTCGGAATAGATTGCTCGGCAGCGGAGACAACAACTGAAGTGAAATGGTCGACCAGAAGGTCGATAGTAGTAAATTCGGAATCCTTGAATGTGGCAGCTTCGGAAAACAGCGCCCAGTTAGCCTTGGAGAGTTGCCATGAGGCTGCACGCGAGCGGGGAACGTTGTGGGAGAGCAACGTTAGCACACAAGGGCAGTGATCACTGGAATGAGTGTCAGATACTACATGCCATTGGAAACAATGAGCAAGCTGTGTGGAGCAGAGAGAAAGATCGAGGTGGGAGGGAGTACCGGTGGAATCGGAAAAAAAGGTGGGTTCACCAGTGTTTAAAACAAGGAGAGGAAACTGGTCAAAGAAGTCAGCAAGTAGGGTACCCCTTGCACACGCCCTAGGAGAGCCCCAACACGGATGATGGGCATTAAAATCCCCCAAAAGAAGAAAGGGTGTGGGGAGCTGCGAAGCTAGTTGAGAGAGGTCCGCAGGAAGGACGGAGTCTGAAGGGGGGAGGTAAACTGTACATAAAGTAAACGATAAACCTGGAAGACTGAGCCGAAGAGCAACAGCTTGCAAAGTAGTGTTAAGTGGTAGAGGTTGACCAAAAACATCAGCACGTGTAAGTATCATGACACCACCATGAGCAGGAGAGCCCACTTCCGGCACAAGGTCGAAGCGTACCGGAATATAATGACGCAAATCAAAAGCATCCTGAGGGCGAAGTTTGGTCTCTTGCAAACAAACCGCTATGGGGTTGTAGGACCGCAACAAGAGCTGGAGCTCTGCCCTATGTGAGCGCACACCACGAATGTTCCACGTTAAAAGAGCCATGGAAAAGGACTAGGGGGTAGCGGCGGTTTTAGGGAGAAAATTCAAGATAGCAAGAGCGCGAGGGATGCGGGTTCAGGTGATCGGACGTCGTTTCTCCTTTTTTCGCACTTTGGCGCACTTGGGACCGACAAACGGTCGCTCCATGGGCGACTCCTCAGATGTGCGGGAGTCAGAAGAGTCCCTTCGAGAAGGGGATCGGGAAGCCGACTGAACGGAAGCCCTGCCGGTTCCTCGAATGCGACTACGGGAGCGGCAACCCGTAGAAGTACCGGGAGTAGTGCTTACCGACACGGACCGTGAAACTGCAGCTGGGGCAGTAGAGGAGCTAGATGAGGCTGTTGGTGCCAACGCCTTAAAAGGATTGGCAGTCTCCAGCAAGTCGCATTGGGTTGACGCATCCGAAACATTAACGGTCCGTGTGGCAACAGACTGCGCAGGAGAGCGACGAACTGCGGATGCGTAACCTAAGCTGGCAGCGGGTTTCAGTTGCTCAAACCGTCTTTTTGCCTCTAGAAAGGACAGACGTTCTTTGACGCGCAGTTCCTGAATGGCCTTCTCATCAAGAAACTGCGGACACTGCCGGGAGCTGGAGGGATGTGTACCACCGCAATTGATGCAGACCGGGTCACGAGTACATGTAGCATCGCCATGGGGAGGTAAACTGCAACGGTCACATACAGCATCAAAAGTACAACGGGCCTGAGTATGCCCAAACCGCTGACACCGAAAACAGCGCATAGGGTTTGGGACATACGGTCGCACTGCAGCACGTTCGTACCCACAATAGATAGCGTCCGGTAATGTGGTTCCTTTGAAAGTGAGGAAGACTGTCCGCAACGGAACAGACTGTCCATCACGTTTACCAAGGAGACGGTACGCCTCGCACACATTCTGGTCAGTCAAATTAGATGCTATTTCCTCGTTAGAGAGGCCGTCCAAACTGGAGGTTGTCACGACCCCTCTACAGCTATTCAAAGTCTTATGTGGGGCTACCCGAATGGGGTAGGAACCCAACAAGCAAGCCTTCAGGAGCTTACTGGACTGATCCTGGTTCTTTGTTTCTACCAAAAGGGTACCGTCTCTTAACCGAGTTGCAGATTTTAGAACGCCACATATCCGATCAAGCTCGCGTTGGATATAGAAAGGACTAATGTCTCGCATTGTCTTGTTTTCACAAGTCAGGGTCACGACCAAAAACGAATCAAATGGGGAATGTTTGCGCGGAGGAGCCATGGTTAAAGGACCCCCTTCCGGAACTGTCGGCGTCAGCCTGCCATCCGGGGGTGAAAGAAAAAGACACCAAACCTTCACGGTCTGCGCCGTCATGGGAGACCCCTCCCACGACCGATCTCGATTGTACTTCAGAAGAGCTACCGTCCAACTACTGTTGCCCAAATGTGAGAACCGTTCACCACGTGACACCCCGGCTTTAGGCCCCTACCACAGGAATAACCGCCTGTGGCCCCCCACTTTAGGCCGTGCAGCAGTCAACAGACGCATGCACGGATTCAGGGGGCTTGTGGTTGATTACACCGGGGCTCCCGTCAGCGGTAACACGTCCGGCTGGTAATACTGGCCCAATGACTCACGGCCTTCGGACCATTAAAACCAGCCGGGCCTCATTGAGACTACGTGAGTGTACATGACGGTGTGGACGGGCTCCGCACCTAAGGTCACACACAGGGTCAGTAGGGAGTCCACTACAACCTTCACGCCTGAGACCTCCGGAGAGCACGCAAGTCGGAAGCCGCGCTGGAACCGTGAGACAGGAACCACGGAGACAGAAGAAAGATCCCTGGTGGTGAGGCAGGAGTTTATAAACCTAAACAGCTAAAGCTAAAATAGAACAATAAACCTAGAAGAGGAAGAAGCTTAAAACTAAGGGTGACCAACGTGGCACAACCAAAATGGGGTGAGAGGGTGACGATGGGGATGATTGGCTCGGGACCCCGGGATCGCCAATTTCCCGTACCTACCGTAGTAGGCCCCTGGGGGGCTCTTTGGCAGTGATCCTTACCCCATTAACATTCATTTTTCTGGCCGCCAATGTGTACATTCTCGACATCCTCGCTGGATTATTTCCAAAGCTAACTGGGGAAAATTCCAATCCCTCATACACCCCATCGACGATAGTTTCGACACCATCGATGAAATGGTCGAATATTTTACTTGCTCGATCCTGCTCGCAGCAGAATCCAGCATTCCTCGAGGTTCACCTACAGCACGTCATATCCCTGTACCGTGGTGGTCCGAGGAATGCAGTTTGGCTGTCAAAGCACGCAAACGTGCTTTGCGCATTTTTCAGCGGCACCCGACGGAAGGGAACTTCGTTGCCTTCAAACGTTCTCGCGCTAGGGCACGCTTTATACTGCGCAACGCAAAGCGTAAATCTTGGGAAGCCTATGTGTCTTCGCTTTCCCGGCGCAGCTCTACCCAACAAGTATGGTCAGCTGTTCGGCGGATGTATGGCAGGTATCGCCGGACGGTAATTCCCGGCCTTGCCATCAACGGTTACATGTGCACCACCGAGCAGGACATAGCTGAAGCCCTAGCTACAACATTTGCTGCCACGAGCCAAACTGCCCGCTATGATGCTCTCTTCCTGCCTATTAAGCAAAAGGCGGAGCGGGTACCACTTAATTTTAATAGTGACTGCACCGAGCCGTACAACCAACCTTTTACCGCAGCCGAGCTCGCCCATTCTCTGGCGTTAGCAAAGGATTCTTCTCCAGGTCCCGATGACGTACATCGACAGATGCTGCTACATCTTCCATCTGAGGCGCTGTGTTTCCCTTTAAACATCTATAACCGCATTTCGCATGAGCGGGTTTTCCCTTCCTTCTGGCGAGAGGGTATGGTCATCCCAGTCCCTCGACCCGGAAAGGACCGCACGCTACGGTTCTCAGTTAGGTAGCGCTACGGGTTGCGCGTTCTTCGTTAACGGTGAGGCTCACAAATTTCGACTTCTGGACTCAACTTTGGTCTTCTCAGCAGAGCTGAATGCCATCTACTATTTACTCCTTTTTATTTGCAAGTTAGCTCCTGGCTCTTTTATCGTCTGCACTGACTAAGTGCGCTTCAGGCCTTAAAAAGCACACTGCCGCTCACACACTGGTTTTAAAAATACAGACCCAGATCTCGCAAATGCTCAGTCGCGGATACAATTTTGTTTTTACTTGGACCCCAGACCATGTTGGGATTTCCGGAACGAGAAGGCGGACGCGGCTGCTAAGTCTGCTTGCCCTTTGCCCCGGAGTTTAGCAACTACGGTGCCATTCCAGGACGTGCAACGTTTTTTCCGTCGCCAACTACTATCTGGTTGGCAGCACTCCTGGACAGCTTTGAAAGGCACGCAACTCCGGGCAATAAAGGAGAGCCATTTGTTAAGAGGGGAACCGGACCCTGTGTGTGCTCCATGTGCAGCACGCCTCACTGTGCGGCATGTATTGCTGGATTGCCCGCAGTATGCCCGCGTTCGCCAATCTTTGGGCTTGGGGACCAACTTGCACGGTATTTTAGGTGACGTCCCAGTGGCCGTGGATAAGGCACTGCGGTTTGTTTTTAAAATCGGTTTTAATAAACAAGTCTGACTTGAATTTTATACTTATAAATTTTAGAGCTATTAAATTTATTAGTCTTTAGATAGTTTTTAATGTCCTTTTAACGTTTGAATGTTTTTATTGTATTTTACCTTTTAACTGAATTTCTATAGTTTTTAGGTTTTTAGTGTTGACTTGGCGCCCAATTGCCCTTGTTGTCGACGGGCCCTTAAACACCACACACTCACTCACTCCTGCTAACTGCAGATTTTGAACGTCTTGGAGGGGTCTTCTAGTGAAGGTGACGGCTTGGGATTTGGTGGCGTTTAGTTTCAACCGCCAGGTGGCGAACCAGACATGTAGCATGTTTGCGAAGATTTGAGCTCGCTGCACTGCATTTTCGTGAGGCTTAGATGCTACTGTGATGGCTGTATCATCAGCAAATAAGTATAGGTTGCAGCACCTTAAGGTTGGAAGGGTGTTTAAGTGAGGAAGACCAGAGGGCCAAGGACACTACCTTGAGGTACCCCTGCATTTATGAAGTAGGTATGAGAGAGGATGTTGTCTTTTGATACAACGAAGGCTCGGTTTTTGAGATAATGATGAAGTGTGTGAATAAGGTATGACGAGCTATTGTAATGAATAAGGCGATGGAGAAGACCATGCCACACAGTGTAGAAGGCTTTGGAGATGTCTAGGAAAAGGGCTACAACATAGTGACGGTTGTTAAAACCTCTAACCACCTCATCCACGATGCGCAAAAGTTGATGCGTGGTGGAGTGTTGCCATCGAAATCCAAATTGTTCAGGACGCAAGACATTATGTTGGTCTAGCAAGTTTTCAAGGCGTAGTTGGAGTACCTTTTCGTAGAGCTTGCTTATTGTAGGAAGGAGACTGAGGGGTCTATGACTGCTTACTTGTGAGTCTGCCAGGCTTCGGGAGGGTGATTTTAGCATGCCGCCAAGCTACCGGGAAGTAGGCTAATACTAGTAGGCTGTTAAATAGATGCACTAGTAGGAAGATCCATGAGTGAGGTAGAGCTTTGAAGGCAGCGTAGGGTACGTTGTCGACACCTGCTGCTTTGTATGGACGCACAGAGTTGATTATGTACCTCACTTCAGCTACACTTGTTGGCTTCACATCATCTACTAAGTGTGGTAAGCTGAGATACTGCCTTACAGACGCTGTAATTTCATCTGTAATCTCTTGCTCAACAGATTCTGCAGGATGGAATGAGGAGGCAAGATGTTCTGCCAAGATTTCCACTTTATCTCTTACTGAAGTAGCAACTCTCCTGCCATCAGTAAGAGGCGGATCAGAATTAGGGATCTCTAGAAGTGCCTTTGACATTCTCCATAAAGATCTGTCTTCTACATCAAGAGAACACAAACGCCTCTCCCATTCAGCGTTACTGTGTTCGAGTAATTCTAGTTTTACTAGATGTTGCAACCGGTTCCATTCGCGTTTGTGAATAGGGTTGCGTGTAAGCTGAAAGCGTCGTCTTGCCTTGTTTTTATCGGCAATAAGACGCATTAGCTCATACGGGAGAGATTTCCTGAAGCTAAATATAGTGCGCCGTGGAGTGGCTTGGTCCATGGTAGCTGTCATTGTGGTTGTGATGTTAGTGGCCAGTTGTTCAGCTTCTTCAATGGTATTACAAGGTAGAACATCTGCAGGTTGCAAGGCCATTAGTTCAGTGTACTTACTCCAGTTTGTGTATCTTGGACTAAGTGAGATAGGGGGGCCTTAGGAGTAGCCCGACCCTGATAGATCTGAAGAGAGTTCAGGGATTGACATGACTTTGGGGTGGCCGCGGATGTTTTGCAGTATTGCGAAGTCCAGCCAATCTGGCAGACGGCGATCTTCATAGGATATGGTGGGTGATGAGGGAGCAAGTACAGCAAGATTGTGTTTTTCGACGCAGTACTCAATTGCAGAACCCCTGTGATTACGGATGGTAGAGTTCCACAGGGGGCTCTTTGCATTGTAGTCACCCAAAGCTATGGTAGGTGAGCCTGCAGAGAAGATGGTGTCCAGTTCCTTTACATTAAAAAGTTTGCTAGGTGGAATGTAGATGGAAAACAGGTTGAGGGGGCCTTTGTGTTTGGCCACTTGTATTCCTATAGCTTCCAGAAGATTGGAAGGAGGCAAGTGTAGCCTGTGGTGTTGAATATTGTGGCTAATGAATATAGCAGTTCCAACATATCCATCTGCGCGATCAGACCTATGACAGGTCATACCAGGGATAGCGCTGGAATTGAGAGAGCCAAGAGCCAAGAGCGAGAACAAGTCGTCCGGGTGCACCCGGACGGTAGGTAGATCGCTCGCCACGGTACCTATCCGCTGTGCGGATTTACCCGTGCGGTCCAAGTCCAAGTCGTGTACTGACAGGCTGTTAACAGCCAGAAGGTTTTGCTGCGTACCCACCCAGGTTTTGGGTCTGACCGCAGGTTGTTAATTTTGATGTTTATAGGATGATGTGATATTTTTTGTTGAAGTAGGCATCCTACCCGTGCGGTCTTACAGGCCGCCCTATATATACCACACATCAAGGGGGCTGAGCTAAGCGACCCGGGCCAATGGAATTATAGGTCTCTCTGATTGGGCCGGATGGAAGGAGCTGCTAATGTTAAAGCTGTGTGTGCGAGGATGGCTGGTGGTCGTCTCGGCTTGTCACTCGAATGCTCGGCATCGCCCGTCTCGAGTTCTTTCAGTGCAGTCTATTCGTCGAGAGAAGCAGCATTCTAGACCGGTTGCGCCAGTTCTTCAGGGCACGAGCACGTGGACTGTAAAACGCGTGCTCTGGAGTGTGCCCATAAAGGAAGCAGCAGCCCGGCGAAGCAGTGCATTCACTCTACGCAGCGTAGCCTGCGCAACAGCCTTCTTCTGCAGGCACAGCAGCGCCTGCCCTCTTCCAGCCAGCAGAGCCTTCTCCTGCACTGGCAAGCAGCAGCAGCCCAGCCAACCCTCTCCTAGCAGACTTGCTAGAGCTAACGCGGCGAGCAGCAAATCCAGAGTCCAGAGGAACACAGTACTTGGGACCGACAGACAGACAGACGAAACTGCAGGCCCACAAGGTCAAAGCCAAGGGTCCCGACTTAGGTTGGGACCCGGGGTCCGCCCCAATCGGCGCGTGTAACAGCGCTCGACCCTCTGTGGGGAGCCGGATGGCACCTGCTACAGACTCAGACATGCCAAGTACCAGCCGCCAGGTAAGTCCTGACGAGATGACTAGTAGAACCTCTGCATCCTCATCCTCTTCCGGCCCGCGGGTGAACCTCGTGAGGGCCAAGGCCCAGGCACAAAAGAAACAGAAGAAGGCCTCCCGCCTTCTTAACCAAGGGATAGCTGTCCCGATCTCTCCAGTCCCCAAACCAGGGAGCTCCAACACCATCACTCCCCTACAGGGCGTCTCAACTCCCCCACCGGAGAGCGACACAGACGCCGAAGGTTTTGTCACCGTGCAGGGAAGGCACAAGAGGACCTCCGGTTCGAAGCCGGAGGGTGCTGCTCCCGGCATCCCTGCAGTGCATGCGGACGCCAAGAGCTCCCGCACACAAAAGGCGGCCAGAATCCCGCCAATTGTGTCGGACCCGTTCCCCAACCACATAAAGGTTATGGGGGAACTGAGGGCCAAGCTCCAGGCTAGCTTCCAGGCCACCCGTTTTCCAAGTCGGGTGATCCTAAAGACCACGACCCCGGAGGACCATGAAGCCACCAGGGGGGTGCTGCGCGAAGCGGGGATAGAATTCCACACGTTCTCGCTGCAGCGACCTAACCTGGTGCGCAGAGTCATCCGAGATCTCGGATCTGACACCGACCCAGAGGACATAAAGGTGGGCCTGGCGGAAGAACACGGCATTACGCCGCGTACCGTGGTCCAGCTGACCAAGCAAGTCCGCGAGGAAGGCAAGGAGCCTGTAAGGACTCCCATGCCACTATTCCTCGTAATAGTGGAGAAGGAGGGCGAAGGTCTTCCAAAAATTGATGAGGTGTCCCACCTCTACAACACCAAGATCAGAATCGAACCGTACCATGGCAGAGAGGGGCCAGCCCAATGCTACAGGTGCTTGGGCTTCCACCACTCGAGCCATGCGTGCGAGAGGAAGACCGCCTGCATACGATGTTCAGGCCCTCACCACGTCAACGAATGTCCGAACCCCAGAGAGGAGAAAAAGTGCGCCAACTGCCGAGAGGCCCACATAGGCATCTACGGCGGCTGTCCCGCTAGACTGCGAATAGTGCAGGCAAGACAGGGCAGAAACGCAAACAGGGAGTCAGCACAAGTTCGGCCTGGAGTCAGTTTTGCCCAGGCGCTGCGCAAGCAGGAACAGCTGCTGCAGCAGGCCGAGGCAAGCCAGATTCCGGCAGCGACCCAGCCAGTAAGCTCTGGAACTACCGCCAAACAACCACCAGCTGCATCTGCAGCAAAGCCACAGCGGCCTCCTCGCCAGAAGGACACCGCAGCCCGGCGGGAGAAACCGCCGGCAACTGCGGCAGCAACGGCCGGGCAACCAGCCCAAGAACCTGCGGGGAGACAGAGCGGCCCTGCTGCCACTGCTCTCCCCCCTCCACCAGCTCCAGCTACAGTGGCTTCAACAGCCAATGAGGGAGAGGCACCCCTCGCTACAACACCTGCGCCGATTTGGGACACTGGCGTCTCAAACGAGGACTTAGCGGAGTTCCATGAGCTTTCTGCCTGGTTCGCCGAACTGATTCATCGCTCCCTCCCCATTCTGAGGCGCTGCAGGGAGCAACTGACAGATCCCCGCATCCCTGCTCTGCAAAAGCACAGCATTCTGCAACAGACTGCACGGCTCCTCTTCCCTGACTCCAGCTCGTAAATGGCGTTGAGAAGAACTCAGCGAACATTGAGAGCCGCGTTCTGGAACGCAAACGGAGTCCGGGAACAGAGACCGGGCATCTTGGAGTTTGTAAGTGACCACGGGATTGACCTCCTTATGGTATGCGAAACGCATCTGCATGCTGGTATACAATTTAACCTGCCAAGTTACGCCGTCCACCGAGCCGATAGAGTCGGCCGGCGGGGCGGCGGTACAGCTATATTCATCAAAAATCACATCACCCATACTCCCATTACCATCCCCCCGCTTCAACACTTGGAGGCGACCGCCATAAGGCTCTCCTTGGGCGGTTCAGACCTAGTGCTTGTGGCGGTGTATGACCCGCCCAACCATCCCTTCTATGAAGCGGATTACAGGGCACTCCTAAACCTAGACCACCGAGTGTGCATAGCCGGTGACTTCAATGCCAAACACCCAGGATGGAACAGCCGAACCCAGAATGATAGGGGAAGGAGCATCTACCGCTTCATCTGCGGAGATCCAACCCTTCATGCGCATGGCCCGCGGGGTCCAACGCACTTCCCGCCTCGTGGCAGGGCGGACGTCATAGATTTCGCAATCACCAAGAACATTCCATTTCATCTGGACCTCACGGCGGTGAATGCTCTGGATTCTGACCACAACCCAGTTGTGATCAATTCAGACGTTACCGTCGCAGCTCTGGCAACGGCTGACTGGGTGGATGAAGTCGACTGGGATGCCGCCATTCTTCACATCCAAAATTCCGTGGAAGCCTGCCCTCGAATCGACTCTGTGGAGTCACTCGAGGCGGCAGCCAGGGAGTTCTCCACAACCATCCTCAACGCGGTACGTGCTCACACACACCGCATCCCAATAGACACGCCAAACCCCACAGATATCCCAGGACCCATCAAACAACTCATAAGGGCTAAAAACGCCGTAAGAAAGCTGTGGCAGAGATTTCGCCATCCCAGGATAGGAGAAGTACACCAGAGGTTCAAATCCCTGGCAAGACGACTCCTAAGAGCACACCGCAAAGAGGCCTGGGAAAACATGTTAAGGCAAACCAATCTCCAGGAGAGAAAACCATGGCGAATAGTCCGTAGCCTGCGGAAAGACAAAACCGTATACCAGCATCCCCTACATAGCCCTAGAGGTCGACTCGTCTACGAGTCGAAAGAAAAGGCAGAGGCGCTAGCAGATTATCTGGAGGCTCAATTCCAACCCAGGATAGAGCCAATGGACGATGACCATGCTGACCTCGTGGAACAGGTGGTGGAGGACTTCCTAGAAGCTCCGCCCCCTGACCACGAGGAGTTCCACATTCCCATCGTTACCCCTAGAGAGTTAGCGACCACGCTTAACTCTCTAAGAACCAACAAAGCACCTGGGCAGGACCGTGTGACAGCGGAAATGCTCAAGCACCTTCCACGAAGAGCCGTGATTCACTTAACCCGGATTTATAACGCGTGCCTATACATGCGCCACTTTCCAGCTATCTGGAAGGAGGCGCGCGTGGTGTGCGTTTTAAAGCCGGGGAAAAATCCGGTTTTTCCTTCCAGTTACCGATCAATCAGCCTTCTCCCAGTTTTATCGAAGGTATTCGAAAAACTGCTCCTCTCCCGGCTCCTTCCTCATCTGGAGGAAAGGGGCCTAATCCCGGAACACCAGTTTGGCTTCCGTTCTGGCCACTCCACGACCGAGCAGCTACTGCGGGTTGCCGAGAAGGCCTCCCTGGGTTTCCAGGAAAGGTCTAAAACGGTAGCAGTGCTGCTCGACGTGGAGAAGGCATTCGCCACTACCTGGCATGAAGGACTCATTTACAAACTCCTGGAGCATGAAATTCCCCGTCCATACATTTCCTTGGTGGCCGGTTTCCTCGGAAACCGAAGCTTCCGAGTAAAGATGGAGGGGAAGCTGTCCACCGAGCGGCCCATTGGCGCTGGAGTACCGGAAGGCAGCGTGCTGTCGCCGGCGCTCTTCGCAGCTTACATGGCCGACATCCCAACTCATCACAACACCCAGACCTGTCAGTATGCGGACGATCTCATGATCTTCACAGTCAATAGGAATACACGGTACAGCTTCCGGCAAATCCAAACCCAGCTCCGGGCCATTGGCGAATGGAGCGCAAAATGGCGAATGGCAATTAACCCGGAGAAGAGCTCTGCTATTCTCCTGGCGAAAACCATAGCCAACCGGTTGCAGCAGAACTTCGTTTTACGGCGCCGTCGAATCCCTTGGGTGCAAACGGCGAAGTATCTCGGGGTGACGCTGGACCGTAAGTTAACTTACGTTCCGCACGTCAAGGGCAAGGTCCAGCTGGGGCACGTCGCACTCCGGAGCCTATACCCTATCTTCAGATCAACCATGCCGATCCGTCTCAAACTCCAACTGTATCGGGCGATCATTCCGCCTATGATTCTGTACGGCTGTGAGATCTGGGGAACAGTGGCTAATACCACTTTCGTCAGACTCCAGACGCTGCAGAACAAGGCACTACGCATCATCTACGATACAGGCTGGAGATTCCCGGCTCATATCCTACATGAGCACTCCCAGATCCCGTACATTGTCGATGTCATTCGCGAGAGGGCACGATCAATGTACGAGAAAATCCAAATTCACCCCAACCCTTTAGTGAACTCCCTGGGAAGGTATGACCCGAGAGATCAAAGGCGCTTGCCGTCCTTCAGACTGCCGAGAGACGTCCTGGGACCCCTTGGGTAACCCAAGGAAAACCCCAGATGTCTCTGGGAACAACTTCTACGCCAAAGGACAAGCGCTACACAACCCGTATCCAAAACGGGGCAAAAAACTAATTCGTGTCTCCCAAAAAAGGGAGAACGATTAAGTACAGCTGCCCACGACAAAGAGGGGCAACCCATTCCAAACCTCTCCAAAATTTCAAACAGTAAACAAATTCAAACACCCCAGCAGAACATGGATCTACTAGTTCATTTCGCAGGTTAAGCCGCAAAGCGGCTAGGTACTGCGGCATATGACACCCGGACGGGGAAAGCCCCGCCCGACTAGGACTACCTCTGGACCTCTGGACCTCTGGCTGGTGCTGGCATTCCGCTTCGAGACGTCGAAGAAGAAACATCGCCTGCGAGCATCTAGAGCTTTG
This sequence comes from Mantis religiosa, assembly GCA_030765055.1. Taxonomy (NCBI): domain Eukaryota; kingdom Metazoa; phylum Arthropoda; class Insecta; order Mantodea; family Mantidae; genus Mantis; species Mantis religiosa. The sequence goes on from JAUKNK010000016.1 coordinate 8,929,238, forward strand.
CAGTCATCATTTGCCGCCATCGGGAGGGACCTTCGGGAAGCTCCCGGCAAATCTCCAGAAGAGAGCAGCAGCAACAGCGTGCGAGCGAGTGAGTGACAACCTCATAGAAAACACACCATCAGAGCAGACAGGGAAACACAAGGCCACAGCCAACACCGAAAGGTGGTTTTAAAGGCGCTTAATTGTCCGGTCCTCTGTGTTTCACGCAGTTTTGCAGCCTGTACTGCCAGGTAAGTTAATAGCCTAAGGTTAGCTGTAAACTGCACCTTGGTGCAGGGCAAAATGCCCACACCAGGTGAGGGTTCTGACCAACCCACCACCCATCCCTCATCGAAACATCCATCACAGGATGCCAAACCAAGCACCAGCACTGGTGTGACTCACCCTGTAGACAGGGTAAAAACCACTGCTACAGGAACCAAAAGGCAGCGCCGACAACGCAAAGAAGGCGGAAATGGCGCTGTAAAACGTTTGGCTATAGCCGAACGGGCCACCAACCAGGGCCCTTCCCGGGATAAAAATTCTCGTTCAGGCCAAAATTCATCAAACGACTCCTCAGATTCAGAAGGAGAAAATTTTCACGGAGCTGCCGCTCCAGAGATTTCGTCCTCCAGGATGGAGGAAGAGGACATCCAGACCAGCTCCTCGGACGTCTCCACAGACGTCGATGACGCAGAATTCCAGGAGGTAACCTCAAGGAGGAAGAAGGGACAGTCAAACGTCCTGAAGACTGATGCTACCAGCCAGCAAACCCCACCTAAGCGGCATATTCCTCCCATCATCGTGGATGATTTCCGGGGGTCGGTAGGCTTCCTAAAGGAAGTAATGCCGTCCCTCTCGAATAAATGCGAGGTGACGAGGAGGAAGAGCCGCTTTGTTTTCAAGGCGACAAACATAGAGGACTACCAGCTGCTCCTCAGGGCACTCGAGGGGAAGAAGATCCCCTACTTTACCTTCGGCCTGGATAAGGCACGAGACTTAAAAAGGGTGATCAGAGGATTACCAGTGGATACACCGGTAAGCGAGATCACCGATGACCTCACCCGACAGGGTATAACACCGCGCTTGGTCAGGCAGTTGACCAAGCCAGGACCACAAGGTCAGCCTGGCCCCATCCCCATCCCTCTCTATCTGGTGATAGTAGAGCGGTCAAACGACCCGGAGGCAAAGATAGCGTCAAAACTATTTGTTACCTCCGGGTAAAGGTCGAGGCCGTCAGGAGTTCTGGCGGCCCTCCTCAGTGCCACCATTGTCTGGGGTTTAACCACTCAAGCAGGTTTTGCCGCAGAATGCAGCGTTGCCTGCGTTGTGGAGGACCTCATGACAAGGAGGCGTGTCCGAGGTCGCTTACCGATGCGCCCACTTGCGCAAACTGCAAAGGTGAGCATATTGCCTGCTATGGCGGCTGCCCAACAAGGAAGGCGGTTATAGCTGCCAGAAGACCGGCACAGGAAAGAACACTTCAAAGAGCGCCAGCCAGGGAAGAGACCAGGGCTCTCCCTTCCTCAGTCTCCAAGGCTACGACATCCAGCAGGCAGCCACCAAATGAAGACCGTCAGCAGGTTGAACGGCGCCCATCTTTTGCTGAAGTTGTGCAAAGATCCTCTGACACCCCAAAACAGTCTCGTGGGAAAACACAAACACCCACACAGAAACATAAACAGACACGGGCCCCAGCCCCAAGAAGCGCAGCTTCCAAACCAGACCTCAATGAGAGGAGACTATCTCGCCAACCCGAGAACCCGACTGTGGTGGTGGCGCATAGCGAACCTATGCCCCCTAGACAGTTGAGGGACGAAAGGGCTCGAGGTAGGCCTGCTCCACTTAGGTCATCCTCCCCAGCAAACACCAACATAGTGCCCTCTACCATAAGCTCCACTCAACTAACGGCTTCCCTGGATCTCACGGAGATGTTTAGGTGGTTGCAGAATTTGCTGCAATCACATGGACAAAAGATCTGTGAGATCTTAGTGAAGTTCTTCTGTGCCTCAGACCCGGCAAGCAAGATGCTGGCTGCAATGGAGGGACTTGCCCTACTGTCAACTGGTATCCAGCAATCACAGAATGGCGAATCGAACTAGGTCTCGTACCTATTTTCGCTTCGCATTCTGGAATGCGTGTGGCCTGGTTGATCAGGGGGGCGAGCTATTGCAGTTCGCTCGAGCAAATGCCCTAGACGTCATCTTAGTCAGCGAAACGCATCTCCGTCCAGACACCCGTTTCCGCATCCCGGGCTACATTTGCCATCGCACGGATCGCCAAGGCCACCCTGGCGGTGGTACAGCGGTACTTGTCCGGCAAAATGTAGTCCACAAACCCATCCAGCTCCCTCCTCTTCAAACCCTAGAGGCCACGGCAATCTGTCTTGACCTTGGCGGAACTGAGGTCCTAGTGGTCTCTGTGTATCACCCCCCCAACCGGCAGTTCGTTCCAAACGACTATCTATCTATCCTAAACTTACACCCAAGTGCTATCATGGCCGGGGACTTCAATGCAAAACATCAGCGTTGGCATTGTGGTCGTCGGGCAGATGCAAGAGGCAATCAAATCATTCGCCTAATAGATGGAGACCCACAGCTTCAAGTGCAGGGTCCCTGGCAACCAACGCACTACCCGCGAGGTGGAGGACTGCCATCAGTCATTGACTTCGCAATCACAAAGCATTTTCCATTTCATCTCACTCTTACGTCACTAAACGCACTTCATTCTGACCATAATCCGGTGCTGACAGAAATCAACACTAGGGTTGCCAGTCATGACACCTCGCTTCAAACGCGAGAAGTCGATTGGGAAGGCGTAAGCAGCTGCCTCCGCACTTCCATTCCACCGAACCCAAAAGTAACAAACATCCCGGACATTGAGAGGGCAATCTCATCATTCACTTCTATCCTGACGCGAACTGCCAAAAATCTAACAGTTCATGGACCTGCACCTCTTCATCCAGACGTTCTTCCTTTAGACATCACCCTTCTTATCCGCCGCTCCTGGGCGGCACGGAGATTATACCAGCGACACCGCACGCCACATAATCGCGCGCTCTTACGACGTTTACGTCGACTGGTCAGGGTCCGACTGCGTGAGCACAAGGTGCAAGTGTGGGAGGACACAATGGCCAGACTGCGCGTTGAAAATGGCGACGTGTGGCGTATCGCCAGGACCCTCAGGAATCGCAAAGGTCAATACACCTCACCCATCCATGGCACCCAAGGCCTCGCCTATGAACCCCAAGCCAAAGCAAATGCGTTCGCTGACTATCTTGAACGCACTCTATGTCCGAGAGAGGACCCCCAGGACGACATCTTTTCCGAACGCGTTCGTAGGGAGGTACGCCGATTTTTTCGACGTCCTCCCGAGGACGCGGAACGACTTCCCGTCATTCGCCCCAGTGAAGTCCAGGGCGTACTCAAACGCCTCAAACCAAACAAGGCGGCGGGGCCGGACGGACTGACACCCCTCATGCTTCGTCACCTTCCCTTCAATGCCGTTCTCTTCCTAACCAGGATTTTCAATATGTGCATCACCTTGGGGCACTTTCCTCGCGAGTGGAGAGAGGCTCGGGTGATATGTATATTGAAGCCTGGGAAGGATCCTGTACATCCAGCTACCGATCCATAAGCCTCCTTTCTACACTCTCGAAGGTATTCGAGAGGTTAATCCTAACCCGAATGACTCCCATCCTGGGAGATGTTCAAGCTATTCCTGACCACCAGTTCGGATTTCGTCCTGGGCACTCGACTACCCAACAGCTGCTACGTGTGGTGGAGACAGCGGCCCTGGGTTTCCAGGAACGCGCCTTCACGGCAGTGGTATCTTTGGATGTCGAAAAGGCCTTCTCCACGACATGGCATGCCGGTCTGATCTTCAAACTTATCCAACTGGGGCTACCTACACAGCTAATCAACATCCTACACAGCTTTCTCAGGCACAGATCATTTAAAGTCACAGTAGCGGGGAAAACATCTACACTGAGACCCGTGAGAGGCGGAGTCCCCGAAGGCTCTGTACTATCCCCCACACTATTTAGTGTTTTCATGGCAGATTTTCCAACTCAACCACAGGTCGAAATGGCACAATATGCTGACGACGTGTTGTTGTTCTGCAAAAACAGACATATACTCAGAGCCTTCAACCCAATTCAGAGACACCTCCGTCTCACACAAGAATGGTGCAGGCGTTGGCGGATGTCCGTAAATCCGGACAAAAGCCACGCCATTCTTTTTACGAGGCGCCACACCCCCGCTGACCGACCAAACTTCCACTTCAGGGGCCGAAGGATAGAGTGGACTAATTCCATCAAATACCTGGGCGTTCAACTTGATAGAGGCCTAACTTTCCGCGGACACATCAGGGAACTATCGGCACGGGTGCAGGGGGCTATTGCCCCTCTGTACCCAATGCTGGGTTCTCGCTCGATGCCAGTCCGCTTAAAGCTACACCTCTTTCGAGCGCTGATAATCCCACTCATGTTGTACGCCTGTGAAATCTGGGGCATGGCTGCCGATAGCTGGATAGCATACCTTCAGCGTGCACAGAATAGAGGACTCCGATCCATCTATTCTGTGGGCCGTTCTTTTCCCGTGAGGTTACTTCACGAAGCTTCCCTTCTCCCATACGTGGAGGACGAAATTAGACGCCGGGCAACAAAATTTTACGATAAAATTCCTGCTCATAGAAGCGCCCTGGTTCGGTCTCTAGGAGACTACGACGCTGCGAGCCGCCGATTCAGGCTTTACCGGGTACCCCGTATGGCTTGCGGGCACCCGAGGTAACAAAGGAGTTAATCCTTACAGCAGCATAAGCTAAATTACAAATCTCCAAAAGAGCTGTTTGGCTACTAAATTTACCCCATTTTAGAAAAACAAAACACCAGGGTGTAGACAAAAAAGCTGTTTGGCATCCTGTACAAAATTAAAGAGGAGCAAAAAGCTACCTCAACAAAATTTTCTTCAACAAAAAATATCACATCATTCTATAAACATCAAAATTAACAACCTGCGGTCAGACCCAAAACCTGGGTGGGTACGCAGCAAAAACCTTCTGGCTGTTAACAGCCTGTCAGTACACGACAGTACACAGCGGGTAGGCAAAATTTCCGAGGGTGAGCCCTCAGACAACTCCTCCTCTGAAGAGGAATATTTCAGTGACGGAACTGCGGTTCCAAGGCATTCATCCTCCAGGATGGAAGACTCCGATGGGGAACACAGCTCATCTAACATCTCTACAGATGTTGATGAGGCTGGGTTTCGCACCGTGACCAACCGGCGAAGGGAGAGAAAAGCCCCTCACCTGGAGACAACTGGCACGCCCAGTCGTTCTGGACCACCCAGGAGGCACATTCCTCCTGTGATCGTGGATGACTTCCGGGGCTTGGTGGGCTTTCTAAAGGAAGTCATGCCAACCCTGTCGGTGTCATGCAGGGTCACCAGGAGGAAGAGCCGCAATGTCTTCCAGGCGAGTAACGCCGAAGACTACCAGCTTATTCTAAGGGCACTGGACAGGAAGTCCATCCCTTACTTCACCTTCGGCCTAGATAAGAGCCGTGACGTCAAGAGGGTCATCAGAGGCCTACCAGTGGACACACCGGTGGGTGACATCATCGACGACCTTAACCGCCAGGGCATTCAGCCCCGCTTGGTCAGGCAGATGACCAGACCAGCCCCACAGGGCCAGCCAGGCCCTGTCCCAATCCCACTCTTCCTCGTGATAGTGGAACGGGCCAACGATCCGGAAGGGAAGCTAGACGGAGTCTCTACGATCTGCTACCTCCGAGTATAGATTGAGCCACTGAGGAGCTCTGGCGGTCCACCTCAATGCCATCGCTGCCTGGGATTCAACCACTCAAGCCATTTCTGCAAGAGGACACCCCGCTGCCTCAGGTGCAGTGAAGCCCACGACAAGGAAGCTTGTCCAAGGTCACCCACAGATGTGCCCACTTGTGCTAACTGCAAGGGAGCACATGTAGCCTGCTACGGCGGCTGTCCTGCCAGAAAGGCAGTTATGGCAGCGAACAGGCCCACAGTGAGACAACAGCAACAGCAGAGGACCTCACCAGCGGGGGCGGACCCAAGACCAGTCCCGTCAACCAGCTCCAGTGTGCCCACGACCCGGCGGGATGCCGATAGGCCAACAAGAAGTTACGCTCAAGTAGCACAAGGGGCCTCTGATGGACCTAAAACGTCACGGGAGACACACATCCCTCCCACACAGCCACGCAAACAGAAGCGGGCCCCAGCTCAAAAACGAACCGACAACAATGGTAGGAATGGAGGGAGGCTTCCTCGGGAGCCCCAAAATCCTGCTGAACAGGAGAGTCATGGCGAGCCCATGCCTCCTAGACAGCTTAGGGATGAAAGGGCGGGAGGAAGACCTGCACCCATTCGTTCCAGATCAGCCTCTCCTCACAACCAAGTCGCCCACACAAACAACGTTCCCATGACAGCTACACTCGACCTCACGGATGTGTTCAAGTGGCTGCAGCAGTTGTTGCAGACGCATGGACAGAAAATCTGCGAGCTCGTTGTAAAGTTCTTCACAGCCACAGATCCGGCCAGCAAGATGCTGGTGGCAATGGAGGCCATGGCCCTCCTGACCGCAGGCACGCAACAGCTCCGAGATGGCGCATCAAAATAGGTCACGTACCTCGTTTCGATTCGCATTTTGGAATGCGTGCGGCCTAGCAGGTCAGGGGAGCGAGCTGCTTCACTTTGCCCGAGACAATGCCCTAGACGTCATTCTAGTCAGCGAAACTCATCTCCGACCAGACATCCGATTCCGTCTACCGGGCTACATCTGCCATCGTACGGATCGTCAGGGACGCCCAGGGGGCGGAACTGCGATCTTGGTGAGGCAAAATGTGGTCCATCAGCCCATCCAGCTCCCACCTCTACAAACCCTAGAGGCCACGGCCATTAGTATGCACCTTGGTGGTTTAGAGGTCTTGGTAGTCTCTGTGTATCATCCACCAAACCGACAGTTTGTATCCAACGACTATCTATCCATCCTAGCCCTATATCCCTGTGCTATCATGGCCCGCGATTTTAATGCTAAACATCAACGTTGGCATTGCGGTCGTCGGGCGGATGCAACAGGCAATGAAATCATTCGCCTTATAGATGCGGACCCTCAACTTCAAGTACAGGGTCCCTGGCAACCCACTCATTACCCGTGAGGAGGAGGACTGCCCTCAGTCATAGACTTCGCAATCACAAAACATCTACCATACCATCTCACACTCACATCATTAAATGCATTACATTCAGATCACAATCCAGTCTTGACAGAGATCAACACAAGGGTTGCCAGTCACGACATCTCGCTTCAAACGCGAGAGGTTGATTGGGAAGGCGTCAGGAACTGCCTCCGCACTTCCATCCCGCCAAATCCCAAAATCACAAATATCCCAACCCTGGATAACGCCGTCTCATCCTTCACTTCCATCGTGAAGCGCACCACCTTTAATTTGACAGTCCATGCTCCGGCTCCTCCTCATCCTGATGTCCTCCCTTTGGACATCCTTCTTCTAATCCGGCGATCCTGGGCAGCACGGAGATAATACCAACGTCACCGCACGCCACATAATCGAGCGCTCCTAAGACGTTTACGTCGAGAGGTCAGTGTCCGTCTGCGCGAGCACAAGGTGCAAGCGTGGGAGGACAAACTGGCCAGGTTGCGCGTCGAGGATGGCGACGTGTGGAGGATAGCCAAAGCCCTCAGAAAACACAGAGGTCAGTACACCTCTCCCATTCATGGCACCCAGGGCCACGCCTATGAACCCCAAGCCAAAGCCAATGCTTTCGCTGACTATCTTGAGCGTACTATGTGTCCGAGAGATGACCCCCAGGACGATAACTTTTCTGAACGCGTCCGTCGGGAGGTGCGTCGTTTCTTACGTCACCCTCCTGAGGATGCGGAGAGACTCCCTACCATCCGTCCTAGTGAAGTCCAAGGCGTACTCCAACGTCTCAAACCAAAGAAGGCGGCGGGGCCGGACGGGCTGACTCCCGTAAAGCTCCGCCATCTTCCCTTCAATGCGATTCTCTTCCTGACTAGGATTTTCAATATGTGCATCGCCCTTGGGTACTTTCCACGAGAGTGGAGAGAGGCCCGGGTGATTTGCATATTGAAACCTGGGAAGAATCCGGTACACCCATCCAGCTACAGGTCCATTAGCCTCCTCTCCACCCTTTCGAAAGTTCTCGAGAGGCTAATTCTTGCTCGCTTGTCCCCAATATTGGTAGACATTCAAGCCATTCATGACCACCAGTTTGGTTTTCGTCCTGGGCACTCGACAGTTCAGCAGTTGCTGCGTGTGGTGGAGACCGCCGCCCTGGGCTTCCAGGAAGGCGCCTTCACGGCCGCAGTTTCGTTGGATGTCGAGAAGGCCTTCTCTACGACATGGCATGCCAGACTCCTACACAAAATGATCCATCTGGGGCTCCCAACACAAGTGATCAACATTCTACACAGCTTCTTGCGACATCGCACATTTAAAGTCTCAGTCGCGGGGAAAACATCAACACTAAGGCCAGTGAGAGGCGGAGTCCCCGAAGCCTCTGTGCTATCCCCCACCCTCTTCAACGTCTTTATGGCAGATTTCCCCACAGAACCACGAGTCGAAATGGCACAATACGCTGACGACGTGTTTCTGTTCTGCAAGGACAAACACATTCTCAGAGCCTTCAACCCCATTCAAAGACATCTCCGCCTAACACAACAGTGGTGTCGGCGTTGGCGGATGTACGTAAATCCGGACAAAAGCCACGCCATACTTTTTACAAAGCGCCACACCCCCGCAGACTGCCCCAACTTCAGCTACCGAGGTCGAAGGATAGAGTGGTCTAACTCTGTCCAGTACCTTGGTGTCAACTTGGATAGAGGTTTAACTTTTCGCCGACACATCAGGGACCTTTCGGCAAAGGTACAGGGAGCAATTGCTTCCCTGTACCCAATGCTGGGGTCTACCTCGATGCCAGTCCGCATGAAGTTGTACCTCTTCCGAGCGCTGGTAATCCCGGTGATGCTATATGCCTGCGAGATCTGGGGCATGGCAGCAGACAGCTGTTTAGCATGGCTTCAACGTGCACAGAATAAAGGACTGCGGTCTATTTATTCTGTGGGACGTTATTTCCCTACCAGGTTGCTCCACGAAGCATCGGGTCTTCCATACGTGGAGGATGAAATTAGGCGCCGGGCTTCAAAATTATACGCAAGTTTACCATCTCACAGAAGCGCCCTTGTCAGATCACTGGGAAATTATGACCCCACTAGACGTCGATCTAGACTGCATCGGGTCCCTCGTATGGCATGCGGGCACCCTAGATAACACAGGAGCTGAACCTATCAGCAGCTAAAGCTGAGCTCCTCATAATTCTTCCAAGCTGTTTGGCATCTAAATTTCTCCCCAACTAAATTACAAAATATTTAAAACAAAACAAAATGGGTGCTAAGTACTGCATCCTCTCTTTCGACCCGAAGGTACCTTGGTAACCTCAAAATTAACTTCCAATCATAAACCTACATCACCTTCATCCTACATCTTTCATTAATAATCCTACCTGCGGTAAAACCCTTAATGGGTGGGCACGCAGCAAAAACCTTCTGGCTGTATACAGCCAGCCAGCACGAGCGAGCGAGCGAGGCTGGTGGTCTTTTGGGGGACGTTCTATCTATGAGCCACGCTTATCGAGGGGTGTATTGGACAACTTTGCTACCCTGCTACGCGTGCACAGTTCAGCAATAGGGCACCGGCTTCTTTTTGGCAGCCTGCTAGCGGAAGGGAGTGGTCAGTGTACCGAATACTCGAGCTTCCGCTAGCGTGAATCGATACCAGCACCAGACTTACTTTTTGGACACAAAACACAGACAGACAGATTACGAGACAGCAGGTCCGCAAGACCACAGCCAACGGTCGGAACTCTAGTTCTGAATCCAGGGTCGAAATGACTCGCTCAGGCGCCTAACCTAGGGAAACTCAATGTCACCCTAGGGGGGTCCGGTCCGCTGCGGATAGCCGGAGGGCAACTGCGCCGACGTTGACGGACCAAGACGGGCAACAGCCATCTACCAGTACCTACCCTCTCCCTACGGGAACCACCACCAAGGCAAAAGGCCTAAAGAGGAATGCTGCGGCTCCTCAGAAGCCTTCATCATCTGTACAACCAGCATCAGCATCCATGGACCCTGCGTCCTATCCACCTCTGCCTGAGTCGTAGGGAGAGTCCGACCTTGACGACTACACCGTCGTTGAGAGGAGGAAGAAGAAAACCGCCGATCCCAAAAACATGGGACACACGCAACCGCTTGCACCGGGAGAGAAGCAACCCCAACCCAAAAGGGGGACTAAGATGCCGCCCATAGTAGCCGACACTTTCAAAAATCACGTCGCAGTAATGCGACAGATGGAACAGAAAGTGAAGGATTTCGAGGTGCGGAGGAAACCTCGAAAGGTTCATATCCAGACATACAGTCTAGCTGATTTTGAGGCAGCCAAAGAAGTGCTAACGAGTTTGGATATTCAATTCTATTACTACTCCCCTCAGCGACCAAACGTCGAAAGGAGGGTCATCAGGGGATTAGACTCTGAATGTCCACCTGAGGAGGTGAAGACTGCGCTACTGAGGGAGCACGGAATTACAGCTAATTCCGTGGCACAGCTCAAGAAGACTATCTGCACTGAAGAAGGGCCAATAAAAGTTCCGATGCCTCTCTTCTTGGTCAATGTGGACAAGGTCGCTGGAGAGTCGGAACAACCAATCGACTCCGTCCGGAACCTATTCCACACAGTCGTCAGAGTAGTAGTAGTAGTAGTAGTAGTGGGGCTTTAGGGCGCACAACTGCTAGGGTCATTAGCGCCCAGTAAAAAACCAATAACGTCAAAAAAATTGAAAGTGAGTCCTCCGCTAAAACACCAAAAAACTTTACAACAGTAAAAAGGTCACCGATACAGTGCTAAAAACTGCACTACGTGAACTATGCGACACTAAAACTCATACAACTCGCACAAAAGGCTAAAAGTATGATAAAAGAAAAATCTGGGTGTCATACACGTGTGCCCAGTCCGCTATAATAAATGAAACGTAAAACACGAGCCACTGCACATGAAGTGTCTGCCAGCACTTCAGGCAGGGTCGTCGGCATGTCCAAGGACACACGCAGCTGGGCTAAAGACTGGCACTGGACTAAAACATGCCGCACCGTCATGGGCTCGTGACAATGAGAACAGAGCGGTGTAGCATCAGAAGATAAAAGGTGACCATGGCTAAAACGGCAGTGCCCGATTCGCAGTCGTGCTAAAATCACCTCCTCGCGACGAGAGGTGCGCGACGAAGTGCTCCAGATGATTGGGAGGGGGTTTACCTTCCTAAGCTTATTCCCCCGACGGGCATTCCAATGACTGCTCCACCTTAACAGGAGGGCGCGACGTAAATATGAGCTAAAATCGTCTGAGGGAACGCAAGAGCGAAAACATCTGGGAGCCAAAACAGCTGCCTTCGCGGCAGCGTCGGCAGCCTCGTTTCCAGATATGCCTACGTGTCCAGGTACCCACACAAAGGAGACGCAAGTGCCTGCACTGGCGAGAGTGTGAAGGCAGTCCTGGATCCGCTGTACGAGCGGATGCTAGGTGTAGGCTCTGGAGCGCACTCAGAGAATCGGAGCAGATAACCCAAGACTGTAAGGCTTGCCGACGAACATATAAAAGAGCTTGGTAAATACCGAACAGCTCTGCTGTAAAAACCGAGCACTGCGGTAAAAGACGAAAGCTAAAACTCTGCCGACCGTGAATAAAAGCACATCCCACTCCCGTATTATCCTTCGAGCCATCAGTGTAAATAAAACTGCAGGGTCGGTACTGCGCCTGAACTTCTAAAAAGCCCGAACGAAGGACTGAATCTGGCGTCGACAATTTCGGCATGGACAGCAGGCTCAGATTTACCTGGATCTCGGAGCGTAGCCATGGCGAAAATCGTGTTTCTCCTTTCCGAAATGTCGCCGGTAAATCAACATCCAACAGCCGAAGCAGAGAGCGAAAACGAACGCCAGGAGGGAGTAGGGCCAGGGAGCGCGCTGAGTATTGACGGTCCAGGGAATCATTAAAGAACGAGCTAAACGACGGATGATCCGGCAAAGTAAAAAGCCGGCAAGCGTAATTACAAAGGAGGACATCACGCCGATAGCGAAGCGGAGGAACAGCAGCTTCCGCACACAGGCTGATGACCGGACTTGTTGGGAAGGCGCCAATACTCAAGCGGATACCACGGTGATGAACAGGGTCAAGTCTTTTTAAAATCGATGGTCGAGCGGACGAGTATACAATACAGCCGTAGTCAAGTTTAGATCGGACAAAAGAGCGATATAGCCTTAGAAGGACCGTCCGATCAGCTCCCCAGGAGGTGCCACTTAAAACATGTAAAACACTAAGAGAACGTTCACACCTGGTCTTTAAATACGAGATATGAGAAGACCAACTAAGTTTCCTATCAAACACCAATCCCAAGAATTTTGTCTCGTCTGCGTAGGGAAGGGCTTCGGCTCCCAGATACAGCGACGGCGGCGAAAATGCTTTCCTTCGCCAGAAGTTTACGCAGACGGTTTTCCCGGCGGAGAACTTGAAGCCGTTTTCCACACTCCAAGTAAAGAGTCGGTCAAGACACATTTGAAGGCGGCGGTGCAGGAGAGAAGTACGCCGAGAACTACAATAGATGGCGAAGTCGTCCACGAATAAAGAAATGCCCAATGGGACGCACTCCGTAATGGGATCGATGGCAATAGCAAATAGTGTGACACTGAGTACCGACCCCTGCGGTACTCCGTTCTCTTGAATAAAAGCGCGAGATAACCCCGAACCCACACGTACCCGAAACACCCTATCACGCATAAACTCTCGAATAAATAGGGGTAACCTTCCACGAATGCCCCATTTATGGAGGGTGCGGAGAATTCCATACCTCCAGCAAGTGTCGTATGCCTTCTCCAGGTCAAAGAACACAGCAACCGTTTGGCTCCTGCGTAATAATCCATCCATAATGTGCGTGGACAACGAGACTAGGTGGTCGACCGTTGACCGGTAGCGACGAAAACCGCACTGAACGTTTGATAGAAGACGTTGGGATTCTAGCCACCATGTCAGTCGCCCGTTTATCATGCGCTCCATCACCTTGCAAAGGCAACTGGTGAGGGAGATCGGACGATAACTGGAAGGCAGATGGCGATCCTTTCCACGTTTTAAGATAGGGACAACGGTAGCCTCGCGCCAAGCGGTCGGAAATGTTGCTGTGCGCCAGATATAGTTATACACTTGCAAGAGAAAGAGCTTACTGAGGACAGGTGTTGCAGCATGACGATATGGACTCCGTCCGGCCCCGGTGTGGAGGGTCTGGAAGTTACCAGGGCCCGCTCCAGCTCTTGCATTGTGAAGAAGGCATTATAACACTCGTGGTTTAAGGATTGAAAGGATAGGTCATGCGTCTCTGCCCGGTGTTTGATGGGCAGAAAGTCCGGGTGATAATGGGAGGAACTAGAGATATGAGCAAAAGCTCCTCCCAGGGCATCAGCGACAGCTCTAGGGGTAACTACGGTGTTATTGTTAATCCGTAGGCCAGGCACCAGAATACGAGGAACTTTACCGGCCACGCGTCGCAGCTTGTTCCAAACCACAGAGGATGGTGTGAAGCGGTTAAAAGTCTCCACAAAACGCTTCCAGGATGTCTTTTTGCTGGCCTGTATCACGCGTCGGGCATTTGCGCGTAAGCGCTTGAACCTGATCAAATTGTCCAGGGTAGGATGACGCTTAAAAGTTCGCAGTGCAGCCCGGCGCGCACGCACCACCGCGCGGCATTCATCGGTCCACCAGGGAACGGGTAAACGCCGAGGTTGGGCTGAAGTGCGAGGTATAGCACGTTCGGCGGCCGATGTAATCACAGATGTAACGTGCTCTACCATCTCGTCGATGTTGTCGGATACATGGTCGTCAAAGATAGCCAGGCTGCAAAAAAGGGACCAGTCAGCTTTGTGTAGCTGCCAAGTAGGTACACGGGAAGATGGTGCGTAGTTGGAAAGCAGGCTAATCAGGCAGGGAAGGTGGTCGCTGGAAAAGGTGTCAGAGACGACATTCCACTCAAAGTGATGAGCAAGCTGTGCCGAGCAAACGGATAAGTCCAGCTGAGAGAGAGTGCTGGTTGAATCAGAAATAAATGTAGGTTCGCCAGTGTTGAGAATTGAGAGGTGATTCTGAACCAGGAATTCGGCAAGGTGCTTCCCCCTTACGCAAGCCCTAGGTGATCCCCAAAGAGGGTGATGGGCGTTGAAGTCTCCCAACAGCAAGAAGGATGTTGGGAGCTGGGACACCAGATCGGAGAAGTCCGCAATGGCGAAGGGAGAAGAGGGCGGTAAATAAACAGATCATAAGGTAAAAGAGAGACCTGGGAGTCTAAGAGTAACGGCTACGGCTTGCAAGGTACTATTGAGCGGAAGAGATTGGTAAAAAACGTCGTCCCGGATTAAAAACATAACACCCCCATGTGCAGGAGAACCGGGCTCCGGTGGTAAATCAAAGCGCACCGGAGTAAAACCAGGAAAGGTGAACGTATCCTGCTGGTGAAGTTTCGTCTCCTGCAGGCAGAAAATACTCGGGGACAGCAAATTACCCAACAGTTGTAGGCCTGGTTTACGCCTGCGCACGCCACGTGTATTCCTCTGTAGAATGGACATCCTGGGGTAAAGGGAAAAAGCCGGACACTTAGTTCACTTTGCTGGTGGCTGTCGCTTTAATTTTCCCTTCGGGTTCCGTGTTGGGCTCGGGCTTTTTGGAGCACTTGCTTCGTGCTCCATAGGCTCCTCGGATGGAGGAGGGTCAGGGTCATTGGATAACGCGGTCAACGGGAGAAAACTGTTGCCAATACTCAAGGTTGGAAGGGAAGGCCCCTTCACACGGCTACGCCCCCTGGTGTCCTGGGAGCTAGAGCGCCGAGGAGGTGAAGGGGAACTGACCGGGCCGGGACACTTGCCACTGGCAGGTGCCGGAGGGTCTTTGAGGAAGTCGGAGCGCTTTGGCGTGACTTTAAATTTCCGGGTGTCCGTACTCACTGAAATGGTTTTGGAGCTAGCGGTATTAGAAGTTGGCAATGCGACGCGAGGAGTAGCCACGGTTGAAGGCACAGGGCAAGTTTGGGTGCCCATGTCACGCTTTAGTATTGGTTTTGAAACTATGGAACTAAAAGTACCAAACTTCAGGAGAGAAGGTTGTCGAGCCTGATGTCGTTTGCGGGCTTCAGAGAAGGATAGACGCTCCTTCACCCGCAGCTCCTGGATGGCCTTCTCATCCTGGTATCGCGGACAATCGCGGGAGGTCGCCGGATGTTGACCTTGGCAGTTCACGCAACTTGGGGCAGAGGGACAAATCCCGTCATGACTGCCCTTACCACAGTTGGCACATACCGCAACAGTAGCCTTACAAGAGGTCTTGGTATGGCCATAGCGCTGACACTGGTAGCAGCGCATAGTCCGCGGAATGTACGGGCGCACAGGGATAACTTCATATCCTGCCTTGATCTTCTGAGGCGGTTCGAGCCGATCGAAAGTAACAAAAAGTGTGCGGCTAGGAACCTGCACACCGTCACGCATGACTCGCACACGGTACACTTCCGTGACACCCTGGTCAGCCAGATAACCCTGGATCTCCTCCTCCGGCATACCATCCAACAGCGGGCTGGTGATAACGCCCTTGGAAGAGTTGAGACTCCTGTGCTTTTCTACACGGATAGGATATCCGTGCAGGAGTTTCGCTTTCATTAACTTATCAAATTGGGAGGTAGAGTAGCTTTCAACCAACAATGAACCAGACCGTAAACGTGTACATGACTTCACGGGCCCAGCGATTTTATCCAGACCTGATTGAATTACGAAAGGGTTGACCTTTAAAAATGACTGACCCTCTTCTGTCCGATGGATAACTAGGTAGCGCGCTGATAAAGACGTGTGTACCTCTCTTTCGTCTGCAACTTGTTTTCTGCGTTGAGGTGTAGTTGTGGCCATAAAATGTAGGAGTAAATTTCATCCCCCAATGCTCCCCACCCACCACGGAGCCCAACAAGGGGTCATCCCACTGGGATGACAGGGCTACATAGGGGATATAGCGGGCTCGCCGTCCCACTCACCCTGGAGTTCAGTGTAACACCTTGTCCTGGCCGATTGATTAGGGGTGGGTTAGTCCCTAACCTCCCGTTTAGCTGAAGCAGTAGCCAAAGTGGTATATTGGAAATGCGCACCCTTCCCGAATTCAGAAAAATACTGTTACGAGCTCAGATACGCATCCCTCAACCACCAGGACAAACATTTCCACCGACACGGGTCTCCACGCACGGCCTACACGTGGGTGGGCCTGTTGATCGTCTCCCTCAACCACGAAGAGGAGCCCACACGAGGGAGCCTGTTGGCTCGGGACCCCGGGATCGCCAATACCCGTACCTACCGTGGTAGGCCCCTGGGGGGACAGTCGTCAGAATCGAGAGATTCTACGGCCAAAGTGGACCAGTCCAGTGCCATAGATGTATGGGGTTCCACCACTCTAGCGCGGCGTGCGAGCGAAAGCAAGTATGCCTGCGTTGTGCTGGGCCTCATCTACTGAGGGACTGCGATAAAGCCCCGGACGAGAAGAGCTGCGCCAACTGCCAGCAGGACCACGTTAGCGTCTACAAGGGCTGCGTGGCGAGGCAGAAGATCATCGAGAGCCGCCGCAGAACGGATGTCGGGAAGGCAACCGTCCGACCTGGCGTGTCTTTTGCTGCGGCCCTATCTAGGGCAGAACAAACAGCCGACCGCACAGAGCAATCTGCTAAGGCCCCTGCACAGCATGCAGCTACCCCTGCACCAACGGAGGAAGCACAACTCCAGCCACAGAGACCTCCAAGGAGAAAGAAGAAGGCAGCCAAACCGACTGTTGCTTCACAACAACAGAGAGCTAAACCAACTGCTGCCCCACAAAAGCAGCGGCAAGCCCCGCCCAAGGAGGCGGAGTCAACAACTCCTGGCACTGCGTCAGCTACAATGACTGTTCCACTCTCGCCACTGCTAACTGCAGCAACAGCAATATCCGAGAGAGACGTCGAAGAATTCAGACCTATCTCTGTGGTTCGGCAAATCTCCTACAAAGGATTCTCCCTACTCTTAGAGTGCAAGCGGGTAATGAACGACCCACACTACAACTCCATGGAAAAATACACAATCTTCCTCAAAACACTCGAGGAACTGTTCCCTGTCACTCAACTGTAATGGCCCCCAGACTTGTTCGCAGACCATTGCGGGTCGCATTCTGCAATGCGAATGGGATAGGGACACAGTATCCTGGTGTGCTTGAGTTTGTGCAGTCCTATGGAATTGACATTCTAATGGTCTGTGAAACGCATCTACAGGCTGGTACAAATTTCTCGTTGCCCAATTACGTCACCCACCGGACCGATAGAGTCGGCCGGCAGGGGGGCGGAACAGCCATTTTCATTAAAAATATCATCAGACATACACCCTTTCCTCTTCCAGCGCTTCAGCATGTTGAGGCCTGTGCCATCCGACTTGCCATTGGTGGCATAGACTCTTTACTGATAGCTGCATACGATGCACCTGGCCATCACTTCTATGAGGCAGATTACACCACCCTGCTGAACCTACACCCAGTGGTTTGCATTGCAGGAGACCTCAACGCGAAACATGGGCTCTGGAATAGCCGCAACAATACCCAGAGAGGAAGAGGGCTCTACCGCCTCATAAGCGGAGGCCCAAATCTGATCGCGCACGGACCTAGAGGTCCAACGCGTCATCCGGCTCGCGGCAGACCGGATATCATAGACTTCATGATCACCAAAAGCATTCCATTCCATCTGGACCTCTCAGTAGTTAATGAGATGGACTCAGACCATGACCCTGTCATAGTCGACACAGATATCAGTGCACCTGCACTGATATTCCCTTATTGGGAATACGAGGTTGACTGGGATGCAGCCATACAATCCTTTAACCGTACGTTCGACCCCCGCCCACGTATCAATGATATTGAGGCGCTGGAGCTGGCGGCGACACGTTTCTCCCAACAAATCCAACAGATTGTAAGAGCACACACATACCGCATCCCGACTAACAAGCTTAATCCTGGAATCATTCCCAACGAGATTCGGCAGCTGATAAAAGCCAAAGCTACCGTACGGAGGCTGTGGCAACGATTTCGCCATCCCAGGATAGGCACAGGCTACCAGCGGTTAAAATCCCTGGTAAGAAGACTGCTTCGAGCTCATCGAGCCGCCACCTGGGAAGACACCATGCAGAACATCAACCTTCAGAAAAAGAAACCATGGCGAATAATCAAGTCCTTACGCAAGGACAAAACTCTGTACCAGCATCCATTGCATGGCACTCGTAGGAGGCTCGCCTTTGAACCACACGAGAAAGCCACAGCATTCGCAGACTATCTGGAGTGCCAATTCGAACCAAGGGAGGACTCCCAAGACGAGGACTTTACTGAACACGTGGAGGCGGAGGTGGAGTTCCTCTGAGGACCCACCACCGAGACACGCGGAGATCCATATGTCTATAGTCACCCCTAAAATGGTGGCTTCTGAAATCAAAAAGCTCAAACATAACAAATCTCCTGGATATGATGGCGTCACAGCGACCATGCTCCAGCACCTTCCCAAGAGGGCTGTCATTCACTTGAGGATATTCAATGCTTGCTTTCACCTACGCCACTTCCCGTTATACTGGAAGGAGGCGCGGGTGGTGTGCTTCTTGAAACCCGCCAAGGATCCGGTCTTTCCTTACAACTACCGATCAATCAGTATTCTCCCAGTCGTCTCAAAAATGTTTGAACGACTGCTCCTAACCCGCTTGACACCTCTTTTTGAGGACAGGCAACTCCTTCCGGATCACCAGTTTGGTTTTCGACGGGGGCACTCCACGACCATGCAGTTGCTTCGATTGGTTGAGAAGGTAACCCTGGGATTCCAGGAGAACTTCAAAACCATTGCGGTTCTGTTGGACGTGGAAACGGCCTTTGCGACAACCTGGCACCAGGGTCTACTGTACAAGCTCAAGGAAGTTAACATCCCTCATCCCTATCTTGCTCTGATCAGCAGCTTCCTTCGGGATCGCTCATTCAGGGTGAGAGTGGAAGGAAAGCTTTCCAGTGTCAGACCCATAGCTGCAGGGGTCCCGGAGGGTAGTGTACTATCACCGTTGCTCTTCGCGGCCTACATGTCTGACTTCCCTACAGAGCCACAGACAGTTAGGTACCAGTATGCGGACGACGTTCTCATTATGGCGCGTAATAAAAATGTCAACTTCTGCTTCCCGCCTCTGCACCGACAGCTCCGAGCGATAGGCCGCTGGAGTGAGAAGTGGAGGATGGCAATTAGTCCAGGGAAGAGCTCAGCTCTTCTGCTGGCTAAGGTCAGACGCTGGCGACCGATGGGAACGCTGAGGCTGAGGCAGAGGCAAATCCCATGGGTTTCCTCGGCTAAATACCTGGGTGTCCTACTTGATCGCGGGCTAAACTTCACTCCCCATGTCAGGGCTAAGGCGGGACTAGGCCATGTTGCACTCAGGCAGTTGTACCCCATTTTCAGGTCCAACATGCCGGCACACCTCAAACTACGTCTGTACCGTGCGATCATTCCACCCATGATTCTGTATGGGTGCGAGGTCTGGGGGTTGGCGGCTCCGACCACAATCCGCAGACTGCAAATCGTGCAGAATCGGGCGTTAAGGATGATCTATGGTACTGGGCGTAGATTCCCTACGCACATCTTACATGAATATTCCCAAATCCCTTACATAGAGGACATGGTAAGAGAGAGATCTCGAACCCTCCATCAAAAACTTTCTACCCACTCCAACCAGCTGGTCAACACCCTGGGTCAGTATGACCACAGAGCTCCTCGCAGCAGCAGGAGGTACAAACTCCCCAAGGACGCCATGGGCTATTAGCAAGATGGGGTTCTCTCCATCACACTGAAAACACCAGAACCAGAAATGGGTTTAGATCATTTCCCCACATAGCTTCCTATCCCCTCTGATCGTGCTGTCTTCATTCCGCCCTTCTTTAAGCGGAGAGTCGGGTGAGGACGGCCTTGGGAATATATACCCCAGGCGGCAGCCTGAGCGGCTTAACCCAACAGATCAGAGAAACCTATGCCCCGACAAAAACGCTTGAGACAAAAGACTACTACACTAGCCAGATAAAGCCGCAGAAAGCGGCTAAGTGCTGGGCGAAACCATTCCGTCCAGGTAAACTTGGACGACTCGATTCTTCTGCTGCTCTGCTGCTGCTGAATGGCTGGTCTCTTCAAATTCTAGGAGCAGAACAGAGCGGACGTGCCGACTAGAACTTCTCCAGCCAGCGCATTGCCACAGCGGAAACGACCTTCGGGCAGCTTCCGGCAATTGCATCTTGGACCTGCTTCGAGAGAACCTCGGAGAAAACAACTGCCTTCATCTGAGGGACAACCAACAGCCAGCTTGCCCACCAGTGCCTGATCTTCAAGAACGGGAAGCCAGCATAAGGTAGCGGGTTGCCACTAACGGCCAAAGCCATCCGGTACCTTGTATCGGGTAAGGCGCATTCTGGGAATCCAGGTGTCCGGTCCTATTAGTGGCACGCTTCTCAGCCCCTGCTACCTTCAGGTGAGGGCTCACGTTTGTGTGTTGGTTGCACTGCACCTCTGGTGCAGTGCTTTTAGTACCCGTCTGACACTTGTCAGCAATCCCATTCGTGATGGGACCTATCCCATCCACTAGCTCTGCTCCCGATGGACTAGACAACTCGGCCGCAACGGCCTTAACCAGCACCTCTACTGGTGCCACCAGGAAGAGAAAACCTCGCCAACAACGCCGCGGCGGAGAAGGCAAGGTAGTACTCATTGAAACCACCAACCAGGGCGACTCACGCGAGCCAATTCATCGTCTAGTTGAAAACTCGGGGTCTGACTCCGAGGTAGTGTGCCAGTGTTCGCACCTCCTTTTCTTGCCGTAGTGGTAGGACTACGTACTCCAGCTACTGCTCGACATACGAGGATGCCTCAGAGCGAAGCTCGTCGGACATGTCCACGGATGGCGAGCAGGAGGGGGAGTTTCGTGAAGTTAAGTCACGTAAGGCCAAGCGCGCTGAGAGACTGGCTGCAGAGGGCGTGCCCTCTGGCCGGTCCGGCCGTCGAACCCCTGCCACTGCTGGCAGAGGTCAGAATGGTGGGGGTCAACGGAAACATGTTCCTCCGATAATTGTGGATGACTTCCCAGGGGCTGTTGGCTTCCTAAAAGAAGTCATGCCGACCCTGGCGCAGACGTGCACAGTGCGGAGGAACAAAAGCCGCTATATCTCCCAAGCTAAAGCAGTGGAAGATTACAGCCTGTTATTGCAGCACCTCAAGAAGAAAGAGATTACCCACTTCACCTTTGGGCTAGAGAAGGCCCGTGATATACGCCGGGTTATCCGCGAGTTGCCGGTGGATACTTCAGTAGAGGACATCAGGACAGATCTCGTCCGCCAGGGTATCACCCCCAGAGTGATAAAGCAGCTTACAAGGCCAGCTCCAGATCGCCAAGAGTGGTAGTAGTGGGGCTTTAGGGCGCACAACTGCTAGGGTCATTAGCGCCCAGTAAAAAACCATTAACGTCAAAAAAAAATTGAATGTGAGTCCTCCGCTAAAACACCAAAAAACTTTACAACTGTAAAAAGGTCACCGATACAGTGCCAAAAACTGCACTACGTGAACAATGAGACACTAAAGCTGATACAACTCGCACAAAAGGCTAAAAGTATGATAAAAGGATAATCTGGGTGTCATACACGTGTGCCCAGTCCGCTATAATAAATGAAACGTAAAACACGAGCCACCGCACATGAAGTGTCTGCCAGCACTTCAGGCAGGGTCGTCGGCATGTCCAAGGACACACGCAGCTGGGCTAAAGACTGGCATTGGACTAAAACATGCCGCACCGTCATGGGCTCGTGACAATGAGAACAGAGCGGTGTAGCATCAGAAGATAAAAGGTGACCATGGCTAAATCGGCAGTGCCCGATTCGCAGTCTTGCTAAAATCACCTCCTCGCGACGAGAGGTGCGCGACGAAGTGCTCCAGATGATTGGGAGGGGCTTTACCTTCCTAAGCTTATTCCCCCGACGGGCATTCCAATGACTGCTCCACCTTAACAGGAGGGCGCGACGTAAATATGAGCTAAAATCGTCTGAGGGAACGCACGAGCGAAAACATCTGAGAGCCAAAACAGCTGCCTTCGCGGCAGGGTCGGCAGCCTCGTTTCCAGATATGCCTACGTGTCCAGGTACCCACACAAAGGAGACGCTTGTGCCTGAACTGGCGAGAGTGTGAAGGCAGTCCTGGATCCGCTGTACGAGTGGATGATAGGTGTACAGCATCCGTAGGCTCTGGAGCGCACTCAGAGAATCGGAGCAGATAACCCAAGACTGTAAGGCTTGCCGACGAACATATAAAAGAGCTTGGTAAATACCGAACAGCTCTGCTGTAAAAATCGAGCACTGCGGTAAAAGACGAAAGCTAAAACTCTGCCGACCCTGAATAAAAGCACATCCCACTCCCGTATTATCCTTCGAGCCATCAGTGTAAATAAAACTGCAGGGTCGGTACTGCGCCTGAACTTCTAAAAAGCCCGAACGAAGGACTGAATCTGGCGTCGACAATTTCGGCATGGACAGCAGGCTCAGATTTACCTGGATCTCGGAACGTAGCCATGGCGAAAATCGTGTTTCTCCTTTGCGAAATGTCGCCGGTAAATCAACATCCAACAGCCGAAGCAGAGAGCGAAAACGAACTCCAGGAGGGAGTAGGGCCAGGGAGCGCGCTGAGTATTGACGGTCCAGGGAAGCATTAAAGAACGAGCTAAACGACGGATGATGCGGCAAAGTAAAAAGCCGGCAAGCGCAATTACAAAGGAGGACATCACGCCGATAGCGAAGCGGAGGTTCAGCAGCTTCCGCACACAGGCTGATGAACGGACTTGTTGGAAAGGCGCCAATACTCAAACGGATACCACGGTGATGAACAGGGTCAAGTCTTTTTAAAATCGATGGTCGAGCGGACGAGTATACAATACAGCCGTAGTCAAGTTTAGATCGGACAAAAGAGCGATATAGCCTTAAAAGAACCGTACGATCAGCTCCCCAGGAGGTGCCCCTTAAAGCACGTAAAACACTAAGAGAACGTTCACACCTGGCCTTTAAATACGAGATATGAGAAGACCAACTGAGCTTCCTATCAAACACCAATCCCAAGAATTTTGTCTCGTCTGCATAAGGAAGGGCATCAGCTCCCAGATACAGCGACGGCGGCGGAAATGCTTTCCTTCGCCAGAAGTTTACGCAGACGGTTTTCTCGGCGGAGAACTTGAAGCCGTTGTGTTACACTCCAAGTAAAGAGTCGGTCAAGACACATTTGGAGGCGGCGGTGCAGGAGAGAAGTGCGCCGAGAACTACAATAAATGGCGAAGTCGTCCACGAATAAAGAAGAAATGCCCAATGGGACGCCCTCCGTAATGGGATCGATAGCAATAGCAAATAGTGTGACACTGAGTACCGAGCCCTGCGGTACTCCGTTCTCTTGAATAAAAGCACGAGATAAATCCGAACCCACACGTACCCGAAACACCCTATCACGCATAAACTCTCGAATAAATAGGGGTAACCTTCCACGAATGCCCCATTTATGGAGGGTGCGGAGAATTCCATACCTCCAGCATAATCTAATTTGGAACGGATGAGGGTGCGATACAGTCGCAATAACACTGTACATTCCGCTCCCCACGATTTTCCACTTAGTACCCGCAAGATATTTAAAGCTCGGTCACATCGTGCTTTCAGTTGTGCTATATGCGACGACCAACTAAGTTTTCTGTCAAATATCAATCCAAGGAACATCGTCTCATCTGCAAAAGGTAGTAGATCAGCGAATAGCCGGAGCCTTGGAGGTAGTCGACTCCGCTGACGCCAGAAGTTAACACAGATGGTTTTCTCAGCAGAGAATCGGAAGCCGTTCTTTAAACTCCAAACCTTAAGATTGTCCAAGGTGGTCTGGAGACGGCGCTCTATAAACGAAGTGCGCTGAGATGTACAGTAGACGGCAAAGTCGTCTACAAATAGGCATGACGAGACCCCTGGAGGTACACATTTCGAGATAGAATTAATCGCAATAGCAAACAGCGTAACACTTAGCACCGATCCCTGTGGTACACCGTTTTCTTGAACGAAAAGGTTCGAAAAAACCGAGCCAACCCTTACTCGGAATACGCGGTCTTTCAAGAATTCCTGAAGGAAGAGTGGTAGGCGTCCACGTATATTCCAGATGTGCAGAGTACGTAGCAACCCTGCACGCCAACACGTATCATAAGCCTTTTCGAGGTCAAAAAATATTCCGACTGTTTGAGTTTTTAAGAAAGCCGTTCATAATCTGTGTCGACATGGACACAAGATGATCCACTGTTGAACGGCGTCGTCGAAAACCGCACTGGATGTTATTCAGTAGGTTGTGCGTTTCCAGCCATCATACCAACCGCCCATTTATCATGCGTTCCATCACCTTGCAGACGCAACTGGTGAGGAATAGGACGGTAGCTAGAAGGGAGGTGACGGTCCTTGCCAGCTTTCAAGATAGGTATAATGGTGGCTTCTCGCCACTTGTCCGGAAACGTGGCATCAACCCAAACACGGTTATAGACCTCGATTTGATTGATTATGTAGATTTTGGGGCGCTCAACAGCGCGGTCATCAGCGCCCTAAAGGATCTATGTGTTCTAAAATCTAGATAAAAGAAAATCTAAAAGAACATATATCGTAGGTAAAAAACAAGCACATCCCGTACGCCAAAGGCTAAAAGACGCTTAAAATCATAGGACAGTTAAAAGTGGATAAAAACGTAAACACTAAAGTCTAATATTGACATTTAAGAGTAGTTTAAAAACCTTGGCCACCGCTGTCTCTTCATCCGCGAGTATCTCCGCCAAGCTGGCTGGCAGCTTGAGAGAACTGCGGAGACGTTCAAGACTAGAACAGGCACAGAGAACATGACGGACCGTCAGCGCTGCTCCGCAAAGCGGGCAAACCGGAGCTGGAGCCCTGTTTAATAAATAACTATGGGTAAAATAGCAGTGGCCAAGGCGTAACCGAGCCAATCGCACTTCCTCCCGACGGGACGGACGGCAGGACGTTACCCAAGGGATCGGAAGAGCTTTGACACAGCGGAGCTTGTTTCTGCGCAGGGCGGACCACTCCCTTCGCCAGGATGACAACACAGCTCTGCGCAATTCTAGACGTAGGTCTTCCGATGTCACCGTGGATATGTTAACCATGGGCTGTGAGGTCGCCGTCTTCGCTGCTGAATCTGCTAGCTCATTCCCTGAAAGGCCCACGTGTCCGGGGACCCAAGCACACACCACGCTAACGCCGGAGGTGTGGATAACGTGGAGGGCGTCCTGGATTCGCTGTACAAGGGGATGAAAGTTGTACACCTGACGTAGGCTCTGAAGCGCGCTAAGGGAATCGCTGAGTATTAAGCAGTCACCCATGTTTCGTCGGCGGACGTGTAGAATGGCTCGGTATAGGGCGTAAAGCTCTGCGGTAAAAATAGACGTGATGCTATGGAATCCGAATGTATATTGTTCGGATCCAGAAACATAAGCGCATCCAACGCCATTTGAGGTTTTAGAACCATCGGTAAATATTAAAACACGATCACTATAACGTGATAAAAATTCTAAAAAGTAGCTGTGGATAGTACTAGGAGCCGTCGTAGACTTGTCGCATTTGGTCATGTACAGATCGACTGATGGCGGTCCACGCAGCCAAGGAGGGTACACTCTCTCGCCCATAGAAAACATCCTAGGGATTGTAATATTGTGTTTGCGGAGGAGCTCCCGAAGACGAAAACCGGGTGGCTTTGGACTGAGAGTAGTGTTCCGATAGCGCGCATCTAGCGTGGTGTTGAAGAATGGCGCGAACGTGGGATGCGTAGGCATGCAAAATAGTCTGCAGCCATAATTAGCTAATAAAAGAACACGCCGGTACCGAAGAGGGGGTTCAGCAGCTTCGGCGTGCAGACTGATGACCGGACTTGTAGGAAAGGCGCCAATAGCTATCCGTAGGCCGCAATTATGGACCGTATCTAACTTTTTCAACACTGATGGACGTGCTGATGAAAAAACGATGCAGCCATAATCCAGTTTGGATCGTATCAGTGTGCGGTAAAGTCGCAGCAACACTGTGCGATCTGCTCCCCACGATTTGCCACTTAGTACCCGCAGAATTTGTAGGGAACGGTCACAACGCGCTCGCAGCTGTGCTATGTGAGATGACCAGTTAAGTGCTCTG
The DNA here is from genome assembly GCA_030765055.1 of Mantis religiosa. Classification (NCBI taxonomy): domain Eukaryota; kingdom Metazoa; phylum Arthropoda; class Insecta; order Mantodea; family Mantidae; genus Mantis; species Mantis religiosa. The sequence continues at coordinate 8,955,609 of JAUKNK010000016.1, forward strand.
TCGAAGACCAATCCCAGGAATCGTGTGTGATCTGCATAAGGAAGTAAATGCGGGCCCAAACGGAGTGAAGGAGGTGGTCGACTCCGACGGCGCCAGAAATTCACACACATGGTTTTCTCCGCAGAGAACCGAAAGCCGTGTCTCAGGCTCCAGTCATGCAGATGGTCCAAACATTGTTGTAAGCACCGCCCGATAAAAGGTGTGCGTGGAGAGGTGCAGTAGACCGCAAAGTCATCTACAAATAAACAGGACGACACGCCTGGAGGAACACATTGCGAGATAGGATTAATAGCTATAGCAAACAGGGTGACGCTAAGGACCGAACCCTGAGGTACACCGTTCTCCTGTATAAAAGGATTTGAAAGAGCCGAGCCGACCCGTACTCGGATGAAGCGCTGTTTTAGGAACTCCTTAAGAAAAAGTGGTAGGCGGCCACGAATGTTCCAACTGTGTAGAGTACGGAGTAATCCTGCCCGCCAACAGGTATCATATGCTCTCTCTAGGTCAAAGAATATCCCAACGGTTTGACAACCCTTCAGGAAGCCGTTCATGATATGTGTCGACATCGACACAAGGTGGTCTACTGTGCAACGACGTCGACGAAAACAGCATTGGATATTTGTTAGCAGGTTGTGTCGTTCCAGCCACCACACCAGCCGTGCGTTAATCATGCGTTCTAGCACTTTGCAGACACAGCTGGTGAGAGAAATAGGACGGTAGCTAGAGCAGAGATGACGGTCCTTTCCGGGTTTCAAAATAGGTATGATTGTGGCCTCCCGCCACTTTTCAGGGAAAGTGCCATCAACCCATATACGGTTATAGAGATCCAGCAGGAATGTCTTGCCTTCAGGAGAGAGCTGTTGTAACATGCGGACGTGGATACCATCTGGCCCTGGCGCTGATAGTCGCGATGCTGAAAGAGCGTGTTCCAACTCTGCCATGGTGAAAAGGCGGTTATAGTCCTCGAGGTTTCTAGATCGAAAGCAGAAACCTCGAGATTCTACGCGAGTTTTTATTGAGAGGAACTCAGGTGCATAATTATCGGAGCTAGACACGTGGGCGAAAGCACTGCCAAGGGTATTAGCCACTTCAAACGGTTCCACGATGATGCCTGCAGGAGTTCTCAGACCAGCGATCGGCATGTAGGTCGATTTGCCGGCCACGCGCCTTATCTTATCCCATACAACAGAGGAGGGTGTATGTCGGTTGAAAGAGGACACAAATGTTTTCCAAGTTGTCTGTTTGCTATTCTTGATTATGTACCTAGACCTGGCACGCATTTTCTTGTACTCAATCAGGTTCTCCAGTGTAGGATGTCGTTGGAAAACTGAGAGCACGCCTACGTGCACGAATAGCATTCCGGCAATCGGTCGTCCACCAGGGAACAGGAGGGCGACGAGAGTTGGTGGTTGAGCGAGGAATAGAATGGTCCGCGGCGGAAAGGATCTGCTCTGTAAGGTGCTCAACTAAGGTGTCCACAGAATCTTGCGCGTCGTAGCTAAACGCAGCCAGCTGGGTGTAAAGGGCCCAGTTGGCGTGATCGAGGCGCCAGGTAGGCAAACGGGCGGAGTGAAAGTCATGTGCTAAGAGACTAACAAGGCACGGAAAGTGATCACTAGAATGCAGGTCAGAGATGACACTCCATTGTAGGGAAAGTGCTAGCTGAGGTGAACAAACTGCCAAGTCGAGATGCGAAAAGGTGTTGAAAGCATCCGATAGAAACGTAGGTTCTCCGGTGTTCAAGAGAACCAGGTTACTGCTGTCAAGGAATTCGGCAATAACTTTGCCTCTCGCACAGGATCTAGCTGAGCCCCAGAGATGGTGGTGGGCATTTAGGTCTCCTATCAACAGAAAGGGTGTAGGGAGCTGAGAGACCAACCCCTGTAGTTCACTAAGTGAGAGGTCAGCAGATGGCGGAACATAGACACTGCAGACGGCGAATTGCACAGTCGGGAGAACAATCCGTACAGCAACCGACTGTATGGCAGTCTGTAAAGGTATAATATCTACATATGTATCATCTCTGACGAGCACCATTGTGCCCCCATGCGCTGGAATGCCCTCTTCCGGATCAAGGTCATGCCTAAATGACATGTACCGCCGGAGTGTAGAGGTGTCTTGGGGACGCAGCTTGGTCTCTTGTAAGCACACGACTTTAGGGTTATGCTTATTGATCAACAAATCAAGCTCTGCTCGATGTGCTCGAAATCCGCGAATGTTCCATTGAAGAATAGCCATTGGAGGTATGGGATAAGATGGTAATAATTACGCAACGTTATGTTGATTTCGGCGGTGGCCGAACAAGTTTACCCTTTTTCTTGGGTGTGGGGCTAACACCTTTTACGTCCAGTTTATCCGGGCGCTTTTTATTAGACGTCCGGGCTGTATGGTCCGTATCCTCTTGTTCCATTTCTTCAGCGGATGAGGTCCCTTTCCCTATTGAGAACTTCGGTTCGAGAGCCTCAAACCGATTCGAAACAGAGATCGACGGAGATGACGGTCGTCGATCCGAGACCTCTTCGGAAGACTCCTCAGAGGTGGAACTTTTAGATGCCCGAGGATTTTTCTTTCTGCGCATCGGCCGATCCGTATCCTTCAGAAAATCAGACCGTTGATAGCTGGTCTTAAAAGTTTTGGGTGGTGGCACGTACACAACTGGCTTAGTAGGCTTCGTAGAGCTCGATGCTCTGACCGGAGACCTGGGAGGTGTTTTCTTCCCTGCGGGTGCTTTGGACGAGGTAGAAGTAGATTGAGATGTCTTGACAGGCTTCGGAGCTACTGATGGACTAAGGATTCTGTCAGAGATACTAGCCTCACTGATATCGCTGGTCTGAGTTGCCATCTCCCTTCGCGGGACCGGCTTAGCTACTACTGAGCTATAGGTACCGGACATCGCAACGGAGGGCATGCGAGTACGTGCGAGTTTCCGGGCTTCCGAGAAGGATAGCTTCTCTTTCACCCGGATCTCCTGAATCTCCTTTTCCTCGCGGAACCGTGGGCAATCTCTGAAGCTGGAAGCGTGTTCGCCAGCACAGTTCACACATTTTACGGGTGAGGTGCACTCACCTTCGTGCAGCGACATCGCACAATTCATACACGTAGGCGCACCATTACAGAAGTCCTTAGTGTGGCCGAAGCGCTGACATCTGTAGCAACGTAAGGGATTCGGGATATATGGTCGTACCTCGATGACTTCATACCCTGCCCTAAGCCTTTGTGGGAGGTCTACCCGATCAAAGGTCAGGAACAGGGTACGCGTAGGCACCAATTCCCCTCGCTCTCTTCGCTGAACACGATATACAGCTGTCACGCCTTGATCTTTCAGGTTCTGCTGGATCTCCTCGTTGGTCATTCCGTCCAGCGCACGGGTGTTCACCACACCGCGCGAGGAGTTCAGGGTCTTGTGTACGCAAACGCTCACCGGATAACTGCCTAGAATGTTGGCCTTCAAGAGCGCTGCTGCCTGGGAGACGGATTGCGCTTCCACCAGCAGCGTGCCATTGCGCGAACGAGTACATGATTTTACCGGGCCAGCTATATTGTCTAATCCTTTCTGGATGGCGAAAGGGTTCACTGATGTAAATGTCTTATCAGTCTCAGTTCTGCTTATCACCAAGTAGCGAGGACCACTAGACTCGACTACTTCTTTTCCATTTCTACAATTGTTGGGATTGTTTTTTTGTTGAAGGTTTAACATAAGAGTTGGCATAGATTTCATCCCCCAATGCTCCCCACCCACCACGGAGCCCAACAAGGGGTCATCCCACTGGGATGACAGGGCTACATAGGGGATATAGCGGGCTCGCCGTCCCACTCACCCTGGAGTTCAGTGTATCACATTGTCCTGGCCGATTGATTAGGGGTGGGTTAGTCCCTAACCTCCCGTTTAGGCGAAGCAGAAGCCAAAGTAGTGTATTAGTAATGCGTACCCTCCCCGAATTCAGAAAAATACTGTTACGAGCTCAGATACGCATCCCTCAACCACCAGGACTAACCTTTCCACCGACACGGGTCTCCACGCACGGCCTACACGTGGGTGGGCCTGTTGACCGTCTCCCTCAGCCACGAAGAGGAGCCCACACGAGGGAGACTGTTGGCTCGGGACCCCGGGTTCGCCAAACCCGTACCTACCGAAGTAGGCCCCTGGGGGGTATAGACCTCGAGCAGGTATGCCTTACCTTCAGGTGAGAGATGTTGTAACATTTGAACGTGGATTCCGTCCGGTCCTGGTGCTGTCAGTCGCGATGATGAAAGAGCGTGTTCTAACTCCGCCAAGGTGAAGAGGCGGTTATAATCTTCAAGGTTTCTGGAACTAAACACTAAACCTTGAGATACTACCTGAGTCTTAATTGAGATAAACTCAGGAGCATAATTACTTGAGCTAGACACCTGAGCGAAAGCACAGCCGAAGGTGTTAGCCACGACAAACGGATCAACAACTCCTGCAGGTGTTTTCAGACCAGCGATTGGCAAGTGGGTTGATTTTCCGGCCACGCGCCTTAACCTATCCCATACAACAGATGATGGTGTCCATCTGTTAAAAGATGAGACAAAGTTGTTCCATGAGATCTTTTTGCTATCCTTAATTATTTGCCTAGACTGTGCACGCGCTTTCTGGTACTCAATTAGATTACTTTGGGTAGGGTGTCGTTGAAATACCCGTAGAGCACGTCTACGAGCACGAATAGCATTCCGGCAGTCGTTGTTCCACCACGGGACAGGAAGTCGACCAGGTCGGGTGGCCGAACGTGGAATCGACTATTCTGCAGCGGAAAGAATTGTCTCTGTGAGATGATCGACTAGATCATTCACAGAATCGTGCTCATTGTAATCAAAGACAGCCAACTGGGTGTAAAGGTTCCAGTTGGCACGATCAAAGCACCATCTAGGGTTACGTGGGGTAGACACATCGTGTGCTAAGAGACTAAGAAGACATGGGAAGTGGTCGCTGGAATGTAAATCAGAGATGACATTCCACTGCAATGAAACTGCTAACTGGGATGAACATACTGCCAAATCGATGTGCGAATAGGTGTTATAAGCGTCTGAGAGGAACGTTGGCTCTCCGGAATTCAGGAGAACCAAGTTATTGCTCTCCAAGAATTTTGCAATGAGGTGGCCGCTCGAACATGCCCGAGTTGAACCCCATAGTGGGTGATGGGCATTAAAGTCTCCAACTATTAGAAATGGTGTTGAAAGTTGGGAAACCAGATCTTCAAGGTCAATTAACGAGAGGTCATCTGATGGCGGGAGATATACATTGCAAATGCAAAATTCGATGGTTCGCAGCTTAATCCTTACAGCTACAGATTGTATATCAGATTGCAGCTGTACCGGGTCTACAAATATGTCATCCCTGAGGAGCATCATAGTGCCCCCGTGAGCAGGAATGCCCTCTTCTGTGTCAATATCACACCGCAGTGGTGTGTAGCGTCGGATGTTAAACTTGTCTTGCGGTCGTAGCTTAGTCTCTTGTAAGCATACCACCAAGGGGTTATGCTTACTGAGCAAAATTTCCAGTTCTGGTCGATGCGTTCTTAAACCTTGCATGTTCCATTGGAGGATAGCCATTGGAGCTAAGGAGATAGGTTGTAAAATTGGTCTACATTAAGATGACTTTAACGGTGGCCGAATCAGCTTACCCTTTTCCTTCGGCGTAGGGCTAACACCTTTTTCTGCCGATTTCTCTTGGCGCTTTTTTGTTGCCGTTCTGTTGTCGATATCCTCTTGGTCCATCTCTTCGGCGGAGGAAGCCCCTTTCCCTAAAGAAAACTTAGGTTCGAGGGCTTCAAATTTATTGGACACCGAGATCGACGAAGATGACTGTCGTCGATCCGACTCATCACCAGAAAGCTCTTCAGAAGAGCTTCGAGATATCCTAGAGGTTTTCTTCTTCCTAGGAGTACGGGTCGAATCTTTAAGGAAATCTGTCCTCTCGTAACTGGTCTTAAATACTTTAGGCGGCGGATCGTATATTACCGGCTTGTCATATTTAGATGTAGAAGTCGATGGTTTGGCTTGGGACGGGGCTTGGGTTTTAGTTTCCTTCGTCCGTTTAGGCGATGTATTTGCCGACGCTGGTGATGGAGTTGTGGACTTCCGTAATTGTGTGGGGACAAGAACTCTGAGATGGTAGGCTCCCCTGCACCGCAGGTTTGCGTTGCTATTTCTTTCCTAGGTACGGGTTTAGCCAAGACAGAGCTATAAGTACCGGACCTAGGGACGGAGGGCAAGCGAGTACGCAGGAGCTTCCGGGCGTCCGAGAAGGAAACCTCCTTAACCCGGATCTCCTGTATTGCCTTTTCTTCCACAAAACGTGGGCAGTCTTTGGAGCTAGATGGATGCTCCCCGGCACAGTTTATACATTTAATGGGCGAGGAGCACTCACCCTCGTGTAAAGCCAAACCACAGTTCACGCATGCTGGAGATCCGTTACACAGTTGACTAGTGTGACCATAACGTTGACACCAATAGCACCGCAGGGGGTTTGGTATATAGGGCCTAACCTCAATACTCTCGTAACCCGCCTTAATCTTTTGAGGAAGATCTACCCTATCAAAAGTAAGGAACAGGGTACGAGTAGGCAACAATTCCCCACGTTCTCTGCGCTGCACTCGGTACACACATATTACTCCCTGGTCTTTCAGGTTCTCCTGAATCTCCTCGTTGGACATACCGTCCAAAGCACGGGTGGTTACCACTCCACGCGAGGAGTTCAGGGTCTTATGTACCGTAACGGATACAGGGTAACTCCCTAGCCTGCTTGCCTTCAACAACGATGCCGCCTGGGCGTTAGATTGCGCCTCAACTAGGAGAGTGCCATTTCGCGCCCGTATACAAGATTTGACCGGACCAGCAATTTTGTCTAATCCCCTCTGGATGGTAAAGGGGTTAACGGTCGTAAACTTTTGGCCTTCTTCAGTTCTACTGATTACCAAGTAGCGAGGACCACAAGACTCGGCTACTTCTTTTCCATTGCTGCAAGTTTTTAGATTATTTTTTTGGGTAAGGTTTGACATGTAAGTTGGCGAAAAAATTCATCCCCCAGTGCTCCCCACCCACCACGGAGCCCAACAAGGGGTCATCCCACTGGGATGACAGGGCTACACAGGGGATATAGCGAGCTCGCCGTCCCACTCACCCTGGAGTTCAGTGTATCACATTGTCCTGGCCGATTGATTAGGGGTGGGTTAGTCCCTAACCTCCCGTTTAGGCGAAGCAGAAGCCAAAGTAGTGTATTAGTAATGCGTACCCTCCCCGAATTCAGAAAAAGACTTACGAGCTCAGATACGCATCCCTCAACCACCAGGACTAACCTTTCCACCGACACGGGTCTCCACGCACGGCCTACACGTGGGTGGACCTGTTGACCGTCTCCCTCAGCCACGAAGAGCCCACACGAGGGAGACTGTTGGCTCGGGACCCCGGGTTCGCCAAACCCGTACCTACCGAAGTAGGCCCCTGTGGGGATCGGGCATGCGGAGCTTCAGCTTCGTTATACCCCATGATGCGCTCAGGAATGCCGACACCCCTTAAGTTGCGCCTTTTTCAGGCTTTAATTCTTCCAATCATGCTTTATGCTTGTGAGATCTGGGGCATGGCCGCAGGATCCAATCTGCGTCAAATTCAGCGTGTACAAAATAGATGTCTTAGGGCCATCTATTCTGTTTGCTGGAGGTTTCCCGTGTGATACCTTCATGAAGCCTCATCTCTGCACTATGTGGAAGATGTCATTAGGCGCCGGGCCACAAAATTCTACGCGAGTTTGCCTCAACATCAGAGCGCCCTGGTTAGGTCTCTAGGGAACTACAGAACAACCGAAAGACGCTACAAGCTATACCGGCTTCCCCGCATGGCATGCGGGCACACCCGGTAACAATACATTACTTATTTCAACCTAAAATAACTACTGTTTGAATTTAATAGACATTCTAAATTAAACTCTTCCTGAAAATTATCACACCAGCGGTGCTAACATAGCGTTGCACCCGAGTTGGCTACCATGAGGAGCTACGGCTACCTCCATTCTTTTCATCTACATTATCTTAAACCACCAACCTGCAAAACCCCACATTTCCTGTCATTAAGTGGTTAAGTCCGTGTAGGACAGGTACACGAATGACACACATCGTGCTGACCCTCAGTCAGCCGCCAGCTACTTGAATGAATGAATGGCTGGTAGTTATCTTTGGATGTCGAATATCTTTGGATGTCGAAAAGGCCTTCTCCACGACATGGCATGCCGGTCTGATCTTCAAACTTATCCAACTGGGGCTACCTACACAGCTAATCAACATCATACACAGCTTTCTAAGGCACAGATCATTTAAAGTCACAGTAGCGGGGAAAACACCTACACTGAGACCCCTGAGAGGCGGAGTCCCTGAAGGCTCTGTACTATCCCCCACACTATTTAGTGTTTTCATGGCAGATTTTCCAACTCAACCACAGGTCGAAATGGCACAATACGCTGACGACGAGTTGTTCTGCAAAAACAGACATATACTCAGCGCCTTCAACCCAATTCAGAGACACCTCCGTCTCACACAAGAATGGTGCAGGCATTGGCGGATGTCCGTAAATCCGGACAAAAGCCACGCCATTCTTTTTACGAAGCGCCACACCCCCGCTGACCGACCAAACTTCCACTTCAGGGGCCGAAGGATAGAGTGGACTAATTCCATTAAGTACCTGGGCGTTCAACTTGATAGAGGCCTAACTTTCCGCGGACACATCAGGGAACTATCGGCACGGGTGCAGGGGGCTATTGCCTCTCTGTACCCAATGCTGGGTTCGCGTTCGATGCCAGTCCGCTTAAAGCTACGCCTCTTTCGAGCGCTGATAATCCCACTTATGTTGTACGCCTGTGAAATCTGGGGCATGGCTGCCGATAGCTGGATAGCATACCTTCAGCGTGCACAGAACAGAGGACTCCGATCCATCTATTCTGTGGGCCGTTCTTTTCCCGTGAGGTTACTTCACGAAGCTTCCCTTCTCCCATACGTGGAGGACGAAATTAGACGCCGGGCAACAAAATTTTACGATAAAATTCCTGCTCATAGAAGCGCCCTGGTTCGGTCTCTGGGAGACTACGACGCTGCGAGACGCCGATTCAGGCTTTACCGGGTACCCCGTATGGCTTGCGGGCATCCGAGGTAACAAAGGAGTTAATCCTTACAGCAGCATAAGCCTAATTACAAATCTCCAAAAGAGCTGTTTGACTACTAAATTTACCCCATTTTAGATTAATAAAACACCAGGGTGTAAACAAAAAAGCTGTTTGGCATCCTCTACAAAATTAAAGAGGAGCAAAAAGCTACCTCAACAAAATTTTCTTCAACAAAAAATACATCATCCTACAAATATCACAATTAACAACCTGGGTGGCTACGCAGCAAAAACCTTCTGGCTGTTAACAGCCTGTCAGTACACGACTTGGACTTGGCTGGTAGAGGATTCCGCTTCGAGACGCCGAAGAGGAAACATCGCCTGCGAGAGTTGCCAGCGCATCCAGAGTTTTGGAGTCAGCAATTGCCGCCATCGGGAGGGACCCTCGGGAAGCTCCCGGCAATTTGCAAATCTCCAGAAGAGAGCAGCAGCAACAGCGTGCGAGCGAGCGACAACCCAATAGAAAACGCCGGAAGCAGCAAGCCTAAGGAATCAGTCAGGAGAAGCACAAGACCACACCCAACGCCTTAGGGCGGTTATATAGGCGCACCCAGTGCTCGGCCCTCTGTGCTTCACGCAATTCGCATCCTGTTACTGATAGTTAAGTGTTAGCCTTAAGTAGCTGTAGTGCTGCACCGAAAGGTGCAGGGCAACATGCCCACCCAAAACGCCATCCCTAACCAAACCAAATGTCCCGTACAGGATGCTATCCCTAGCACCAGTAGCGGTATTACGCACCAACCTGCCGTGAGCCAGGCTACGGTAGGAATCAAACGGCCTCGCCAACAACGCCAAAACAGCGGAAAAGGCAAGACCAAACTTTTGGCCATCGACCAACAACAAACCAATCAGGGTTCTTCCCGCGAATCATCTCCGAGCTCAGGAAAATTGGAGAGTGAGCTCTCCCAACACACCTGCTCTACTGAAGCAGGCGCTTTCAATGGAGCTGAGGCTCCCCACCTTCATCCATCCTCAATGGAAAGCGACTCCGAGGCTAGCTCGTCGAACATCGACACGGATGTCGACGAAGCAGAATTTCAGGAGGTGACTTCTCGGAGGAAGAGAAGAACTGCTTCAGATGTGCCATCTACTGGTGGACCCAGGATTAGGGAGCCACCAAGACGACACATCCCACCTATCATCGTGGATGACTTCAAGGGGCTGGTCGGCTTCTTAAAGGAAGTCATGCCGACTCTCTCGGGGTCATGCCTGGTGAATAGGCGAAAAAGCAGGTTTGTCTTCCAGGCCAAGAGCGTGGAAGACTATCAATTGCTGATCAGGGCTTTTGATAGCAAGTCTGTGCCCTATTTTACCTTCGGCCTCGATAAGGCTCGAGACATACGTAGGGTTATCCGGGGTCTCCCAGTGGATACCTCTGTGGGGGATATTGAGGACGACCTTCGACGTCAGGGCATTTCCCCACGAGTAGTCAAGCAACTAACAAAGCCAGCTCCAGAGGGCCAATCTGGCCCCATCCCAATACCCCTATTTTTAATAATAGTGGAGCGAGCTAAAGTCCCTGAGGGCAAACTGGATGGGGTCAAAACTATCTGTTACCTCAGGGTAACTTTGGAACACGTCAGGAGCCCTGGCGGTCCCCCCCAATGTCACCGTTGCTTAGGGTTTAACCACTCTAGCCACTTCTGCCGCCGTAACCTTCGTTGCTTGAGGTGCGGCGAGGCCCACACAAACGAGGAATGTCCGAGGTCCACCACAGAGGTACCTACTTGCGCTAATTGCAAGGGTAAGCATGTGGCATGCTACGGAGGCTGCCCGGTCCGAAAGGCGGTTATAGCCGCCAGAAGGCCGAAGCAGACCGTTAGGCCACAACAGACATCATCAGCACCTACCAGCCGAGGGCAAGGATTACCGCCCTCCAGAAGCACCAGCGATTGGCCAAGGCTCAGAGCTACGGCCAATCAGAGAGAGCCACATCAGCAAGAAGAGAAGGCTACAACGCTCGCCCAAGTGGTGCAAAGGCCCCCGAGAGACCCAAATATGTCTCGAGATACACCACACACACGCCAACACACAAAACGCAAACAGTCACGGGCCCAGTCGCCACAAACACATACTTCACGACCTAGCGCAGGGAGCGGGCCTGCAGGCGAGCCCCAGGTTGATTACCGGTTGGCGGAGGGGCAAGTGTCCCCCTTGCCACAACGTCAGCCGAGGGATGCACGGGCTGTAGGCAGGCCTGCACCTGTCAGGTCATCCTCTCCAACACCCATCCAGGCTGTTGTTGAACTAGACTTCTCTCAATTGCTGATGTGGATACAGCAGACTCTGCTGACCCACGGACAGCGTTTTTGCGAGTTGCTAGTCAAACTCATTTCTGCTCCAGATCCGGCCAGCAAAGTACTAGTCCTCATGGAAGGTCTCACACTCCTGACTTCTGCCATTCCTCGGCCTCAAAATGGGGGATCAGAATAGGTTACGTACCTCTTTCCGATTCGCATTCTGGAATGCTTGTGGTCTGGATGGTCAGGGGAGTGAACTTCTGCACTTTGCTCGGGAGTACGCTCTAGATGCCATCCTCGTCTGTGAAACGCATCTGCGTCCAGATTCCCGTTTCCGAGTCCCGGGCTTTACTTGTTACCGTACGGACCGCCAAGGGCGACCTAGTGGAGGCACGGCGGTGCTCGTGAGGCAAAATGTGGTCCACAGACCTTTCCAACTTCCTCCTCTTCAATCCTTAGAGGCTACGGCAGTGTGTATAGACCTCGGCGGATCGGAAGTCATGCTGGTATCCATTTACCATCCTCCGGGTAGATTATTCGTAAGGAACGACTACCAATCCATCCTAGCTCTGCATCCTAGGGTTATCATGGCGGGCGACTTCAATGCCAAGCATGAGCGTTGGCATTGCAGACGCCGAGATGCAAGAGGCAACGAAATAATCCGCCTTATAGATACCGACCCACAACTACAAGTACAGGGTCCCTGGCAACCCACTCATCACCCGCGAGGTGGAGGGCTGGCTTCGGTCATCGACTTCGCTAGCACCAAGCATGTCCCATTTCACCTCACTCTCACCTCACTAAACGCACTCCATTCAGATCATAATCCAGTATTGACAGAGATCAATACTAGGGTTGCCAGTCATGACCTTTCGATTCAAACACGAGAGGTCGACTGGGAAGGCGTAAGGAACTGCCTCCGCACCTCTATACCACCAAACCCCAGGATTCAGAGCATCCGCACCCTCGAGGCTGCGGTCTCATCTTTCACCTCCATAGTCACGCGAACTGCCAATAATCTGACAGTTTATGCTGACGCTCCTTTACACCCGGATATCCTTCCCCTGGACATCGTCATACTGATCCGCCGCTCTTGGGCGGCAAGGAGACTACCAGGTTCACCGCACGCCGCATAATCGCGCGCTACTTAGACGACTTCGTCGTCAGGTCAGTGTCCGCCTACGGGAGCACAGAGTGCGAGCGTGGGAGGACACAATGGCCAGGTTGCGTGTAGAGGAAGGCGACGTGTGGAGGATTGCAAAGACACTCAGAAACCGCCGACGTCAATACCACTCCCCATTGCAGGGTACACGGGGTCTGGCCTATGATCCTAAATCCAAGGCAGATGTATTTGCGGATTACTTTGAGCGTACAATGTGCCCCAGAGAAATCCCCCAGGACGATATCTTTTCGGAACGTGTCCGAAGGGAGGTACGTCGATATTTTCGCCGACCCCCGGAGGATGCGGACCGACTACCCATAGTCCGTCCTACCAAAGTCCAAGGCGCTCTGCAGCGACTCAAACCTAAGAAGGCGGCGGGAACTGATGGGCTTACCCCACTCATGCTCCGTCATCTTCCTTTCAACGCCGTGCTGTTCTTGACAAAGGTATTCAATGTGTGCCTAACTCTCGGTCACTTTCCACGCGAGTGGAGGGAGGCCAGAGTGATCTGCATATTGAAGCCAAGAAAGGACCCGGTGCACCCTTCCAATTACCGTTCCATTAGTCTGCTATCCACGCTCTCGGAAGTCTTCGAGAGGATCATTCTCACCCGTTTGTCCCCAGTATTGGGTGACATTCAAGCCATACCTGCCTATCAATTTGGATTTCGTCCGGGGCACTCGACAGTCCAACAGCTGCTGCGAGTCGTGGAGACGGCTGCCCTGGGTTTCCAGGAACAGGCGTTCACGGCAGCAGTGTCTTTGGACGTCGAGAAGGCTTTCTCTACAACCTGGCACACCGGACTCCTTCACAAGCTTATCCACCTGGGCCTACCAAACCAATTAACATCTTACACAGCTTTCTAAAACATCGCACTTTTAAAGTCACAGTTGCGGGGAAAACATCTACTCTCAGACCCGTGAGAGGCGGAGTCCCAGAAGGCTCCGTATTATCTCCCACACTATTTAGTGTATACATGGCAGAATTCCCAACCGAGCCGCGCGTCGAAATGGCACAATATGCTGACGACGTGCTGCTCTTCTGCAAAGACAGACATATTCGCAGAGCCTTCAACCCAATACAAAGACACCTCCGTCTCACACAAGAGTGGTGCAGGCGTTGGCGGATGTCCGTTAACCCGGACAAAAGCCACGCTTTTCTATTCACCAAGCGCCACACCCCCGCAGACTGCCCGGATTTCCATTTTAGAGGCCGAAGGATAGAATGGGTACCCTCTATCAAATACCTGGGAGTAGAGCTAGACAAGGGTCTGACTTTCCGTCGACACATCAGGGAACTCTCGGCGAGGGTTCAGGGAGCTATTGCTTCCCTGTATCCTATGCTGGGTTCTCGATCGGTGCCAGTCCGCGTAAAGCTATACCTTTTTCGAGCTCTTATAGTCCCGTTGATGCTATATGCCTGCGAGGTCTGGGGCATGGCCGCAGATTCCTGGCTGGCATATCTTCAACGCGCTCAGAATAGAGGACTTAGGTCCATCTATTCAGTAGGCCGATTCTTCCCAGTAAGTTTCCTCCACGAAGCCTCGGGTCTTCCATACGTGGAAGATGAAATTAGACGCCGGGCTACCAAATTATACGCACAGTTACCCTTGCACAGAAGTGCCCTGGTTCGGTCTCTTGGTGATTATGATCCCACAAGACGTCGTCGCCGACTATTCCGGGTCCCCCGCATGGCATGCGGGCACCGAGGTAACCACGGAGCATTTCCAGCAGCAGCAAAAGCTGAGCTCCCATAATCTACCAAGAGTTGTTGGTCTCAAAATTCAGTCAAAAATTCGGGCAATATTCATTTCAAACTAAAATAAAATAATTCTTTCTACGCCAGGGTGCTAGTGATAGCATTCTAGCCTTTTAGAGGAGTCAATAGACTACCTCATATGCATTCCACCATCCTCAAATAAAAACAGTCATCCTAACCCATCCCGAAAGGAAAATCCTATCTGTGGTTAAACCCTATCCTGGGTGGGCACATAGCAACAATCTTCAGGCTAACACAAGCCTACCAGTATCTGCGAGTGAGCGAGCGAGCGAGGGCTGGTAGAGGTCTTTTGGTGGACGTTCTATCTATGAGCCACGCTTATCGACGGGTGTATTGGACAGCTTTGCTACCCTGCTATGCGTGTACAGTTCAGCAATAGGGCACCGGTTCTTTTTGGCAGCCTGCTAGCGGAAGGCAGTGGTCAGTGTACCAAATACTCAAGCTTCCGCTAGCGTGAATCGATACCAGCACCAGACTTACATCTTGGACACAAAACACAGACAGATTACGAGACAGCAGGTCCGCAAGACCACAGCCAACGGTCGGAACTCTAGTTCTGAACCCAGGGTCGAAATGACTCGCTCAGGCGCCTACCCTAGGGAGGCTCATAGTCACCCTAGGGGGGTCCGGTCCGCTGCGGATAGCCGGAGGGCAACTGCGCCGACGTTGACGGACCAAGACGGGCAACAGCCCTCTACCAGCACCTACCCTCTCCCTACGGGAACCACCACCAAGGCAAAAAGCCTAAAGAGGAATGCTGCGGCTCCTCAGAAGCCTTCATCTTCTGCACAACCAGCATTAGCATCCATGGACCCTGCGTCCTATCCACCTCTCCCACAAGGAGTAGTGGTGAGGGGAGCTGAGCCATAGAGCTAGAAGATCACGCTCTGGAACTATACTGAGCGGCGGCAGGTACATGTTACAGATGGTAAAACTGATGCCCTCCAGCTGTATCAGAACGGCCACAGCTTGCAGTGGTGTGATGAGAGGAACGTTGGCGGCTGAGATGTTAGGCGCCACTAAGGTAGCAACGCCGCCGCTTACACGCATACCTGCAAGAGAGTCGCTTCTAAATGCAGAGAAAGAGTGAAGGTGTAACGAGTGATTGGGATGTAAGTGGGTTTCCTGGAGACAAATAATTGATGGTGACCGTTGAGAAACTAAATGTTGTAGGTCTTGAGCACGAGCTCGAAAACCATTGACATTCCACTGGATTATTTCCATGAAGAGTTTTTAACGGGCCGTTTTAACTTTTTTCTTGACCTTGGCTGACTTGGGCCCTACGATTCGAAAATCGTTAGCGTCCTGTGACTCCGCTGATGTTCGGGAGTCAGAACTCGACCCGTACAGGGTCTGATGTACCAGCTACTACGGCCATCCCAGGCACCTCCACTGGAGGTTTAAGGAAGAGGAAACCTTGCCAACAACGCCACGGCGGAAAGGGCAAGGTAGTCCTTCTAGAACAAACATCTGACCAGGGCGTCTCGCGGGAAGCTGTTTTTCGTGTAGGCAAAATTGCTGAGTCCGGCTCCGACGACGAGCGCACTAGTGTGCGATGATTCCAATCTAGGAGTGGGAGGAAATCCGTGCTCTCCTGCAACTCTACTTACTCCTCGGCATCTGAGGGAGGCCGGGAGCCCAGCTCATCGGACCTCTCGTCGGATGGCGAGAGTGAGGAGTTCCGTGAGGTAAGGTCACGGAGAACCAAGCGAGCAGCAAGACTGGCTGCAGAAGGCGTGCCCACTGGCCAGTCTTCTCGATCAGGTCCCACCTCCGGTCAGAACCAGGCTGCGCTCTAACGCTAACAAGCGGACCTTCTGTTCTAGGGTAAAACAGCAAAGCCTCAGCCAACAGTCTCCGACTGGTTCTT
The DNA here is from genome assembly GCA_030765055.1 of Mantis religiosa. Taxonomy (NCBI): domain Eukaryota; kingdom Metazoa; phylum Arthropoda; class Insecta; order Mantodea; family Mantidae; genus Mantis; species Mantis religiosa. Next base: position 8,971,828 of record JAUKNK010000016.1, read on the forward strand.
AGGCGCCCCCGGATCCGACCCTCTGCTGTTTGCGCTTCTAAGCACCCTCTACAGAAGTCTTTCTCTTTCACTATACCTTTTTTCCTCTGGCTATTAGTTTTAAGTCCATTCACACTCATCACCAACACCATGGACAATTATGGTAAACCCACTGTCCACTCCCCCCTGGACGTGAAACCACCGGGCCGAATAGTGGCCAGGAACCTCCTGGGTGAGGTCGGTGACGCCAAACCTGATGCCACTGAACCCGACCCACTCCTCCTTTCAGCCCCCCCGGCAACCTCTCATCATCCTCCTCTTCTTCGCCAAACTCCACACTCCATGATTCACCCAACCGCTGGCCACTTCAACGCGACCATCCTCACCAGAAAACCCACAACCCACTGACTCTGCCACTGACACTAACTCTCCGCGGCCACCTACCCCTTTCCCGGTGGCCATTTAGGCCACTCCATCTGCCGCAAGGCAATCTCAACCGGAACCCGCCATACGCAGACCTGCCGACCCCCGGCCTCAACCCTCTACATCATCCGCCTGCACATCTCGTACAGACCCCAGACTCAATAGACTGACCGCGCCAACCTCTGATCCGCCTGCCTGAGACGCTGAACCAGCACCTACCTCCCCTTCAACTCTCAATCCTCCCCCTAGTGACAATAACTCCAGGCGCCTCAGTTACGCGGAAGCCGCAGACTATCTTCCAAGCCCCCTGTACATCCGACAGCGGCACGCTACAGAGCTGGGGACCGTCCTCCGAAACTTTGAGCGAGAGTGTCATCCGGAGGACTACTCCGTCAGTCAAGCTCCTCAGTCGCGTGATTTCTGCATACGAATGAGGTACGCGACCGACTACGGAACCTAGTGCTATTCCTGAGGAATGGCCTCGACTTCCACGTGACTGCCCCCTCAGAGTGGAGAACCTATAGGGCGGTTCTCATACGCCTCCCTATAAACGGTGCTGCGCGGGAGGTTAAGGAGGGCCTCGAGTCTTCCGGCCTCCACGTGGCCCGTGTGGTGCAACAGACGATTCGACAGACTATCGACACCCCTCCCCATCTATCTGGTGGAGCTGACTACCTTAGAAGATCATCACAAACTGATCTCTACAATCAAGTCTGTATTGCATTTCAGGGTGCAGTGCGAAGACTACAGAAAAACCACTGATACCGCTGCAATGTACGCGATGCCTGGCCCTCGGCCACTCCGGGCAGCACTGCAGGGCTCCCCGCGTGACCTGCTCTAAATGTGCCGCCTCTCACGAATCAGCTACATGCAGAGCTCCGCTCGACGCAAGGCGCTGCGCCTTGTGCCATAGCCGGGACCACGGGGCGCGCTAGGGGCTGCCCGGTGTAACAGGCGGCACTCGTTCGTCTCCGAAACAACACCAAGAGCCCATCACAGCTTCCACAACCACCAGAGCCACCTCAACCACCAGGAACCTCAACAGGAACAACCCCCACGCGAGGCACCTCTCCCCCAGCGCCCTCCCAGACAGACTCCAAAACACCCACCACACACCAACCCCCTCCTCAGCTCTACGAGTCAACACTGGTAATGAGGAACTACTGCTCCCGGAGACCGCCCAGTAAACGTGCGACTACGTTCGACCCTAGAGCCCGGTTTCCAGAGCTCCCGGATGCCTTGGACCACCGCCCGGGACAATGATCCAGGTCCTGAATACGCTTCTGACCCAGCCACACAAAACGAGGGTGATCCTGAGGGAGTTTTAACTCCTCTGCCCTAAGCGCAAACCCCGACCTACACTTCTATGGCGACCAACCTGACAAAAATAGCGACTTGGAACGCTGTGTGGAGCAGAGAAAGATCGAGGTGGGAGTACCGGTTGAATCGGAAAAAAGGTGGGTTCACCAGTGTTTACAAGGAGAGGAAACTGGTCAAAGAAGTCAGCAAGTAGGGTTCCCCTTGCACACGCCCTAGGAGCGCCCCAACACGGATGATGGGTATTAAAATCCCCCAAAAGAAAGGGTGTGGGGAGCTGCGAAGCGAGTTGAGAGAGGTCGATGACACGAAGTTGGTCCATGAGGTCTTTTTGCTGTCCTTAATCACCTGTCTGGATTTCGCCAGCATTTTTTGTACTCCATCAGATTATCGAGAGTAGGGCGCCGCTGGAAATTCCTAAGAGCGCGCCTCCGAGCCCGAATAGCAGTCCGGCAATTATCTGTCCACCATGGGACAGGGAAACGACGGGTGTGCGTTCTCGTTCGCGGAATAGATTGTTCTGCTGCCGAAAGAATCGTCACCGTGAAATGCTCAACTAAGTCGTCCACAGACGCGTGGCCATCATAGTTGAATACAGCCAACTGCTTGTAGACATTCCAGTTGGCACCATCAAAGCGCCAGCTGGGCAGACGTGCGGAACACGGATCTCGTGCTAAGAGACTGACAAGACACGGAAAGTGGTCACTAGAATGTAGGTCAGAGATGACATTCCATTGAAGAAAGACTGCTAGCTGTTGCGAACAGACGGCCACGTCAATGTGTGAAAAGGTGTTGAATGCATCGGATAAAAACGTGGGTTCTCCGGTATTCAGGAGAACCAGGTTATTGCTGTCTATGAAACTTGCGATTAATTTGCCTCTCGCACATGCTCGAGGAGCACCCCATAGAGTATGGTGTGCATTTAGGTCTCCCACTAGCAGATAAGGTGTTGGTAGCTGGGAGACCAGATGTAAGTCAGTAAGCGAGAGGTCATCGGTAGGTGGTAGATAAATGTTACAGATAGCAAAATGTATGGATGGAAGTCGGATGCGTACTGCAACTGACTGGATGTCAGACTGTAAAGGTACAAATTCAACAAAAATGTCATCTCTGAGGAGCATCATAGTGCCTCCATGCGCAGGCATACCCTCCTCAGGTTCAACATCGCACCTTAGTGGAGTATAGCCTCTGATTTTGAAGTCGTCTAAAGGACGCATCTTAGTCTCTTGTAGGCAAATGACGAGTGGTTCGTGTTTATTGAGCAACAATTCAAGCTCGGGTCTGTGTGTCCTGATTCCGCGTAAGTTCCAATGAATAATAGACATGGTTGTAGATTTGCTTTAGCTTATGACGACTTTAAAGGCGGCCGAATTAATTTACCCTTTTTCTTCGGTGTTGGGCTAACACCTTTTTCAGGAGATATTTCCTGCCTCTTTTTCACTGCCGCTTGGGCAGTGTGGACGGGATCCTCCTGTTCCATCTCCTCTTCTGAGGAGGCACGTTTCCCGATGGAGATCTTCGGTTCGAGAGCCTCGAACCGATTGGAAACGGAGATCGACGACGACGATAATCGCCGATCAGTCTCCTCTCCGGAAGAGTCGTCAGAAGACGATCTCGGAGGAGATGGCCGCGGACACTTCCGCCGGTTTGCCGACTTGCTACAAGTATTTTTATCTTGCAGAGTCACTTCATACATACGCTTTAACTGTTTTGCTGGTGCGCTACATGTAACTGGCTCAGAACTTTTTGAGGTCGATGGTCTTGGCGGTGATTTGGATGACAGCTTTCCACGACTGGCTTCGCTAGGTGTGCACACTGCTACACTTGCTGATGACTGTTGCTTTGTCTGTACCCTAGGTGCTATTGTTTTTTCTGCAATTGTTGCGCCGTTTAAATCGCCAGTTTGAGTTGCGATTTCGCGTCTAGGTACCGGCTTGACGGAGTCTGAAGGGGGGAGGTAAACTGTGCGTAAGGTAAACGATAAACCGGGAAGACTGAGCCGAAGAGCAACAACTTGCAAAGTAGTGTTAAGGGGCAGAGGTTGACCAAAAACATCAGCAGGTGTGAGAATCGCTGCCACTTCGACGTCACAATCTCCCTTACCACACTGACTTCCCTTTGTTACTGTTAATAAAAAAAGGCCAATACCACTCATCAGAATTTTCAGCGCAGACATAGAAACAATCACAGCAATACTAACTGAAGGTGCCATAATACATAATCAAATTTTCAGAGCGGAACCATCAAGATACACTGAAACGCACATACCGTGCAGTGTCAGCAATATGGTCATCAAAAACCGAGTGCACCGAGGCACCAAAATGTTTCCATTGCGGGGACCAGAAACACTACGATGTACCCATGCTAACAAAGAGAACACTGATGCCTTCTGTGCAACATGTGGAAACACAGGTCACTACAAAGGCCGAGTCAGGAGTCCGTTCTACCCCATAGCTCCCCTCTCTACACCATCACAAACTGCAACAATAAACATTTTCCCGCACAATATCCCAACTCCCCCTCAACCAAAACCCCAGCATTAACTTTTACACACATACCGGAAACCAAGAAAGAAGTCACCCCAAAAGAGGCAGCATGCAGCCTAAGAGACATAACACAACAAAATGAAACTCAAATAAAAGCGATCCAAAAACAAAGACAACATCAAAGAAAACATCACAAGTAGCAACACCATAATTGAACCGCTAACCACTTTAATTCCACCACTCCACGATGCCACATCCCTACCCCAGGGAACATGACTTCTCAACATCAAACAGCGCAAAAGACAAACATGGCAAAGATAGGTAACCAGTTGGCCATCTTTTTTCAAACTTCAAGAAAATAAACGAATAGCAACACAGAGAAACATACGTATGTAAAATATGGCGAACACCATTCAAACTAAACACGCCATCAACATATTATAAATCAACATAAATGGCATAATAGAAAGAAAACTACCACTCAAGTGCCAGGACCATTCCGCTGATATAATCACCATAAACGAAACAAGTCTCACCCCTATAACAAACTTCACATTCCAGCCACTAATCACATTCAGGAAAGACAGGGATCAAAAACCAGGCGGCAGTGTAATGATTTTAGCCCGTAAAGAACTAAATCCAACCCAGATAATCCTATCCCAAGTATTCCATAAACATGAAGTCCTAATCATTCAAATCCTGACCCGACGAACCAAGCTATACATTGCCACAATTTACGTTCCTCCTCAAGAGCCCTTCCCTACAGACCTTCACTACATCTACAACTATAAGAACCTAATAATAGCCGCAGACTTAAACACCAACAACAAACTGTTGCTAGATGAATATACCAACACGGTAGAGACCTGAAAAAAAAGCACTCGACAGCACAGAACTTAAATTAATATTCACCCCAGGCCCAACACGCATTGGCAATATCAATAAAAAAAAAACAAGCGCACCAGACAAAATTTTAACATCCAAATCCATGTACAACAAAATAGAAAATGTAACCACTGACTCAGCAGGAGACTCCGATCACATCCCAATAATAGTCACAGCAAGACCACACCCATGGAAAACAGAAATTCACACCTCAACCAGGATATATGATACCAAACGGGCCAACTGGCAACAATTCTCACAAACAGCACAACTAACCACAGCCCTTAGTAACAAAAACCTGACAACCTGTGAAGATATAGAAACTCATGTCGAAGAAATCATCATAATACTCAAAGCTAGAGAAGAAGCCATCCCCAAAAAAGCAATAAGTAGCAACCCATATTGTAGACCACTTCCCAGACAAACTACAGATTTTCAGAAACCACTACGAACAGATTGTTCAACCTCCTGAAAGCCCAACATTCAGTCACTCAAACTTCAACAAAGTCAAAAACACATTACAAAGTACAAACACCTCTACACTCCACAACCAGGCATTCACATCCTCAACCCAGATGACCCATACAAAGCACCAAGCACGGCCATTGATATACTAAATATACTCAGTACAGTCAAAAATACAGCACCAGGTCCAGACGAAATAAAATACAGATACCGAAAACAACTTCCACCAGAAACAATCAATTAAATAGTGAAAATCTACAATGCTATGCTAACGTACAGATACCACCCTACAAAATGGAAACAAGCACACATCGTTCTAACAGCCAAACCAGACAAAGACCACACTGACCACCAAAATTATAGACCCATCACTTTAACAGCTACCCTATCCAAAATCTACAAACGCATAATTAAAGATGTCTAACAAAAGCCTGCAATGACCTAAAGCTACTACCTGAAACCCAAGCCGGATGCAGAAGTTCTGTCAATGACTTATCGTTGGAGGATGTAAAATCACAAAATGTGTAATGTCAAACTTCCAGGATAGCTACAACAAAAACTACACAACCATTGCAGCATTCACGGACATCAAAAACGCATTTGACAAATGTTGGATCGAAGGACTATTATACAAATTAACCGAACACAAATTACCATCGCACATCACATGGTGGATCGCTAACTTCCTCACAGAAAGAACTGCAAACATCAAAATCAACATACAACTCTCCAAGCCCTTCACATTCAGAGCAGGCACCCCTCAAGGCAGAGCCATATCGGGCCTGTTATACATCATATACACTGCAGGCACCCCTCGGCCCTTCAACCACAGCAGTTCAACCAAAGTCTTGCCCAATATGCTGACGACATGAGTTACTGGTGCACACATCCAAGAATGTCAGCCAGAAAAACCTATAGGAGCAACTAAAAATCTTTCTAGCATGGACCAGAAAATGGAGGATTACACTAAATACAGAAAAAACCCAGGCTATACCTATCAAAATAAAAAACAAACAGGAAGACACAATGCTACAATAAACTTCGACAATAAAACCATCCCATGCCTCAAAACAGTAAAATACTTAGGAGCACAAATACGAAATAATCTCACCACCACAAATCACTGCAATACCGTACTACAGAAAACCAGACCAATTCTATAAACATTTTCATTCCTGGCAAGACTAAACAAGAGACGTCTATCACCAATAATATTACAAAAGCTGTACATCTCCCTCATAGACCAAACCTTAGGTATGCTGAGTAGCCATGATGCCACTTGTAACAAGCCCAACTACCCACAAAATACAAGCATTCGGGTGAAAATGCCTCCACACAGCCTACAAACTACTCCCAAACCATAGAAACAAACACAGAAGCCATAGACAGACATATTGCACAGGTAATGATCAGATATATAGACAATGCCCACAATAGACCATACAAGAGAAAACTTATCAACACAGCATGCAACATGAGAACCATAGAACAAAACCACAAAGACAAAAACCCACCCATACGCTCATTCAGGTCTATGACAAAAAACAGGAACATGAACAAGAAATTCAAAAACATCTAGACCTCCTAGCCAATATATAACAATCCTCAAATAACACTCCAAGACAACCCTGAAAAAGGCCGCACATCAAAACAACAAAACACTAAACCAAACTCAGCCAGCTAACCAAACACACCACCACTAAGCTATGCCCACGACTGACATGACAAAGCCCCACTGAATGTATAAGGAACGATACTCACCCCAAAAAAATAAAAACCAATTTCTTGGTTGAAGAAGGACGTTCCCTAAACAGCCATGGCATGGTAGCCATGAGAAAACACCAATGACACCGATGACACGGCCTACTGGATTACCGACCCAAGATACAACTTCGCACAGGTTGGTGCGCCAAGCTCAGATCACCTGCCGATAATTATCACCATCAAAACAAACCCATGGAGGACAGAAACAAAAACTAGCAAATTTTACGACTATGAGAAGGCAAACTGGGAAATATACACAAACACAGCCAAACTATACTGGTCGCCAAACTAGAATGTGAATGACAGTAACAACATGGAAGAACGCTCTAAATAAATGGGAGGGGATGAGTACGTCATAACGGTTGTCATGGTAATGATTAGAGGGACCAATTAGAGACGTTTCCATGACAATGTTAGATGCTAAACCTCAGTTGCCGATATTCTAACACGTGCTTAGCATGGCGCAGGCGAGCAAGTCACGCAAATGTTGCAGTAAATACAATACCTAGGTTTTTATTTCTCTTCTGATAACGCTGCATAAATAAAATGCCCTCATGTATACAACAGAGATCCTGTACTGGCAAGTTACTTTGCATTTCATTTCTGGCAATTTGCCTTGGTTTAGGCGTATCTGTGCGCGTGTTGTGATCATTTGCAATTGTGTTTAATGATGTTTAATTATGTCTAAATATAGTGACAAGCAAAAACCTGAACGTGCTCGGGAACCAAATAAAACTATATTTGGTAAAGGTATTCCAACTAAAGGACATAGACGGGAAATAATATGCTCTGTGAGAGAATTCTTCAAAGAGGAGAAATTGAAAGGGGAGTCTAGTATTCCATTCTCTAAGTGCTTGATAGGACTTCCCGTGCTGTAGGTATCAGTAAGGGCATTAAGATTAAGATTGGGAAAGAAAAGTATTTTAAAGAAGAAAGTTAGACATTGGGGTATAAATTAGAAACTCCCGGAAAAAATTAAGCGGCATTTTCCCACTTCAATAAGCATCAAAATGTCACAGGTATGCCTGTTTTGTTACGATGATCTTTACATTGATGTATTCTTGCATGTTCTAGTGTTTGCATGTAGATCCACGACTGTACTATTGTCTTTGTGTACAGCATTATAAATAATAAATAAAGAAAATACCAATTGCAGTCATGTCCCAATATCTAATCAAAAAGGATAACACATACATTTAGATACAACAGAGAAACTAGATATTTTCAAAAAGTACTTCCAGAAATTCTTTCAACCACCAGAGGACCAATCATTCAATCAACTACACTTTCGACAAGGTAACAACCACATCCAGAAATTCCAACACCTGTACAACCCTCAACCACACTGCTTAGACCTAGATCCAACATATGAATATGAGTAGGTGTGTGGTGTTTTAGGGCCTGTCAACAAAGTCATTTGGGCCCGAAGTTAACACTAAAACCTAAAAGCTACACAAATTAAGCTAAAAGGTAAAATAAATTAAAAACACTCAACTATTAAAAGTACATAAAAAAAACCCATCCCAAGACTAATAATTTAAAATGTCTAAAATTAACAAATATAAAATGCAAGTCTGACTTGTTTAGATTTCGGCAACAAACCGCAGTGCCTTAACCACAGCCACTGGGTCGTCCCCTAAAACACCCAGCAAGTTAGTCCCCAAGTCTACTGACTGGCGAACGCAGACGTACTGCGGGCAATCGAGCAATACATGTCCCACAGTGAGGCATACTGCACATGGAGCACACACAGGGGCCGGTTCCCCTCTTAACAAATGGCCATGAGTCGCCCGTGTGTGCCCAATTCTCAGCCGGGTGAGTATCACCTCGGCTCGCCGGTTATTCCTGCAGGAAGTTAGCCAGCGTTGTACGCTCTCCTTTCTTGCCCGGAGTTGTGTGCCTTCCAAAGCTGTCCAGGAGTGCTGCCAAGCAGATAGGAGTTGGCGACAGAAAAAACGTTGCACATCCTGGTATGACACCGTAGTTGTTAAACTCCGGGGCAAACGGCAAGCGGACTTAGCAGCCGCGTCTGCCTCCTCGTTCCCGGATATCCCCACATGGCCTGGGGTCAAAGTAAAAACAAAATTACATCCGCAACTGAGAATTTGCGAGATTTGGGCCATCCTGAAAATCACCCACCAATAAAAATAAGCTAACGAAAATAAAACACAACGGTGTAAAAGTGTAGAATGAGTGCACAGTTAACTGGCAATGATCCACTGATCTTTACGTCAGTTTATCTGGGTATTACAATATCGCTGGATTACTTATGGAATATTGACTATTCCAAAAATTTGTGCTAAATTTCTTTAACTTGTTAAATAATTATGATAGTGAGAATATTAGAATATATAATAACGATAATAATACCGCCAATGATCCACTGATCTTTACGTCAAGTTTATTTGGGTGTTATGGTATCCCTGGTTTGCTTACGTAAGTTTTTAAATAATTATGATAATAGTAAGAATATATTATTAACAATGATAACTCTGACAATGTTCTACTGATCCTTACGTCGGGTATTACAGTATCGCTGAATTTCTTCCGTAAAGTTGGTATTTTCCGCGGTAGCATGCTCCGGAAGTTGGCAACGCCCGAGCTATGACGTCAGATCCATGACATTCGTTCGCACTCATTCTGCACTTTCACCCAAACCCGTGCTAACAATGAAACAACTACACCATGTTTGCTGCAATTTCATCTCTTCCACACGATGTTGAAGTTCCGTAACTTAAATACCTGGAAAACAGCATACCTTATATCCCATTTCTTTGCACTATTCTCCCGCGAATTTTAGCAAAGAATCTCCAACCACTAGCACATTTGTCCTCTTCCCAGCATCAATCGAATTCCTTTGAGCTCGGTTTTGCACCACTTCAGATGTCATCATCCTCTTCTTCCAAAATTTCAAACCTATGGATTGTTGTTACGATGTTTGTAACACTGCCCTCTGCCTGTTGTAGATGTCCCGTGGAGCGTTTCTTTGTTACAACCGAAAAACTTTCATTGTTTTCGTTATAGTTCTCAACCTTTAATTTTCTTTCTTCAACGTAATTATCTTGTTTCGGGCCTCTGGTACATCTTTACTTAATAACGAATCACTAATTGAAGAGGAGCGATCGTTTCATTTGTCGATAACGAAGCACGTGTTTCCGATTTACCTGAAGCTTTTAACTCATCCACCTCTATTTTCTCCTTCATTTACAGTAAGCACTTGGTTTTCAATTACGGATATTTCCTTTGATCGAATATTGTCCAGTTTATCACAATTTGCTTTTAAAACTTGGCTGACTGCTCACGTCGTCACACCAACTACTGGCAACGATGCAATCGCAGATGACGAAGCATGTGCTTCAGATTCACTTACTCTTTCACTCACCCACTTGTTTATTTTCACCACCTTCATTTACAGTAATTGCTTGATTATAGTTAATTACGGATATGTCCTTTGAACGAGTATTTTTCCACTTTTTATCACCATTTGACTACCGACTTACATCACCACACCAGCCACGGACGCCATCTTTATTCTTTGTTTGGGTGGTTTGGGTCCAGGGGGAAGCCACGGTGAAGCCGAGATAGGGGAAATGGCAACAAGAGATTTCGCCACCCGGATATAGAGGCGCTGGCGTAGTGGATCACGAAGGTGATTGGCTGATTCAGGTTCTGCCACAACTTTTAAATTTGTACAGGTTTGATGTTCTGAAGGATTGTTCCGATCGCTCTAAGTTCCTGTGGAAGAAAGAACTGCTCGCCTGAGCTTGGCTACTTATTCCAAGTACAGAGAATAATAAGACATTTGTATTTAACTTTGTCATTATTATTGGATGTCTACTGTAAGTTGCTATAACACGTTATTTAATGGATTGCTGTGAAAACCATTCACGAAAAAATAAAAGCTTATTGGCATTACATTACTTCGATTTTATTTTCAGATACAAAAATCAAGGGGTGAATGTTTCAATATTGAAGCTGAACTTCGTTGGAGATCACAATCATTATCACTTCTAGGTATAAAATCAATGTTAATTGTATTTGGAATTTATGAATGCCATACCTAATAAAGGAGTGGTTGTAGTCTTAAAAACATTGAAACGTGCTATAGGATAAACTCTTACAGCAATATGGATTTTCTAAAGCGCCCATGAGAATATTTTACAGCAGATAGGTTAGAATACCACCAACTAAATCATGCCATATTTCATTCCATTTCATTTGCACCTGATACAAGATGTAATTTTTTAGTATTTTCTGTTGCTGCCTCTTTAAATGAAATAGTAGATGTTAATTTTGGAAATTGCATAGCTGTAATTTTTCAGTTTATGCAGAAGGTCTGAAGCAATTACTTCAAGAAGCAAATTTTTCTAGGAGTACTTCATCTTAACACAATGATGAAATGATGTTGAAATCAGCCCAAGGTCCATATAGCTAAGAGCTACCAGCTAAGAGTTATGCCATATTGGACATTTCTCTTGCTTAGGATATTTTAACATATTTGTTTATTCTTAACAGGATCTTCACACTGCCAGACTTCGCTGAAGTATTCCTGCAAATTACCACAGTGTTGGAGGAACCTGTAGGACTGTGCACCACGTACACTAAGGTGCACTTCTACAAATTTCCCCGGGAGCCAGCAGTACTACAGAAGTGGAAAGATATTTGTACAGTTGACAGTGAAAGTTGTGCTCCTTTTCATGTGTGTGAGTACCATTTTTTGGAAGAAGACTTCATAGTTGGTTCAAGACGTATGTTAAAGCATGAAGTGGTACCAAAACAATTGGAAATGGTCCCATGCAGTGCTAACTGTCAATATGGAAGTGTTAACGTCAACAATGAACCAGCTCAACAAGTGCTTCCAAACATTACTGACAGTTGTGAAGGTAGTGTAGAGTTTGAGCCTTTTCTTGAAGGTGTAGCTGCTTCAAGTATGTCCCCAAATAAAACAGTGGCTTTCACTTCAGTAAGTAAGAAAAAGGGTGTTTTGGGTACTGGGGTTTCTAGATTATCTTTATCTCTGAAAATGTGTCATATGTATAAAATACACAGTAACACGGTGACAAGATTGGCTAAATTTAAAAAATTACTGGCTAAAGAAAGACATAATGTTAAGATTCTGAAAAAAGTTTTAAATGCTAGTGACAGTAATGTTAATGAACAAAATCTTAATAACATAACCAAAACATTTGTTAATTGTCAGTTGCAGAATCCCCAAAAGGCATCTAGTTCCCGAAGATGGACCATTGATGATAAAGTATTTGCATTATCAATTTACAAGCGAAGTCCACGCTTATACAGATACTTAAGCGTACAATTTATACTACCATCAGTAAGGCTCCTTAAGCTTAAGCAGTCTAAGATTCCTTTAGAACCAGGCCTTAATCCTGCTATGATTAAAGTATTAGAATCAGAAAGTGTAAATATGAAGGAAGCAAACAAAAACTGTTGTTTGTTGCTCGATGAAATGTCTCTCGATAATGGGTTGCATTATGAGTCAGATAAACAGATGATTTGTGGCTATGAAGTTCTAGGACATTTGGATCGATCCAAGAAGAAAGCATAGCATGCACTGGTATTCATGTTACGGGCATCCGTAAAAGCTGGAAGCAGGTTATTGCATATTACTTTACTGCTGGTGCTATATACAGTGGTAATTTGAAAGTATTGATTTGCCATATAATAAGTGAAATTCAGAAAGTAGGACTGAAGATTGTACTGTGTGTGATCAGGGTGCTACATATCAAAGGGCATTAAAAGCACTGTGCAAACAAAATGTTAATAAGCCATCAAACTTCTATTTTACTGTAAATGGAGAACAAGTTGCTGTTTATCTTTGATGTGCCACATCTGCTTAAAAATATCAAAAATACACTTATTGACCACAAAATTGAATTTGGACAACGTAAGGAGGCCAGATTTCAGTATATTCAACAAGTGTTTGACATGGATAAGACAAACATGTTCAAATTTGTGACAAAACTAACACAGGAATGTTTCAATTTTCAAGACTTGTATATCAAAATGAAAGTTAGGGTAGCAGCAGCACAATTAAGCAGCAGTGTTGGGTTGGCTATCGAAGCTGACATTGCATCACAACGATTGCCCTCTGAAGCAATCTATACAGCTGAGTTTGTGGGAAAGATAGACAATCTCTTTGGTTCGCTAAACAGCTATGGGCGCTTCCCACAAACTTATAAAAGGTATAGATGTGCTCTCTCAGAGAAATCACCACACATTAAAATGTGGTATGACATTTTGAAGGAGATGGCAAATTGGAAGATTATAGAACTGGCAACAGACAAGACATCAGTGTTTAGCTTCTTAAATGGATGGCAGATCACAATAAGATCAATTATGTTCATATGGAATAGGTTACGAAGAGAAGGATTTGAATATCTTAATACAAGGGCCTTCAATCAAGATCCTTTGGAAAATCTATTCTGTTGCATTCGACAGCATGGTGTTGGCAATACTAACCCTACTTGTTTTCAGTTCATGTTATTTTAAATAACCTTACCCTTCAAAAACGTAGGTAATTGTGAGGATGATAACTGCACTGTTTTAAATAATTTGTCACTGTTGGTGTCAGATGCTGCTTCAATTCAGACCGCAGACCTTAACAATGATGGTGCTGAAAGTTTCAGGGAATTACTTGTGATATGTATTCTATTCCTGATTGCAATCTGTCAACTGATGAACAGGCTTTGGCATATGTGGCTGGATATCTCTTGAAAAAGATTGGTCTTGGTGCAACCACCGAATGCAGTGAATGTACAAACAGCTGGTTTTCCACAGACTTCTTGCCTTGTCATTTATTTACGACATTTAAGGACAGAGGTACTGAAGCCTCCAAGTTAACATATGCCAGTGAAAATCTGATGCTACTATTACAAAACCTCCACAATCAGTTGTATAAATTTCTGGATGATTTTGGCCACACTAGTTTTCTGGAGGGTCATTTTATTTCAATTTTCAAAGTGCCAGATAGCATTAGACTATGTGCAGAACATGGAATGCACATAATATAATTAAGACATGTGTCCCATTCTTAATTTAGAAGTACATTAAAGATAACAAAACTGGCATTTTTGAAAAAAGAAAAGCTACCACAGGCCATGCAAAAAAGATGAAAATACTGAGATCAGTATAATTTCAGTTGTTTTTTATGTTTGTTTTTGTTGACCAATTAAGTGGTAGTTAGTCTGAGGAACCTGCTAAATAAACCACTAAAAAATTCAATCCCCAACAATTTGAAATCAGGAATTTATCAAATTAATTGTGGAAACCGTGAAAAAAGCTACATAGGAAAAACTAAGAGAAACTTGTTAACCAGGCAAAAAGAACATCAGAGGAGCATTAAGTTGAAACAAACAGAACAATCTGCAGTTTCACACCATTTTTGGACACAAAACCACAACATTGGCCACAACATTAAACTGTTAAAATCTTTAAGTACAGCTATAGAATTGGATATTTGGGACAAAATATTCATAAACAAAAACTGTGATAAAGTTATAAATTTTGAAATCCCGGCATTAAATGAAGTATTGAAACTTAGTGCCCCTAACACCAGATGGCAGAGTGATCCGAGCTCCGTAGTAGTGGAAGAAGAGGAATGTTCATTTAGTCACCAAACAGCTGAGGATGAGATCGAATGATCTTGAAAACGTTTCAACTATACAACAAGTAAGTGAAGTTTGAGTGTAAACATAGTGACTCATAAATCAAACTCAAATAAGTGGTAGTTGTTTAGATATTGTTTTCCAGATTTTTAAATTTTCCAAATTTATTTAGACAGTTATAGAAGCAGTAAATTGCATAATTAAATTCATTTCTTCAAACATTATTATTTCTTGAAACATGTATTATGCTTAATACATAATTAAAGTGTTATAATGTCATGCTAAAGTTTCCATGTACCTAATACTCATGTTATTCATCACTTTAAACCCTTCAGCAATCCCCAGGGGCGGCTGGTGGCTCTGAAAATCGGTGGTTCACAAATTTATCCATGCAATTTAATTTTTTAAAGTAACAAACGATTGTTTAAGCCTACCACTATAGACTGCTGTATACACAAGTTAACGGTAATTCACAGCGTATAACACAACATGCGTATTTCAGAAACACTCTACAGCATAACACTCTTCTATTTATGCAGCTAAAAATGGACTTGATATCTCTTCTTGGAGGTCCCCTTAAACACTGTAGCATTCTCCAGATAGGTTTTTCAGAACACAATCTAGCTCTGCCCGAAGTTTATCAGTCCTCGAAAAATACCAGGATTGCTTGACGTAGCTGAATCAGTGTGTCCTTGTAGAGCTAACTCAAAGGTTCCACAAAACCTAATGCAGTTAACAATAATGTTTAAAACATACCTATTTTGAGCCACTTTCTGGCTGTGTTCTTCAATTGTTCTCCGATATGCACTGTCCATCTGCTTTGCAAAGTGAGTTTTGTGGTGGACAACACGGCACGGGGGCGGGTTTTCTCTGGGATCTCCGGTTTCCCCCGCCATCTCATTCTAGCGGTGCTCCATCTTCATCTCATGCATCATCAGCGCCATCGCCTGCGGTGCCGTATGTAGTAAAAGCGGGCGATAAACACTACACATTTCATCTGCTTTGCTATATTTACATTGCCAAGCATAGCAAAACTGTGTTTTTCATGTGCAGTTTTTAAGTTAAGTGTTTTTAGCGCGATCATGAAGATGCTGCAAAGCATTCACGCCATGTTTTGTCCACGGATCTTCACCGCCAAAGAGAACGCAAGGAAAGCAAAACAGGCTATTTTTAATATTACAACCACGCATCAAATTATATTTCTCATATACATTGTTGTTAAAGTTCCTGTTCAAATACCTTGTTTTTGTTTTGACTACCTATGTGATTTTTATATTTGGCGTGGGACTTCCAAGTTGCTTATTTTCGGTGTTTACTTCTAAGCTCATTTTTAAAAAGGATGTGCTAATACACTTTATGAAATCCATTGTTTCTCCTTATATAACACAATATACTTGTATTTAAATAAATCACTCTTATTCACTACTCAAAGCACGACACAGCTAACAAAACACGGCACAAAACATGTGGCTATGCTCTGGTAGGTAATAGTAATCTGTGGTAATATTTGACCGATGCGAACATTTAATATGAGAATAATAGGTGGCGCTGAAAACAGAAGGAGAAGGCTTGGCATTCACTATTCTCTGGCTGCTAGGTTAACCAACCTTATGCAGCCATAAGCCCCACCCTTCCCCCCTACTTGCCTCGTCATGCCCTAGGTTCATCCTGCCCTCTACCTCCTCATTGTATACCAGTGGTTTGCAACTGAGAGTGAACTGCTTGGCACCTGCAAGCAATACAGCGTGCTGAGGGCCACTGCACTAGGCAAGGTCGAACTGAACACCAAATGGAACATGCCCTTGCATTAAAGGGAGGCCCAGCATTTTGGTTGTAGCGCAAACATGCTACCCCATTATAAAGCCGCCCCTGGCAATCCCTATTACAAAACATTACGTTAAAGCTTATTTGTAAAGTTTATCATTTCTGTTATTAATATCACTTTGTGCAACAGCTGCAGTTTTATTTTAGTGTCTTTGTTTTAAATGAAAAAGTTTGCTGTGTTATTCATATGATTTACAAATTTGTGTAATATTACACAGAATGTTTTGCTTAAGTTTCTTTGTAATTAAATGAATTAGTCATGTTGCATCACTTTTAAGTGTTTTGAGTTATAGCTACTATCGTTCTATGGATTATTTGTACTTTATTTAGTTGAATTAGCCATGTTATTTAAGTAAATGTCAAATTAATTTGTTATATTAATGAGACAGAATAATAAAAGGAAGCAGTAACTGTCAAAACAATGTTATTATTCAAATTTTCCTGTGAAATACCACATCCTATTGTTAATTCCTTGAAAGTTCATACAAAATTTTGAGGTAATTAAAGTGGAAAATAATACAGGTGCCATGCAGAAAATTCACTTAAAGATTCAGCTGATTATGTACCAAAGCTGTATTGCTACAGATTATATAAGATAATTATGTGAGATTTTAGAAAATGCAAGAACTTGGAAACTGCAGTCACAACTCTCAAAGCTAAGCAAGTATGAAAAATACAGCTACAGTATACTGGCAACGTAAAATGTTTGCACATGCAATTTTTCATAATTTAGTTCACCACCCGAAAATAGGGGCGCTGCGATCACCTCACGTTGCCAACGATTAACACTAATAAGTATATGTTCTGTGGTTTACATACGGCTATGTTAACTGCTGACATTTGGTCGGGAAGATCAGATATCCCTATATCTATAATTAAAGATAGTTTGTGCAAATTCACTATGCACACACATTAATACTCATACTTTGCATTTGCTCAGTTTATCATGAATTACAACCAGCTCAAGAAACCACGGATCCATTCAGTCAGATAACTGCTGATGATGGGGACAAAACGTTCTCCGAAACATGTCCTAGTTAGGATAATTTAAGTGATGTTGTGTTTGAATTACCGACTCATTACTTCCAAATACACAGAAATCCTTAAATAAGTTGTTGCACAGCAAAGATGCAGCTACTACATGTTGATATCTCACACCTCTTGGCATCTCCAACCCTTGCACTTCCATACTTTTCTTTTCTTTGGCGACTGCGGAAATTCTTTGCTTAAGTTTTTGTGTACTTCACCAATATTCAGTATTTCCTTTTCCATTTGCTGTTTTCTGTAATGTTGCACTACTTTTGAAGTTGCTGGTACAAAATGTCTACATAAGGAATGATTTGGTGGAAAACTTAACCAAAAAATTAGGATCTTCAACAGGTTAGAAGATGTTCTTCAGTCATTTCCTCTTCTTTGTTGTCAAATGCTAGGCTTTGGCAATGACGCCATTAGCTCCCTTACTCTCCAATATTTCTGTGTAGTGGGTCCGACAGGTTAGAAGATGTTCTTCAGTCATTTCCTCTTCGTTGTTGTCAAATGCTAGGCTTTGGCAATGAAGCCATTAGCTCCCTTACTCTCCAATATTTCTGTGTAGTGGGTCCGGCAGGTTAGAAGATGTTCTTCAGTCATTTCCTCTTCTTTGTTGTCAAATGCTAGGCTTTGGCAATGACGCCATTAGCTCCCTTACTCTCCAATATTTCTGTGTAGTGGGTCCGGCAGGTTAGAAGATGTTCTTCAGTCATTTCCTCTTCGTTGTTGTCAAATGCGAAGGCTTTGGCAATGAAGCCATTAGCTCTCTTGCTCTCCAATATTTCTGTGTAGTGGGTCCGACAGGTTAGATGTTCTTCAATCATTTCCTCTTCTTTGTTGTCAAATGCTAGGCTTTGGCAATGACGCCATTAGCTCTCTTGCTCTCCAATATTTCTGTGTAGTCGGTCCGGCAGGTTAGAAGATGTTCTTCAGTCATTTCCTCTTCGTTGTTGTCAAATGCGAAGGCTTTGGCAATGAAGCCATTAGCTCTCTTGCTCTCCAATATTTCTGTGTAGTGGGTCCGACAGGTTAGATGTTCTTCAGTCATTTCCTCTTCTTTGTTGTCAAATGCTAGGCTTTGGCAATGAAGCCATTAGCTCTCTTGCTCTCCAATATTTCTTTGTAGTGGGTCCGGCAGGTTAAAAGATGTTCTTCAGTCATTTCCTCTTCTTTGTTGCACAGAGGACAGTTTGGACTTGTATAAATTCCTATTCTGTGTAAGCGCTTGGCCAAATCATGTTCCGTAAGTAATCTAAAATTTGCTACTGCAGCTTTACGTGGGATTTCTGATTTAATTTCTGTATTTTTAATTAAAATGTTCCATTTTTTATCTTTCGCTTTGTTAGATATTGATTGCTTTCGTTTGTTTTTATATTTGCTTTTGATGAATCTTTTTATGGATGTAAAGGGTAAGCTTTTACTTTTGTTCTGAAGTAAATTTGCACACAACATTGACAGTACGAATATTGTATTTCCATGTTATTAATGCAACCCTGGGCAATCTTGCCTGCACTTACTCTACAATAGCAGACTGCAAACAGGAATTGGAAAAGAATGCTGCAATCCCAGACATATTTGAAAAGAACACACTTACCTGGGAATTAGCGTTTGCCTTTTGTATGATGATGATGTGTATAAGGGCGTTCAACTACGGCGGTCATCAGTGCCCTTACAAAAACAAGTCATGGCAAAGGTCAGATATAAAAATTTCCAAAAACTATATAAGTATAAATAAAACTATTAAAATTGCACACACATACATAAATTTAAAAAAAGAAGAAAACGAAATATCAATTAAAACCTACTAAAAATTTCGTTCACTAAATCCTAAAGTGTAATCTAGAAAAGAATCTAAATACCTTCTCCACTACTGCGTTATCGTCAGCTAGAATTTCTGCAAAGCAGGCCGGCAGCTGCAGATACGTCCTAAGGTCTGCTAGGTGAAAACACTAGCAGCACGTGTCGTACAGATAACGCTTCATTGCAAAACGGGCACAGTGGAGCAGGCTCCTTTTTAAAAAGAAAACTATGAGTAAAAAAGCAGTGCCCAATATGTAACCGAGCCAAACTCACCTCCTCGCGACGAGATGACCGACAGGAGGTAACCCAGGGAATCGGAAGTTCTTTGACAGATCTAAGTTTATTATTGCCGAGAGCGGACCACTCTTCCTGCCAGCAGGTTTGCACTGCTCTCCGCAATACGGCCCTAAAATCTTCCGATGTCACAGATGGTACTCGAACCCTGGGCTTCATGGTCCCCGTCTTGGCTGCCGAATCCGCCATTTCATTCCCCCGCAAGCCCACGTGATAGGGATCCATGCACACACCACGTTAACACCAGAAGCGTGTAAAACGTGGAGGGCATCCTGTATACGCTGCACAATAGGGTGGTAGTTGTCCAGCTGCCGTAGGCTTTGAAGTGCACTGAGGGAATCACTTAGGATTAAGCAGTTCCCCAACTTTCGTCGACGTACGAGTAAAATGGCCCGGTATATTACATAAAGCTCTGCAGTAAAAATGGAAGTGCTAGTGTGGAATCCGAATGTATACGGTTCGGTTCCACACACGTAAGCACAACCAACACCAATTGAGATCTTGGAGCCATCAGTATAAATTACAAAATGGTCCTCATATCGCGATACAAATCCTAAAAAAACATGTGCAGATACTAGAAACAGACATGGTACATTTATTATATTTAGTCATGCCCAGATCAACGTGGGACGCTCTGCACAACCTAGGAAGCTATAACCTTTCCCCCCTAGGATACATCTTGGGCATTTCAGTATCAAGATGTCTAAGGAGCTCCCGGAAACGAAAACCAGGTGGCTTTGGTTTAATAGAAGTGTTCCTATAACACACGTCCATGAAGGTATTAAAGAATGGCGTACACGATGGATGTGTGGGCATGCAATGAAGTCCACAGCCATAATTTGCTAATAACATGTTGAACCTGTACTGCAGAGGAGGTTCTGCAGACTCAGCATACAGACTTATAACTCAGCTCATTGGAAATGCCCCCACTGCTATACGTATGCCACAATCATAGACTGTGTCTAATCACTTCAGCACAGATGGTCCTGCTCAGCCATAAACAATACTACCATAATCTAATTTGGAACGGATGAGTCCGCGATAAAGTCGCAATAACACTCTACGATCCCCTCCCCATGATTTTCCACTTAGTACCCGCAACATATTTAAAGATTGGTCACATCGTGCTTTCAGTTGTGCTATATGCGACGACCAGCTATGTTTTCTGTCAAATATCAATCCAAGGAACCTCGTCTCATCTGCAAAAGGTAGTAGATCAGCGCCTAGCCGGAACCTTGGAGGTAGTCGACTCTGCTGATGCCAGAAGTTAACACAGATGGTTTTCTCAGCGGAGAATCGGAAGACGCTTTTTAAACTCCAACCCTTAAGGTTGTCCAAGGTGGTCTGAAGGTGGCGCTCTAAAAACGGAGTGCGCTGAGATGTACAGTAAACGACAAAGTCGTCTACAAATAGGCATGAGACCCCCGAAGGTACACATTTCAAGATAGAATTAATCGCAATAGCAAACAATGTAACACTTAGTACCGATCCCTGTGGTAAACCGTTCTCTTGAACAAAAAGGTTCGAAAAAACCGAGCCAACCCTTACTCGGAATACGCGGTCTTTCAAAAATACCTGAAGGAAAAGTGGTAGCCATCCACGTATATTCCAGGTGTGCAGAGTACGTAGCAAACCTGCCCGCCAACACATATCATAAGCCTTTTCCAGGTCAAAAAATATTCTGACTGTTTGACAGTTTTTAAGAAATCCGTTCATAATCTGTGTCGACATGGACACAAGGTGATCCACTGTTGAACGGCGTCGTCGAAAACCACACTGGATGTTATTCAGTAGTTTGTGCATTTCCAGCCACCATACCAACCGCCCATTTATCATGCGTTCCATCACCCTGCAGATGCAACTGGTGAGGGAAATAGGACGGTAGCTAGAAGGGAGGTGACAGACCTTGTCAGCTTTTATTATTGGAATAATGGTAGCTTCTCGCCACTTGTCAGGAAACGTGGCATCAACCCAAACAGGGTTATAGACCTCGAGCAGGAATACCTTACCTTCAGGTGAGAGCTGTTGTAACATTTGAACGTGGAATCTGTCCGGCCCTGGTGCTCTCAGTTGTGATGAAAGAGCATGTTCTAACTCTGCCAAGGTGAAGAGGCGGTTATAATCTTCAAGGTTTCTGGAACTAAACACGACATCTTGAGATTATACCTGATTCTTAATTGAGATAAACTCAGGAGCACAATTACTTGAGCTAGACACCTGAGCGAAAGCACAGCCGAAGGTGTTAGCCACGACAAACGGATCAACAACAGCTCCTGCAGTTGTTTTCAGACCAGGATTGGCAAGTGGGTTGTTTTTCCGGCCACGCACCTTAACCTATTCCATACAACAGATGAAGGTGTACATCTGTTAAAAGATGATACAAAGTTCTTCCATGAGGTCTTTTTGCTATCCTTAATTATTTGCCTACACTTTGCACGCGCTGTCTTATACTCAATTAGATTACTTAGGGTAGGGTGTCATTGGAATACCCTTAGAGCACGTCTACGAGCACGAATAGCATTCCGGCAGTCGTTGGTCCACCATGGGACAGGAAATCGACCAAGGTGGGTAGCCGAACGTGGAACTGACTGTTCTGCAGCGGAAAGAACTTTCTCTGTGAGATGATCAACTAAATCATTCACAGAATCATGCTCATTGTATTCAAAGACAGAGGATACATTGTATCTAAAATAATAAACTGGAAGGTAACACAACAACAGACTTCTAGCGACCACAATCTAATATTATTTGACTATGTAGTAAGGATGAAAAATGAAGTACCATTACATACTGGACCAACTAGATACATAGTTAAAAATATAGATAAACAGAAGATTATCCAAGAATTTAGATTACCGGCAATCCTAGATGATGATAACATTGACACTAAGGCGAAGAATATCACAGAAAGTGTGCAAAATGTTATGAAGAAAACTTTATTAAGGATAAGACCAAAGATTAATGAACGGAATGTATGGAACGAAAAGCTTCAAAAGTTAAGAAGTAAATTAAGGAAAGCAAGAAGAATATATCAGAGAACAGTCATCTCAGAAGAAAGAGAGAGGAATCTAAATATCTTTAGAAGAATAAAAGAAAAATATAAGATAACTCTAGAGGAATCCAGACAAAACTCCTGGGACAAGTTCGTCAAAGAAAAATTATCAAATAATGCATGGAGAATCCCATACAAGATTGCAATGGAGAAAGTTAATGTACCGGAGGTTATATCTACACTCAAAAAGGATGATGGTCAAATGACAAGAACATGGCTAGAATCAACAAATCATTTATTGAACAAACTATTACCATTGGATATACTGGAAGGAGAAAACAATGATCAGAGAAAGAAAAGAGATGCTTTCAAAGGAAACTACAACGGAGAGAGGTTAATGTATCCGTTTGATAAATCAGAAGTTCGATTGGCAATCAGAGACTGTAGAACAGGGAAATCACCTGGACCAGATGGAATACCTTCAGAAGTCATACTGGCGTTGGAAGAACCACTAGTTCCTATTCTTACAGAGCTATTTAATGAGTGTATATACGAAGGAAGAATACCAAACTGTTGGAAAAACACAAATGTGGTAATTCTGAAAAAAGCAAAAGATAAAGATCCTACGGAAGTAAAATCATACAGACCAGTGTGTTTGCTAAACACTATAGGAAAGATCCAAGAAAAACTACTAAGTAAACGTATACATGAGTTTAGGACTATGATAGGCATGACAGACACTCAATACGGATTTTGGAAGCACAGATCAACTGATTATGCAATAAATAAAGCATTAGAGAACATAAAATCAAATCCCAATAAGTATGTCATAAATATATTCTTTGACATTTCTGGTGCATTCGATAATCTGTGGTGGCCAGAATTGTTCAAAATTATGAGAGACAAAGATTATCCAAGATGTTTATATAACATGTTGAGGGACTACTGTAAAGACAGAACCGTAACATTAGTAGCTGAAAGCAGAAAATTAATCAGAGATGTTACAAAAGGATACCCTCAAGGGTCAATATTGGGTCCTATTTTTTGGGATATACTAACTGAACCAATTCTGGAGAGATTAAGACATTTAAATTCCACATCAGGTGTTATAGCGTATGCAGATGATCTGATGGTAATTATAGATGGGAATAATCGTAGAGAAATAGAAAACAAGGCTAAGAAGATCACTGAGACCTTGCAAGACTGGTGCAATGACGTAAAACTAACCATAGCATCCTCAAAATCAGCTTATGTAGTAACAAAAGGTAAACTAAAGAGGAACCCAGTAATTAGAATAAACAATGCACCGATACCAAGAAGGCAGAGTTTCAAATACTTAGGTATAATTGTTGATGAGAATTTGACTTTTAATACGCATATTGATTACGTAAGACACAAAACTTCAAAAGTGATGGGAAAGTTGACGTTGATTCAAAGAAATTTTAAATTACCCACTGATATCATCAAATTGTATCATACAAGTATTGCAGCTGGGATTATGGCATACGGAGCAAGTACATGGGCTCAAAGGCTTTGCAATAAAAGAAACAAAATGCTAATAAGAAGAACACAAAGACAGATACTTTTACAGTATGCAGGCGGAACTAAGACCACCCCCAAGATGGCTCTATTCGTAATCCTAGGGATATGGCCGATGGACTTCGTCATAAGATATAGAGGTGCAGAATACTGGATAAGTAAGAATAACCGGCAAAAAGTACGAGAAATAGTAGGTGTAGAATGTGAGACAAGGATGCAAATTAAAAGGACAATATTACAGGAATGGCAAAACGAATGGGACAGCATAGAGGAAGGACGTCGAGTTTATGAACTACTTCCAACAATAGAAGAAAGACTAAGGATGAGCCACTTCAAACCGACTAAAGGAATAATCCATTTTATTAGTGGACATGGACCTTATGCCACCTACTTTAAGAGGATAGGAAGACAAGCGACAAGTCTATGTACAGCATGCAGCATAGAGGACACACCAGAACACCAAATTTTCGAGTGTCAAGAGCATCGAGAAGTGGATAATTTGAGACAAGAGCTGCAAGGAAAGACAACATGGGAAATAATAAGAGATGCAGAGGAGTTCAATAAGTTAGACACAATAACAAACATCATTTCAACAAAAGCTTGGGAACAATATATAACTTCTAAGAAATCGACACCAATGGAATTGGCTACACCAGCAACACTTCAACAAATAAGACGATCAACTAGACTCCAAAGACGAGAGATGGAAGGAAATATGAACATAGGAAGAGATCCAACACCAGTAGAAGAGGAATAAGGAGATTTTGAAATTGAACATATCCATGAGTTGGTAGGAGGAGAAGAGCTAATAAACCAACAAAGTGATATAGACTGAAATCGGACTGACTTGACAGCAATATATAATTGAAGAGAGAGACTAATTCGGAAACAAAAGAAAAAAAATAATTAGGATAGTTGTTAGTTTAGCTGACTGCAAAGTTTAGCAGTCACTTAGGTTATTGTTTCTGCAAACAATTAAAAACGTTATTCTTATAATTAATTTATAAATGTAAATAAGAAATAGTTAAAAGGTTCCGATATAGAATCTAGGCATCGGAACTTAAGAAAGCAGAGTTTTTTTTTTTCCAAAGACAGCCATCTGGGTGTAAAGGTTCCAGTTGGCACGATCAAAGCGCCATCTAGGGATATGTGAGGGAGACACAGCGTGTTATTTTTTTTTTTAACCAACAACAGTGTAGATTGGGTATGTGTAGGAAGAAGGATGGGGGCATGGGCGGGATGTTGTTCTGAGGTGATTCTATTTATTGAGGCCAGTGGTGCTAATTTTGTTGGGAATATGAGGCGAATTTGGTGGCCGGTACCGCCTGAGCAACCCGGCTGTTCGTGGGTAGAAACTAGCTGTGCGGAAACCCGCTTGTGGTGATCAGGTAGCAGTCATGATCCAGGAGACCCTGGCTACGACCTGTGTACAGTGGTGATAGTTATATGCGTGACTGGATGGTGTCATTAGGTCCTCGTTGGAACTGGATTGTGGTGATACAGAAGGGCCATGGCCGTCACAGCTCATGACCGGGGGGGGGGGGGGGGGAGGCGGCGTTGCAGCTCTGTTGGCGGCGGCGTCCTGCGTGTGTGGGTGTCTCGATGTGGCAGAAATTGCGGCGGTTGGACCCCGTGCTCTGGAGCCAGACACATCTAAGTCGTAGATGCTCTGGGTGATGTGGTCCTGGTGTTCGTGAAGGGCTTCGTGTAGCTTCTTGTTGGGTGCTGTATCGTTGATGTATCCAACAATCTTTTCAAGCTTGCCCTTGCAGTAGCTTAGTGTGTCGTTGGGTGGGTCGTCGCAGAAGGCGCTGGTGATGCGATCAATTTTGGACAGAAGAGCAGCAATCCCTTCTTCATATTGGGCTGCGCTGTCCTGGAGATGGGTGTTGATTGACTCTATCTGTTCCTGCGGTGTAAGTCCGTCCATGAGTTGGCTGGAGAGCGTGGTCAGCCTGTCTTGCATATCCTGGAGGGCGGCGTTGGTTGTGCCGCGTTGAGCGGCAGCAGCTGCTAGGCATTCCTCTATGTTGCCCAGGCGTTGGTTTATGTTTAGGACCTCAGAATGCAGGTCCTGAACTTCCACCGCTGGGGGACGGTTGTTGACTGCGGTGACAGTGGTCGTCAGGAGCTCCTCGAGTCTGCCTAGAAGTGTGCTAACAGACTAAGAAGACATGGGAAGTGGTCGCTGGAGTGTAAATCAGAGATGACATTCCACTGTAATTAAACTGCTAACTGGGATAAACATAGTGCCAAATCGATGTGTGAATACGTGTTAAAGGCATCTGAGAGGAATGTTGCTTCTCCGGTGTTAAGGAGAACCAAGTTATTGCTGTCCAGGAATTTTGCAATGAGGTGGCCTCTCGAGCATGCCCGATTTGAGCCCCAAGATGGGTGATGGGCATTAAAGTCTCCCACAATTAGAAATGGTGTTGAAAGTTGGGAAACCAGATCTTCAAGGTCAATTAGCAAGAGGTTATCTGATGGCTGGAGATATACATTGTAAATGCAAAATTCGATTGTAGGCAGCTTAATCCTTACAGCTACAGATTGTATGTCAGATTGTAGCTCTAACGGATCTACAAATATGTCATCCCTAAGAAGCAAAATAGTGCCCCCGTGAGCAGGAATGCCCTCTTCTGTTTCAATATCATATCTCAGTGGTGTGTAGCGTCTGATTTTAAACTTGTCTTGCGGTCATAGCTTAGTCCCTTGTAAACATACCAACAAGGGGTTATGCTTACCGAGCAAAAGTTCCAGTGCTGGTCGATGTGCTCTTAAACCTCGTATGTTCCATTGTAGGATAGCCATTGGAACTATGGGATATAAGATGTAAAGGTAGTCTACATTAAGACGACTTCATCGGTGGCCGAATCAATTTTCCCTTTTTCTTCGGTACAGGGCTAACACCTTTTTCGTCCGGTTTATCCTGGCGCTTTTTTGTTGCCGTTCTTGCAATGTGGTCCGTATCCTTCTGATCCATCTCTTCGGCAGAGGAGGTCCCTTTCCCTAAAGAGAACTTAGGTTCGAGGGCTACAAATTTATTGGACACAGATCGACGAAGATGACAGTCGTCGATCCGAATCATCACCAGAAAGCTCTTCAGAAGAAGAGCTTCGGGATGTCCTAGAGCCTTCTCTCTTTCTGGGGATACGGGTCGAATCTTTAAGGAAATCTGTCCTCTGGTAACTGGTCTTAAATACTTTAGGCGGTGGATCGTATATTACAGGCTTGTCATATTTAGATGTAGAAGTCGATGGTTTGGCTGGGGACGGGGCTGAGGTTTTAGTTTCTTTTGTGCATTTAGGCGATGTCTTTACCGACACTGGTGATGGTTTTGTAGACTTCCGTAATTGTGCTGGGACAAGAACTCTGTCTGAGATGATAGCCTCACCTGCAGCGCAGGTTTGCGTTGCAATTTCTTTTCTAGGAACAGGTTTAGCTAAAACAGAGCTGTAAGTACCGGACCTGGGGACGGAGGGCAGGCGAGTACGCAGGAGTTTCCGGGTGTCCGAGAAGGAAACCTTCTCCTTAACCCGGATTTCCTGTATTGCCTTTTCTTGCACAAATTGTGGGCAGTTTTTGGAACTAGATGGATGCCCCCCGGCACCGTTTATACATTTAATGGGCAAGGAGCACTCACAATCGTGCAATGCCAAACCACGGTTGACGCATGCTGGAGATCCGTTACACGGTTGACTAGTGTGACCATAACCCTGACACTTGTAGCACCGCAGGGGGTTTGGTATATACGGCCTGCCCTAATCTTTCGAGGAAGATCTACCCTATAAAAAGTAAGGAACAGGGTACGAGTAGCCAACAATTCCCCACGTTCTCTGCGCTGTACTTGGTACACACAAGTAACACCCTGGTCTTTCAGGTTCTCCTGAATCTCCTTGTTGGACATACCGTCCAACGCACGGGTGGTTACCACCCTGCGCGAGGAGTTCAGGGTCTTATGTATTTTGACGGTTATAGGATAACTGCCTAGCATGCTTGCCTTCAATAATGATGCTGCCTGGGAGTTAGAATGCGCCTCAACCAGGAGCATGTAGTTTCGCGATCATATACAAGACCTGACAGGACCAGCAATTTTGTCTAATCCCCTCTGGATGGTAAAAGGGTTCACTGTCGTAAACTTCTGGCCTTCTTCATTTCGACTGACTACAAAGTAGCGAGGACCACAAGACTCGACTACTTCTTTTCCATTGCTACCGCAATTTTTTGAATTGGTTTTAAATGTAGTGTTTAACATAATTGTTGGTGTCAATTTCATCCCCCAGTGCTCCCCACCCACCACGGAGCCCAACAAGGGGTCATCCCACTGGGATGACAGGGCTACACAGGGGATATAGTGAGCTCGCCGTCCCACTCACCCTGGAGGTCGGTACAATACCTAGTCCTGGCCGATTGATTAGGGGTGGGTTAGTCCCTAACCTCCCGCTTAGGCGAAGCAGAAGCCAAAGTAGTGTATTAGAAAAACACCGAATTCAGAAAAACACTGGTACGAGCTCAGATACGCATCCCTCAACCACAAGGACAAACCTTTCCACCGACACGGGTCTCCACGCACGGCCTACAGGTGGGTGGGCCTGTTGACCATCTCTCAACCACGAAGAGGAGCCCACACGAGGGAGACTATTGGCTCGGGACCCCGGGTGCGCCAAACCCATACCTACCAAAGTAGGCCCCTGGGGGGGCCTTTTGTATTATTAAAGTCAACTGGTGTGCACAGCAATGGACAAAGTATGCCCTAATTTTGGCCTGTACTCCCCAGTCCTTACGTTCATACTACTGGCCCCGTCCAAGTTTTGAGCAATAAGCTTCTCTTTGCGGATAGGTTTCATTCCTTATGCACTTTGTCAAAGATTCTGCTTTTCTTCCTTCATGATTCACAAAAGCCTTTAATCTCTCATACATGGATTTCCCATATACATAACTGAATACTAAAACCATCTGACAATGATTTGAAATGCCAGTTGTCTCAACACACTGAATGGCAACAAACTCAGAAGCTCCTATCTGTTGCTCTAGTTTCTCCCAACATGCTGTCTAATAGTTCATTCTGCACTGTTTTCGAAGTTTTTCTAAATAATGCGACTTGTTTCATTGCTGTATCCAGTTCAGTTGTAGTCAAAGACGCCCCTGTACACCCATGGATTGGAAGAAGTAACAAATTTCTCGTGTCCTTGTAAAGCCAGTTCAAACAAAGTGCAAAACTTGACACATGAATGTCAATTTTTACCCACATGAATGTTGTTTGTATCATGTCTTGACTCCATGTTTAAAGAAAATGTTAACAATGTTTTATTTTCCTAGGAGTAACACTATTCATATGATGCACTGAATCCATTTTTTTTTCTGTCAAATGTTTTATATCACTCACTTGCTTAACTGTCCACAAACTACTGCACATTTAGGAGCAAACAAAACACACAAAAAGCAGAAAAAGGACTTAACTTCACATTTCTCATATATGACCGTATAATTAAGACGCCTCTTAAAAAACTGGTTCTCAGTTTTCATAGTTTCTACTTTCTCTATCAAGAATTTGGATGTTGGCCTACCCAAAAATTTCAAATATACTTTTTTTCAAGAGTCATCCTTGAAAACCACACTTCTATAAGTGATTTTACAGTTATTCATCATTCTTTAATCACTGGACTTGATAAAGTCACCTGTAACACTCTGTTTATGTTCCTAACTACACAAAGAACACTAAACTATGAAACCTGTAAAACTACTGTGTGGACTGCACTAGGAGCGAACAGAATCCTGCTAGATAAGCAAACGTGCAAGACTTCCCCCACCACGTTCACACTGCATGCTTTCCGTTACATAGGAATGCAGCAGGCCGGCGCTATACCTACCACACTGAGCCATATGCTGTAGGTAAGAAGACATCACTTTTACCACCCTATGAAGCTTTCTCATATTTTAAAAATAAATTGTCCTTAACTGTTGCAAGGCCATGGTTCATTTCTTATGGACCCGCATGCCTTCATGCCTTAATAACCACCGCCCTGGAATATACTCAGAGTTATGTAAGGAAATCTACAGATAAACTCTTGGAGGTTGTCACCAGAACTTAATATTTCAGTATAGTACATTGCCATTTTGAGTCACTTAAAAAATCATTCAGAAAATGTAAATTTGCACCACTTCATCAAACTCTGTTTAACGTAGCGTGGATATCTGTCATCAGCTTATTGCCAATCCCTCAGCTGATAGATTTATCAGGAGGAATTAAAATGTGATAATGTGATGAAAAGCAAATTATTACTGCAACCCTGACATTTTTAAACAGTGATTCAATACCTGTAATGCTACATTGTCATTTGAACAATATTAGCTCAGCCCCAAAATGATAGGTGTCTGGTAGAATGTTAAAGGTGTGATTTGCTGATAATTTGTTCCAAAGGGAGATACAGCCCTGCGGATCTTTGGATTCAACAATTCTACAACGAATTTGAAAATAATAGTTCAACTATTGTAACACATTCTTAATGAGAAAGAACTATGTTACAATGAAGCACAAGATTAATGTAATTCTGAATCTAACTAGTACTCAATTCTCCATATATTGCTAGTCTTTACCTAGAATACGTTTCCTAACATCCTCAGTCCAACAGTCAACATCAGCTGAGGATCTTATGAAGGTCCTAATGAAACACAATATATGGAGCATTCAAAATTATATACTAATACAGTTTCATACAATAGGTGAATAGTACCATTGTACTTGGACTTCGTTTCATTTCTAACTGCAATTCTGCTACATCTTGGACAGAAGTTTTTGTTTTGTTCTCCCCCGCTGCTTTGTCATCTGTCTACTTACAGTTTCCTCACATTCCTCTTGGTAGACATTTGTCTCTCTCAAAGCTGGGCTGCTGCTGGGCGCTCTCAACACACTCACTGCAACATGTGCAATACCTTGTACTGTTCCCAATGCGAGCTTCGACTCCTTGGGACCTCTATGAAATAAGAAATAAATAATGTGTAACAATTTGTCATTATTTCAGTTTGCTGGAGCTGAAAGCAAGCTGGGAACAATAGATAGTGTAAATAAATAAACAATACTTCACTGTTAATGTGCTCCTGATTATCATATTTATAATAAGAATTTAATTATGTCAGGTATTTCAGAAAATCTCTGTGGAAATGTCCACGGGTGGATATACAGACCTGAACCTGCTTATTTGTATTGGAAAATTATTTTTGTAGATATCTTTGTGGTGAAGCTTCTTATGTACAGAGTTATTTCAGTTCTCACAAAACAACCATTAGCAACTGTGCTACACAAATTTGCTGCTCCTAAAAAAAGTCAGGTGGAGGAAGGTCTGGCGAGCAATGGGACCAGAAGAATTGAAAGTAGTGCAATTCCTCAAAAAAGTTTTTCGGAATTGATATAGTGTGTATACACAGTATACAACATCCTCTCTGATACCTACTTCATAAATGCAGGGGTACCTCAAGGTAGTGTCCTTGGTCCTCTGCTCTTCCTCACTTACATAAACACCCTTCCAACCTTAAGGGGCTGCAACCTATACTTATTTGCTGATGATACAGCCATCACAGTAGCATCTAAGCGCCACGAAAATGCAGTGCAGCGAGCTCAAATCTTCGCAAACATGCTACACGTCTGGTTCGCCACCTGGCGGCTGAAACTAAACGCCACCAAATCCCAAGCCGTCACCTTCACTAGAAGACCCCTCCAAGACGTTCAAAATCTGCATTTAGCAGGAGCGGACATTCCCTGGTCCACACATGCCAGCTACCTAGGTGTAGTTTTGGACATGCATCTGACATGGAAGGAGCATATTACAACTGTGGCAAATAGAATTAATAGAAGGATGGCCATGCTCTATCCCCTGTATAATAAAAAGTCTACTATGACGCTTAGCAACAAACTTTTGCTATATAAGCAGGTACTTAGGCCTGCAATCACTTACGCCTGCCAAGTCTGGGGTGCAGCAGCCAAATCCCATCTCTACAAATTTCAGATCCTTCAAAATCGTTACCTTCGGTCAGCAGTCGCTGCCGATTGATACATCCCAAATGATAATATTCACTCTGATCTATCCTTTCCAAAACTTTTTGACTACCTCTTACATCTATCCCATTCCTTCAATAGCAAATTACCTTCTAGTTTCAACAACCTTATCCGTGGCCTCGGGGAATACGATCTGGACCCCGGGGAGACATATAAACGTCCTAGACTTGTCCTTGGACCTCATTAAAATTAAATCCCTTCTCAAAAATGAATTTTCCTTGCTCTTTTTTATACTAATCCCAGCTTTATTGCCACCATCTAACCACCATCCCTTATAAAATATCCACCACCATGCCAGTAAGGGACCCAGTCCCAGTATGGCAAGAGTCGAAGGGACCGTCCTCCACGGAGGTGGGCAACCCTTCAATGACCCCACGTGTCTGTGTCTGTGAAAAAATGTTCATTGTTAATTAGATTAAGATGGCCTTACAGTTTCTAGAACATGTAACACTATGCCTATCTCTCAAAATTATCAATAAGTTGACGAACAGTTACACAAGGTGTGACAGTTTCCAGAAGATCTTTAGCAAAACTAAAACTATGCATGTATCAAAAGATATGTTCAACAAGAAAAATACGTTCCTCAATTGAAAGCACCATAATATAAACTCAACTGAACATCTAAATGATCTATCATTTTGATTAGCTTCTATCAAGTGATAATTAAAATACAAAGTTCAAGTTACTATGCCACATGAGGTAAATGTAAAAATAATCATACATCTATGAAAATTCAATAATGCCAACTTATATTAAGATTCTATGCAGAAAGTAAAATAACCTAACTTTGATTTGAATTTCCAAGTAATCCACATTCATAGTAACTTTCAGTAGGTACTGTAGAACAATTTACCAGATTCTGGAATGTGAAAATGATCCACCTTCATTTAAAATTTGTCAGTTATCCAAAGATACAGTGTTCTTTTAAACTTTTCATATTTTTAAAATGTTTTTATTGCCTTGCTTTCTTTTAATACTTTTAAAAGTTTGTATTAACTTGCTCTCTTTTTCTATGTTTGTCTCTTCAGTATAAATGTTGCAATTATTTTGAATTTCTTGATGAGCAAGAAACTTCAATCATTATAAAGCTCAGAACTGAACAAACCAGCTCGCTTTCAAGAAACTCCACCCTACCTCAAACTTCCTTTGGATGGATTTTTTTAAAAACGAACTGGACACTTGAAAGTTTAAAACATAACCTCGTAACATGTTGACAATGTAACACTAACTCCCTTTCAAGAGAATCCCACCCCACCAAGCTATACTTTTTAAAAATATTTGAACACGCCTGTGCTGGTGACTTGAAACTTTAAAACATAGCTCAGAAGCAGATGATAATGCAGTATTAACTTGCTTTCAAGAAAATCTCTCTATCCCAAACTACTCTTTACATGAAAAAAAGTATTAAAAATTTGTTTTTTTTTTTTTTTTTTTTTTTCTCAAAAAATGCTCTAACAATTTTTATTAAAATATCATATGTTTAATATATTTTCATGACAAATGACATTTGCCTTAAATTTTCAGCTCTTCTTTAGAATACGTCGCTCAACAAATGTTATTTAAATCAAACATAGCGTAGACTGATAGCATTGACTGATATGCCCTCACAGTCGACGGGCCCTAAAACACCACACCACTTGACTGATGGTATCATAGGCATGCACGACGGCTGACGGAACCTGCCGAAGTGGCTATGCAATTACAGGGCAGCCCACAGAGTTATTTTACCTGCTATACGACGTACCAAATACCGTGGTTGCGTTAATAATAACTATAAATATGTTATTAAATTATTCAACAGTATAAATATTCATTATCCTCACAAATACTTTTAAATTGATGCGCATGCGCTGACGTCAAATACAGGTATCTTTCACCACTGCAAACACTGACCACACAAGTTTGTGTTGCCAACATTCTAAAACCAATGCAAATTTAGTCCATGAATATTTAAACAATTGCGGGGTCTTTTCTATATTATCCTTTCTGATGCCGCCCCAGGATAGGTGATGCTGGAGATATCGCCAACGTAACTCGATATTGTAAGTGCGAACCGTAGTGTGGATATTTGTTACAGGGTCCTCGGCATATCCTCTCTTGCATGAGAATATTTGAAATTTGCGATCCCCATTTTGTTACGGATTCAGGATGGCATCGCACTCCCGACATAACACTCTTTTCTTATAAGACTTCCGTCGTAAAGAAACTGAACTGCCTCTCCAATGTTGGACTTCGATGAAATGTCTTAAGTACGTAGATTAGGATTCTTGGGATGTTTGTGCAAAGGTTGCCGACAACTGCATACGCAAATAACCATGGGAGCATGGCCACTTCGGCAGGTTCCGTCAGCCCTCGTGCATGCCTCTCCGATGTTTGACTTACACAAAATTTCTTGTAATAATTATGAAAATATTTAAGATTAAAAGGAAAAATGTGAATATATGCAAAAAAAAAAAATAATTAAAAACAGCGGAAACGGTTGAGAAAATTCCAACAACTTCAGATGATTTGCAATGCAATAAAATGTTTTTGACTTTGATTAATTATTGATGCATCATGTTAATTTAAGAAACATCTGTTGATCAGTACT
The DNA here is from genome assembly GCA_030765055.1 of Mantis religiosa. Taxonomy (NCBI): domain Eukaryota; kingdom Metazoa; phylum Arthropoda; class Insecta; order Mantodea; family Mantidae; genus Mantis; species Mantis religiosa. The sequence goes on from JAUKNK010000016.1 coordinate 9,006,890, forward strand.
AATCTGTGATCTGTACATACCAATACTACAATTCCTCCTTGAGTTGACATAAAATATTTTCTTGCTAACAGTACTACATGATACACAAGATTGCACTGACAGTTATTTTCAAATATGAAGCGTTTGCACAATAAATGTGTAAAATGATCTCTGACACTTAAATAGAATGCCAAAACCCACTCCACAGAATATATACCCACTCACATTACGTGCTGACAATTACATGCTAACATATTTTATAATATTCAATTTTCATTAGTCATCCAAACGCACAACGGAAATTAATTATTTATATGCCCCACACCACTATACAAATACGCCTTACAACTAGCAAATACGTATCAGTTTAAATATTTAAAAGATTGCCAACATAATCATACTTACAATATGGTCAATATAATTCGTTGTAAATTACACTATATTTAACATAACATCGTCCACTATTCCGCCATTACAGTTTCTCATGTACATACAATTATCGCATCTGTGACGATACCTAACATCTACTTCAAAACGCTCCGCTAGATGGCCTCAGGTTTTACATTTTTGTACCATCATCTACTATTATTGAAATATCCCAAATACCTACAACCTTTTAAGTTTGTGTGAATTAATTGATAATACTCATTGCGATGTTTAAATACATTCCTGGGAATGGCTTTGTTCCCAAATAGCCTTTCTCTGTCTTATATTTTGTTTCTATTTCTATTCTATACCAAATACAAATACTAATGAAATTGACATTTGTTCGTGACTAGGAATGAATCTCTCACATTGGCGTGTATATGGGGTTTGAACCCGCGACCTCCATATTGCAAACCATAAAAACTTAGATTATACGCATTGTACAGCCAGGTTGCTGTTCATTTTTACTGTTTATAGTTTATTCAAGTTGGGGAAGTTTGTACTGTTGTTACAATAAGTTTTTTTTTTTATTTTCACTCCGATTTAACACTGACTGTGCAATTTAATCTCCAGAACTTTAACTAAATGATAATTTTAATTTTGAATTATTTTTCTTTTGTAATAAACTTATGTTCTACTAGCTGATGTTATTTTATGTAATTAACAGAGTAAACCAGGTGAAAGCTTATTAACAAATTAGTACTGATGTATAGTGCATGTCTATCTTAGCAGATCTAGATTTAGAGCGAGTTTTGAGATCTTTTTCGGTATCTTCCCTTATCCAGAGAGGGACGTTGGGTAGCCTTAAGCTTTAAGAATCCCTTGTTCATTTGGACAACATTTTGCCCATGTCTTTCAATACTCGTCGATATTACTTATCAGGATGAACTTCATACAAAACAAAAGGTTTCCACAGCCATAAACTGGAGTTAGAATATTTATTGCTGTTAATTTCCTCACCCATGTGCGCAAGTTAAGCTAATGTACTTGATACCTCTATCATGTTAATAATATGGCATGCATTTTGTGATTGTCCGTGAATATTTTCCACCATTCCATATTTATTTTATTGTGCACTACGTTTGACTACGTTGTTTGAAAATTCACTCATTAGATAGCAGCATCCACAGCACAGATCCACAGTATTTTGGCGAATGATTCATGTGAGGATGCTATTGTTGTTTTGGATGTCATCCCCATAGATGGCAGAACCTGTAACTTTTACAACATTATTGATTGACGGTTGGGTAACACAACACCCACAACACTGTCATTTTGGCGAATGATTCAATTGAGGACGCTATTGTTTTAGATGTGGCACTATAGATGGCAGAACCTTTAACTTCTACAACATTATTGATTGACGGTTGGGTAACACAACACTGTCATTTTGGCGATTGATTCATGTGAGGACGCTATTGTTGTTTTACATGTGAGCCCCATAGATGGCAGAACCTGTAACTTCTTCAACTTTGACTGGCGGTTGGGTAACAAAACACCAGGAATTTAACCAGTCACTACGTCATAAACAAAGTAAAGCAGATATGCTCATGCAGGGCTTCTGGCTACGTTCTGGGTACGTTTACGATAATATTGGTAGCACCAATGTTAGAATGTGCATTCACCCTAAAACAAAGCAGCCACTCAAATAGCGAAACATATTTTATTCAGATCATGCCATATTTAGCTTATAAAACCGTCATAACATCTTCAAAAAAAAAACAAGTGAAGTAAGCAGCTTTTATTCACTGCAGGAGAAGAATCGCTGCTGTATAGTTTCACTGAAGTGATAATAACATTGCTATTTGTCTTTCTCTCAGTATTTCGACTTTTGGCCTTTTTAAAAATGGAATTTTGCGACAACTTTTAAATCAAAAGCGAATTCAATTATTGGGGCAATCAGCCTATACTTTCAAGCCTTTTTATCTAGCCTTATTGAAATCATTGTACATGTAAATATTCAGCAGCGATAATCTTAGACCACACTTATAACAAACATTTATCGCTAGTCTACATTCTTTGGTTGTTTCTCCAAGTCCGTCATCTGTAATGCAATGTGCAGGCCTCATTGTTGAGCCATCCTTGTAGAACAAACAAGCACAATGATATACAACACGTCAGTTTACAAATTACACAGTTGCTTTACAAAGATAGTCACTTATACTGTAACAGTTTTCACATAACAATTTGTAATCTTTGGTTTAAAACTTTACGGGGACCTAACGCCGCTGAGTGCACCAGTTCTCCCCTCAGTGGTACGTACCGGAAACAAACCTAGTCCCCTGCTTGGTCAACCAAGATTAACAAATTGCTCCTGTATTTACCTTGGAAACCAAAGAGTGAATTCTTGTAACAGAATTACAGTAAAATCCTAAAATGGTGAGCTTTGTGTCTTTGGTAAAGCACGTTCACAGCCAACGGGTTCCTGACAACAAACTCCCAATGATTTGTGTTATTTGCCGACCCTTCTTTGTACGGAAATACGAAGTACCTACATGCATTAAGGGGAATTTTTAGAAAGAAGGTCAGGAGTTTAGCTCTGTATTAACTAAAGTCAAGAAAACATATATATTTGGTCCACTTGAGAATTAAACTTTCTGGTAGACACAAGACAGAGAGACAAACTCGCCATCTATATACTTATTTACCATAATCACAATGGCTCCTCCCCATCATAAATTAATTTATCAAGTTAACTGATGGAAATTAATCATTTCTTCACACTAGCCGTATATAAACTAAGGTTTTTGATACACAGTCAATATGAAAAATTCAATGCCATGTCCGGGATTTGAAACACGGATCTCCTGGTTTTCGTCCAGTCGCTCTTACCCATTGAGCTACCATTGAATTGGCATTTTCATTGAATTGAATTTTTCATGTTGACTATGTATAAAAAAACTTAGTCTATATTTATTATTTATAATAAATTTTATTATTATTATTATTATTATCATTATCATTATCATTATCATTATCATTATCATTATCATTATCATTATCATTATCATTATCATTATCATTATCATTATCATTATCATTATCATTATCATTATTATTATTATTATTATTATTATTATTATTATCATCATCATTATCATTATTATTATTATTGTTGTTGTTGTTGTTGTTGCGAACCCGTTATCACGAGTACGGATATACAGGTCTGCCGACACAGATGATGATGATGATTGTGTTTTAAGGGCGCTCAACTGCTGGGTCATCAGCGCCCATAAAAATCAGCGGAGCTAAAAATCAATAAGAAGTCTAAAACACTACAAGACTAAAAGACTAAACCTCTAGGAGACTAAAAGGCTATCAATCAATTAAAAACCAAGGTAAAAACGCCCGCACAACGGTAGGAAATGTTAACACAAAGGAACCTAAAAACCAATAAAGCTATAAAAGAGGTTAGAATGGTTAAAATACCCAGGTTATTAGGGCCTATATTCTAAAATTTATAGATACAACAAACGCTAAAACTTTACCCACTGCCGTCTCGTCATCCGCGAGTATCTCTGCCAAGCTGGCCGGCAGCTGGAGAGACCTCCGGAGACGTGCGAATCGAAAGCAGTCTAAAAATACATGGCACACCGACAGGTCGGCACCGCAGAACGGGCAGGCGGGAGCCGGTGTCCGGTTTAATAAAAAGTTATGGCTAAAATAACAGTGTCCAATGCGCAACCGAGCCAAAATGACCTCTTCCCGCCGCGATACGCGACAGGAGGTCACCCAGTGATTCGGATGTTCCTTTACCAATCGGAGCTTGTTGTCACGGAGAGCAGACCACTCGTCGCGCCAGCACGAGAGGTCTGCCGACACAGATAAAGTTAGACGTCTGAACGTTCGTGTTTTCTCTGGTGACGTCCTACAGAACATTCGATTTCTTGTTTGTTATAGAACAGTCTCGAATTATCAATTAAGTATATAAGAGATCGTGACACGCCAGCGGAGTAGCTGTAAACAGAGTAGTAATGAGAGAGTGGTAATTGGAACTGGTGTGTTGTGTTGAACGACCTCGCAAGTTTGTATTTGTGCGTCACGTAATTCTGCTAGTGAACAAAATGTATTTCTAACCAAATAAATCTCACCAAGGCGGCCCGGGTTCGATCCCAAAGTGAGATTTGTGATGAACAACATGGCGCTGGGGCGGGGTTTCTCCTGGATCTCCAGTTTCCCCCCACTCATTCCACCGGTGCTCCATCTTTATCTCATGTATCATCACTGTCATCGCCTGCGGTGCCATATTTAGTAAAAGCGGGCGTTAAGCACTACACATTTCATTTAGTCAAATAAAGATCTTTTTGAATTTCTTTAACTTGGAGTTTTAATCCTCCGAACCCACAAAGTCACAAATGGTGTCAGGAGTGGGATATTCCCCAATGGAGGCTGCATTAGAGGAGAGTTTAGCGGAAATGAAAGAAATGAAGAAGGCTAACGGCTTCATCGAGAAGACGGAAGAAATGAGGGCCGAATTAACAACGAATTTCCACATAAGAAGCGATGATCCTTGTTTTTGTTTCAATAAAGCTTAATTAAAAAAAATCTGGCTGGGACAGGCTGCCAGCAGCTTCAGCCCAGCAGAGGCACGCCCAGCGAGCTGGACCCGGGCCAATCCCGTGGCGACAACAGGCCCGCCCCTCCTACCGGACTGACTATAAATACAGTGACATCCACGTCATTCCTTGAACTTGCAGATCAGCAAGTATATACCACCATCGCCGAAGCAAACCAAGAAGTTACAATGAACGCCTTCCGTCTCTACTCTGCACACCGTGCTAAGGTAGAAGCAATATCTAACTATCTTCTCCTAAGTGAGAAGTACAAGACAAATCCTGAACAATGGGAAATGTGCCCTGCTAAACAAAGAGCTAAAGCTCCAAAGCACGCACTCCAGCCAGAACCACTGCCCACATCAAACAAATTTAATGGGCTACCAGCAGTCAATGATGATGCAACACCACAAGTTTCACAAAGCAAAAGAAGGTGCTCTGAAGCGAGGTCAACCCAGCAAACTGCTAAACCTGCCCCTTCAGCATCACTAGCTACAGCCGCAACCACGCCCACACAAGCAGCACAAGTCCCGCTACCGCAGCAAAGTCATGCAGCACGGTCGCAGCGGACCACACCCATTTTCTTGCGCGACCCTGCTAAAGCAAGAGACTTGACAGCAATGATAAATTCCTCATATCCTAACATTAAGTACAATATTAGGAATATGAGTGGAACTATCGCCTTCTTGCCTGAAACTCCTGACGATCACAGGCAAATACGCAAGATATTGTCTGACAGTACGGTGCAGTACCTTACAACCTTACTGCCAGAAGAAAAATTAATGTATGTTACATTGAAAGATCTGCCAATGTACATACAGGAAGCTGACGTCACCTCTAAGCTCCAAGAACTGGGGTATCCAGTCGAACGTGTTGGCCAATTACGGTGCAACAGAAGCCAACCCCCTAGGCTACTTCCTCACTTCAGAATAGCCTTACGAAAAGAGGGAAACGCCACTAATATTTACAAGGAGACTCGCCTGTTCAATGCAGTTATACGCGTTGAAGCATACCGACCACCAGCCAGACCACTGCAGTGTACAAATTGTCAGCAGTTCACTCATAGTGCTGCTGGCTGCAAGTTAGAGCCCGCCTGTTCCTATTGTGGCGAGCCTGGACACAAGCGTAAGGACTGCAAACTAGCAGGAGAAGCAGGTTCCCAGCCGACCTGTCATAACTGTGGAGGCCCGCATTCATGCAGATATGCTAAATGCCCTGTCTGGCAAGAGGCAAGAATAGAGATGCTGCTGAATAAGAATGGGCAAAGAACCAGGTTTGATGCTGCACCGAAAGCTCCCAACTCCCTAGGACTTCCCAAGGAGGCCTTCAAGGGCACCCGATACCCAGGGTTGCCACCAGTCAATAGGATTCAACACACTTCCTATGCGGAGGCAGTAAAAGCCACTCCTCAACAGCACGTTGCAGGCGAATCTGTCCAGACGGCTGATGCACCGGCTTTTATACCAGCCCCAACTAGCAATGAAAGAAACCAACAAGCCCAACCGAGCTGGCCGGCAAAATTGGTACACAATCCCACCAAAATTGCTGCAACTACCTCTAGCAGTAATTCATCTACCAGCCGCAATGCAACAGCACAGCGTCCAAACGTGGATAATATTAGAGCAAGACAAGCACCGCAACACCAACCAACCCATCCGAAATCAAACACATCCCAACCTCAACACACACAACTACCCAAACCCACCATCCCTGATGCTCAATTTATAAACTTAATGAGCAGGATACCTATTGAGTACCAGGCAGACTTCGCAGCTGTCTTAGCAGAAGCTTTAGTCCAACGACCGAATAATATCCCTCCGGAAACGATCCTGGTACACACTGTATTTATCTTTATGGGACGCTATGGCAGGCATGAATAATAGCCTAGTTGATATCCTCAACCTCAAGATATGTTCATGGAACGCCAACGGCCTCCGAAACAAGATAAATGAGGTTAAAAATTTCATTGCAGCCAATAACATCCAAATTCTGCTAGTGCAAGAAACCCACTTCACTGCTACTCATAAATGCACAATTCCTGGTATGATTTCTCATCGTTCCGACCGAGCAGATGGCTATGGTGGTACAGCCATCTACATAAACCGCAATCTCCAGCATCACAGAATACACATGGCAGCTACAGTTGCTTTAGAAGCCACGGGTATCCAACTACCCACTAATAGAGGACCCATTAACATCTTCTCCCTCTACATTCCACCAGGCAGACAAATACAGCACATCGAGCTGGATGCAGTATTCTCAGGCGGCACACCAACAATAGCCATGGGCGAATTGAACGCTAAAAGTCCAATGTGGAACTCCTCAATTAGGACCCATAGAGGAGCGGTGCTGGAACGATACCTGGAACGGCGAAATCTTGCTGTATTAGCCCCATCATCCGCTACCATTACCTACGGGGATCGCAGACCACCTGATTGGTTAGATATTGCTATCCTCCAAAACATCCGAGGTCATCCCAGAATTTTCTCCATTCCTGAACTCTCTTCCGACCATTACCCCTTACTGTTTATTTACCAAGCACGGACAATAGCCAAAGCACCACCACGCAAGCATAACCCTCGCCAAACAAATTGGAAGAAGTTTTCAGAATTGATGGCATCCATAAAAACCGAGACTCCTCCTTGCAACAGTATGGTAGAAGCTGAAAATCTTGCCACTACCATCACAACCAAAATGGCTCAAGCTATGGCGGACGCCACTCCAACAAGGCGCAAATTCTGCAATCCACAGAAGCCACTACCTCTACAGCTACGTCAACTTATAGCTGAGAAAAACAAAGCCAGGCGACGGTTCCAGATAACACGAGATCCCTTACACAAAAGGGAATGGAACCGGTTGCAGCATATTGTCAAACTTGAGCTTACCGACTTCTCTAACGAAGAATGGGAACATAGACTGAGTACACTCGATCCCCAAGACTCATCATTGTGGCGAATGTCAAAGGCGCTGCTCCGTATACCTTCCTCAGATCCACCATTAACTGACGGAAGAAGAATGGCGCAATCCACAAGAGAAAAGGTGGAATTCATGGCTGAATATTTAGCCTCTACCTTTCAGCCAGCCGACACACAAGATCAAGATCTGACAGATGAAGTTGAGACAACAGTCCAACATTTCCTCGCCATACCATACAGTGAGGATGATATCCAGTTGACTACGGTTGCTGAAGTCAGCAGTATATTAGATAAGGTGCGCCCTTATAAAGCAGCTGGGTTAGACAATCTACCATATGCCGCCTTTAAATCTCTCCCGGCAGCCTGGCTGGAACTATTGGTTCATCTGTTTAACAGTCTGCTTAAGCTGGCATATTTCCCGTCTTCATGGAAACACGCTCAGATAATCACACTACCAAAGCCAGGAAAAGACCCAAAATACATCGACAGCCACAGACCAATTAGCCTGTTACCGGCGATCAGCAAGATTTTTGAAAAAGTACTGCAATCCCGACTTCAACACGTCCTTGACCAACACAATGTGCTGAGACCAGAACAGTTTGGTTTCCGCCGCCAGCATTCCACCACCCATCAACTTCTTCGGCTGGTAGATGAAGTCATACGGGGATTCAACAATCGCCACTATGTTACAGCCCTCTTCTTAGATATTTCCCGTGCATTTGACTCAGTATGGCATGATGGCCTTCTGCATCGCCTCATCCAATACAACCTGCCACCTTATCTGATTCACCTAATGTACACATACCTAAAAGACCGTTCCTTCGTCGTTGCCAGGGACGACATAATTTCCCAAACATACAACATTAGAGCTGGTGTACCACAAGGCAGCGTTCTTGGTCCCATCCTCTTCCTCACATACATAAACACCCTTCCCTCACTGATAGGCTGTAACCCATATTTATTTGCCGATGATACGGCCCTCACAACATCATCCAAAAGACATTGTATCGCAGTCCAGAGAGCACAACGCTACGCAGACATGCTAACTGTTTGGTTTATTACCTGGCGCCTGAGGATTAATGCCACCAAATCACAGGCTGTTACATTCACGCGACGTACACTGCAAGACGTACCAAACCTCCGCTTGGCAGGAACAGAAATACATTGGTCCACGGAGGCCAATTACTTAGGAGTCACATTGGACTGGCGCTTAACATGGAAGAGCCATATTGACAACTTAGCCTACCGAATATCCAGGAGAATGGCAATGCTCTACCCTCTGTATAACAAAAAATCGCCCATGACTCTCAGCAATAAATTGCTCATATTCAAACAAATACTTCGACCTGCACTGACGTATGCTTGCTCAGTGTGGGGAGCTGCAGCAAAGACTCACCTCCACAAGCTACAAGTTCTGCAGAACAGATACCTCCGCACAGCAACTGCAGCCGACTGGTACATACCAAATGACAATATTCACAATGACCTATCTTTCCCAAAAATCACTGACTACATTCTACAAATTTCCCAAAATTTCTACAACAACCTTCCCAACAGCTTTAATGAACTAATTAGAGGCCTCGGGGAATACGATATTGACCCTGGGGAAACGTACAAACGCCCAAGACTATTGCTAACAGCTCAATAACTCCAATACCATTGAGACAAACAGCATTACGTAATACTTAGACAATCCCAATGACTAAATCCATCGACTAATCCTTACCCACTTAATCTTTAATCATTACCTATATCCTCCACCATCTAACCACCACCATTTCTTTAAAACTCATCACCAAGCCAGTAAGGGACAAAGTCCCGATATGGCAATATGTCGAGGGTCCCTCTTCTGAGGAGGAGGTTCTTCCCTCAACGACACCACTGTGCTTGCTGCTTGCTGATTCCCTGACGGCAGTTCGTCTCGAGACGCCGAGTGGAGAGGTACTTCGAGCTGCGAGGGGAGTGGAGCCATTTACTGCGGGACGGAGCAGGCGTTCGCCGGTAAGTATTCAGCAGACTAGACGGGCAGGATAGTAAGACCAAAGCCAACAGCCCCTAGGCTGGTACCAAGGCGCCTTCACGGGTTCGGTCCGCTACTATCCGCGCTTCTCAGCACTCGCTAGCTGCCTCTTTGAGACCTATCTATTTTCCTCTGTACTATCTAGTTGTTAAGTCCCCCTCGTTAGGCCCTAAATTAGTTTCTGTTACTCTTCTCTTCTACTTCTTCTTCATATTAGGAATTAGCTTTTTTATGACAGATGCCTGCTAACAGGCACACCTAAAGAGCGGTTAGTGGGCCCAACCCTGTCGCACGCCTTTGTTAAGGAGTGAGACAGACTACAGTCACCTCAGCAGCTTTTGTTAAAGTAGCTGAGGGACACAGCCCCCAGACAACGAAATAAAAAAAAATATATAATAATAATAAAACAAAAGAAGCGTAAGAAAAGTATAATAAAACATTGTAGACAAGGGGAAAGATTAAAAAAAATGGTAGGACAAACAAGAGGTGCGCTGCGAAATATGACAGCAGCAGCACCCGACGCCCCTTCCACCTCCAACGCAGAGATGCCTGAGCGGAGGGCAGCCAAATCCAAGAAAAAGGAGAAGGACCCGTCCACCACCGCAGGCGAGGAAGCCGCTCCCCACGCAGCCCCCACGGACGGTGGCATTGAGGTCGACCCGCGACCCCTGCATCAGGAGAGCCCACCAGCCCCAGACAAAAATCCAGATGAGGAACAGCATAGGCGAGCCAACACAACAGACGGCGAGCAGGACAGCAGCGCATCTCACTACGTCCCGGAAGGCCTTCCAAGACCAGCTGGGGAACAGACTAGGGATAGCAGCAGTAGCAGCCACACCCAAGGGAATAATGACCAGCGACCAGAAGGCAGCCAGAGCAGCACCACAGATTACCTACACCAGGAGAGGCAGAATATCCCCAAAGTATATGTAGCCGATTACTGCCCAAGGAGCCTGGCCTCTTTAACAAGGGAGTTCGACGGTATATATAGGCCAAGCCCATACAAAGCTATATATAGGGACCACTTCCACTCCTTTCAATTCGGAACTCTAGCTGACTACAACAATTTTGTGAGATACTGCAAAATCCACAGTGTACCTTTCCACATTACAGAACCGCTGCAACAAAGAACATTCTTAGTGGTAATAAAAGGGCTCTATCCTAGCGTACAGCCCGAAGAGCTGAAACAAGAGCTAGACGCTCTGGGCCTTGAGACTCTGAAAGTCAGTAAACTGTACTCCCTCAGGACCAGAACACACTTGCCTATATTCCTAGTTGAGCAACCCAACGTTGAAAGCTCGACGGCAATTAAACAAATTGGTGATCTATTCCACTGCAAAATACACGTGGAAAACTACCGTGCGCCTAATGGACCTCCTCAATGTGGCAGATGTATGAGGTTTAGGCACCTGACTAAGAACTGCCAGGCCCCACAAATATGCTCTATCTGTGCGGGCCCACACCACAACAGCGCTTGCCCAAAAACTACAAGGAGGTGCGCACTGTGCAACTCGACACAGCACGGGGCACGCTGGAGGGGCTGTCCCGTCTTCCAACGGACTGCATACCCAAACAGGCGCCAAGAACCGGTAAGGAACCAACCCACCGGCTTCTGGGAGCCGGTGTCCCCACAACGCGGGAGCTACGCTAATGTGGTAAGAAGCCGGCCGCACACCACCAACAGCAGCACACACCAGCAGTGGGCCAGGTCAAACTGGCAAGAGCAACAGCCGCATCATATGCAACGCAGACAGCAGCGGCCCACCCAGAATATAAGTACCCGGGAACAATACCAGCCAGGCAATGCTTCTATCAGCAGCCGAGACCCGCGCACAAGGGAACAAGAAGAGGAAAGAGCCATCCAAGCGCCTACTGGGAATAGTGAAGCCGCAACTTCGCACAACACTGCTCCCTCTCCAGCAGGAACGCAGGTTGAGGACATAACAATCGTCAACGAAAGGCTTATCAATAAGCACAAGACGAATAGACCACTGCACTTCTGTCAATCACCACAAGGCAAAGACTCTCTCAAAATAGACGGAGACACAAAGTTCCAACTGTTTCTGCTGGGGAACCAAAGTTACATGAGAGGCTACGACATCCTAATGAACGCCTGGGACAGCCTCTACGGTAACCGAGCAAGATACCTCAGTGACACAGATGCCCAAATCCACCAGATTAACTTCGTGACTGAGTTCGCCAGAATGACGGCAGCACTGGGCCCACCTGACGAGCACCCGCAGCCACGAGGAAACCGAAATAGGCGATAAAACATACAGCCAAACCATTACCCCCGCCCTACCGTCAATAACAATGGCACACACACACGCAGACACCCACACACACAAAGCACAAAATACTCTACTGGAACATACGCGGGGCCAGAAGCAATCTTAATGAACTCAAGCAGTACCTCTACCAAAACAATATCACAGTTGCCCTACTAAACGAAACCTTTCTCACTCCCAAAGCTCGCTTTCGCATCCCAGGATATATTTACAGAAACGACAGACCAGACGGCAAAGCTCATGGGGGGACAGCGATAGTGGTCGAAGAAAACCTCCAACACAATCACATTCACATACCCCCACTGAATGCATTAGAGTCAACCGCAATATCACTACATATATACAACAATAAAGTCACACTGGCCAGCATCTACTGCTCCCCGAACAAACTTGTAACGTCAGACATTGACACAATCCTACAACTCGACAACACCATAATAGCTGCAGGCGACCTAAATGCGAAGCACCCCACTTGGGGCTGCCCAAATATGAACGCTGAAGGCCACAACCTTTATACACACATGAACAACAACACATACATCATCGATCACCCCGGGGTACCAACATACATACCACAACAGGCACATCATGCACCGTCCACCCTAGACATCGCCCTCATTAAAAACATAACCTTCAACTACAGTATTAATTTAATAGACGCGCTAGCATCAGATCACCATGCAGTCCAAATAGATATCGACTCGCCACCAAAGTTTATACCTCCACCGATCAGGCTTAACTTCAATCGTGCAAACTGGGACGTATCCGCAGCCACCTTAGACAAACAACTAGCTGAACCTGTGGCACCGGAAAGTCAACCTGCAGTAGACCGAGCTGCAGCACTCCTTGAAGAAGCCATCCAGGTGGCCATGAAAGCGGCAGTGCCCACTAAAGCCCCCCAGAAGCACGCCTTAACTTACACGCCCGACGTACTTTCCCTAATTCATGAAAGAGACCACGAAAGACGTAGATGGCAACGCACACGCAACTTAGAACACAAGGTAAACATGACCACCCTCAATAGTGCCATTAAAACCAGACTTAATGCGCAGGCCCAGCAACAATGGGACCACACGCTTGCCACGCTACAGCCGGGTAACGCCAGAGTATGGCACATGGTAACGGCCCTAAAACGACAACCCATAAACATACCCCCCTGTTAATGAAAGAACGGCAATGCTACGCCGAAAGCAACGCGGAAAAAGCTAAAACCCTAGCGGACACCCTAGAAAATATATGCACCCCCAACCCGGGCCATCCGGACTGGAGGTTCTATGCTCATCTAGAACAGGACATGAAGAATACTCTTGAAAAACCAGCACATGATAAATGCAGAAGGACAAACCCGGGGGAGATAAAATGGATCATTGATCACTTAAATATCCAGAAAGCGCCCGGACCCGATCAAATACCAAATTTGGTAGTCAAACATCTCACCCCCAAAGCTATTAGACTCATCAGTTACATATGCAACTTCTGTCTCGAAAACGGTTACTTCCCCCAATGCTGGAAGCAGGCCAATGTACTCATGTTCCCAAAGCCAGGCAAGGACCGAGCGGATCCTAAAAACTACAGACCCATAAGTCTACTAAACACAATCAGTAAAGTCGCAGAAAATGTCATTTTAAAAAGGATAGTCTCCCACATAAAAAAGCATAAAATACTAATCAACGAGCAATTTGGCTTCCGCGCGAAACATTCAACGACCCTACAACTTACAAGAACCGTCGAATATATTACAAAAGGGTTTAACGACCAAAGGTCCACAGGCGTGGTATTTTTAGACGTAGAACGGGCCTTTGACACGGTTTATCACGCAGGCCTCGTCAGGAAACTTAACAACCTGAAATTCAACGACACCATGATCAGACTAGTTGCCCACTACCTCACTGATAGATCATTTACAGTCTCTGTAAGGGAACAGTGTTCAGAACCGCATAAATTAACTGCCGGAGTCCCACAAGGAAGTCTGCTGGGACCGACCCTCTTTAATCTATATATTAACGATATCCCCAGGAACGCCAACACACAGCTCTCCATTTACGCGGACGACACCGCCTTAATGGCACAGTCCTGGAAGCCAGAAGTTGTCTGTCGCAGACTACAGACCTCCCTAACAGAACTAGAACCCTGGTTATCCAAATGGAGAATCAAAGTCAATCCTCCAAAAACACAGGCAGTCCTATTTACGAAGCGAAGAAAACACGCTAACCGGTCAACACCGCTGATGCTCCACGGGGAGACAATAAACTGGAGAAACCAGGCCAGATACCTTGGAGTCACCTTGGACTCAAAGCTCACATTTGCAGAACACACCACCGAAGTGAAACGCAGGGCTATTCAACAGCTGGGAGCGCTGTACCCCATCCTTAACTACAAGAGTGCCCTCAGTAAGCAAATGGGGCTGACCCTATACAAAACCCTGATAAGACCCATAATGACATACGCAGCCCCAGCATGGGGACACTGCGCAAAGAGCCATATAGCGAAACTGCAACTAGTTCAAAATAAATGTCTTAGAATAGCCGCAAAAGTCCCGAGATCAGTCCCATTGGACTTATTGCACGACGACCTCCATATGCACACAATTGAACAATTTATCAAAAAACTTGCCGATAACATGTACAAATCTGCACACAACCACCACAATCCACTCATCAACAGCATTGGCAAATACCACACAACCATAGACAAACACAAGAGACCACTATCGCTATTCGACAGAACCATCCCACTAAACCGTCACAGCACAGACATGAACACCATTGTTATTGATTACCTTCATCAACTTGTCCCACCATAGCCACAATACATACAGCAGCTGTCCGGAAGACCCGGGGAGGATGTCACTCCCCTCCCTAGGCGGCCCGGGGACGACGGACATCCCCAACAGATGACGACCAGGCGAACTCCAGGGACCCGACCAGATAACCTGTAGATACTAACACTTGTACATATGTTATGTTGTAAAAAAATAAAAAAATAAAAAAAAAAAATTTAAAAAAAACAGACAAAAAAATATAATAAAAATAAGGGCGAAAATAAAATAAAAAAAAATAAAATAATAAAATACGTATAATAAATGACAAGGGAAATATTTATTAACCTCCAATTGTACATTCCTCCCCCCTCCCAATCTATTTGTTACGGGACCAACGGCAACACGTCGAGGAACATCGCTAAGTCAGCTCCCTCTCCAGCTGAACCCTAAATTATGGTAAGGTATCGCAACAGTTTATATTTAGCATGACACCCCCGCATAGCTCCATCCTGCATGAGCATGAAAATCCTCCGCTAACAATAGGTCCCTGGTCAGGGCCTCGGCCATGGCCAGTACCTAATTCCCCACTCTGTCCGTATACTCTCTTGTATACGGACGCCTATTTAGTATACACACTAACTCCCGGGTTGCTTCGGCGGTACCGGGCACCACTTACCACCTTTCCTACCCATCACTTTAGTGTAGCTTAGTGCATGGTAGGGGAGGCGACGTAGATCCCTTTCGGATGATCGCCACCGGGTGTGGCGGAGGCGGGGCCACGCCCAAATAAAAAAAAAATCATTCCCTGACGCCTCATTTATAAGATGCACCGGAACTTTCCCGGCCTCCAAATTTCAACTCCTATGCTGCACAGTTTCTTAAAAAATCGGCGCTTCTACGTCCAAGTAGGTGGCTCCTCCTCTAAGGAAAGAGTCATGCAGGCTGGCGTACCACAAGGGGCCATCATGTCTCCATTTCTGTACATAGTATTCACAAATGACTACCCTGTGGACGCCAGATGCAAAGTGGCCATGTACGCTGACGACACTGCAATCTACAACCACCACAAAAATTATCGTTTCGGCCTATTAGAAATGCAGCGGTATACTGACCGCTTCCTCTCATGGCTCCATGATTGGAAAGTCAAAATTAACCCAAACAAATGCCAGCTGATACATTTTACCAAGCGGCGCCCTTTGGCTATGGACCTAACGGTCGGTGGTCAAATATTGCATTGCCGTCAGCAAGTCAAGTACTTGGGCGTGACGTTGTCACGCACGATGAACTGGTCAACCCATATAAAAGATATCGCCAACAAAGGGCGGCAGAGATTGAAGTTATGCGCCCCCATCTTCAGGAGTAAACAGCTCAAATTAAACTCCAAACTTGTCCTTTACAGGACATTTATACTGTCGGTGGTCCTGTACGCGTGTGTGGTCTGGGCCAACGCATCAAAATCAACACTTAAGTACATTCAGACAATCCAGAACCTCTCCCTCAGGAAGATCCTTTCCGTTCCTCTCCTTACCACAAACCAACAAATCCATTTGGAAACAAACTCCCCCACAATACCTGAGGTTATCCTGAAACGGGCCTCCTCCACCTGGGCGCGCATACGTCTCCACAAAAATCCCAACATATCCAACATCGGGAAGGGCGAGCCGCAGCACCGGAAACATTCAAGAATAAAGATATTTTAAAAGACGGCGGCTCGCCCAATCTGCGCGCCCAGCATCCCCCAACACTCCCCGGCCCACGGCCACACGTTCTCACGGGCAGAGGCCGGAGTCACGGCAACATGGATACCAGTCGGACTCCAAACTGTCGCACAGTATAACTGCGAAAACTGTACAGTGTATATAGTGTTCAGTGGGTGTGTATGCGTGAGTGAGTGTGTGTGTGTGATTGAATGCGTGGGTGTAAATATTTATATATATATATTATTATTATTATTATTATTATTATTATAAAAAAAGTAACAAAAATGCAAAAACAGTTAGACAGAAGGACATTGAACAAGGTAATACTGTTCTCGGCGGTCGAGATAAGGCCGCCGAATGGGTATTTACAAAGCCCAAATAACAGAAAAATTTGTACATACATCCAATTATAAAACCATGTCAATTTAAGCCTGTAAGCCGAGCCCATATGTACCGGCACCAGGCCATACTTTATTATTAATAAAATGAATGAATGAATGAATTCCCTGACCATTCTCTTGGCTTGAGCTCAGCCGTCACACTGAGAACATGGGAGCGAAGAAAAAGAAGCACCGAACGCCGACAGCAGCATCGCCTGACAGCTGGAGAAAACGCCGACATAGTTCCTCCCATGGAACCTGTGGGAGAGCAGCCTGCACCGCCATCACCGAGCTCGCTCGAGCCCAGCACAGCCGCAACAATTGCTCGCCCGCCGCAGCAGCCAGCAGCAGAAGAAGCAGCCACACCGCCGGGGGACTCCCTCCCACCTAACACCTACAAGCTACAGTGCACCAGGAACTGCCTGAAGCTTTTCCTGGACAGGAAGCAGGACGCCGTGCCCACCATGGGACGCCTGAAGGACGCCGGTGTGGAGTCCTACAGCTTCACTCCCAGGAGCGACCAGCCCCTCCGCGTGGTCATCAAACGCCTTCCGGAGGACCTGGAAGTAGACTTCATCCGGGAGTCCCTCGAAGCTAAGGGCTACACAGGCGTCCAGGTGCGCCAGATGGTTACCCGCGGCAGGCCTCTGCCCAACTACCAGGTATCGTTAGACAGGACCACCAGTAATAAGAAAATTCTTCAGGAAAGAGAGGTGTGCCATATGATGGTCACCGTGGAGGTCCTAAAAACTAGTCAAAATATCACACAATGTTATAACTGCCAACAACTTGGGCATACGTTTAGAATGTGCAATATGACCTCACGGTGCGTCCTCTGCGGTGGCATTCACCGCCTCGCTGACTGCCCCAAAAAGGCGACGCAGGACGTCGTACCCCACTGCGCAAATTGTGGGGAGACGCATCCTGCCAGCTATCGAGGCTGTGAGACGTTTCGCAACGAACGCCACCGCCACCAACTGGCAGCCATAGCCAGGGCAGGTCCCAGTGTACAACCAGGGCCAAGGCCTATCACTCACCCGGCCCTGGTTAGAGAAGGCGTGTCCTTTGCAGGCGCCGCCGGAGGACGAACGGCACCTGCGCCACCACCAGCTGGTCCCCCTCCTACTTCCCCCCCGTCCCAGGCACCCACTAGTGACCTGGGCGGACTTAAGGAGCTGCTCTCCTTAATTAAAGATTTAAACATTTCATCCATGCTAACCAAGCTGCGGCCTTTCATCGAGCAGTTTAAAAGCTGCAGCAACACTTGGGACAAAGCAGAAATAATAATATGTGCCATCTCTACACTCCTGGAGTAAATGGCTTTACACAGGGGAGGTATAACTTCATCTCGCGCGCTCCTGTGGAATGCCGACGGCATCTCCAGGCAGCGCTACGAACTTGAAAACTACCTGCGGCGTAACAAAATTGATATCGCATTCATTTGCGAAACTAAATTAAAGCCGGAGCACACTTTCAAGCTCCAAGGGTATAATATATTTCGGACTGACAGATTTGGCAGACAAGGGGGCGGAACCGCCATCTTGCTAAAAAACACAGTTGCTCATGCTCCTGTCACGCTGCCTGCTTTGGCAGCACTGGAGTGCACGGCTCTCAAAATACGTACGAACAATAGAACGGTGATGCTGGTAGCGCTTTATCGGCCTCCCACCTCCCCTAACTTCATACAAGACCTCGAACAAATCCTTGCTTTAGAGGACCACGTTATAATTGTAGCAGATTTCAACGCTCGACACCCATGGTGGTTTTCTCGTCGAGCGAACGCGGCTGGAAATCTCCTGGTTGAACTTATAACAGATAATGACGACCTCGAGGTACACCTCCCCCCAGAACCCACATTTTGGCATAGAACAGGACTCGATCCTGAAATTTTGGACTTCGTGATTACAAAAAATGCGGCAATTACAAATAATCTTATTGTGTATCACAGTCTGGATTCTGACCATTTGCCTGTGCATTTCGAGCTCTGCGGCTCCCTCGCGGCCAGTGTAACCGGTCCGCCGAGGCGGGCAGAAACAAACTGGACAGCCTACACGCTCGATATGCACAGGATGGCGCAACTTGGACTGTCATACCACAACGAGGCGGACATCGACGCCGCCATTGAAAACTTCACCGCCTCGTTGCGCACGGCCAGACGAAACGCTACCACATACACAAGTCCACCCAGTTTTTGCACGTACCCGGAGGTGGAGCGGCTCATTGCTCGACGTCGGCGTCTGACGAGACTGTGGCGGTACACCCGTCAGCCAGAGTACAAAACGCTAACAAAATGGCTAAGCAAAACCATTCGGCAACAAATTAAACTCAACAAAATTGAACAGTGGGAAAACAAGATGCTGATGATGATGATGATGATGATGATGATGATGATGATGATGATGATGATGATGATGATGTGTATAGGGGCGCTCAACTACGGCGGTCATCAGCGCCCTTTAAAAAAACAAGTCATGGCAAAAGCCAGATATAAACATTTCTAAAAATATATTTTATCTATAAATCCATTAAAGCTGCACACACATATATATATTTTAAAAAAAAGGAAAAAAGAATACTTGAGGTTAAAATCTAAAATCCACAGCTGAAACAAACGCTAAAACTTTGCTCACCGCCGTTCGTCATCCGCGAGGATCTCCGCCAAGCTGGCCGGCAGCTGGAGAGACCTGCGGAGACGTGCCAAGCTAAAACAATCTAAAAGCAAGTGCCGGACAGTCAGTTCAGCACTGCACAGTGGGCAAACGGGAACGGGAGTCCTATTCAATAAAAAGCTGTGGCTAAAATAACAATGCCCAATGCGCAACCGAGCCAAAATCACCTCCTCGCGGCGAGATGACCGACAGGAGGTCACCCAGGGAATCGGAAGTTCCTTGACTGATCTAAGTTTATTATTGCGGAGAGCGGACCACTCTTCCTGCCAGCAGGTTCGCACAGCTCTCCGCAATACGGTCCTAAAATCTTCCGATGTCACACATGGTAGACGAACCCTGGGCTTCGTGGTAGCCGTCTTGGCTGCCGAATCCGCCATTTCATTCCCCCGCAAGCCTACGTGACCAGGAATCCATGCACACACCACGCTAACGCCAGAAGCGTGTAAAACGTGGAGGGCATCCTGTATCCGCTGCACAATAGGGTGGTAGTTGTACAGCTGCCGTAGGCTTTGAAGTGCACTGAGGGAATCACTCAGGATTAAGCAGTTCCCCAACTTTCGTCGACGTACGTGTAAAATGGCCCGGTATATTGCATAGAGCTCTGCGGTAAAAATGGAAGTGCTAGTGTGGAATCCGAATGTATAGGGTTCGGTTCCACACACGTAAGCACAACCAACGCCATCTGAATTCTTGGACCCATCGGTGTAAATTTTAATATGGTCCTGATATCGCGATAAAAATTCTAAAAAGCATATGCGGATATTAGACATAGACATGGTAGATTTATCATGTGTGGTCATGCCCAGATCAACGTGGGACGCTCTGCACAACCAAGGAGGGTATGTCCTCTCCCCCCTAGGATACATCTTGGGCATTTCAGTATTAAGATGTCTAAGGAGCTCCCGGAAACGAAAACCAGGTGGCTTTGGTTTAATAGAAGTGTTCCTATAACGCACGTCCATGAAGGTGTTAAAGAACGGCGTAAACGTTGGATGTGTGGGCATGCAATTAAGTCCACAGCCATAATTTGCTAATAGCATGTTGCGCCTGTACTGCAGAGGAGGTTCTGCAGACTCAGCATACAGGCTTATAACTCGGCTCGTTGGAAATGCCCCAACTGCTATACGTATGCCACAATTATGGACTGTGTCTAATCTCTTCAGCACAGATGGTCGTGCTGAGCCATAAACGATACTACCATAATCTAATTTGGAACGGATAAGTGTGCGATACAGTCGCAATAACACTGTACGGTCCGCTCCCCACGATTTTCCACTTAGTATCCGCAAGATATTTAAAGATCGGTCACATCGTGCTTTCAGTTGTGCTATATGCGACGACCAACTAAGTTTTCTATCAAATATCAATCCAAGGAACCTCGTCTCATCTGCAAAAGGTAGTAGATCAGCGCCTAGCCGGAGCCTTGGAGGTAGTCGACTCCGCTGACGCCAGAAGTTAACACAGATGGTTTTCTCAGCAGAGAATCGGAAGCCGTTCTTTAAACTCTAAACCTTAAGGTTGTCCAAGGTGGTTTGAAGACGGCGCTCTATAAACGAAGTGCGCTGAGATGTACAGTAGACGGCAAAGTCATCTACGAATAGGCTTGACGAGACCCCCGGAGGTACACATTTCGAGATAGAATTAATCGCAATAGCAAACAATGTAACACTTAGCACTGATCCCTGTGGTACACCGTTCTCTTGAACGAAAAGGTTCGAAAGAACCGAGCCAACCCTTACTCGGAATACGCGGTCTTTCAAGAATTCCTGAAGGAAGAGTGGTAGGCGTCCACGTATATTCCAGGTGTGCAGAGTACGTAGCAACCCTGCACGCCAACACGTATCATAAGCCTTTTCGAGGTCAAAAAATATTCCGACTGTTTGACAGTTTTTAAGAAAGCCGTTCATAATCTGTGTCGACATGGACACAAGATGATCCACTGTTGAACGGCGTCGTCGAAAACCGCACTGGATGTTATTCAGTAGGTTGTGCGTTTCCAGCCACCAGCCACCAGTCTTAATTGAGATAAACTCAGGAGCATAATTACTTGAGCTAGACACCTGAGCGAAAGCACAGCCGAAGGTGTTAGCCACGACAAACGGATCAACAACAACTCCTGCAGGTGTTTTCAGACCAGCGATTGGCAAGTGGGTTGATTTTCCGGCCACGCGCCTTAACCTATCCCATACAACAGACGATGGTGTCCATCTGTTAAAAGATGAGACAAAGTTGTTCCATGAGATCTTTTTGCTATCCTTAATTATTTGCCTAGACTGTGCACGCGCTTTCTTGTACTCAATTAGATTACTTTGGGTGGGGTGTCGTTGAAATACCCGTAGAGCACGTCTACGAGCACGAATAGCATTCCGGCAGTCGTTGTTCCACCACGGGACAGGAAGTCGACCAGGTTGGGTGGCCGAACGTGGAATAGACTCTTCTGCAGCGGAAAGAATTGTCTCTGTGAGATGATCGACTAGATCATTCACAGAATCGTGCTCGTTGTAATCGAAGACAGCCAACTGGGTGTAAAGGTTCCAGTTGGCACGATCAAAGCGCCATCTAGGGTTACGTGAGGTAGACACATCGTGTGCTAAGAGACTAAGAAGACATGGGAAGTGGTCGCTGGAATGTAAATCAGAGATGACATTCCACTGCAATGAAACTGCTAACTGGGATGAACATACTGCCAAATCGATGTGCGAATAGGTGTTATAAGCGTCTGAGAGGAACGTGGCTCTCCGGAATTCAGGAGAACCAAGTTATTGCTCTCCAAGAATTTTGCAATGAGGTGGCCTCTCGAACATGCCCGAGTTGAGCCCCATAGTGGGTGATGGGCATTAAAGTCTCCAACTATTAGAAATGGTGTTGAAAGTTGGGAAACCAGATCTTCAAGGTCAGTTAGCGAGAGGTCATCTGATGGCGAGAGATATACATTGCAAATGCAAAATTCGATTGATGGCAGCTTAATCCTTACAGCTACAGATTGTATGTCAGATTGCAGCTGAATCGGGTCTACAAATATGTCATCCCTGAGGAGCATCACAGTGCCCCCGTGAGCAGGAATGCCGTCTTCTGTGTCAATATCACACCGCAGTGGTGTGTAGCGTCGAATTTTAAACTTGTCTTGCGGTCGTAACTTAGTCTCTTGTAAGCATACCACCAAGGGGTTATGCTTACTGAGCAAAAGTTCCAGCTCTGGTCGATGTGTTCTTAAACCCCGCATGTTCCATTGAAGGATAGCCATTGGAACTATGGAGATAGGTTTAAAAATCGGTCTACATTAAGACGACTTTAACGGTGGCCGAATCAGCTTACCCTTTTTCTTCGGTGTAGGGCTAACACCTGTTTCCTTTTCGTCGGGTTTGTCCTGGCGCTTTTTCATTGCCATTCTAGCAGTGTGGTCCGTGTCTTCCTGGTCCATTTCTTCCACGGATGAGGCCCCTTTTCCTATAGAAAACTTAGGTTCCAGGACCTCAAACCGGTTGGACATAGAGATCGACGATGATGACAGTTGTCGATCCGAGTCTTCACCAGAAGACCCCTCAGAAGATGAACTTCTAGATGCCCTAGTACTCTTTTTCTTCTTGTCGGATCCTTTGTTAGTAACCTTGAGGAAGTCTGATTTTGTGTAAGTGGTCTTAAACTTTTTGGGTGGTGCATCGTACACTATAACGGGCTTGACGGTCGAAGAGGTAGACGGCTTAGGTGAAGACGGTGCGGACTTCTCCCTCGGCGATTGAGGTGAGAGAGGAGCCGGCTTGGCAGTCTTGGTAGGCTTTTGTGCAGGTGTGGCGGTAAGGATCTTATCGGTTATAGTAGCCTCACAATCGCTGGTCTGAATTGCGATTTCCTTCCTCGGTGCCACCTTAGCAGCTATGGAGCTGTAAGTAGCAGATCTTGGGACCGAGGGTTGACGAGTACGTAGGAGTTTACGGGCATCCGAGAAGGATAACTTCTCCCTTACTCGAATCGCCTGTATCTCCTTTTCCTCTAAGAAACGTGGGCACTCTCTGTGGCTGGATGGATGTTCACCAGCACAGTTGACACATTTCGCCGGGGATGTGCAGACATCCTCGTGCTTAGACAAACCACACTGCACGCATGTTGGTACACCGCTACAAAAATCACTCGTATGACCGAAGCGTTGACATTTAAAGCACCTGAGTGGGTTTGGTATATATGGCCTAACCTCTATGGACTCATAACCTGCCCTAAGCCTTTGCGGGAGATCTACCCGATCAAAGGTCAGGAACAGGGTACGGGTAGGCACCAATTCCCCTCGCTCTCTACGTTGTACCCGGTATACTGCAGTGACGCCCTGGTCTTGTAGGTTCTCCAGTATTTCCTCATTCGCCATCCCGTCCAACGCACGAGTGGTGATAACCCCGCGGGAGGAGTTAAGTGTCTTGTGCACTGCAACTGTAACCGGGTAGCTGCCCAATAACGAAGCTTTTTGTATGGTTGCTGCCTGGGAAACAGATTGTGCTTCCACAAGGAGCGTGCCGTTTCTCGAGCGAGTACAGGACTTTACTGGACCAGCAATTTTGTCCAATCCCTTCTGTATAATAAAAGGGTTCACTGTCAAAAAGTTCTTGCCTTCCTCCTTTCTGGTTACAACTAAGTAGCGAGGACCATAAGACTCGACTACTTCCTTTCCACGTGTGTTAAAGGGTTTTTTAGTATTATTGTTAGTAAATGTGGCCATAAAAGATGGGCTAGGTTTCATCACCCAGTGCTCCCCACCCACCACGGAGCCCAACAAGGGGTCATCCCACTGGGATGACAGGGCTACTCAGGGGATATAGCGAGCTCGCCGTCCCACTCACCCTGGAGGTCGGTACAATACCTAGTCCTGGCCGATTGATTAGGGGTGGGTTAGTCCCTAACCTCCCGTTTAGGCGAAGCAGAAGCCAAAGTAGTGTATCAGTAATGCGTACCCTCCCCGAATTCAGAAAAATACTGTTACGAGCTCAGATACGCATCCCTCAACCACCAGGACGAACCTTTCCACCGACACGGGTCTCCACGCACGGCCTACACGTGGGTGGGCCTGTTGACCGTCTCCCTCAGCCACGAAGAGGAGCCCACACGAGGGAGACTGTTGGCTCGGGACCCCGGGTTCGCCAAGCCCGTACCTACCGAAGTAGGCCCCTGGGGGCAACACGATGCTGAGTACCACCCATTCGGACCATAGTTTGTGGAAATTGTTAAAGGCATTCAAAGTCTCCTCAAACGCCAACGCCGCCACTGAGGCGCTCCAAACTCAACTCGGCCTGCACTTCTCCTCTGAGGAGAAAGCCGAGGTTTTCGCTGACTGTCTACAGGACAGGTTCAGCGAAAACGCAGCGACCAACCTCGATTTAGAGAGGGGGGTTAACGCTTGGGTAAAAAACTGGGAGGCGCAGAAGCACGAGCAACATCTGCCCCTTACAAACCCGCAGGAGATCTACAAGCTCATTAGGAAACTACCTAATGGGAAAGCCGCCGGCCCGGACAAAGTGACTAATGAGGAACTCAAACACCTCCCGAGAAAAGCCCTGGTGCAACTCACAAAAATATTCAACGCCTGCTTGCAGCACAACCATTTCCCCGACACTTGGAAACGAGCCAAGGTAATAATGCTCCCGAAGCAGGGGAAAAGCACCAGGTAACCTCAAAATTACCGCCCCATTAGTCTTTTGTCCACTATTGGTAAATTGCTCGAAAAAATCATACTTTCCCGACTCCAAAAACAAGTTTCGGACCATGAACTTTCAAATTCTCAGTTTGGCTTCAGAAAAGGACATTCTACCCAGCTTCAGCTCCTCAGACTAACAGACGACGTAACCGAGCAATTCAACAATGGGGCTTCAACGTTGGCGTTATTTTTGGACGTAGAAGCCGCCTTCGACCGGTGCTGGCACAACGGCCTTGTTGATAAGATGCACCGGAACATTCCCGGCCTCCAAATTTCAACTCTTATGCTGCACAGTTTCTTGAAAAATCGGCGCTTCTACGTCCAAGTGGGTGGCTCCTCCTCTAAGGAAAGAGTCATGCAGGCTGGCGTACCACAAGGGGCCATCATGTCTCCATTTCTGTACATAGTATTCACAAATGACTACCCTGTGGACGCCAGATGCAAAGTGGCCATGTACGCTGACGACACTGCCATCTACAACCACCACAAAAATTATCGTGATGATGTGTATAGGGGCGCTCAACTACGGCGGTCATCAGCGCCCTTTAAAAAACAAGTCATGGCAAAAGCCAGATATAAAGATTTCTAAAAATATATATTATTATCTATAAACCTGTTAAAACTGCACACATATATATTCTAAAAAAACCACAAAAAAAGATACTTGAGGTTAAATTCTAAAATCCACAGCTGAAACAAATGCTAAAACTTTGCCCACTGCCGTTTCGTCAACCGCGAGGATATCCGCCAAGCTGGCCGGCAGCAGGAGAGACCTGCGGAGACGTGCCAAGCTATAACAATCTGAAAGCAAGTGACGGACAGTCAGGTCACCACTGCACAGTGGGCAAACGGGAACTGGGGTTCTATTCAATAAAAAGCTGTGGCTAAAATAACAATGCCCAATGCGCAACTGAGCCAAAGTCACCTCCTCGCGACGAGATGACCGACAGGAGGTAACCCAGGGAATCGGAAGTTCCTTAATAGATCTCAGTTTATTATTGCGGAGAGCGGACCACTCTTCCTGCCAGCAGGTTAGCACAGCTCTCCGTAATACCGCCCTAAAATCTTCCGATGTCACACATGGTAGTCGAACCCTGGGCTTCATGGTAGCCGTCTTGGCTGCCGAATCCGCCATTTCATTCCCCCGCAAGCCTACATGACCAGGAATCCATGCACACACCACGCTCACGCCAGAAGCGTGTAAAACGTGGAGGGCATCCTGTATCCGCTGCACAATAGGGTGGTAGTTGTACAGCTGCCGTAGGCTTTGAAGTGCACTGAGGGAATCACTCAGGATTAAGCAGTTCCCCAACTTTCGTCGACGTACGTGACGTACGCTTACCCTTTTTCTTCGGTGTAGGGCTAACACCTGTTTCCTTTTCATCGGGTTTGTCCTGGCGCTTTTTCATTGCCGTTCTTGCAGTGTGGTCCGTGTCTTCCTGGTCCATTTCTTCCACGGATGAGGCCCCTTTTCCTATAGAAAACTTAGGTTCGAGGACCTCAAACCGGTTGGACACAGAGATCGACGATGATGACAGTTGTCGATCCGTGTCTTCACCAGAGGACCCCTCAGAAGATGAACTTCTAGATGCCCTAGAACTTTTTTTCTTGCCGGTCTCTTTGTTAGTAACTTTAAGAAAGTCTGATTTTGTGTAAGCGGTCTTAAACTTTTTGGGCGGTGCAACGTACACTATATTGGGCTGGACTTTCGATGAGGTTAACGGCTTTGGTGATGTCGGTGCGGACTTCTCCCTCGGCGATTTAGGTGAGAGAGGAGCCGGCCCGGATTGCTTGGTAGGCTTTCGAGCTGGTGTGGCAGTAAGGACCTTGTCTGTTATACTAGCCTCACAATCGCTGGTCTGAGTTGCGATTTCTTTCCTCGGTGCCACCTTAGCAGCTACGGAGCTGTAGGTACCGGACTTTGGCACCGAGGGTAGACGAGTACGTAAGACTTTACGGGCATCCGAGAAGGATAACTTCTCCCTTACTCGGATCTCCTGTATCGCCTTTTCCTCTAGGAATCGTGGGCACTCTCTGTGGCTGGATGGATGTTCACCAGCACAGTTGACACATTTTGCCGGGGATGTGCAGGCATCCTCGTGCTTAGACAGACCACACTGCACGCATGTTGGCACACCGCTACAAAAATCACTCGTATGACCGAAGCGCTGACATGTAAAGCACCTGAGTGGGTTTGGTATATATGGCCTAACCTCTATGGACTCATACCCTGCCCTAAGCCTTTGCGGGAGATCTACCCGATCAAAGGTCAGGAACAAGGTACGGGTAGGCACCAATTCCCCTTGCTCTCTACGTTGCACCCGGTATACAGCAGTGTCACCCTGGTCTTGTAGGTTCTCCTTTATTTCTTCATTTGACATCCCGTCCAACGCACGAGTGGTGACGACCCCGCGGGAGGAGTTTAGGGTCTTGTGCACCGCAATTGTGACGGGATAGCTGCCCAATAACGTGGCTTTTATTAATGTTGCCGCCTGGGAAGTCGTGTGTGCTTCCACAAGGAGCGTGCCGTTTCTGGAGCGCGTACAGGACTTGACTGGACCGGCAATCTTATCTAATCCCTTCTGGATGATAAAAGGATTCACTGTCAAAAAGTTCTTACCTTCCTCCTTTCTTGTTACAACTAGGTAGCGAGGACCAAAAGACTCGACTACTTCCCTTCCAGCTTGGTTAAATGATTTATTAGTATTGTTATTATTGTTTTTAAGGTTTACCATGAAAGTTGGCGTAAGATTGATCCCCCAGTGCTCCCCACCCACCACGGAGCCCAACAAGGGGTCATCCCACTGGGATGACAGGGCTACACAGGGGATATAGCGAGCTCGCCGTCCCACTCACCCTGGAGTTCGGTACAATACCTAATCCTGGCCGATTGATTAGGGGTGGGTTAGTCGCTAACCTCCCGTTTAGGCGAAGCGGAAGCCAAAGCAGTGTATTAGTAATGCGTACCCTCCCCGAATTCAGAAAAAAACTGTTACGAGCTCAGATACGCATCCCTCAACCACCAGGACTAACCTTTCCACCGACACGGGTCTCCACGCACGGCCTACACGTGGGTGGGCCTGTTGACCGTCTCCCTCAACCACGAAGAGGAGCCCACACGAGGGAGACTGTTGGCTCGGGACCCCGGGATCGCAAATACCCGTACCTACCGTAGTAGGCCCCTGGGGGGTGACCAGGGATCCATGCACACACCACGCTAACGCCAGAAGCGTGTAAAACGTGGAGGGCATCCTGTATCCGCTGCACAATAGGGTGGTAGTTGTACAGCTGCCGTAGGCTTTGAAGTGCACTGAGGGAATCACTCAGGATTAAGCAGTTTCCCAACTTTCGTCGACGTACGTGTAAATTGGCTCGGTATATTGCATAGAGCTCTGCGGTAAAAATGGAAGTGCTAGTGTGGAATCCGAATGTATACGGTTCGGTTCCACACACGTAAGCACAACCAACACCAATTGAGATCTTGGAGCCATCAGTATAAATAACAAAATGGTCCTGATATCGCGATAAAAATTCCAAAAAGCATATACGGATACTAGACATAGACATGGTAGATTTATCATGTGTGGTCATGCCCAGATCAACGTGGGACGCTCTGCACAACCAAGGAGGGTATGTCCTCTCCCCCCTAGGATACATCTTGGGCATTTCAGTGTTAAGATGTCTAAGGAGCTCCCGGAAACGAAAACCAGGCGGCTTTGGTTTAATAGAAGTGTTCCTATAACGCACGTCCATGAAGGTGTTAAAGAACGGCGTAAACGTTGGATGTTTGGGCATGCAATTAAGTCCACAGCCATAATTTGCTAATAGCATGTTGCGCCTGTACTGCAGAGGAGGTTCTGCAGACTCAGCATACAGGCTTATAACTCGGCTCGTTGGAAATGCCCCAACTGCTATACGTATGCCACAATTATGGACTGTGTCTAATCTCTTCAGCACAAATGGTCGTGCTGAGCCATAAACGATACTACCATAATCTAATTTGGAACGGATGAGTGTGCGATACAGTCGCAATAACACTGTACGGTCCGCTCCCCACGATTTTCCACTTAGTACCCGCAAGATATTTAAAGATCGGTCACATCGTGCTTTCAGTTGTGCTATATGCGACGACCAACTAAGTTTTCTATCAAATATCAATCCAAGGAACCTCGTCTCATCTGCAAAAGGTAGTAGATCAGCGCCTAGCCGGAGCCTTGGAGGTAGACGACTCCGCTGACGCCAGAAGTTCACACAGATGGTTTTCTCAGCAGAGAATCGGAAGCCGTTCTTTAAACTCCAAACCTTAAGGTTGTCCAAGGTGGTTTGAAGACGGCGCTCTATAAACGAAGTGCGCTGAGATGTACAGTAGACGGCAAAGTCATCTACGAATAGGCTTGACGAGACCCCCGGAGGTACACATTTCGAGATAGAATTAATCGCAATAGCAAACAATGTAACACTTAGCACCGATCCCTGTGGTACACCGTTCTCTTGAACGAAAAGGTTCGAAAGAACCGAGCCAACCCTTACTCGGAATACGCGGTCTTTCAAGAATTCCTGAAGGAAGAGTGGTAGGCGTCCACGTATATTCCAGGTGTGCAGAGTACGTAGCAACCCTGCACGCCAACACGTATCATAAGCCTTTTCGAGGTCAAAAAATATTCCGACAGTTTGACAGTTTTTAAGAAAGCCGTTTATAATCTGTGTCGACATGGACACAAGATGATCCACTGTTGAACGGCGTCGTCGAAAACCGCACTGGATGTTATTCAGTAGGTTGTGCATTTCCAGCCACCATACCAACCGCCCATTTATCATGCGTTCCATCACCTTGCAGACGCAACTGGTGAGGGAAATAGGACGGTAGCTAGAAGGGAGGTGACGGTCCTTGCCAGCTTTCAAGATAGGTATAATGGTGGCTTCTCGCCACTTGTCCGGAAACGTGGCATCAACCCAAACACGGTTATAGACCTCGAGCAGGAATGCCTTACCTTCAGGTGAGAGATGTAACATTTGAACGTGGATTCCGTCCGGTCCTGGTGCTGTCAGTCGCGATGATGAAAGAGCGTGTTCTAACTCCGCCAAGGTGAAGAGGCGGTTATAATCTTCAAGGTTTCTGGAACTAAACACGAAACCTTGAGATTCTACCTGAGTCTTAATTGAGATAAACTCAGGAGCATAATTACTTGAGCTAGACACCTGAGCAAAAGCACAGCCGATGGTGTTAGCTACAACAAACGGATCAACAACAACTCCTGCAGGTGTTTTCAGACCAGCGATTGGCAAGTGGGTTGATTTTCCGGCCACGCGCCTTAACCTATCCCATACAACAGATGAAGGTGTCCATCTGTTAAAAGATGAGACAAAGTTGTTCCATGAGATCTTTTTGCTATCCTTAATTATTTGCCTAGATTGTGCACGCGCTTTCTTGTACTCAGATTACTTTGGGTAGGGTATCGCTGAAATACCCGTAGAGCACGTCTACGAGCACGAATAGCATTCCGGCAGTCGTTGTTCCACCATGGAACAGGAAGTCGACCAGGGTGGGTAGCCGAACGTGGAATACGCTGTTCTGCAGCGGAAAGAATTTTCTCTGTGAGATGATCGACTAGATCATTCACAGAATCGTGCTCGTTGTAATCAAAGACAGCCAACTGGGTGTAAAGGTTCCAGTTGGCACGATCAAAGCGCCATCTAGGGATACGTGAGGTAGACACATCGTGTGCTAAGAGACTAAGAAGATATGGGAAGTGGTCGCTGGAATCTAAATCAGAGATGACATTCCACTGTAATGAAACTGCTAACTGGGATGAACATACTGCCAAATCGATGTGCGAATATGTGTTATAGGCGTCAGAAAGGAACGTTGGCTCTCCGGAATTCAGGAGAACCAAGTTATTGCTCTCCAAAAATTTTGCAATGAGGCGGCCTCTCGAACATGCCCGAGTTGAGCCCCATAGTGGGTGATGGGCATTAAAGTCTCCAACTATTAGAAATGGTGTCGAAAGTTGGGAAACCAGATCTTGAAGGTCAATTAACGAGAGGTCATCTGATGGCGGGAGATATACAGTGCAAATGCCAAATTCTATTGATGGCAGCTTAATCCTTACAGCTAGAGATTGTATTTCAGATTGCAGCTGTATCGGGTCTACAAATATGTCATCCCTGAGGAGCATCATAGTGCCCCCGTGAGCAGGAATGCCCTCTTCTGTGTCAATATCACACCGCAGTAGTGTGTAGCGTCGGATTTTAAACATGTCTTGCGGTCGTAGCTTAGTCTCTTGTAAGCATACCACCAAGGGGTTATGCTTACTGAGCAAAAGCTCCAATTCTGGTCGATGTGCTCTTAAACCCCGCAAGTTCCATTGGAGGATAGCCATTGGAACTATGTAGATAGGTTGTAAAAGGTGGTCTACATTAAACCGACTTTAACGGTGGCCGAATCAGCTTACCCTTTTTCTTAGGCGTAGGGCTAACACCTTTTTCTGCCGGTTTATCCTGCCGTTCTGGGGTCGGTATCCTCTAGGTCCATCTCTTCGGCGGAGGAAGCCCCTTTCCCTAAAGAGAACTTAGGTTCGAGAGCTTCAAACTTATTGGACACAGGGATCGACGAAGATGAGAGTCGTCGATCCGATTCATCACCAGAAAGCTCTTCAGAAGAAGAGCTTCGGGATGCTCTAGAGGTTTTCTTCTTCCTGGGGGTACGGGTCGAATCTTTCAGGAAATCTGTCCTCTGGTAACTGGTTTTAAATTCTTTAGGCGGCGGATCGTATATTACAGGCTTGTCATATTTCCTTGTAGAAGTCGACGGTTTGGCTTGGGACGGGGCTGAGGTTTTAGTTTCCTTCGTCCGTTTAGGCGATGTATTTGCCGACGCTGGTGATGGAGTAGTGGACTGCCGTACTTGTGTCGGGACAAGAACTCTATCGGAAATGGTAGGCTCCCCTGCACCGCAGGTTTGCGTTGCAATTTCTTTCCTAGGAACGGGTTTAGCCAATACAGAGCTATAAGTACCGGACCTAGGAACGGAGGGCAAGCGAGTACGCAGCAGCTTCCGGGCGTCCGAGAAGGAAACCTTCTCCTTAACCCGGATCTCCTGTATTGCCTTTTCTTCCACAAAACGTGGGCAGTCTTTGGAGCTAGATGGATGCTCCCCGGCACAGTTTATGCATTTAATGGGCGAGGAGCACTCACCCTCGTGTAAAGCCAAACGCCAGTTGACGCATGCTGGAGATCCGTTACACAGTTGACTAGTGTGACCATAACGCTGACATTTGTAACCCCGCAGGGGGTTCGGTATATACGGCCTGACCTCTATACTCTCGTATCCTGCCTTAATCTTTTGAGGAATATCTACCCTATCAAAAGTAAGGAACAGGGTACGAGTAGGCAACAATTCCCCACGTTCTCTGCGCTGTACTCGGTACACAGAAGTTACACCCTGGTCTTTTAGGTTCTCCTGAATCTCCTCGTTGGACATACCGTCCAACGCACGGGTGGTTACCACACCACGCGAGGAGTTCAGGGTCTTATGTACCGTAACGGATATTGGGTAACTCCCTAGCATGCTTGCCTTAAGTAACAATGCCGCCTGGGCGTTAGATTGCGCCTCAACCAGGAGCGTGCCATTTCTCGATCGTATGCAAGATTTGACCGGACCTGCAATTTTGTCTAATCCCCTCTGGATGGTAAAGGGGTTAACGGTAGTAAACTTTTGGCCTTCTTCAGTGCGACTGATTACCAAGTAGCGAGGACCACAAGACTCGGCTACTTCTTTTCCATTGCTGCAAGTTTTTTGATTGTTTTTTGTGTTTAAGTTTGACATGAAGGTTGGCGAAAAAATTCATCCCCCAGTGCTCCCCACCCACCACGGAGCCCAACAAGGGGTCATCCCACTGGGATGACAGGGCTACACAGGGGATATAGCGAGCTCGACGTCCCACTCACCCTGGAGGTCGGTACAATACCTAGTCTTGGCCGATTGATTAGGGGTGGGTTAGTCCCTAACCTCCCGTTTAGGCGAAGCAGAAGCCAAAGTAGTGTATTAGTGATGCGCACCCTCCCCGAATTCAGAAAAAAACTGTTACGAGCTCAGATACGCATCCCTCAACCACCAGGACTAACCTTTCCACCGACACGGGTCTCCACGCACGGCCTACACGTGGGTGGGCCTGTTGACCGTCTCCCTCAGCCACGAAGAGGAGCCCACACGAGGGAGACTGTTGGCTCGGGACCCCGGGTTAGCCAAACCCGTACCTACCGAAGTAGGCCCCTGGGGGGGGCTGGACCCGACTAAGCATGTTAATAAGTGCACGCAAAATAATATAAGTCACGTAACTAACACGTGGTGGGGTTTTTTTTAGTGAGTATACCTGGCCCCCTCAGGGCACAGGGACCCTCACACTGTCGGCCATCGCACGTGGGCCGTCGCCTGTAACTGGGTTTTTCCCCTCCACGGTAAAAAAGGCCTAAGCCAACGTCTTAAAAGACGGTATTTTAAGGCGCCTTCGGGTCCGGCCCTCTGTACCTCACGCTTATTAGCAAACCTGTGCTGACTGGTAAGTATACAGTCAAGGTTAGCTGTGCACTGCACTTCGGTGCAGGGCAAAATGCCCAAAGAAAGGGAACCATCCACCATTTCCACTCCAACCCGCCTTCCAGAAATGGAAGCCATCCCCAGTACTAGCACTGGAATCACCCACCCTGCTGTCGGGGCTCCAACCCTGACTGCAGGAAACAAACGGCCTGGCCGAAAGCCATCAAAAGGCGTAAATGGCAAGGCCAAGAGATTAGCTGTCGCCAAACAGCAAACTGGCAAGGGCCCTTCCCGCGAAACACCACAGCGGGTAGGCAAAATTTCCGAGGGTGAGCCCTCAGACAACTCCTCCTCTGAAGAGGAGTATTTCACCGACGGAACTGCGGTTCCAAGGCATTCATCCTCCAGGATGGAAGACTCCGATGGGGAACACAGCTCATCAAACATCTCTACAGATGTTGATGAGGCTGAGTTTCGCACCGTGACCAACCGGCGAAGGGAGAGAAGAGCCCCTCACCTGGAGACAACTGGCACGCCCAGTCGTTCTGGACCACCCAGGAGGCACATTCCTCCTGTGATCGTGGATGACTTCCGGGGCTTGGTGGGCTTTCTAAAGGAAGTCATGCCAACCCTGTCGGTGTCATGCAGGGTCACCAGGAGGAAGAGCCGAAATGTCTTCCAGGCGAGTAACGCCGAAGACTACCAGCTTATTCTAAGGGCACTGGACAGGAAGTCCATCCCTTACTTCACCTTCGGCCTAGATAAGAGCCGTGACGTCAAGAGGGTCATCAGAGGCCTACCAGTGGACACACCGGTGGGTGACATCATCGACGACCTTAACCGCCAGGGCATTCAGCCCCGCTTGGTCAGGCAGATGACCAGACCAGCTCCACAGGGTCAGCCAGGCCCTGTCCCAATCCCACTCTTCCTCGTGATAGTGGAACGGGCCAACGATCCGGAAGGGAAGCTAGACGGAGTCTCTACGATCTGCTACGTCCGAGTAAAGATTGAGCCACTGAGGAGCTCTGGCGGTCCAACTCAATGCCATCGCTGCCTGGGATTCAACCACTCAAGCCAGTTCTGCAAGAGGACACCCCGCTGCCTCAGGTGCAGTGAAGCCCACCACAAGGAAGCTTGTCCAAGGTCACCCACAGATGTGCCCACTTGTGCTAACTGCAAGGGAGCACATGTAGCCTGCTACGGCGGCTGTCCTGCCAGAAAGGCAGTTATAGCAGCGAACAGGCCCACAGTGAGACAACAGCAACAGCAGAGGACCTCACCAGCGGGGGCGGACCCAAGACCGGTCCCATCAACCAGCTCCAGTGTGCCCACGACTCGGCGGGATGCCGATAGGCCAACAAGAAGTTACGCTAAAGTAGCACAAGGGGCCTCTGATGGACCTAAAACGTCACGGGAGACACACATCCCTCCCACACAGCCACGCAAACAGAAGCGGGCCCCAGCTCAAAAACGAACCGACAACAATGGTAGGAATGGATGGAGGCTTCCTCGGGAGCCCCAAAATCCTGCTGAACAGGAGAGTCATGGCGAGCCCATGCCTCCTAGACAGCTTAGGGATGAAAGGGCGGGAGGAAGACCTGCACCCATTCGTTCCAGATCAGCCTCTCCTCACAACCAAGTCGCCCACACAAACAACGTTCCCATGACAGCTACACTCGACCTCACGGATGTGTTCAAGTGGCTGCAGCAGTTGTTGCAGACGCATGAACAGAAAATCTGTGAGCTCGTTGTGAAGTTCTTCACAGCCACAAATCCGGCCAGCAAGATGCTGGTGGCAATGGAGGCGATGGCCCTCCTGACCGCAGGCACGCAACAGCTCCGAGATGGCGCATCAAACTAGGTCACGTACCTCGTTTCGATTCGCATTTTGGAATGCGTGCGGCCTAGCAGGTCAGGGGAGCGAGCTGCTTCACTTTGCCCGAGAAAATGCCCTAGACGTCATTCTAGTCAGCGAAACGCATCTCCGACCAGACATCCGATTCCGTCTTCCGGGCTACATCTGCCATCGTACGGATCGTCTGGGACGCACAGGGGGCGGAACTGCGATCCTGGTGAGGCAAAATGTGGTCCACCAGCCCATCCAGCTCCCACCTCTACAAACCCTAGAGGCCACGACCATTAGTATGCACCTTGGTGGTTTAGAGGTCTTGGTAGTCTCTGTGTATCATCCACCAAACCGAGTTTGTATCCAACGACTATCTATCCATCCTAGCCCTATATCCCTGTGCTATCATGGCCGGCGATTTCAATGCTAAACATCAACGTTGGCATTGCGGCCGTCGGGCGGATGCAAGAGGCAATGAAATCATTCGCCTTATAGATGCGGACCCTCAACTTCAAGTACAGGGTCCCTGGCAACCCACTCATTACCCGCAAGGAGGAGGACTGCCCTCAGTCATAGACTTCGCAATCACAAAACATCTACCATACCATCTCACACTCACATCATTAAATGCATTACATTCAGATCACAATCCAGTGTTGACAGAGATCAACACAAGGGTTGCCAGTAGTAGTAGTAGTAGTAGTAGTAGTAGTAGTAGTAGTAGTAGTAGTAGTAGAGTTTCGGGGCGCACAACTGCTTGGGTTATTAGCGCCCTAACAACACTAAAAGCTTAAAAGTAACAGGCATGTAGCCTGTGGGTGCAATGGGAAAAGAGTAGAACCATAATTAAAAACAGTGCCAGTAACGGTAAGAATAAACACCACATTGGCAAACGGCTAAAGTGCAAAAGGTGTCAGAACAGTAAGTTATATACGGCGACCGAAGCCACTTAGTTGAATAAATCGTAATAGTTTCTCTACGGCGCCTGGAGTGTCAGCTAGGATATCGGGTGGTGATGGTGTGTATAGGGGCGCTCAACTACGGCGGTCATCAGCGCCCTTTAAAAAACAAGTCATGGCAAAAGCCAGATATAAAGATTTCTAAAAATATATATTATTATCTATAAACCTGTTAAAACTGCACACACACATATATATATACTAAAAAAAAGATACTTGAGGTTAAATTCTAAAATCCACAGCTGAAACAAATGCTAAAACTTTGCCCACTGCCGTTTCGTCATCCGCGAGGATATCCGCCAAGCTGGCCGGCAGCTGGAGAGACCTGCGGAGACGTGCCAAGCTATAACAATCTAAAAGCAAGTGACGGACAGTCAGGTCACCACTGCACAGTGGGCAAACGGGAACTGGGGTTCTATTCAATAAAAAGCTGTGGCTAAAATAACAATGCCCAATGCGCAACCGAGCCAAAGTCACCTCCTCGCGACGAGATGACCGACAGGAGGTAACCCAGGGAATCGGAAGTTCCTTAATAGATCTAAGTTTATTATTGCGGAGAGCCGACCACTCTTCCTGCCAGCAGGTTAGCACAGCTCTCCGTAATACCGCCCTAAAATCTTCCGATGTTACACATGGTAGTCGAACCCTGGGCTTCATGGTAGCCGTCTTGGCTGCCGAATCCGCCATTTCATTCCCCCGCAAGCCTACGTGACCAGGAATCCATGCACACACCACGCTCACGCCAGAAGCGTGTAAAACGTGGAGGGCATCCTGTATCCGCTGCACAATAGGGTGGTAGTTGTACAGCTGCCGTAGGCTTTGAAGTGCACTGAGGGAATCGCTCAGGATTAAGCAGTTCCCCAACTTTCGTCGACGTACGTGTAAAATGGCCCGGTATATTGCATAGAGCTCTGCGGTAAAAATGGAAGTGCTAGTGTGGAATCCGAATGTATAGGGTTCGGTTCCACACACGTAAGCACAACCAACGCCATCTGAATTCTTGGCCCCGTCGGTGTAAATTTTAATATGGTCCTGATATCGCGATAAAAACTCTAAAAAGCAAGTGCGGATACTGGACATAGACATGGTAGATTTATCGTGTGTGGTCATGCCCAGATCAACGTGGGGCGCTCTGCACAACCAAGGAGGGTATGTCCTCTCCCCCCTAGGATACATCTTAGGCAGTTCGCTATTAAGACGTCTAAGGAGCTCCCGGAAACGAAAACCAGGTGGCTTTGGTTTTATAGAAGTGTTCCTATAACGCACGTCCATGAAGGTGTTGAAGAACGGCGTAAACGTTGGATGTGTGGGCATGCAATTAAGTCCACAGCCATAATTTGCTAATAGCATGTTGCGCCTGTACTGCAGAGGAGGTTCTGCAGACTCAGCATACAGGCTTATAACTCGGCTCGTTGGAAATGCCCCAACTGCTATTCGTATGCCACAATTATGGACTGTGTCTAACCTCTTCAGCACATATGGTCGTGCTGAGCCATAAACGATACTACCATAATCTAATTTGGAACGGATGAGTGTCCGGTACAGTCGCAATAACACTGTACGATCCGCTCCCCACGATTTCCCACTTAGTACCCGCAAGATATTTAAAGATCGGTCACATCGTGCTTTCAGTTGTGCTATATGCGACGACCAACTAAGTTTTCTATCAAATATCAATCCAAGGAACCTCGTCTCATCTGCAAACGGTAGTAGATCAGCGCCTAGCCGGAGCCTTGGAGGTAGTCGACTCTGCTGACGCCAGAAGTTCACACAGATGGTTTTCTCAGCAGAAAATCGGAAGCCGTTCTGTAAACTCCAAACCTTAAGGTTGTCCAAGGTGGTTTGAAGACGGCGCTCTATAAACGAAGTGCGCTGAGATGTACAGTAGACGGCAAAGTCATCTACGAATAGGCATGACGAGACCCCCGGAGGTACACATTTCGAGATAGAATTAATCGCAATAGCAAACAATGTAACACTTAGCACCGATCCCTGTGGTACACCGTTCTCTTGAACGACAAGGTTCGAAAGAACCGAGCCAACCCTTACTCGGAATACGCGGTCTTTCAAGAATTCCTGAAGGAAGAGTGGTAGGCGTCCACGTATATTCCAGGTGTGCAGAGTACGTAGCAACCCTGCACGCCAACACGTATCATAAGCCTTTTCGAGATCAAAAAATATTCCGACTGTTTGACAATTTTTAAGAAAGCCGTTCATAATCTGTGTCGACATGGACACAAGATGATCCACTGTTGAACGGCGTCGTCGAAAACCGCACTGGATGTTATTCAGTAGGTTGTGCGTTTCCAGCCACCATACCAACCGCCCATTTATCATGCGTTCCATCACCTTGCAGACGCAACTGGTGAGGGAAATAGGACGGTAGCTAGAAGGGAGGTGACGGTCCTTGCCAGCTTTCAAGATCGGTATAATGGTGGCTTCTCGCCACTTGTCCGGAAACGTGACATCAACCCAAACACGGTTATAGACCTCGAGCAGGTATGCCTTACCTTCAGGTGAGAGATGTTGTAACATTTGAACGTGGATTCCGTCCGGTCCTGGCGCTGTCAGTCGCGATGATGAAAGAGCGTGTTCTAACTCCGCCAAGGTGAAGAGGCGGTTATAATCTTCAAGGTTTCTGGAACTAAACACGAAACCTTGAGATTCCACCTGAGTCTTAATTGAGATAAACTCAGGAGCATAATTACTTGAGCTAGACACCTGAGCGAAAGCACAGCCGAAGGTGTTAGCCACGACAAACGGATCAACAACAACTCCTGCAGGTGTTTTCAGACCAGCGATTGGCAAGTGGGTTGATTTTCCGACCACGCGCCTTAACCTATCCCATACAACAGATGATGGTGTCCATCTGTTAAAAGATGAGACAAAGTTGTTCCATGAGATCTTTTTGCTATCCTTAATTATTTGCCTAGACTGTGCACGCGCTTTCTTGTAGTCAATTAGATTACTTTGGGTAGGGTGTCGTTGAAATACCCGTAGAGCACGTCTACGAGCACGAATAGCATTCCGGCAGTCGTTGTTCCACCACGGGACAGGAAGTCGACCAGGTCGGGTGGCCGAACGTGGAATAGACTCTTCTGCAGCGGAAAGAATTGTCTCTGTGAGATGATCGACTAGATCATTCACAGAATCGTGCTCATTGTAATCAAAGACAGCCAACTGGGTGTAAAGGTTCCAGTTGGCACGA
Organism: Mantis religiosa; assembly: GCA_030765055.1. Lineage (NCBI taxonomy): Eukaryota > Metazoa > Arthropoda > Insecta > Mantodea > Mantidae > Mantis > Mantis religiosa. Next base: position 9,046,807 of record JAUKNK010000016.1, read on the forward strand.
TCAAAGCGCCATCTAGGGTTACGTGAGGTAGACACATCGTGTGCTAAGAGACTAAGAAGACATGGGAAGTGGTCGCTGGAATGTAAATCAGAGATGACATTCCACTGCAATGAAACTGCTAACTGGGATGAACATACTGCCAAATCGATGTGCGAATAGGTGTTATAAGCGTCTGAGAGGAACGTTGGCTCTCCGGAATTCAGGAGAACCAAGTTATTGCTCTCCAAGAATTTTGCAATGAGGTGGCCTCTCGAACATGCCCGAGTTGAACCCCATAGCGGGTGATGGGCATTAAGGTCTCCAACTATTAGAAATGGTGTTGAAAGTTGGGAAACCAGATCTTCAAGGTCAATTAACGAGAGGTCATCTGATGGCGGGAGATATACATTGCAAATGCAAAATTCGATGGTTGGCAGCTTAATCCTTACAGCTACAGATTGTATATCAGATTGCAGCTGTACCGGGTCTACAAATATGTCATCCCTGAGGAGCATCATAGTGCCCCCGTGAGCAGGAATGCCCTCTTCTGTGTGAATATCACACCGCAGTGGTGTGTAGCGTCGAATTTTAAACTTGTCTTGCGGTCGTAGCTTAGTCTCTTGTAAGCATACCACTAAGGGGTTATGCTTACTGAGCAAAAGCTCCAATTCTGGTCGATGTGCTCTTAAACCCCGCAAGTTCCATTGGAGGATAGCCATTGGAACTATGGAGATAGGTTGTAATAGGTCTTCTACATTAAGAGGACTTTAACGGTGGCCGAATCAGCTTACCCTTTTTCTTCGGTGTAGGGCTAACACCTGTTTCCTTTTCATCGGGTTTGTCCTGGCGCTTTTTCATTGCCGTTCTTGCAGTGTGGTCCGTGTCTTCCTGGTCCATTTCTTCCTCGGATGAGGCCCCTTTTCCTATAGAAAACTTAGGTTCAAGGACCTCAAACCGGTTGGACACAGAGATCGACGATGATGACAGTTGTCGATCCGTGTCTTCACCAGAGGACCCCTCAGAAGATGAACTTCTAGATGCCCTAGAACTTTTTTTCTTGCCGGTCTCTTTGTTAGTAACTTTAAGAAAGTCTGATTTTGTGTAAGCGGTCTTAAACTTTTTAGGCAGTGCATCGTACACTATATTGGGCTGGACTTTCGATGAGGTTGACGGCTTTGGTGATGTCGGTGCGGACTTCTCCCTCGGCGATTTAGGTGAGAGAGGAGCCGGCCCGGATTGCTTGGTAGGCTTTCGAGCTGGTGTGGCAGTAAGGACCTTGTCTGTTATACTAGCCTCACAATCGCTGGTCTGAGTTGCGATTTCTTTCCTCGGTGCCACCTTAGCAGCTACGGAGCTGTAGGTACCGGACTTTGGCACCGAGGGTAGACGAGTACGTAGGACTTTACGGGCATCCGAGAAAGATAACTTCTCCCTTACTCGGATCTCCTGTATCGCCTTTTCCTCTAGGAATCGTGGGCACTCTCTGTGGCTGGATGGATGTTCAGCAGCACAGTTGACACATTTTGCCGGGGATGTGCAGGCATCCTCGTGCTTAGGCAGACCACACTGCACGCATGTTGGCACACCGCTACAAAAATCACTCGTATGACCGAAGCGCTGACATTTAAAGCACCTGAGTGGGTTTGGTATATATGGCCTAACCTCTATGGACTCATACCCTGCCCTAAGCCTTTGCGGGAGATCTACCCGATCAAAGGTCAGGAACAAGGTACGGGTAGGCACTAATTCCCCTTGCTCTCTACGTTGCACCCGGTATACTGCAGTGACACCCTGGTCTTGTAGGTTCTCCTTTATTTCTTCATTTGACATCCCGTCCAACGCACGAGTGGTGACGACCCCGCGGGAGGAGTTTAGGGTCTTGTGCACCGCAATTGTGACGGGATAGCTGCCCAATAACGTGGCTTTTATTAATGTTGCCGCCTGGGAAGTCGTGTGTGCTTCCACAAGGAGCGTGCCGTTTCTGGAGCGCGTACAGGACTTGACTGGACCGGCAATCTTATCTAATCCCTTCTGGATTATAAAAGGGTTCACTGTCAAAAAGTTCTTACCTTCCTCCTTTCTTGTTACAACTAAGTAGCGAGGACCAAAAGACTCGTCTACTTCCTTTCCAGCTTGGTTAAATGATTTATTATTAGTATTGTTATTATTGTTTTTAAGGTTTACCATGAAAGTTGGCGTAAGATTCATCCCCCAGTGCTCCCCACCCACCACGGAGCCCAACAAGGGGTCATCCCACTGGGATGACAGGGCTACACAGGAGATATAGCGAGCTCGCCGTCCCACTCACCCTGGAGTTCGGTACAATACCTAATCCTGGCCGATTGATTAGGGGTGGGTTAGTCCCTAACCTCCCGTTTAGGCGAAGCAGAAGCCAAAGTAGTGTATTAGTAATGCGTACCCTCCCCGAATTCAGAAAAATACTGTTACGAGCTCAGATACGCATCCCTCAACCACCAGGACTAACCTTTCCACCGACACGGGTCTCCACGCACGGCCTACACGTGGGTGGGCCTGTTGACCGTCTCCCTCAACCACGAAGAGGAGCCCACACGAGGGAGACTGTTGGCTCGGGACCCCGGGTTCGCCAAGCCCGTACCTACCGAAGTAGGCCCCTGGGGGGAGCTAGGATATCGGTCATTGTCGCTGGTAGGTCCAAAGACGCACGTATGGGGGCTAAAAACTGGCACTTTGTTAAGATATGTCGCACCGTTAGTGACTCGCTGCAACGAGGGCAAACAGGTGCAGGTTCTGACTGTAATAAATGAGTGTGACTAAAACGGCAGTGCCCGATACGTAGTCTAGCTAAAGTGACTTCGTCCCGACGGCAGCCACGGGAGGAAGTCTGCCAGGTAACAGGTAGCGGTTTTACCTCCCAAAGTTTGTTGCGCGTAACAGCGTGCCAAGATGTCTGCCAGCGGGAAGTGTGAAGACTCCGTAAAATCGCACTAAAATCATCAGAGGGGATTTGGGAGCTGCTGCATCTACCACATGAAACTGCAGCCTTCGCAGCGATATCAGCGTCTTCGTTACCTGATAGGCCTACATGTCCAGGGACCCACACGAAAGACACCCTAATACTAGCATTAGCGAGCATGTAAAGGCGATCTTGGGCACGCTGTACAAGAGGGTGGTAGGTGTACAGCGACTTGAGGCTTTGGAGGGCGCTTAGGGAATCGGAGCAGATCACCCAGCGCTGCAAACCTTGCCGATGAATATACAGAAGGGCTTGGTAAATAGCAAACAGCTCAGCGGTAAAACTCGAGCACTGCGATAAAAGGCGAAATTTGAAACTGCGGCTACCGTGAATAAAAGCACATCCCACGCCTTGGTTGTCCTTCGAGCCATCCGTGTATATAAAATTACAAGGGCCATAGTGAGCCTTTAGTTCTAAAAAGGACAGGCGAATAGTCGAACGAGGGGTCGTTGATTTCGGCATGGCCGTTAGCCTCTGATCGACGGAAATCTCCGAGCGGAGCCAGGGGGGAAAGAGGGATTCTCCCCGCTGAAACACGGACGGCAAAGTGATGTTCAAGAGTCGCAGAAGTAGGCGAAACCGAACGCCAGGAGGGAGCAACGCCAGGGGGCGCGTCGAGTACTGACGATCCAATGAGGCGTTAAAAAAGGGTTTAAAAGAAGGATGTTCCGGCATACTTAAGAGTTTGCAAGCGTAAATGCACAAAAGAACATCGCGTCGATAGGAAAGCGGTGGTTCGGCGGCTTCCGCACACAAGCTCACTGCTGGGCTAGTGGGAAAAGCGCCAGTACTCAACCTGATTCCACGGTGGTGGATGGGATCGAGGCGACCTAGAACCGACGGACGAGCCGACGAATACACGACGCATCCGTAGTCAAGTTTAGATCGGACTAGGCAACGGTAGAGTTGTAAAAGTACAGTCCGATTTGCACCCCAGGATGTGCTACTTAAAACGCGTATGATATTAAGAGAACGGTCACACCGAGCCCTTAAATGCATAATATGAGACGACCAGCTGAGCTTTCTGTCGAAGATCAATCCCAAAAATTTCGCCTCGTCCGCAAAAGGAAGAACAGCAGGGCCGAGATGTAGAGAAGGCGAATGAAACGCTTTCCGGCGCCAGAAGTTGACACAGACTGTTTTCTCGGCGGAAAACTTAAAGCCGTTTTGGATACTCCAAGTGTAGAGGCGATCTAGGCAACCATGGAGGCGGCGTTCTAGCAAACAAGTTCGCCGAGAGCTGCAATAAATTGCAAAGTCGTCAACAAATAAAGAGGCCGATATGCCCGGTGGGACACACTCTACAATGGGATTGATAGCAATGGCAAACAGTGTGACACTAAGCACCGATCCTTGCGGTACTCCGTTCTCTTGGATAAAAACACGGGATAAAACTGAACCTACGCGCACGCGAAAGACTCTTTTCCTCATGAACTCTCGAATAAAGAGGGGTAGACGGCCTCGGATACCCCAACTGTGTAGTGTACGAAGAATGCCATACCTCCAACATGTGTCGTATGCTTTGGCGAGATCAAAAAAGACGGCAACCGTTTGATTCCTCCGCAAAAAATTTTCCATAATATGTGTTGATAGGGAGACAAGGTGATCAGTCGTAGAACGAAAGCGTCGAGAGCCGCATTGGACGTTGGACAACAAATGTTGGGATTCCAGCCACCATGTCAATCGCCCGTGTATCATGCGCTCCATCACCTTGCAGATGACGCTGGTGAGGGAGATCGGGCGATAACTGGAAGGTAGATGGGGGTCCTTTCCAGGCTTTAAAATGGGGACTATGGTGGCCTCGCGCCAGGCGGATGGAAATGTGGCAGTACGCCAGATACGGTTGTACACGCTTAGAAGGAACCTTCTACCATGGGAGGTAAGGTATTGGAGCATCAGAAGGTGTATACCATCTGGGCCAGGTGCAGAGGGCCTGGAAGAAGCCAGGGCCCTTTCTAGCTCGGTCTCGGAGAAATCCGTATTGTAAAATTCCGTGTTAGATGAGGAAAATGAGAGCTCATGGGATTCCACCCGGTCTTTCGTAGCTAAGAATGCTGCATGATAGTGGGAGGAACTGGAAACGTCAGCGAAGGCAGTGCCCAAGGCGTCAGCAACGGCTCCGGGGATAACGACAGTGTCGTTATTCAGCCTGAGGCCGGGAATCGTGAGCCTGGAAGCTTTGCCGGCGACGCGGCGAAGCCGATCCCATACAATAGAAGATGGTGTGAAGGGATTAAATGACTCGACAAAGCGCTTCCAAGAGGCCCGTTTACTGTCCATAATGATGTGACGAGCTCGGGCACGCAGTCGTTTATAGGTAACCAGATTTTCAAGAGTAGGGTGGCGCCGAAATACTCGAAGTGCCTTCCTCCGTGCCTGGATGGCCGCCCGGCAGTCATCGGTCCACCAAGGGACTGGCAGGCGTTTCGGATGGGATGACGACCTGGGTATCGCTTGTTCGGCAGCAGAAGTGATGACGGAAGTAAGGTGATCCACCATGTCGTCGACGTTGTTAAAGAGGCGGTCTTCGAAGATCGCCAAGTTTGAGTAAAGGAGCCACTGAGCTCTGTGGAATTGCCAGTGGGGTACACGTGACGATGGAACATTGTGTGAAAGCAGGCGTATAACACACGGAAAATGATCGCTGCCAAAGCTGTCAGAGAGGACGTTCCACTGTAGGCGATGTGTAAGCTGTTGGGAGCAAACAGCTAGGTCGAGGTGAGAGAAACTGCCGCTGGAATCGGAGAGAAAGGTTGGTTGGCCGGTGTTTAGAACGGAAAGATTGTACTGGGAAAAAAATTCAACGAGGTCGTTCCCCCTTGCGCTAGCCCGTGGAGATCCCCATAGGGGGTGGTGGGCATTAAAGTCTCCCAACAGAAGATAAGGCGTCGGGAGCTGCGCTATTAAAGCTGCGAGATCAGCAAGAGGGAGAGGAGATGAAGGTGGAAAATAAACAGAACGAAGTGTAAACGAAAAACCAGGAAAGCGGACGATGGCAGCAACAGCTTGCAGGTGAGTGGTGAGCCGAACAGCTTGATAATAGATGTTGTCACAAACGAGCATCATAACACCACCATGTGCAGGAGAACCAGGTTCCGGTGGGAGATCGAATCGCACCGGCACGTACCCGGGAAAGGTGAAAGTATCCCGGCGCTGGAGCTTTGTTTCCTGCAAACACAAAATACGAGGGGACAGCGACGTCGTGAGGAGCTGTAATTCGGCCTTATGTGCACGAATGCCACGTATATTCCACTGGACAATCGACATTAGGAGGTAAAGAAGAGGTTGGTTGAGTACTTTACTTGACCACAGGCTGCCGTTTCAATTTGCCTTTTTGTGTGCGCGTGGGACTGGGACTTTTGGGAGGGGTAGGATCTTCCTCCATAGGCTCCGCTTCAAGAGGAGGCTCGGAGTCACCGGAAACCGAACTCAGGGCGTCGAACCGGTTACCGGTGGCCACGGCCGTTGGCGAGACTCGTGGAGTTCGGTTACGCCCTCTGCCATCTTGAGACTTGGATCTCCGAGGTGGTGAAGTAGAGGAGGCTTTTGAAGCAGTCGGTTTACTGGCAGAAGTAGCAGGACTTTTTAAAAAGTCGGAGCGTTTTGGCTCGGTTTTAAACTTTCGAGGTTCGGTGCTGAGCGGAGGTCTCTTAGGGCTGCGTGATCCAGAAGGTTGTACAGGAACTTTAGCCGGGACGGCAACGGAGGAATCGGAGGATGTTTGGGTGCCAATATCCCGCTTGGGTACTGGAGCTGAAACCACAGAGCTAAATGTGCCAAATTTTAAAAGAGAAGGTTGGCGAGCAAGATGGCGTTTGCGGGCCTCAGTGAAAGAGAGGCGTTCTTTCACCCGCAGCTCCTGAATGGCCTTCTCATCCATATAACGTGGACAGTTGCTGGAAGATGCTGGATGGCTACCGCGACAATTGACACAGCACGGAGGATTTGGACAAGCTCCGTCATGTGCGTCTTGACCGCACACGGCGCAAATAGATTGTGTTAACTTGCAAGATAACTTAGTGTGGCCAAATCGTTGACATTGAAAACAACGCAGAGGACGTGGTATATAGGGCCGAACGTTGATGACCTCGTAGCCTGCCTTAATCTTCGCCGGGAGATCGAGCCGATCGAAGGTAAGGAAGAGCGTACGAGTGGGCACTGGAACACCATCACGCATTGTTTTTACTCGATATACGGCGGTCACGCCCTGGTTGGAGAGGTAGCCTTGGATTTCTTCCTCCTGCATGCCATCTAGAAGCTGTGATGTAATGACGCCTTTACAAGAGTTCAGGCTTCGGTGCTTCTCAACTCGGATGGAATATCCGTGGAGGAGTTTTGCCTTCAGCAGTCTGTCGAACTGTAGTGTAGAGTACGTTTCAACGAGCAAGGAACCATTTCTGAGACGGGTACAAGACTTAACTGGACCGGCTAGTTTATCAAGTCCCAACTGTATAACAAAGGGATTCACTGTGAGAAATGTCTGAGCCTCCTCCAAACGATTTATCACTAGGTAACGAGCACCTGATGCTTCGTGTACCTCTTTTACTTCATTTGCCTGTCGTTTTCTTTTGGGTGTAAGTGTTGCCATAGAAGACGTTATTTTAGTTCATCCCCCAATGCTCCCCACCCACCACGGAGCCCAACAAGGGGTCATCCCACTGGGATGACAGGGCTACATAGGGGATATAGCGGGCTCGCCGTCCCACTCACCCTGGAGTTCAGTGTAACACCTTGTCCTGGCCGATTGATTAGGGGTGGGTTAGTCCCTAACCTCCCGTTTAGCTGAAGCAGTAGCCAAAGTGGTATATTGGTGATGCGCACCCTTCCCGAATTCAGAAAAACACTGTTACGAGCTCGGATACGCATCCCTCAACCACCAGGACAAACATTTCCACCGACACGGGTCTCCACGCACGGCCTACACGTGGGTGGGCCTGTTGACCGTCTCCCTCAACCACGAAGAGGAGCCCACACGAGGGAGACTGTTGGCTCGGGACCCCGGGATCGCCAATACCCGTACCTACCGTAGTAGGCCCCTGGGGGGGGGGGTTGCCAGTCACGACATCTCGCTTCAAACGCGAGAGGTTGATTGGGAAGGCGTCAGGAACTGCCTCCGCACTTCCATCCCGCCAAATCCCAAAATCACAAATATCCCAACCCTGGATAACGCCGTCTCATCCTTCACATCCATCGTGAAGCGCACCACCTTTAGTTTGACAGTCCATGCTCCGGCTCCTCTTCATCCTGATGTCCTCCCTTTGGACATCCTTCTAATCCGGCGATCCTGGGCAGCACGGAGATTATACCACCGTCACCGCACGCCACATAATCGAGCGCTCCTAAGACGTTTACGTCGAGAGGTCAATGTCCGTCTGCGCGAGCACATGGTGCAAGCGTGGGAGGACAAAATGGCCAGGTTGCGCGTCGAGGATGGCGACCTGTGGAGGATAGCCAAAGCCCTCAGAAAACACAGAGGTCAGTACACCTCTCCCATTCATGGCACCCAGGGCCTGGCCTATGAACCCCAAGCCAAAGCCAATGCTTTCGCTATCTTGAGCGTACTATGTGTCCGAGAGATGACCCCCAGGACGATAACTTTTCTGAACGCGTCCGTCGGGAGGTGCGTCGTTTCTTACGTCACCCTCCTGAGGATGCGGAGAGACTCCCTACCATCCGTCCTAGTGAAGTCCAAGGCGTACTCCAACGTTTCAAACCAAAGAAGGCGGCGGGGCCGGACGGGCTGACTCCCCTAATGCTCCGCCATCTTCCCTTCAATGCGATTCTCTTCCTGACTAGGATTTTCAATATGTGCCTCGCCCTTGGGTACTTTCCACGAGAGTGGAGAGAGGCCCGGGTGATTTGCATATTGAAACCTGGGAAGAATCCGGTACACCCATCCAGCTACAGGTCCATTAGCCTCCTCTCCACCCTTTCGAAAGTTCTCGAGAGGCTAATCCTTGCTCGCTTGTCCCCAATATTGGTAGATATTCAAGCCATTCCTGACCACCAATTTGGTTTTCGTCCGGGGCACTCGACAGTTAAGCAGTTGCTGCGTGTGGTGGAGACCGCCGCCCTGGGCTTCCAGGAAGGCGCCTTCACGGCCGCAGTTTCGTTGGATGTCGAGAAGGCCTTCTCTACGACATGGCATGCCGGACTCCTACACAAAATGATCCATCTGGGGCTCCCAACACAAGTGATCAACATTCTACACAGCTTCTTGCGACATCGCACATTTAAAGTCTCAGTCGCGGGGAAAACATCAACACTAAGGCCAATGAGAGGCGGAGTCCCCGAAGGCTCTGTGCTATCCCCCACCCTCTTCAACGTCTTTATGGCAGATTTCCTCACAGAACCACGAGTCGAAATGGCACAATACGCTGACGACGTGTTTCTGTTCTGCAAGGACAAACACATTCTCAGAGCCTTCAACCCCATTCAAAGACATCTCCGCCTAACACAACAGTGGTGCCGGCGTTGGCGGATGTCCGTTGATCCGGACAAAAGCCACGCCATACTTTTTACAAAGCGCCACACCCCCGCAGACTGCCCCAACTTCAGCTACCGAGGTCGAAGGATAGAGTGGTCTAACTCTGTCCAGTACCTTGGTGTCAACTTGGATAGAGGTTTAACTTTTCGCCGGCACATCAGGGACCTTTCGGCAAAGGTACAGGGAGCAATTGCTTCCCTGTACCCCATGCTGGGGTCTACCTCGATGCCAGTCCGCATGAAGTTGTACCTCTTCCGAGCGCTGGTAATCCCGGTGATGCTATATGCCTGCGAGATCTGGGGCATGGAAGCAGACAGCTGTTTAGCATGGCTTCAACGTGCACAGAATAAAGGACTGCGGTCTATTTATTCTGTGGGACGTTATTTCCCTACCAGGCTGCTCCACGAAGCATCGGGTCTTCCATACGTGGAGGATGAAATTAGGCGCCGGGCTTCAAAATTATACGCAAGTTTACCATCTCACAGAAGCGCCCTTGTCAGATCACTGGGAAATTATGACCCCACTAGACGCCGATCTAGACTGCATCGGGTCCCCCGTATGGCATGCGGGCACCCTAGATAACACAGGAGCTGAACCTATCAGCAGCTAGAGCTGAGCTCCTCATAATTCTTCCAAGCTGTTTGGCATCTAAATTTCCCCCAACTAAATTTACAAAATATTTAAAACAAAACAAAATGGGTGCTAAGTACTGCATCCTCTCTTTCAACCCGAAGGTACCTTTGGTAACCTCCAAATTAACTTCCAATCAAAAACCTACATCACCTTCATCCTACATCTTTCAATAAAAATCCTACCTGCGGTAAAACCCTTAATGGGTGGGCACGCAGCAAAAACCTTCTGGCTGTATACAGCCAGCCAGCACGAGCGAGCGAGCAAAACCTAGCACTAAGAAAAATTATCCGTCCCCCACTATTAACAAACAATATCACCCTCCACCAAGAATGTAACATCCCTACCATCGACTCAGCAATAGAAAAAAGAACCAGGTCGGTATGGACAAAAATACACCACCACAACAGCCCATTAATTAACATCGGTGGCGGCGAACCTAAACACCGAAAACAAAATAAAAAAGTTCTAACGGCTCAGCCGCCACACCTGAACATCCCTATACCGACCAGCCCAAGGCAGCACATATATGGAGAGGTCGCCCAAAAGATCACCTGACCCGCACAGGAAAACCGCGGGAACCGTGTATATCTGTACATAGTGGTTTACATGTGTGTTTATGTATGGCTGAGAAAGGAACGTGCTGGCCGCCACCTGCGTATGTATGTGTGTGTGCGTGCAGTTAGTGTACAGTGTATACAGTGAAAAAAAGTGTTGAAAAACAGAAAGCTAAATAAAACAAACTAATGATAAAAGCTGTTCTCGGTGATGATGATGATGTGTATAGGGGCGCTCAACTACGGCGGTCATCAGCGCCCTTTAAAAAACAAGTCATGGCAAAAGCCAGATATAAAGATTTCTAAAAATATATATTATTATCTATAAACCTGTTAAAACTGCACACATATATATACTAAAAAAACAACAAAAAAAGATACTTGAGGTTAAATTCTAAAATCCACAGCTGAAGCAAATGCTAAAACTTTGCCCACTGCCGTTTCGTCATCCGCGAGGATATCCGCCAAGCTGGCCGGCAGCTGGAGAGACCTGCGGAGACGTGCCATGCTATAACAATCTAAAAGCAAGTGACGGACAGTCAGGTCACCACTGCACAGTGGGCAAACGGGAACTGGGGTTCTATTCAATAAAAAGCTGTGGCTAAAATAACAATGCCCAATGCGCAACCGAGCCAAAGTCACCTCCTCGCGACGAGATGACCGACAGGAGGTAACCCAGGGAATCGGAAGTTCCTTAATAGATCTCAGTTTATTATTGCGGAGAGCGGACCACTCTTCCTGCCAGCAGGTTAGCACAGCTCTCCGTAATACCGCCCTAAAATCTTCCGATGTCACACATGGTAGTCGAACCCTGGGCTTCATGGTAGCCGTCTTGGCTGCCGAATCCGCCATTTCATTCCCCCGCAAGCCTACGTGACCAGGCATCCATGCACACACCACGCTCACGCCAGAAGCGTGTAAAACGTGGAGGGCATCCTGTATCCGCTGCACAATAGGGTGGTAGTTGTACAGCTGCCGTAGGCTTTGAAGTGCACTGAGGGAATCACTAAGGATTAAGCAGTTCCCCAACTTTCGTCGACGTACGTGCAAAATGGCCCGGTATATTGCATAGAGCTCTGCGGTAAAAATGGAAGTGCTAGTGTGGAATCCGAATGTATAGGGTTCGGTTCCACACACGTAAGCACAACCAACACCATCTGAATTCTTGGACCCGTCGGTGTAAATTTTAATATGGTCCTGATATCGCGATAAAAACTCTAGAAAGCAAGTGCGGATACTAGATATAGACATGGTAGATTTATCGTGTGTGGTCATGCCCAGATCAACGTGGGACGCTCTGCACAACCAAGGAGGGTATGTCCTCTCCCCCCTAGGATACATCTTAGGCAGTTCGCTATTAAGACGTCTAAGGAGCTCCCGGAAACGAAAACCAGGTGGCTTTGGTTTTATAGAAGTGTTCCTATAACGCACGTCCATGAAGGTGTTAAAGAACGGCGTAAACGTTGGATGTGTGGGCATGCAATTAAGTCCACAGCCATAATTTGCTAATAGCATGTTGCGCCTGTACTGCAGAGGAGGTTCTGCAGACTCAGCATACAGGCTTATGATTCGGCTCGTTGGAAATGCCCCAACTGCTATACGTATGCCACAATTATGGACTGTGTCTAATCTCTTCAGCACTGATGGTCGTGCTGAGCCATAAACGATACTACCATAATCTAATTTGGAACGGATGACTGTGCGATACAGTCGCAATAACACTGTACGATCCGCTCCCCACGATTTTCCACTTAGTACCCGCAAGATATTTAAAGATCGGTCACATCGTGCTTTCAGTTGTGCTATATGCGACGACCAAATAAGTTTTCTATCAAATATCAATCCAAGGAACCTCGTCTCATCTGCAAATGGTAGTAGATCAGCGCCTAGCCGGAGCCTTGGAGGTAGTCGACTCCGCTGACGCCAGAAGTTAACACAGATGGTTTTCTCAGCAGAGAATCGGAAGCCGTTCTTTAAACTCCAAACCTTAAGGTTGTCCAACGTGGTCTGGAGACGGCGCTCTATAAACGATGTGCGCTGAGATGTGCAGTAGACGGCAAAGTCGTCTGCAAATAGGCATGACGAGACCCCCGGAGGTACACATTTCGAGATAGAATTAATCGCAATAGCAAACAACGTAACACTTAGCACCGATCCCTGTGGTACACCGTTCTCTTGAACGAAAAGGTTCGAAAGAACCGAGCCAACCCTTACTCGGAAAACGCGGTCCTTCAAGAATTCCTGAAGGAAGAGTGGTAGGCGTCCACGTATATTCCAGGCGTGCAGAGTGCGTAGCAACCCTGCACGCCAACACGTACCATAGGCCTTTTCGAGGTCAAAAAATATTCCGACTGTTTGACAGTTTTTAAGAAATCCGTTCATAATCTGTGTTGACATGGACACAAGATGATCCACTGTTGAACGGCGTCGTCGAAAACCGCACTGGATATTATTCAGTAGGTTGTGCGTTTCCAGCCACCATACCAACCGCCCATTTATCATGCGTTCCATCACCTTGCAGACGCAACTGGTGAGGGAAATAGGACGGTAGCTAGAAGGGAGGTGGCGGTCCTTGCCAGCTTTCAAGATACGTATAATGGTAGCTTCTCGCCACATGTCCGGAAACGTGGCATCAACCCAAACACGGTTATAGACCTCGAGCAGGTATGCTTTACCTTCAGGTGAGAGATGTAACATTTGAACGTGGATTCCGTCCGGTCCTGGTGCTGTCAGTCGCGATGATGAAAGAGCGTGTTCTAACTCCGCCAAGGTGAAGAGGCGGTTATAATCTTCAAGGTTTCTGGAACTAAACACGAAACCTTGATGATGATGATGTGTATAGGGGCGCTCAACTACGGCGGTCATCAGCGCCCTTTAAAAAAATAAGTCATGGCAAAAGCCAGATATAAACATTTCTAAAAATATATTTTATCTATAAATCCATTAAAACTGCACACACATATATATATATATTTAAAAAAAAGGAAAAAAGAATACTTGAGGTTAAAATCTAAAATCCACAGCTGAAACAAACGCTAAAACTTTGCTCACCGCCGTTTCGTCATCCGCGAGGATCTCCGCCAAGCTGGCCGGCAGCTGGAGAGACCTGCGGAGACGTGCCAAGCTAAAACAATCTAAAAGCAAGTGCCGGACAGTCAGTTCAGCACTGCACAGTGGGCAAACGGGAACGGGAGTCCTATTCAATAAAAAGCTGTGGCTAAAATAACAATGCCCAATGCGCAACCGAGCCAAAATCACCTCCTCGCGGCGAGATGACCGACAGGAGGTCACCCAGGGAATCGGAAGTTCCTTGACTGATCTAAGTTTATTATTGCGGAGAGCGGACCACTCTTCCTGCCAGCAGGTTTGCACAGCTCTCCGCAATACGGCCCTAAAATCTTCCGATGTCACACATGGTAGACGAACCCTGGGCTTCGTGGTAGCCGTCTTGGCTGCCGAATCCGCCATTTCATTCCCCCGCAAGCCTACGTGACCAGGGATCCATGCACACACCACGCTAACGCCAGAAGCGTGTAAAACGTGGAGGGCATCCTGTATCCGCTGCACAATAGGGTGGTAGTTGTACAGCTGCCGTAGGCTTTGAAGTGCACTGAGGGAATCACTCAGGATTAAGCAGTTCCCCAACTTTCGTCGACGTACGTGTAAAATGGCCCGGTATATTGCATAGAGCTCTGCGGTAAAAATGGAAGTGCTAGTGTGGAATCCGAATGTATAGGGTTCGGTTCCACACACGTAAGCACAACCAACGCCATCTGAATTCTTGGACCCATCGGTGTAAATTTTAATATGGTCCTGATATCGCGATAAAAATTCTAAAAAGCATATGCGGATACTTGACACAGACATGGTAGATTTATCATGTGTGGTCATGCCCAGATCAACGTGGGACGCTCTGCACAACCAAGGAGGGTATGTCCTCTCCCCCCTAGGATACATCTTGGGCATTTCAGTATTAAGATGTCTAAGGAGCTCCCGGAAACGAAAACCAGGTGGCTTTGGTTTAATAGAAGTGTTCCTATAACGCACGTCCATGAAGGTGTTAAAGAACGGCGTAAACGTTGGATGTGTGGGCATGCAATTAAGTCCACAGCCATAATTTGCTAATAGCATGTTGCGCCTGTACTGCAGAGGAGGTTCTGCAGACTCAGCATACAGGCTTATAACTCGGCTCGTTGGAAATGCCCCAACTGCTATACGTATGCCACAATTATGGACTGTGTCTAATCTCTTCAGCACAGATGGTCGTGCTGAGCCATAAACGATACTACCATAATCTAATTTGGAACGGATAAGTGTGCGATACAGTCGCAAAAACACTGTACGGTCCGCTCCCCACGATTTTCCACTTAGTACCCGCAAGATATTTAAAGATCGGTCACATCGTGCTTTCAGTTGTGCTATATGCGACGACCAACTAAGTTTTCTATCAAATATCAATCCAAGGAACCTCGTCTCATCTGCAAAAGGTAGTAGATCAGCGCCTAGCCGGAGCCTTGGAGGTAGTCGACTCCGCTGACGCCAGAAGTTAACACAGATGGTTTTCTCAGCAGAGAATCGGAAGCCGTTCTTTAAACTCCAAACCTTAAGGTTGTCCAAGGTGGTTTGAAGACGGCGCTCTATAAACGAAGTGCGCTGAGATGTACAGTAGACGGCAAAGTCATCTACGAATAGGCTTGACGAGACCCCCGGAGGTACACATTTCGAGATAGAATTAATCGCAATAGCAAACAATGTAACACTTAGCACCGATCCCTGTGGTACACCGTTCTCTTGAACGAAAAGGTTCGAAAGAACCGAGCCAACCCTTACTCGGAATACGCGGTCTTTCAAGAATTCCTGAAGGAAGAGTGGTAGGCGTCCACGTATATTCCAGGTGTGCAGAGTACGTAGCAACCCTGCACGCCAACACGTATCATAAGCCTTTTCGAGGTCAAAAAATATTCCGACTGTTTGACAGTTTTTAAGAAAGCCGTTCATAATCTGTGTCGACATGGACACAAGATGATCCACTGTTGAACGGCGTCGTCGAAAACCGCACTGGATGTTATTCAGTAGGTTGTGCGTTTCCAGCCACCATACCAACCGCCCATTTATCATGCGTTCCATCACCTTGCAGACGCAACTGGTGAGGGAAATAGGACGGTAGCTAGAAGGGAGGTGACGGTCCTTGCCAGCTTTCAAGATAGGTATAATGGTGGCTTCTCGCCACTTGTCCGGAAACGTGGCATCAACCCAAACACGGTTATAGACCTCGAGCAGGTATGCCTTACCTTCAGGTGAGAGATGTTGTAACATTTGAACGTGGATTCCGTCCGGTCCTGGTGCTGTCAGTCGCGATAATGAAAGAGCGTGTTCTAACTCCGCCAAGGTGAAGAGGCGGTTATAATCTTCAAGGTTTCTGGAACTAAACACGAAACCTTGAGATTCTACCTGAGTCTTAATTGAGATAAACTCAGGAGCATAATTACTTGAGCTAGACACCTGAGCGAAAGCACAGCCGAAGGTGTTAGCCACGACAAACGGATCAACAAAAACTCCTGCAGGTGTTTTCAGACCAGCGATTGGCAAGTGGGTTGATTTTCCGGCCACGCGCCTTAACCTATCCCATACAACAGACGATGGTGTCCATCTGTTAAAAGATGAGACAAAGTTGTTCCATGAGATCTTTTTGCTATCCTTAATTATTTGCCTAGACTGTGCACGCGCTTTCTTGTACTCAATTAGATTACTTTGGGTAGGGTGTCGTTGAAATACCCGTAGAGCACGTCTACGAGCACGAATAGCATTCCGGCAGCCGTTGTTCCACCACGGGACAGGAAGTCGACCACGATGGGTGGCCGAACGTGCAATAGACTCTTCTGCAGCGGAAAGAATTGTCTCTGTGAGATGATCGACTAGATCATTCACAGAATCGTGCTCGTTGTAATCAAAGACAGCCAACTGGGTGTAAAGGTTCCAGTTGGCACGATCAAACCGCCATCTAGGGTTACGTGGGGTAGACACATCGTGTGCTAAGAGACTAAGAAGACATGGGAAGTGGTCGCTGGAATGTAAATCAGAGATGACATTCCACTGCAATGAAACTGCTAACTGGGATGAACATACTGCCAAATCGATGTGCGAATAGGTGTTATAAGCGTCTGAGAGGAACGTTGGCTCTCCGGAATTCAGGAGAACCAAGTTATTGCTCTCCAAGAATTTTGCAATGAGGTGGCCTCTCGAACATGCCCGAGTTGAACCCCATAGTGGGTGATGGGCATTAAAGTCTCCAACTATTAGAAATGGTGTTGAAAGTTGGGAAACCAGATCTTCAAGGTCAATTAACGAGAGGTCATCTGATGGCGGGAGATATACATTGCAAATGCAAAATTCGATGGTTCGCAGCTTAATCCTTACAGCTACAGATTGTATATCAGATTGCAGCTGTACCGGGTCTACAAATATGTCATCCCTGAGGAGCATCATAGTGCCCCCGTGAGCAGGAATGCCCTCTTCTGTGTCAATATCACACCGCAGTGGTGTGTAGCGTCGAATTTTAAACTTGTCTTGCGGTCGTAGCTTAGTCTCTTGTAAGCAAACCACTAAGGGGTTATGCTTACTGAGCAAAAGTTCCAGTTCTGGTCGATGTGTTCTTAAACCCCGCATGTTCCATTGGAGGATAGCCATTGGAACTATGGAGATAGGTTGTAAAAGGTGGTCTACATTAAACCGACTTTAACGGTGGTCGAATCAGCTTACCCTTTTTCTTAGGCGTAGGGCTAACACCTTTTTCTGCCGGTTTATCCTGGCGCTTTTTGGTTGCCGTTCTGGGGTCGGTATCCTCTAGGTCCATCTCTTCGGCGGATGAAGCCCCTTTCCCTAAAGAGAACTTAGGTTCGAGAGCTTCAAACTTATTGGACACAGGGATCGACGAAGATGACAGTCGTCGATCCGATTCATCACCAGAAAGCTCTTCAGAAGAGGAGCTTCGGGATGCTCTAGAGGTTTTCTTCTTCCTGGGGGTACGGGTCGAATCTTTCAGGAAATCTGTCCTTTGGTAACTGGTCTTAAATTCTTTAGGCGGCGGAGCGTATATTACAGGCTTGTCATATTTCCTTGTAGAAGTCGACGGTTTGGCTTGGGACGGGGCTGAGGTTTTAGCTTCCTTCGTCCGTTTAGGTGATGTATTTGCCGACGCTGGTGATGGAGTTGTGGACTGCCGTACTTGTGTCGGGACAAGAACCCTATCGGAGATGGTAGGCTCCCCTGCACCGCAGGTTTGCGTTGCAATTTCTTTCCTAGGAACGGGTTTAGCCAAGACAGAGCTATAAGTACCGGACCTAGGAACAGAGGGCAAGCGAGTACGCAGGAGCTTCCGGGCGTCCGAGAAGGAAACCTTCTCCTTAACCCGGATCTCCTGTATTGCCTTTTCTTCCACAAAACGTGGGCAGTCTTTGGAGCTAGATGGATGCTCCCCGGCACAGTTTATGCATTTAATGGGCGAGGAGCACTCACCCTCGTGTAAAGCCAAACCACAGTTCACGCATGCTGGAGATCCGTTACACAGTTGACTAGTGTGACCATAACGCTGACACTTGTAGCACCGCAGGGGGTTTGGTATATAGGGCCTAACCTCAATACTCTCGTATCCTGCCTTAATCTTTTGAGGAAGATCTACCCTATCAAAAGTAAGGAACAGGGTACGAGTAGGCAACAATTCCCCACCTTCTCTGCGCTGCACTCGGTACACACTTATGACTCCCTGGTCTCTCAGGTTCTCCTGAATCTCCTCGTTGGACATACCGTCCAACGCACGGGTGTTTACCACCCCACGCGAGGAGTTCAGGGTCTTATGTACAGTAACGGATATAGGATAACTCCCTAGCATGGTCGCCTTCAACAACGATGCCGCCTGGGCGTTAGATTGCGCCTCGACTAGGAGCGTGCCATTTCGCGACCGTATACAAGATTTCACCGCACCAGCAATTTTGTCTAATCCCCTCTGGATGGTAAAGGGGTTAACGGTCGTAAACTTTTGGCCTTCTTCAGTTCGACTGATTACCAAGTAGCGAGGACCACAAGACTCGGCTACTTCTTTTCTATTGCTGCAAGTTTTTGAATTTTTTTGGTTAAGGTTTGACATGAGAGTTGGCGAAAAAATTCATCCCCCAGTGCTCCCCACCCACCACGGAGCCCAACAAGGGGTCATCCCACTGGGATGACAGGGCTACACAGGGGATATAGCGAGCTCGCCGTCCCACTCACCCTGGAGGTCGGTACAATACCTAGTCCTGGCCGATTGATTAGGGGTGGGTTAGTCCCTAACCTCCCGTTTAGGCGAAGCAGAAGCCAAAGTAGTGTATTAGTAATGCGTACCCTCCCCGAATTCAGAAAAATACTGTTACGAGCTCAGATACGCATCCCTCAACCACCAGGACTAACCTTTCCACCGACACGGGTCTCCACGCACGGCCTACACGTGGGTGGGCCTGTTGACCGTCTCCCTCAGCCACGAACAGGAGCCCACACGAGGGAGACTGTTGGCTCGGGACCCCGGGTTCGCCAAACCCGTACCTGCCGAAGTAGGCCCCTGGGGGGACGAAACCTTGAGATTCTACCTGAGTCTTAATTGAGATAAACTCAGGAGTATAATTACTTGAGCTAGACACCTGAGCGAAATAACAGCCGAAGGTGTTAGCCACGACAAACGGATCAACAACAACTCCTGCAGGTGTTTTCAGACCAGCGATTGCCAAGTGGGTTGATTTTGCGGCCACGCGCCTTAACCTATCCCATACAACAGATGATGGTGTCCATCTGTTAAAAGATGACACAAAGTTGTTCCATGAGATCTTTTTGCTTTCCTTAATTATTTGCCTAGGCTGTGCACGCGCTTTCTTGTACTCAATTAGATTACTTTGGGTAGGGTGTCGTTGAAATACCCGTAGAGCACGTCTACGAGCACGAATAGCATTCCGGCAGTCTTTGTTCCACCACGGGACAGGAAGTCGACCAGGTTGGGTCGCCGAACGTGGAATCGACTCTTCTGCAGCGGAAAGAATTGTCTCTGTGAGATGATCGACTAGATCATTCACAGAATCGTGCTCATTGTAATCAAAGACAGCCAACTGGGTGTAAAGGTTCCAGTTGGCACGATCAAAGCGCCATCTAGGGTTACGTGAGGTAGACACATCGTGTGCTAAGAGACTAAGAAGACATGGGAAGTGGTCGCTGGAATGTAAATCAGAGATGACATTCCACTGCAATGAAACTGCTAACTGGGATGAACATACTGCCAAATCGATGTGCGAATAGGTGTTATAAGCGTCTGAGAGGAACGTTGGCTCTCCGGAATTCAGGAGAACCAAGTTATTGCTCTCCAAGAATTTTGCAATGAGGTGGCCCCTCGAACATGCCCGAGTTGAACCCCATAGTGGGTGATGGGCATTAAAGTCTCCAACTATTAGAAATGGTGTTGAAAGTTGGGAAACCAGATCTTCAAGGTCAATTAACGAGAGGTCATCTGATGGCGGGAGATATACATTGCAAATGCAAAATTCGATGGTTCGCAGCTTAATCCTTACAGCTACAGATTGTATATCAGATTGCAGCTGTACCGGGTCTACAAATAAGTCATCCCTGAGGAGCATCATAGTGCCCCCGTGAGCAGGAATGCCCTCTTCTGTGTCAATATCACACCGCAGTGGTGTGTAGCGTCGGATTCTCAACTTGTCTTGCGGTCGTAGCTTAGTCTCTTGTAAGCATACCACAAAGGGGTTATGCTTACTGAGCAAAAGTTCCAGTTCTGGTCGATGTGTTCTTAAACCCCGCATGTTCCATTGGAGGATAGCCATTGGAACTATGGAGATATGTTGTAAAGATTGGTCTACATTAAGACGACTTTAACGGTGGCCGAATCAGCTTACCCTTTTTCTTAGGCGTAGGGCTAACACCTTTTTCTGCCGGTTTATCCTGGCGCTTTGTTGTTGCCGTTCTGGGGTCGGTATCCTCTAGGTCCATCTCTTCGGCGGAGGAAGCCCCTTTCCCTAAAGAGAACTTAGGTTCGAGAGCTTCAAATTTATTGGACACAGGGATCGACGAAGATGACAGTCGTCGATCCGATTCATCACCAGAAAGCTC
This sequence comes from Mantis religiosa, assembly GCA_030765055.1. NCBI lineage: Eukaryota > Metazoa > Arthropoda > Insecta > Mantodea > Mantidae > Mantis > Mantis religiosa. The sequence continues at coordinate 9,067,595 of JAUKNK010000016.1, forward strand.
TTCAGAAGAAGAGCTTCGGGATGCTCTAGAGGTTTTCTTCTTCCTGGGGGTACGGGTCGAATCTTTCAGGAAATCTGTCCTCTGGTAGCTGGTCTTAAATTCTTTAGGCGGCGGATCGTATATTACCGGCTTGTCATATTTACATTTAGAGGTCGACGGTTTGGCTTGGGACGGGGCTGAGGTTTTAGCTTCCTTCGTCCGTTTAGGCGATGTATTTGCCGACGTTGGTGATGGAGTAGTGGACTGCCGTACTTGTGTCGGGACAAGAACTCTATCGGAGATGGTAGGGTCCCCTGCACCGCAAGTTTGCGTTGCAATTTCCTTCCTAGGAACGGGTTTAGCCAAGACAGAGCTATAAGTACCGGACCTAGGGACGGACGGCAAGCGAGTACGCAGGAGCTTCCGGGCGTCCGAGAAGGAAACCTTCCCCTTAACCCGGATCTCCTGTATTGCCTTTTCTTCCACAAAACGTGGGCAGTCTTTGGAGCTAGATGGATGCTCCCCGGCACAGTTTATACATTTAATGGGTGAGGAGCACTCACCCTCGTGTAAAGCCAAACCACAGTTGACGCATGCTGGAGATCCGTTACACAGTTGACTAGTGTGACCATAACGCTGACATTTGTAGCACCGCAGGGGGTTCGGTATATACGGCCTAACCTCAATACTCTCGTATCCTGCCTTAATCTTTTGAGGAAGATCTACCCTATCAAAAGTAAGGAACAGGGTACGAGTAGGCAACAATTCCCCACGTTCTCTGCGCTGCACTCGGTACACACTTATGACTCCCTGGTCTCTCAGGTTCTCCTGAATCTCCTCGTTGGACATACCGTCCAACGCACGGGTGGTTACCACTCCACGTGAGGAGTACAGGGTCTTATGTAGCGTAACGGATATAGGGTAACTACCGAGCATGCTTGCCTTCAATAACGATGCCGCCTGGGCGTTAGAATGCGCCTCGACCAGATGATGATGATGATGTGTATAGGGGCGCTCAACTACGGCGGTCATCAGCGCCCTTTAAAAAACAAGTCATGGCAAAAGCCAGATATAAAGATTTCTAAAAATATATATTATCTATAAACCTGTTAAAACTGCACACATATATATATACTAAAAAAAAACAACAAAAAAAAAAGATACTTGAGGTTAAATTCTAAAATCCACAGCTGAAACAAATGCTAAAACTTTGCCCACTGCCGTTTCGTCATCCGCGAGGATATCCGCCAAGCTGGCCGGCAGCTGGAGAGACCTGCGGAGACGTGCCAAGCTATAACAATCTAAAAGCAAGTGACGGACAGTCAGGTCACCACTGCAGTGGGCAAACGGGAACTGGGGTTCTATTTAATAAAAAGCTGTGGCTAAAATAACAATGCCCAATGCGCAACCGAGCCAAAGTCACCTCCTCGCGACGAGATGACCGACAGGAGGTAACCCAGGGAATCGGAAGTTCCTTAATAGATCTCAGTTTATTATTGCGGAGAGCGGACCACTCTTCCTGCCAGCAGGTTAGCACAGCTCTCCGTAATACCGCCCTAAAATCCTCCGATGTCACACATGGTAGTCGAACCCTGGGCTTCATGGTAGCCGTCTTGGCTGCCGAATCCGCCATTTCATTCCCCCGCAAGCCTACGTGACCAGGAATCCATGCACACACCACGCTCACGCCAGAAGCGTGTAAAACGTGGGGGGCATCCTGTATCCGCTGCACAATAGGGTGGTACTTGTACAGCTGCCGTAGGCTTTGAAGTGCACTGAGGGAATCACTCAGGATTAAGCAGTTCCCCAACTTTCGTCGACGTACGTGTAAAATGGCCCGGTATATTGCATAGAGCTCTGCGGTAAAAATGGAAGTGCTAGTGTGGAATCCGAATGTATAGGGTTCGGTTCCACACACGTAAGCACAACCAACACCATCTGAATTCTTGGACCCGTCGGTGTAAATTTTAATATGGTCCTGATATCGCGATAAAAACTCTAAAAAGCAAGTGCGGATACTAAACATAGACATGGTAGATTTATCGTGTGTGGTCATGCCCAGATCAACGTGGGGCGCTCTGCACAACCAAGGAGGGTATGTCCTCTCCCCCCTAGGATACATCTTAGGCAGTTCGCTATTAAGACGTCTAAGGAGCTCCCGGAAACGAAAACCAGGTGGCTTTGGTTTAATAGAAGTGTTCCTATAACGCACGTCCATGAAGGTGTTAAAGAACGGCGTAAACGTTGGATGTGTGGGCATGCAATTAAGTCCATAACCATAATTTGCTAATATTATGTTGCGCCTGTACTGCAGAGGAGGTTCTGCAGACTCAGCATACAGGCTTATAACTCGGCTCGTTGGAAATGCCCCAACTGCTATACGTATGCCACAATTATGGACTGTGTCTAATCTCTTCAGCACAGATGGTCGTGCTGAGCCATAAACGATACTACCATAATCTAATTTGGAGCGGATAAGTGTGCGATACAGTCGCAATAACACTTTACGGTCCGCTCCCCACGATTTTCCACTTAGTACCCGCAAGATATTTAAAGATCGGTCACATCGTGCTTTCAGTTGTGCTATATGCGACGACCAACTAAGTTTTCTATCAAATATCAATCCAAGGAACCTCGTCTCATCTGCAAAAGGTAGTAGATCAGCGCCTAGCCGGAGCCTTGGAGGTAGTCGACTCCGCTGACGCCAGAAGTTAACACAGATGGTTTTCTCAGCAGAGAATCGGAAGCCGTTCTTTAAACTCCAAACCTTAAGGTTGTCCAAGGTGGTTTGAAGACGGCGCTCTATAAACGAAGTGCGCTGAGATGTACAGTAGACGGCAAAGTCATCTACGAATAGGCTTGACGAGACCCCCGGAGGTACACATTTCGAGATAGAATTAATCGCAATAGCAAACAATGTAACACTTAGCACCGATCCCTGTGGTACACCGTTCTCTTGAACGAAAAGGTTCGAAAGAACCGAGCCAACCCTTACTCGGAATACGCGGTCTTTCAAGAATTCCTGAAGGAAGAGTGGTAGGCGTCCACGTATATTCCAGGTGTGCAGAGTACGTAGCAACCCTGCACGCCAACACGTATCATAAGCCTTTTCGAGGTCAAAAAATATTCCGACTGTTTGACAGTTTTTAAGAAAGCCGTTCATAATCTGTGTCGACATGGACACAAGATGATCCACTGTTGAACGGCGTCGTCGAAAACCGCACTGGATGTTATTCAGTAGGTTGTGCGTTTCCAGCCACCATACCAACCGCCCATTTATCATGCGTTCCATCACCTTGCAGACGCAACTGGTGAGGGAAATAGGACGGTAGCTAGAAGGGAGGTGACGGTCCTTGCCAGCTTTCAAGATAGGTATAATGGTGGCTTCTCGCCACTTGTCCGGAAACGTGGCATCAACCCAAACACGGTTATAGACCTCGAGCAGGTATGCCTTACCTTCAGGTGAGAGATGTTGTAACATTTGAACGTGGATTCCGTCCGGTCCTGGTGCTGTCAGTCGCGATAATGAAAGAGCGTGTTCTAACTCCGCCAAGGTGAAGAGGCGGTTATAATCTTCAAGGTTTCTGGAACTAAACACGAAACCTTGAGATTCTACCTGAGTCTTAATTGAGATAAACTCAGGAGCATAATTACTTGAGCTAGACACCTGAGCGAAAGCACAGCCGAAGGTGTTAGCCACGACAAACGGATCAACAAAAACTCCTGCAGGTGTTTTCAGACCAGCGATTGGCAAGTGGGTTGATTTTCCGGCCACGCGCCTTAACCTATCCCATACAACAGACGATGGTGTCCATCTGTTAAAAGATGAGACAAAGTTGTTCCATGAGATCTTTTTGCTATCCTTAATTATTTGCCTAGACTGTGCACGCGCTTTCTTGTACTCAATTAGATTACTTTGGGTAGGGTGTCGTTGAAATACCCGTAGAGCACGTCTACGAGCACGAATAGCATTCCGGCAGCCGTTGTTCCACCACGGGACAGGAAGTCGACCACGATGGGTGGCCGAACGTGCAATAGACTCTTCTGCAGCGGAAAGAATTGTCTCTGTGAGATGATCGACTAGATCATTCACAGAATCGTGCTCGTTGTAATCAAAGACAGCCAACTGGGTGTAAAGGTTCCAGTTGGCACGATCAAACCGCCATCTAGGGTTACGTGGGGTAGACACATCGTGTGCTAAGAGACTAAGAAGACATGGGAAGTGGTCGCTGGAATGTAAATCAGAGATGACATTCCACTGCAATGAAACTGCTAACTGGGATGAACATACTGCCAAATCGATGTGCGAATAGGTGTTATAAGCGTCTGAGAGGAACGTTGGCTCTCCGGAATTCAGGAGAACCAAGTTATTGCTCTCCAAGAATTTTGCAATGAGGTGGCCTCTCGAACATGCCCGAGTTGAACCCCATAGTGGGTGATGGGCATTAAAGTCTCCAACTATTAGAAATGGTGTTGAAAGTTGGGAAACCAGATCTTCAAGGTCAATTAACGAGAGGTCATCTGATGGCGGGAGATATACATTGCAAATGCAAAATTCGATGGTTCGCAGCTTAATCCTTACAGCTACAGATTGTATATCAGATTGCAGCTGTACCGGGTCTACAAATATGTCATCCCTGAGGAGCATCATAGTGCCCCCGTGAGCAGGAATGCCCTCTTCTGTGTCAATATCACACCGCAGTGGTGTGTAGCGTCGAATTTTAAACTTGTCTTGCGGTCGTAGCTTAGTCTCTTGTAAGCAAACCACTAAGGGGTTATGCTTACTGAGCAAAAGTTCCAGTTCTGGTCGATGTGTTCTTAAACCCCGCATGTTCCATTGGAGGATAGCCATTGGAACTATGGAGATAGGTTGTAAAAGGTGGTCTACATTAAACCGACTTTAACGGTGGTCGAATCAGCTTACCCTTTTTCTTAGGCGTAGGGCTAACACCTTTTTCTGCCGGTTTATCCTGGCGCTTTTTGGTTGCCGTTCTGGGGTCGGTATCCTCTAGGTCCATCTCTTCGGCGGATGAAGCCCCTTTCCCTAAAGAGAACTTAGGTTCGAGAGCTTCAAACTTATTGGACACAGGGATCGACGAAGATGACAGTCGTCGATCCGATTCATCACCAGAAAGCTCTTCAGAAGAGGAGCTTCGGGATGCTCTAGAGGTTTTCTTCTTCCTGGGGGTACGGGTCGAATCTTTCAGGAAATCTGTCCTTTGGTAACTGGTCTTAAATTCTTTAGGCGGCGGAGCGTATATTACAGGCTTGTCATATTTCCTTGTAGAAGTCGACGGTTTGGCTTGGGACGGGGCTGAGGTTTTAGCTTCCTTCGTCCGTTTAGGTGATGTATTTGCCGACGCTGGTGATGGAGTTGTGGACTGCCGTACTTGTGTCGGGACAAGAACCCTATCGGAGATGGTAGGCTCCCCTGCACCGCAGGTTTGCGTTGCAATTTCTTTCCTAGGAACGGGTTTAGCCAAGACAGAGCTATAAGTACCGGACCTAGGAACAGAGGGCAAGCGAGTACGCAGGAGCTTCCGGGCGTCCGAGAAGGAAACCTTCTCCTTAACCCGGATCTCCTGTATTGCCTTTTCTTCCACAAAACGTGGGCAGTCTTTGGAGCTAGATGGATGCTCCCCGGCACAGTTTATGCATTTAATGGGCGAGGAGCACTCACCCTCGTGTAAAGCCAAACCACAGTTCACGCATGCTGGAGATCCGTTACACAGTTGACTAGTGTGACCATAACGCTGACACTTGTAGCACCGCAGGGGGTTTGGTATATAGGGCCTAACCTCAATACTCTCGTATCCTGCCTTAATCTTTTGAGGAAGATCTACCCTATCAAAAGTAAGGAACAGGGTACGAGTAGGCAACAATTCCCCACCTTCTCTGCGCTGCACTCGGTACACACTTATGACTCCCTGGTCTCTCAGGTTCTCCTGAATCTCCTCGTTGGACATACCGTCCAACGCACGGGTGTTTACCACCCCACGCGAGGAGTTCAGGGTCTTATGTACAGTAACGGATATAGGATAACTCCCTAGCATGGTCGCCTTCAACAACGATGCCGCCTGGGCGTTAGATTGCGCCTCGACTAGGAGCGTGCCATTTCGCGACCGTATACAAGATTTCACCGCACCAGCAATTTTGTCTAATCCCCTCTGGATGGTAAAGGGGTTAACGGTCGTAAACTTTTGGCCTTCTTCAGTTCGACTGATTACCAAGTAGCGAGGACCACAAGACTCGGCTACTTCTTTTCTATTGCTGCAAGTTTTTGAATTTTTTTGGTTAAGGTTTGACATGAGAGTTGGCGAAAAAATTCATCCCCCAGTGCTCCCCACCCACCACGGAGCCCAACAAGGGGTCATCCCACTGGGATGACAGGGCTACACAGGGGATATAGCGAGCTCGCCGTCCCACTCACCCTGGAGGTCGGTACAATACCTAGTCCTGGCCGATTGATTAGGGGTGGGTTAGTCCCTAACCTCCCGTTTAGGCGAAGCAGAAGCCAAAGTAGTGTATTAGTAATGCGTACCCTCCCCGAATTCAGAAAAATACTGTTACGAGCTCAGATACGCATCCCTCAACCACCAGGACTAACCTTTCCACCGACACGGGTCTCCACGCACGGCCTACACGTGGGTGGGCCTGTTGACCGTCTCCCTCAGCCACGAACAGGAGCCCACACGAGGGAGACTGTTGGCTCGGGACCCCGGGTTCGCCAAACCCGTACCTGCCGAAGTAGGCCCCTGGGGGGACGAAACCTTGAGATTCTACCTGAGTCTTAATTGAGATAAACTCAGGAGTATAATTACTTGAGCTAGACACCTGAGCGAAATAACAGCCGAAGGTGTTAGCCACGACAAACGGATCAACAACAACTCCTGCAGGTGTTTTCAGACCAGCGATTGCCAAGTGGGTTGATTTTGCGGCCACGCGCCTTAACCTATCCCATACAACAGATGATGGTGTCCATCTGTTAAAAGATGACACAAAGTTGTTCCATGAGATCTTTTTGCTTTCCTTAATTATTTGCCTAGGCTGTGCACGCGCTTTCTTGTACTCAATTAGATTACTTTGGGTAGGGTGTCGTTGAAATACCCGTAGAGCACGTCTACGAGCACGAATAGCATTCCGGCAGTCTTTGTTCCACCACGGGACAGGAAGTCGACCAGGTTGGGTCGCCGAACGTGGAATCGACTCTTCTGCAGCGGAAAGAATTGTCTCTGTGAGATGATCGACTAGATCATTCACAGAATCGTGCTCATTGTAATCAAAGACAGCCAACTGGGTGTAAAGGTTCCAGTTGGCACGATCAAAGCGCCATCTAGGGTTACGTGAGGTAGACACATCGTGTGCTAAGAGACTAAGAAGACATGGGAAGTGGTCGCTGGAATGTAAATCAGAGATGACATTCCACTGCAATGAAACTGCTAACTGGGATGAACATACTGCCAAATCGATGTGCGAATAGGTGTTATAAGCGTCTGAGAGGAACGTTGGCTCTCCGGAATTCAGGAGAACCAAGTTATTGCTCTCCAAGAATTTTGCAATGAGGTGGCCCCTCGAACATGCCCGAGTTGAACCCCATAGTGGGTGATGGGCATTAAAGTCTCCAACTATTAGAAATGGTGTTGAAAGTTGGGAAACCAGATCTTCAAGGTCAATTAACGAGAGGTCATCTGATGGCGGGAGATATACATTGCAAATGCAAAATTCGATGGTTCGCAGCTTAATCCTTACAGCTACAGATTGTATATCAGATTGCAGCTGTACCGGGTCTACAAATAAGTCATCCCTGAGGAGCATCATAGTGCCCCCGTGAGCAGGAATGCCCTCTTCTGTGTCAATATCACACCGCAGTGGTGTGTAGCGTCGGATTCTCAACTTGTCTTGCGGTCGTAGCTTAGTCTCTTGTAAGCATACCACAAAGGGGTTATGCTTACTGAGCAAAAGTTCCAGTTCTGGTCGATGTGTTCTTAAACCCCGCATGTTCCATTGGAGGATAGCCATTGGAACTATGGAGATATGTTGTAAAGATTGGTCTACATTAAGACGACTTTAACGGTGGCCGAATCAGCTTACCCTTTTTCTTAGGCGTAGGGCTAACACCTTTTTCTGCCGGTTTATCCTGGCGCTTTGTTGTTGCCGTTCTGGGGTCGGTATCCTCTAGGTCCATCTCTTCGGCGGAGGAAGCCCCTTTCCCTAAAGAGAACTTAGGTTCGAGAGCTTCAAATTTATTGGACACAGGGATCGACGAAGATGACAGTCGTCGATCCGATTCATCACCAGAAAGCTCTTCAGAAGAAGAGCTTCGGGATGCTCTAGAGGTTTTCTTCTTCCTGGGGGTACGGGTCGAATCTTTCAGGAAATCTGTCCTCTGGTAGCTGGTCTTAAATTCTTTAGGCGGCGGATCGTATATTACCGGCTTGTCATATTTACATTTAGAGGTCGACGGTTTGGCTTGGGACGGGGCTGAGGTTTTAGCTTCCTTCGTCCGTTTAGGCGATGTATTTGCCGACGTTGGTGATGGAGTAGTGGACTGCCGTACTTGTGTCGGGACAAGAACTCTATCGGAGATGGTAGGGTCCCCTGCACCGCAAGTTTGCGTTGCAATTTCCTTCCTAGGAACGGGTTTAGCCAAGACAGAGCTATAAGTACCGGACCTAGGGACGGACGGCAAGCGAGTACGCAGGAGCTTCCGGGCGTCCGAGAAGGAAACCTTCCCCTTAACCCGGATCTCCTGTATTGCCTTTTCTTCCACAAAACGTGGGCAGTCTTTGGAGCTAGATGGATGCTCCCCGGCACAGTTTATACATTTAATGGGTGAGGAGCACTCACCCTCGTGTAAAGCCAAACCACAGTTGACGCATGCTGGAGATCCGTTACACAGTTGACTAGTGTGACCATAACGCTGACATTTGTAGCACCGCAGGGGGTTCGGTATATACGGCCTAACCTCAATACTCTCGTATCCTGCCTTAATCTTTTGAGGAAGATCTACCCTATCAAAAGTAAGGAACAGGGTACGAGTAGGCAACAATTCCCCACGTTCTCTGCGCTGCACTCGGTACACACTTATGACTCCCTGGTCTCTCAGGTTCTCCTGAATCTCCTCGTTGGACATACCGTCCAACGCACGGGTGGTTACCACTCCACGTGAGGAGTACAGGGTCTTATGTAGCGTAACGGATATAGGGTAACTACCGAGCATGCTTGCCTTCAATAACGATGCCGCCTGGGCGTTAGAATGCGCCTCGACCAGATGATGATGATGATGTGTATAGGGGCGCTCAACTACGGCGGTCATCAGCGCCCTTTAAAAAACAAGTCATGGCAAAAGCCAGATATAAAGATTTCTAAAAATATATATTATCTATAAACCTGTTAAAACTGCACACATATATATATACTAAAAAAAACAACAAAAAAAAAAGATACTTGAGGTTAAATTCTAAAATCCACAGCTGAAACAAATGCTAAAACTTTGCCCACTGCCGTTTCGTCATCCGCGAGGATATCCGCCAAGCTGGCCGGCAGCTGGAGAGACCTGCGGAGACGTGCCAAGCTATAACAATCTAAAAGCAAGTGACGGACAGTCAGGTCACCACTGCAGTGGGCAAACGGGAACTGGGGTTCTATTTAATAAAAAGCTGTGGCTAAAATAACAATGCCCAATGCGCAACCGAGCCAAAGTCACCTCCTCGCGACGAGATGACCGACAGGAGGTAACCCAGGGAATCGGAAGTTCCTTAATAGATCTCAGTTTATTATTGCGGAGAGCGGACCACTCTTCCTGCCAGCAGGTTAGCACAGCTCTCCGTAATACCGCCCTAAAATCCTCCGATGTCACACATGGTAGTCGAACCCTGGGCTTCATGGTAGCCGTCTTGGCTGCCGAATCCGCCATTTCATTCCCCCGCAAGCCTACGTGACCAGGAATCCATGCACACACCACGCTCACGCCAGAAGCGTGTAAAACGTGGGGGGCATCCTGTATCCGCTGCACAATAGGGTGGTACTTGTACAGCTGCCGTAGGCTTTGAAGTGCACTGAGGGAATCACTCAGGATTAAGCAGTTCCCCAACTTTCGTCGACGTACGTGTAAAATGGCCCGGTATATTGCATAGAGCTCTGCGGTAAAAATGGAAGTGCTAGTGTGGAATCCGAATGTATAGGGTTCGGTTCCACACACGTAAGCACAACCAACACCATCTGAATTCTTGGACCCGTCGGTGTAAATTTTAATATGGTCCTGATATCGCGATAAAAACTCTAAAAAGCAAGTGCGGATACTAAACATAGACATGGTAGATTTATCGTGTGTGGTCATGCCCAGATCAACGTGGGGCGCTCTGCACAACCAAGGAGGGTATGTCCTCTCCCCCCTAGGATACATCTTAGGCAGTTCGCTATTAAGACGTCTAAGGAGCTCCCGGAAACGAAAACCAGGTGGCTTTGGTTTAATAGAAGTGTTCCTATAACGCACGTCCATGAAGGTGTTAAAGAACGGCGTAAACGTTGGATGTGTGGGCATGCAATTAAGTCCATAACCATAATTTGCTAATATTATGTTGCGCCTGTACTGCAGAGGAGGTTCTGCAGACTCAGCATACAGGCTTATAACTCGGCTCGTTGGAAATGCCCCAACTGCTATACGTATGCCACAATTATGGACTGTGTCTAATCTCTTCAGCACAGATGGTCGTGCTGAGCCATAAACGATACTACCATAATCTAATTTGGAGCGGATAAGTGTGCGATACAGTCGCAATAACACTTTACGGTCCGCTCCCCACGATTTTCCACTTAGTACCCGCAAGATATTTAAAGATCGGTCACATCGTGCTTTCAGTTGTGCTATATGCGACGACCAACTAAGTTTTCTATCAAATATCAATCCAAGGAACCTCGTCTCATCTGCAAATGGTAGTAGATCAGCGCCTAGCCGGAGCCTTGGAGGTAGTCGACTCCGCTGACGCCAGAAATTAACACAGATGGTTTTCTCAGCAGAGAATCGGAAGCCGTTCTTTAAACTCCAAACAATAAGGTTGTCCAAGGTGGTTTGAAGACGGCGCTCTATAAACGAAGTGCGCTGAGATGTACAGTAGACGGCAAAGTCATCTACGAATAGGCTTGACGAGACCCCCGGAGGTACACATTTCGAGATAAAATTAATCGCAAGAGCAAACAATGTAACACTTAGCACCGATCCCTGTGGTACACCGTTCTCTTGAACGAAAAGGTTCGAAAGAACCGAGCCAACCCTTACTCGGAATACGCAGTCTTTCAAGAATTCCTGAAGGAAGAGTGGTAGGCGTCCACGTATATTCCAGGTGTGCAGAGTACGTAGCAACCCTGCACGCCAACACGTATCATAAGCCTTTTCGAGGTCAAAAAATATTCCGACTGTTTGACAGTTTTTAAGAAAGCCGTTCATAATCTGTGTCGACATGGACACAAGATCATCCACTGTTGAACGGCGTCGTCGAAAACCGCACTGCATGTTATTCAGTAGGTTGTGCGTTTCCAGCCACCATACCAACCACCCATTTATCATGCGTTCCATCACCTTGCAGACGCAACTGGTGAGGGAAATAGGACGGTAGCTAGAAGGGAGGTGGCGGTCCTTGCCAGCTTTCAAAATCGGTATAATGGTGGCTTCTCGCCACTTGTCCGGAAACGTGGCATCAACCCAAACACGGTTATAGACCTCGAGCAGGTATGCCTTACCTTCAGGTGAGATGTAACATTTGAACGTGGATTCCGTCCGGTCCTGGTGCTGTCAGTCGCGATGATGAAAGAGCGTGTTCTAACTCCGCCAAGGCGAAGAGGCGGTTATAATCTTCAAGGTTTCTGGAACTAAACACGAAACCTTGAGATTCTACATGAGTCTTAATTGAGATAAACTCAGGAGCATAATTACTTGAGCTAGACACCTGAGCGAAAGCACAGCCGAAGGTGTTAGCCACGACAAACGGATCAACAACAACTCCTGCAGGTGTTTTCAGACCAGCGATTGGCAAGTGGGTTGATTTTCCGGCCACGCGCCTTAACCTATCCCATACAACAGACGATGGTGTCCATCTGTTAAAAGATGAGACAAAGTTGTTCCATGAGATCTTTTTGCTATCCTTAATTATTTGCCTAGACTGTGCACGCGCTTTCTTGTACTCAATTAGATTACTTTGGGTAGGGTGTCGTTGAAATACCCGTAGAGCACGTCTACGAGCACGAATAGCATTCCGGCAGTCGTTGTTCCACCACGGGACAGGAAGTCGACCACGTTGGGTGGCCGAACGTGGAATAGACTCTTCTGCAGCGGAAAGAATTGTCTCTGTGAGATGATCGACTAGATCATTCACAGAATCGTGCTCGTTGTAATCAAAGACAGCCAACTGGGTGTAAAGGTTCCAGTTGGCACGATCAAAGCGCCATCTAGGGTTACGTGGGGTAGACACATCGTGTGCTAAGAGACTAAGAAGACATGGGAAGTGGTCGCTGGAATGTAAATCAGAGATGACATTCCACTGCAATGAAACTGCTAACTGGGATGAACATACTGCCAAATCGATGTGCGAATAGGTGTTATAAGCGTCTGAGAGGAACGTTGGCTCTCCGGAATTCAGGAGAACCAAGTTATTGCTCTCCAAGAATTTTGCAATGAGGTGGCCTCTCGAACATGCCCGAGTTGAACCCCATAGTGGGTGATGGGCATTAAAGTCTCCAACTATTAGAAATGGTGTTGAAAGTTGGGAAACCAGATCTTCAAGGTCAATTAACGAGAGGTCATCTGATGGCGGGAGATATACATTGCAAATGCAAAATTCGATTGATGGCAGCTTAATCCTTACAGCTACAGATTGTATATCAGATTGCAGCTGTACCGGGTCTACAAATATGTCATCCCTGAGGAGCATCATGGTGCCCCCGTGAGCAGGAATGCCCTCTTCTGTGTCAATATCACACCGCAGTGGTGTGTAGCGTCGAATTTTAAACTTGTCTTGCGGTCGTAGCTTAGTCTCTTGTAAGCATACCACTAAGGGGTTATGCTTACTGAGCAAAAGTTCCAGTTCTGGTCGATGTGTTCTTTAACCCCGCATGTTCCATTGGAGGATAGCCATTGGAACTATGGAGATAGGTTCTAAAAGGTGGTCTACATTAAACCGACTTTAATGGTGGTCGAATCAGCTTACCCTTTTTCTTAGGCGTAGGGCTAACACCTTTTTCTGCCGGTTTATCCCGGCGCTTTTTGGTTGCCGTTCTGGGGTCGGTATCCTCTAGGTCCATCTCTTCGGCGGATGAAGCCCCTTTCCCTAAAGAGAACTTAGGTTCGAGAGCTTCAAACTTATTGGACACAGGGATCGACGAAGATGACAGTCGTCGATCCGATTCATCACCAGAAAGCTCTTCCGAAGAGGAGCTTCGGGATGCTCTAGAGGATTTCTTCTTCCTGGGGGTACGGGTCGAATCTTTCAGGAAATCTGTCCTTTGGTAACTGGTCTTAAATTCTTTAGGCGGCGGATCGTATATTACAGGCTTGTCATATTTCCTTGTAGAAGTAGACGGTTTGGCTTGGGACGGGGCTGAGGTTTTAGCTTCCTTCGTCCGTTTAGGTGATGTATTTGCCGACGCTGGTGATGGAGTTGTGGACTGCCGTACTTGTGTCGGGACAAGAACTCTATCGGAGATGGTAGGCTCCCCTGCACCGCAGGTTTGCGTTGCAATTTCTTTCCTAGGAACGGGTTTAGCCAAAACAGAGCTATAAGTACCGGACCTAGGAACGGAGGGCAAGCGAGTACGCAGGAGCTTCCGGGCGTCCGAGAAGGAAACCTTCTCCTTAACCCGGATCTCCTGTATTGCCTTTTCTTCCACAAAACGTGGGCAGTCTTTGGAGCTAGATGGATGCTCCCCGGCACAGTTTATGCATTTAATGGGCGAGGAGCACTCACCCTCGTGTAAAGCCAAACCACAGGTCACGCATGCTGGAGATCCGTTACACAGTTGACTAGTGTGACCATAACGCTGACACTTGTAGCACCGCAGGGGGTTTGGTATATAGGGCCTAACCTCAATACTCTCGTATCCTGCCTTAATCTTTTGAGGAAGATCTACCCTATCAAAAGTAAGGAACAGGGTACGAGTAGGCAACAATTCCCCACCTTCTCTGCGCTGCACTCGGTACACACTTATGACTCCCTGGTCTCTCAGGTTCTCCTGAATCTCCTCGTTGGACATACCGTCCAACGCACGGGTGTTTACCACCCCACGCGAGGAGTTCAGGGTCTTATGTACAGTAACGGATATAGGATAACTCCCTAGCATGGTCGCCTTCAACAACGATGCCGCCTGGGCGTTAGATTGCGCCTCGACTAGGAGCGTGCCATTTCGCGACCGTATACAAGATTTCACCGCACCAGCAATTTTGTCTAATCCCCTCTGGATGGTAAAGGGGTTAACGGTCGTAAACTTTTGGCCTTCTTCAGTTCGACTGATTACCAAGTAGCGAGGACCACAAGACTCGGCTACTTCTTTTCTATTGCTGCAAGTTTTTGAATTTTTTTGGTTAAGGTTTGACATGAGAGTTGGCGAAAAAATTCATCCCCCAGTGCTCCCCACCCACCACGGAGCCCAACAAGGGGTCATCCCACTGGGATGACAGGGCTACACAGGGGATATAGCGAGCTCGCCGTCCCACTCACCCTGGAGGTCGGTACAATACCTAGTCCTGGCCGATTGATTAGGGGTGGGTTAGTCCCTAACCTCCCGTTTAGGCGAAGCAGAAGCCAAAGTAGTGTATTAGTAATGCGTACCCTCCCCGAATTCAGAAAAATACTGTTACGAGCTCAGATACGCATCCCTCAACCACCAGGACTAACCTTTCCACCGACACGGGGCTCCACGCACGGCCTACATGTGGGTGGGCCTGTTGACCGTCTCCCTCAGCCACGAAGAGGAGCCCACACGAGGGAGACTGTTGGCTCGGGACCCCGGGTTCGCAAAACCCGTACCTACCGAAGTAGGCCCCTGGGGGGCTGTTCTCGGTGGACAACAGGGCCACTGTATGAGCTTTTTTGGGATACAAAACATACACCCTAATATGCATTTAAAAAAAATTATATTCTTATGTAAATATCTGCCTGCAAGCCCCGTCCAATGTCGGGGTACCAGGCCATGTACCTTTTTAAGGCAAAATAAATCAATCAATCAATCAATCGTTTGGGAGGATTACCTAGCGGTGACACCCAGACAAGAGGACCTTCGGACCTTCTTATCGGTCTTAACTATCGTTGCCCGCAAGATTCTGCAGCATCTTCTACGCCAGCCTACTCCTGCATCGCCCTTACGCAGACCAGCTAGATCTCTAGATCTTCTAGATCTCCACCTGCTCACCAAACTTACCTATACGCCACCCAACCTAATTTCCGTCACACCCTTCCAGTAGCCAGACTCTAATAAACTCAGCAAGACTTGTTCTTGACCAAAGGAAATCTTTCCTGTGTTTCGTAGGAAACACACTTCGGCTGTTCATAACAGTGAGTTTAAAGAGTTGCGCTTTTCAGCAGCTACTTCATCTGCATATCTAACCAACTGACCATGCCTAAAATTCAGGCACGGACGGTAACTACCGCCAAACCTTCTCCTCCCCCTAAGCTTGACCCCCCTAGCGTCCGGACAAATAACTCTCCAAAAGCTTCGACTTCAAACCCCCATAACATTAGCAGCACAGACTCAGACTCGACTACAACTGCTTCAGGTTCCACGACACCCGTACAGCAAAGACTAAAAACCCTAGCCCACACATCACCCCCCTCAACCATGAATAACATAAGAATCCCCCACAGTAGCTACACCATTATTGTGTTAAAATGCGACCCTGACAAAATCCCTGGTTTGTCAGGAGACTGCTGGAGAAACACCAGCAAAATTCAAACACATTGTGCATGACAGAAAGGATCGGCTCGCCAAGAAAAATACATATGCTTTGACATTTGTCAATCAGCAGGAGGCAGTCACTTTTCAGCAAGGAATAGCTACCACGCAATTTGGACCGAAGGCCAAATACACAAATAAAATTGAACTCACACAGCAAATCCCGGAAAAACCAAAGCGCACAATAACAGCAGTCATCAAAAACATCCCGTATGACATCACTGACGATATTTTCCTAGAAAGTATACAAGAAAACTATCCAGAAGTCTCCAGGGTAAACCGGATTATAAGCCAGGGAAAACCCACCCCCTTGATGCGCATCTTCAGTACAGAGGTAGCAACCATAACAGCCATACTAACTGAAGGTGCAATTATCCAAAACCAAATTTTTAGAGCTGAACCCTCCCGGAACATAGACACACCCCTTGCAAACAGTGCCAGAAATACGGCCACGACAGAAGTAGCTGTACCGAGCCCCCTAAATGTTTCCATTGCGGGGAGCAGAAAGAAACATATAGATGCACACACCCGCAAAAGAACGGCACAGAACCTTTCTGCGCCACCTGTGAAAAGTATGGACACTATACCGCCCAAGTAGTGTCCCCTCTACCCCAGAGTTCCACCCACCACTCCCTCTCAAACAGCAGCTACAAACATCTTCCCACACAACATCCCCTCCCCACTACAACCAAAACCGCTAGCCTTCACCCACTTGCCGGCCACAAAGAAAGAAGTCACCCCAAGAGAAGCAGCCGGAACGCTAAAGGAAATAACGCAGAACGAAATCCAGATAAAAGCCATGCAACAACAAATCAACAGCATAGAAAAAACATAACATACATAGAACAGGTGGCAAGCTCCATAATCGAACAGGTGCTAATTACACTCATTCCACCACTATGACGCCACATCCCCTCCCCAGCGCGCCAGGCTACTGAGCAACATCAGGCAGACAGCCCAGAAAACAATAAACAAAACCATAAATACAGCTAAAATTGGAAACCAATTAGCAATTTTCTTCCAAAACCTAAAAAAGTAAGCGACCAACATCCACCAAAAACAACCTAAAGTTACTCCGACCTGGCAAACACACCACAAATAAATAACCACTGCAACATCAAACTCCTCCACCTAAATATAAATGGCATCCAAGGAAAACAACAACTCCAGATTTTGCTCCAAGACCATGCTGATGACGTCATCACCATCAATGAAACCACTTATCACCTTCCGCAAAGACAGGAACCAGGGACCAAATGGTGGTGTAATGATTCTAGCACGGAAAGAATTAAACCTAACACAAATCATCCTACCTCAAACATTCCAACACCATGAAGTTCTGCTGATTCAAACCATAATTCGCAGAACCAAGCTCCACATAGCAACAATCTACGTTCCCCCATGCACCCTTCCCCACAGACCTTCTCCATTACCTCAACGACAATTTTACCAACCTCATAATTGCCGGAGATTTAAACGCAAACAACAAAATCCTGCTAGATGAACACACCAACACACATGGCAGAGAGCTAAAGAGAATTCTCGACAATTCAAACCTCAAAATTTTTTCACACCCGGACCAACACGCATTGGAAACATAAATCAAAAGCCAAGCTCACCCGACAAAATTCTAACGTCCAAAGCAACATACTCAAAAATAGAAAACATCACAACAGACGCAGCAATAGACTCCGATCACATGCCCATCATAGTTACAATACGAACCCATCCATGGAAAACGCAAAATAACATCACAGTATATGATACAGCACAAGCCAACTGGCAACAATAACAGTACTTTCCGACCTCTTTGGCAGTGACCCTTACCCCATTAACATTCATTTTTCTGGCCGCCAATGTGTACATTCTCGACATCCTCGCTGGATTATTTCCAAAGCTAACTGGGGAAAATTCCAATCCCTCATACACCTCATCGACGATAGTTTCGACACCATCGATGAAATGGTCGAATATTTTACTTGCTCGATCCTGCTCGCAGCAGAATCCAGCATTCCTCGAGGTTCACCTACAGCACGTCATATCCCTGTACCGTGGTGGTCCGAGGAATGCAGTTTGGCTGTCAAAGCACGCAAACGTGCTTTGCGCATTTTTCAGCGGCACCCGACGGAAGGGAACTTCGTTGCCTTCAAACGTTCTCGCGCTAGGGCACGCTTTATACTGCGCAACGCAAAGCGTAAATCTTGGGAAGCCTATGTGTCTTCGCTTTCCCGGCGCAGCTCTACCCAACAAGTATGGTCAGCTGTTCGGCGGATGTATGGCAGGTATCGCCGGACGGTAATTCCCGGCCTTGCCATCAACGGTTACATGTGCACCACCGAGCAGGACATAGCTGAAGCCCTAGCTACAACATTTGCTGCCACGAGCCAAACTGCCCGCTATGATGCTCTCTTCCTGCCTATTAAGGAAAAGGCGGAGCGGGTACCACTTAATTTTAATAGTGACTGCACCGAGCCGTACAACCAACCTTTTACCGCAGCCGAGCTCGCCCATTCTCTGGCGTTAGCAAAGGATTCTTCTCCAGGTCCCGATGACGTACATCGACAGATGCTGCTACATCTTCCATCTGAGGCGCTATGTTTCCCTTTAAACATCTATAACCGCATTTCGCATGAGCGGGTTTTCCCTTCCTTCTGGCGAGAGGGTATGGTCATCCCAGTCCCTCGACCCGGAAAGGACCGCACGCTACGGTTCTCAGTTAGGTAGCGCTACGGGTTGCGCGTTCTTCGTTAACGGTGAGGCTCACAAATTTCGACTTCTGGACTCAACTTTGGTCTTCTCAGCAGAGCTGTATGCCATCTACTATTTACTCCTTTTTATTTGCAAGTTAGCTCCTGGCTCTTTTATCGTCTGCACTGACTGTCTAAGTGCGCTTCAGGCCTTAAAAAGCACACTGCCGCTCACACACTGGTTTTAAAAATACAGACCCAGATCTCGCAAATGCTCAGTCGCGGATACAATTTTGTTTTTACTTGGACCCCAGACCATGTTGGGATTTCCGGGAACGAGAAGGCGGACGCGGCTGCTAAGTCTGCTTGCCGTTTGCCCCGGAGTTTAGCAACTACGGTGCCATTCCAGGACGTGCAACGCTTTTTCCGTCGCCAACTACTATCTGGTTGGCAGCACTCCTGGACAGCTTTGAAAGGCACGTAACTCCGGGCAATAAAGGAGAGCCATTTGTTAAGAGGGGAACCGGACCCTGTGTGTGCTCCATGTGCAGTACGCCTCACTGTGCGGCATGTATTGCTGGATTGCCCGCAGTACGCCCGCGTTCGCCAATCTTTGGGCTTGGGGACCAACTTGCACGGTATTTTAGGTGACGTCCCAGTGGCCGTGGATAAGGCACTGCGGTTTGTTTTTAAAATCGGTTTTAATAAACAAGTCTGACTTGAATTTTATACTTATAAATTTTAGAGCTATTAAATTTATTAGTCTTTAGATAGTTTTTAATGTCCTCTTAACGTTTGAATGTTTTTATTGTATTTTACCTTTTTAACTGAATTTCTATAGTTTTTAGGTTTTTAGTGTTGACTTGGCGCCCAATTGCCCTTGTTGTCGACGGGCCCTTAAACACCACACACTCACTCCTGCTAACTGCAGATTTTGAACGTCTTGGAGGGGTCTTCTAGTGAAGGTGACGGCTTGGGATTTGGTGGCGTTTAGTTTCAACCGCCAGGTGGCGAACCAGACATGTAGCATGTTTGCGAAGATTTGAGCTCGCTGCACTGCATTTTCGTGAGGCTTAGATGCTACTGTGATGGCTGTATCATCAGCAAATAAGTATAGGTTGCAGCACCTTAAGGTTGGAAGGGTGTTTAAGTGAGGAAGACCAGAGGGCCAAGGACACTACCTTGAGGTACCCCTGCATTTATGAAGTAGGTATGAGAGAGAATGTTGTCTTTTGATACAACGAAGGCTCGGTTTTTGAGATAATGATGAAGTGTGTGAATAAGGTATGACGAGCTATTGTAATGAATAAGGCGATAGTAGTAGTAGTAGTGGGGCTTTAGGGCGCACAACTGCTAGGGTCATTAGCGCCCAGTAAAAAACCAATAACGTCAAAAAAATGAGAGTGAGTCCTCCGCTAAAACACCAAAAAACTTTACAACAGTAAAAAGGTCACCGATACAGTGCTAAGAACTGCACTACGTGAAATATGAGACACTAAAACTGATACAACTCGCACAAAAGGCTAAAAGTATGATAAAAGGATAATCTGGGTGTCATACACGTGTGCCCAGTCCGCTATAATATATGAAACGTAAAACACGAGCCACTGCACATGAAGTGTCTGCCAACACTTCAGGCAGGGTCGTCGGCATGTCCAAGGACACACGCAGCTGGGCTAAAGACTGGCACTGGACTAAAACATGCCGCACCGTCATGGGCTCGTGACAATGAGAACAGAGCGGTGTAGCATCAGAAGATAAAAGGTGACCATGGCTAAAACGGCAGTGCCCGATTCGCAGTCGTGCTAAAATCACCTCCTCGCGACGAGAGGTGCGCGAAGAAGTGCTCCAGATGATTGGGAGGGGTTTTACCTTCCTAAGCTTATTCCCCCGACGGGCATTCCAATGACTGCTCCACCTTAACAGGAGGACGCGACGTAAATATAAGCTAAAATCGTCTGAGGGAACGCAAGAGCGAAAACATCTGGGAGCCAAAACAGCTGCCTTCGCGGCAGCGTCGGCAGCCTCGTTTCCAGATATGCCTACGTGTCCAGGTACCCACACAAAGGAGACGCAAGTGCCTGCACGGGCGAGAGTGTGAAGGCAGTCCTGGATCCGCTGTACGAGCGGATGATAGGTGTACAGCATCCGTAGGCTCTGGAGCGCACTCAGAGAATCGGAGCAGATAACCCAAGACTGTAAGGCTTGCCGACGAACATATAAAAGAGCTTGGTAAATACCGAACAGCTCTGCTGTAAAAACCGAGCACTGCGGTAAAAGACGAAAGCTAAAACTCTGCCGACCGTGAATAAAAGCACATCCCACTCCCGTATTATCCTTCGAGCCATCAGTGTAAATAAAACTGCAGGGTCGGTACTGCGCCTGAACTTCTAAAAAGCCCGAACGAAGGACTGAATCTGGCGTCGACAATTTCGGCATGGACAGCAGGCTCAGATTTACCTGGATCTCGGAGCGTAGCCATGGCGAAAATCGTGTTTCTCCTTTCCGAAATGTCGCCGGTAAATCAACATCCAACAGCCGAAGCAGAGAGCGAAAACGAACGCCAGGAGGGAGTAGGGCCAGGGAGCGCGCTGAGTATTGACGGTCCAGGGAATCATTAAAGAACGAGCTAAACGACGGATGATCCGGCAAAGTAAAAAGCCGGCAAGCGTAATTACAAAGGAGGATGGTCGAGCGGACGAGTATACAATACAGCCGTAGTCAAGTTTAGATCGGACAAAAGAGCGATATAGCCTTAGAAGGACCGTCCGATCAGCTCCCCAGGAGGTGCCACTTAAAACACGTAAAACACTAAGAGAACGTTCACACCTGGCCTTTAAATACGAGATATGAGAAGACCAACTAAGTTTCCTATCAAACACCAATCCCAAGAATTTTGTCTCGTCTGCGTAGGGAAGGGCATCGGCTCCCAGATACAACGACGGCGGCGAAAATGCTTTCCTTCGCCAGAAGTTTACGCAGACGGTTTTCTCGGCGGAGAACTTGAAGCCGTTTTCCACACTCCAAGTAAAGAGTCGGTCAAGACACATTTGAAGGCGGCGGTGCAGGAGAGAAGTACGCCGAGAACTACAATAGATGGCGAAGTCGTCCACGAATAAAGAAGAAGAAATGCCCAATGGGACGCACTCCGTAATGGGATCGATGGCAATAGCAAATAGTGTGACACTGAGTACCGACCCCTGCGGTACTCCGTTCTCTTGAATAAAAGCGCGAGATAACTCCGAACCCACACGTACCCGAAACACCCTATCACGCATAAACTCTCGAATAAATAGGGGTAACCTTCCACGAATGCCCCATTTATGGAGGGTGCGGAGAATTCCATACCTCCAGCAAGTGTCGTATGCCTTCTCCAGGTCAAAGAACACAGCAACCGTTTGGCTCCTGCGTAAAAATCCATCCATAATGTGCGTGGACAACGAGACTAGGTGGTCGACCGTTGACCGGTAGCGACGAAAACCGCACTGAACGTTTGATAGAAGACGTTGGGATTCTAGCCACCATGTCAGTCGCCCGTTTATCATGCGCTCCATCACCTTGCAAAGGCAACTGGTGAGGGAGATCGGACGATAACTGGAAGGCAGATGGCGATCCTTTCCAGGTTTTAAGATAGGGACAACGGTAGCCTCGCGCCAAGCGGTCGGAAATGTTGCTGTGCGCCAGATATAGTTATACACTTGCAAGAGAAAGAGCTTACTAACTGAGGACAGGTGTTGCAGCATGACGATATGGACTCCGTCCGGCCCCGGTGTGGAGGGTCTGGAAGTTACCAGGGCCCGCTCCAGCTCTTGCATTGTGAAGAAGGCGTTATAACACTCGTGGTTTAAGGATTGAAAGGATAGGTCATGCGTCTCTGCCCGGTGTTTGATGGGCAGAAAGTCCGGGTGATAATGGGAGGAACTAGAGATATGAGCAAAAGCTCCTCCCAGGGCATCAGCGACAGCTCTAGGGGTAACTACGGTGTTATTGTTAATCCGTAGGCCAGGCACCAGAATACGAGGAACTTTACCGGCCACGCGTCGCAGCTTGTTCCAAACCACAGAGGATGGTGTGAAGCGGTTAAAAGTCTCCACAAAACGCTTCCAGGATGTCTTTTTGCTGGCCTGTATCACGCGTCGGGCATTTGCGCGTAAGCGCTTGAACCTGATCAAATTGTCCAGGGTAGGATGACGCTTAAAAGTTCGCAGTGCAGCCCGGCGCGCACGCACCGCCGCGCGGCATTCATCGGTCCACCAGGGAACGGGTAAACGCCGAGGTTGGGCTGAAGTGCGAGGTATAGCACGTTCGGCGGCCGATGTAATCACAGATGTAACGTGCTCTACCATCTCGTCGATGTTGTCGGATACATGGTCGTCAAAGATAGCCAGGTTGCAAAAAAGGGACCAGTCAGCTTTGTGTAGCTGCCAAGTAGGTACACGGGAAGATGGTGTGTAGTTGGAAAGCAGGCTAATCAGGCAGGGAAGGTGGTCACTGGAAAAGGTATCAGAGACGACGTTCCACTCAAAGTGATGAGCAAGCTGTGCCGAGCAAACGGATAAGTCCAGGTGAGAGAGAGTGCTGGTTGAATCAGAAATAAATGTAGGTTCGCCAGTGTTGAGAATTGAGAGGTGATTCTGAACAAGGAATTCAGCAAGGTGCTTCCCCCTTACGCAAGCCCTAGGTGATCCCCAAAGAGGGTGATGGGCGTTGAAGTCTCCCAACAGCAAGAAGGGTGTTGGGAGCTGGGACACCAGATCGGAGAAGTCCGCAATGGCGAAGGGAGAAGAGGGCGGTAAATAAACAGAACATAAGGTAAAAGAGAGACCTGGGAGTCTAAGAGTAACGGCTACGGCTTGCAAGGTACTATTGAGCGGAAGAGGTTGGTAAAAAACGTCGTCTCGGATTAAAAACATAACACCCCCATGTGCAGGAGAACCGGGCTCCGGTGGTAAATCAAAGCGCACCGGAGTAAAACCAGGAAAGGTGAACGTATCCTGCTGGTGAAGTTTCGTCTCCTGCAGGCAGAAAATACTGGGGGACAGCAAATTACCCAACAGTTGTAGGTCTGGTTTACGCCTGCGCACGCCACGTGTATTCCACTGTAGAATGGACATCCTGGGGTAAAGGGAAAAAGCCGGTCACTTAGTTCACTTTGCTGGTGGCTGTCGCTTTAATTTTCCCTTCGGGTTCCGTGTTGGGCTCGGGCTTTTTGGAGCACTTGCTTCGTGCTCCATAGGCTCCTCGGATGGAGGAGGGTCAGGGTCATTGGATAACGCGGTCAACGGGAGAAAACTGTTGCCAATACTCAAGGTTGGAAGGGAAGGCCCCTTCACACGGCTACGCCCCCTGGTGTCCTGGGAGCAAGAGCGCCGAGGAGGTGAAGGGGAACTGGCCGGGCCGGGACACTTGCCACTGGCAGGTGCCGGAGGGTCTTTGAGGAAGTCGGAGCGCTTTGGCGTGACTTTAAATTTCCGGGTGTCCGTACTCACTGAAATGGTTTTGGAGCTAGCGGTATTAGAAGTTGGCAATGCGACGCGAGGAGTAGCCACGGTTGAAGGCACAGGGCAAGTTTGGGTGCCCATGTCACGCTTTAGTATTGGTTTTGAAACTATGGAACTAAAAGTACCAAACTTCAGGAGAGAAGGTTGTCGAGCCTGATGTCGTTTGCGGGCTTCAGAGAAGGATAGACGCTCCTTCACCCGCAGCTCCTGGATGGCCTTCTCATCCTGGTATCGCGGACAATCGCGGGAGGTCGCCGGATGTTGACCTTGGCAGTTCACGCAACTTGGGGCAGAGGGACAAGTCCCGTCATGACTGCCCTTACCACAGTTGGCACATACCGCAGCAGTAGCCTTACAAGAGGTCTTGGTATGGCCATAGCGCTGACACTGGTAGCAGCGCATAGGCCGCGGAATGTACGGGCGCACAGGGATAACTTCATATCCTGCCTTGATCTTCTGAGGCAGTTCGAGCCGATCGAAAGTAACAAAAAGTGTGCGGCTAGGAACCTGCACACCGTCACGCATGACTCTCACACGGTACACTTCCGTGACACCCTGGTCAGCCAGATAACCCTGGATCTCCTCCTCCGGCATACCATCCAACAGCGGGCTGGTGATAACGCCCTTGGAAGAGTTGAGACTCCTGTGCTTTTCTACACGGATAGGATATCCGTGCAGGAGTTTAGCTTTCATTAACTTATCAAATTGGGAGGTAGAGTAGCTTTCAACCAACAATGAACCAGACCGTAAACGTGTACATGACTTCACGGGCCCAGCGATTTTATCCAGACCTGATTGAATTACGAAAGGGTTAACCTTTAAAAATGACTGACCCTCTTCTGTCCGATGGATAACTAGGTAACGCGCCGATAAAGACGTGTGTACCTCTCTTTCGTCTGCAACTTGTTTTCTGCGTTTAGGTGTAGTTGTGGCCATAAAACGTAGGAATAAATTTCATCCCCCAATGCTCCCCACCCACCACGGAGCCCAACAAGGGGTCATCCCACTGGGATGACAGGGCTACATAGGGGATATAGCGGGCTCGCCGTCCCACTCACCCTGGAGTTCAGTGTAACACCTTGTCCTGGCCGATTGATTAGGGGTGGGTTAGTCCCTAACCTCCCGTTTAGCTGAAGCAGTAGCCAAAGTGGTATATTGGAAATGCGCACCCTTCCCGAATTCAGAAAAATACTGTTACGAGCTCAGATACGCATCCCTCAACCACCAGGACAAACATTTCCACCGACACGGGTCTCCACGCACGGCCTACACGTGGGTGGGCCTGTTGACCGTCTCCCTCAACCACGAAGAGGAGCCCACACGAGGGAGACTGTTGGCTCGGGACCCCGGGATCGCCAATACCCGTACCTACCGTGGTAGGCCCCTGGGGGGGAATAAGGCGATGGAGAAGACCATGCCACACAGTGTAGAAGGCTTTGGAGATGTCTAGGAAAAGGGCTACAACATAGTGACGGTTGTTAAAACCTCTAACCACCTCATCCACGATGCGCAAAAGTTGATGCGTGGTGGAGTGTTGCCGTCGAAATCCAAATTGTTCAGGACGCAAGACATTATGTTGGTCTAGCAAGTTTTCAAGGCGTAGTTGGAGTACCTTTTCGTAGAGCTTGCTTATTGTAGGAAGGAGACTGTGGGGTCTATGACTGCTTACTTGTGAGTCTTTGCCAGGCTTCGGGAGGGTGATGATTTTAGCATGCCGCCAAGCTACCGGGAAGTAGGCTAATACTAGTAGGCTGTTAAATAGATGCACTAGTAGGAAGATCCATGAGTGAGGTAGAGCTTTGAAGGCAGCGTAGGGTACGTTGTCGACACCTGCTGCTTTGTATGGACGCACAGAGTTGATTATGTACCTCACTTCAGCTACACTTGTTGGCTTCACATCATCTACTAAGTGTGGTAAGCTGAGATACTGCCTTACAGACGCTGTAATTTCATCTGTAATCTCTTGCTCAACAGATTCTGCAGGGTGGAATGAGGCAAGATGTTCTGCCAAGATTTCCACTTTATCTCTTACTGAAGTAGCAACTCTCCTGCCATCAGTAAGAGGCGGATCAGAATTAGGGATCTCTAGAAGTGCCTTTGACATTCTCCATAAAGATCTGTCTTCTACATCAAGAGAACACAAACGCCTCTCCCATTCAGCGTTACTGTGTTCGAGTAATTCTAGTTTTACTAGATGTTGCAACCGGTTCCATTCGCGTTTGTGAATAGGGTTGCGTGTAAGCTGAAAGCGTCGTCTTGCCTTGTTTTTATCGGCAATAAGACGCATTAGCTCATATGGGAGAGATTTCCTGAAGCTAAATATAGTGCGCCGTGGAGTGGCTTGGTCCATGGTAGCTGTCATTGTGGTTGTGATGTTAGTGGCCAGTTGTTCAGCTTCTTCAATGGTATTACAAGGTAGAACATCTGCAGGTTGCAAGGCCATTAGTTCAGTGTACTTACTCCAGTTTGTGTATCTTGGACTAAGTGAGATAGGGGGGGCCTTAGGAGTAGCCCGACCCTGATAGATCTGAAGAGAGTTCAGGGATTGACATGACTTTGGGGTGGCCGCGGATGTATTGCAGTATTGCGAAGTCCAGCCAATCTGGCAGACGGCGATCTTCATAGGATATGGTGGGTGATGAGGGAGCAAGTACAGCAAGATTGTGTTTTTCGACGTAGTACTCAATTGCAGAACCCCTGTGATTACGGATGGTAGAGTTCCACAGGGGGCTCTTTGCATTGTAGTCACCCAAAGCTATGGTAGGTGAGCCTGCAGAGAAGATGGTGTCCAGTTCCTTTACATTAAAAACTTTGCTAGGTGGAATGTAGATGGAAAACAGGTTGAGGGGGCCTTTGTTTGTGGCCACTTGTATTCCTATAGCTTCCAGAAGATTGGAAGGAGGCAAGTGTAGCCTGTGGTGTTGAATATTGTGGCTAATGAATATAGCAGTTCCAACATATCCATCTGCGCGATCAGACCTATGACAGGTCATACCAGGGATAGCGCTGGAATTGAGAGAGCCAAGCGCCAAGAGCGAGAACAAGTCGTCCGGGTGCACCTGGACGGTAGGTAGATCGCTCGCCACGGTACCTATCCGCTGTGCGGATTTACCCGTGCGGCCATGCCATGCCATGCCATGTGGTGCTGGCTGGCTGTATAAAGCCAGAAGGTTTTTGCTGCGTGCCCACCCGTTAAGGGTTTTACCGCAGGTAAGGTAATATCGGGATGTTGTAGGAAGAAATGTTGATTGTTAGGATGATGAATTTTTCTGAGGTTACTAGTTGTACCTGGGGGTTGATGGACAGGATGCAACACCTTGCACCCTGGTGTTTTGTTTATTTAAATTTTGGGTTTAATTTTGATGCCAAGCAGCTTGGAAGGATTATGTGGAGCTCAGCTTTAGCTGCTGTTCGGATTAGCTCCGTGGTTATCTCGGATGCCCGCAAGCCATGCGGGGTAACCGGTGCTGACTAGAGCGACGTCTAGTGGGGTCATAATCTCCCAGGGATCTGACAAGGGCGCTTCTATGAGATGGTAAACTTTCGTAAAATTTTGATGCCCGGCGCCTGATTTCATCCTCCACGTATGGAAGACTCGAGGCCTCGTGTAGCAACCTGGTAGGAAAATAAGGACCCACAGAATATATAGACCTGAGACCTCTATTCTGTGCACGTTGGAGCCATGCTAGCACGCTGTCTGCGGCCATGCCCCAGATCTCACAGGCATACAGCATAACCAGGATTACCAGCGCTCGGAAAAGGTATAACTTCATGCCAACTGGCATCGAGGTTGACCGCAACATTGGATACAGTGAAGCAATTGCTCCCTGTACCTTAGCCGCTCGGTCCCTGATGTGTTGGCGAAAGGTTAGACCTTTGTCCAAGTTAACACCTAGGTACTGGACAGAGTTAGTCCACTCTATCCTTCGACCTCGGTAGCTGAAATTGGGGCAGTCTGCGGGGGTGTGGCGCTTCGTGAAAAGTATGGCGTGGCTTTTGTCCGGATTAACGGACATCCGCCAACGCCTACACCACTGCTGTGTGAGACGGAGATGTCTTTGTAGGGGGTTGAAGGCTCTGAGGATGTGTTTGTCTTTGCAGAACAGGAGCACGTCGTCAGCGTATTGTGCCATTTCGACTCGTGGCTCTGTTGGGAAGTCTGCCATAAAGACGTTGAATAGTGTGGGGGATAGTACAGAGCCTTCGGGGACTCCGCCTCTCACTGGTCTGAGTGTAGATGTTTTCCCCGCGACTGTGACTTTGAATGTGCGGTGTCGCAAGAAGCTGTGTATAATGTTGAGTAGTTGTGTTGGTATCCCCAGGTGGATCAATTTGTAGAGGAGCCCGGCGTGCCATGTCGTGGAGAAGGCCTTCTCGACATCTAAAGAAACTGCAGCAGTGAAGGCGCCTTCCTGGAATCCCAGGGCAGCAGTCTCCACCACCCGCAGCAACTGTTGGATTGTCGTGTGCCCAGGACGAAAACCAAACTGATGTGCGGGAATGGCTTGAAGGTCTCCCAATATTGGGGACAAGCGGATGAGAATCAACCTCTCGAGAACTTTCGAGAGGGTGGAAAGGAGGCTGATGGATCGGTAGCTGGAGGGGTGAACCGGATCTTTCCCAGGTTTCAATATGCAAATCACCCGGGCTTCTCTCCACTCTCGTGGAAAGTACCCAAGGGTGAGGCACATGTTGAAAATCCTAGTGAGGAATAGAACCGCGTTGAAGGGGAGATGGCGGAGCATTAGGGGGGTCAGCCCGTCCGGCCCCGCCGCCTTTTTTGCTTTGAGACGCTGAAGTGCGCCCTGGACTTCACTGGGACGAATGGTGGGGAGTCGAACCGCGTCCTCAGGAGGGCGACGTAAGAAACGACGCACCTCCCGGCGAACGCGTTCGGAAAAGTTATCGTCCTGGGGGTCATCTCTTGGACATAAGGTACGTTCAAGGTAGTCAGCGAAAGCATCGGCTTTGGCTTGGGGATCGTAAGCCAGGCCTTGGGTGACATGGATGGGTGAGTTGTATTGGCCTCTGTGATTTCTGAGGGCTCTGGCTATCCTCCACACGTCGCCATCCTCGACGCGCAATCTGGCCATCTTGTCCTCCCACGCTTGCACCTTGTGCTCGCGCAGTCGGGCACTGACCTCACGACGCAAGCGTCTTAGAAGCGCTCGATTATGTGGCGTGCGGTGACGCTGGTATAGTCTCCGTGCAGCCCAGGATCTTCTGATGAGAAGGATGATGTCCAAAGGAAGGACATCAGGGTGGAGAGGGGCCGATGAGTGGACTGTCAGATTGTGGGTAGTCCGCTTCACGATGGATGTGAAGGATGAGATTGCATTCTCCAGGGTGGCTATGTTTGTGATCCTTGGATTTGGCGGGATGGAAGTGCGGAGACAATTCCTGACGCCTTCCCAATCGACTTCTCGCGTCTGAAGCGAGATGTCATGACTGGCAACCCTGGTGTTGATCTCTGTCAACAACGGATTATGGTCTGAATGTAATGCGTTTAAGGATGTTAGGGTGATATGAAATGGTAGATGTTTTGTGATGGCGAAGTCTATGACTGAAGGCAGTCCTCCTCCTCGCGGGTAGTGAGTGGGTTGCCAGGGACCCTGCACTTGAAGTAGCGGGTCTGCATCTATCAGGCGAATGATTTCAATGCCTCTTGCATCGGCCCGACGACCGCTATGCCAACGTTGATGTTTAGCATTGAAGTCGCCGGCCATGATTGCACTGGGACGTAGGGCTAGGATGGAGAGGTAGTCATTTGGGACTAACTGTCGTCGTGGTGGATGGTACACGGAGACTACTAAGACCTCTAATCCGCCAAGGTCCATACTGATGGCCGTGGCCTCCAGGGTTTGCAGAGGTGGGAGCTGCATGGGTTGATGGACCACATTCTGCCGTACCAGGATCGCAGTTCCGCCACCCGGGCGTCCCTGTCGATCCGTACGATGGCAGATGTAACCCGGAAGGCGGAACCGGGAGTCTGGACGGAGGTGCGTTTCGCTGACTAGGATGACGTCCAGGGCATGAGCTCTAGCAAAGTAAAGCAGCTCGCTCGCCTGACCGGCTAGGCCGCACGCATTCCAAAATGCGAATCGAAATGAGGTTCGAGACCTAGTTCGATACGCCATCACGGAGTTGCTGCGTACCTGCTGTCAGGAGGGCCATCGCCTCCATTGCTACCAACATCTTGCCAGCCGGGTCGGAAGAGGTGAAGAACTTCACGACGAGCTCGCAGATCTTCTGTCCATGCGTCAGCAGCAACTGCTGCAGCCACGTGAACACATCTGAGAGGTCGAGTGTAGCTGTGAGGAGTGGTTTGAAGTGTAGCCGGCTGGGCGACTTTTATGGGTGGCGAGGGTGTGCGAGTGCGAATGGGAGCAGGTCTTCCTCCCGCCCTCTCACCCCTTAACTGTCTAGGAGGCATGGGTTTGCCATGCTTCTCCTGATTAGTAGGATTTCGGGGCTCGCGAGAAAGCCTCCCACCATTCCTACTCTGGTTGGTGTCAGCGTGTTTTGGGGCTGGGGTACGCTTTTGTTTGCGTGGCTGTGTGGGAGCATTGTGTGCCTCCCTTGACATTTTTGGTCCATCAGAGGCCCCTTGTGCTACTTTAGCGTACGACGGTCTCTCACTTTCCTGTTGTTCCTGTCGGTGGTTGTGCCGGGCGCTGGTGGTCGTTGTTGGGAGCGGTCTTTGCTCCACCCTGGTTGTAGCTGGCTGCTGCTGTCTTGAAGGGTTCCTTCGATTAGCAGCTATGACTGCCTTACGGGCAGGACATCCGCCGTAGCAAGCCACATGCTTGCCCTTGCAGTTGGCACATGTAGGCTCATCGGTGGGTGACCTGGGACATACCTCTTTCTCATGAGGTCCACTGCACCTCAAGCAGCGGGGAGTCCTCTTACAGAAGTGACTGGAATGGTTAAATCCCAGACACCGGTGACATTGGGGGGGACCGCCAGAGCTCCTGACTGCCTCTATCCTCACTCGGAGGTAGCAGATGGTTGTGACACCATCCAGCTTCCCCTCCGGATCGTTGGCACGTTCCACTATCACCAGGAATAGGGGGATGAGGACAGGGCCGGGTTGACCCTCCGGAGCTGGTTTGGTCAGCTGCCTGACCAAACGGGGCTGGATGCCCTGACGGCTGAGGTCGTCCACAATATCACCCACCGGTGTGTCCACTGGTAGGCCTCTGATGACCCTCTTGATGTCACGGCTCTTGTCTAGGCCGAAGGTGAAGTAGGGAATAGACTTCTTGTCCAGTACCCTGAGGAGTAGTTGGTAGTCTTCGGCGTTGCTGGCCTGGAAGACAAAGCGGCTCTTCCGCCTAGTAACCCTGCACGACACCGACAGGGTAGGCATGACTTCCTTCAGGAAGCCCACCATACCCCGGAAGTCGTCCACGATTATAGGTGGAATGTGCTTCTTGGATGGACCAGATTGACTGGGCCCTCCAGTTGTCTCCAAACGAGCGGCCCGTCTTTCCCTACGTCGGTTGGTTACTCTTTGAAACTCAGCCTCGTCAACATCTGTGGAGACGTTAGACGAACTGAGCTCCTCCTCGGCGACGTCCATTCTGGAGGATGAGTTAGCATTGTAAAATTCTGCTTCAGAATCGGAGCAGGAATCTGAGAGCTCACTCTCTGAGTTTTGGCCTATCCGCTGCGAAATAACGCGGGAAGTGCCCTTGTCAGATTGCTGCTTGGCGACAGCGAGTCTTTTGGCCTTGCCATTTACGCTCTTTTCGAGCTTTCGGCGAGGCCGCTTACTACCTACAGTCTGGGTTGTGGCCCTGACTGCAGGGTGGGTTACACCAGTGCTGGTGCTAGGTATTGCATCCATTACTTGATGGTTGGATGCTTGGGATGGTGGGGTTGGACCCTTTTGATCGGGCATTTTGCCCTGCACCGAAGTGCAGTGCGCAGCTAACCTTAGGCTATATACGTACCAGTCAGCACAGACTTGCTAATAAGCGTGAGGTACAGAGGGCCGGACCCGAAGGCGCCTTATAAAACCGTCTTTTAAGACGTTGGCTTAGGCCGTATACCTCGCCTGGCTGTGATGCGGAGCTGGCCGGCTGTTTTCTTGGAGGTCGTTCTTGTCGCTCGCACGCTGCTGCCTTCTCTTGGAGAATTAGCGAAAATTGCCGGGAGCTTCCCGAAGGTCCCTTCCGATGCTGGCAATTCGCTGACTCCGAGGTTCTGGACGCTGGCAACTCTCGCAGGCGATGTGTACTCCACGACGTCTAGAAGCAGACTACCCGTGCGGTCCAGAGGGTCCAGAGGTAGTCCTAGTCGGGCGGGGCTTTCCCCGTCCGGGTGTCATATGCCGCAGTACCTAGCCGCTTTGCGGCTTAACCTGCGAAATGAACTAGTAGATACATGTTCTGCTGGGGTGTTTGAATTTGTTTACTGTTTGAAATTTTGGATAGGTTTGGAATGGGTTGCCCCTCTTTATCGTGGGCAGCTGTACTTAATCGTTCTCCCTTTTTGGGAGACACGAATTAGTTTTTTTGCCCCGTTTTGGATACGGGTTGTGTAGCGCTTGGTCCTTTGGCGCAGAAGTTGTTCCCAGAGTCATCTGGGGTTT
The DNA here is from genome assembly GCA_030765055.1 of Mantis religiosa. Lineage (NCBI taxonomy): Eukaryota > Metazoa > Arthropoda > Insecta > Mantodea > Mantidae > Mantis > Mantis religiosa. The sequence continues at coordinate 9,100,297 of JAUKNK010000016.1, forward strand.
TCCTTGGGTTACCCAAGGGGTCCCAGGACGTCTCTCGGCAGTCTGAAGGACGGCAAGCGCCTTTGATCTCTCGGGTCATACCTTCCCAGGGAGTTCACTAAAGGGTTGGGGTGCATTTGGATTTTCTCGTACATTGATCGTGCCCTCTCGCGAATGACATCGACAATGTACGGGATCTGGGAGTGCTCATGTAGGATATGAGCCGGGAATCTCCAGCCTGTATCGTAGATGATGCGTAGTGCCTTGTTCTGCAGCGTCTGGAGTCTGACGAAAGTGGTATTAGCCACTGTTCCCCAGATCTCACAGCCGTACAGAATCATAGGCGGAATGATCGCCCGATACAGTTGGAGTTTGAGACGGATCGGCATGGTTGATCTGAAGATAGGGTATAGGCTCCGGAGTGCGACGTGCCCCAGCTGGACCTTGCCCTTGACGTGTGGAACGTAAGTTAACTTACGGTCCAGCGTCACCCCGAGATACTTCGCCGTTTGCACCCAAGGGATTCGACGGCGCCGTAAAACGAAGTTCTGCTGCAACCGGTTGGCTATGGTTTTCGCCAGGAGAATAGCAGAGCTCTTCTCCGGGTTAATTGCCATTCGCCATTTTGCGCTCCATTCGCCAATGGCCCGGAGCTGGGTTTGGATTTGCCGGTAGCTGTACCGTGTGTTCCTATTGACTGCGAAGATCATGAGATCGTCCGCATACTGACAGGTCTGGGTGTTGTGGTGAGTTGGGATGTCGGCCATGTAAGCTGCGAAGAGCGCCGGCGACAGCACGCTGCCTTCCGGTACTCCAGCGCCAATGGGCCGCTCGGTGGACAGCTTCCCCTCCATCTTTACTCGGAAGCTTCGGTTTCCGAGGAAACCGGCCACCAAGGAAATGTATGGACGGGGAATTTCATGCTCCAGGAGTTTGTAAATGAGTCCTTCATGCCAGGTAGTGGCGAATGCCTTCTCCACGTCGAGCAGCACTGCTACCGTTTTAGACCTTTCCTGGAAACCCAGGGAGGCCTTCTCGGCAACCCGCAGTAGCTGCTCGGTCGTGGAGTGGCCAGAACGGAAGCCAAACTGGTGTTCCGGGATTAGGCCCCTTTCCTCCAGATGAGGAAGGAGCCGGGAGAGGAGCAGTTTTTCGAATACCTTCGATAAAACTGGGAGAAGGCTGATTGATCGGTAACTGGAAGGAAAAACCGGATTTTTCCCCGGCTTTAAAACGCACACCACGCGCGCCTCCTTCCAGATAGCTGGAAAGTGGCGCATGTATAGGCACGCGTTATAAATCCGGGTTAAGTGAATCACGGCTCTTCGTGGAAGGTGCTTGAGCATTTCCGCTGTCACACGGTCCTGCCCAGGTGCTTTGTTGGTTCTTAGAGAGTTAAGCGTGGTCGCTAACTCTCTAGGGGTAACGATGGGAATGTGGAACTCCTCGTGGTCAGGGGGCGGAGCTTCTAGGAAGTCCTCCACCACCTGTTCCACGAGGTCAGCATGGTCATCGTCCATTGGCTCTACCCTGGGTTGGAATTGAGCCTCCAGATAATCTGCTAGCGCCTCTGCCTTTTCTTTCGACTCGTAGACGAGTCGACCTCTACGGCTATGTAGGGGATGCTGGTGTACGGTTTTGTCTTTCCGCAGGCTACGGACTATTCGCCATGGTTTTCTCTCCTGGAGATTGGTTTGCCTTAACATGTTTTCCCAGGCCTCTTTGCGGTGTGCTCTTAGGAGTCGTCTTGCCAGGGATTTGAACCTCTGGTGTACTTCTCCTATCCTGGGATGGCGAAATCTCTGCCACAGCTTTCTTACGGCGTTTTTAGCCCTTATGAGTTGTTTGATGGGTCCTGGGATATCTGTGGGGTTTGGCGTGTCTATTGGGATGCGGTGTGTGTGAGCACGTACCGCGTTGAGGATGGATGTGGAGAACTCCCTGGCTGCCGCCTCGAGTGACTCCACAGAGTCGATTCGAGGGCAGGCTTCCACGGAGTTTTGGATGTGAAGAATGGCGGCATCCCAGTCGACTTCATCCACCCAGTCAGCCGTTGCCAGAGCTGCGACGGTAACGTCTGAATTGATCACAACTGGGTTGTGGTCAGAATCCAGAGCATTCACCGCCGTGAGGTCCAGATGACCCAATACAGCGACACCTAAGCCTCATTCATGATTGGTGTAGGCTTTGGCGATTGTCTATCAACCCAGAGAAAAGCCAAGCCATACTCTTCACTAAGCGTCACTTTCCCGCCAACCTCCCCGCCTTTAATTATTCTGGCAGAAGGATAGAGTGGACAAATTCTCTCAAATACTTAGGTGTAAAGCTGGACAAGGGCCTAACTTTTCGGGGTCACATCCAGGAGGTGACTCATCGGGCATGCGGAGCTTCGGCTTCGTTATACCCCATGATGCGCTCAGGAATGCCGACACCCCTTAAGTTGCGCCTTTTTCAGGCTTTAATTCTTCCCATCATGCTTTATGCTTGTGAGATCTGGGGCATGGCCGCAGGATCATATCTGCGTCAAATTCAGCGTGTACAAAATAGATGTCTCAGGGCTATCTATTCTGTTTGCTGGAGGTTTCCCGTGAGATACCTTCATGAAGCCTCATCTCTCCACTATGTGGAAGATGTCATTAGACGCCGGGCCACAAAATTCTACGCGAGTTTGCCTCAACATCAGAGCGCCCTGGTTAGGTCTCTAGGGAACTACAGAGCAACCGAAAGACGCTACAAGCTATACCGGCTTCCCCGCATGGCGTGCGGGCACACCCGGTAACAATAGATTACTTATTTCAGCCTAAAATCACTACTGTTTGAATTGAATTTAATAGACAATCTAAATTAAACTCTTCCTGTAAATTATCACACCAGCGGTGCTAACATAGCGTTGCACCCGAGTTGGCTACCAAGAGGAGCTACGGCTACCTCCCTTCTTTTCTTCTACATTATCTTAAACCATCAACCTGCAAAACCCCACATTTACTGTCATTAAGTGGTTAAGTCCGTGTAGGTAAGGTACACGAATGACACACATCGTGCTGACCCTCAGTCAGCCGCCAGCTACTTGAATGAATGAAAGAGGTAGTAGTAGTAGTAGTGGGGCTTAGGGGCGCACAACAGCTGAGGTCATTAGCGCCCGAGCTCAGACTAGGTAAAGCCCAACTGAAATGTAAACGCTAAAAACAATAAAATCCACTAAAATCCACTAAAAGGTCCAAAAACACAATAAACATAAAAGATGCTTAAACTGTTAAAATAGCTAAAATAGGAGTGCCGAGATGAATCTAAAATGAGGCACGGCGAGGGATGTTGAAATCATATGGAACGAAGCATTCCGCTGCGCTGTAAAAAGTCGAAGAGGCCCTCCACAGCAGCAATATCATCCCTCAACATTGCGCTGAGGTTGGATGCCAAACCCAAGGAGGAGCGCAACGTTGAGTAAAATCGGCACTCCACTAAAAAGTGCTCTACCGTCAAAGGCTCACCGCAGTGAGCACAATGAGGTGCTGATTCCTGGCGTAACAAGTGTTGATGGCTAAAACGGCAGTGCCCGATGCGAAGTCTAGCTAAAATAACTTCTTCCCTGCGAGAAGAACGTGAAGATGTGGCCCAGGGAAGCGGAAGAGGTTTAACCTCCCGGAGTTTGTTCCCAACGAGCGCGGACCAGTCATCATGCCAGCGAGTGTTGATGGCTCGGCGAAGGGAAGCACTAAGATCCTCGAAAGGAACAGAATTGCTAAAAACTGTGGGGGATAAAATAGCAGACTTCGCGGCGGCATCAGCAGCCTCGTTGCCCGGGATGCCTACGTGTCCGGGAACCCAAACGAACGACACGTGGAACCCTGAATTAGCGAGCGAATGCAGCCGATCCTGTATTCGCTGTACTAGGGGATGGCTGGGGTACAGCAAACGAATGCTCTGTAGAGCACTCAGAGAATCGCTACAGATGGCAAAGTGGTTAGAATGCTGCTGGCTGATAAAAAGTAGGGCTTGATAGATACTAAAAAGTTCAGCGGTAAAAATCGAGCACTGTCCGGGAAGACGAAACGTAAAACTCTCCGCAGCAGCTACGAAGGCACAACCAACACCTCGGTCGGTTTTAGAGCCGTCCGTAAAAATAAAACTGTAGTTCTTAAAATGCTGCTGAAGTTCTAAAAATGCGGATTGGATGCCAGTGGTCGGAAACGCAGACCTGGGCATGGACGTCAACCCAAGGTGGAATAAGGAGTCATACCGCGACCAAGGAGGAAAAATAGATTCCCTCCGAGGTAATACTGGCGGCAGTGTGGCGTCCAGGGCCCGAACAAGCAGGCGAAAGCGAACACCGGGCGGAAGTAATGCAAGGGGGCTGACAGCGTACTGGCGATCAAGAGACGAGTCAAAGAAAGGCTTGTGCGTTGGGTGCGTGGGTAGAGAGGATAGACGGCATGCGTAGGTGCATAAAAGAATATCTCGTCTATAGCACAGGGGGGGTTCAGCTGCTTCAGCGTACAGACTGGGGATGGGGCTGGTTGGAAAAGCACCAGTAGCTAGACGTATACCCTGATTGTGCACAGGATCCAAACGACTCAAAATGGAAGGCCGTGCCGACGAATATACCACACTCCCATAGTCAAGCTTTGATCGCACCAGGGACCGATAAAGCTGTAAGAGCACGGTCCGATCAGCTCCCCAGGACGTACCTGTTAAGACACGTAAGATATTGAGGGACCGGGCACAGCGACCTTTCAGGGAAGCGATATGAGAATCCCAGCTAAGCTTCCTATCGAACACCAATCCTAAAAATTTAGCTTCCTCTGCAAAAGGAAGCGTATGGGGACCGAGGTGGAGTGAGGGTGAATCAAACGCCTTACGGCGCCAAAAGTTCACGCACACGGTCTTCTCGGTGGAAAAATGGAAGCCGTTGTGGAGGCTCCAAGTGTAAAGGCGATCTAAACAGACCTGGAGCCGACGCTCCAAGATACTCGTCCGCCGAGAGCTACAATATACGGCGAAGTCATCCACAAATAAAGAAGAGGATATTCCAGCGGGAATACACTCAGTGATAGGATTGATGGCGATGGCAAAGAGGAGAACGCTGAGGACCGATCCCTGGGGTACCCCGGTTTCCTGATGGAAAACGCGGGATAAATTACACCCCACCCGAACACGAAAGGACCGCTCCTTCATGAATTCCCGGAGGAAAATGGGAAGTCGACCACGAAGACCCCACTGATGTATGGTGCGTAGTATGCCAGTCCGCCAACAAGTGTCATAGGCTTTCGTAAGGTCAAAAAAGACGGCCACAGTTTGGCAGCGGCGCAGGTAGGCGTTCATGATATGAGTCGAGAGAGAAATCAGGTGATCAGTGCTGGAACGGTAACGGCGAAATCCGCATTGGATGTTGCACAGAAGGTTCTCCGACTCAAGCCACCAACGTAAGCGCCCAGTAATCATGCGCTCCATCACCTTACACACTGTACTGGTGAGGGAAATGGGGCGGTAACTGGAGGGCAAACGGCGGTCCTTACCCGGTTTTGGGACCGGAATGATAGTTGCCTCGCGCCAAGCTGTAGGGAAAACTCCGTCACGCCAGATGCGGTTGTACATACGCAGTAGATAGTCTTTACTAGCAAGGGAGAGGTGTTGAAGCATAGCCACGTGAACACCATCAGGCCCAGGAGCGGAAGAGCGAGAGGAGCATAACGCCGAGTCCAGCTCCCGTAAGCTAAATTCGGCGTTGTAGCACTCAAGGTTAGCTGAGCGGAAAGATAATTCCTGGGCCTCAATCTGAGATTTGAGGACCCGAAACGTCGAAACGTAGTTAGCAGAGCTGGAGGCGGCAGCAAAAGTGCTACCCAGGCAGTTAGCAACATCAACCGCATCTACAACAGTGAGAGGTCCATCCTGAAGTCCAGGAATGAACAAGGGTGGCCGTTTACCGGCAACACGACGGAGTTTCTCCCAAACCACAGAAGAAGGGGTGGCGTGCGAGAAAGAGGCAACAAAGGAAGTCCAGGACGCTCTTTTGCTAGCCCTAAAAACACGTCGGGCTCGTGCGCGCAGCTGTTTATAAGCTACCAAGTTCTCGACGGTGGGGTGTTTTTTAAATACCCTAAGAGCTTTCCGGCGTGCGCGAAGGGCATCGCGGCACTCAAGAGTCCACCACGGGACAGGCAAACGCCGAGGCTCCGTGGAGGATTTCGGAATAGATTGCTCGGCAGCGGAGACAACAACTGAAGTGAAATGGTCGACCAGAAGGTCGATAGTAGTAAATTCGGAATCCTTGAATGTGGCAGCTTCGGAAAACAGCGCCCAGTTAGCCTTGGAGAGTTGCCATGAGGCTGCACGCGAGCGGGGAACGTTGTGGGAGAGCAACGTTAGCACACAAGGGCAGTGATCACTGGAATGAGTGTCAGATACTACATGCCATTGGAAACAATGAGCAAGCTGTGTGGAGCAGAGAGAAAGATCGAGGTGGGAGGGAGTACCGGTGGAATCGGAAAAAAAGGTGGGTTCACCAGTGTTTAAAACAAGGAGAGGAAACTGGTCAAAGAAGTCAGCAAGTAGGGTACCCCTTGCACACGCCCTAGGAGAGCCCCAACACGGATGATGGGCATTAAAATCCCCCAAAAGAAGAAAGGGTGTGGGGAGCTGCGAAGCTAGTTGAGAGAGGTCCGCAGGAAGGACGGAGTCTGAAGGGGGGAGGTAAACTGTACATAAAGTAAACGATAAACCTGGAAGACTGAGCCGAAGAGCAACAGCTTGCAAAGTAGTGTTAAGTGGTAGAGGTTGACCAAAAACATCAGCACGTGTAAGTATCATGACACCACCATGAGCAGGAGAGCCCACTTCCGGCACAAGGTCGAAGCGTACCGGAATATAATGACGCAAATCAAAAGCATCCTGAGGGCGAAGTTTGGTCTCTTGCAAACAAACCGCTATGGGGTTGTAGGACCGCAACAAGAGCTGGAGCTCTGCCCTATGTGAGCGCACACCACGAATGTTCCACGTTAAAAGAGCCATGGAAAAGGACTAAGGGGTAGCGGCGGTTTTAGGGAGAAAATTCAAGATAGCAAGAGCGCGAGGAATGCGGGTTCAGGTGATCGGACGTCGTTTCTCCTTTTTTCGCACTTTGGCGCACTTGGGACCGACAAACGGTCGCTCCATGGGCGACTCCTCAGATGTGCGGGAGTCAGAAGAGTCCCTTCGAGAAGGGGATCGGGAAGCCGACTGAACGGAAGCCCTGCCGGTTCCTCGAATGCGACTACGGGAGCGGCAACCCGTAGAAGTACCGGGAGTAGTGCTTACCGACACGGACCGTGAAACTGCAGCTGGGGCAGTAGAGGAGCTAGATGAGGCTGTTGGTGCCAACGCCTTAAAAGGATTGGCAGTCTCCAGCAAGTCGCATTGGGTTGACGCATCCGAAACATTAACGGTCCGTGTGGCAACAGACTGCGCAGGAGAGCGACGAACTGCGGATGCGTAACCTAAGCTGGCAGCGGGTTTCAGTTGCTCAAACCGTCTTTTTGCCTCTAGAAAGGACAGACGTTCTTTGACGCGCAGTTCCTGAATGGCCTTCTCATCAAGAAACTGCGGACACTGCCGGGAGCTGGAGGGATGTGTACCACCGCAATTGATGCAGACCGGGTCACGAGTACATGTAGCATCGCCATGGGGAGGTAAACTGCAACGGTCACATACAGCATCAAAAGTACAACGGGCCTGAGTATGCCCAAACCGCTGACACCGAAAACAGCGCATAGGGTTTGGGACATACGGTCGCACTGCAGCACGTTCGTACCCACAATAGATAGCGTCCGGTAATGTGGTTCCTTTGAAAGTGAGGAAGACTGTCCGCAACGGAACAGACTGTCCATCACGTTTACCAAGGAGACGGTACGCCTCGCACACATTCTGGTCAGTCAAATTAGATGCTATTTCCTCGTTAGAGAGGCCGTCCAAACTGGAGGTTGTCACGACCCCTCTACAGCTATTCAAAGTCTTATGTGGGGCTACCCGAATGGGGTAGGAACCCAACAAGCAAGCCTTCAGGAGCTTACTGGACTGATCCTGGTTCTTTGTTTCTACCAAAAGGGTACCGTCTCTTAACCGAGTTGCAGATTTTAGAACGCCACATATCCGATCAAGCTCGCGTTGGATATAGAAAGGACTAATGTCTCGCATTGTCTTGTTTTCACAAGTCAGGGTCACGACCAAAAACGAATCAAATGGGGAAGGTTTGCGCGGAGGAGCCATGGTTAAAGGACCCCCTTCCGGAACTGTCGGCGTCAGCCTGCCATCCGGGGGTGAAAGAAAAAGACACCAAACCTTCACGGTCTGCGCCGTCATGGGAGACCCCTCCCACGACCGATCTCGATTGTACTTCAGAAGAGCTACCGTCCAACTACTGTTGCCCAAATGTGAGAACCGTTCACCACGTGACACCCCGGCTTTAGGCCCCTACCACAGGAATAACCGCCTGTGGCCCCCCACTTTAGGCCGTGCAGCAGTCAACAGACGCATGCACGGATTCAGGGGGCTTGTGGTTGATTACACCGGGGTTCCCGTCAGCGGTAACACGTCCGGCTGGTAATACTGGCCCAATGACTCACGGCCTTCGGACCATTAAAACCAGCCGGGCCTCATTGAGACTACGTGAGTGTACATGACGGTGTGGACGGGCTCCGCACCTAAGGTCACACACAGGGTCAGTAGGGAGTCCACTACAACCTTCACGCCTGAGACCTCCGGAGAGCACGCAAGTCGGAAGCCGCGCTGGAACCGTGGGACAGGAACCACGGAGACAGAAGAAAGATCCCTGGTGGTGAGGCAGGAGTTTATAAACCTAAACAGCTAAAGCTAAAATAGAACAATAAACCTAGAAGAGGAAGAAGCTTAAAACTAAGGGTGACCAACGTGGCACAACCAAAATGGGGTGAGAGGGTGACGATAGGGATGATTGGCTCGGGACCCCGGGATCGCCAATTCCCGTACCTACCGTAGTAGGCCCCTGGGGATGAATGAAAGAGGGGCAACCCATTCCAAACCTCTCCAAAATTTCAAACAGTAAACAAATTCAAACACCCCAGCAGAACATGGATCTACTAGTTCATTTCGCAGGTTAAGCCGCAAAGCGGCTAGGTACTGCGGCATATGACACCCGGACGGGGAAAGCCCCGCCCGACTAGGACAACCTCTGGACCTCTGGGCTGGTGGTTCGGTCTGGCTGACTCTGCTTCTAGAGGTCGTGGAGTACACATCGCCTGCGAGAGTTGCCAGCGTCCAGAACTTCGGAGTCAGCGAATTGCCATCATCGGGAGGGACCTTTCGGAAGCTCCCGGCAATTTTCGCTAAACCTCCAGGAGAAGGCAGCAGCGTGCGAGCGAAGGAAACAACCTCCAAGAAAACAGCCGGCCAGCTCCGCATCAGCCAGGCGAGGTACAAGGCCTAAGCCAACGTCTTAAAAGACGGTATTTTAAGGCGCCTTCGGGTCCGGCCCTCTGTACCTCACGCTTATTAGCAAACCTGTGCTGACTGGTAAGTATACAGTCAAGGTTAGCTGTGCACTGCACTTCGGTGCAGGGCAAAATGCCCGAAGAAAGGGAACCATCCACCATTTCCAATCCAACCCGCCTTCCAGAAATGGAAGCCATCCCCAGTACTAGCACTGGAATCACCCACCCTGCTGTCGGGGCTCCGACCCTGACTGCAGGAAACAAACGGCCTCGCCGAAAGCCATCAAAAGGCGTAAATGGCAAGGCCAAGAGATTAGCTGTCGCCAAACAGCAAACTGGCAAGGGCCCTTCCCGCGAAACACCACAGCGGGTAGGCAAAATTTCTGAGGGTGAGCCCTCAGACAACTCCTCCTCTGAAGAGGAATATTTCAGTGACGGAACTGCGGTTCCAAGGCATTCATCCTCCAGGATGGAAGACTCCGATGGGGAACACAGCTCATCTAACATCTCTACAGATGTTGATGAGGCTGGGTTTCGCACCGTGACCAACCGGCGAAGGGAGAGAAAAGCCCCTCACCTGGAGACAACTGGCACGCCCAGTCGTTCTGGACCACCCAGGAGGCACATTCCTCCTGTGATCGTGGATGACTTCCGGGGCTTGGTGGGCTTTCTAAAGGAAGTCATGCCAACCCTGTCGGTGTCATGCAGGGTCACCAGGAGGAAGAGCCGCAATGTCTTCCAGGCGAGTAACGCCGAAGACTACCAGCTTATTCTAAGGGCACTGGACAGGAAGTCCATCCCTTACTTCACCTTCGGCCTAGATAAGAGCCGTGACGTCAAGAGGGTCATCAGTGGACACACCGGTGGGTGACATCATCGACGACCTTAACCGCCAGGGCATTCAGCCCCGCTTGGTCAGGCAGATGACCAGACCAGCCCCACAGGGCCAGCCAGGCCCTGTCCCAATCCCACTCTTCCTCGTGATAGTGGAACGGGCCAACGATCCGGAAGGGAAGCTAGACGGAGTCTCTACGATCTGCTACCTCCGAGTAAAGATTGAGCCACTGAGGAGCTCTGGCGGTCCACCTCAATGCCATCGCTGCCTGGGATTCAACCACTCAAGCCATTTCTGCAAGAGGACACCCCGCTGCCTCAGGTGCAGTGAAGCCCACGACAAGGAAGCTTGTCCAAGGTCACCCACAGATGTGCCCACTTGTGCTAACTGCAAGGGAGCACATGTAGCCTGCTACGGCGGCTGTCCTGCCAGAAAGGCAGTTATAGCAGCGAACAGGCCCACAGTGAGACAACAGCAACAGCAGAGGACCTCACCAGCGGGGGCGGACCCAAGACCGGTCCCGTCAACCAGCTCCAGTGTGCCCACGACTCGGCGGGATGCCGATAGGCCAACAAGAAGTTACGCTCAAGTAGCACAAGGGGCCTCTGATGGACCTAAAACGTCACGGGAGACACACATCCCTCCCACACAGCCACGCAAACAGAAGCGGGCCCCAGCTCAAAAACGAACCGACAACAATGGTAGGAATGGAGGGAGGCTTCCTCGGGAGCCCCAAAATCCTGCTGAACAGGAGAGTCATGGCGAGCCCATGCCTCCTAGACAGCTTAGGGATGAAAGGGCGGGAGGAAGACCTGCACCCATTCGTTCCAGATCAGCCTCTCCTCACAACCAAGTCGCCCACACAAACAACGTTCCCATGACAGCTACACTCGACCTCACGGATGTGTTCAAGTGGCTGCAGCAGTTGTTGCAGACGCATGGACAGAAAATCTGCGAGCTCGTTGTGAAGTTCTTCACAGCCACAGATCCGGCCAGCAAGATGCTGGTGGCAATGGAGGCCATGGCCCTCCTGACCGCAGGCACGCAACAGCTCCGAGATGGCGCATCAAACTAGGTCACGTACCTCGTTTCGATTCGCATTTTGGAATGCGTGCGGCCTAGCAGGTCAGGGGAGCGAGCTGCTTCACTTTGCCCGAGACAATGCCCTAGACGTCATTCTAGTCAGCGAAACTCATCTCCGACCAGACATCCGATTCCGTCTACCGGGCTACATCTGCCATCGTACGGATCGTCAGGGACGCCCAGGGGGCGGAACTGCGATCTTGGTGAGGCAAAATGTGGTCCATCAGCCCATCCAGCTCCCACCTCTACAAACCCTAGAGGCCACGGCCATTAGTATGCACCTTGGTGGTTTAGAGGTCTTGGTAGTCTCTGTGTATCATCCACCCAACCGACAGTTTGTATCCAACGACTATCTATCCATCCTAGCCCTATATCCCTGTGCTATCATGGCCGGCGATTTCAATGCTAAACATCAACGTTGGCATTGCGGTCGTCGGGCGGATGCAAGAGGCAATGAAATCATTCGCCTTATAGATGCGGACCCTCAACTTCAAGTACAGGGTCCCTGGCAACCCACTCATTACCCGCGAGGAGGACTGCCCTCAGTCATAGACTTCGCAATCACAAAACATCTACCATACCATCTCACACTCACATCATTAAATGCATTACATTCAGATCACAATCCAGTGTTGACAGAGATCAACACATGGGTTGCCAGTCACGACATCTCGCTTCAAACGCGAGAGGTTGATTGGGAAGGCGTCAGGAACTGCCTCCGCACTTCCATCCCGCCAAATCCCAAAATCACAAATATCCCAACCCTGGATAACGCCGTCTCATCCTTCACTTCCATCGTGAAGCGCACCACCTTTAATTTGACAGTCCATGCTCCGGCTCCTCCTCATCCTGATGTCCTCCCTTTGGACATCCTTCTTCTAATCCGGCGATCCTGGGCAGCACGGAGATTATACCAACGTCACCGCACGCCACATAATCGAGCGCTCCTAAGACGTTTACGTCGAGAGGTCAGTGTCCGTCTGCGCGAGCACAAGGTGCAAGCGTGGGAGGACAAAATGGCCAGGTTGCGCGTCGAGGATGGCGACGTGTGGAGGATAGCCAAAGCCCTCAGAAAACACAGAGGTCAGTACACCTCTCCCATTCATGGCACCCAGGGCCTGGCCTATGAACCCCAAGCCAAAGCCAATGCTTTCGCTATCTTGAGCGTACTATGTGTCCGAGAGATGACCCCCAGGACGATAACTTTTCTGAACGCGTCCGTCGGGAGGTGCATCGTTTCTTACGTCACCCTCCTGAGGATGCGGAGAGACTCCCTACCATCCGTCCTAGTGAAGTCCAAGGCGTACTCCAACGTCTCAAACCAAAGAAGGCGGCGGGGCCAGACGGGCTGACTCCCCTAATGCTCCGCCATCTTCCCTTCAATGCGATTCTCTTCCTGACTAGGATTTTCAATATGTGCCTCGCCCTTGGGTACTTTCCAAGAGAGTGGAGAGAGGCCCGGGTGATTTGCATATTGAAACCTGGGAAGAATCCGGTACACCCATCCAGCTACAGGTCCATTAGCCTCCTCTCCACCCTTTCGAAAGTTCTCGAGAGGCTAATTCTTGCTCGCTTGTCCCCAATATTGGTAGACATTCAAGCCATTCCTGACCACCAGTTTGGTTTTCGTCCTGGGCACTCGACAGTTCAGCAGTTGCTGCGTGTGGTGGAGACCGCCGCCCTGGGCTTCCAGGAAGGCGCCTTCACGGCCGCAGTTTCGTTGGATGTCGAGAAGGCCTTCTCTACGACATGGCATGCCGGACTCCTACACAAAATGATCCATCTGGGGCTCCCAACACAAGTGATCAACATTCTACACAGCTTCTTGCGACATCGCACATTTAAAGTCTCAGTCGCGGGGAAAACATCAACACTAAGGCCAGTGAGAGGCGGAGTCCCCGAAGGCTCTGTGCTATCCCCCACCCTCTTCAACGTCTTTATGGCAGATTTCCCCACAGAACCACGAGTCGAAATGGCACATTACGCTGACGACGTGTTTCTGTTCTGCAAGGACAAACACATTCTCAGAGCCTTCAACCCCATTCAAAGACATCTCCGCCTAACACAACAGTGGTGTCGGCGTTGGCGGATGTCCGTAAATCCGGACAAAAGCCACGCCATACTTTTTACAAAGCGCCACACCCCCGCAGACTGCCCCAACTTCAGCTACCGAGGTCGAAGGATAGAGTGGTCTAACTCTGTCCAGTACCTTGGTGTCAACTTGGATAGAGGTTTAACTTTTCGCCGACACATCAGGGACCTTTCGGCAAAGGTACAGGGAGCAATTGCTTCCCTGTACCCAATGCTGGGGTCTACCTCGATGCCAGTCCGCATGAAGTTGTACCTCTTCCGAGCGCTGGTAATCCCGGTGATGCTATATGCCTGCGAGATCTGGGGCATGGCAGCAGACAGCTGTTTAGCATGGCTTCAACGTGCACAGAATAAAGGACTGCGGTCTATTTATTCTGTGGGACGTTATTTCCCTACCAGGTTGCTCCACGAAGCATCGGGTCTTCCATACGTGGAGGATGAAATTAGGCGCCGGGCTTCAAAATTATACGCAAGTTTACCATCTCAGAGAAGCGCCCTTGTCAGATCACTGGGAAATTATGACCCCACTAGACGTCGATCTAGACTGCATCGGGTCCCCCGTATGGCAAGCGGGCACCCTACATAACACAGGAGCTGAACCTATCAGCAGCTAAAGCTGAGCTCCTCATAATTCTTCCAAGCTGTTTGGCATCTAAATTTCTCCCCAACTAAATTACAAAATATTTAAAACAAAACAAAATGGGTGCTAAGTACTGCATCCTCTCTTTCGACCCGAAGGTACCTTGGTAACCTCAAAATTAACTTCCAATCAAAAACCTACATCACCTTCATCCTACATCTTTCATTAATAATCCTACCTGCGGTAAAACCCTTAATGGGTGGGCACGCAGCAAAAACCTTCTGGCTGTATACAGCCAGCCAGCACGAGCGAGCGAGCGAGGCTGGTGGTCTTTTGGTGGACGTTCTATCTATGAGCCACGCTTATCGACGGGTGTATTGGACAACTTTGCTACCCTGCTACGCGTGCACAGTTCAGCAATAGGGCACCGGCTTCTTTTTGGCAGCCTGCTAGCGGAAGGGAGTGGTCAGTGTACCGAATACTCGAGCTTCCGCTAGCGTGAATCGATACCAGCACCACTTACTTTTTGGACACAAAACACAGACAGATTACGAGACAGCAGGTCCGCAAGACCACAGCCAACGGTCGGAACTCTAGTTCTGAACCCAGGGTCGAAATGACTCGCTCAGGCGCCTAACCTAGGGAAACTCAATGTCACCCTAGGGGGGTCCGGTCCGCTGCGGATAGCCGGAGGGCAACTGCGCCGACGTTGACGGACCAAGACGGGCAACAGCCATCTACCAGTACCTACCCTCTCCCTACGGGAACCACCACCAACGCAAAAAGCCTAAAGAGGAATGCTGCGGCTCCTCAGAAGCCTTCATCATCTGTACAACCAGCATCAGCATCCATGGACCCTGCGTCCTATCCACCTCTGCCTGAGTCGGAGGGAGAGTCCGACCTTGACGACTACACTGTCGTTGAGAGGAGGAAGAAGAAAACCGCCGATCCCAAAAACATGGGACACACGCAACCGCTTGCACCGGGAGAGAAGCAACCCCTACCCAAAAGGGGGACTAAGATGCCGCCCATAGTAGCGGACACTTTCAAAAATCACGTCGCAGTAATGCGACAGATGGAACAGAAAGTGAAGGATTTCGAGGTGCGGAGGAAACCTCGAAAGGTTCATATCCAGACATACAGTCTAGCTGATTTTGAGGCAGCCAAAGAAGTGTTAACGAGTTTGGATATTCAATTCTATTACTACTCCCCTCAGCGACCAAACGTCGAAAGGAGGGTCATCAGGGGATTAGACTCTGAATGTCCACCTGAGGAGGTGAAGACTGCGCTACTGAGGGAGCACGGAATTCCAGCTAATTCCGTGGCACAGCTCAAGAAGACTATCTGCACTGAAGAAGGGCCAATAAAAGTTCCGATGCCTCTCTTCTTGGTCAATGTGGACAAGGTCGCTGGAGAGTCGGAACAACCAATCGACTCCGTCCGGAACCTATTCCATACAGTCGTCAGAGTAGTAGTAGTGGGGCTTTAGGGCGCACAACTGCTAGGGTCATTAGCGCCCAGTAAAAAACCAATAACGTCAAAAAAAATTGAAAGTGAGTCCTCCGCTAAAACACCAAAAAACTTTACAACAGTAAAAAGGTCACCGATACAGTGCTAAAAACTGCACTACGTGAACTATGCGACACTAAAACTGATACAACTCGCACAAAAGGCTAAAAGTATGATAAAAGGATAATCGGGGTGTCATACACGTGTGCCCAGTCCGCTATAATAAATGAAACGTAAAACACGAGCCACTGCACATGAAGTGTCTGCCTGCACTTCAGGCAGGGTCGTCGGCATGTCCAAGGACTCACGCAGCTGGGCTAAAGACTGGCACTGGACTAAAACATGCCGCACCGTCATGGGCTCGTGACAATGAGAACAGAGCGGTGTAGCATCAGAAGATAAAAGGTGACCATGGCTAAAACGGCAGTGCCCGATTCGCAGTCGTGCTAAAATCACCTCCTCGCGACGAGAGGTGCGCGACGAAGTGCTCCAGATGATTGGGAGGGGTTTTACCTTCCTAAGCTTATTCCCCCGACGGGCATTCCAATGACTGCTCCACCTTAACAGGAGGGCGCGACGTAAATATGAGCTAAAATCGTCTGAGGGAACGCAAGAGCGAAAACATCTGGGAGCCAAAACAGCTGCCTTGGCGGCAGCGTCGGCAGCCTCGTTTCCAGATATGCCTACGTGTCCAGGTACCCACACAAAGGAGACGCAAGTGCCTGCACTGGCGAGAGTGTGAAGGCAGTCCTGGATCCGCTGTACGAGCGGATGATAGGTGTACAGCATCCGTAGGCTCTGGAGCGCACTCAGAGAATCGGAGCAGATAACCCAAGACTGTAAGGCTTGCCGACGAACATATAAAAGAGCTTGGTAAATACCGAACAGCTCTGCTGTAAAAACCGAGCACTGCGGTAAAAGACGAAAGCTAAAACTCTGCCGACCGTGAATAAAAGCACATCCCACTCCCGTATTATCCTTCGAGCCATCAGTGTAAATGAAACTGCAGGGTCGGTACTGCGCCTGAAGTTCTAAAAAGCCCGAACGAAGGACTGAATCTGGCGTCGACAATTTCGGCATGGACAGCAGGCTCAGATTTACCTGGATCTCGGAGCGTAGCCATGGCGAAAATCGTGTTTCTCCTTTGCGAAATGTCGCCGGTAAATCAACATCCAACAGCCGAAGCAGAGAGCGAAAACGAACGCCAGGAGGGAGTAGGGCCAGGGAGCGCGCTGAGTATTGACGGTCCAGGGAATCATTAAAGAACGAGCTAAACGACGGATGATCCGGCAAAGTAAAAAGCCGGCAAGCGTAATTACAAAGGAGGACAACACGCCGATAGCGAAACGGAGGTTCAGCAGCTTCCGCACACAGGCTGATGACCGGACTTGTTGGGTAGGCGCCAATACTCAAGCGGATACCACGGTGATGAACAGGGTCAAGTCTTTTTAAAATCGATGGTCGAGCGGACGAGTATACAATACAGCCGTAGTCAAGTTTAGATCGGACAAAAGAGCGATATAGCCTTAAAAGAACCGTCCGATCAGCTCCCCAGGAGGTGCCACGTAAAACACTAAGAGAACGTTCACACCTGGCCTTTAAATACGAGATATGAGAAGACCAACTAAGTTTCCTATCAAACACCAATCCCAAGAATTTTGTCTCGTCTGCGTAGGGAAGGGCATCGGCTCCCAGATACAGCGACGGCGGCGAAAATGCTTTCCTTTGCCACAAGTTTACGCAGACGGTTTTCTCGGCGGAGAACTTGAAGCCGTTTTCCACACTCCAAGTAAAGAGTCGGTCAAGACACATTTGAAGGCGGCGGTGCAGGAGAGAAGTACGGCGAGAACTACAATAGATGGCGAAGTCGTCCACGAATAAAGAAGAAGAAATGCCCAATGGGACGCACTCCGTAATGGGATTGATGGCAATAGCAAAGAGTGTGACACTGAGTACCGAGCCCTGCGGTACTCCGTTCTCTTGAATAAAAGCGCGAGATAACTCGGAACCCAGCCGTACCCGAAACACCCTATCACGCATAAACTCTCGAATAAATAGGGGTAACCTTCCACGAATGCCCCATTTATGGAGGGTGCGGTGAATTCCATACCTCCAGCAAGTGTCGTATGCCTTCTCCAGGTCAAAGAACACAGCAACTGTTTGG
Organism: Mantis religiosa; assembly: GCA_030765055.1. Taxonomy (NCBI): domain Eukaryota; kingdom Metazoa; phylum Arthropoda; class Insecta; order Mantodea; family Mantidae; genus Mantis; species Mantis religiosa. Next base: position 9,117,978 of record JAUKNK010000016.1, read on the forward strand.
CTCCTGCGTAAAAATCCATCCATAATGTGCGTGGACAACGAGACTAGGTGGTCGACCGTTGACCGGTAGCGACGAAAACCGCACTGAACGTTTGATAGAAGACGTCGGGATTCTAGCCACCATGTCAGTCGCCCGTTTATCATGCGCTCCATCACCTTGCAAAGGCAACTGGTGAGGGAGATCGGACGATAACTGGAAGGCAGATGGCGATCCTTTCCAGGTTTTAAGATAGGGACAACGGTAGCCTCGCGCCAAGCGGTCGGAAATGTTGCTGTGCGCCAGATAGAGTTATACACTTGCAAGAGAAAGAGCTTACTAACTGAGGACAGGTGTTGCAGCATTACGATATGGACTCCGTCCGGCCCCGGTGTGGAGGGTCTGGAAGTTACCAGGGCCCGCTCCAGCTCTTGCATTGTGAAGAAGGCGTTATAACACTCATGGTTTAAGGATTGAAAGGATAGGTCATGCGTCTCTGCCCGGTAATTGATGGGCAGAAAGTCCGGGTGATAATGGCAGGAACTAGAGATATGAGCAAAAGCTCCTCCCAGGGCATCAGCGACAGCTCTAGGGGTAACTACGGTGTTATTGTTAATCCGTAGGCCAGGCACCAGAATACGAGGAACTTTACCGGCCACGCGTCGCAGCTTGTTCCAAACCACAGAGGATGGTGTGAGGCGGTTAAAAGTCTCCACAAAACGCTTCCAGGATGTCTTTTTGCTGGCCTGTATCACGCGTCGGGCATTTGCGCGTAAGCGCTTGAACCTGATCAAATTGTCCAGGGTAGGAGTGAGTGAGTGTGTGGGGCTTTAGGGCCCGTCGACATCGAGGTCATTTGGGCCCTAAGTCAAACCTAAAAGCTATAAAAAATATTTGTTAAGAGGTAAAATATAATAAAAACACTCAACTGTTAAAAAGGACATAAAAACCATCTAAAACTTATAATTTAAAGTCTCTAAAATTAATAAATATAAAATTCAAGTTAGACTTGTTTGTTAAAACCGATCTTAAAAACAAACCGCAGTGCCTTGTCCACGGCCACTGGGTCGTTCCCTAAAATATCGTGCAAGTTAGCTCTTAGGCCCAAAGACTGGCGCACGCGGGTGTATTGCGGACAATCCAGCAATACATGCTGCACGGTGAGAGGTACTGTACACGGAGCACACACAGGGGCCGGTTCCCCTCTTAATAGATGGCCATGCGTTGCACCTGTGTGCCCAATTCTCAGCCGGGTGAGTATCACCTCGGCCCGCCGGTTATCCCTGCAGGAAGTTGGCCAGGGTTGTACGCTCTCCTTTATCGCCCGGAGTTGTGTGCCCTCCAAAGCTGTCCAGGATTGCTGCCAAGCAGATAGCAGTTGGCGACGGAAAAAACGTTGCACGTCCTGGAATGGCACTGTAGTTGTTATACTCCGGGGCAAACGGCAAGCAGACTTAGCAGCCGCGTCCGCCTCCTCGTTCCCGCAAATCCCAACATGGCCTGGGGTCCAAGTAAAAACAAAATTGTATCCGCGACTGAGCATTTGCGAGATCTGGGTCTGTATTTTTAAAACCAGTGTGTGAGCGGTAGTGTGCTGTTGTAAGGCCTGAAGCGCACTTAGACAGTCAGTGCAGACGATAAAAGAGCCAGGAGCTAACTTGCAAATAAAAAGGAGCAAATAAAAGATGGCATATAGCTCTGCTGAGAAGACCGAAGTGGAGTCCAGAAGTCGAAATTTATGAGTCACCGTTAATGAAGAATGCGCAACCCGTAGCGTTACCTAACTGAGAACCGTCTGTAAAGACCGGAACATAGTTAGGGTAACGGCCCCGTAATTCGGCAAAAAGTTGTTGGAACACCGATTGTGGAGTAGCGAGTCTAGGGTTGTTTGAAAGAGATAGATCGAACCGCGCACGATTGAGCTGCCATGCAGGATAAGGGCAGATGGACGACCTCTCCACGCGAGGCATTCGGATGCCATGGGAATGTAGGTGATCCCGAAATCTTATTCCCACGGGGCGTGTCCGAGAACCAGGGCGCATATAACGGTGGACTAAATCTGGACACAGAACTGGTTTAAAACAAGGATGATTGGGATGACTTGCCAGCTTCGAGACGTATGAGCAGAGTAATATCGAGCGACGAATATGCAGTGGAGGTTCGCCTGAGTCTGCATACAGGCAGTCGACTCGACTGGTGCGGAATGCTCCTGTGGCAAGGCGGATGCCAGTGTGATGCACGGTGTCTAAAAGGCGAAGTTTAGAGGCGGTCGCTGCGCCATAAATAAAACTGCCATAGTCCAGCTTGGACCGAACCAGAGAGCGGTACAGCCTCAACATTACCGTGCGATCGCCCCCCCAAGATGCTCCAGATAATACCTTCAGCACCCGAAGAGAACGATCGCAAGAGGCTCGAAGGTGACGAATGTGGTGCTCCCAATTGAGTTGTCGGTCCAAGTAGAGGCCCAAGAACTTCAGGTGTGAGACAAATGGCAGGGGTGTGCTGTTCAAATTAAGATCAGGAGGCGGGTGAATACCTCGTTGGCGGTGAAAGTGGATACACTGCGTCTTCACAGCTGAAAAACGGAAGCCGTTTTGAAGCGCCCAAGCTGCTAGCTGGGTAATGGTCAGCTGCAGTTGGCGCTCAATGTGATCTATGTTGGCAGTGCTATAATAGACTGCGAAGTCGTCAACATAGAGGGATGATGGAATTCCACTTCGAACGGCACTAGTGATGCCGTTAATCGCTACGGCAAAAAGGGTGACGCTCAAATCGACCCTTGAGGTACACCGTTCTCCTGTATCCGTTCCTGGAATATCGTTTTACCTATACGCACACGAAAACGGCGAAGTTTTAAAAAATTACATAAAAACACGGGTAGATGACCACGCATGCCGTAACCATGTAGGTTACGGAGTATGCCGTACCGCCAGGTGGTGTCATAGGCCTTCTCCAAGTCGAGGAACACGCCCACGGCGTGCTGTATCAGCAGAAAGGCATCGGAAATATAGATTATCGACACTTGAGCGATGGCGACGAAACCCGCATTGTAAGTTGGACAGATGGTTATGTTTTTCTAGCCACCAATTTAACCGAGCGCTTACCATTCGCTCCAACGTCTTACAGATGACACTCGTTAGGCAAATGGGGCGGTAGCTAGATGGTAGCGTGCGGTCCTTTCCGGGTCGAGGGATGGGGATGACAATACCCTCTCGCCAGGAGGAAGGGAAAACCCGCTCATGCCAAATGCGGTTATAGATGTTTAAGAGGAAACTTAGCGCCTCAGATGGAAGATGTAGCAGCATCTGTCGGTGTACGTCATCGGGACCTGGAGAGGAATCCTTTGCTAACGCCAGAGAATGGGCGAGCTCGGCTGCGGTAAAGGGTTGGTTGTACGGCTCGGTGCAGTCACTATTAAAATTAAGTGGTACCCGCTCCGCCTTTTCCTTAATAGGCAGGAAGAGAGCGTCATAGCGGGCAGTTTGGCTCGTGGCAGCAAATGTGGTAGCTAGGGCTTCAGCTATGTCCTGCTCGGTGGTGCACATGGATCCGTTGATGGCAAGGCCGGGAATTACCGTCCGGCGATACTTGCCATACATCCGCCGAACAGCTGCCCATACTTGTTGGGTAGAGCTGCGCCGGGAAAGCGAAGACACAAATGCTTCCCAAGATTTGCGCTTTGCGTTGCGCAGTATAAAGCGTGCCCTAGCCCGAGAACGTTTGAAGGCGACGAAGTTCGCTTCTGTCGGGTGCCGCTGAAAAATGCGCAAAGCACGTTTGCGTGCTTTGACAGCCAAACTACATTCCTCGGACCACCACGGTACAGGAATACGACGTGGTGTAGGTGAGCCTCGAGGAATGCTGGATTCTGCTGCGAGCAGGATCGAGCAAGTAAAATATTCGACCATTTCGTCGATGGTGTCGAAACCATCGTCGATGAGGTGTATGAGGGATTGGAATTTTCCCCAGTTAGCTTTGGAAATAATCCAGCGAGCATGTCGAGAAGGTACACATTGGCGGCCAGAAAAATGAATGTTAATGGGGTAATGATCACTGCCAAAGAGGTCGGAAAGTACTGACCACTCAAGTAGTGGTACTAATGACGGACTGCAGAAAGAAAGGTCTAGCACGGAATGTGTACCATAAGCGGATGATAGGAATGTCGGGTCACCAGTATTTAGCAGAAGCAGGTCAGACTTGTCGAAGACGTCTACGAGGAGGCATCCACGGGCGTCATCAGTGTCTGATCCCCAGAGCGTGTGCTCGGCATTCAAATCTCCCACAAGGAGTAGTGGTGAGGGGAGCTGAGCCACTAGAGCTAGAAGATCCCGCTCTGTAACTATACTGAGCGGCGGCAGGTACATATTACAGATGGTAAAACTGATGCTCTCCAGCTGTATCCGGACGGCCACAGCTTGCAATGGTGTGGTGAGAGGAACGTGGGCGGCGGAAATGTTAGGCGCCAGTAAGGTAGCAACGCCACCGCTTGCACGCATACCTGCAAGAGAATCGCTTCTAAATGCCGAAAAAGAGTGAAGGTGTAACGAGTGATTGGGATGTAAGTGGGTTTCCTGGAGGCAAATTATTGACGGTGACCGCTGAGAAACTAAATGTTGTAGGTCTTGAGCACGAGCTCGAAAACCATTGACATTCCACTGGATTATTTCCATGAGGAGCTTTTAATGGGCCGTTTTAACCTTTTTCTTGACCTTGGCTGACCTGGGCCCTACGATTCGAAAATCGTTAGCCTCCTGTGACTCCGCTGATGATCGGGAGTCAGAACTCCTACGGCTCGTAGAACGAGACCGGGATCTAACAGAAGGCGAGCGACTTCGCGATCTATGTTGTGGTCGGGATCGGTTTTTCGCATTTACTACGGGATGGTTGTTACTCGCTGATGGCTTGGTGGCTGGAGTCTGTACGGCTGAAGCGGAGGCTGTGCTGGTGGATACACAAACACTCTGAGACGTGGGTTTAACGGCTAGAAAGTCAGTCTGCGTGGATGCGTGGGCGACAGGGACGTGTTGAACAGCAACAGTGGTATTAGGTGTACGGCGAGCTGCTGATGCATATCCAGTAGTAGTGGTAGCAGGCTTCAGTTGTTCGAAGCGCCGTCGTGCCTCTGGAAAAGTCAGGCGTTCTTTGACACGTAGCTCCTGAATGCTTTTTTCGTCCATGAATCTAGGACACTCTCGCGAGCTGGAGGGAGGACTACCGCCACAGTTCACGCAGCAAGGTGTTCGGCTGCAGTTTGGGTCGTCGTGTTTAGCTAGGCCACATTGCTCACAAAGAGCAGGATTGGTACACGCGACCTCAGTATGTCCGAACCGCTGACATTGGAAACAGCGCATGGGGTTCGGGACATACTGGCGGACACTCGCACGCTCATAGCCGCAATAGATGTACTCGGGTAACTTAGTCCCAGCAAAAGTTAGAAAAACCGTACGTAGTGGTACTCCTTGCCATCTTGCTTTCGTGTTAGCCGGTACGCCTGACAAACGAGTTGGTCGGAGAGGCAACTTACTATTTCTTCATTTGCTAGACCATCTAAACTGGAGGTGGTGACTACTCCTCTGCAGGTATTGAGCGTTTTGTGTGGGGCTACCCGGATAGGGTAGGAGCCCAACAAAGACGCTTTCTGCAGTTTTTTAGATTGGTCCGCTGTTGTGGTCTCTAATAGTAAGCTGCCGTCTCGGAGACGGGTAGCGTTTTTCACAGGGCCACTGATCTTATCGAGCTCACGTTTAATATAAAATGGACTAATATCCTTAAAGGTTTTGCCATCACATGCCAAGGTCATCAACAAATAAGGGTCAATGAAGGAGGTTTTGCGCGGAGACATGATGATATAGACCCCCATCCGGAACCGTCGACGTCAGCCTGCCATCCGGGGGTTAAAGAAAGAAAGACACCGAATCTTCACGGTCTGTGCCGTCATGGGGACCCCACCCGTCGGAGTCCGGCTCCGACGACGAGCGCACTAGTGTGCGATGATTCCAATCTAGGAGTGGGAGGAAATCCGTGCTCTCCTGCAACTCTACTTACTCCTCGGCATCTGAGGGAGGCCGGGAGCCCAGCTCATCGGACCTCTCGTCGGATGGCGAGAGTGAGGAGTTCCGTGAGGTAAGGTCACGGAGAACCAAGCGAGCAGCAAGACTGGCTGCAGAAGGCGTGCCCACTGGCCAGTCTTCTCGATCAGGTCCCACCTCCGGTCAGAACCAGGCTGCGCTCTAACGCTAACAAGCGGACCTTCTGTTCTAGGGTAAAACAGCAAAGCCTCAGCCAACAGTCTCCGACTGGTTCTTAGGCGCCCCCGGATCCGACCCTCTGCTGTTTGCGCTTCTAAGCACCCTCTACAGAAGTCTTTCTCTTTCACTATACCTTTTTTCCTCTGGCTATTAGTTTTAAGTCCATTCACACTCATCACCAACACCATGGACAATTATGGTAAACCCACTGTCCACTCCCCCCTGGACGTGAAACCACCGGGCCGAATAGTGGCCAGGAACCTCCTGGGTGAGGTCGGTGACGCCAAACCTGATGCCACTGAACCCGACCCACTCCTCCTTTCAGCCCCCCCGGCAACCTCTCATCATCCTCCTCTTCTTCGCCAAACTCCACACTCCATGATTCACCCAACCGCTGGCCACTTCAACGCGACCATCCTCACCAGAAAACCCACAACCCACTGACTCTGCCACTGACACTAACTCTCCGCGGCCACCTACCCCTTTCCCGGTGGCCATTTAGGCCACTCCATCTGCCGCAAGGCAATCTCAACCGGAACCCGCCATACGCAGACCTGCCGACCCCCGGCCTCAACCCTCTACATCATCCGCCTGCACATCTCGTACAGACCCCAGACTCAATAGACTGACTGCGCCAACCTCTGATCCGCCTGCCTGAGACGCTGAACCAGCACCTACCTCCCCTTCAACTCTCAATCCTCCCCCTAGTGACAATAACTCCAGGCGCCTCAGTTACGCGGAAGCCGCAGACTATCTTCCAAGCCCCCTGTACATCCGACAGCGGCACGCTACAGAGCTGGGGACCGTCCTCCGAAACTTTGAGCGAGAGTGTCATCCGGAGGACTACTCCGTCAGTCAAGCTCCTCAGTCGCGTGATTTCTGCATACGAATGAGGTACGCGACCGACTACGGAACCTAGTGCTATTCCTGAGGAATGGCCTCGACTTCCACGTGACTGCCCCCTCAGAGTGGAGAACCTATAGGGCGGTTCTCATACGCCTCCCTATAAACGGTGCTGCGCGGGAGGTTAAGGAGGGCCTCGAGTCTTCCGGCCTCCACGTGGCCCGTGTGGTGCAACAGACGATTCGACAGACTATCGACACCCCTCCCCATCTATCTGGTGGAGCTGACTACCTTAGAAGATCATCACAAACTGATCTCTACAATCAAGTCTGTATTGCATTTCAGGGTGCAGTGCGAAGACTACAGAAAAACCACTGATACCGCTGCAATGTACGCGATGCCTGGCCCTCGGCCACTCCGGGCAGCACTGCAGGGCTCCCCGCGTGACCTGCTCTAAATGTGCCGCCTCTCACGAATCAGCTACATGCAGAGCTCCGCTCGACGCAAGGCGCTGCGCCTTGTGCCATATCCGGGACCACGGGGCGCGCTAGGGGCTGCCCGGTGTAACAGGCGGCACTCGTTCGTCTCCGAAACAACACCAAGAGCCCATCACAGCTTCCACAACCACCAGAGCCACCTCAACCACCAGGAACCTCAACAGGAACAACCCCCACGCGCGGCACCTCTCCCCCAGCGCCCTCCCAGACAGACTCCAAAACACCCACCACACACCAACCCCCTCCTCAGCTCTACGAGTCAACACTGGTAATGAGGAACTACTGCTCCCGGAGACCGCCCAGTAAACGTGCGACTACGTTCGACCCTAGAGCCCGGTTTCCAGAGCTCCCGGATGCCTTGGACCACCGCCCGGGACAATGATCCAGGTCCTGAATACGCTTCTGACCCAGCCACACAAAACGAGGGTGATCCTGAGGGAGTTTTAACTCCTTTGCCCTAAGCGCAAACCCCGACCTACACTTCTATGGCGACCAACCTGACAAAAATAGCGACTTGGAACGCTGTGTGGAGCAGAGAAAGATCGAGGTGGGAGTACCGGTTGAATCGGAAAAAAGGTGGGTTCACCAGTGTTTACAACAAGGAGAGGAAACTGGTCAAAGAAGTCAGCAAGTAGGGTTCCCCTTGCACACGCCCTAGGAGCGCCCCAACACGGATGATGGGTATTAAAATCCCCCAAAAGAAAGGGTGTGGGGAGCTGCGAAGCGAGTTGAGAGAGGTCGATGACACGAAGTTGGTCCATGAGGTCTTTTTGCTGTCCTTAATCACCTGTCTGGATTTCGCCAGCATTTTTTGTACTCCATCAGATTATCGAGAGTAGGGCGCCGCTGGAAATTCCTAAGAGCGCGCCTCCGAGCCCGAATAGCAGTCCGGCAATTATCTGTCCACCATGGGACAGGGAAACGACGGGTGTGCGTTCTCGTTCGCGGAATAGATTGTTCTGCTGCCGAAAGAATCGTCACCGTGAAATGCTCAACTAAGTCGTCCACAGACGCGTGGCCATCATAGTTGAATACAGCCAACTGCTTGTAGACATTCCAGTTGGCACCATCAAAGCGCCAGCTGGGCAGACGTGCGGAACACGGATCTCGTGCTAAGAGACTGACAAGACACGGAAAGTGGTCACTAGAATGTAGGTCAGAGATGACATTCCATTGAAGAAAGACTGCTAGCTGTTGCGAACAGACGGCCACGTCAATGTGTGAAAAGGTGTTGAATGCATCGGATAAAAACGTGGGTTCTCCGGTATTCAGGAGAACCAGGTTATTGCTGTCTATGAAACTTGCGATTAATTTGCCTCTCGCACATGCTCGAGGAGCACCCCATAGAGTATGGTGTGCATTTAGGTCTCCCACTAGCAGATAAGGTGTTGGTAGCTGGGAGACCAGATGTAAGTCAGTAAGCGAGAGGTCATCGGTAGGTGGTAGATAAATGTTACAGATAGCAAAATGTATGGATGGAAGTCGGATGCGTACTGCAACTGACTGGATGTCAGACTGTAAAGGTACAAATTCAACAAAAATGTCATCTCTGAGGAGCATCATAGTGCCTCCATGCGCAGGCATACCCTCCTCAGGTTCAACATCGCACCTTAGTGGAGTATAGCCTCTGATTTTGAAGTCGTCTAAAGGACGCATCTTAGTCTCTTGTAGGCAAATGACGAGTGGTTCGTGTTTATTGAGCAACAATTCAAGCTCGGGTCTGTGTGTCCTGATTCCGCGTAAGTTCCAATGAATAATAGACATGGTTGTAGATTTGCTTTAGCTTATGACGACTTTAAAGGCGGCCGAATTAATTTACCCTTTTTCTTCGGTGTTGGGCTAACACCTTTTTCAGGAGATATTTCCTGCCTCTTTTTCACTGCCGCTTGGGCAGTGTGGACGGGATCCTCCTGTTCCATCTCCTCTTCTGAGGAGGCACGTTTCCCGATGGAGATCTTCGGTTCGAGAGCCTCGAACCGATTGGAAACGGAGATCGACGACGACGATAATCGCCGATCAGTCTCCTCTCCGGAAGAGCCGTCAGAAGACGATCTCGGAGGAGATGGCCGCGGACACTTCCGCCGGTTTGCCGACTTGCTACAAGTATTTTTATCTTGCAGAGTCACTTCTTACATACGCTTTAACTGTTTTGCTGGTGCGCTACATGTAACTGGCTCAGAACTTTTTGAGGTCGATGGTCTTGGCGGTGATTTGGATGACAGCTTTCCACGACTGGCTTCGCTAGGTGTGCACACTGCTACACTTGCTGATGACTGTTGCTTTGTCTGTACCCTAGGTGCTATTGTTTTTTCTGCAATTGTTGCGCCGTTTAAATCGCCAGTTTGAGTTGCGATTTCGCGTCTAGGTACCGGCTTGACGGAGTCTGAAGGGGGGAGGTAAACTGTGCATAAGGTAAACGATAAACCGGGAAGACTGAGCCGAAGAGCAACAACTTGCAAAGTAGTGTTAAGGGGCAGAGGTTGACCAAAAACATCAGCACGTGTGAGAATCGCTGCCACTTCGACGTCACAATCTCCCTTACCACACTGACTTCCCTTTGTTACTGTTAATAAAAAAAGGCCAATACCACTCATCAGAATTTTCAGCGCAGACATAGAAACAATCACAGCAATACTAACTGAAGGTGCCATAATACATAATCAAATTTTCAGAGCGGAACCATCAAGATACACTGAAACGCACATACCGTGCAGTGTCAGCAATATGGTCATCAAAAACCGAGTGCACCGAGGCACCAAAATGTTTCCATTGCGGGGACCAGAAACACTACGATGTACCCATGCTAACAAAGAGAACACTGATGCCTTCTGTGCAACATGTGGAAACACAGGTCACTACAAAGGCCGAGTCAGGAGTCCGTTCTACCCCATAGCTCCCCTCTCTACACCATCACAAACTGCAACATTAAACATTTTCCCGCACAATATCACAACTCCCCCTCAACCAAAACCCCAGCATTAACTTTTACACACATACCGGAAACCAAGAAAGAAGTCACCCCAAAAGAGGCAGCATGCAGCCTAAGAGACATAACACAACAAAATGAAACTCAAATAAAAGCGATCCAAAAACAAAGACAACATCAAAGAAAACATCACAAGTAGCAACACCATAATTGAACCGCTAACCACTTTAATTCCACCACTCCACGATGCCACATCCCTACCCCAGGGAACACGACTTCTCAACATCAAACAGCGCAAAAGACAAACATGGCAAAGATAGGTAACCAGTTGGCCATCTTTTTTCAAACTTCAAGAAAATAAACGAATAGCAACACAGAGAAACATACGTATGTAAAATATGGCGAACACCATTCAAACTAAACACGCCATCAACATATTATATATCAACATAAATGGCATAATAGAAAGAAAACTACCACTCAAGTGCCAGGACCATTCCGCTGATATAATCACCATAAACGAAACAAGTCTCACCCCTATAACAAACTTCACATTCCAGCCACTAATCACATTCAGGAAAGACAGGGATCAAAAACCAGGCGGCAGTGTAATGATATTAGCCCGTAAAGAACTAAATCCAACCCAGATAATCCTATCCCAAGTATTCCATAAACATGAAGTCCTAATCATTCAAATCCTGACCCGACGAACCAAGCTATACATTGCCACAATTTACGTTCCTCCTCAAGAGCCCTTCCCCACAGACCTTCACTACATCTACAACTATAAGAACCTAATAATAGCCGCAGACTTAAACACCAACAACAAACTGTTGCTAGATGAATATACCAACACGGTAGAGACCTGAAAAAAAAGCACTCGACAGCACAGAACTTAAATTAATATTCACCCCAGGCCCAACACGCATTGGCAATATCAATAAAAAAAAAACAAGCGCACCAGACAAAATTTTAACATCCAAATCCATGTACAACAAAATAGAAAATGTAACCACTGACTCAGCAGGAGACTCCGATCACATCCCAATAATAGTCACAGCAAGACCACACCCATGGAAAACAGAAATTCACACCTCAACCAGGATATATGATACCAAACGGGCCAACTGGCAACAATTCTCACAAACAGCACAACTAACCACAGCCCTTAGTAACAAAAACCTGACAACCTGTGAAGATATAGAAACTCATGTCGAAGAAATCATCATAATACTCAAAGCTAGAGAAGAAGCCATCCCCAAAAAAGCAATAAGTAGCAACCCATATTGTAGACCACTTCCCAGACAAACTACAGATTTTCAGAAACCACTACGAACAGATTGTTCAACCTCCTGAAAGCCCAACATTCAGTCACTCAAACTTCAACAAAGTCAAAAACACATTACAAAGTACAAACACCTCTACACTCCACAACCAGGCATTCACATCCTCAACCCAGATGACCCATACAAAGCACCAAGCACGGCCATTGATATACTAAATATACTCAGTACAGTCAAAAATACAGCACCAGGTCCAGACGAAATAAAATACAGATACCGAAAACAACTTCCACCAGAAACAATCAATTAAATAGTGAAAATCTACAATGCTATGCTAACGTACAGATACCACCCTACAAAATGGAAACAAGCACACATCGTTCTAACAGCCAAACCAGACAAAGACCACACTGACCACCAAAATTATAGACCCATCACTTTAACAGCTACCCTATCCAAAATCTACAAACGCATAATTAAAGATGTCTAACAAAAGCCTGCAATGACCTAAAGCTACTACCTGAAACCCAAGCCGGATGCAGAAGTTCTGTCAATGACTTATCGTTGGAGGATGTAAAATCACAAAATGTGTAATGTCAAACTTCCAGGATAGCTACAACAAAAACTACACAACCATTGCAGCATTCACGGACATCAAAAACGCATTTGACAAATGTTGGATCGAAGGACTATTATACAAATTAACCGAACACAAATTACCATCGCACATCACATGGTGGATCGCTAACTTCCTCACAGAAAGAACTGCAAACATCAAAATCAACATACAACTCTCCAAGCCCTTCACATTCAGAGCAGGCACCCCTCAAGGCAGAGCCATATCGGGCCTGTTATACATCATATACACTGCAGGCACCCCTCGGCCCTTCAACCACAGCAGTTCAACCAAAGTCTTGCCCAATATGCTGACGACGTGACTTACTGGTGCACACATCCAAGAATGTCAGCCAGAAAAACCTATAAGAGCAACTAAAAATCTTTCTAGCATGGACCAGAAAATGGAGGATTACACTAAATACAGAAAAAACCCAGGCTATACCTATCAAAATAAAAAACAAACAGGAAGACACAATGCTACAATAAACTTCGACAATAAAACCATCCCATGCCTCAAAACAGTAAAATACTTAGGAGCACAAATACGAAAAAATCTCACCACCACAAATCACTGCAATACCGTACTACAGAAAACCAGACCAATTCTATAAACATTTTCATTCCTGGCAAGACTAAACAAGAGACGTCTATCACCAATAATATTACAAAAGCTGTACATCTCCCTCATAGACCAAACCTTAGGTATGCTGAGTAGCCATGATGCCACTTGTAACAAGCCCAACTACCCACAAAATACAAGCATTCGGGTGAAAATGCCTCCGCACAGCCTACAAACTACTCCCAAACCATAGAAACAAACACAGAAGCCATAGACATATTGCACAGGTAATGATCAGATATATAGACAATGCCCACAATAGACCATACAAGAGAAAACTTATCAACACAGCATGCAACATGAGAACCATAGAACAAAACCACAAAGACAAAAACCCACCCATACGCTCATTCAGGTCTATGACAAAAAACAGGAACATGAACAAGAAATTCAAAAACATCTAGACCTCCTAGCCAATATATAACAATCCTCAAATAACACTCCAAGACAACCCTGAAAAAGGCCGCACATCAAAACAACAAAACACTAAACCAAACTCAGCCAGTTAACCAAACACACCACCACTAAGCTATGCCCACGACTGACATGACAAAGCCCCACTGAATGTATAAGGAACGATACTCACCCCAAAAAAATAAAAACTAATTTCTTGGTTGAAGAAGGACGTTCCCTAAACAGCCATGGCATGGTAGCCATGAGAAAACACCAATGACACCGATGACACGGCCTACTGGATTACCGACCCAAGATACAACTTCGCACAGGTTGGTGCGCCAAGCTCAGATCACCTGCCGATAATTATCACCATCAAAACAAACCCATGGAGGACAGAAACAAAAACTAGCAAATTTTACGACTATGAGAAGGCAAACTGGGAAATATACACAAAAACAGCCAAACTATACTGGTCGCCAAACTAGAATGTGAATGACAGTAACAACATGGAAGAACGCTCTAAATAAATGGGAGGGGATGAGTACGTCATAACGGTTGTCATGGTAATGATTAGAGGGACCAATTAGAGACGTTTCCATGACAATGTTAGATGCTAAACCTCAGTTGCCGATATTCTAACACGTGCTTAGCATGGCGCAGGCAAGCAAGTCACGCAAATGTTGCAGTAAATACAATACCTAGGTTTTTATTTCTCTTCTGATAACGCTGCATAAATAAAATGCCCTCATGTATACAACAGAGATCCTGTACTGGCAAGTTACTTTGCATTTCATTTCTGGCAATTTGCCTTGGTTTAGGCGTATCTGTGCGCGTGTTGTGATCATTTGCAATTGTGTTTAATGATGTTTAATTATGTCTAAATATAGTGACAAGCAAAAACCTGAACGTGCTCGGGAACCAAATAAAACTATATTTGGTAAAGGTATTCCAACTAAAGGACATAGACGGGAAATAATATGCTCTGTGAGAGAATTCTTCAAAGAGGAGAAATTGAAAGGGGAGTCTAGTATTCCATTCTCTAAGTGCTTGATAGGACTTCCCGTGCTGTAGGTATCAGTAAGGGCATTAAGATTAAGATTGGGAAAGAAAAGTATTTTAAAGAAGAAAGTTAGACATTGGGGTATAAATTAGAAACTCCCGGAAAAAATTAAGCGGCATTTTCCCACTTCAATAAGCATCAAAATGTCACAGGTATGCCTGTTTTGTTACGATGATCTTTACATTGATGTATTCTTGCATGTTCTAGTGTTTGCATGTAGATCCACGACTGTACTATTGTCTTTGTGTACAGCATTATAAATAATAAATAAAGAAAATACCAATTGCAGTCGCAACTGAATCACCTGCACACGCATAATCCTATCGTGCTCTCCACGTGGCAGCAATAAGCGACAACATCCCCTCTCTCTCCATACGAAATGTCAATCACTTTCTAGATTGGCGACCAGTTAACCGCAAGTCTTACAGGGAAACACAATACAGCACGCCAACTGATAGAGGACCACATCCATGAACTCAACATAATTCAACAGGCTAGAACAGCCGCCATCCCGCAGAAACTTAACAACACAAATTCATATAGTAGACCATTACCAAGGCACATCATAAACATAAAACAAAAACGCAAAGCCCAACGACAATACATCAGAACACGTGACCCTCAGGATAAAACAATACTCAATAAACTACAAGAACAAATAAAATGCAAAATCTACATTTATAACCGTCAGAAATGGAATAACTTACTAGATAGCATAACAGACAGATACACCAAACAGCCAACCAAATTCTGGCGGTTAATTAAGAATGTTAGAGGAAAAGTCATGTCCCAATATCTAATCAAAAAGGATAACACATACATTTAGATACAACAGAGAAACTAGATATTTTCAAAAAGTACTTCCAGAAATTCTTTCAACCACCAGAGGACCAATCATTCAATCAACTACACTTTCGACAAGGTAACAACCACATCCAGAAATTCCAACACCTGTACAACCCTCAACCACACTGGTTAGACCTAGATCCAACATATGAATATGAGTAGGTGTGTGGTGTTTTAGGGCCTGTCAACAAAGTCATTTGGGCCCGAAGTTAACACTAAAACCTAAAAGCTACACAAATTAAGCTAAAAGGTAAAATAAATTAAAAACACTCAACTATTAAAAGTACATAAAAAAAAACCATCCCAAGACTAATAATTTAAAATCTCTAAAATTAACAAATATAAAATGCAAGTCTGACTTGTTTAGATTTCGGCAACAAACCGCAGTGCCTTAACCACAGCCACTGGGTCGTCCCCTAAAACACCCAGCAAGTTAGTCCCCAAGTCTACTGACTGGCAAACGCAGACGTACTGCGGGCAATCGAGCAATACATGTCCCACAGTGAGGCATACTGCACATGGAGCACACACAGGGGCCGGTTCCCCTCTTAACAAATGGCCATGAGTCGCCCGTGTGTGCCCAATTCTCAGCCGGGTGAGTATCACCTCGGCTCGCCGGTTATTCCTGCAGGAAGTTAGCCAGCGTTGTACGCTCTCCTTTCTTGCCCGGAGTTGTGTGCCTTCCAAAGCTGTCCAGGAGTGCTGCCAAGCAGATAGGAGTTGGCGACAGAAAAAACGTTGCACATCCTGGTATGACACCGTAGTTGTTAAACTCCGGGGCAAACGGCAAGCGGACTTAGCAGCCGCGTCTGCCTCCTCGTTCCCGGATATCCCCACATGGCCTGGGGTCAAAGTAAAAACAAAATTACATCCGCAACTGAGAATTTGCGAGATTTGGGCCATCCTGAAAATCACCCACCAATAAAAATAAGCTAACGAAAATAAAACACAACGGTGTAAAAGTGTAGAATGAGTGCACAGTTAACTGGCAATGATCCACTGATCTTTACGTCAGTTTATCTGGGTATTACAATATCGCTGGATTACTTATGGAATGTTGACTATTCCAAAAATTTGTGCTAAATTTGTTTAACTTGTTAAATAATTATGATAGTGAGAATATTAGAATATATAATAACGATAATAATACCGCCAATGATCCACTGATCCTTACGTCAAGTTTATTTGGGTGTTATGGTATCCCTGGTTTGCTTACGTAAGTTTTTAAATAATTATGATAATAGTAAGAATATATTATTAACAATGATAACTCTGACAATGTTCTACTGATCCTTACGTCGGGTATTACAGTATCGCTGAATTTCTTCCGTAATGTTGGTATTTTCCGCGGTAGCATGCTCCGGAAGTTGGCAACGCCCGAGCTATGACGTCAGATCCATGACATTCGTTCGCACTCATTCTGCACTTTCACCCAAACCCGTGCTAACAATGAAACAACTACACCATGTTTGCTGCAATTTCATCTCTTCCACACGATGTTGAAGTTCCGTAACTTAAATACCTGGAAAACAGCATACCTTATATCCCATTTCTTTGCACTATTCTCCCGCGAATTTTAGCAAAGAATCTCCAACCACTAGCACATTTGTCCTCTTCCCAGCATCAATCGAATTCCTTTGAGCTCGGTTTTGCACCACTTCAGATGTCATCATCCTCTTCTTCCAAAATTTCAAACCTATGGAGTGTTGTTACGATGTTTGTAACACTGCCCTCTGCCTGTTGTAGATGTCCCGTGGAGCGTTTCTTTGTTACAACCGAAAAACTTTCATTGTTTTCGTTATAGTTCTCAACCTTTAATTTTCTTTCTTCAACGTAATTATCTTGTTTCGGGCCTCTGGTACATCTTTACTTAATAACGAATCACTAATTGAAGAGGAGCGATCGTTTCATTTGTCGATAACGAAGCACGTGTTTCCGATTTACCTGAAGCTTTTAACTCATCCACCTCTATTTTCTCCTTCATTTACAGTAAGCACTTGGTTTTCAATTACGGATATTTCCTTTGATCGAATATTGTCCAGTTTATCACAATTTGCTTTTAAAACTTGGCTGACTGCTCACGTCGTCACACCAACTACTGGCAACGATGCAATCGCAGATGACGAAGCATGTGCTTCAGATTCACTTACTCTTTCACTCACCCACTTGTTTATTTTCACCACCTTCATTTACAGTAATTGCTTGATTATAGTTAATTACGGATATGTCCTTTGAACGAGTATTTTTCCACTTTTTATCACCATTTGACTACCGACTTACATCACCACACCAGCCACGGACGCCATCTTTATTCTTTGTTTGGGTGGTTTGGGTCCAGGGGGAAGCCACGGTGAAGCCGAGATAGGGGAAATGGCAACAAGAGATTTCGCCACCCGGATATAGAGGCGCTGGCGTAGTGGATCACGAAGGTGATTGGCTGATTCAGGTTCTGCCACAACTTTTAAATTTGTACAGGTTTGATGTTCTGAAGGATTGTTCCGATCGCTCTAAGTTCCTGTGGAAGAAAGAACTGCTCGCCTGAGCTTGGCTACTTATTCCAAGTACAGAGAATAATAAGACATTTGTATTTAACTTTGTCATTATTATTGGATGTCTACTGTAAGTTGCTATAACACGTTATTTAATGGATTGCTGTGAAAACCATTCACGAAAAAATAAAAGCTTATTGGCATTACATTACTTCGATTTTATTTTCAGATACAAAAATCAAGGGGTGAATGTTTCAATATTGAAGCTGAACTTCGTTGGAGATCACAATCATTATCACTTCTAGGTATAAAATCAATGTTAATTGTATTTGGAATTTATGAATGCCATACCTAATAAAGGAGTGGTTGTAGTCTTAAAAACATTGAAACGTGCTATAGGATAAACTCTTACAGCAATATGGATTTTCTAAAGCGCCCATGAGAATATTTTACAGCAGATAGGTTAGAATACCACCAACTAAATCATGCCATATTTCATTCCATTTCATTTGCACCTGATACAAGATGTAATTTTTTAGTATTTTCTGTTGCTGCCTCTTTAAATGAAATAGTAGATGTTAATTTTGGAAATTGCATAGCTGTAATTTTTCAGTTTATGCAGAAGGTCTGAAGCAATTACTTCAAGAAGCAAATTTTTCTAGGAGTACTTCATCTTAACACAATGATGAAATGATGTTGAAATCAGCCCAAGGTCCATATAGCTAAGAGCTACCAGCTAAGAGTTATGCCATATTGGACATTTCTCTTGCTTAGGATATTTTAACATATTTGTTTATTCTTAACAGGATCTTCACACTGCCAGACTTCGCTGAAGTATTCCTGCAAATTACCACAGTGTTGGAGGAACCTGTAGGACTGTGCACCACGTACACTAAGGTGCACTTCTACAAATTTCCCCGGGAGCCAGCAGTACTACAGAAGTGGAAAGATATTTGTACAGTTGACAGTGAAAGTTGTGCTCCTTTTCATGTGTGTGAGTACCATTTTTTGGAAGAAGACTTCATAGTTGGTTCAAGACGTATGTTAAAGCATGAAGTGGTACCAAAACAATTGGAAATGGTCCCATGCAGTGCTAACTGTCAATATGGAAGTGTTAACGTCAACAATGAACCAGCTCAACAAGTGCTTCCAAACATTACTGACAGTTGTGAAGGTAGTGTGGAGTTTGAGCCTTTTCTTGAAGGTGTAGCTGCTTCAAGTATGTCCCCAAATATAACAGTGGCTTTCACTTCAGTAAGTAAGAAAAAGGGTGTTTTGGGTACTGGGGTTTCTAGATTATCTTTATCTCCGAAAATGTGTCATATGTATAAAATACACAGTAACACGGTGACAAGATTGGCTAAATTTAAAAAATTACTGGCTAAAGAAAGACATAATGTTAAGATTCTGAAAAAAGTTTTAAATGCTAGTGACAGTAATGTTAATGAACAAACTCTTAATAACATAACCAAAACATTTGTTAATTGTCAGTTGCAGAATCCCCAAAAGGCATCTAGTTCCCGAAGATGGACCATTGATGATAAAGTATTTGCATTATCAATTTACAAGCGAAGTCCACGCTTATACAGATACTTAAGCGTACAATTTATACTACCATCAGTAAGGCTCCTTAAGCTTAAGCAGTCTAAGATTCCTTTAGAACCAGGCCTTAATCCTGCTATGATTAAAGTATTAGAATCAGAAAGTGTAAATATGAAGGAAGCAAACAAAAACTGTTGTTTGTTGCTCGATGAAATGTCTCTCGATAATGGGTTGCATTATGAGTCAGATAAACAGATGATTTGTGGCTATGAAGTTCTAGGACATTTGGATCGATCCAAGAAGAAAGCATAGCATGCACTGGTATTCATGTTACGGGCATCCGTAAAAGCTGGAAGCAGGTTATTGCATATTACTTTACTGCTGGTGCTATATACAGTGGTAATTTGAAAGTATTGATTTGCCATATAATAAGTGAAATTTAGAAAGTAGGACTGAAGATTGTACTGTGTGTGATCAGGGTGCTACATATCAAAGGGCATTAAAAGCACTGTGCAAACAAAATGTTAATAAGCCATCAAACTTCTATTTTACTGTAAATGGAGAACAAGTTGCTGTTTATCTTTGATGTGCCACATCTGCTTAAAAATATCAAAAATACACTTATTGACCACAAAATTGAATTTGGACAACGTAAGGAGGCCAGATTTCAGTATATTCAACAAGTGTTTGACATGGATAAGACAAACATGTTCAAATTTGTGACAAAACTAACACAGGAATGTTTCAATTTTCAAGACTTGTATATCAAAATGAAAGTTAGGGTAGCAGCAGCACAATTAAGCAGCAGTGTTGGGTTGGCTATCGAAGCTGACATTGCATCACAACGATTGCCCTCTGAAGCAATCTATACAGCTGAGTTTGTGGGAAAGATAGACAATCTCTTTGGTTCGCTAAACAGCTATGGGCGCTTCCCACAAACTTATAAAAGGTATAGATGTGCTCTCTCAGAGAAATCACCACACATTAAAATGTGGTATGACATTTTGAAGGAGATGGCAAATTGGAAGATTATAGAACTGGCAACAGACAAGACATCAGTGTTTAGCTTCTTAAATGGATGGCAGATCACAATAAGATCAATTATGTTCATATGGAATAGGTTACGAAGAGAAGGATTTGAATATCTTAATACAAGGGCCTTCAATCAAGATCCTTTGGAAAATCTATTCTGTTGCATTCGACAGCATGGTGTTGGCAATACTAACCCTACTTGTTTTCAGTTCATGTTATTTTAAATAACCTTACCCTTCAAAAACGTAGGTAATTGTGAGGATGATAACTGCACTGTTTTAAATAATTTGTCACTGTTGGTGTCAGATGCTGCTTCAATTCAGACCGCAGACCTTAACAATGATGGTGCTGAAAGTTTCGGGGAAACAGTTACTTGTGATATGTATTCTATTCCTGATTGCAATCTGTCAACTGATGAACAGGCTTTGGCATATGTGGCTGGATATCTCTTGAATAAGATTGGTCTTGATGCAACCACCGAATGCAGTGAATGTACAAACAGCTGGTTTTCCACAGACTTCTTGCCTTGTCATTTATTTACGACATTTAAGGACAGAGGTACTGAAGCCTCCAAGTTAACATATGCCAGTGAAAATCTGATGCTACTATTACAAAACCTCCACAATCAGTTGTATAAATTTCTGGATGATTTTGGCCACACTAGTTTTCTGGAGGGTCATTTTATTTCAATTTTCAAAGTGCCAGATAGCATTAGACTATGTGCAGAACATGGAATGCACATAATATAATTAAGACATGTGTCCCATTCTTAATTTAGAAGTACATTAAAGATAACAAAATTAGCATTTTTGAAAAAAGAAAAGCTACCACAGGCCATGCAAAAAAGATGAAAATACTGAGATCAGTATAATTTCAGTTGTTTTTTGATGTTTGTTTTTGTTGACCAATTAAGTGGTAGTTAGTCTGAGGAACCTGCTAAATAAACCACTAAAAAATTCAATCCCCAACAATTTGAAATCAGGAATTTATCAAATTAATTGTGGAAACCGTGAAAAAAGCTACATAGGAAAAACTAAGAGAAACTTGTTAACCAGGCAAAAAGAACATCAGAGGAGCATTAAGTTGAAACAAACAGAACAATCTGCAGTTTCACACCATTTTTGGACACAAAACCACAACATTGGCCACAACATTAAACTGTTAAAATCTTTAAGTACAGCTATAGAATTGGATATTTGGGACAAAATATTCATAAACAAAAACTGTGATAAAGTTATAAATTTTGAAATCCCGGCATTAAATGAAGTATTGAAACTTAGTGCCCCTAACACCAGATGGCAGAGTGATCCGAGCTCCGTAGTAGTGGAAGAAGAGGAATGTTCATTTAGTCACCAAACAGCTGAGGATGAGATCGAATGATCTTGAAAACGTTTCAACTATACAACAAGTAAGTGAAGTTTGAGTGTAAACATAGTGACTCATAAATCAAACTCAAATAAGTGGTAGTTGTTTAGATATTGTTTTCCAGATTTTTAAATTTTCCAAATTTATTTAGACAGTTATAGAAGCAGTAAATTGCATAATTAAATTCATTTCTTCAAACATTATTATTTCTTGAAACATGTATTATGCTTAATACATAATTAAAGTGTTATAATGTCATGCTAAAGTTTCCATGTACCTAATACTCATGTTATTCATCACTTTAAACCCTTCAGCAATCCCCAGGGGCGGCTGGTGGCTCTGAAAATCGGTGGTTCACAAATTTATCCATGCAATTTAATTTTTTAAAGTAACAAACGATTGTTTAAGCCTACCACTATAGACTGCTGTATACACAAGTTAACGGTAATTCACAGCGTATAACACAACATGCGTATTTCAGAAACACTCTAGAGCATAACACTCTTCTATTTATGCAGCTAAAAATGGACTTGATATCTCTTCTTGGAGGTCCCCTTAAACACTGTAGCATTCTCCAGATAGGTTTTTCAGAACACAATCTAGCTCTGCCCGAAGTTTATCAGTCCTCGAAAAATACCAGGATTGCTTGACGTAGCTGAATCAGTGTGCCCTTGTAGAGCTAACTCAAAGGTTCCACAAAACCTAATGCAGTTAACAATAATGTTTAAAACATACCTATTTTGAGCCACTTTCTGGCTGTGTTCTTCAATTGTTCTCCGATATGCACTGTCCATCTGCTTTGCAAAGTGAGTTTTGTGGTGGACAACACGGCACGGGGGCGGGTTTTCTCTGGGATCTCCGGTTTCCCCCGCCATCTCATTCTAGCGGTGCTCCATCTTCATCTCATGCATCATCAGCGCCATCGCCTGCGGTGCCGTATGTAGTAAAAGCGGGCGATAAACACTACACATTTCATCTGCTTTGCTATATTTACATTGCCAAGCATAGCAAAACTGTGTTTTTCATGTGCAGTTTTTAAGTTAAGTGTTTTTAGCGCGATCATGAAGATGCTGCAAAGCATTCACGCCATGTTTTGTCCACGGATCTTCACCGCCAAAGAGAACGCAAGGAAAGCAAAACAGGCTATTTTTAATATTACAACCACGCATCAAATTATATTTCTCATATACATTGTTGTTAAAGTTCCTGTTCAAATACCTTGTTTTTGTTTTGACTACCTATGTGATTTTTATATTTGGCGTGGGACTTCCAAGTTGCTTATTTTCGGTGTTTACTTCTAAGCTCATTTTTAAAAAGGATGTGCTAATACACTTTATGAAATCCATTGTTTCTCCTTACATAACACAATATACTTGTATTTAAATAAATCACTCTTATTCACTACTCAAAGCACGACTCAGCTAACAAAACACGGCACAAAACATGTGGCTATGTTCTGGTAGGTAATAGTAATCTGTGGTAATATTTGACCGATGCGAACATTTAATATGAGAATAATAGGTGGCGCTGAAAACAGAAGGAGAAGGCTTGGCATTCACTATTCTCTGGCTGCTAGGTTAACCAACCTTATGCAGCCATAAGCCCCACCCTTCCCCCCTACTTGCCTCGTCATGCCCTAGGTTCATCCTGCCCTATACCTCCTCATTGTATACCAGTGGTTTGCAACTGAGAGTGAACTGCTTGGCACCTGCAAGCAATACAGCGTGCTGAGGGCCACTGCACTAGGCAAGGTCGAACTGAACACCAAATGGAACATGCCCTTGCATTAAAGGGAGGCCCAGCATTTTGGTTGTAGCGCAAACATGCTACCCCATTATAAAGCCGCCCCTGGCAATCCCTATTACAAAACATTACGTTAAAGCTTATTTGTAAAGTTTATCATTTCTGTTATTAATATCACTTTGTGCAACAGCTGCAGTTTTATTTTAGTGTCTTTGTTTTAAATGAAAAAGTTTGCTGTGTTATTCATATGATTTACAAATTTGTGTAATATTACACAGAATGTTTTGCTTAAGTTTCTTTGTAATTAAATGAATTAGTCATGTTGCATCACTTTTAAGTGTTTTGAGTTATAGCTACTATCGTTCTATGGATTATTTGTACTTTATTTAGTTGAATTAGCCATGTTATTTAAGTAAATGTCAAATTAATTTGTTATATTAATGAGACAGAATAATAAAAGGAAGCAGTAACTGTCAAAACAATGTTATTATTCAAATTTTCCTGTGAAATACCACATCCTATTGTTAATTCCTTGAAAGTTCATACAAAATTTTGAGGTAATTAAAGTGGAAAATAATACAGGTGCCATGCAGAAAATTCACTTAAAGATTCAGCTGATTATGTTCCAAAGCTGTATTGCTACAGATTATATAAGATAATTATGTGAGATTTTAGAAAATGCAAGAACTTGGAAACTGCAGTCACAACTCTCAAAGCTAAGCAAGTATGAAAAATACAGCTACAGTATACTGGCAACGTAAAATGTTTGCACATGCAATTTTTCATAATTTAGTTCACCACCCGAAAATAGGGGCGCTGCGATCACCTCACGTTGCCAACGATTAACACTAATAAGTATATGTTCTGTGGTTTACATACGGCTATGTTAACTGCTGACATTTGGTCGGGAAGATCAGATATCCCTATATCTATAATTAAAGATAGTTTGTGCAAATTCACTATGCACACACATTAATACTCATACTTTGCATTTGCTCAGTTTATCATGAATTACAACCAGCTCAAGAAACCACGGATCCATTCAGTCAGATAACTGCTGATGATGGGGACAAAACGTTTTCCGAAACATGTCCTAGTTAGGATAATTTAAGTGATGTTGTGTTTGAATTACCGACTCATTACTTCCAAATATACAGAAATCCTTAAATAAGTTGTTGCACAGCAAAGATGCAGCTACTACATGTTGATATCTCACACCTCTTGGCATCTCCAACCCTTGCACTTCCATACTTTTCTTTTCTTTGGCGACTGCGGAAATTCTTTGCTTAAGTTTTTGTGTACTTCACCAATATTCAGTATTTCCTTTTCCATTTGCTGTTTTCTGTAATGTTGCACTACTTTTGAAGTTGCTGGTACAAAATGTCTACATAAGGAATGATTTGGTGGAAAACTTAACCAAAAAATTAGGATCTTCAACAGGTTAGAAGATGTTCTTCAGTCATTTCCTCTTCTTTGTTGTCAAATGCTAGGCTTTGGCAATGACGCCATTAGCTCCCTTACTCTCCAATATTTCTGTGTAGTGGGTCCGACAGGTTAGAAGATGTTCTTCAGTCATTTCCTCTTCGTTGTTGTCAAATGCTAGGCTTTGGCAATGAAGCCATTAGCTCCCTTACTCTCCAATATTTCTGTGTAGTGGGTCCGGCAGGTTAGAAGATGTTCTTCAGTCATTTCCTCTTCTTTGTTGTCAAATGCTAGGCTTTGGCAATGACGCCATTAGCTCCCTTACTCTCCAATATTTCTGTGTAGTGGGTCCGGCAGGTTAGAAGATGTTCTTCAGTCATTTCCTCTTCGTTGTTGTCAAATGCGAAGGCTTTGGCAATGAAGCCATTAGCTCTCTTGCTCTCCAATATTTCTGTGTAGTGGGTCCGACAGGTTAGATGTTCTTCAATCATTTCCTCTTCTTTGTTGTCAAATGCTAGGCTTTGGCAATGACGCCATTAGCTCTCTTGCTCTCCAATATTTCTGTGTAGTGGGTCCAGCAGGTGAGAAGATGTTCTTCAGTCATTTCCTCTTCTTTGTTGTCAAGTGCTAGACTTTGGCAATGAAGCCATTAGCTCTCTTGCTCTCCAATATTTCTGTGTAGTGGGTCCGGTAGGTTAAAAGATGTTCTTCAGTCATTTCCTCTTCTTTGTTGTCAAATGCTAGACTTTGGCAATGAAGCCATTAGCTCTCTTGCTCTCCAATATTTCTGTGTACTGGGTCCGGCAGGTAGGGCTTCACAGGTTAGAAGATGTTCTTCAGTCATTTCCTCTTCTTTGTTGTCAAGTGCTAGACTTTGGCAATGAAGCCATTAGCTCTCTTGCTCTCCAATATTTCTGTGTAGTGGGTCTGGCAGGTAGGGCTTCACAGGTTAGAAGATGTTCTTCAGTCATTTCCTCTTCTTTGTTGTCAAGTGCTAGACTTTGGCAATGAAGCCATTAGCTCTCTTGCTCTCCAATATTTCTGTGTAGTGGGTCCGGCAGGTTAGAAGATGTTCTTCAGTCATTTCCTCTTCTTTGTTGTCAAATGCTAGACTTTGGCAATGAAGCCATTAGCTCTCTTGCTCTCCAATATTTCTGTGTACTGGGTCCGGCAGGTAGGGCTTCACAGGTTAGAAGATGTTCTTCAGTCATTTCCTCTTCTTTGTTGTCAAGTGCTAGACTTTGGCAATGAAGCCATTAGCTCTCTTGCTCTCCAATATTTCTGTGTAGTGGGTCTGGCAGGTAGGGCTTCACAGGTTAGAAGATGTTCTTCAGTCATTTCCTCTTCTTTGTTGTCAAGTGCTAGACTTTGGCAATGAAGCCATTAGCTCTCTTGCTCTCCAATATTTCTGTGTAGTGGGTCCGGCAGGTTAGAAGATGTTCTTCAGTCATTTCCTCTTCGTTGTTGTCAAATGCGAAGGCTTTGGCAATGAAGCCATTAGCTCTCTTGCTCTCCAATATTTCTGTGTAGTGGGTCCGACAGGTTAGATGTTCTTCAGTCATTTCCTCTTCTTTGTTGTCAAATGCTAGGCTTTGGCAATGAAGCCATTAGCTCTCTTGCTCTCCAATATTTCTTTGTAGTGGGTCCGGCAGGTTAAAAGATGTTCTTCAGTCATTTCCTCTTCTTTGTTGCACAGAGGACAGTTTGGACTTGTATAAATTCCTATTCTGTGTAAGCGCTTGGCCAAATCATGTTCCGTAAGTAATCTAAAATTTGCTACTGCAGCTTTACGTGGGATTTCTGATTTAATTTCTGTATTTTTAATTAAAATGTTCCATTTTTTATCTTTCGCTTTGTTAGATATTGATTGCTTTCGTTTGTGTTTATATTTGCTTTTGATTAATCTTTTTATGGATGTAAAGGGTAAGTTTTTACTTTTGTTCTGAAGTAAATTTGCACACAACATTGACAGTACGAATATTGTATTTCCATGTTATTAATGCAACCCTGGGCAATCTTGCCTGCACTTACTCTATAATAGCAGACTGCAAACAGGAATTGGAAAAGAATGCTGCAATCCCAGACATATTTGAAAAGAACACACTTACCTGGGAATTAGCGTTTGCCTTTTGTATGATGATGATGTGTATAAGGGCGTTCAACTACGGCGGTCATCAGTGCCCTTACAAAAACAAGTCATGGCAAAGGCCAGATATAAAAATTTCCAAAAACTATATAAGTATAAATAAAACTATTAAAATTGCACACACATACATAAATTTAAAAAAAGAAGAAAACGAAATATCAATTAAAACCTACTAAAAATTTCGTTCACTAAATCCTAAAGTGTAATCTAGAAAAGAATCTAAATACCTTCTCCACTACTGCGTTATCGTCAGCTAGAATTTCTGCAAAGCAGGCCGGCAGCTGCAGATACGTCCTAAGGTCTGCTAGGTGAAAACACTAGCAGCACGTGTCGTACAGATAACGCTTCATTGCAAAACGGGCACAGTGGAGCAGGCTCCTTTTTAAAAAGAAAACTATGAGTAAAAAAGCAGTGCCCAATATGTAACCGAGCCAAACTCACCTCCTCGCGACGAGATGACCGACAGGAGGTAACCCAGGGAATCGGAAGTTCTTTGACAGATCTAAGTTTATTATTGCCGAGAGCGGACCACTCTTCCTGCCAGCAGGTTTGCACTGCTCTCCGCAATACGGCCCTAAAATCTTCCGATGTCACAGATGGTACTCGAACCCTGGGCTTCATGGTCCCCGTCTTGGCTGCCGAATCCGCCATTTCATTCCCCCGCAAGCCCACGTGATAGGGATCCATGCACACACCACGTTAACACCAGAAGCGTGTTAAACGTGGAGGGCATCCTGTATACGCTGCACAATAGGGTGGTAGTTGTCCAGCTGCCGTAGGCTTTGAAGTGCACTGAGGGAATCACTTAGGATTAAGCAGTTCCCCAACTTTCGTCGACGTACGAGTAAAATGGCCCGGTATATTACATAAAGCTCTGCAGTAAAAATGGAAGTGCTAGTGTGGAATCCGAATGTATACGGTTCGGTTCCACACACGTAAGCACAACCAACACCAATTGAGATCTTGGAGCCATCAGTATAAATTACAAAATGGTCCTCATATCGCGATACAAATCCTAAAAAAACATGTGCAGATACTAGAAACAGACATGGTACATTTATTATATTTAGTCATGCCCAGATCAACGTGGGACGCTCTGCACAACCAAGGAAGCTATAACCTTTCCCCCCTAGGATACATCTTGGGCATTTCAGTATCAAGATGTCTAAGGAGCTCCCGGAAACGAAAACCAGGTGGCTTTGGTTTAATAGAAGTGTTCCTATAACACACGTCCATGAAGGTATTAAAGAATGGCGTACACGATGGATGTGTGGGCATGCAATGAAGTCCACAGCCATAATTTGCTAATAACATGTTGAACCTGTACTGCAGAGGAGGTTCTGCAGACTCAGCATACAGACTTATAACTCAGCTCATTGGAAATGCCCCCACTGCTATACGTATGCCACAATCATAGACTGTGTCTAATCACTTCAGCACAGATGGTCCTGCTCAGCCATAAACAATACTACCATAATCTAATTTGGAACGGATGAGTCCGCGATAAAGTCGCAATAACACTCTACGATCCCCTCCCCATGATTTTCCACTTAGTACCCGCAACATATTTAAAGATTGGTCACATCGTGCTTTCAGTTGTGCTATATGCGACGACCAGCTATGTTTTCTGTCAAATATCAATCCAAGGAACCTCGTCTCATCTGCAAAAGGTAGTAGATCAGCGCCTAGCCGGAACCTTGGAGGTAGTCGACTCTGCTGATGCCAGAAGTTAACACAGATGGTTTTCTCAGCGGAGAATCGGAAGACGCTTTTTAAACTCCAACCCTTAAGGTTGTCCAAGGTGGTCTGAAGGTGGCGCTCTAAAAACGGAGTGCGCTGAGATGTACAGTAAACGACAAAGTCGTCTACAAATAGGCATGAGACCCCCGAAGGTACACATTTCAAGATAGAATTAATCGCAATAGCAAACAATGTAACACTTAGTACCGATCCCTGTGGTAAACCGTTCTCTTGAACAAAAAGGTTCGAAAAAACCGAGCCAACCCTTACTCGGAATACGCGGTCTTTCAAAAATACCTGAAGGAAAAGTGGTAGCCATCCACGTATATTCCAGGTGTGCAGAGTACGTAGCAAACCTGCCCGCCAACACATATCATAAGCCTTTTCCAGGTCAAAAAATATTCTGACTGTTTGACAGTTTTTAAGAAATCCGTTCATAATCTGTGTCGACATGGACACAAGGTGATCCACTGTTGAACGGCGTCGTCGAAAACCACACTGGATGTTATTCAGTAGTTTGTGCATTTCCAGCCACCATACCAACCGCCCATTTATCATGCGTTCCATCACCCTGCAGATGCAACTGGTGAGGGAAATAGGACGGTAGCTGGAAGGGAGGTGACAGACCTTGTCAGCTTTTATTATTGGAATAATGGTAGCTTCTCGCCACTTGTCAGGAAACGTGGCATCAACCCAAACAGGGTTATAGACCTCGAGCAGGAATACCTTACCTTCAGGTGAGAGCTGTTGTAACATTTGAACGTGGAATCTGTCCGGCCCTGGTGCTCTCAGTTGTGATGAAAGAGCATGTTCTAACTCTGCCAAGGTGAAGAGGCGGTTATAATCTTCAAGGTTTCTGGAACTAAACACGACATCTTGAGATTATACCTGATTCTTAATTGAGATAAACTCAGGAGCACAATTACTTGAGCTAGACACCTGAGCGAAAGCACAGCCGAAGGTGTTAGCCACGACAAACGGATCAACAACAGCTCCTGCAGTTGTTTTCAGACCAGGATTGGCAAGTGGGTTGTTTTTCCGGCCACGCACCTTAACCTATCCCATACAACAGATGAAGGTGTACATCTGTTAAAAGATGATACAAAGTTGTTCCATGAGGTCTTTTTGCTATCCTTAATTATTTGCCTAGACTTTGCACGCGCTGTCTTATACTCAATTAGATTACTTAGGGTAGGGTGTCATTGGAATACCCTTAGAGCACGTCTACGAGCACGAATAGCATTCCGGCAGTCGTTGGTCCACCATGGGACAGGAAATCGACCAAGGTGGGTAGCCGAACGTGGAACTGACTGTTCTGCAGCGGAAAGAACTTTCTCTGTGAGATGATCAACTAAATCATTCACAGAATCGTGCTCATTGTATTCAAAGACAGAGGATACATTGTATCTAAAATAATAAACTGGAAGGTAACACAACAACAGACTTCTAGCGACCACAATCTAATATTATTTGACTATGTAGTAAGGATGAAAAATGAAGTACCATTACATACTGGACCAACTAGATACATAGTTAAAAATATAGATAAACAGAAGATTATCCAAGAATTTAGATTACCGGCAATCCTAGATGATGATAACATTGACACTAAGGCGAAGAATATCACAGAAAGTGTGCAAAATGTTATGAAGAAAACTTTATTAAGGATAAGACCAAAGATTAATGAACGGAATGTATGGAACGAAAAGCTTCAAAAGTTAAGAAGTAAATTAAGGAAAGCAAGAAGAATATATCAGAGAACAGTCATCTCAGAAGAAAGAGAGAGGAATCTAAATATCTTTAGAAGAATAAAAGAAAAATATAAGATAACTCTAGAGGAATCCAGACAAAACTCCTGGGACAAGTTCGTCAAAGAAAAATTATCAAATAATGCATGGAGAATCCCATACAAGATTGCAATGGAGAAAGTTAATGTACCGGAGGTTATATCTACACTCAAAAAGGATGATGGTCAAATGACAAGAACATGGCTAGAATCAACAAATCATTTATTGAACAAACTATTACCATTGGATATACTGGAAGGAGAAAACAATGATCAGAGAAAGAAAAGAGATGCTTTCAAAGGAAACTACAACGGAGAGAGGTTAATGTATCCGTTTGATAAATCAGAAGTTCGATTGGCAATCAGAGACTGTAGAACAGGGAAATCACCTGGACCAGATGGAATACCTTCAGAAGTCATACTGGCGTTGGAAGAACCACTAGTTCCTATTCTTACAGAGCTATTTAATGAGTGTATATACGAAGGAAGAATACCAAACTGTTGGAAAAACACAAATGTGGTAATTCTGAAAAAAGCAAAAGATAAAGATCCTACGGAAGTAAAATCATACAGACCAGTGTGTTTGCTAAACACTATAGGAAAGATCCAAGAAAAACTACTAAGTAAACGTATACATGAGTTTAGGACTATGATAGGCATGACAGACACTCAATACGGATTTTGGAAGCACAGATCAACTGATTATGCAATAAATAAAGCATTAGAGAACATAAAATCAAATCCCAATAAGTATGTCATAAATATATTCTTTGACATTTCTGGTGCATTCGATAATCTGTGGTGGCCAGAATTGTTCAAAATTATGAGAGACAAAGATTATCCAAGATGTTTATATAACATGTTGAGGGACTACTGTAAAGACAGAACCGTAACATTAGTAGCTGAAAGCAGAAAATTAATCAGAGATGTTACAAAAGGATACCCTCAAGGGTCAATATTGGGTCCTATTTTTTGGGATATACTAACTGAACCAATTCTGGAGAGATTAAGACATTTAAATTCCACATCAGGTGTTATAGCGTATGCAGATGATCTGATGGTAATTATAGATGGGAATAATCGTAGAGAAATAGAAAACAAGGCTAAGAAGATCACTGAGACCTTGCAAGACTGGTGCAATGACGTAAAACTAACCATAGCATCCTCAAAATCAGCTTATGTAGTAACGAAAGGTAAACTAAAGAGGAACCCAGTAATTAGAATAAACAATGCACCGATACCAAGAAGGCAGAGTTTCAAATACTTAGGTATAATTGTTGATGAGAATTTGACTTTTAATACGCATATTGATTACGTAAGACACAAAACTTCAAAAGTGATGGGAAAGTTGACGTTGATTCAAAGAAATTTTAAATTACCCACTGATATCATCAAATTGTATCATACAAGTATTGCAGCTGGGATTATGGCATACGGAGCAAGTACATGGGCTCAAAGGCTTTGCAATAAAAGAAACAAAATGCTAATAAGAAGAACACAAAGACAGATACTTTTACAGTATGCAGGCGGAACTAAGACCACCCCCAAGATGGCTCTATTCGTAATCCTAGGGATATGGCCGATGGACTTCATCATAAGATATAGAGGTGTAGAATACTGGATAAGTAAGAATAACCGGCAAAAAGTACGAGAAATAGTAGGTGTAGAATGTGAGACAAGGATGCAAATTAAAAGGACAATATTACAGGAATGGCAAAACGAATGGGACAGCATAGAGGAAGGACGTCGAGTTTATGAACTACTTCCAACAATAGAAGAAAGACTAAGGATGAGCCACTTCAAACCGACTAAAGGAATAATCCATTTTATTAGTGGACATGGACCTTATGCCACCTACTTTAAGAGGATAGGAAGACAAGCGACAAGTCTATGTACAGCATGCAGCATAGAGGACACACCAGAACACCAAATTTTCGAGTGTCAAGAGCATCGAGAAGTGGATAATTTGAGACAAGAGCTGCAAGGAAAGACAACATGGGAAATAATAAGAGATGCAGAGGAGTTCAATAAGTTAGACACAATAACAAACATCATTTCAACAAAAGCTTGGGAACAATATATAACTTCTAAGAAATCGACACCAATGGAATTGGCTACACCAGCAACACTTCAACAAATAAGACGATCAACTAGACTCCAAAGATGAGAGATGGAAGGAAATATGAACATAGGAAGAGATCCAACACCAGTAGAAGAGGAATAAGGAGATTTTGAAATTGAACATATCCATGAGTTGGGAGGAGGAGAAGAGCTAATAAACCAACAAAGTGATATAGACTGAAATCGGACTGACTTGACAGCAATATATAATTGAAGAGAGAGACTAATTCGGAAACAAAAGAAAAAAAATAATTAGGATAGTTGTTAGTTTAGTTGACTGCAAAGTTTAGCAGTCACTTAGGTTATTGTTTCTGCAAACAATTAAAAACGTTATTCTTATAATTAATTTATAAATGTAAATAAGAAATAGTTAAAAGGTTCCGATATAGAATCTAGGCATCGGAACTTAAGAAAGCAGAGTTTTTTTTTTCCAAAGACAGCCATCTGGGTGTAAAGGTTCCAGTTGGCACGATCAAAGCGCCATCTAGGGATATGTGAGGGAGACACATCGTGTTATTTTTTTTTTTAACCAACAACAGTGTAGATTGGGTATGTGTAGGAAGAAGGATGGGGGCATGGGCAGGATGTTGTTCTGAGGTGATTCTATTTATTGAGGCCAGTGGTGCTAATTTTGTTGGGAATATGAGGCGAATTTGGTGGCCGGTACCGCCTGAGCAACCCGGCTGTTCGTGGGTAGAAACTAGCTGTGCGGAAACCCGCTTGTGGTGATCAGGTAGCAGTCATGATCCAGGAGACCCTGGCTACGACCTGTGTACAGTGGTGATAGTTATATGCGTGACTGGATGGTGTCATTAGGTCCTCGTTGGAACTGGATTGTGGTGATACAGAAGGGCCATGGCCGTCACAGCTCATGACCGGGGGGGGGGGGGGGGGGGGGGGAGGCGGCGTTGCAGCTCTGTTGGCGGCGGCGTCCTGCGTGTGTGGGTGTCTCGATGTGGCAGAAATTGCGGCGGTTGGACCCCGTGCTCTGGAGCCAGACACATCTAAGTCGTAGATGCTCTGGGTGATGTGGTCCTGGTGTTCGTGAAGGGCTTCGTGTAGCTTCTTGTTGGGTGCTGTATCGTTGATGTATCCAACAATCTTTTCAAGCTTGCCCTTGCAGTAGCTTAGTGTGTCGTTGGGTGGGTCGTCGCAGAAGGCGCTGGTGATGCGATCAATTTTGGACAGAAGAGCAGCAATCCCTTCTTCATATTGGGCTGCGCTGTCCTGGAGATGGGTGTTGATTGACTCTATCTGTTCCTGCGGTGTAAGTCCGTCCATGAGTTGGCTGGAGAGCGTGGTCAGCCTGTCTTGCATATCCTGGAGGGCGGCGTTGGTTGTGCCGCGTTGAGCGGCAGCAGCTGCTAGGCATTCCTCTATGTTGCCCAGGCGTTGGTTTATGTTTAGGACCTCAGAATGCAGGTCCTGAACTTCCACCGCTGGGGGACGGTTGTTGACTGCGGTGACAGTGGTCGTCGGGAGCTCCTCGAGTCTGCCTAGAAGTGTGCTAACAGACTAAGAAGACATGGGAAGTGGTCGCTGGAGTGTAAATCAGAGATGACATTCCACTGTAATTAAACTGCTAACTGGGATAAACATAGTGCCAAATCGATGTGTGAATACGTGTTAAAGGCATCTGAGAGGAATGTTGCTTCTCCGGTGTTAAGGAGAACCAAGTTATTGCTGTCCAG
This sequence comes from Mantis religiosa, assembly GCA_030765055.1. Taxonomy (NCBI): domain Eukaryota; kingdom Metazoa; phylum Arthropoda; class Insecta; order Mantodea; family Mantidae; genus Mantis; species Mantis religiosa. Next base: position 9,152,367 of record JAUKNK010000016.1, read on the forward strand.
GAATTTTGCAATGAGGTGGCCTCTCGAGCATGCCCGATTTGAGCCCCAAGATGGGTGATGGGCATTAAAGTCTCCCACAATTAGAAATGGTGTTGAAAGTTGGGAAACCAGATCTTCAAGGTCAATTAGCAAGAGGTTATCTGATGGCTGGAGATATACATTGTAAATGCAAAATTCGATGGTTCGCAGCTTAATCCTTACAGCTACAGATTGTATGTCAGATTGTAGCTCTAACGGATCTACAAATATGTCATCCCTAAGAAGCAAAATAGTGCCCCCGTGAGCAGGAATGCCCTCTTCTGTTTCAATATCATATCTCAGTGGTGTGTAGCGTCTGATTTTAAACTTGTCTTGCGGTCGTAGCTTAGTCCCTTGTAAACATACCAAGAAGGGGTTATGCTTACCGAGCAAAAGTTCCAGTGCTGGTCGATGTGCTCTTAAACCTCGTATGTTCCATTGTAGGATAGCCATTGGAACTATGGGATATAAGATGTAAAGGTAGTCTACATTAAGACGACTTCATCGGTGGCCGAATCAATTTTCCCTTTTTCTTCGGTACAGGGCTAACACCTTTTTCGTCCGGTTTATCCTGGCGCTTTTTTGTTGCCGTTCTTGCAATGTGGTCCGTATCCTTCTGATCCATCTCTTCGGCAGAGGAGGTCCCTTTCCCTAAAGAGAACTTAGGTTCGAGGGCTACAAATTTATTGGACACAGATCGACGAAGATGACAGTCGTCGATCCGAATCATCATCAGAAAGCTCTTCAGAAGAAGAGCTTCGGGATGTCCTAGAGCCTTCTCTCTTTCTGGGGATACGGGTCGAATCTTTAAGGAAATCTGTCCTCTGGTAACTGGTCTTAAATACTTTAGGCGGTGGATCGTATATTACAGGCTTGTCATATTTAGATGTAGAAGTCGATGGTTTGGCTGGGGACGGGGCTGAGGTTTTAGTTTCTTTTGTGCATTTAGGCGATGTCTTTACCGACACTGGTGATGGTTTTGTAGACTTCCGTAATTGTGCTGGGACAAGAACTCTGTCTGAGATGATAGCCTCACCTGCAGCGCAGGTTTGCGTTGCAATTTCTTTTCTAGGAACAGGTTTAGCTAAAACAGAGCTGTAAGTACCGGACCTGGGGACGGAGGGCAGGCGAGTACGCAGGAGTTTCCGGGTGTCCGAGAAGGAAACCTTCTCCTTAACCCGGATTTCCTGTATTGCCTTTTCTTGCACAAATTGTGGGCAGTTTTTGGAACTAGATGGATGCCCCCCGGCACCGTTTATACATTTAATGGGCAAGGAGCACTCACAATCGTGCAATGCCAAACCACGGTTGACGCATGCTGGAGATCCGTTACACGGTTGACTAGTGTGACCATAACCCTGACACTTGTAGCACCGCAGGGGGTTTGGTATATACGGCCTGCCCTAATCTTTCGAGGAAGATCTACCCTATAAAAAGTAAGCCTATAAAAAGTAAGGAACAGGGTACGAGTAGCCAACAATTCCCCACGTTCTCTGCGCTGTACTTGGTACACACAAGTAACACCCTGGTCTTTCAGGTTCTCCTGAATCTCCTCGTTGGACATACCGTCCAACGCACGGGTGGTTACCACCCCGCGCGAGGAGTTCAGGGTCTTATGTATTTTGACGTTTATAGGATAACTGCCTAGCATGCTTGCCTTCAATAATGATGCTGCCTGGGAGTTAGAATGCGCCTCAACCAGGAGCATGTAGTTTCGCGATCATATACAAGACTTGACAGGACCAGCAATTTTGTCTATTCCCCTCTGGATGGTAAAAGGGTTCACTGTCGTAAACTTCTGGCCTTCTTCATTTCGACTGACTACAAAGTAGCGAGGACCACAAGACTCGACTACTTCTTTTCCATTGCTACCGCAATTTTTTGAATTGGTTTTAAATGTAGTGTTTAACATAATTGTTGGTGTCAATTTCATCCCCCAGTGCTCCCCACCCACCACGGAGCCCAACAAGGGGTCATCCCACTGGGATGACAGGGCTACACAGGGGATATAGTGAGCTCGCCGTCCCACTCACCCTGGAGGTCGGTACAATACCTAGTCCTGGCCGATTGATTAGGGGTGGGTTAGTCCCTAACCTCCCGTTTAGGCGAAGCAGAAGCCAAAGTAGTGTATTAGAAAAACACCGAATTCAGAAAAACACTGGTACGAGCTCAGATACGCATCCCTCAACCACAAGGACAAACCTTTCCACCGACACGGGTCTCCACGCACGGCCTACAGGTGGGTGGGCCTGTTGACCATCTCTCAACCACGAAGAGGAGCCCACACGAGGGAGACTATTGGCTCGGGACCCCGGGTGCGCCAAACCCATACCTACCAAAGTAGGCCCCTGGGGGGCCTTTTGTATTATTAAAGTCAACTGGTGTGCACAGCAATGGACAAAGTATGCCCTAATTTTGGCCTGTACTCCCCAGTCCTTACGTTCATACTACTGGCCCCGTCCAAGTTTTGAGCAATAAGCTTCTCTTTGCGGATAGGTTTCATTCCTTATGCACTTTGTCAAAGATTCTGCTTTTCTTCCTTCATGATTCACAAAAGCCTTTAATCTCTCATACATGGATTTCCCATATACATAACTGAATACTAAAACCATCTGACAATGATTTGAAATGCCAGTTGTCTCAACACACTGAATGGCAACAAACTCAGAAGCTCCTATCTGTTGCTCTAGTTTCTCCCAACATGCTGTCTAATAGTTCATTCTGCACTGTTTTCGAAGTTTTTCTAAATAATGCGACTTGTTTCATTGCTGTATCCAGTTCAGTTGTAGTCAAAGACGCCCCTGTACACCCATGGATTGGAAGAAGTAACAAATTTCTCGTGTCCTTGTAAAGCCAGTTCAAACAAAGTGCAAAACTTGACACATGAATGTCAATTTTTACCCACATGAATGTTGTTTGTATCATGTCTTGACTCCATGTTTAAAGAAAATGTTAACAATGTTTTATTTTCCTAGGAGTAACACTATTCATATGATGCACTGAATCCATTTTTTTTTCTGTCAAATGTTTTATATCACTCACTTGCTTAACTGTCCACAAACTACTGCACATTTAGGAGCAAACAAAACACACAAAAAGCAGAAAAAGGACTTAACTTCACATTTCTCATATATGACCGTATAATTAAGACGCCTCTTAAAAAACTGGTTCTCAGTTTTCATAGTTTCTACTTTCTCTATCAAGAATTTGGATGTTGGCCTACCCAAAAATTTCAAATATACTTTTTTTCAAGAGTCATCCTTGAAAACCACACTTCTATAAGTGATTTTACAGTTATTCATCATTCTTTAATCACTGGACTTTATAAAGTCACCTGTAACACTCTGTTTATGTTCCTAACTACACAAAGAACACTAAACTATGAAACCTGTAAAACTACTGTGTGGACTGCACTAGGAGCGAACAGAATCCTGCTAGATAAGCAAACGTGCAAGACTTCCCCCACCACGTTCACACTGCATGCTTTCCGTTACATAGGAATGCAGCAGGCCGGCGCTATACCTACCACACTGAGCCATATGCTGTAGGTAAGAAGACATCACTTTTACCACCTTATGAAGCTTTCTCATATTTTAAAAATAAATTGTCCTTAACTGTTGCAAGGCCATGGTTCATTTCTTATGGACCCGCATGCCTTCATGCCTTAATAACCACCGCCCTGGAATATACTCAGAGTTATGTAAGGAAATCTACAGATAAACTCTTGGAGGTTGTCACCAGAACTTAATATTTCAGTATAGTACATTGCCATTTTGAGTCACTTAAAAAATCATTCAGAAAATGTAAATTTGCACCACTTCATCAAACTCTGTTTAACGTAGCGTGGATATCTGTCATCAGCTTATTGCCAATCCCTCAGATGATAGATTTATCAGGAGGAATTAAAATGTGATGAAAAGCAAATTATTACTGCAACCCTGACATGTTTAAACAGTGATTCAATACCTGTAATGCTACATTGTCATTTGAACAATATTAGCTCAGCCCCAAAATGATAGGTGTCTGGTAGAATGTTAAAGGTGTGATTTGCTGATAATTTGTTCCAAAGGGAGATACAGCCCTGCGGATCTTTGGATTCAACAATTCTACAACGAATTTGAAAATAATAGTTCAACTATTGTAACACATTCTTAATGAGAAAGAACTATGTTACAATGAAGCACAAGATTAATGTAATTCTGAATCTAACTAGTACTCAATTCTCCATATATTGCTAGTCTTTACCTAGAATACGTTTCCTAACATCCTCAGTCCAACAGTCAACATCAGCTGAGGATCTTATGAAGGTCCTAATGAAACACAATATATGGAGCATTCAAAATTATATACTAATACAGTTTCATACAATAGGTGAATAGTACCATTGTACTTGGACTTCGTTTCATTTCTAACTGCAATTCTGCTACATCTTGGACAGAAGTTTTTGTTTTGTTCTCCCCCGCTGCTTTGTCATCTGTCTACTTACAGTTTCCTCACATTCCTCTTGGTAGACATTTGTCTCTCTCAAAGCTGGGCTGCTGCTGGGCGCTCTCAACACACTCACTGCAACATGTGCAATACCTTGTACTGTTCCCAATGCGAGCTTCGACTCCTTGGGACCTCTATGAAATAAGAAATAAATAATGTGTAACAATTTGTCATTATTTCAGTTTGCTGGAGCTGAAAGCAAGCTGGGAACAATAGATAGTGTAAATAAATAAACAATACTTCACTGTTAATGTGCTCCTGATTATCATATTTATAATAAGAATTTAATTATGTCAGGTATTTCAGAAAATCTCTGTGGAAATGTCCACGGGTGGATATACAGACCTGAACCTGCTTATTTGTATTGGAAAATTATTTTTGTAGATATCTTTGTGGTGAAGCTTCTTATGTACAGAGTTATTTCAGTTCTCACAAAACAACCATTAGCAACTGTGCTACACAAATTTGCTGCTCCTAAAAAAAGTCAGGTTGAGGAAGGTCTGGCGAGCAATGGGACCAGAAGAATTGAAAGTAGTGCAATTCCTCAAAAAAGTTTTTCAGAATTGATATAGTGTGTATACACAGTATACAACATCCTCTCTGATACCTACTTCATAAATGCAGGGGTACCTCAAGGTAGTGTCCTTGGTCCTCTGCTCTTCCTCACTTACATAAACACCCTTCCAACCTTAAGGGGCTGCAACCTATACTTATTTGCTGATGATACAGCCATCACAGTAGCATCTAAGCGCCACGAAAATGCAGTGCAGCGAGCTCAAATCTTCGCAAACATGCTACACGTCTGGTTCGCCACCTGGCGGTTGAAACTAAACGCCACCAAATCCCAAGCCGTCACCTTCACTAGAAGACCCCTCCAAGACGTTCAAAATCTGCATTTAGCAGGAGCGGACATTCCCTGGTCCACACATGCCAGCTACCTAGGTGTAGTTTTGGACATGCATCTGACATGGAAGGAGCATATTACAACTGTGGCAAATAGAATTAATAGAAGGATGGCCATGCTCTATCCCCTATATAATAAAAAGTCTACTATGACGCTTAGCAACAAACTTTTGCTATATAAGCAGGTACTTAGGCCTGCAATCACTTACGCCTGCCAAGTCTGGGGTGCAGCAGCCAAATCCCATCTCTACAAATTTCAGATCCTTCAAAATCGTTACCTTCGGTCAGCAGTCGCTGCCGATTGATACATCCCAAATGATAATATTCACTCTGATCTATCCTTTCCAAAACTTTTTGACTACCTCTTACATCTATCCCATTCCTTCAATAGCAAATTACCTTCTAGTTTCAACAACCTTATCCGTGGCCTCGGGGAATACGATCTGGACCCCGGGGAGACATATAAACGTCCTAGACTTGTCCTTGGACCTCATTAAAATTAAATCCCTTCTCAAAAATGAATTTTCCTTGCTCTTTTTTATACTAATCCCAGCTTTATTGCCACCATCTAACCACCATCCCTTATAAAATATCCACCACCATGCCAGTAAGGGACCCAGTCCCAGTATGGCAAGAGTCGAAGGGACCGTCCTCCACGGAGGTGGGCAACCCTTCAATGACCCCACGTGTCTGTGTCTGTGAAAAAATGTTCATTGTTAATTAGATTAAGATGGCCTTACAGTTTCTAGAACATGTAACACTATGCCTATCTCTCAAAATTATCAATAAGTTGACGAACAGTTACACAAGGTGTGACAGTTTCCAGAAGATCTTTAGCAAAACTAAAACTATGCATGTATCAAAAGATATGTTCAACAAGAAAAATACGTTCCTCAATTGAAAGCACCATAATATAAACTCAACTGAACATCTAAATGATCTATCATTTTGATTAGCTTCTATCAAGTGATAATTAAAATACAAAGTTCAAGTTACTATGCCACATGAGGTAAATGTAAAAATAATCATACATCTATGAAAATTCAATAATGCCAACTTATATTAAGATTCTATGCAGAAAGTAAAATAACCTAACTTTGATTTGAATTTCCAAGTAATCCACATTCATAGTAACTTTCAGTAGGTACTGTAGAACAATTTACCAGATTCTGGAATGTGAAAATGATCCACCTTCATTTAAAATTTGTCAGTTATCCAAAGATACAGTGTTCTTTTAAACTTTTCATATTTTTAAAATGTTTTTATTGCCTTGCTTTCTTTTAATACTTTTAAAAGTTTGTATTAACTTGCTCTCTTTTTCTATGTTTGTCTCTTCAGTATAAATGTTGCAATTATTTTGAATTTCTTGATGAGCAAGAAACTTCAATCATTATAAAGCTCAGAACTGAACAAACCAGCTCGCTTTCAAGAAACTCCACCCTACCTCAAACTTCCTTTGGATGGATTTTTTTAAAAACGAACTGGACACTTGAAAGTTTAAAACATAACCTCGTAACATGTTGACAATGTAACACTAACTCCCTTTCAAGAGAATCCCACCCCACCAAGCTATACTTTTTAAAAATATTTGAACACGCCTGTGCTGGTGACTTGAAACTTTAAAACATAGCTCAGAAGCAGATGATAATGCAGTATTAACTTGCTTTCAAGAAAATCTCTCTATCCCAAACTACTCTTTACATGAAAAAAAGTATTAAACATTTGTTTTTTTTTTTTTTTTTTTTTTCCTCAAAAAATGCTCTAATAATTTTTATTAAAATATCATATGTTTAATATATTTTCATGACAAATGACATTTGCCTTAAATTTTCAGCTCTTCTTTAGAATACGTCGCTCAACAAATGTTATTTAAATCAAACATAGTCTAGACTGATAGCATTGACTGATATGACCTCACAGTCGACGGGCCCTAAAACACCACACCACTTGACTGATGGTATCATAGGCATGCACGACGGCTGACGGAACCTGCCGAAGTGGCTATGCAATTACAGGGCAGCCCACAGAGTTATTTTACCTGCTATACGACGTACCAAATACCGTGGTTGCGTTAATAATAACTATAAATATGTTATTAAATTATTCAACAGTATAAATATTCATTATCCTCACAAATACTTTTAAATTGATGCGCATGCGCTGACGTCAAATACAGGTATCTTTCACCACTGCAAACACTGACCACACAAGTTTTTGTTGCCAACATTCTAAAACCAATGCAAATTTAGTCCATGAATATTTAAACAATTGCGGGGTCTTTTCTATATTATCCTTTCTGATGCCGCCCCAGGATAGGTGATGCTGGAGATATCGCCAACGTAACTCGATATTGTAAGTGTGAACCGTAGTGTGGATATTTGTTACAGGGTCCTCGGCATATCCTCTCTTGCATGAGAATATTTGAAATTTGCGATCCCCATTTTGTTACGGATTCAGGATGGCATCGCACTCCCGACATAACACTCTTTTCTTATAAGACTTCCGTCGTAAAGAAACTGAACTGCCTCTCCAATGTTGGACTTCGATGAAATGTCTTAAGTACGTAGATTAGGATTCTTGGGATGTTTGTGCAAAGGTTGCCGACAACTGCATACGCAAATAACCATGGGAGCATGGCCACTTCGGCAGGTTCCGTCAGCCCTCGTGCATGCCTCTCCGATGTTTGACTTACACAAAATTTCTTGTAATAATTATGAAAATATTTAAGATTAAAAGGAAAAATGTGAATATATGCAAAAAAAAAAAAAATAATTAAAAACAGCGGAAACGGTTGAGAAAATTCCAACAACTTCAGATGATTTGCAATGCAATAAAATGTTTTTGACTTTGATTAATTATTGATGCATCATGTTAATTTAAGAAACATCTGTTGATCAGTACTAATCTGTGATCTGTACATACCAATACTACAATTCCTCCTTGAGTTGACATAAAATATTTTCTTGCTAACAGTACTACATGATACACAAGATTGCACTGACAGTTATTTTCAAATATGAAGCGTTTGCACAATAAATGTGTAAAATGATCTCTGACACTTAAATAGAATGCCAAAACCCACTCCACAGAATATATACCCACTCACATTACGTGCTGACAATTACATGCTAACATATTTTATAATATTCAATTTTCATTAGTCATCCAAACGCACAACGGAAATTAATTATTTATATGCCCCACACCACTATACAAATACGCCTTACAACTAGCAAATACGTATCAGTTTAAATATTTAAAAGATTGCCAACATAATCATACTTACAATATGGTCAATATAATTCGTTGTAAATTACACTATATTTAACATAACATCGTCCACTATTCCGCCATTACAGTTTCTCATGTACATACAATTATCGCATCTGTGACGATACCTAACATCTACTTCAAAACGCTCCGCTAGATGGCCTCAGGTTTTACATTTTTGTACCATCATCTACTATTATTGAAATATCCCAAATACCTACAACCTTTTAAGTTTGTGTGAATTAATTGATAATACTCATTGCGATGTTTAAATACATTCCTGGGAATGGCTTTGTTCCCAAATAGCCTTTCTCTGTCTTATATTTTGTTTCTATTTCTATTCTATACCAAATACAACTACTAATGAAATTGACATTTGTTCGTGACTAGGAATGAATCTCTCACATTGGCGTGTATATGGGGTTTGAACCCGCGACCTCCATATTGCAAACCATAAAAACTTAGATTATACGCATTGTACAGCCAGGTTGCTGTTCATTTTTACTGTTTATAGTTTATTCAAGTTGGGGAAGTTTGTACTGTTGTTACAATAAGTTTTTTTTTATTTTCACTCCGATTTAACACTGACTGTGCAATTTAATCTCCAGAACTTTAACTAAATGATAATTTTAATTTTGAATTATTTTTCTTTTGTAATAAACTTATGTTCTACTAGCTGATGTTATTTTATGTAATTAACGGAGTAAACCAGGTGAAAGCTTATTAACAAATTAGTACTGATGTCTATCTTAGCAGATCTAGATTTAGAGCGAGTTTTGAGATCTTTTTCGGTATCTTCCCTTGTCCAGAGAGGGACGTTGGGTAGCCTTAAGCTTTAAGAATCCCTTGTTCATTTGGACAACATTTTGCCCATGTCTTTCAATACTCGTCGATATTACTTATCAGGATGAACTTCATACAAAACAAAAGGTTTCCACAGCCATAAACTGGAGTTAGAATATTTATTGCTGTTAATTTCCTCACCCATGTGCGCAAGTTAAGCTAATGTACTTGATACCTCTATCATGTTAATAATATGGCATGCATTTTGTGATTGTCCGTGAATATTTTCCACCATTCCATATTTATTTTATTGTGCACTACGTTTGACTACGTTGTTTGAAAATTCACTCATTAGATAGCAGCATCCACAGCACAGATCCACAGTATTTTGGCGAATGATTCATGTGAGGACGCTATTGTTGTTTTGGATGTCATCCCCATAGATGGCAGAACCTGTAACTTTTACAACATTATTGATTGACGGTTGGGTAACACAACACCCACAACACTGTCATTTTGGCGAATGATTCAATTGAGGACGCTATTGTTTTAGATGTGGCACTATAGATGGCAGAACCTTTAATTTCTACAACATTATTGATTGACGGTTGGGTAACACAACACTGTCATTTTGGCGAATGATTCATGTGAGGACGCTATTGTTGTTTTACA